>OY757016.1:16803182-18088031 GCA_963580285.1 Lucinisca nassula
AAATCGATTTTACGTGGCCACAATCCTCGCCCCTATTTCTGTCGCGATTCATTTAGACAAATAATATGTTCAGTCCGCATGAAGGCCTCGTAACACATCAGTGCAACGTCTAACTGAACAAAAATTCAAACAAGCACAGAGATGAAACAACGGCGAGGACTCGACAGCAAGACACCACTGAAATGCTGGAGCAAAAATAAACGAACAGTTGGACTCCGAGTATGTGAGTTTCAGCAAGTCTGAAGTTTTGCAGATTTAACGTAATGCCCTTTAAATACAATTATCTTAACATCCATTTTGCGACCTCTCAGAGTTGAGGGTAACCAATTAATGACTGCTTGATTGATCAATTACCCTATTTATTTATTTATTTATTTATTTATTTATTTATTTATTCTCTAGGTCTGTGCAGGGGTGATCCACTCACTGACAGGGGCAAACAGATTCAGCTGATAAAGATCCTGTGTCTGACGGTTATTCCGATCCTTGGAGTTTGGGGCTTCACAATGCATTACCTTTCCGTCAGCGTGCAGAACAAATCTAACATTCAAGTGGTAATTCAATCGCACGTAGCGCGCGTGATTTGTCTACTTACAACTGACCAACAAATTTATTTCTCAACAAATCACAGACTAGAGCTGATCTATTTCGATTCTAATACGCTGAAAATCGGCAATTATGTTGTTGTTTCTTCTAAATCTCACAACTTTTCGCCATTGTAAGAAGAAATCCCGCTAAAATCATCGACTGAAACACATGCATTTATATCCTTTTCTAACATTTTCGATGCGAGAAAATTACGTTACACCGTCTAACGTCAAGTAAATCGACTAGTGACGTCATATATTGGCAGTTTGTAATGACGTCACTCGTCACGCTCTTCCGAGCTGTGATTTGTTGCAGAATAAAACACAGTTATTATCCATTGTCTATATAGGCGCGCTGTGTTAAAATCTTCTGCTGTTCATGCAAGTATGAACGCAGTGGGTCGCGTGCAAAGTAAATGAACCCATGTTAACTTTGCTAGCGATCCGCTGTCGTTCATTCTTTCTTGAAAATAAGTTTATTTTTATTTTTATTTACATTCTTTGCCCCTCATCACTGGGCGAAAAACGGTAATAGGGCAAACTTTTAAAGCTGAAAAACATTTAGACGCTGTTTATCTACAAAGAGCGAAACAGCGTTGAAGTCACCAACTCCCGTAGAAAATCATGGTTTATAGTGACGTCACTTGACATACCAGAGTTGAGTGGGCGTCAGTCCGTCTGTTCGTCCGTCTGTCCGTCCTTCCGTCTGTCTGTCCGTCACGTTTCTTGTAAATGGTTCTCCTCTGCAACCACTGAAGGCACACTTTTGAAACTTTGCATGTGGATAGAACATGGTATGTAGATGGCAGTGGGCTACTGTTTTGTGACCTTGACCCCAACATGGCCCCAAGGTCAAAGGTCAAAAAGTACGACTTTTGGATCTCCTCTGCAACCACTGAAGTTACACTTGAAGCTTTGCATGTGGATAGTGCATGGTATGTAGTTGGCAGTGAGCTACTTTTTTGTGACCTTGACCCCAACATGGCCCCAAGGTGAAAGGCCAAAAAGTATGACTGTGACATATCTTTAGTGTCATTCATACAAAAAGCGGGTATTTGCGATGGTATACCATCGACTGCGCGATCTAGTTTTCTATAGGTTTACATTATACTTTACCCCCGCCCATAGGGGCTTGAAGAAATATATGGGCTGCATGATGCTTCCACGCAGAGCTGAATCCGGCCCGCACACTAGTACTGGTAAACCGCTTAGAGGATCTAAGCCTGTCCAGAAACCGCGGTGCGAGGCGGACCGTCCATGCTAATAAACCTTATTGGTTTCATTGGGCGACAGGGCTTGAGATGTCATTTCATCTCAATGTCGGGTAAAAGTCCCACAAAATTTGAAGCAACGTCTCCAAAATGACCTTTGCAGTGTTGACGGGGACGTTAAACCTCAAATCAAACAAACAAACAAACAAACATTAGACTTTACACTGGAAATGTAAATATTAACACATATCAATTGGCGCCCGTAACGTCATGTCCATGACAACCAAATCCTTTCTACTGACATTCTTCAACAATAAAACACGATTTAAAAAAAAGAATCTTACGCTCGTAGTCATTTCATATGAAATTTATAAAACTTTCACATGAAATAATATCACATATGAGTTCCTCTATATGTCGTCGCAGGCGCCAAAGTCCGTTGACACGGCATATGTCTACTTAAAATGACGGAAGAATGAAGATAACACTGAAATCCCATATACACCCATAGTACTGGTGGTTCAAATTGTCCCCGAATGTTGGGCCATGCCCATCCGGGCTTGAAGAAATAGATGGCTGCATGATGCTTCCACGCAGAGCTAAAACCGACTGCGCACGAGTACTGGTAAACCGCTAAGAGGATCTAAGCCTGTCCAGGCAAAGCGGCGCAAGTCGGACGGTCCATGCTTATATACAATATTGGTTACATTGGTCAACAGGGCTTGAGATGCCATTTTATCTCAATGTCGTGTAAAAGTCCCACAAATTTGAAAGCAACGTCTCCAAAATGACCTATATAGTGTTGACGGGGAGGTTAAACCTCATATCAAACAAATGTCTCCGAGTGTAGCATAACGTTAACATGTTTATGAAATGAGCAGCCATGTAAACCCAACTTTACAAAGAGAACAAAAATTTGTTCCAATGCATAGAGTGTGGGTACTCGTTAGAACCGCCTCAATGAGGCGGTTCTAACGGGCACCCACAACCTATGCGCTGAGTATTAATCAGAAAATAAGTACCAAAACAGTAAAATTCCTATATTAAGACCATTAAGACCACCTTTGGGACTGTTCAAAAGTGGTCTGTAAGACCACTTTTGAACAGTCCCAAAGGTGGACCCTGACCAGAAGACATTGTTTACAAGAAACTGGAAGAAAATGACTGCAACCTTATAAATAAGCTTTTGAAAGTAGAATTAGTCATAAGTCCAGGTGGTCTTAAAGTGGAATTTTTGCTGTATTTATCATAAAAATAAGCGTTTTGGAGATATGAAAGAATGCTCCATGTCACACGGATGTGTTATCGAAAATGGCTAGACCAGGGCTTGAGACCTTCGTTCAACCCTCAGAGGTATGCACTTTAAGCAAAAACGTGTAAACCCGGATCAGAAAAGAAGTTTATAAACTGGTATGTGGAAAAAGTGGGGTTACTCTGATCGGATAATGTGTGGACCAGTTATGTGCCCTTGATTAACTAAGGAATTTCTGTTAAAGGATTTTCTGTTTTAATAACAGTCAAACCTGTCTTAGTGGCCACCTCTATTAAGCAAGCAACCTGTCTTAAGCAAGCGGGCATTTAGTTCCCGAAAAAGGCAAATGCATTAAAAAGCACATTTTCACTATCCCTTAGGTGCTTGCTTAACACAGGTTGGACTGTAATAGCTGCAAATAAATGCGTATTAGAATCTAGTCCGACTATAAGCAAAGTCTTACCTTTCCAGAGTTATCTTCCTTCGGACAATCATCATATACCTTTAAACAGTTTCATGTTTGTGTTTTTCATTCAAGGCCAAGAACTCAATGGCGGTTGTGGTAATGCTTGGGAAGCTGATCCATCGCCTTCAAAGAGAGCGAGACATGAGCGTCCTATATCTAAGGTGAGAGTATACGCCCTCAACAGGGGAGATAATTTTGTGAATTTTTGTTAGTTTCATGTACATTGAACCCTTTCGAAATGGGGGCATACTTAAAGAATATGCTCCTCTGGGGCAAACTCTGTCCTTCAAGAGGAACCCCTGTTCATCACGAGAACACGCCTATATAATTTTGACCGCCTTAAACCCCACTTATATATAGTATAACTGGGGATTACAGGGGTATATATTATTTTTCTCATTTCTGCTAAAAACATAGATCGTGGATACTTGTTAGAACCGCCTGGCCGAGGCGATTCTAACGGGCTACCACAATCTATGTTGTGAGCAGCAATATGGAAAATATCAGAATTTTCTATTTGAAAATTTTATGTCCCCGGTATAGCGATAGCGGGAACATATTGTTTTTGCCCTGTCTGTTTGTTTGTTTGTTGGTTTGTTGGTTTGTACGTGGACAACTTTAACGTGGCCCATAACTTTTGAACCGTTTGAGATAGAGCTTTCATATTTGGCCTGAAGGTTCCTTGTGACAAGACCTTCACATTCATGCAAAACAATTTGGTCTGTGACCTTGACCTTTGACCTACTTAAAAGAAAAAAATAACATTGGTCATAACTTTTGAACCACTTGAGATACAGCCTTCATATTTAGCATGTATGTTCCTTGTGACACAAGCATTACATTCATGCAAAAAATTTTGACCTGTGACCTTGACCTTGACCTTTGACCCACTTAAAATAAAAAATAACATTTTGGTCATAACTTTTGAACGGTTTGAGATAGAGCCTTGATATTTTGCATGTAGGTTCCTTGTGACAAGAGCTTTACATTCACACAAACACACAAAAAAATTTACCTGTGCATTGACCTTTGACCTACATGAAAGAAAAAGTTAACATTGGTCATAACTTTTGAACTGTTTGAGATACAGCCTTCATATATAGCATGTAGGTTCCTTATGACAAACGCTTTACATTCATGCAAAAATTTTGACCTGTGACCTTGACCTTTGACCAACTTAAAAAAAAAAACATTTTTGGTCATAACTTTCGAACGGTTTGAGATAGAGCCTTCATATTTTGCATGTAGGTTCCTTGTGACAAGAGCTTTACACTCACATAAAAATTGACCTGTGACCTTGACCTATGACCTACATAAAAGAAAAAGTTAACATTGGTCATAACTTTTGAAACGTTTGAGATACAGCCTTCATCTTTAGCATGTAGTTTCCTTGTGACAAACGCTTTACATTTATGCAAAAATTTTGACCTGTGACCTTGACCTTTGACCAACTTAAAAAATAAACATTTTTGGTCATAACTTTCGAACCGTTTGGGATAGAGCTTTTTTATTTGGCATGTAGGTTCCCTGTGATTAGAGCTTTTCATTCATGCAAAATGTTTGGACCATGACCTTGACCTTTGACCTACTTAAAAGAAAAAAGAAAATTGTTCATAAATTTTGAACCGTTTAAGATAGAGCCTTAATATTTGGCATGTAGGTTCCTTGTGACAAGAGCTTTACATTCATGCAATTTTTTTTTATCTGGGCCCTTGACCTACTTTAAAGAAAAAATATTATTGTTCATAACTTTTGAACCGTGTAAGATAGAGCTTTCATATTTGGCATGTAAGTTTCTTGTGTCAAGGGCTTCCCACACAAACAAAAATCTTGAAATGTGAGCAACTTTGAATAAAAAATGACCATGCCCGGGGACATGTTCGTGTTTCACAAACACATCTTGGTTTTTTTTTTTTTTTTTTTTTTTTACTTTTTTTTTTTTGGGTGGTAAAATATATTTAAATAGGCGTGTTTTCGAAATGAATGAGGGAGACAAGCTTACTTCTGAAAGTGTTTCCTCCCCTAAACGTGTGCCTATTCCTGTTAAATTGCTATTTTGTTTGTTTGATTTGAGGTTTAATGTCCCCGTCAACACTGTATAGGTCATTTTGGAGACGTTACTTCCAATTTTGTGGGACTTTTACCCGACATTGAGATGAAATGACATCTCAAGCCCTGTCGCCCAATGAAACCAATTGGGTTTATAAGCATGGACGGTCCGACTCGCACCGTTTTACCTTGGCAGGCATTTTCTAAGTTTTATAGACGTCATTCTGACTTGGTTTCAAAATTCAATGTTGGACTTAAACACTTCTGCAACATGGCCTATCGGAACCCGAATTCTATGGTGACTTAGTATAT
The DNA here is from genome assembly GCA_963580285.1 of Lucinisca nassula. Taxonomy (NCBI): domain Eukaryota; kingdom Metazoa; phylum Mollusca; class Bivalvia; order Lucinida; family Lucinidae; genus Lucinisca; species Lucinisca nassula. Next base: position 16,809,060 of record OY757016.1, read on the forward strand.
AAATTAAGAAAAATACATGCCTGTTATGACTTTAGTACCCAATTTTGCAAAATCGTTCGTCGATATATAAAGATTGGGTACAACATAAATGTTATAAAACAGACTGCATGCATGTTGGTTAACCCAATCACGGTTGGCAACTTTACTTCCCTCTTTGATTCACCACCGGTGGGTCGGGCTTAAGATTATATGGCGGTTCCAGCGTAAAAAACATTTTATTTTAGTATTCTTTATGTTGGTTGGTTGGTCGGGCCCCTCGGAGTCTAATTGTTGGTTTTCTTTTGCTCCAGCAATTCTGTTGTTGTATGCTGTCGAGGCCTCAACCCTGTTTCATCTCCGTAGTGCTTTGATCTGTATGTTCTCGGAGATGTTACACTGATGAGTTAGGAAGCCTTCATGCGGATTAAACAAAATTAGTGTATACCGCGACAGAGGTAAGGGCGAGGATTATGGCCATGTAAAATCGATTTAAGCCCCCCAGTGGAATTCTTTCCACTGACCGTTCCAAGGCTGTTCTTCTGTGGCGGTTTATTTATGTTGTTGTTTGTTGCTTACTGTGTTTATCACTTGTGTCTTTTTATTTTGGATGGTCATTTGGCCATTTTGTGGGAAAGTCACTGTCCTTATGGCCTTCCTTTGTTTAGGTTTCCATTATGGTCTGGTCGCTTCATGTTCGTGTTTCTTTCCATTTCGTGTCTTTGATGGGCGGAGTAAGTTAATTGTATCGATTTCTGATCTTTGTTTTATTTCCACTTTAGATCCTCTAAATTGTTTACCAGTACTTGTGTGCGGTCGGTTTCAGTTCTGCGTGGAAGCATCATGCAGTCCACTTATTTCTTCAAGCCCCAATGGGCGGTGGGCGTTTAAATTGGTATTGACAAACGTTCACTCCCCTGAAAGTTTAGTCATTCATATGGACGAGAAAATTTTGTCCTAAAACTTTTCAACCCTGAAGACCGGTAGATTTGTTTTGTTTGAATTGGGATTTTACGTCACCATCAACACTATTTAGGTCGTTTTGGAGACCCTCCTTGTGCTGAAACGACAACTAAAACCCTGCGGACGAAACAAACAAATGGTGTATATGCAGGGACTCGCAACTCTTTGCCTGGGGAGACTTAGACCCTCTAAGCGCTTAACCAGTACAAACGTGTGGTCGGTTTCAGCTCTGCGTGGGAGCATAATGCCGCCCAATCTTATTCTCCAAGCCCTGATGGGAGAAGGTATCAAAACAAACAGTGCAGATCATGATGAGATGGCTTAGAGTGAATCATGTCATTGGGGTCTACACTCTTTGCATTTTGTTCATGATTCATTTTCATAGCACGTTCGTGTGATATAGTGCATTCTTTCATACCCCAGGAAAAGTATATTTTTAATGAAAATTTGTGATATTTTTCTTATTTATACTCGAAACATAGGTTGTGGGTGCTCGTTAGAACTGCTTCATCGAGGCGGTTCTAACGAGTACCCACAATCTATGTCTTGAAGCAGAATTAAGAAAAATAATGTATACCCCTGCAAACCCCAGTTTTCTCTGTATAAAGTGATGTATTCCTTGCTTCCAAAGGATAACCCTTTTATAGAACATATTTAATGTCACTACAGCTGATGCGTGGGAATGTTTGGCGGCCGTAAAAAGTCTCCCTGCCCTACATCATAGTGTAGTTTATATTTTCTTGTCCTTTCGGATCATTGATTCCAATGTGGAATTTTGAAAATATTTTGAGGGTCACTGATGAGGCCATTTTGGCCGAAACTAGCTAGTCTGGCCCAGAAAACATATACACTCAATATTTTCCAGTTTTGTGATGTACGAGGGTAGGCTGAAAAGTTCTGAGCCTGACCAAGATCGAATGGTTTGTCCATGCTGAAAGTGCCTTATTTTTCAACATAGTCTCCCTTCCTGTCCACACACTTCCTCCAGCGATACTGGAGTCCTTGGATCCCAGTTATATAGAAGGTCTCATCTTGGTCCCTGAAAAACTCCTCCACAGCAGTTATCACCTCCTCGTCTGACCGATAATGCTGCCCAGCCAAGTGCTTTTTCATGTTTGAAAACAGGAAATAATCTGATGGAGCTAGATCAGGTGAATACGGAGGGTGATCGACAAGTGTGAAGCCACAGTCATGCACAGCAGCCATTGCGACACCCGATTTATGAGCAGGCGCATTGTCCCGATGGAACAAGACCCCTTTTGTCAGTTTTCTGGGTCGTTTAGCCTTAATTGCTTTTCGCAATTGTTTTAGCAGATCTGCATAATACTCCCCATTAATTGTTCTGCCCTTTTGAAGGTAATCTATGAATATTATACCCTTGGCATCCCAGAACACTGATGTCATCACCTTCCCTCCAGAGGAGACGACCTTTGCCTTCTTTGGAGGGGTGAGCCAGGGTGCTTCCATTGCATCGATTGTCTTTTGGTCTCTGGCTCAAAGTGATGAACCCAACACTCATCCTGAGTGACAAAACGGTCAAGAAAACCATCTTGGTCTGCTTCAAAAATAGCCAAGTTGGCTTGTGACAGGTTCAGTCTGGTCAACTTTTGGTCAGGCGTCAAAAGCCGTGGCACCCATCTGGCGGAAACCTTGGACATTCCTAATTCACTGTGTAGAATGTTCTCTACTCGTTCACGGGAGATGCCAAGAGTGTTAGCTAACTGATTCACAGTTAAACGCATGTCAACCATCACGGCCCTGTGCACTTAGCTGATGGTTTCCTCAGTTGTTGTCGTTGTTGGTCGTCCACACCGGTCATAATCTTCAAGGCTGTCCTTGCCCATCTTAAAATTTGCAGCCCACCTTTTCACGGTTGCATACGATGGAGCATCATCCCCTAATGTAGCAACCAAATCGGCATGAATGTCCTTAGGAGCTAACCCCTTTTTATGGAGGTACTTGATGACACCACGATGCCAGATTTTGTCCATTTTTTCAAAAACGTGCTAGTATCAATTTTCAAAGTCTAGAATTTCTACATTATTGCATGTAAACTTGAACTCATTTGAGTCAAATCAAATAATAAAGGTTTGGATTTAATGAATATGAGTAGAAAATTTCATAACTGTTCGATGCCTGCTTCTTGGTCAGGCTCAGAACTTTTCAACCTACCCTCGTATTCCTTGCTTCCAAAGGATAACCCTTTTATAGAACATATTTAGGTGAGTGTTTATTTCACGGGCTTGTTCAAGTGATGTATTGACCCCTGCCTAAAGGAATGAATGCGCTCAAATTCAATGGTAGAAGTGTCCACGTCAGAAACACAGGGGTGAAAGGGTTAAGAGGAGACCCCTAGAGCCCATTTCTAAACTGGGCCCTCTTCTTATAAACAATCGGCTCGATATAAGTGAAATAATCTTGAAAAGGCCGTAAAACCAAAACCAAAACAAAAAAAAAAAAAAAAAAAAAATCTAAACTGTCCATAAAAGTCATTGTATCTCCATTCCTCCTCTTTGTGATGTGGTAATTTGAGCCTCTCCGAAAAAGAGGCTTATTCTTAATGAAAGAGAAGCCTCCGTGGTGTAGTGGTTACGCTACATGCCTTGTAAACCAGGGATCGCAGGATCGATCCCGGGCTTCTCCACACTTTCGGATGAGTCTTTAAACCGAGGTCCCGTCTCCTTATGACCTTAGCTGCTGGTGGAACGTAAAACTCAAACATTCACTCACTCTTTAGGAAAGGATTTGCTTATAAGTTATATTCTTAACCCTTTCAAAAGACGCCGAGAAAAAAATACATCTGAAAATGCCGTCTGCTTATGTCGTCTGCTGAATCTTTTAGCAAACGTTTTAAAACTATTTTTGCATACAAGCAAACAGTGTGGACCGAGATCAGACAGCTCTCAGAGAAACAGTCTGGTCTGGGTCCACACTATTCGCAAAAAAATGACTTTTAAGTAACCGGCAGACGACAAAACAGGCGACAACTGTCGTCACGGTGATTGGCATTTTATGGGTTAAATCATGATAGTCAATAGCATTGTAGCCATTCCACTTCCAGTGTAGAGCTGGAGCGCTGTGGTGCGGTGGTAAAGCATCGGATTTGAGATCGAGAGGTAGCCGGTTCGATCCTCGCAAGCGCCACATGTTGTTTCCTTGAGCAAGAAACTTTATCCACATTGCTTAGTACTGGTTCCTTCTCAGGAAAAGAGGGCCACATGGAAGATTAGTACTAGTACTAAATGTGTTACCCTCTATAAATAAGGTCAATTATTATAATTGTTATTATTATTGTACTTTGAGCAACTTACCAGACAGACAAGACATAGTCACCTCTTCGCCTTCCGCCATAAACACACTACTGCACATTATTACAAATACGGTAAAATTCCTATATTAAGACCACCTTTGGGACTGTTCAAAAGTGGTCTTAAAGACCACTTTTGAACAGTCCCAAAGATGGTTTCTTATAAGGAGATACTGGGTGTATAAAATACAAAGAAAGAACAACGGAAACATTATAAATAACCTTTAAAAAGCAGATTTTGTCATAATTTTAGGTGGTCTTAATAGCGTAACGGTACTGTATTCGTCCATGGTTTATTGGAACAGTTTACCAACTGATGTTGTCCAGCTGCCTACACTTGACCAATTCAAAATGGCAATTCGGTCCCTGGACCACCGTCTGCCATAATACAACAACACGTATGTTTTTAACCGGATTTTAAATCCTGCACTTGATATTTTAACAATATCACCTTTTACTGTTTCTTTTCTTTTTTTTTTTTTTTTTTTTTTGTCCTTTGTCCGTGCATTTGGACTTTAAGTCGCAATCAACCTGCACATAATCCTCGCGAGAGGGTGCTGCAGTATTGAAAGATAGATGGAAAGATAGAATCAAAGAATTTGCACTTAAGGAGCAAATTGTTTTTCCTTTAAAAATTAAGTCCTATTGAGACATATTTGTCTGAAAGAATTTCCTTCCTGGAATTTAAATTTGCACTTCCCTAATGATATTTCCACTCCCCCTTTTATATTTAAGCGACCTGGGGCCGGGCACAAAGACTTTTCTTCTTCAAGAATATATGGAGACAGACGACGCTCTCCAGCGAATCACAACCTGGCCTGTAGGTCTCCGACAAAATCATCGAGAAGAGTTTTGGAGTAAAGCCAATATGTTGTCCTATATCTCCCAACACAGAGCCTCTCTGAACCCCGCCCAAGTCGACTTATTTGAAGAAATAGATTTCTACAGCAAGATTACAAGCGAGTTCCTTAATTGGCTGGTCGAGAATATAAAGGGATCCGGGTCTGGTTCCACGTGGAAGACCCTTGTTGCCTATCAGAAAATAACGCAGTGTAAAGAAGATATCGGTGTCGAGAGGGCGTATGGAACTACTTTTTACGCAACGGGCACGTTCGATAAATGGATCGACTACGAATTTTACAACGAGAAAATCCACGATTTCAAGTACAACTATAAAACAGCTGTATTCTACTCAGACATCGTTATCCCTCTACATACTGACGAGGTCAACGAAATCAAATCCACTGGCGTAAACATCACGAAAATTATTTTCGATTATCGGCGCGAGATCCAATTTCACGAAATGAACCGATCGTACACGTCCGAAGAGAAGGCTAAATGGTTCTTTGACAATATGACCGTTTACCTCGACTCGCTGTTGAAAATACAAAATGAAGTCGCTCACCAAATTTCCATCGAAGTAGACGGAGTCTTGTATGGAGTTGTCATGAAAGTAACGGTCTACGCAATCCTCGTCGTCATCGTGATCTCGATGTGCCCCGTTATTATGTTAGCTGCAAATGCCTTGTCGACCGAGATACAGATATATACCCTTACTCTTGTCGAAAAGACGAAAGAGCTCAATCTCGAAAAATCCAAGACCGACACCCTTCTTTACCAGATGGTACCGAAGTCGATCGCAGAGCGACTGAAGAACAGCGGCCAGGTGGAGTCTGAGTTCTTCAAAGCGGTCACGATCTTCTTCTCCGATATCTACAACTTCTCGACTATATCGATGTCCGTACCTCCGATGGACCTCGTCAAGATGCTTAACAGTCTTTACACGTCAATGGACGAAAGGATCGAGAATTATGACGTTTACAAGGTGGAGACAATAAACGACTCGTACATTGTCGCCTCAGGTTAGTTGTCATTAATCCATTGTTTACTGGTGGACTCTTCCATTGCTATATGATGGACGCGTCCATTTGTCATTTATGGGGTGTCAGGCCATTTTTTTTATTATCTTTTTATTCCATTTTTGACAGAAAATTCTGTTAGTAAACAATGCAGACCCAGATCAGACGCCGCGTTTTGCGGCGTCTGATCTGGTTCTGCGCTGATTGCCAGGCTACCCTTTCAGCGGTTTCCCGCCTGTAATTGGTGAAGTTAACAAATCCATGTAAAGAGTATCCTTGTAAACCAAACTTTAAATAGATAAAAGTTGGATTTACAAAAGTACATATTGAAACAAATGTGGTGGTTGGATGAGACGTGTATCTTGTGTCACTGGTGCGTCCAACTGATATTGGCTTTACCGTTGAACAAGGCCTGCTGACCTTGCATCAGGTTAGAGTAGATGGGACTGTTATTATTTCTTCTGTTTCTACACTTCTATGCATTCTCCTGTTTCTCCTCTGTCCCTCACTTTCATCTCCTCTACTATCTTTTCTATCTCTTTTTGTGACTCGAAACTGTTGATTGGCTTAAACTGTTCATATGTCACTAATATTAGGGTTTAAGACTTCAACACGGCAATTCTTACACGTTTTCTTTACACAAGTAGTTCTTGAAATGCAGCAATTCTTACATGAAGGTTGTACATGATCTTCTAGCTGTTCAGCAAAAAAAAAGGTTGCACAACACATTTTGATTAATAGCATAAAGATTGACTCTGATTATTTTACATACTCGAGTACCATATAAAACGATCAGTTGATGAATATTATAAGGTTGCATAAGGAACTTAGTGGACACTTTGTATGGGAAGTTGTATTTCATACTTACAAACTTGTACTTTTTGCAGTGCCCTGAATATGGATATGCTCACTTAGAAGACATATAACTGCTATAAGCACTTTAGTCACAAAAAGTAATATAAAACTGTCCACAAGATATCGTTTTATTATGTTTCTCCTTTGTTTCAAATGAAGTTCATAATGCCAGAAAACATATTTACAATTCAGCCAAATTAATCAGATAATGATGTGTTTTTGTTGACTGTAAAAAATCCATTTTTCTAACAATTCAATTGAAGGTTGTTGGTTGAAATATTGTCAAAATAATGTAAATAACATTAAATCGGATTTATAAGGGCACTACAAGAGCATGTTTACGTGATGAAAAAGAAATTTGATAAAATCTAACCAACATATAAGAATGGACATTAACAAAAACAATGAAAACAATGATGAAAATAATTAAACTACTACTACTACATGGGCCCCTGCCATCGGGGTTTGCAAAAATAAAATGTGCTGCATAATGTTTCGACGCAGAGCTGAACCGAGCACACATGGTACTGGTTAACCGCTTAAAGGGTTTAAGCCTGCCCAGACATAATGGTGCGAGTCGGACAGCCCCTACATATAAACATTTTGGTTTGTTTGGGCGTCAGGGCTTGAGATAACATTTCATTTCAATGCGGGATAAAGCTCCACAAAATTGGAAGCAACGTCTCCAAAATGACCTAAATAGTGTTGACGGGGATTCAAACAAACTACTACTACTAATTCTGCTACTTTTGATAAAGATAATTTTAATACTAAAAACAATTATAATACTAGTTATACTCTAACTACAACTCTTACTACTAGCCTGCTCAGGCAAAGTGGCGAGATTCGGACCGTCCGTGCATATAGACCCTATTCATGTATTGGTTTCATAGGGCGGCAGGACTTGAGATGTCATTTTATCTCATTATCTCAATGTAGGCTAAAATTCCACAAAATTGAAAGCAGCGTCTCCAAAATGACCGAAATAGTGTTGTCGGCAAGTTGAATCTCATATCAAACCAACTAATTCTACACTTAATGCTACTCCCACTACTTCAACTACTACTGCTACTACAATAATAATAATGATAATAATAATTTCAATAATCTAAGCGATGCTTATAATAATTATACTTACTACTATTTCCACCATTACTGCAACGGCTACTGCTACTTTTACAACAAGTATTATGATTTTGATTATTATTATTATTATTATTATTATTATTATTATTATTATTATTATTATTGCAATATTTGTGCTGGAAAAAAGATGAATAAACACTTGATGAAAATTCATCAGTAATGATAATAAATATAGAAAACGATGATTGAGTTGATAATATTAATAATAATAATAATAATAATAATAATAAAAACACGACCGGAATTAATGGACTCCTGTTGTTCTTGGTGTTGAAAAGGAGGGTTCTAAGTACATGTATAAAGAAGACCAGTATCTTTGTTGATTGCGCTTGTCAGTTTGTTATATCCCTGAGGTCTACCCCCGCCAATCGGGGCTTGAAGAAATATATGGGCTGCATGATGCTTCCACACAGAGCTGAAACCGACCCGCACACGAGTACTGGTAAACCACTTAGAGAATCTAAGCCTGCCCAGGCAAAGCGGTGCGTGTCGGCCCGTCCATGATTATAAACCCTATTGGTTTCATTGGGCGGCAGGGCTTAAGATGTCATTTCATTTCGATGTCGGGTAAAAGTCCCACAAAATTGGAAGCAACGTCTCCAAAATGACCTTTACAGTGTTGACGGGGACGTTAAACCTCAATTCAAACAAACAAATATATCCCCGAGGCTGGGCCCATTAATCAGTCATTGTCGAATTCAACTCTGTTACACATGATCAAACTGACAAGACAACCGGTTATGTTGAATATGATACTGCAAATTCAGGTTTCATGTCGACTCGGTCAAATAATTGTAGTTTATTAGTTTGTAACTGAACGGTTGAATAATAAGATTTCATTGCCTGTTCCTTTCCGAAATAGTGCAATGCAGTCACAATCGACAAGCCTCAGTGGTGTAGTGGTTACGCTACTCGCCTTGTAAACTAGGGGTCGCAGGATCGATCCCGGGCTTCTCCAGACTTTCGGATGAGTCTTTAAACCGAGGTCTCGTCTCCGTATGACCTTAGCTGTTGGTGGGACGTAAAACTCAAACACTCACTCACTCAATCACAATCGAGTCACTTGATATGGCACTTTGTGTCATACCTTTTCTTGTCTCTATTTCTCTTGGAGACGAAACAAAATGACACACAAGGGTTGGCGTGTCGTTAATCCCAAAACAATAAAAAAAACCTAGGTTGTCGGTACGAGTTACATATAAAACCACCGCTTCGCCCAAAGAGGCGGTTCCAACGTGCAACATATTGGCTACGTTGTCATGAACGTGTAATAATCGTCCTTTTATGTAGAGGATCTTACATGCGTGTTCAAGTATCATTGAATTAATTACTCGTTGAGGAAAAGGGATAAAATGCGAGGTGTTGCCTCGCATTTTGTCCCTTTTCCTCAACGATTTTAATAAATTTAACAATACGCGAGCACGAATGCAAAATTCTATTTATCATATAACATTTAAAAGGCATTTTATTCACGATTTTTTAACAAAAAATCAATATTCCGCCATTAGTAAACGCAACATTTAGAACGTCGTACGTGTATAACGTTGCTGATGGAATCTTCCATTGCTATATGTTGGACACGTCCATTTGTCATTTATTGAATTACATTGAATTATAGTGTTGATAATGTTGCAGGTCTACCGACTAGGAACGGTGATCGCCACGCACCAGAGATCGCGGCTCTGGCTAGTGATCTTCTCAACATGATGAAGCAAAAGCGTTTCCCAGAATCCATAAAGCACCAGATACAGCTGAGAATCGGGATAAACACTGGTAAGATTACCAAAAAAAAAATCTGCTTGCGCCCGATAAATAGTTCTTCTTGCTTAACTCATTTGAGCATAAAGCATTGTTAAAAAAATTAAAAATGCCAACAGTAAGCATTTTAAAATTTAAAAGCAGGGCAAATATTACGAAAACATATTTTTGAGGCATAGTGCAATTTTCCTATCTCAAAAACAGACGTTTTTTTTTCTGATGAAAATTTGTGATCTTTTTCTTATTAATGCTCATAATATAGGTTGTGGGTGCTCGTTAGAACCGCATCATTGAGGCGGTTCTAACGAGTACCCACAACATATGTCTTGGAGCAGAAATAAGTAAAATAAGGATTACCACCGTAACCCCCACTTTTCTCTATATAATATGAGGTTAAGAGGGGACTAGTTAAAGTGATGTAACAATCTATCATAATACACGTATGAGCAGGAAAATCGCCTCATTTGTTAGTATTTTGATGTATCTCATAAATTGTTGATGTTGGCATTTTAAAATTTATGAGCAGGATAAAATTCTTGCTCAAGTGGGTTGAGCATGAAAAATGTTTTATAACCTTGGGGCCAGGCTCTGCTTATTCCAAAATATAGCTAGGAACATGTAAACTACCAATTTAAGCGAGGTATGGTTGATTATATTTTTTGTCAGTTTTCCTAAAATAAAATAAAAAAAAACGTTAACACAGAATGTAGACAGAGATCAGACGCCGCGTTCTACGGTCGCTGACCTTGACGGTGTCCCTTTCATGGGTCACTTGGCGTATACATGGGTTAAAATTTTATTTCTCTCTCTCTGTCTCTCTTTCTTGTCGTTTTCTCGAATTCACTTGATATAACCGCAGCATTTACACCGCCCATCGGGGCTTGAAGAAATAGATGGGCTACATGATGCTTCCACTCAGAGCTGAAACCGTCCACTAGTACTGGTAAAGTAGAAGTGGAGGCAATGAATAGGAATCGATACAATTAACCCACAGCTCCCATCAGAGACACCAAAGGCAAAGAAACATAAACATGAAACAACAGACCCTAATGGAAACATCAATAGCGGAAAGCCAAAAGGACAGTTACTTTCCCACAAAATGGCCAATAAGCTATCCAATAAAATACATGTAATATAAGCGACACCAACACCCAAAGACAAACCATAACAAAAATAAGCTGCGACAGAAGAACCGCCTTGGAACGGTCAGCGGAAACGAATTCCACTGGGGGACTTAAATCGATTTTATGTGGCCACAATCCTCGCCCAGTGAGTTACTTCCGTTGCGATTAAAACAAATAATTTGTTCAGTCCGCATGAAGGCCTCCTAAGTCATCAGTGCAACATCTCCGTGAACACAAAAATCAAACAACCACAGAGATGAAACAACGGTGAGGACAGTAAGAAATCAATGTAATGCTTGAGCAAAAGAAAACCAACAAGAAGACTCCGATGGGCCCGACCAGAGACAGAGCATCAGGCACCAACCAACATAAGCCTTTACGTTGGAACCGTCATAGAATCTGAGGCCTGATCCACCGGCGTGCAATTAAAGAGTGAAGCAAAGTTGTCAACCGTGATTGGGTTAACAACCACGCATGCAGTCTGTCGTAAAAACCTTAGAGGTTCTTAGTAGAAGTAAAACAAACATCAGGAATCGATACAATTAACTTACTCCACCCATCAAAGATACCAAAGGGAAAGAAACACAAACATGAAGCGACCCGACCATAATGGAAACCTAAACAAAGGAAGGCCATAAGGACAGTTACATTCCCAGAAAATGGCCATATGGCCATCCAAAATAAAAAGACACAAGTGATACACACAGTAAGTAACAAACAACAACATAAATAAACCGACACAGAAGAACCGCCTTGGAACGGTCAGTGGAAAGATTTCCACTGGGGGGGCTTAAATCGATTTTACGTGGCCACAATCCTCGCCCTTACTTCCGCCGCGATTTAGATAAATAATTTGTCCAGTCAGCATGAAGGCCTCCTAACTCGTCAGTGCAACATCTCCGTGAACACAATTAATCAAAGAACCACAGGGGTGAGACAACGATGAGGACTCGACAGCAAGAAACCAACAGTTAGGCTCCGATGGACCCGACCAGAGACAGAGCATCAGGCACCAACCAACATTGCCTTGAATTAGATCTCTCCAATTCTCAATAAGCCTTTACGTTGGAACCGTCATAGAATCTGAGGCCTGACCCACCGGCGTGCAATTAAAGAGGGAAGCAAAGTTGCCAACCGTGATTGGGTTAACTACCATGCATGAAGTCTGTCGTATAATATCCATGTTGTACCCAATCTTTTTATATCGAAGAATGATTTTACGAAATTGGATGCTGAAGTCATTGCGGTTATATATTTTTCTGAATTTATATACTAAGTAACCATAAAATTCGGGTTCCGATAGACCTTGTTGTAGAAGAGATTTAAGTCAAATATTGAATTTTGAAATTAAATCAGAATGGCGTCTATAAAATTTTGAAAAGGCTAAGCCTGTCCAGGAACCGCGGTGTGAATCGAACAGTCCATGCTTATAAACCCCCTTGGTTTCATTGGGCGACAGGGCTTGAGATGTCATTTCATCTCAATGTCGGGTAAAAGTCCCACAAAATTGGAAGCAACGTCTCCAAAATAACCTATACTGTGTTGGCGGGGACGTTAAACCTCAAATCAAACAAACAAAACATTGAACTTCCATAAAATTCCTAGAAGCCTCCGTGGTGTAGTGGTAATGCTACTCGCCTTGTAAACTAGGAGTCGCAGGATCGATCCCGGGCTTCTCTAGACTTTCGGATGAGTCTTTAAACCGAGGTCCTGTCTCCGTATGACCTTAGATGTTGGTGAGACGTAAATCGCAAACACTCACTCCATAAGATTCCTAAAAATTGAAGATAGTGTTAGTAAATGGCGTGAGTGTTCTTTTAAATTATTAGTTATATAAGGTTAATAGATAACAATATCGCAATAACACCATGCCAAGGTTTTGGTTTTGTTTTGACAGACAGACAGGCTTGTTGGGTGCATGCAAACATATATTGATGGTCACATAATGTGACGTATTGTTGAAGAAGAGCTATAATGCGATTATACACGTGGTTATTACTGACCAATTATAGTGAATGCTAATGATAAGACCATCTTTGGAACTGTTCAAAAGTGGTCCTTAAGACCCTTTTTTGTACATTCATAAAGGTGGTCTCATTCTGGAATAATACCACCTTTGGGACTGCTCAAAGGTGGTCTTTAGGACCACTTTTGAACATTCCTAAAAGTGGTCTCATTCTAGACGACACTGAGTTAGAAAACACACAGAAAGAATCAAACCTTTTAAATATGTTTTTAAGGGAGAATTTGTCTTAATTTTCGGTGGTCTTAACTGCGGGATTTCACTGTATTTTAAACCACGCGAATTGCATTTGCAAGAAATCAGGGTTATCTTAAAACTACAATATGTGAACATTTATGTTTTGCAGGCTCATGCATGGCAGGTATCGTTGGAAACATCATGTTAAGATATTGCTTATTTGGAGACACCATTAACACAGCCGCCAGGATGAAAACATATAGTGCTCGTAAGTATTGTTCTTCAATTCTTCAATCTAACTGTGTTATTTATTTCATTTTATCTTATTTATTTATGCAATACAGATGACCCGCGTTATAACGGCAGTATTTGTTCCCTGTTATTGTGCCGTTATAATGAATTTGCCGTGATGAAGAATCCCAGTTAAGAGTATGATAGGTTATAAAAGGTCTTTTCCACATCGTTACTCCAAGAAACAAATGTTATAGACATTATAAACATTTGTTAGAATCGCCGAGGCGATTGTAACAAATGTCTAAAACATTTGTTTCTTGGAGTATTAAATTACAAGAATCGTTTATGACCATGGATTCGATTTGGACATTTCCAACCCGAGGGAAGCCCACGTCGCTCGGAATCGAGGCTAAATTCATTCCATTGAAACTGTCGTTATAATGAGTTTTGTCGTTATAACGAATGTCGGTATAAAGAGGGTTGACTGTATTTTGAAAGTGTGACAGTATTAGATGTATGCTAGTCTACTTTATGGCTCTCTGTAAAACCAAAGATCACAAGTTTTACAACCAAACATACATAAAACAATACAACACGCAATATAATATATAAACATAATTAGAACGATAAACAGCGACCATAAGCATCTAGTGAACTTACCACTAAATATTTTCCACAGGCAAGAATACTAACATTTTCCCCTCTCCCACATGAACTGCACACACAAAAAATTTCAAACCTTGGTAGTTTGTATTGCAATTCTTTCTGAATAAGTTCCAAAGAAAGCAACATGAAGCCCGTCTGCTTTTTCAGCTACAATCCGCCATCTTTATTTACTTGCAGTGCCGCTGTAAGCAACAGCACACTTTTCTTTCAATCGGGTGACCATAAAACGTCGGCACTCATAATTGTGTGCTTGCAGATATAATTACAAAACATCTGTCATTTTGTTTCGGTATAACTACCTTTTTTGTTACTATATTTTTGTCACGCGATACCCGGCGTCAGGTTGTTTTCTTTTCGCTGGACTGTTTTTAATGTTTTACTTAAAAATATTGACATTTTAGTGTTCAAGTTCGGCATAGGGGTTATTCTGTATCAGCTGGATTAATTTGGGAAATTACAGGTCTGAAAGTTTTATGGTTTTTAATTTAGAGACAATTCGTGAAATATTTAAATCTAACAAAAGAGAACAATAGATAACAGATTTGTATCGACCTGACTAACATTGCCCTGAGGCCTTTGTTTTGTTACCTCTGTGAACACTATTCTAACGGCTATATGACGGAAAAATCGTCACGCATGGTTGGAGGTCCAAGAAGCTCAAGTTTGTATGATCCGCTCACCTGAACTGAAACTGTTAACAGATAAAGAAACTTGCTCACCCGGCGAAAGAAATGAACCCATAAAACATGCAAAAGACATCCGTCCTCATAATGACAATGTTACAGGAAGTCTCCAAGATGCGGAAGATTATGTTGCGTCAGTTATGTACTCACAGCCGGTGATGGCAATACTTCAGACCCCTTCGTCCCCGATGGGTAATGGGCGAAAAAGACATTTGTCTATGCCGGCTGTGGGTGGTACGGATCATAAAAAGATCAGAAGCGATACGAACAATACAAGTGGCGCGGTACAAAAAGGTGATACTAATAGTATTACTGATGAATCTGAGGAGGATAAGAATAGTACTGGAACTGTTACAAATCGTACTATTGCTGGAGCAAGGAGAAATCTCTTGAGCGAACGACAAGTTGATAGCAAGCTTAGAAATCAACCGTCAAAAGCAAAAGGAAAAGATGTGAAAAGTAAAAGTAAGAAAAAGGCGCCTAAAGATGAATCAGAAACTATATCTGTAATCGCTGACGTTCACCAAGATGGAAATGAAGAATGCGAGATAAACGATATTTTGGATATCATGCTCTCAGAATCAAATGAGAAAATAGATGGCAGAGATTTTCTTAATGTAACGAATAGGTTTGCTGATGAAATATCAAAAGTAAATAACAATATGCAAAAGATGTGGCAGGATGTAAATAGTAAAATGGACAAAATGGCAATTGATATAGAGAAGAGACTGACGAATAAAATGGACAGTAGTATTGACAAGAGGATCAATGCAGAGTCCATTTTATTCGTCAGTCTCTTCTCTATATCAATTGCCATTTTGTCCATTTTACTATTTACATCCTGCCACATCTTTTGCATATTGTTATTTACTTTTGATATTTCATCAGCAAACCTATTCGTTACATTAAGAAAATCTCTGCCATCTATTTTCTCATTTGATTCTGAGAGCATGATATCCAAAATATCGTTTATCTCGCATTCTTCATTTCCATCTTGGTGAACGTCAGCGATTACAGATATAGTTTCTGATTCATCTTTAGGCGCCTTTTTCTTACTTTTACTTTTCACATCTTTTCCTTTTGCTTTTGACGGTTGATTTCTAAGCTTGCTATCAACTTGTCGTTCGCTCAAGAGATTTCTCCTTGCTCGAGCAATAGTACGATTTGTAACAGTTCCAGTACTATTCTTATCCTCCTCAGATTCATCAGTAATACTATTAGTATCACCTTTTTGTACCGCGCCACTTGTATTGTTCGTATCGCTTCTGATCTTTTTATGATCCGTACCACCCACAGCCGGCATAGACAAATGTCTTTTTCGCCCATTACCCATCGGGGACGAAGGGGTCTGAAGTATTGCCATCACCGGCTGTGAGTACATAACTGACGCAACATAATCTTCCGCATCTTGGAGACTTCCTGTAACATTGTCATTATGAGGACGGATGTCTTTTGCATGTTTTATGGGTTCATTTCTTTCGCCGGGAATGTAACTGTCCTTATGAAGAAAGAAATTAATAAACGGATAGACGATGCTAAGGATGATCTCTGTGAAGATGTTAAATGTCTTCAGCAACAAATCGATGAAATGCCATCAAAATTAAATGAATCAGAAGAAAACATAGAAAGAAATTTGAACATATGTATCCGAAACCACCCGCAATCTGAAAGAGAGAACGTTAGTAGCATAGTTTCGGATCTTCTTAGAGATGGGCTTAAACTAAGAGACATCGGTTTTAAAAAAGCCATTCGGAAGGACAGAGATGATCATATACCAGGAGTGATCATTGTCACATGTGAGAAAGCTGAAGATAAGGCACTTATAATGAAGAAGAAGAAACAACTGAAGAATAGTAAAAAGTATGAAAAGGTATATATTCATACAGACCAGTCAATAGAAACTCACGTGAATAATAGTAACTTAAAGCTACTTATATCAGCACTGGGAGTTACTGGTCTTAGTTACTTAGGTTCGCGATTAGTAGCAGAGAATAGTAATAGCAATGAAGACAGTTAAAGACAAATAGATAGACATGAGAGCTCACCCCGTCATTCGAACAGTCAAAACAGGAAGAGAGAAGAAGGTCACCGTAGGCGAGAGGATAGAGTACGGTATTACAATAGTAATGATAGTGAAAGAAGGGGAGCCCGTAGAAGAGGCGAAGGCAGCAACAGTAGGAGTACAGACAGACAATATCAGGGTCATAATATACAAAATGAAAGGAATAGCTCTGACAATTATAGTCGCATATAGTCGGCGACACGAACACTCTTATACGCGTCGGCAGGGAGCCAGCTATATAAAAGACAGATGGGACAGTCGATACTATAATTAGGTTAAACTTGGGTTTTGGAATAATAATGGTTGGTCTGCGGATAATGGTTCTGACAATTCAGTGTTTCGCGAGTCTTGCATTGGCATTTTAGAATTAGATATTATTGGTATAGCAGAAACGCATCTTTTACAAAGCTACTCCTTCGATTTACAACAGTTTGCTTTCTACGGGCATAATAGGAGACAATTGCATAAAAATGCTAAAACTGGATCAGGCGGTGTCTGCCTGTTAGTGCGCAAAGAATTATTGAATATATTTAATATCAGTATACTAGATAAATCATACGAGGGTTTATTGTGGATCTCCTTTAAAGATAGAAAATCGGGTGTTTGTTTTAATGTATGTACCTGCTATCTACCCCCGCATGGTTTATCTCGTTATGCTGACGCAGAGGAATTTTATGATAAGCTTTTAGCGAATATATATGAATACCAGCATCTTGGAAATTTTATAATATGCGGTGATTTCAATAGCAGAATGGGTGATACGGCTGATTTTATAGAAGGGGTTGATACAATTCAAGACCGAAATATCATTGATTATTCCAAAAATATGTATGGAGAGTATCTTTGTAAGTTTCTTATCGACAGCAGTTGCTGCATTTTGAATGGTAGACAGTGTATAGATACCAGTGACAATTACTTTACTTTTGTGTCGACTCGCGGTAAATCTGTTGTTGATTATTTTATTGTCCCCTATGAATATTTGGAGTATTTTGGTAATTTTAAAGTGGTTAGACCCGCGCAAATATATGCGGACTCTTTAACTAGCATTGAATCTAGAATTATACCAGATCATTCTCTACTAATGTGTTAATGGAAATTACATTTTCCGAATCAAGAATTTGTAAGTCAAACAAGTAATACCGAGAAAAGATATACTAAGTATAAATTGACTGAGATTCCCGAAAATTTTTGCAACGATGAGAATTCTATCTCGCTTTTACAGATATTGTGCAATTTTGAAACTAAACTACGCAAAGCCTTTTCAAAATTTTATAGACGCCATTCTGATTTAATTTCAAAATTCAATATTGGAGTTAAATCTCTTCTGCAACAAGGTTTATCGGAACCCGAATTTTATGGTGACTTAGTATATAAACTCAGAAAAATATATAACCGCAATGACTTCAGCACCCAATTTCGTAAAATCATTCTTCGATATAAAAAGATTGGGTACAACATGGATATTATACGACATACTGCATGCATGGTAGTTAACCCAATCACGGTTGGCAACTTTGCTTCCCTCTTTAATTGCACGCCGGTGGGTCAGGCCTCAGATTCTATGACGGCTCCAACGTAAAGGCTTATTGAGAATTAGAGAGATAATGTTGGTTGGTGCCTGATGCTCTGTCTCTGGTCGGGCTCATCGGAGTCTAACTGTTGGTTTTCTTTTGCTCCAGCATTTCAGTGGTTTCTTGCTGTCACCGTTGTCTCACCTCTGTGGTTCTTTGATTTTTGTATTCACGGAGATGTTGCACTGATGAGTTAGGAGGCCTTCATGCGGACTGAACAAATTATTTGTCTAAATCGCGACGGAAGTAAGGGCGAGGATTGTGGCCACGTAAAATCGATTTAAGCCCCCCAGTGGAAATCTTCCACTGACCGTTCCAAGGCGGCTCTTCTGTGGCGATTTATTTATGTTGTTGTTTGTTACTTACTGTGTGTATCACTTGTGTCTTTTAATTTTGGATGGCCATATGGCCATTTTGTGGGAAAGTAACTGTCCTTATGGCCTTCCTTTGTTTAGGTTTTCATTATGGTCTGGTCGCTTAATGTTTGTATTTCTTTCCCTTTGGTGTCTTTTATGGGTGGAGTAAGTTAATTGTATCAATTCCTGATCTTTGTTTTACTTCTACTTTGCAATCGCAACAGGTCGTAGATAAGTTATACAGTGATTTCTGCACCGTTGTTCAAAACGAAATGTCATTGAAATTGCCAAAACGAGAAATTGTCATAAAATATGGTGTTAGTAACAAAAACTGGCGCATTAAAAAGCCTTGGTGGAATGACGAACTGCGGCTCTTATGGAACGATATGTGTGATGCAGAAAGAGCATGGTTAGAATGTAGAAATAATAATGAAAAAACTGAGTTAAAACACATATTTGTTCAAAAGCGCAAATTGTTTGATCAACATGTGCAACGTAACAGGCGAAATTATTGGTTTGAAAGGCAAAATGAATTAATAGATAACGCTGAAAATAATCCAAATGACTTTTGGAAAGCTATTGGTAGGGTAGGCGTGAGGGACAACAGAAAGAAAGAAATCCCTTTGGAAATTTTTGATGATAATGGAGAAATTATCAATGACAGTAATGCTGTCTTTGATAAATGAAAATGTGTGTGTGTGTGTGTGTGTGTGTGTGTGTGTGTGTGTGTGTGTGTGTGTGTGTGTGTGTGTGTGTGTATTCGGGTTTAACGTCGCTTTCAACAATTTTTCAGTCATATCACGACGGTGTCTGGTTGCGACAGGGAGCTCAATGCTCACGTTTATAGTGCTGCCTCACTGAAGTATCATGTCCCAGACACATTACATGATACCACACCCAGTCACATTATCCTGACACTGGATCGACCAGTCCTAGCTCTTCCCCGTAAATCTGAGTGCCAAGCGAGGAGCAGCTAGTACCATTTTTAACGACTTTGGTATGTCGCGGCCCGGGATCGAACCCCAGACCTCCCGTTCCCCGGAGCGGACACTCTACCAACTGAGCTATCGGAGCCGGTTTGATAAATGAAAAAATGAATTTTCAGCCTTATTAAATTCTTCGTCAGATCACCAAATTGATCAAGAGTCGATTGATGTCATGGTAAATGATGATAATACCTTTGACCAGCTTGGTTTGTTTGATAATTATTTTAGCCTTTATGAAGTCAAAAAGGCTGTTAATAGTATTAAAAGTAACCGTGCTATTGGCATCGATGACATACCGGGTGAAATACTTAAAAATAAAAATATTATCTCGTTCATTCATCAGTTATGTAATATATGCTACAGCTCTGGTAAAATTCCAGATATATGGGGTAAGTCTCTTATTTGTCCTGTACCGAAATGCACCACGAGCGAGCCCCGTGATCCACTCTCATACAGAGGTATAGCCATAACATAGCCATGCACCTTGTTAAACAGTCGTGCAAATACATGGCTAGATCATAATGATATAATTGTGGACAGCCAGAACGGATTTAGAAAAGGCCGAAGTACCATAGATCATGTAAGTTCATTGACAATTATCATTGAAACCAGGAAAAAGCTTAAAAAATCTACCTTTTGTGCATTTATAGACTGGCTCATCGGAGTCTAACTGTTGGTTTTCTTTTGCTCCAGCATTTCAGTGGTTTCTTGCTGTCGAGTCCTCACCGTTGCCTCACCTCTGTGGTTCTTTGATTTTTGTGTTCACGGAGATGTTGCACTGATGAGTTAGGAGGCCTTCATGCGGACTGAACAAATTATTTGTCTAAATCGCGACAGAAGTAAGGGCGAGGATTGTGGCCACGTAAAATCGATTTAAGCCCCCCAGTGGAAATCTTCCACTGACCGTTCCAAGGCGGCTCTTCTGTGGCGATTTATTTATGTTGTTGTATGTTACTTACTGTGTGTATCACTTGTGTCTTTTAATTTTGGATGGCCATATGGCCATTTTGTGGGAAAGTAACTGTCCTTATGGCCTTCCTTTGTTAAGGTTTCCATTAGGGTCTGGTCGCTTAATGTTTGTATTTCTTTCCCTTTGGTGTCTTTTATGGGTGGAGTAAGTTAATTGTATCAATTCCTGATCTTTGTTTTACTTCTACTTTAAAAAAGCATATGATACAGTAAACAGAGAAGTACTTTGGGTTAAACTTGAAAAACTTGGTTTCAGTGGGCTATTGTTGAACGCGATTAAGTCACTTTATAGCAATGTAATGAGTTCGGTTAAACTAAATGGATTTACTACCGACTGGTTTAGTGTCCATTGTGGATTAAAGCAAGGCTTTCCCTATCCCCCTTACTTTTTAACGTATATATAAATGATTTGGCACTGAAAATTGACGCTCTTGGAAAAGGTATAAAAATTGATGATGAAACTATATCTATTTTGCTGTATGCTGATGACGTAGTGCTTATCGCAGAATCCGAAGCAGATCTTCAATCGATGCTAGATACTCTAGGGATCTGGTGTAAAAGCGATCTCCTTTTTATAAATACGTCTAAATCTTATATCATGCATTTCCGTAATCCCTCGATATCTCAATCAGAAGTCACATTTTCGGTTAATCAGGAGATCATGTCGTATACGGCCCAATATAAATATTTAGGTATAATGCTAAAATAACATCTCGATTATGCAATAACTGCTAAAATTGTTGCACAGTCAGCAAATCGCGCACTGGGGCTTTTAATTGCCAAGTCGAAAGCTTTCGGTGGCTTTCAGTATGGTCCATATACATAATTATATGAATCAATTGTCTGTCCAATTATTTCCAATGGTGCAGCAGTCTGGGCCACCCAGTCGTATAATTGTATAAATGCTGTGCAAAATAGAGCAGCACGGTACTTCCTTAATGTCGGAAAATATACCCCCAATGCCGCTGTTAACGGGGATATAGGTTGGACGCCCATGGTAGAAAAATGTTGGAAGTCTATACTTACATTTTGGTGTCGATGTATTAATATGGATGCAATGCGAATGAATAAAAAATATTCTGCTGGTCAAATTCCAAGTCGAATTCCCAGTGCAAGAACTGGCATTTTAGCTAGGTAAAAAACTGACGGAGTCTGGTTTTCCAGAATATAGTAACATTAATAATAACATCAATAAACCAAGCGTATTAAACAATGTTTTACCTTTCATTACTCAAACTTATATAGAACAATGGGTTGCTGATGTTAATAGAGATGGTTCGCGTTCCGGTACCGGGGGAAATAAACTTCGTTTATATAAAACATTTAAGCAGGATTTTAAAGTTGAAACTTATTGCACACGTGTTTTTAACAGATCTCACAGAGGCGCATTAGCCAAATTTAGAAGTGGGACTGGTCCGATAGCAATCGAAACTGGGCGTTATAAGCGATTGAATGTTAATGAAAGAACATGTTTTAATTGTCAAGAAAATGTCGAGGATGAGGTTCACGTTTTAATTCATTGTCCGCAGTACACCAGTTTGCGCAATGAGCTTTTCAGTAAAGCAGGGCATATTTTAAATGATTTTATAGTTTAAATGATAATGAGCAACTATCGTTTATTCTATCCGACCCATCTATAATTAAAGAAAGTGCCAAAGCCTGTTATCAAATTTTAAACAAAAGGCGTAGCTTGTTGTACCGTTAATGTATATTTGTACATATATATAGACATAGTCTTATTTTACCTTGGTATTCTGTTTTAATTCATTCGCTAGTTGTATACAATATTAATATCTGCCATGTGCGGTTTGTTATATTGTTTCGTCTTGCCCTGCCTCTGTTCTGCAGATGGTGTCTGATATGTCAGTAAGATGTGGAGCTGATATCGGGCAAGAATAAACAGTCGTATTTTAAACATATATCGTCTCTCATAGCTCATTCACTGAGCGGCAGTCTTTTACATTTTTATACTAACTGTACATGTGTTATTTTGTTGTAAATGTAAAGTGGTGAGACGTTAATAAATAAATTATCCTTATTATCCTACTAAAAATACATTTAGCCTATATGACCAATGGACTGCGCAGCTAGTATTTGACCCTCTATGAAAGCTCACCGTTTGATGAAGCGACTTGCTTGCGCATAGTGTTTGTCACAAACACATAAAATGCGTCTAAGTGTATATGATTAAGACTCCCTTCTCGCTGAAATGGAAAAAAGGGGACATATGCAATTACCACATGCTTCTAGCAATTATTATAATTAAAATACACATATAAGCACGAAATAGATTCATATTTAATTATAGATTTAAGCTCGGACCCAATATTGGGTCAGTGATTTAAGGCATATTGTTTATAATCGTGTCCGATTTTTTTTTTATTATTATTTATTTATTTATTTATTTATTTATTTATTTATTTTTTTTGGTTTTACGGCTCTTTCAAGATTATTTCACTCATATCGAGCCGATCATTATTCAGAGGTGGGCGAAAACCGGAGTACCCGGAGAAAAACCACCTGACCTTCCGTTGCAGAACTTGGCGTCTCAAATGTGACCCAAGCCAATCCGTACCTGGTATAAGGGTTTTACATGTTTGCATGAGCCTTCTACATACCCAAAGGAAGAGAAGCTATACTTGGATGAACATGCTTATCTTTACTCTTCGCTGTTCGGAAAATGTCTTATTGAAGGTTTTTTTTTTCGTTCGCTGACTCCATAATAAATAGAGACTTTCGGATGAGTCTTTAAACCGAGGTCCCGTCTCCGTATGACCTTAGCTGTTGGTGAGACGGAAAACTCAAACTCACTTACTCATAATAAAAAGGCAATACCAGGCCCGTGTTCTTTGATAACGTGTTTATGAGGCCAGGCTTCTAGAACGACTGAACAATCGCGAAGCTCACCGAGTGATTCTGCATGGGTTCTCGAAGCCGAGCCTGATAAAACACGAATCTGGTATTCAGTTTATCCCGCCCGTGTACACTTTACGATTATTTTACATGTAGGTTCTATGACATTTTTTTTCATTCAATTTTTTTCTAATTTCTCTAGTAATAATAACATTTTTGCCATTTTTTCTAGTAGTCCCGTCCATTCACAAACAGTGCAGTGTCACATTGACCTGATTAATCTCACTTGTCCTTTATCAGATCAATGTGTTACAATGCAATTAATACAGGGAGAAACTGATAAATATTGCATCTGGGCTGGATAGACTTACTTTAAGGTATTTGGGATGAATCGCATTCGACATAAAAGGGTGTTAAAATATAACCTCGAATAGAACGGTATGCGAGACGTGCTTTGTTTGAGTCCCAAACTTCAATTGGATAAAGGTGTCTGGATAAAACAGTATAATGCCCTTGTGGTCTAGGTTCGATTCCCGCTGTCTCATTTTGACAGGGCAGTATTCATGCGTCAAATTATGACTGTATTACCACATTACCCCAACCACCACACCTTTGAGAAGGCGCTTATGTTATAATATGGGCCCCGTCAAGCGATTTTGGTACTTATCGCCTATGCGAGCAACGAAGGTTCGGGCGAGCCTGCGCGTCCGCGCAGTCTCGCCAGAACCTTTCGCTGCTCGCTCATACAAGCAATGAATCAAGAGGAACCTTCAGACAGAAAGCCATATCCCCGGCCCCTCTGAATGGCTAGGCATGCGCAGTTAAAATTTGTCATGACGGAATGCTCGAAGACACAAATTCGCTTGGCGGGGCTCATATGTACATGTGTAACCATTTTCTATGATTTGAAGTTATTATTATTATTCCATTCAGCAAACAAGATCCACATTAGTGAGACCACCTATATGGCTTTGAAGAAGATAGGAGGATTCCGAATGAAATTCCGGGGTAATTTAAACATAAAGGTAAACAAAAGCTAGATGTTTTTTTTTTGTTTTTTTTTTTTGTTTCTTTGTTTTTCCTGAATGCATTCGAGTCCGGGCCATTGGGCCACAGTATTCTATTGTATTGTAAAGTTTAAGCATTTTACGTCCTCTACGGTCAGGCTAGCATAACCCAACAGTTTTAGTGCTTCTGTGGCAGTGTTCAGCGAAATGTGAATCGTGCTGAACTGCCAGTGCCTTGACCTAACAAAGTAGAAGCACTGTAATTTTGAATTTTGAACGCCAGGTCGAAAATAGGCATACAACGACAGAGTAATAAATGCCAATTTCGGCTGCAAATCAAGATTTCTCTGTCTCACCCGAGAGCATACTAGTTTATGTTGCTCTCTCTTAGGGCCTGAGTTTGGCTTTGGACTGGCTACAAATGAAGAATCCTTGCAAAGGCATGTAAAACAGGGTTCTCGGACGTCCGGCCCTAAGTTTGTGGTAAAATGTACATGTATATATAATAGATATACAAATAATACAGAAAAATAGATAAATATATGAAATAAGTAAAAACAAAATAAGAAATAAATACATAAATATGTGGAATATAGGAAAGAAGTAAAAAATAAATAAATACGTACATAAATATTTGAAAGAAAAAAAATAGATATCACTTTTTAGCAGTATGGTAATCATTTTTAACATGATCAAATAGGGATTGCCATTGGTTGCCATGGACTCGCACCGCTTGCCTGGGCAGACTTAGATACCGGTACTCGTGTGCGGTCGTTTTCAGCTCTGCGTGGAAGCATGATTTCTCCAAGTCCCGATGGGCGGGGGCAATGGATCAAATAAATCATCACGAGAACACGCCTATATAATTTAACCCCCTTCAACCCCACTTATATATAGTGGAAAAATGGGGTTTACGGTGGTATCCATTATTTTTTTCTTATTTCTGCTGAAAAACATAGATTGTGGATACTCGTTAGAACCCCCTCGCCGAGGCGATTCTAACGGGTACCCACAATCTATATTTTGAGCAGAAATTTGAAAAATATCAGGATTTTTTAAAATTTCATTTTTAGTGGTAAAATTTTACAATATATTTGTATATCCGTGTTTTTGAAATGCGAGTATTTATCAGGCAATAAGTTTAAGAAAGGGGGAATCTTTGGAAGCAAGGAGTACACTACAGAACTGAAAAGTATGTAGTTTTCAAGTTTTTCTAGGCCAGACTACCTAGTTTCGGCCAATTTGGCATCATCAGTGACTCTCAAATATTTTAAAATTTCCTCTCTGGAATTAATGTTCCCAAAGGACAAGAAAATATAAACTACACTATGATTGAGGGTAGGTAGACTTTTTACGGCCGCCACACATTCCGTTAAGGAAGGGTTATGAAAGGGAAAGCAAAAGCACAGTCACGCAAGAGTTTGTAAAATTTGCTGGTCGCACCCTTTTCATGGATATCTTGTGATAGCTTCCAGCAACTTTACTGGCTGAACGTAAGCTTTTTATCATATGACGCCGCGTCTGAGAGTGTAATAACGCCATTTATTTTATACATTGCAGTGAAATCAATGCTTATCTGAAACAAATAAAAGTGATATTTTCACACTGTTAAAATATAAATGATATTTTCACAGTGTGAAAAATAACAAGACCATGTTATTTTCACAGTAGCAGCCCGGACTACTTTTCTCTTACCAAAATGTCATATGTTATCTATAAATTAATTCTGTAAAATACCTTGAAAAGCATTCTTTGAACAGTAAAAATGCTGTATTAAAAATGTCGATCTGTTTATGGTTAGCAACTGACAGTTGTGACGTCATAGCCAAGTCAAAAATTGTGACATAAGATCCGATTGATCACTTACTGTAAGTGTCCTAAAATATTATCAAATAAAAAGAAAATTTACTTTTTTTTTCGATAAATATCAAAAATATTTAATCTCATGTGTTGAAAACATCAGAATTTTCACTCGTTCTTCGCACTCGTGAAAATTCTGATATTTTCATCACACTCGATGAAATATTTTTGGTATTCATCTCAAAAAAGTAAATATCCTCTATGTATTAAATTCGAGCGATTAGTATTATAATGTCTTTTTTTCGAGGATAATTGAGTATATGGTCCTCGCTAGAACAAAGCAAAAAAAAACAACAAAAAAACAATGAAATCCAGGTAGTCGAATAAATTTGAAATGACTGCGTGAACATAAACCGTTTAAAATGATATATGCCATACTTAGAATAACTAGCTGGTATATCATCTAAAATACGTTTTGAATGCCAAGTTAAGCATAGGCCTACACTTTTGTAAGACTAAACCGAGTCTAACCACATGTAAAATAATGTCCATTGCAATTTATTTTAGAAAAAAAATTGAATTTAAGTGTGCAACACTAGTAAGGGTAAAACCATTTTGGAAACTTGCTTTTCAAATTTCTTTAAGTACATGGTGATGTTAAGACGAAGTTCTTCATGTTTAAAAAAAAACCCATAAAATGATCACAATGATACGCTGAGTATGGAAGCATCAATCACTGATAAGTTACAGCAATCGAGACCAAGACTGAAACGCTAAATGTGATAGTTTAGCAATTCTAAGAAAATTATGCCCATCTGACAACCCCGTTTATTCCATTTGGGCGCATGATGGTTTACAAGTTATTATTCACGACACGTGATGAGATTTACACAACGTCCACCTCCCATTTTATCAGGCTGCAAATAAAATTACTTGGATACGCACCGTAACGACGTCACGTTTACTAAGGGCGGAAAATTGACATTTTTGTAAACAAATGGTAAATAAAATAGGATCTTACATGAGTGTTCATGTATTATTGAATTTATTAAACGAGTTGAGGAAAAGGGATAAAATGCGAGGATTTGCCGAGCATTTTATCCCTTTTCCTCAACGAGTTTAATAAATTCAATAATACATGAGCACGAATGCAAGATTCTATTTATCATATGACATTTAAAACGCATTTTATTCACGATTGTTTATAAAAATGTCAATATTCCGCCATTAGTAAACGCGACGTCGTTAAGGACGTCGTACATGTAACGTTACGGGACGTGTCTAGCTAATTTGCATATTTAATCCACTATTCTTGCATAAATATCTATGCGCATGGCTGTTTGAAGCCATTGTCAAATGGACCGAAAGCCGTGGTCAGACAGCAAAAACCATGAACAAATCATGAAATTCGCGTGCTGTTTGAACATGGATTTTGGGTTTTTGATATCTCAAGACTGGCCTTGCTTTGTTTACATAACGTTGAGCGACGTAACGTTATTGCCCTGAACGTAGCGTTTAAGGGTTCTATGATGACGTCAGATGGTTACTGCATAACAACGTCATGGTAAACAACATTCTGAACTGGCCGCCATGTTTTTTCGTCGGTCGCATTTGAAGAGTTTATATGGAGTTGAAAGGGAGCTTTTGGGCGTTTTCGTCAAAATTTGCTGTCGGAATCGTAAATTATGCAAGAACAACGATCATCCCTGTTTATTTCATAGCATTAACATTTGCCGGATCCCTCGGAAGATATTTGAACATTCGGCCTGACGGCCTCATGTTCAAACAGCTTCCTCGGGACCCGGCGAATGTTAATGCATGAAAAACCAGGGTTGATCCCTATAGTGGATTCTTGAAAATATTACATGGCGTTATTACACTCTCAGACGCGACGTCATATGATAAAATGCATTTTAAACGTCATATGATAAACAGAATCTTGCATTCGTGCTCATGTATTTTTTTTAAACTCGTGTAGGAAACTGGATAAAATGCCTTCGGTCTCAGGCCAATACAGCAGACCTCGGACCTGTAACTGGGTCAACACAAAATAACTTGATTAATAACACTTGGAATAAACTGACTATCCTGTATTGATTGGAGGTCATCCCTATTAACACCAGGCCGACCAGTATTAACCGGAGGTCAAGTGATATTAGGCTGAGGTCAAAAATCAATAATCATGTTTTATAATTGTGTCAGTTAATAACATTGTCATTAATTACTTGATTGGTAACATCATATGGGCTCCGTCAAGCGATTTTGGTACTTATCGCCTATGCGAGCAGCGAAGGTTCAGGCGAGCCTGCGCATCCGCGCAGTCTCACCAGAACCTTCGCTGCTCGCTCATACAAACAGTGAATCAAGAGGAACCTTCAGACAGAAAGCCATATCCCTGGCCCCTCTGAATGGCCGGGTATGCGCACTTAAAATTTGTCATGACGGAATGCTCGAAGACACAAATTCGCTTGGCGGGGCTCATTTTATTACACGTCATTAATTTTTGTGCGTAATAAAGAATTCTGATTGTTCAAGAGCATGCCACGCACTGGTCGACAAAAGTGCACTGTTGGTCGCGTGCACAAGTAGACTTCGGTACAATAAAACATTTGTTGCCTTTGGGTGAGGGTTCGCCCTGGGCGATATAAGCTACTCTGGTAAATGAATGGTCATGTTCCCCTCACATCAGGGCAACAATATGAGAATCTTACATTGGTGTGAGAGGTGGATGGAAAAATCCGTCCCGAGGGTCACTGTCCGGCATCACGAGGCTTTCCGAGAGGGTCGGATTTTTTTATCCACCCCTCACACCCATGTAGGATTCTTTTTCTTGCATGCCTGTCATTTCTGAGCGTGGATTTTTAATACTGCAATCACTTGGGTTGCCGGCGTTCGCCATATTGTGATGACACTACAGTGCTGTTTAGTGACGTCACGTAACGTGTTGTGACGTCAACATTAACAACGGCGCATATGAGGTCGTATTCAACCAGGGCATTTTTCGAGCACGCGAGAATATTCGATTATGTATAAGAACACCAGGGTTCGAACAGAATTTTTATCCCAAGCTAAAACTATGGATTGGTGTGCAAGAAAAGAATAATATGTATGCAAGAAATGAATAATATATGTGCAAAAATCCTACAGTACTACATGATTATTGTAAACATTATTTAAGGGCAAAGGGATCATGAAGACTTTCTGGATTGTTGACGAGACTTGGGATGATACAGAAAGTGTAAAAGCCAACACTAGCTCTGCTCACGACAATAACATGCCCGGAGAACTGCTGGATTATAACTCTACTCAGCGCGGTGGAATGGCAAACCGGAAATCAGATTCAGCATTTTCAGTTTGGAAAGAAGAAGACGTGTTTCTGTCTGGATGTAAATTGATAGACTGAACAGAATAGAGGACGATAATTGACCATATATTTTTAAACAAGGGAACATTTCCGTATCTATTTGCTACAGTGGATCCTCGTTATAACGACAGTAATTGTTCCCTATTATTGTGACGTTATAAAGAATTTGCCGTTATAAATGATTCCAGGTAGGAGTATGATAGGTAAAAAAAGGACTTTCTCCATTATTACTCCAAGAAACAAATATCGGTGACCGATTCTAACAAATATCTGTAACATTTGGTTCGTGGAGTAATAGATTACAAGTATCTTTCATGACTATGGACTCGATTTCAGCATTTCCAAAACGAGGGAAGCCCACGCCGCTTAGTTTGTTTGTTTTGTTTGATTTGAGGTTAAACGCCCCTGTCAACACTGTAAAGGTCATTTTGGAGACGTTGCTTCCAATTTTGAGGGACTTTTACGCGACATTGAGATGAGATGACATCTCAAGCCCTGTCGCCCAATGAAACTAATAGAGTTTATAAGCAGGGTCCGACACTCGCACTGCTTTGCCTGGGCAGGCTTAGACCCTCTAAGCGGTTTACCAGTACTCCTGTGCGGGTCAGTTTCAGCTCTGCGTGGAAGCATCATG
The DNA here is from genome assembly GCA_963580285.1 of Lucinisca nassula. Taxonomy (NCBI): domain Eukaryota; kingdom Metazoa; phylum Mollusca; class Bivalvia; order Lucinida; family Lucinidae; genus Lucinisca; species Lucinisca nassula. Next base: position 16,839,433 of record OY757016.1, read on the forward strand.
CAGCCCATCTATTTCTTCAAGCCCCGATCGGCGGGGGCCTACCCACGCCGCTTAGAACCATGGCTTAAAATGGAGCTAAGTAGTCATTTCATTGAAATTGGCGTTATAACGCTCTTTGTCGTTATAACTAATGTCGGTATAAAGAGGGTTGACTGTATCTCTTGCAAGGAATTCCTCCGAAATTTTGGTCTGCTTTAAAAGGATATTTATAATTGAGGTTTAAAGTCCTAGTCAACACTATTCATTCCGTTTTGGAGATACATGTATCGCTTCAAATTTTGTGGAAATTTTACCCGACATTGAGATGAAATGACGTCCCAATGAAACCAATAGGGATTATATACACGAACGGTCCGACCCTCACCACTTAGTGGGTGATAGGGTTAGGCAAAAGTGTCGTGTATTTATCGTCATTGTAAGCCCTACAGTTGGGTGAGGTCCTTCCAGCAGGTAGGGCTAAAGTGTGTGTGTGTGTGGGGGGGGGGGGTTATTTCTACAGTTTTGTACACTTTCATTCATCTTCCTCTTTCTCCACTGTCCCTCACATTCCTCCGCTCTACTATCTCTTCTTCCTCTAATCTTCCTTTCTAGGCCCCCGTCCATCGGAGCATGAAGAAGTTTATGGGCTGCATGGTGCTTCCATGCAGAGCTGAAACCGATTCGCACACAGGTACTGGTAAACCGTTTAGAGAATCTAAGTCGGCCTAGGCAAAGCGGTGCGAGTCGGCCCGTCCATGCTTATAAACCCTATTGGTTTCATTGGAGGGGGTGGGGGCAGGGCTTGAGATGTCATTTCATCTCAATGTCGGGTAAACGTCCAACACAATTGGAAGCAACGTCTCCAAAATTACCTTTACAGTGTTGACGGGGACGTTAAACCTACAATCAAACCAACAAAATTTTCCTTTCTCTGAGAGACGACACAAAATGACCTACAAGGGTTGACGTGTCGTTAAACACCAATCAATCAGTTACTCATCAGCTCTGCGCGGAAGCACCATGCCATTACGAAAACATGCCTATGTAATTTTGACGCACTTGAACCCCACTTTTATAAAGAAAAACTGGGGTTTACAGCGGTAAACCTTATTTTTCTTATTTCTGATCTAAAACATAGATTGTGGGTACTCGTTAGAACCGTCCCGATGAGGCGGATCGATGCGGTTCTAACAACTACCCACAATCTATATTTTGTGCAGAAATTTGAAAAATATCACACAATGTCATCTTAAAATTTTCGCTTTTTTGGCAATAAAGTTCACAATGTATTTAATGTTATTATGTTTATTACACTCCAAACATAGGCTTAGGGTTCTCGTTAGAATTGTCTCATTTATGCGGTTCTAATGAGTAGCCACAACCTGTGTCCTGGAGAAGAAAAAAGAAAAAAATGTATTCCCCCGTCAGCCCAAATATCTCTATATAATGTTGAGGTGTTCATTTCACGGACTCATTAACGTGATGCTATAAAGGTATGTCGTGTGTTCTCATTCGAATCGCCTCGATGAGGCGATTCTAATGAGTACACACAACATACATTTTCAGGGGAAGGTAAGACAATTCACCGTATATTGTCACAAAAACATTTGTACGAATCGGCAGTAATGAGAAATGTTTTTAAAGAACTAAAAACAAGTTCGAATCAACGTTTCAAATGAGGAAGTCATCGAAGTGTAATTGAATAGAACGCGTCATTAGTCCTGAAATTCACATTAAACAAGTTGTAACACAACTGATTGTCAAACAAATACACAAAAAAAACTGTTGATACTATTAAATTTTGTACAAATAGGTTTCGTTTGTAGATGTGTATAACATTTTGTTTTTTGCATTATTTGAATATTTTTCTCTTTGATCCGATGGATGGATGGATGGATGGATGGATGGATGGATGGATGGATGGATGGATGGATGGACGAACGGACGGACGGATGGTCGGAGTTGAGACAGACGCTATAAGAGGGGCTGCTAGAGAGAGACAAGAGAGAAAGGGAAAAATGAGAGAAAATGAAGTAGCAGGCGAAACAAAACGTTCCTCTTCAATCCTTTATCTGCTTGAAAGGTGGCAGGCCTTACTAGTGGTAAGCCACTATCAGTTACATGCCTCTGTGACGCAAGATACAGCCCTGTCAATCACAACCACCAGTCCTGGCAATCACAACCCGCAGTCCTCTCAATCACATCCGACAGCCTTCTCAATCACATCCACTAGCCTTCTCAATCACATCCACTAGCCTTCTCAATCACATCCGACAGCCTTCTCAATCACATCCACCAGCCTTCTCAACCGCAACCACCAGCCTTCTCAATCACATCCATCAGCCTTCTCAATCACATCCACCAGCCATCTCAATCACATCCACCAGCCATCTCAATCACATCCACCAGCCTTCTCAATCACATCCACCAGCCTTCTAAACCCCATCCACCAGCCATCTCAATCACATCCACCAGCCTTCTCAATCACATCAACCAGACTTCTCAACCGCAACCACCAGTCCTCTCAATCACATCCACCAGCCTTCTCAACCACAACCACCAGCCTTCTCAATCACATCCACCAGCCATCTCAATCACATCCACCAGCCATCTCAATCACATCCACCAGCCTCCTCAATCACATCCACCAGCCTTCTAAACCACATCCACCAGCCATCTCAATCACATCCACCAGCCTTCTCAATCACATCCATCCGCCTTCTCAATCACATCCACCAGCCATCTCAATCACATCCACCAGCCTCCTCAATCACATCCACTAGCCTTCTCAATCACATCCACCAGCCTTCTCAATCACATCCAATAGCCTTCTCAATCACATCAACCAGACTTCTCAACCGCAACCACCAGCCTTCTCAATCACCTCCACCAGCCTTCTCAATCACATCCACCAGCTTTCTCAATCACATCCACCAGCCTTCTCCATCACATCCACGAGTCATCTCAATCACAACCACCAGTCATCTCAATCACATCCACCCGCCTTCTCAATCACATCCACGGGCCATCTCAATCACATCCACCAGTCATCTCAATCACATCCACCAGCCTTCTCAATCACATCCACCAGCCTTCTCAATCACATCCACCAGCCTTCTCAATCACAAACATTAGCCCTCTCAGTGTCAAACACCAGCCTTCTCAATCATAACCACCAGTTCTCTCAATCACAACCACCAGTCCTCCATATCACAAACACCAGCAAGCCCTTCTCTATTACAACCACAACCATCAGCCCTCTTAACCACAACCATCAGCCCTCTCAGTGTTAAACACCAGCCCTCTCAAACACAACAACCAGTCCTCTCAATCACAACCACCAGTCCTCTCTATCACAACCACCAGCCAGCCCTTCTCAATCACAACTACCAGCCCTCTAAATCACAAACATTAGCCCTCTCAGTGTCAAACACCAGCCTTCTCAATCATAACCACCAGTTCTCTCAATCACAACCACCAGTCCTCCCTATCACAAACACCAGCAAGCCCTTCTCTATCACAACCACAACCATCAGCCCTCTTAACCACAACCATCAGCCCTCTCAGTGTCAAACACCAGCCCTCTCAATCATAACCACCAGTTCTCTCAATCACAACCACCAGTCCTCCCTATCACAAACACCAGCAAGCCCTTCTCTATCACAACCACAACCATCAGCCCTCTTAACCACAACCATCAGCCCTCTCAGTGTCAAACACCAGCCTTCTCAATCATAACCACCAGTTCTCTCAATCACAACCACCAGTCCTCCCTATCACAAACACCAGCAAGCCCTTCTCTATCACAACCACAACCATCAACCCTCTTAACCACAACCATCAGCCCTCTCAGTGTTAAACACCAGCCCTCTCAACACAACAACCAGTCCTCTCAATCACAACCACCAGTCCTCTCTATCACAACCACCAGCCCTCCAAATCACAGCCATCAGCCCTCTTAATGTCAAACACCAGCCCTCTCAATCACAACAACCAGTCCTCTCAATCACAACCACCAGTTCTCTCTAGCACAACCATCAGCCCTCTCAATGTCAAATACCAGCCCTCTCAATCACAACAACAAGTCCTCCCAATCACAACCACCAGTCCTCTCTATCACAACCACCAGCCAGCCCTTCTCAATCACAACCACCAGCCCTCTCAATGTCAACCAACAGTCCTCTCAATGTCAATCACCAGTCCTCTCTTTCACAACAACTGGTCCTCTCTTTCACAACCACTGGTCCTCTAAATCACAACCACCAGTCCTCTCTTTCACAACCACCAGTCCTCGATCACAACCCCCGGTCCTCTCTATCACAACCACCAGCCAGCCCTTCTCAATCACAACCACCAGTCCTCGATCACAACCCCCGGTCCTCTCTATCACAACCACCAGCCAGCCCTCTCAATCACAACCACCAGTCCGCTCTATCACAACCACCAGCCAGCCCTTCTCAATCACAAACACCAGCCCTCTCAATCACAACCACCAGTCCTCTCTATCACAACCAACAACCAGCCCTCTCAATCACAACCACCAGCCCTCTCAATCAAAACCACCAGTCCTCGCTATCACAACCACCAGCCAACCCTTCTCAATCAAAACCACCAGTCCTCTCTATCACAACCACCAGCCAGCCCTTCTCAATCACAACCACCAGCCCTCTCAATCACAAACACCAGTCCTCTCAATCACAACCACCAGCCCTCTCAATCACAACCACCAGTCCTCGCTATCACAACCACCAGCCAGCCCTTCTCAATCACAAACACCAGCCCTCTCAATCACAACCACCAGTCCTCGCTATCACAACCACCAGCCAGCCCTCTCAATTACAACTACCAGTCCTCTCAATCACAACCTCCAGTCCTCTCCATCACAACCTGCCGCTAGCCCTTCTCAATCACAACCCCCAATCCTCTCTATCACAACCACCAGCCAACCCTCTCAATCACAACCACCAGCCCTCTCAATGTCAACCACCAGCCCTCTCAATGTCAATAACCAGTCCTCTAAATCACAACCACCAGTCCTCTCTTTCACAACCACCAGTCCTCGATCACAACCACCAGTCCTCGCTATCACAACCACCAGCCAGCCCTTCTCAATCACAACCACCAGCCCTCTCAATCACAACCACCAGCCCTCTCAATGTCAACCACCAGTCCTCAATCACAACCTCCAGTCCTCGCTATCACAACCACCAGCCCTCTCAATTACAACTACCAGCCCTCTCAATCACAACCACCAGTCCTCGCTATCACAACCACCAGCCAGCCCTTCTCAATCACAAACACCAGCCCTCTCAATCACAACCACCAGCCCTCTCAATTACAACCACCAGCCAGACCTTCTCAATCACAAACACCAGCCCTCTCAATCACAACTACCAGCCCTCTCAATTACAACCACCAGCCAGCCCTTCTCAATCACAAACACCAGCCGTCTCTATCACAACCACTAGCCCTCTCAATTACAACTACCAGCCCTCTCAATCACAACCACCAGTCCTCGCTATCACAACCACCAGCCAGCCCTCTCAATTACAACCACCAGTCCTCTCAATCACAACCACCAGTCCTCTCAATTACAACCACCAGTCCTCTCAATCACAACCACCAGTCCTCTCAATCACAACCACCAGCCAGCCCTTCTCAATCACAAACACCAGCCCTCTCAATCACAACCACCAGTCCTCGCTATCACAACCACCAGCCAGCCCTCTCAATTACAACTACCAGCCCTCTCAATCACAACCACCAGTCCTCTCAATCACAACCACCAGTCCTCTCAATCACAACTACCAGCCCTCTCAATGTCAACCACCAGTCCTCTAACGCGTCGCCATAAAACGAAATTTCCGACCGTAAAACCGCCGATTTACCTCCCCAAATAACAATTTTGAATACAGTTATCCCCTGATTTTAAACTGAATTGAATCTTCCTCACTATGTATAGCAGTATTCTAACTTGAAAATGAGGGGTGTCAAGTTGATTTAGTTTCAAAATGGTTGAACAGTTGCAAACAGTGGAGGCCCTGATCCGATCTGGGTCTGCACTGTGTGTCAGTGACAGAGTTCTAGTTTAGGGGTTTCCTGCCTGAAATGGGTTAAATCCGTGAAATTATTACACTCGTGAACCACACTTAAAAGAGAACTAGAAAATGTGTTTGTGAAGCACTATGCCCCCAACAATATGCTTGCCACTAATAGACACAAAATTAAAAAAACATAATTAAAAAATGGCTCTGTCGTGAAAGAACTGTCAGTTGGTACAATATTCATAAAATGTGCTCAAAATTTATGTAGAGTACCCAAACTGTATACGAAATATCATGAGCCTTGCTCAAGCGGTTCTCCAGATATTTTGTTCACAAAATTTCCCTATAGCCACAATGCATAAGCCTGAAAAGTGGCATAACTATGGTATATATTTTCGGAATTTCGTCAAAAGATAATCAAGTCATCTACACTTTAGATCCAAACTATATACCAAATATCATGCGCCAAGCTCAAGCAGTTCTCCAGATATTTTGTTCACAAGGTTTTCCTATAGCCAATGCATAAGTCCGAAAAGGGGCGTAACTCTATTATATATTTTCGGAATTTCGTCAGAAGTTAAATAAATCAGGTCTTCTACACCTTAGACTCAAACTGCATACCAAATATCATGGACCTAGCTCAAGCGGTTCTCCACACATTTTGTTCACAAGGTTTCCCCATAGCCACAATGCATAAATCCAGAAAGGGGCATAACTCTGTTAAATATTTTCGGAATTTCGTCAAAAGTTAATCATGTCATCTACACCTTAGACCCAATCTGTTTACTAAATATCATGAGCCTACCTCAAGAAGTTCTCCAGATATTTTGTTCACAAGGTTTCCCCATCCCCACAATGAGTAATTCCGAAAAGGGGCGTAACTCCGTTAAATATTTTCGGAATTTCGTCAAAAGTTAATCAGATCAACTACACCTTAGACCCAAACTGTATACTAAATATCATGAGCCTAGCTTAAGCGGTTCTCCAGATATTATGTTCACAAGGTTTCCCTATAGCCACAATGCGTAAGTCCGAAAAGGGGCATAACTCTGTAAGACAAATCCGACGCAAAATAAAAAAATACGGGTTCGCTTAATCTACATTCTCATTCTATATACAAAATTTCAAGATCCTAGCACAAACATTCTTCTGTTTCACATACATGTATGTATAAAGCGTAACGGACAGACGGACGCACGGACGGACGGACAGACTGACGGACAGGACAGAACCAATATGCCCCATCAACTTCTTCGAAGTTGGGGGCATAAAATGTGGGGTTGAAGGTGTATAAGGGTATATATTATTTTCATAATTTTGCCCAAAACATTTAGATTTTTTATACTGTTTGGAACCGCCCTTAGTGAGGCGGTTTTAACTAGAATCAGCAATATTTGTTTGCAGAAGCAATCAAAACAAGATGTGTTCTTGAAACACTGATGCCCCCGGACACGCGCATGTGAAATACATGTATGAAAGCCATATCACTAACCAGTCAAAAGGCATGACAGATGTTTTTAAAAAGTAGGTCAATGTCACGAGGTTAAAATTCATGGTACCACTGGTAACGCTTTGTGACATATATGTTAAATATGAAGTGAGCGAGTGAGTGTTTGGGTTTTATGTCTCACCAATAGCTAAGGTCTTACGGAGATAGGACCTCGGTTTAAAGACTCATCCCAAAGTCTGGAGAACCCGGGGCCGATCCTGCGATCCCTGGTTTACAAGGCGAGTAGGTCAACCACCACACCACGGAGGCTTCTGTTAAATATGAAAGCCGTATCACTTACGTATTGAAAGTCATGGCCAATGTAAAAGGTTTTTTTTAAAGTCGGTCAAGTGTCAAGGTCAAGGTCATAAGGTCAAAAATTATGGTACATTCAAACATTGTGCCCAATGTTAACGTTTTTTGAGGACAAACAAACAGACTAACGGTCAAACAGACAGACCAAAAACCATATATCCCCGAATATTTTATTCCGCGGGCATTAAAATATTCCATAATTCGACCAGAACAATTGTCAGTTTTGAAGATATGACAGAATACAGTCAAATGGGTGTTTTCCTCTGATGGGCTGCATAGCACGTCTTGACCAAGCGTTTGTTGGTTATAATTCAAACTGTTGCTTCACGCAGACCTACACAGTTTTGTTCTGGCCTTTGGAATATCTATCACACCGAATCTGGTCAAGCAAAGGCGTGTTCTTTTAAATGTCCACGCGGCAGCGACTAGGCCTGAGTACAATTGTCTGTTGTATTAGAGAATACTCACCATTACTTCTTTTACTGTCTTCTGTATACTGTTTAAAGAAATCATTTGACTGAATTCAGTCTCTTAACTATTTATTTATTTTAACTTTTGGCACGTACGATATGAATGTTTTTTACCTTGATATAAACATCTGGGGCCAGTTGTTCAAAGCATCGTTAGCTTAACGAGCTCGTTAGTGGTCATATTGTAAACTGATCTAGCAATTTTTATATTTAATTTTTTGGTGTTTTTGATGAAAAAAATGTGAGCAGCTTTTGCATTTGCAAAAGCTGCCCACATTTTTTCAGCAAAAATATTAGCATATTTTGCATAATAAATGATCAAAGTTTTAACGATACGTTAACTAACGACGTCGTTAGTTTTGAACAACTGGTCCCAGAATTAAAGAAGCAGTTCTTAAATAAGATACTCATTGGTTTGCGTAAATTTAAAAACACTAGGCTGCGGAGTCCAGGTGTGCGGGCGTGCCGAGTGATATGCTGTTGTATGATGGGGAAAGAAAGTAAGCACGAACTGTATTGATTTATAAATTTTCATATAAACATTGTTGTACTCTACCGTCAGCATATGGTTCTTTTCTGTTTAGGGAGAGGATATGTATGGCTGATAATTGTGTTCCTTGTGTCTCCATTTGTGAAATACAGTCGAACTTCAATGGCTCGAACACCTTTGGGACCACCAAAATCTTTTCGAGACAGGGGTAGTTCGAGTCACTGTGGGCTATTTCCAGGAGGCATAAGGGGGTAATTTTGGGATTTCTTTTCGGTGTTCTATAATATAAATGTATGCTGTGTGTACTCATTTGAATCGCCTCAAGAGGCGATTCTAATGAGTACACACAGTATACATTTGCAAGAAATAAAGACGATAATATCCTTAATGTTCCCTCTATTTCTTATGTAGAGACATTCCCTAGGTACTCAAGAAAGGGTTCGACTCAGCCATGGTAAACGAGCCATTGGTGTTCGAGCCATTGAAGTTCTGCTGTATGTCAGTAAGTAATGGCATAACTGTGTTCATGTTATTTGGGGAGGTAAATCGGTGGGGTTTTATGGTCGGATATTTTGTTTCACTGCGACGGAATTGGCGACCGTATAACCCACCATTTTTCTCCCTAAATGATAATTTTGCAATGCATTTATCGCCAATCCAATGTACTTATTTGGGTGTTTTGTTAAAATCTGTTCTATTTTTGCACAAACCGCCAAGCTTTATAAGCTGCATAGAACTAAAAAGTCTGCATATGAAAACCGATGTTACGTGATGACGTCGGGTTACTGACACATATCGCAGAAAATGCTATAGGAGTGAATTTCATTTTCGTGGATTTTATCGATGTGTCAACTCCGGCGAATCACTCACAAACTGCATGAAGCCAAAGGGCTTTATGCTAAGCATCACGAAAACACGCCTATATATATTTTGACCCCCTTGAACCCCACTTTTATATAGTAAAACTGGGGTTTCCGGGGGTATACCTTATTTTTCTTATTTCTGCTCTAAAATATAGATTGTGGGTACTGGTTAGAACCGCCTCGATGAGGCGGTTCTAACGAGTGCCGACAATCTATATTTTGAGCAGAAATAAGATAAATATCACAATTTTTCAACATAAAATTTTCATTTTTTCGGCGATAAAGGTGGCAATGTATTTGTATATGGGTGTTTGCGTAATGTTTGTGAGTGATTCGCCGGAGTTTAAACAGTGATAAAATCCACAAAAATGATAATTCGTTCCTAATAATTCCATCTTTGTCATCGATATGTTTAAAAATGCCCCCAAAAAATGGTACATCTTAGGAATTCTTGCGAAAGCGCAATAATTAACTTACCAATGGCCACGGCGGAATGATTATTAACCCTTGTCCTGCTGAATATTTATATATGCCACACCCACTACCGATTATCAACCAATCAGATTACTTGATGCAAATTATTGCAACAAATTCACAATCTGAATGGCAAACAATGTAGATCCTGATCAGATGGCTTCGTCAGAAGCCATCTGATCTGGATCTACATTGTTTCAAAGAAAAGGCATATCCGGGATTAGCAGGACAAGGGTTAAATTAGAAGCTGCCATCTTTGAAAAGTGTATGAAGTTGGCTTGGAGTCTGGAGTATGGAGTTTGGAATTCGATTTATTCCGTAGTAGTAAAGTATAGTAAAATATTAGCGAATGTTAAGCAAAATCGATATTCCAAGCCGCGAATCCCAAGCCAAGTTCACACACTCATCTTTGAAAGACATCCAAGCGAGGAGAAAAAAAAAACAAGTCATGTCTTAAAATTCAGTTTATTTGTCTTCTAATACGGGCCTCCGTGGCCTAGTGGATAAGAGCGCTGACTCTTAGTCATTAGGTCTCTCACCGCCGTAGGTTCGAGCCTCGCTCGGGCCACGTGTGAGACGCCAAGTTCTGCAACGGAAGGTCAGGTGGTTTTTCTCCGGGTACTCCGGTTTTCGCCCACCTCTGATTAACGATCGGCTCGATATGAGTGAAATAATCTTGAAAGGGCCGTAAAACCCAAACCAAAAAAAAAAAAAAAAAAATTGTCTTCTAACATTAACGTTTTCAATAGTTTTCCATCTTTCAATCGAACGCTGTTGATGTCACTTCATAAACACTGATGTAACGCGCGGATTGGAAACGTCCTCTTTGACGTCACGTTATATTACTACCTTTTGCTATGTGAAACAGATCTGAGAGTCTTGCTCATTGAATTTATCGAAGTATATTACATGCATAACAGATATAAACTTGATATTTTCCTTTTTGCTTGGAAGAAATATTTCCTCTTAGACGGGGAAATAAATCTTTGTAGCTGGAACTACTTTTGGCCAAAAATACAAGGTACTGCTTTTACAATGAATCGCTATATTCAAACGCGGGAAAGTTTCAGACACGTCGACGTTGTTCATGACGTCATCTCAATGGCGTCTGAGAAGATAATAACAGACGTTTAGAATGCGTGACGTTCGAGTCGGATGCAACGATGAAATAAAGATTATCTGGCCATAACTGCTGAATGAGGGGTACGTTTAGTTACCGTTCTCTCGCATTTTTAATTATTTTATCACTATAATAACTTTATTTCTTCTATTCTCATTCATTACAATAGGAAACGCCTTCAAGATGGCGTCTATACAGTTTTTGTTTCAGTCAGCTTTTGTGTCACTGCGCCAACTACCTTTTGCATAGACTGTATGTTAACAGTGAGCTGTAAACAGAATTAGATGCCAAATGATCCATCAGCTCTATAAAATGCATGTAATATATAGTTTATTGACTCAGCCGATTCTAAATATGGGATTTATAAACCTCGTGAGGTTGGACACCCAATAAAGAAACTCGTGCGCAAGCGCACTCGTTTCTTTATTGGATGTTCAACCTCCCTCGGTTTATAAATCCCATATTTAGAATCGGCTGAGTAATAAACTCTATATAAAACTTTTATTTTAACCGATCAAATCGCCCGAAATGTATATAATGATGAAGAGTTGGAATTATTGTCAAAAATTCTTGACGTTATCCAATCAGACGTCGCTTTGTATATTCAAAATGCATTAGAACTATTTTTCATCCATTGAGATTCATTGAGACCAGATTTGGTAAGTGTCTTCTATTACTGTATAAGTGGTCTTCTAATGCACTTGAAATATAACGCGACGTCTGATAATGTGACAGTTTATCCTGGCTATAGAATGTAAGAATCTGATATGGGGTTCTGTTGTAGATGAGCATTTCCAACCCGAGGGATGACTGTGCTGAGCGGAACCTCGGCTACGCCGAGGTTACGCTCAGCACGGTCATCCCGAGGGTTGGAAACGCCCATCTACAACAGAACCCCATATTGGATTCTTTTTCTTGCACAACACCTCCGGTTAGTTTTGACAGCTCGCACATCTATATTGTTTACAAAATAAAAGTAGTGCGGAAGTAGTTCCGGCAGTTGAATAGAATTGAAGCGCATTTATGTTAGTTGCCTGGGTCGGAACACCAGGGTCAGAACATAAATTTCTATCCCAGGGTAAAATCACGGATTTCCTTGTCTGGTGTGCAAGAATGCTCCTTATTTGTTTGTTTCACGGTTCATTTGTGTTCAGATTTTACGGCCCCGTTAACAGTAGTAAGATAATTTTGGAGATGTTGCTTCCGATTTTGTTGAACTTTTTACACGGCATTGAGATGAAATAATATCTCAGGCCCACCACCCAAAGAAACCCGTGGAACGAAAAATCCAAATCCACCCAAATCCACTGCATTTGCCCAAATCCACCTAATATTTACCCAAATCCACCAATGTGTGGTCTATTGATAGTCATTTAAGTTGTTTTCAATGCCTATTTACAGAATTTATCCATCAGGAGAAACAAAAAGTTTATGTTTTATAGATGACAATTAAGCAATCATTATTTACCGCACACAAATCGCTCGCGAAAACTAAACTGTCTGTTTATGATATGGAATGGTTTGAACTCATCCTTAATGTTGAAAATGAAATGCATTGTAGGTTTAATAAAATGCCTTTTCTCCTTAAATGAATGCACTAGCCAGGCACGCACATCGTGTCCCTTCGATTTTTCTTTTTCTTTTTTTTTCCGAGTCAGGTTTAGAATTATTCGGCTTGTTTTTTCTCCAAAGAAAACACGCCTATATAATTTTGACCCCATTGATCCCCAGGTTTATATAGTAAAATTGTGGTTAACAGGGGTAAACATTATTTTTCTTATTTCTGCTCTAAAATATAGATTGTGGGTACTTGTTAGAATCGCCTTGATGACAATTTGCATGAATGTCAACTCTGGTTTTCTGGGAAAATAAGAAAAAAAATCATAATGCCGTCTGCCGAAAAAATTCGAGCACAACTTTTCCAACGCAGGCTTGAACCTTCTTTGCGGTTTTTCAGTACTCAAGTTCGGTCGAAGCCTGCCCAGGCAAAGCGGTGCGAGTCGGACCACCCATGCTTATAAACCCTAACGGTTTCATTGGGCGACAGGGCTTTAGATGTCATTTCATCTCAATGTCGGGTAAAAGGCCCACAAAATTGGAAGCAATGTCTCCAAAATGTCCTATACAGTGTTGACGGGGACGTTAAACCTCGAATCAAACAAACAAAAAATGTATAGAATGCTCTTAATATTAAATACAAACTAATAAAGAAATACAGTAATATTCCGCTATTAAGACCACCTAAAATTAATATTAAAACTACTTTTAAAAGCTTATTGACACTTTCTTTCTTCCAATTTCGTCAGAACCCCAGTAGATGACACAGACTGTGTATAATACCTACACTCCAATTTTGCAGGATGAAAAACAGAAGTGAAGGCAATGATCAGGATTCGATACAATTAACCCACAGCTCCCATCAGAGACACCAAAGGGAAAGAAACACCAACATTAAACAACTAGACCCAAATGGGAATATCAACAGCGGAAAGCCAAAATGATAGTCACTTTCGCACAAAAATGGCCAATAAGCTATCGAAAACAGAATAATATAAGCGATACACACACTCAAACACAAACCATTACAAAAATAAACCACGACAGAAGAACTGCCTTGGAACGGTCAGTGAAACGAATTTCACTATGCATATAGTCGCACCAATTGCCTGGACAGGATTACTCTTGCGCGGATGTTTTCAGCTCTACTTGGAAAGCCTACACAGTAATCATGGTAATTACGGTAGGATTCTTAAACCTGCACAGGGATTGCTCATTGCTCTCCCAGCACAGTTCCGGGGGTGGGGGTGGGGCGGGGGGGGTAGGGGCGTGTCTCCAGTTTACGTCCCAATCCGAAGGATGGTGCACTTTATGCATTCATCCCTGCAAACGATGCCAATAGAGCATTATCGAACACCGAAAATATCACCGCCGCCGGAGATCGAACCGGGGGCTTCTAGCATCTAACCACTTAGCTATCACGCTCCACTGTGACCTAGGCTCCACCCTTTTATCTGTGTGTTTCATTACCTTTTTTATCATATGATGTCGCGTCTGAGAGTTTAATAACGCCGTGTAATATTTTCGACAATCCACTAGTGGATTAAATATGCAAATATGTTAGACACGTCCCGTAACGTTACTCGCACGAAGTCTTTAACGACGTCGCGTTTACTAATGGCCGAAAATTGACATTTTTGTAAAACAATCGTGAATATATAATGCGTTTTAAATGTCATATGATAAAATGAATCTTGCATTCGTACTAATGTATCATTGAATTTATTAAACGAGTTGAAGAAAAGGGATAAAATGCTCGGCACAGCCTCGCATTTTATCCCTTTTCCTCAACTCGTTTAATAAATTCAATAATACATGAGCACTCATGTAAGATCCTCTATCGGTTTCATCTCTTATTTTTGTTCTTGAACAGAGCAAACCCCACATAAAACGCAAGCATTCTTCATAAAACAACTTTGGGGAGTCGCCGGTTTAGTCATTGTCATCATCACGCTAACAAGTCCGTGAAATGGAGACCCCCTTAATCCCCACTTTATATAGAGAAAACTGGGGTTTACGGGGTATACATTATTTTCTTTATTTCTGCTCCAAGACATAGGTTGTGGGTACTCGTTAGAACCGCCTCAATGAGGCGGTTCTAACGAGCACCCACAACCTATGTTTTTAGTATTAATAAGAAAAATATCACTGATTTTCATCAGAAAAGTAGCCTTTTTCGAAATGTGAAAAAATGCACTATGTCGTACGGGCGTGTTAGCGAAATAATAATCAACTTTCAGAAATCTGAGAGCTTCATTTGAGTGATACAATCATAGGTTAGTGAACGATGCATGTCAGATTTTAATTAAGGAATAAAGATCGGATTTTAATCAGACCGATTACTCCACAAATGAAAACTTTGAAGATAATTTTCGCTGTATTCAATCGTTTACAATAAATATTGATAGGATGGGGTTTGTGTTAACGGAGATGTTGCACTGATGAGTTAGGAGGCCTTCATGCGGACTGAACAAATTATTTGTTTAAATCGCGACGGAAGGACGGGCGAGGATTGTGGCCACGTAAAATCGATTTAAGCAACCCCCCCCCCCCCTTAGTAGAATTCGTTTCCGCTGACCGTTCTAAGGCAGTTCTTCTGTCGCGGTTTATTTTTGTAATGGTTTGTCTTTGGGTGTTTGTGTCGCTTGTATTATTTTTGTTTTGGATAGCCAATTGGCCATTTTGTGGGAAAATAGCTGTCTTTTTGGCTTTCCGCTAGTGATGTTTCTGTTGGGGTCTGTTGTTTCATGTTTGTGTTTCTTTTCCTTTAGTGTCTCTGATGGGAACTGTGGGTTAATTGTATCGATTCCTGATCATTGCCTCCACTTCTATTGAGTTTGTTTCTTTGATTTGAGATTTAATGTCCCCAACCACTATATAGGTCATTTTGGAGACGTTGCTTCCAATTTCCGACATTGAGATGAAATGACATCTCAAGCCATGCAGCCCAATGTTACCAACAGGCTTTATAATTATGCATGGACTGTCCGACTCGCACCAGTTTGCCTGGACAGACTAACTCTTGAGCGATTGTTTACAGCTCTGCTTGGAAGTGCCATGCCGCCCCTATTTCTCCAAGCCCCGATGGGCCGCGAACCGTACAGCATGATGTCCAGTAGATGCATGACAACAGAAGTACTAATCATGTGTTTCATCTCAATATTTACCCAACCCTTTCACCCTTTGTATTTTCGAAATGGACTCGTCCTTATTTGAACATGAACATGTCCGTTCAGTTTAACGCTCTGCATATTGGAATTTTTTCAGCAGACAGCATTTTGATTTTTTTCTTATTTTCCCAGAAAACAGGATTTGACATTTCACGCGAATTGTCTCCTATGGAGATAAAATGAGAAAAATATTTCAATATGTTGCCTGCTGAATTAGCTAGAGAGTGGTAAAGGTTAAAGGTTAGCATGGTGTTTAGTGAATTATCATTATGCACCCCCGTTGCAGATTCCATTTTCGCCGGACTCAGCGTCGGCGTAGCCTATTTGAAGCATTATGTCTCCCGATCCTATGGATGGATTGTAAGAGAATTATCCTTAACAGGCTCACAAACAGTGTTGATCAAATTGAGATGACTCTTTGTGAGATGTCTCCTCCTGATCTACACTGTTTGCATGGGTATCTGTACTGGTCTGTAGGGTAGGAGGGGTTGAACCACATGACTGTTGCAGACGACATTGGCATATATTTTGTTATTTCCCAGAAAAAAATGTGCTTGACGTTTCATGTGAGAGATCTGTCAGCAGACGATGTGCAGAAAATGATTTTAAATCGAACTAATTAAATTATACATTACGCCGTGGAAAATGTGCACGGAAATTTAAGTAAAAAAAAAATGATGTTTCTTTCCTACAGTATCAAATTTAAGAAAATCAAATAAAAACAGGGTCATTTTAAGTTATTGTTGTTTTTGTGTTTTTTGTTGTTGTTTTTTTGTTGTTGTTGTTGTTTTTTGTTGTTTTGTTTTGTTTGTTTTTTAAGGATTATTTCGGAGCTGGAAAACTGGAAGTACATGTTTGTTCCCTTGATTTGACATGACCACCACTTTTCCCGTATTTTTTTTTTTTTTTTTTTTTTTTTTTCAAAATAAAATAAGAACAGCTACCCCTAATTTTCACTGAATATTTGGCATCGGGTTTGCTTCAGCCACTGATTCTGGGCCTTTGGTCTCATTAAGTTAACAAGTCCGTGAAATGAACACCCTGTACCGCACCCCCAAAGACCCCCGGAAACACCACCGTCTGTACTAAGAAAACTGGGGTAAACTGGGTCTTCATTATTTTCCTTATTTCTCCTCCAAGACATAGGTTGTGGGTACTCGTTAGAACCGCCTCAATGAGGCGGTTCTAACGAGCACCTACAATCTATGTATTAAGTATAGATAATAATAAAATCACATTTTTTCTTCTGGAAATTAACACTGATTAACCATTTGGAGATGTGAAAGAATTCACTGAGTCAAATCGTTGTGTTATGATAATGTTAAGTCACTGAAGTGTCACTAAATTGTAGCATAATTATTCACCTTTTTTTGGCATTATCTGCTGGTTTCTAGTCTGAAGATTATAAGTGTTGGAAAAATAGATAACCAGACCCTCTGACCTTTCACGGTCAGGGGTTCTGGTTACCTGTTTTTTCAATATTGACAATGTGCAAGCTTGGAGCCAGCAAATAATGCAAATGGTTGTCTTTTGTAAATCCTGTATCAGGAAGTTGTTTTCCCATTTTTAAAGGAATTCATTTTTCTTCCAGTTGATGTCTCGGGCATAACTTGGTCTGTAGTCTCTTCCGTGATCTCATTGTCAGGGGGGACGTCAGTGTAAAGTGGTTGTTGTTCCACATCATACACAATATTTTCAAATCCTAAAGAAGGAACCTCCTGTGATGACTGCCAATAGGCATTCATGTCTATTTCGGTAACCTTATGTCGTCTGCAAAGTATAAAAATATATACGTTTATTTAAGAAATATTTGAAAATATTTACATTTCCAGAGTAAAGTCTAATGTTAACCTATAGAAAACAATGTAGTTCATACTTCCTTGAACGCACCGAGTCAGGATTTTCAGTATTGTCAAGTGACGTCAGTCAAACCATGGTTCTCTACGGGCCTTGGTGACTTCAACGCTGTTCAACTGTTTGTAGAAAAAAAGCGTAAAAATCCTTTTTCAGATTTAAAACTTTGCCCTACAAGCATTTTCACACCCATTCATGAGGGGCAAAGAATGTAAATATAAAAAAAATGAACTTAATTTTTCTACTTTTCACGAAAGTATGAAGGACAGCGCGTCGCTAGCAAAGTTTACATGAATCCCTTCGGGGTTCATTTACTTTGCACTTTGCATTATGTTCATACTTTCATGAACAGCAAAAATATAAAATACATTTCTTAATATTTACATTTCCAGTGTAAAACCTAACGTAAACCTATAGAAAACAATGTAATTCATACTCTCGTGAACGCATCGAGTCATATAATTTTCAGTGACGTCAGTCTACCCAATTTTTCTCTACGGGCGTTGGTGACGTCAACGCTGTTACGCTCTTTGTAGAAAAACAGTTTTTCAGTTTGCCCTGTTAGTATTTTTTTCGCCCAGTGATGAGGAGCAAGGACTGTAAATATAAGAAGTAAAGTTGTTGGGTTTTTTTTCTGTTGTTCAATAAAGCATGACTGACAGCGGGTTGCTAGTAAAGTTAGCATGAACTCATTTGGGGTTCATTCACTCTGCAGGCGACCATTCATGAGCAACAGAAAAATAAAATTCATTTTCTAATACAGTAAAATTCCGCTTTTAAGACCACCTATAATTAAGACTAAATCTGCTTTTAGAAGCTTATTTAGTAGGTTGCAGTTATTCTTTCTTTGTCTTTTCTGCATACCGTGTCCTCTGGTGACCACTTTTGAACAGTGCCAAAGGTGGTCTTAATATAGGAATTTTACTGCACATTATATCGATGACGTTCATCACGCTAACAAGTCCGTGAAATGAACCCCTCCCCCCACCCCACCCCACCCCCACACACACACTTCTAAAATAGAAGTGAAGGCAATGATCAGGAATCAATACGTACACCAAACACCTCCAATTAGAGACACCTGGGAGATTTTTGTTTGTTTGTATTGGAGATTAACGTCCCAGTCAACACTATTTAGGTCATTTTAGCCGGTCAGTATACCTATCCAATATTTCCTGGGCAGGCTCAATAAAGACGAGTCTGCTATTTTCGTTTGTTTGGTGTATTCTTTGCTTCCAAAGGATCTAACTATTCAAAATTTATTTATACGTAAGCGGTTAACCAGTACAGTGCACATTCTTTCGCAATAAACTGACAACTGCCCTTCTTGAATCAATGGAAGGGAGAGAATGACCGTACAAAAGATTTCTTGATCAATTTCCACGAAAGAATGTTGCCGACCCCGGCTGATATCGAACCCGCGTCCTCCTGATCACCAGTCAGCCTGGGAGAAAGAAAGAAACACGAGCATGAAATAACTAAACCGCTAATGAAAACATCACAGGCGGGAATCCAAAAGGACAGTTACTTTTCCACACAATGGCCAAACGACTATCCAAAATTAAAAGATATAAGCAATACATACATGCAAAGACAAACTATAACAGAAATAAACCACGACAGAAGGACCGCGGTCAATACAAAGCATTGCACTTGTTTTTTTTTTTTTTTTTTTTTTTTTTTTTTTTGTTGGGGTGGGGGGGGGGGGGGCTGATAATATTTATATGAATGACCTTAACTGAATTTTGCCCAAGACAAGCAATAGTCTTAGAAAATATATAAACAAACGGGTCCAGAGAGCCCTGAATCGCTCACCTGAAAATCAGTGTCTCTAGTATATTCTTGGCCCAAGGGCTATAATTTGAACAAACTTGGAAGCTGTCCACTAGATGAAGCTTCATACCAAATATCAAAGACCTGGGCCTTCTGGTTTCAGACAAGAAGAATTTTAAAGGTTTTCCCTATATAAGCCTAAGTTAAACCAGCGGGCCCTGGTGCGGGGGCATTTCGGCGCCAGGGCTATAATTTGAACAATCTCAGTAGAGATCCACTAGATGAAGCTTCACGCCAAATATTAAAGACCTGGGCCTTCTGGTTTCAGACAAGAAGATTTTTAAAGGTTTTTCCTATATAAGCCTATGTAAAACTATTGGGTCCCGGCGAGGGGACATTTTTGGTCCGAAGGCTGTTATTTGAACAATCTTGGTAGGGGTTCATTAGATGAAGCTTCATACCAAATATCAAAGACATGGGCCTTCTGGTTTCAGACAAGAAGATTTTTAAAGGTTATCCCTGTATACGCCTATGTAAAACTAGTGGGTCCCGGCATGGGGACATTTTTGGCCCCAATGCTATAATTTGAACAATCTTGGTAGAGGTCCATTACATAAAGCTTAATACCAAATATCAAAGACCTGGGCCTTCTGGTTTAAAAACAAGAAGATTTTTAAAAGTTATCCCTGCATAAGCCTATGTGAAACCAGTGGGCATTTTTGGCCCCAGGGCTATAATTTGAACAATCTTGGTAGAGGTCCACTAGACGAAGCTCCGTGCCAAATAACAAAGACCTGGGCCTTCCGGTTCCAGACAAGAAGATTTTTAAACGTCATCCCTGTATACGCCTATGTGAAACCAGTGGGCCTCGGCGCGTGGGGGGGGGGGCATTTTTGGCCCCAGGACTATATTTTGAACAATCTTGGTTGAGGTCCACTAGATGAAGCTTCATACCAAATATCAAAGACCTGGGTCTTCTGGCTTCAGACAAGAAGACTTTAAAAGGCAATCCCTGTATACGCCTATGTGAAACAAGTTGGCCCCGGCGCCGGGGTTTTTGGTCCAAGGGCTATAATTTAAACAATCTTGGTAGAGATCCACTAGATGAAGCTTCATGCCAAATAACAAAGACCTGGGCCTTCTGGTTTCAGACAAGAAGATTTTTAAAGGTAATCCCTGTATATGCCTATGTGAAGCCAGTGGGCCTCGGCGCGGTGCATTTTTGGCCCCAGGACTATATTTTGAACAATCTTGGTAGAGGTCCACTAGATGAAGCTTCATGCCAGATATCAAAGACCAGGGTCTTCTGGTTTCAGACAAGAAGAATTTTTAAAGGTTATCCCTGAATACGCCTATGTAAAATCAGTGGGCCATGGTGCGGGGGCATTTTTAGCCCCAGGGCTATAATTTGAACAATCTTGGTAGAGGTCCACTAGATGAAGCTTCATGCCAAATAACAAAGACCTGGGCCTTCTGGTTTCAGACAAGAAGGTTTTTAAAGGTTTTCCCTATATACGCCTATGTGAAACCAGTGGGTCCCGTCGCGGGTGCATTTTTGGCCCTAGAACTATATTTTGAACAATCTTCGTAGAGGTCCACTAGATGAAGCTTCATACTAAATATCAAAGACCTGGGCCTTCTGGTTTCAGACAAGAAGATTTTAAAGGTTTTCCCTATATAAGTCTATGTAAAACTGGTTGGCCCAGGCGTGGGGCCATTTTTGGCCCCAGGGCTATAATTTGAACAATCTTGGTAGAGGTCCACTAGATGAAGCTTCATACCAAATATCAAAGACCTGGACCATGTGGTTTCAGAGAAGAAGATTTTTTAAGTTTTCAGTAAAAAATAAATCTATTTTTAGCTCCTGTGACCTAGATATGCAACGGACCGAAACCATTTGAACAACTTTGAAAGAGGACCACCTAAGGATCATTCCTGTGAAGTTTGGTCAAAATCTGATCAGTGATTTAGGAGGAGGTGTTGTTTGAAAAATTGTTTACGGACGGATGCACGCACGTACGCACGACGGACAAAAAGGGATCCCAAAAGCTCACCTCATCTCTACGTGACAGGTGAGCCAAAAAAAGGGGAAGAAACCTCACATGAATCCTGAATTTTGTCATGGCCAGCGATGGTCACAGAAAATATGAATAACCTTACTGGAATTTTGCCCATGACCAGCGATGGTCACAAAAAATGTAAATAACCTAACCTGAATTTTGGCCATGGCCAGCAATAGTCACAAAAAATATAAATAGCCTAACCTGAATTTTTGCCATGGCCAGCGATAGTCACAAAAATATAAATAACCTAACCTGAATTTTGCCAATGGCCAGCGACGGTCACAGTAAATATGAATGACCTTACTTGAATTTTGCCCATGGCCAGCGATAGTACCAAAAATATAAATAACCCGACCTGAATTTTGCCCATTGCCAACGATGGTCACGTGGACAATAAGAGGCTAGTTAATAACTTTGGTTCGATTGATTAACAACTAAAACGATCGACCCGAGAAATGTAAATTTTATACCCATGAAAGACAGCATTACATCACATGGGCGTGCTATCATAATTCGAACACTAAATAATCAAATTAACCCATTTTCTACCAGAAACCCCAAAACGGGTACCCTGGCAAACAGTGCAGGCCCAGGTCAGACGCCGCAGACAGGGCCTCCACTGTTTGCTAAAAGTACAGTCGTTTTCACATTAATTTTTTTATGAAAACACAACCTGACACCCCTACATTTGAAAATGGACTCTTACTATATATAAGGAGGAAAATTCCATTTGGTACAACAAGAGGGCCATGATGGCCCTGGATCGCTCACCTGATCAATAGAGTAACAAGCGGGCCCCGGGGAGGGCCATTACTGACCCCAGGGCTTGAATGTGCATAATGTTGAGGGAGGTCTAAAAAGGTGAAGCTTCATACAAATATCAACAAAGGCTATAATTTGAACAATCTTGGCAAAGGTCCACTAGATGAAGCTACACACCAAATATCAAAGACCTGGGCTTTGCAGTTTCAGAGAAGAAGATTTTTTTAAAGATATTCCCTACATAAGCCTATGTAAAACCAAATGGCCCGGGGGCGGGGGCATTTTTGGCCTCAGGGCTATAATTAAATAATGTTATGAAGCTTCACACCAAATATCCAAGGCCTGGGCCTTGCTGTTTCAGAGAAGATTTTCAAAGATTATCTCTATATAAGTCTATGTAAAACCAAAGGGCCCCAGGGCTGGGGCATTTGTGGCCTGAGGGCTATAATTTGAACAATCTTGGTAGAGGTCCACAAGATGAAGCTCCATACCAAATATCAAAGACATGGGCCTTGCAGTTTCAGAGAAGAAGATTTTTAAAGATCTCCCTATATAAGTCTATGTAAAATCAAAGGGTCTCTGGGCAGGGAGATTTTTTGCCCCAGGGCTATAATTTGAACAATCTTGGCAAAGGTCCACTAGATGAAGCTACACACCAAATATCAAAGACGTAGGCCTGGTGGTTTCATAGAAGAAGATTTTTAAAGATTTTCCCTATAAAAGCCCATTTAAAACCAAAGGGCCCCGGGCGGGGGCATTTTTGGCCCAAGCACTATAATTTGAACAATCTTGGTAGGGGTCCACTAGATGAAGCTTCATACCAAATAGCAAAGACCTGGGCCTTGTGGTTTCAGAGAAGAAGATTTTTAAAGATTTTCCCTATATAAGCCTATGTAAAACCAAAGGCCCCCGGGGCGGGGGCATTTTTGGCCCAAGCACTATAATTTGAACAATCTTGGTAGGGGTCCACTAGATGAAGCTTCATACCAAATAGCAAAGACCTGGGCCTTGTGGTTTCAGAGAAGAAGATTTTTAAAGATTTTCCCTATATAAGCCTATGTAAAACAAAAGGCCCCCGGGGCGGGGGCATTTTTGGCCCAGGCACTATAATTTGAACAATCTTGGTAGGAGTCCACTAGATGAAGCTTCATACCAAATACCAAAGACCTGGGCCCTGCGGTTTCGGAGAAGAAGATTTTTAAAGATTTTCCCCATATAAGCCCATGTAAAACCAAAGCGCTCCGGGGTGGGGGCTTTGGCCCCAGCACTATAATTTGAACAATCTTGGTAGGGGTCCACTAGATGAAGCTTCATACCAAATACCAAAGACCTAGGCCTTGGGGTTTCAGAGAAGAAGATTTTTAAAGATTTTCCCTTTATAAGCCCATGTAAAACCAAAGGGCCCCGGGGCAGAGGCATTTTTGGCCCCAGCACTATAATTTGAACAATCTCGGTAGGGGTCCACTAGATGAAGCTTCATACCAAATATCAAAGACCTGGGCCTTGTGGATTTAGAGAAGATGATTTTTAAAGAATTTTCCCTATATAAGCCCATGTAAAACCAAAGGGCCCCGGGGCGGGGGCATTTTTGGCCCCAGCACTATAATTTGAACAATCTTGGTAGGGGTCCACTAGATGAAGCTTCATACCAAATATCAATGATCTGGGCCTTGCGGTTTCAGAGAAGAAGATTTTTAAAGATATTCCCTATATAAGCCCATGTAAAACCAAAGGGCTCCGGGGCGGGGGCATTTTTGGCCCCAGCACTATAATTTGAACAATCTTGGTAGGGGTCCACTAGATGAAGCTTCATACCAAATATCAAAGACCTAGGCCTTGCGGTTTCAGAGAAGAAGATTTTTAAAGATTTTCCCTATATAAGCCCATTTAAAACCAAAGGGCCCTGGGGCGGGGGCATTTTTGGCCCCAGCACTATAATTTGAACAATCTTGGTAGGGGTCCACTAGACGAAGCTTCATACCAAATATCAAAGATCTGGGCCTTCCGGTTTCAGAGTAGAAGATTTTTTAAGTTTTTGGTGAAAAAAATCTATTTTTTGCTCCTGTGACCTATATGTGCAACGGACCGGAACCATTTGAACAACTTTGAAAGGGGACCACCTAAGGATCATTCCTGTGAAGTTTGGTCAAAATCCGATCAGTGGTTAAGGAGGAGATGTCGTTTGAAGAAATTGTTTACACACGGACGGACGGACGGACGGACGACGGACGACGGACAAAACGTGATCCCAAAAGCTCACCTCGTCACTACGTGACGGTGAGCTAAAAAGGGTTAAAAGATGCAACAGGCAACCCTCTTTATACCGACATTCAATATATCGACAAAACTTGTTATAACAACAATTTCAAGGGAGCGAATTGTAGCTCAAGATTAGTCTGAGCCCCGCCAAGCGAATTTGTGTCTTCGAGCATTCCGTCATGACAAATTTTAACTGCGCATGCCCAGCCATTCAGAGGGGCCAGGGATATGGCCTTCTGTCTGAAGGTTCCTCTTGATTCACTTCTTGTATGAGCGAGCAGCGAAGGTTCTGGCGAGACTGTGCGAATGCGCAGGCTCGCCTGCACCTTCGCTGCTCGCATAGGCGATAAGTACCAAAATCGCTTGACGGGGCCCAGTCTGAATAATGCAGATATTGCACGACCCGCAGAAAAAGCGACCGACTGAAGTCGGTTGATTTTCTAAGAGTGCCCTAAAATCACCGTGTCATTCTGTCAGTCTGTCTGTCCGTCCGTAACCCGTTTGTGAAAATTGGTGATAGTGACTTAACCGATTGGAATATTTAAATAATTTTTGGCATACTGATAGATATCAATGAGATCTATCCAATGAACTTGCCAAATATTACATTCCATTTAGTATAGCCTCGCCGAGGCGAAAAATGTGAAAATTTTCGAACTGCTTCTCCTCGGAAACCGTTGGGCCGATTGAAGTCAAATTTCATATGGAGCCTCTATGGGATGGGTAAAACCAAAATTTGCTCATGGGGTCCAGGTCACATGACCAAAATGGTCGCCAAGCCATATATGGTAAAAACCCTTCAAAAATAGTCTTCTCCAGAACCACTGGGCAGATTTCCACGAAACTTGATAAATAGCATCTGGGACATAGGCCCATCATAAAGTGCTAAAATGGTGACCCTGGGTTGACCTTGACATTCTTTGTGCCTAGGTCAAACTTTGACATATATGCTTTTGTATTGGAAAAGTAAGAATGCATTTTATCCTGCAAACGATTCAGAATACAGTACTAAAGTATAAGATATATTTTTGCTCCTTACGATAAGGCGTATTTATTGGGGAACCGTTTTAGGTCCAGGTCACATGACCAAAATGGCCGCCATACCCATATATGGTAACACTCATAAAGCACAAAGCATCCGGCGGGTCGTGCACTTCAGCTGAAGCACTGGTTCTATTTAATACTCTCAAGAAACAAATGTTGTGGATATTTGTAAGCATCGCCTCTGCACAAATATCCTCAACATGTGTTTCTTGGCGCGAGGCGATTCTTTTACAAATTTTGTTTTAGCGGCAAAATTTCAATTCTGGCACTGCTGTCAAATGTTTCTTTTTCATGTAAAGATAAAAAAGAACTGAGATATTTTTCACCATCACAAGGACCATCCAACTAGATCAAAAGCCCACCCACTTGTCGATGATGACCATTGATTGGTCAATGTATTGTGTCATGATGATACACGTTGAAATTAACATCATGTGTTGTACCGTTTTGAGGTCACAGAAGCAAAGTTGTCATACTTGACTGTCAAACATGATTGACTTGTCCCCACAGTGCTTTGTGACAATCCTTGTACGTTCTCGTCATCAAAGACATAGAGGTAAATCAATTTCTTTTGATCTGACAATTGGAAAATCAGTTTTCGTTTAGCTGAAAGAAAAGAATATTGCAGCTAATTCAAAATGGATAGTAACAAATATCCTCAGCCGGCCAATCGAATACGCATCTGATTGGTGGTCAGGAGAGCGCGGGTTCGATAACTGCCGGGGTCGGCAACATTCTTTCGCGACGATTGATCATGAAATCTTTTCTATGGTCATTCTCTCACTTCGGCTGATTCAAGAAGAGCAGTTGTCCGTTTCTGGCGAAAAAATGTGCACTGTACTGGTTAGCCGCTTAGGCCATCCTTAAAAAATATTTTGTTTGCTGTGCTCCTACCCATCATATGTGAAGTGGGTAGGAAGGTAGGTCTTTTTTTTTAGATCTGAAAAGATATTTGACCCTTAAAGCACCATAAAACAACCGGAAACATCATTTCGAATACTTATTTTCTGATTTTTTTTCAGAGAAAATCAGGCTTGAAATTTCATTTGAATGGTCTGCTAGGCAGACCATTCAAATGAAATGTCAAGCCAGATTTTCTCTGAAAAAAAATTAAACAGCAAAAAAAAAAAAAAAAAAAAAAAAAAGAATGTCATCTTCTTGAAATTTGGCTTAGTGTGTTAAATTTAGGTTTAATCAAGATTTCAAAAAAAAAAAAAATCTTTTCCTCAGAATGGTAATAAAATTTTTTGGGTAGGGGCAATCTGTGTGGGTAGGTAGGAGCACAGCAAACCAAGAATTTTTTAAGGATGGCTTACGTATAAGCCTGGGAAAAGTATGAATATGTAAACATGACCTAAAACAGTGTTGACTGGGCCGTTAAACTCCTATACAAACAAAAAAAAAAACAAATATCCTCAACATTTATTTTTGGCGAAATTAAGGGAAAATGTCCTTTATCACCTAATACATGTGTACTTTTCGTTATACGGCCCCCGCCCTTGGGGCTTGAAGAAATAAATGGGCTGCATGATGCTTCCACGCAGAGCTGAATCCGACCACACAAGAGTAATGGTAAACCGCTTAGAGGATCTAAGCCTGCACAGGCAAAGTTGTGCGAGTCCATGCTTATAAACCCTATTGGTTTCATTGGGCGACAGGGCTTGAGATGTCATTTCATCTCAATATCGGGTAAAAGTCCCACAAACTTGGAAGCAACGTCTCCAAAATGACATATATAGTGTTGACGGGGACGTTAAACATCAGATCAAACAAACAAACAAACTACTCGTTATCTGGATTCTTTATAGTGGCAAATTCATTATAGGGAACAAATACTGTCAATATAACGAGGATCCTCTCTACAAACCATTGTTCCCTTGACTTGACTTACCTTTTTCGTATAACGTAAGTTGCAAAAGGTATACACACCAGTGATAGAACCACCAAATTAATGATCAGTATAGCGTACCAATTTGATACTGCCCAACTTTCCTGTAAACGAATATCAAAAGATAAAGATAAAATACATCAGATTATGGTGACTCCGATAATCCTCTATCGACCCCCGCCCATCGGGACTTGAAGAAATAGATGGGCTGCATGATGCTTCCACGCAGAGCTGAAACCGACCCGCACATGAGTACTGGTAAACCGCTTACAGTATCAAAGCCTGCCCAGGCAAAGCGGTGCGAGTCGTACCGTCCATGCTTATAAACTATATTGGTTTCATTAAGCGGCAGGGCTTGAGAAGTTATTTCATCTCAATTTAGGGTAAAAATCCCACAAAATTGGAAGCAACGTCTACAAAATGACCTTTACAGTGTTGACGGAAACGTTAAACCTCAAATCAAAGAAGCAAACAAATCTATTAATCCTCTAAACCGCACTTTATATAGAGAAAAGTGGGATTTAAGGGGTGTTTATTATTTTCTTTATTTTTGCTCAAATACATAGATTGTGGGTACTCGTTAGAACCGCCTCATTGAGGCGGTTCTAACGAGCACCAACAATCTATGCTAGATTGTGGGTACTCGTTTGAACCGCATCACTGAGGCAGTTCTAATGAGCACTTTCAATCTATGTTTCGACTGGAAATAAGAAAACCATACATCATTTTCATAAAAAGATAAGAAAGTCGCCACTTAAAGCACCCGGATGTGTTATCGTAATGTCACGTGGAAAGAAACAGTTCCTCAGGAAAATTGGGAAGTAAAGAACTCGACAATATGAACAATGTGCCGTGTGGCTGCCGTAAAAAGTCTTTCCGTTCTTCGTCAAAGTGCAGACTATATTTTCTTTTCCTTTTGGATCATTGAGCCCATTCTGGTTACTTTGAAAATCGAATATCGCTTAAGCCGGTGATAGGAGGTGTATGCAGCCTTACACACATTACGAAAATACGCCAACAGTATAGTCCCCCCACCCACTCCCTCCCCCATCGGGATGGGCTGCATGATGCTTCCACGCAGAGCTGAAACCGACCCACACATGAGTACTGGTAAACCGCTTAGAGTATCTAAGCCTGCCCAGGCAATGCGGTGCGAGTCGTACCGTCCATGCTTATAAACCCTATTGGTTTCATTGGACGGCAGTGCTTGTGATGTCATTTCATCTCGATGTAGTGTAAAAGTCCCACAAAATTGGAAGCAACGTCTCCAAAATGACCTTTACAGTGTTGACGGGTACGTTAAACCTCAAATCAAACAAGCAAACAAATCTAATCCTCTAAACCGCACTTTATATAGAGAAAAGTGGGATCATTTAAGGGGTGTTAATTATTTTCTTTATTTTTGCTCAAATACATAGATTGTGGGTACTCGTTAGAACCGCCTCATTGAGGCGGTTCTAACGAGCATCAACAATAGATGCTAGATTGTGGGTACTCGTTTGAACCGCCTCACTAAGGCAGTTCTAACGAGCGCTTACAATCTATTTTTCTACTAGAAATAAGCGAACCATACATCATTTTCATACAAAAAAGACTACATGTAGTTCTATAGATAAGAAAGCCGCCATTTAAGGACCCGGCTGTGTAATCGTAATGACACGCAGTAAGAAACAGTTACTCAGGAAAATAAGGCAATAAATATGAAAATTGTGCCGTGTGGCGGCCGTTAAAGGTCTTCCCGTGCTTCAATATAGTGCAGATTATATTTTCTTTTCCTTTGGGATCATTGAGCCAATTCTGGTTACTTTGTAAATCGAATATCACTTACGACGG
This sequence comes from Lucinisca nassula, assembly GCA_963580285.1. NCBI lineage: Eukaryota > Metazoa > Mollusca > Bivalvia > Lucinida > Lucinidae > Lucinisca > Lucinisca nassula. Next base: position 16,868,880 of record OY757016.1, read on the forward strand.
TGATAAGAGCGGTATGCAGCCTTGCAAACCATTTTGCTATGTATGAAGGGACTCGAAAAAAACGAGTCTCCGATTTTCGTTCTTTTATACGTTATTTGTTTCCAAAGGCAACCTTTTAGCTTTTTATTTATTTTACAGTCCATAAGACACTGACAGCTCTGGTTGGTTGAAGTCTTTGAATGTAGGCTGGGAAAATTGTCAAGAATTAGACATAGCCTCGGACTGTTCCGTTTCACTCTCAACTTTCTTTCCTGTAAGCAAACGGTGTAGACCCTGATCAATCGCCGCTTTCTGCGGTGCCTGATTTGAACTATTCTGTCTGCCAAACCATGTTGAACTTTTTTCCTTCATTCGCCGGAAATTGCCGAAAAATTATTAGTGTCCGTAGACAATCGCAATCTAAAATTATTTTAAGACATGTGACATTCCATGTTTGGTTGTCAAAAACCATATTTACGATTTCCTTGGAATAATTTCACTGTTATATTCTGTTAGAGTGTTTTACAATGATTTTAATTTTACAATTGTAAAAAACATATCTTATTGCTCCCCTAAAACATTGAAAATCACTTTTAAACTAGTTTAGACTCTCGCAGTTATGAAACTCGTTAAGAATGGCTGCGTTTGGTAGCATACATGGAAACAACACAGTTATGGCCCAAAAAAGATTTCTCGAATCCGCTCGGCGCCTATCAGGGAAAAAGTTCGGTGTGCGAATGGGTACACTTTCAGGGGAGGCAACGCCTTCAAAATCATTTTTGTCTCCCATGTCAACAGGGGTCAACTCTTAAAGGAAAGAATTTGCTCCTCTTTACACAACACTCTGACCTCACAATGTCAATATATGCACGGCTATAAATAGCCATTACCTGAAATTCGTACAAGCTGAAATTCGCACAAATCAGTGATAGTCACGTGATCATTAGCAGCGTAAAGCTATTGCGCTTAGTAACTGGGTCGATTGATTAACAATTCGGTCGAAAGAAAAGGCAATACTGCAGTTTGCATAGCATATTTTGTTTTCACGATAATACAATACTTTCAAAAGGGAGACAACTTTCGGGACTTCCTGTTCGCTTTTCTATAAACCCTGTCCCAGTGAAAAAGGGGTCTACTCTTAGAGGAAAAAATTTGCTCCTCAGGAACAAATTCTTTCCTTTAAGAATTGACTCCTGTTGAAATAGGAGACAAAAATAGTATTGCAGAAGTTGCCACCCCTGGAGGTGTTCCCATTCCCATTAAAGACTCCAAAGGAAAGAAGTATGGGGAGACGTTCTTACGCAACAACACGGCACTAAAGTTGTTCAAACCTAACGATGTCGTTAGTTAACGACTAGTTTAAAGTTCGATCATTCAATTAAACAAATGTACTTACTATTTTGCTGAAAAAAAATGTAACACTTGTATTTGCAAATATTTTTGCAGCAAATATACCATAGTATTAGATATTTTTTCTTGCTACAACAGTTAACTTTTTGACCACTAACGTGCTCGATAAGCTAATGATGTTTTGAACAACGTGACCAAGTTTAATACAAGTTTGTTCAAATGATGATGATGCGGTTGCATGAAATAACAACGGTTGATTTCAAACTTATTTGGCACCAACGGCCCTGGGGTGAACCGATACTAAGCCTTACAGGATGGTCGATTTTGGCAATTTTGACCTGCCGGACAGAAATATACGCCAGAATGGTCCACATCATGATAACAAGTCCGTGAAACGAATACCCCCCTAAACCCCAGTTTATATAGAGAAAAGTGGGTTTTACGTGGGTATACATTATCTGCCTTATTTGTGCTCAAAACATAGATTGTGGGTATTTGTTAGAACCGCCTCGTTGAGGTGGTTCTAACGAGCACCCGCAACGTATGTTAAAGCAGAAATAAAAGAGATATTATCATGATTTTTACCTAATATTTGTCATTTCTGGCACCATGTTGGACGCAATTGTTATTCTCACGGACATGTTTTCCCAATAAAACAGACTACCTTCACAGAAAGCCTTATAGGATCGCCGATTTTGGGCCATTTTTCATGCATTTCTGATCAAAACTGTGGTTGAATTCGTCATTTAATACTGAATTGCTCGTGTCGACATTAGTTAATTCCTACACTGGGCAATTTGGCAACGTCGTTTCCCACACTTTTTGCTGACTACAATAACAAGCCAATGTGTACCATTTTTATGGTAATCACGAAAACACGCCTATATAATTCTGAACCCTCTTGAACCCCCATTTTATATAGTAAAACTGGGGTTTATAGGGGCAAACCTTATTGTTTTTATTTCTACTCTAAAATATAGAGTGTGGGTACTCGTTAGAACCGCCTCATTGAGGCGGTTCTAACGAATACCCACAATCTATATTTTGAGCAAAAATAAGAAAAATATCACAATTTTTCATCTTACAATTTTCTTTTTGTTTTTTGGGGGGGGGGGGGGGGCGGTAAAGTTAACAATATATTTGTATAGGCGTGTTTTCGTAATGGTCAATACACTCCTTACTTTCGTTTGTGATTCATCCTCTGTTCGTTGCAATAACTGAACGCTGTTCGCCTTATAACGGAACACAAGATCTCTCAGCTCAGCCAGTTTATCTGGTGTGAAAATAGTTTGTAAATAGGACTGGTCTAATAGTTTCCCCTTGTAGAACGCCTTCAGTGAAACTATCCCTGTTACATGGCTGGAAAGACATGGACGTAAATGATCAGTATTTGACCTTTACTACTCTCTGGACTAAATCTGCAGACGACAAATTGTATTGTTTTTGTTTTGTTTTTGTTTTTTTTTCCTTAGTTTTTCCATTAAACTGGATTTTAGCATTTCATGGAAATTTCTCATTTCGTAAATTTCACGCCGTGAAGAATTGGTACCAATTCCTCACAGCGCGAGAAGAATTTGTACCAATACTTCACGGATTTCATTTCAATATTTCTCACGTGTGCGAGAACTACGCACGTAGTAAAATTTCATGTAGCAAGCATGCATATTCCTCACATCGATTAGAAGCCCCTGTGCCGCAGTGGTTACGCTACTCGCCTTGTAAACCAGGGGTCGCAGGATCGACCCTGGGCTTCTCCAGACTTTAGGATGAGTCTTTAAACCGAGCTCTCGTCTCCGTATGACCTTAGCTGTTATTGAGGCGTAAAACTCAAACACTCACTCACTCCTCACATCGATAAAATACCCCCAAAAGCAGGCTGCTGCATTTTGCATTCGACAAGCATACCATAATTTTATGAACGTGGAAGGAAATTCCAATGTTTAACTGTTGGAACTTCTGGGACAAGAGTTAGACCGCTTAAGATGAGCCGAGTCGCGAGAAAACCTTTCCACAGTGTGTCCGACTAGACCGGCCAGCCTTTGTAAAGTTCTATACCGTATGCTAATGTTTATTTGTAATTATGTGGTTTCTGTTCGACGGGGTTTTCGCTTCCTCTTGGTGCTTGGGATAGGCTGTGTTGTTTTATTGTGCCACTCCCTGGGTCTTCCATATAATTATTTTTAACTCCCGATTTAGAAACTTGGTATATGCTTCAACCAGTGCAACGAAAACCAAATGCGTTGATTCTTCTGAATGGTTACGGAGCTATTCTGCGCATTTTTTTTTTTTTTTTTTGCTTTGTTTGTTTGTTTGTTTGATTTAGCCTAGTGTTTGACGTCTATGATCAACAGCTAAGGTCACTGACGGTCAGTTGACCTAACCGCACAGTTCCTGGACAAGCCTGGCGGAAGCAGTTAACCAAAGGGAAAATTCTTTTTCCATCAGCTGTCAAATGCTCTACTGGAATCAGCGGAAGAGGATGATTGGTCGCAGCAATATTTTCATGACCAAATCTTCAACAGGTCACGGGTGTGACGAACACTTACCAGTTCTTTAGAATTCACGTAAGAAACTATCAACGAATTCTACACATGTGTGAGAAATTGGTACCAATTCTTCACATGTGTGAGGAACTGATACCAATTCTTCACACCCGAGAAAACGTCGCACCGTTTCTTCACACGTGTGACGAATACTTACCAATTCTTCACACAGCCGAAATTATCAACCTGAGAAATTTGAGCACAAATTTTTTACCCTAAAATTTATCGAAATTGACCATACGTAAATTTCACATTTGGCAAATGTGACGTATTGGTACAAAGTCTTCTAATGGGGGTGAAATTTACGAGTTGAGAAATTAACGATTCAACAGAGCCAGGCTAAAGCAATCATACGGCGTTTAACAATGACTGCAGTGGCGCCACAATCAAAGATTGCATCCGTCACGTTAACTACCTTTTTTCCTTTTTGTTTTTTTGTTTTATATTTGTGTTTCCTCCCCTTTTGTGTCTTGGATAGGAGGTTTGGGGTAATTATATCGATACGATTCCTTATCATTGCCTTCACTTCTAAACCAGACTCTTCTCCATATAAATGGCGGGATTCAGAAGTGTTCATTCTGAATCCCGCCATTTATATGGATAAGAGTCTGGTTTACAAAATAGCAGTGAAGGTCACCTCTGAATCCCACCGTTTATATGGAGAAGAGACTGGTTTACAAAATAGAAGTGAAGGCAATGATCAGGAATCGTATCGATAAAATTACCCCACACCTCCTGTCGAAGACACAAAAGGGAAAGAAACACAAACATAAAACAACTTCGCCAAATGAAAACGCCACAAGCGGAAAGCCAAAAGGACAGTTACTTTTCCTCAAAAGGCCAAACGGCTATCCAAATTGAGAATATTTTAGCAATACAGTAGAACTTCGATGGCTCGAACACCGATGGCTCGTTTACCATGGATGTGTCGAACCCATTCTTGAGCCCCTAGCGAAATCCTCTACATAAGAAATAGTGGGGGATAATTAAGGAGATTTTAGTCTATTATCTTGCAAATGTATGCTGTGTGTACTCATTAGAATCGCCTCGATGAGGCGATTCTTATGAGTACACACAGCATACATTTTCATTATAGAACACCGAAAAGATGTCTATGAGTATCTCGTTATGCCTCCTGACAGTAACCTCAGTGGCTCGAACTACCCCTGTCTCGAACAGATTTTCGGGGTCCCAAAGGTGTTCGAGCCATTGAAGTTCGACTGTATATACATGCAAAGACGAACTAAAATAAATATAAACCTCAACAGAACCGCCTTGGATCTGTCAGTAAAACGTTTTTGCTGTGTGTGTGTGCGTGTGTGTGTGGGGGGGAGCTTAAAACAATTTTACGTGGTCACAACCCTCGCCCTTGGTTCTGTAGCGGTTAATACAAATGTCGTTTTTTTTTGTTGTTTTTTTTTTTTTCATTCCGAAATCCACCCATTACGCAAACACGCCTATACAAATACATTGCCACCTTTGTCGCCGAAAAAAATGAAAATTTTATGATGAAAAATTGCGATATTTTTCTTATTTCTGCTCCAAATATAGATTGTGGGCACTCGTTAGAACCGCCTCATCGAGGCGGTTCTAACGAGTACCCACATTCTATATTTTAGAAAATAAGTTATACCCCCGGAAACCCCAGTTTTACTATATAAAAGTGGGGCTCAAGGGGGTCAAAATTATATAGGCGTGTTTTCGTGATGAATGGATAAATATCTAACTCATTTGCATATTTAATCCATAAGTGGATTACGGAATTTATTACATGGCGTTATTACATTCTCAGACGCGACGTCATATGATAAAATGATTTCCATGATAAAATAAAGTTTTGGTATTCGAAAACATAACAAACTGATCAATAGAAGTGACGACAATGATCAGGAATCGATAAAACTACCAGAGACACCAAAGGGAAAGAAACACGAACAACTAAACCCTAATGAAAACATCACAAGCGGATTGCCAAAAGAACAGTTACCTCCCACAAAATGGCGAAACGGCTATCAAAAATAAATAGAGGATCTTACACTCGTGGTCATTTCATATGAAATTTATGAAACGACCTTTGGCGAGTTTCATAAATTTCATATGAAATGACCACGAGTGTAAGATTCTCTTTATCATATGACTACCTTAAACTGGATTTAACCGCCTTTTAATTTGACAAGTTTTCCACGAAAAATGCATTGTTGACATGGACGTCGTCATGACGTTACTTAATCCCGCCAAAGTGTTATTACACGTGTGGTTATACGATTTTTATTACACGACGTTATCCACTGCTTATCAACGACGTCATTTGATAAATAGAGGATCTTACACGAGTGGTCATTTCATATGATATTTATGAAACGAGCCTTCGGCGAGTTTCATAAGTATCATATGAAATGACCACGAGTGTAAGATTCTGTTTATCATATGACCACTATATATTGGATTTTATCGCCATTGAATTTGACAAATTTTGCACAAAAATGCATTGTTGACATGGAGACGTTACTTAATCCCGCCAAAGTGTTATTACACGTGTGGTCATACGATTTTTATTACACGACGTTATCCACTGAAAATCAACGACGTCATATGATAAAAGGATATAAGCAATACATACATGAAAATACAAACTATAACAAAAATAAACCGCGACAGAAGAACCGCCTTGCAGCCGTCAGTAAAAGGTATTTCACTAAGATGGGGGAGGAAGGGGACTTATATCGATTTTACGTGGCCACAATCCTCACCCTTTTACAATACTGCTCTTAAAACCCGAAAATGTGTTCACTTCTGAACCCGTTTTATTTTTAAAATGTATTAATCATATAGAAAATGACCGTGTGTACTTATAGAAATGACCGTGTGTACTTATTTTTCTGTGTAATAATCGTATAGAAAACGACCGTGTGTACTTATTTTTCTTTGTAATAATCATATAGAAAATGACCGTGTGTACTTATTTTTCTTTGTATAAATCGTATAGAAAATGACAGTGTGTACTTGTTTTTCTATACATTTTGCAAGCAAGCTTTTAACTCTACAAATTTTGGTAACAGTGCCAATGATCGATATAAAATCGACCACAGTCGACTGAATAAACCGTTGATCGATCACAAAATTTGATCGCAGTACAAGACCAACAAAACAAGAGTAAAAAGATTTATCAGGGAACTCAACGACAATAACTCAAAGAACTGACAGGGCTGATGGGTCGATGGCTTGAAATAAAATCCTGAACTGAGGTGTATATACTGTCTCAGTCAAGCCTTAGGCTAACAGTGTAGACCCTGATAGGATGCCGCGCTCTAAGGCGTCTTATCTGGGTCTACACCTTTTGCCAATGCCCAGTACAGAATTCACAGCTACACAGCACTCTGATGTCACAGGAAGAAGAATAGAGCGGACTCGATAGCTCAGTGCATTACGATAACACGCCTATACAAATACATTGTGAACTTTATTGCTGAAAAACGGAAATGTTAAGATGAAAAATTGTGAATTTTTTTCTCATTTCTACTCAAAATATAGATTGTGGGTACTCGTTAGAACCGCCTCATCGAGGCGGTTCTAACGAGTACCCACAATTGAATTACCCACAATTACTCAAAATCTATATTTTGAGCAGAAATAAGAAAAATAATGTATACCCCTGTAAACCCCAGTTTTACTATAAAGGGGGGTCAAAATTGTATAGGCATGTTTTCGTGATGGGTTACCGCGTTCGAATTATGATCGAGAGGTTGTGGGTTCGCAGCGAGGTTTGTCCTTTGGCAAGACACGTAATAACACTGCCCCACTCCACCCATGTGTAAATGGGTAGCAGTGGTGTAAAAGTCGCTGCCTTTCTCTCGCGTGCGTGATAACATCCAGAATGACTGTTCGAGAGCGATTCAAATAAGCTTGAAGCTTTCATCGCAATCGAACTAAAATAAATTAGCATAAATTAAGAATAGTGCTGCTATAAATAACCGTTGCATGGATTTTGTACATGGTAAGCTATAGTCACGTGGACAATAGCAAGCGGGAAGCTTATGCTGTTAGTAACTTTGGAACAAATCACTGATGGCTGAACAAAGAACAGTCATGCTCTGCAGACGATTCACATATTATTTCCAGCCTTATTTTCTCTAAAACAAAACAACAAAGCATACACTGTCATCTGTTCTTTAATCTGCATTTGCGCTTTAAGATTTAAATCGCAACTGCAAAACCTACCCATCTTCCGAAGTGAAAGTGCTAAATCTTGTTTCCAAATCGACATCGTCCTTGAGGTACTGCGAGCTACCTCGCAACATATCTTTCAAAGCTTTGCTTATCATTTCCTCAGCTTTGCTATCAACTCTACCTGGAAACTTAATTTCAAAAACATCACCGGTACCTATAAAATAGAGAAAAGACATCAAGGAAACAACCCTATAACCTTTTGACCCCATCGAACCCCACTTTTATATAGTAAAACTGGGGTTTTACAAGGGTGCATGTAAATCTTATTTTTCTTATTTCTGCTTTAAAATGTAGATTGTGGGTATTCGTTAGAACCGCCTCGATGAGACGGTTCGAACTAAAACTCACACTCTATATTTTGAGCAGAAGTAAGAAAAATATCGCAATTTTTTATCTTAAAATTCTCATTTTTTTTTTTTTTTTTTGCGATAAAAGTTACAATGTATTTGTATAGGCGTGTATGGCGTATCAAACCACTGACAATTCCATGACCTGTTTGTTTGATTTGAGGTTTTACGTCCCCGTCAACACTGTAAAGGTCAATTTTGAGACGTTGCTTCCAGTTTTGTGGGACTTTTACCCGACACTGGATGAAATGACATCTCAAGCCCTGTCGCCCAATGAAACCAATAGGGTTTATAAGCATGGGCGGTCCAACTCGCACTGCTTTGCCTAGACAGGCTTAGATCCTTTAAACGGTTTACCAGTACACATGTGCGGTCGGTTTCAGCTCTGCGTGGAAGCATCATGCAGCCCATCTATTTCTTCAAGCCCCAATGGGCGGGGGGGGGGGGCGAACAATTCCATGAAATGAAGTTCCTTGTAAAGTCTTCATGTAAAGAAAACCTGGGGTTTACCTGGGTATGCAGTATTTTCTTATTGCTGCTCCAAGAATTATTACATTCTAAAATCAGTTAAACTTAATATGAGAAACACTGTTTTCAATATATAGTGAAATTCCACTATAAAGACCACCTAAAATTAATACTAATTCCGCATTAACCCTTTTTGTACCAAATGGAATCTTCCTCTTTATATATAGCAGGAATCCATTTCAAAATTTAGGGGTATCAGGTTGTGTTTTCTTCAAAAATTATTTGGAAATGGCTTAATTTTTCGCAAACAGTGTAGGCCCTGATCAGACGCCGCGTTCTGTGGCGTCTGATCTGGGCCTGCACTGTTTGCCAGGGTACCTGTTTTTGGTTTCCGGTACTAAATGGGTTCAATACCCTATTTAGTTGGTGTCAGTTGCTCTGTCTTCGTGTTTTCTGCTCACAATGTCCTCTGGTCATATACCACCTTTGGAACTGTTCAAAAGTGGTCTTTAAGACCACTTTTGCACAGTCCCAAAGGTGGTCTTAATATAGAAAATTTCCTGTACTAATAGTAATGTATGTGTATGTAAGCTGACAATTTTATGCATTTCCAAAGGTGGCCGTTGTGCAGAAGTTGTGCTAAAATTTGCTCCATGTAGTATCGAATTTCGGCCCCCGCCCATCGGGATTTGCAGAAATAGATGGGCTGCATGATGCTTCCACGCAGAGCTGAAACCGACCCGCACACGAGTACTGGTAAACCGCTTAGAGGATCTAAGCCTGCCCAGGCAAAGCTGTGCGAGTCGGTCCGTCCATGTTAATAAACCATGTTGGTTTATTGGGCGGCAGGGCTTGAGATGTCATTTCATCTCAAGGTCAGGTAAAAATCCAAAAAAAATTGGAAGCAACGTCTCCAAAATGACGTATACAGTGTTAACGGGGACGTCAAACCTCAAATCAAACAAAACAAACAAATGTAGTATCGAATCCAAATCCAGTTCACAAAAAGGTTCACTTATTCGGAAAAGGATTCCTTGGATACAATACACGTAATCCATTATTCAACATAACGACAAAAAAGTCAAGTGTATCGATTAAAGGCATTTATTCTTGATTATTGAGGACTATCATTTCATTACATAATATTATGTAGCCCATAGTGCTGACTGAAGAGAAATCTGTCTGGGACCTCCCTGGGGAAAATTAATAATTTGCTAACTGTTGACTTTTGTGTAATTTATTGATTTTTCCCTTAAGTGCCTCAGTCAGGGGATTCAACAAGAGCCACTAATCACCCTATTAAGGGCCGCCTTTGATCTGCTATAGACAGTATATCACAGGGGGCAATAAAACAATTATGAACACACGGTGTGTCCTACTGTTACAAGAATAAATGCCTTTAACCGCGAAGAATAAAACAAAACAGATACATGCAGAATAAGAGAACATGCAAAATCAGTTATTCACAATGTTATAAGGATACACAACATTCCAGGATTTGTTTCTTCCCATCATGAAAACACACCTATATAATTTTGACCCCCTTCAACCCCACTTTTATGTAGCGAAACTGGAATTTAAAGGGGTTAACCTTATTTTTCTTATTTCTGCTCAAAATATAGATTGTGGGTACCCGTAAGAACCACCTCGATGAGGCGGTCCTAAAGAGTACCATCAACCTATATTTTGAGCAGAAATAATAAAAATTACAAAAATTTTCAGCTTAGAATGTTCCTTTTTTTCGGCGGTAAAGTTTACAATCTACTTGTATAGGCGTGTTTTCGTAATGGTTTTGTTTCAAGCTAATAGATTTTATATATTTAGCAAAGGAAGCAGCATTATACATTTTCATAGAAATTTACAACCGAGATTGTTATTACATTCAATCATGTATGAAGATTTTGGCCCCCGCCCATCAGAAGTTGTGCTAAAATTTGCTTCATATAGTATCGAATTTCGGCCCCCACCCATCGGGGCTTGAAGAAATATATGGGCTGCATGATGCTTCAACGCAGAGCTGAAACAGACCCGCACACGAGTACTGGTAAACAGCTTAGAGGATTTAAGCCTGCCCAGGCAAAGCGGTGTGGGTCGGCCCGTCCATGCTTATAAACCCTATTGGTTTCATTGGGCGGCAGGGCTTAAGATGTCATTTCATCTCAATGTCGGGTAAAAGTCCCACAAAATTGGAAGCAACGTCTCCATTTTGACCTTTACAGTATTGACGGGGACGTTTAACCTCAAATCAAACAAACAATGCATGAAGATTTTAGCCGAGAGGTAGGCTATTTCCCGTCATTTTACAACACGGACAACTTTTGGCCTTCCTGTTTGTTTTCGAGTAAACCCCTCTGAAATATGGTACATACCCTTAAAGAAAAGAATTTGCTAATTCTATTTGTGAATTCTTTTCTTTGAGAGTTGTACACCCCTTTTAACATGGTAATCAAAATATATTTGGAAGAGTTACCTTGTTTGATGGTGAATCTAAAAACCACTGTCCCTAAGCATCACTGATAGCAAGCTGAAACTTGAACACGGATGGCTCGTTTGTCATGGGTAATCGAAATACCACTCCAGTTCTAAGAGAATTCATCCCATTGTTTCAGACATCCATAGCGTAAAAAAGTCCGTGAACTGAACACCCCATAAACCCTACTTTCTTTAGAGAAAACTGGGGTTTACAGGGGAATACTTTATTTTTTTTTCTTATTTCTGCTACAAGACATAGGTTGTGGGTACTCGTTAGAACCGCCTCCATGAGGCTGTTCTAACGAGCAACCACGACCTATGTTTGCAGTATAAATAAGAAAAATATCACGGATTTTCTTCAGAAAAGTTGCCATTTTGGAGATATGAAAAATGCACTATGTCGCACAGGCGTGTTGTGTATATATTTATGCTACTTTATGGAGCTTTTTTCAGATTCTATCGTCCTATAGTTTCAGATATATATATATATATTTATGATAGTTTATGGAGGGTTTTTTTCTGATTCTATCTTCTTCCCATAGTTTCAGATATCTATATATTTATGATAGTTTATGACGCTTTTTTTGATTCTATCTTTTTCCCAAAATTCCAGATATCTAAATATTTAAAAGAGTTCATGACGTTTTTCTGATTCTATCTTTTTCCCATACGTTCAGATATCTACAGTAAAACCTGTACGTCATAGTGGCCATGATAGTTCATAACGTTTTTTTTTTTCTGATTCTATTCCTCACATACTTTCAGATATCTTTATATTTATGATAGTAAATGACTTTTTCCTGATTCTATCTCCTTCCCATACTTTCAGATATCTTTATATTTATGACAGTTTGTGACTTTTTCTGATTCTATCTTCTTCCCATACTTTCAGATATCTTTATATTTATGATAGTGACATGACTTTCTTTCTGATTCTATCTTCTTCCCATACTTTCAGATAGTTTTTATATTTATGATAGTACATGACTTTTTTTCTGATTCTATCTCATTCCCATATTTTCAGATATCGTTATATTTATGATAGTCTTTGATTTTTTCTGATTCTATCTTCTTCCCAAAGATTCAGATATCTATATATTTATGATAGTTTATGGAGTTTTTTTTTCTTCAGATTCTATATTCTTCCCATAGTTTCAGATATCTATATATTTATGCAAGTTTATGGATTTTTTTTTTCTGATTTTATCTTCTTCCCATTGTTTCAGATATCTATATAATTTATGCTAGTTTATGGACGTTATTTTTGTCAGTTCTATCGTCTTGTAGTTTCAGATATCTATATATTTATGCTAGTTTATGGAGGTTTTTCTGGTTCGTTTACCTTCCAGTAGTTCCAGATATTTATATATGTATGCAAGGTTATGGAGGTTTTTTCTGATTCACTCTTGAAAAGAAATGTTGTGTACACTCATTAGAATCGCCTCACTGAGGCGATTCTAATTAGTATACACAGCATTGCTTTATTTCATAGAAAATCGAAAAGATTTCCTTAAGGCATCTCCATTAAGCGCCATGACTTGTCGCTGTGACTAAACCTCTGTAGTTGGAACAAGCCCCGCTTTCGAATATGTTTTTCGCTCCCAGAGATGTTCCAGCTATCGACGTTCGCCTGTACAAGATATTTTAAAGTCTATTACAAGGAATTTGGATTAATCATTCCTGGCGAAAAGATCTGCAAACAGAGACTGGTCAGTTATTTACTCATTTTTTCAGTCTTTATGTAGATCACGATACCTTCCTTGAAATGTATATCACACTATTAAATTATTAATTATCATGTTTAACACTGTAACTTCGGGTATAGAAAATCCATTCCAAGAAAAAGGATGTTAATGACACAGTGTTTGCTAGGTTAATACATCAGCGTTCGCTTTCTTAGACTTTATGTCGCTCACAATGCCGTCTTTGGTTACGTATATCACATTATATAACTTATGTTAGATGCTGTAATAGGGAGAAACAGAACATTCATTCCAGAGGAAAGATGTTACAATCACAGGTTGGTATGTTATTTCATGCACCAATCATGGGGGAGCGGGAATTCATTCTTATTCAATCTTGATTCACCTACCGTTTGTACATCTCAGTTCTGTACAGTCTTTCTGAAGCTCACAATACCTTCCTTGGTAACGTATATCACAGTTGCAAACGGGAGAGTTCTTCTCTATTATGCAAGTTCCATTATTCTTGCAGTATCCATCTGAACATACAAGTACTCTTTTTGCTTCTTCACATCTGTCACCTTGATAATAGGATGTGCAGTGACATTTATAGTGCCCGCTTTCCGCCATTAATTCACATGAACCATTATTTTCACAATTAAATCTCCTGCAGTCAGCAATCTCTTCTTCGCAATACATCCCTGTGTAATTGACTGAACATGAGCAATAATATCCCCCTATAGTGTTTATGCAATCTCCATGTCTGGAACACTCCTCTATCAAACATTCGTCTATGTCATTTTCACAAACGGCACCTGAAAATCCCTCAGTGCAGTTACAACTGAAAGACCCATGCGAGTTGGAACAGGTGGAATTGTGCATACATGGCGACAACCCACATGCATCCAAATCTCTCTCACATCTCTCCCCTATCAGCCCTGAAGGACAGAGGCATTTGAAAGATCCAAAAGAATTAATACAAGTACTACCTCCTTTACAAGGATCTTTAGAACATTCATTCAGGTCATCGGTGCAGTTTCTACCGGCGAACCCCACATGACAACGGCATTTGTAAGATCCATGGATATTTTCACATTCACCTTTCGAACATGGAACCGTTTCGCACTCATTGATGTCATCAGAACAGTTGTAGCCGGTGAAACCAGACCCACAGATGCATTTATATGATCCTTTTACTATTCACACACAGACCACCATTTTCACACGGATCTGACTGGCATTCATTTGTATCTACAGCACATGTATACCCCTGAAAACCAGAAATGCATTTACAAGCAAAGGATCCAAATATGTTGATACATGATGAGTTGTTTTCACATATACCTTGGCTACATTCGTCTTCATCTTCTTCACAAAGATTTCCAGTCAAACCAGTTCGGCATTCACATTTAAATGAGCCTAATGTATTAATACACGATCCGCCATTTAAACAAGGGTTTAGTCTGCATTCATCAACATCATCAACACAATCTTGTCCAATATATCCATCTAAGCAGGAGCAACTATAAGACCCTTCAAAATTTACACACGAAGCATTATTCTTGCATGGGTTTGTTTGACATTCATCTACATCGTTTGAACACGTTTTCCCTTCGTATCCATTTAGACATTTACATTCGAAGGAACCGAAGTTATTTTTGCAGCTACTATTATTTTCACAGAGTGACTTTTCATTACATTCGTCTATATCATCGCTACAAAGCATTCCTTGAAATCCATGCAGACACTTACACTGAAATAAACCATGCATATTGAGACAGGTAGCATTATTTTCACAAGGGTTACTTTCACACTCATTAAGATCAACGTCACATGCAAGCCCTGTCCAAGCAGATGGACAGACACATTCAAACTTACCAATTTGGTCGATGCAAGTGCCGTTGTTTTTACAAGGTTTGGGATCACATTCATTGACCTCAACATCACATATACTACCGGTATAACGTGCTGCGCATGTGCAGTTGAATCCACCAATCAGGTCATTACAAACACCTCCATTTAAACATGGCTGACTTTCACATTCGTTTACGTTTATTTCACAGTGCTTGCCTGCTCTGCCTCCTGCACAGTGACAGACAAATGATCCTTGGCTATTTTCACATTTTCCATCAAACAAACAAGGCTCATATACATCACATTCATTTACGTCCAGTTCACAAAGACTGCCATTATAACCAGCACCACAGGTACAACTAAACTGACCAATCAGATCAATACAGGTTCCACCATTCATGCATGGATTAGAAAAGCATTCATCTATATTCGATTCACAAAATAACCCAGTTGTCCCGTCTACACATGTGCAATGAAAACCATTCTCCAAATCTGTGCATGTGCCATTATGAAAACAAGGCATACTCAAACATTCATCAATGTTTAACTCACAATTACTTCCGGTTATTCCAGGTGGACATGCGCATTTGTAACCATTAACGGCGTCAAAGCACGTGGCATTGCTGTGGTTACACGGGCTACTGGCGCATTCATCTATGTCGACCTCACATAAATTTCCTGAAAAAATAATTTCTCATGAAACTGAAGATGTCAACTATGTTACCTAGATAAAGAGGAACGTATTATAGTTATTTTATGTGTGTTCTGGGAAAAGTCAAAGCTATCTAAACTGTTACCCGAGACCGACACAGAGGAACAATAAATTTTACTGTTCTGCAAATTACAAATGAAACTGCTGTTTATTATCTATACTTGATAAATATTTGGATTTACCGGAATCTTAAATCAAAGAATAATACCAAAGAAGATATTGAAAAATGTTACATTTCAGACCTTAGGTCTAGTGAATGATGGAACATGTGTAAATTTAGTACATGTATATAACCGTCTTCCGAATGAATTGTTTGGGGTGGTAAATCGTCGGTTTTACAGTCAGATATGCTTTTACGGCGACGCGTGAGCTCTGCCTTGAACCATTATCCTGCTGAGCACGACACACTCTACCTTTATGAACAGTGCAGATCAAGATCAGACGGCAGAAATCATCTGATCAGGATCCCCATTTTCTGTGGTGTGGATCTGAAAAAAAAACAATCTGGACAGGATCGGCAATATTTGTGACGCAGTTTCTATCTAGAGCAAATACATAAAGTCAATCAATTTGATTGGTTGACGATCAGACGTGAGTGTGGATATTTTTTCAGCCATATAAGGCTTAAACGGAATTCACGACCGCACAACCGACGATTTGCCTCCCCATAATGACATTTTAAAGGCAATTCTACCCATTCTAATGCACGTATTCAGTTGTTCTCTTCAAAACGTGTCCTTTTTACATAAACCAGAAGGCGCTGCTAGACGAATGGAAACCCAAGAAAAGCGACGTTACATGATGACGGGTTTTCCGACATTATACCTCAGATTTGACGTTATCCAATCCGATTTCGCGTTACATTCACCATTTGTTGTTTTCTTGTGTGTTTTTCTTGTGTGTGTGTGTGTGTGTGTGTGTGTGTGTGTGTGTGTGTGTGTGTGTGTCATTATTCATATTATATTTCTTTATCATCCATAATTTGCGATTGGACAATTCACGTATGAGCAGAACGGATGAAACTGTCCAAAATGCTTCAATTAGAATGACGACAATAGTAAAATATCATCTACACATCCATG
This sequence comes from Lucinisca nassula, assembly GCA_963580285.1. Lineage (NCBI taxonomy): Eukaryota > Metazoa > Mollusca > Bivalvia > Lucinida > Lucinidae > Lucinisca > Lucinisca nassula. The sequence goes on from OY757016.1 coordinate 16,885,596, forward strand.
ACCTAAACTAAGCCCATGTCACCTGCTGAAAAAGAAGATAAATACACCGCACCTCTCCGTTGCATAATGTCAGAACTCACAATTTGGTATTCGCACTCATCACGAAAACTACTCATATATATTAATTCTGACCCCGTTGAACCCCACTTTTATAAAGTAAAACTGGGGTTTACAGGGGTAAACCTTATTTTTCTTATTTCTGCTCAAAATATAGATTGTGGGTACATGTTAGACGGCGAGGCGGTTCTAACGAGTACCCACAATCTATATTTTAGAGCAGAAATAAGAAAACTATCACAATTTTTCATAAAAAAAATCGTTTTTGCACGGTAAAATTTACAATGTATTTGTATAGGCGGGTTTTCGTGATGTTTTGGGGCCATTTTGGATGTCATCATTCTGTTCAAATCAATCTATTGCAGTATCAATGACACCATAACACGTATGGCTACCAAACTACAAGAACATCCGGAACTACAAGAACAGCCGGTCCCGGTGGTTAAAGAGGGGGTGGGGTCATTTCACATTTGCACTGCGATGAACTGGTCAAACCTATCAGAATGTAGGTTGCCTAGACGAGGAATGGTGACATACCAAAACAGAAGTGAAGGCAATGATCAGGAATCGATACGATTAACCCATAGCTCCCATCAGTGACACCAAACGGAAAGAAACACAAACATGAAATAACAAGACCCTAATGGAAACATCAATAGCGGAAAGCCAAAGTGACAGTTGCTTTCCCATAAAATGGTCAATTAGCAATCATCAAACAAAATAATATAAGCGATACACACACTCAAAAGACAAACCATAAAACATAAACCGCGACAGAAGAACCGCCTTGGAACGGCCAGTGAAACGAATTCCACTGGGTGTGTGGGGGGGGGGGGGGGGGGGGGGATGAAACAACGGTGAGGACTCGACAGCAAGAAACCACTGAAAAACTGGAGCCAAAGAAAACCAACAGTTAGACTCCGATGGGCCCGACCAGAGACAGAGCATCAGGCACCAACCAACATAACGTAAAATTACATACAAGGCATTATAATACACGTTACTTACATATGGAACATAACAAAATATGAAATAGCTCTGATCCATAAAATTCTCTAAAAAAGCAAGAACAAGAAAGTGCAATATTTAGAATACAAATAAAGCAAACTGTTTTACCTGTTGTTCCATTTATGCATAAGCAGTGAAACGTCCCGTTAGTGTCTACACATGTTCCGTTGTTAAAACACGGTTCCTCCAGACACTCATCCACATTCACATCACACTGGAATCCAGCCCAGCCTTCACTACATGTACAATGGTACCCCGTTTCGTCGGATTGGCACGCCGCCCCGTTTTTGCATGGACTGCTCTTGCAGAAGTCAACGGGTTGTAAACAATCAGTTCCCATCCATGCAACCGTACAATTGCAAGAGTAACCACCAAAGGAATTTATGCATGTTCCGCCGTTTTTACAAGGCTGACCTACGCTACATTCGTCTTGGTCCTGGTCGCAGTATTTACCTTCAAATAAAAATGACGTTTTAATAGTGGCCAGTTTTGTTGCTGTAGGTATTTTTCGTTATTTTCTGGTTTTGGTTTTACGGTCCTTTAAAGATTATTTCTCTGAACTCGAGTCGATCTTTAATCAGAGGTGGAAAACACGCCTACCGTATAAAATTTTGACCCCCGTACTGAACCGCACTTTTATATAGTAAAACTGAGGTTAACAGTGGTATATGTTAGTTTTTTTCAGTCTCAGAAACATAGATTGTGGCTACTCGTTAGAACCGCATCCCCGAGGCGGTCCAACGAGTACCGCAATATACGATTTGAGAAGAAATATCAAAACTGGCCTGATTTTTTATCTGAAAATTTTCATTTTGTTTTGGTCGTAAAAGTTTCAATATACAGTAAAATTCCGCTATTAAGACCACTTAAAATTCAAACTACGGTTATTCTGCTGCACAAAGCTTATTTAGTAGGCTGCAGTTATTTTTTCTTTTCGTTTTCTGAATACAGTGTTATTTGCTCAGAGACCACCTTAGGGACTGTTCAAAAGTGGTCTTAAAGACCACTTTTGAACAGTCCAAAAGGTGGTCTTAATATAGGAATTTTACTGCATTTGAATAGACGCGTTTTCGTAAAGCGAGAGTCGAATTTCAGTACCTCAAACACATTAGGGACCATAGATTTATTCTAGACAAGGGCGATCTTAGCAACAGAGGTTAATCATAACGCAAGGTAAGAAGGCGTATCGATGATTCTGCTGAATAGTGAATATACACAATTTTTTAGACAGAATGACATAAAGGCCCTTACCTCATCATTAAATGTTTGTTAACTGGACAATGAAGTGGAGCATTCATCAAACGGACTTCAGTAAACCCTGTGCTAGGGGGTAAAATCTCCCATTAGCGTACTTCTTTGGAACCATTGGTTCTGTTATGGGGCTTCGAAAATATTTGAGAGTCACTGGTAAGACCTAATTGTCTTAAACTAGCAAGCCTACTTACTGCTGGCTCAGAAAAGCCTTGTGTTGTGTATGGCACATTTTTCATTTCTGTTATGTATTCTTTGCTTGCAAAGTATAACCTTTTCAGAGATCACGTTGGTAATAATATGTCACATGAAACGCCCACAGAAACATCAATGATAACAGCAACAACGTGATGAAAGTTCAGGAATCTGCTTAGTACGTACTGCATACATGTTAATAGTGTATATTTGCGAACTGTATATTTGTGAGCAGTGTATATTTTGTATGTTTCAACAGTGCTATATATTTGTGATAAGAGTTGTGTATATCCGGAGCTAGAAGGCATTAGTGATATTTTCAAAGGCGCCTTTTTCGACTTATAAATATATTATTATCGTTTCATGTTGTGCCGCAGAAGCCTGCGTTCAAGGTTGGTTGCTTCATACTTGTCCTGGTTTTTATTCATTGTAAAACTTCAGATACTAAATGCCTGAGCCAAGTCAGAAAATGAACCAGCGCATGACAAAATCTACAAGAAGGCTTGAGCGACCAGCGAAGACTCAGAATGCGCAGGCTGATCAGAGTCTTTGCTGATCGCATGTACCTACTATAGGCTAATATACAGTAAAATTCCTACATTAAGACCACCTTTGGGGCTGTTCAAAAGTGGTCTGTAAGACCACGTTTGAACAGTCCCAAAGTTGGTCTCTGACCACAGGACACTGTATGAAACAATAACTGCAACCTTCTAAATAAGCTTTTTATAACAGAATTTTAATCTCAATTTTAGGTGGTCTTAATAGCGGCATTTTACTGTATATGCAAAGTGGCACAGGCAAAAGGTCTTGTCATAGTGGATGGGTGCGCAGGTTGACTTGGGTCTCTGCTGGTCGCACCGGTTTTGCCAAGCGCCGGCTCAAATAAGAAATGTCAAAACTTCAGTCAGTCAAAAAAAATCGTAAGCTTATCGAACTCGCTAGTGCTCAAACTGCTAATTGATACCGGACTGTAAAGTGGTATTGCTGCAACAATGTAAGTAGCTTTTACATTTGCAAAATATGCACTCACATTTTTCAAGCAGACATATTTGCATATAGTCGCAATAATAAATGATCAAAGTTATAACTACGGGTCATATAAGGGGAATGGATATACCTTCAGGGGAGTTAACTCCTGCAAAAGTATTTTTTGTCTCTCATGTCCGTTGGGGTCAACTTTTAAAGGAAAGAATTTGCTCCTCAGGAGCAAATTCTTTCCTTTATTAGTAGACCCCCTTTTCAGTGACACAGGGTTTATAGAAAAGCGAACAGGAGTCCCAAAAGTTGTCTCACTTTGAAAATGGCGGAAAATCTGCCAGGTGTTCCCATTCCATTTAACAATATCGTTAGTTTTGATCAACTGGTTCCTGTATTGGAAAATACTTTTAAAAACGTTTTTTTCCTTTGCATAAACTACTCACATTTATTTATTTATTTATTTATTTATTTATTTATTTATTTACGTATTTATTTATTTTCAACCAATCATGTGAAAACTGACCTGTAAATCCGTCTTGACAAACGCAGATATACGATTGGTGGCTGTCTAGGCACGTGGCACCATTTTGACACTGGTTCCCGACACAGTCGTCGTGGCTGGAAGCACAGAACGTTCCCACCCATCCTTATCAAATATAGAAAGAAAGCAAATAGATATTAAATGATTTCCGAAGTAAATTTACTGTTTGCTTTCCACAATCTTCATTGAACAGATATGCTCCGGACAAAATTTTCATTGAAATAGTAATGAAGGGAAGTAACTCCATAAATAATGGTGACAGGGTTATTGTTCTTGCATTCTGCGGTTCCCCTCATCGCCCTCTATCGGTATATCAAGTTTCACTTAATTACCTTTAATACTTTTACAGATATAGAGTGTGACGGACGGTCGGACGGACAAAGCGGAGACAATATTAGCACAATAAATTCAATGCTCAATTCAGTTGAGCATGAAAAAAGTTTTATAACCTCGGGAAAGCCTTCCGGGGCAATTTTTACACAATCGACCAGTGCGGTCAGTTGTCTCATCATTATCGAGACAAGAAAATGTTTCGAGTGAAATGTCAATCCTCTATTTCTCTGACTGAGAAAAATGAAAGAAAATTTAGAATGTCGTCTTCTGCTAAAATTGTTTGGCGCTTCAAGGATTAAAACCTACCTGGTTTACAGACTTTATTGCCGTTTGCTGGGTCACATGTATAGTGGCCAGAATAATCGTCACGTGGTTTACAAAAGATAACACAACGAGGCCCAAAATAATGGAGGTCGCAGTAAACTTTCACTTCAACTGTCAGCCTGTTTAAAAATAGAAAATTACAGCCTTTATTGAACTTTTTTTATGCTCAACACAAGTGATCCCCCCACCCACCGGGGCTTGGATATATAGATTGGTGTTACATTATGCCTCAACTCAGAGCTGAAAACGACAGCATATGAGTACTGGTAAACCGCTTAGAAGGTCTAAGCCTGCCCGGGCAAAGTTGTGCATATAAACCTTAATGGTTTGTTCGGGCGGTAGGGCTTGAGATGTCATTTCATCATAATGTCGGGTAAAAGTCCCACAAAAATGAAAGCAACGTCTACAAAATGATCTAAATAGTGTTAACGCGGACGTAAAACCTCAATTCAAACAAACAAATCAACCAAAGTGAGCATAAATTTTGTAAAGCTCAAAAAAATCAAAATACAAAGAAGTGAAGGTATTTTTCTCTTCAATTCAGAAGAGAATGTCTGTTGTCCTGCTCATAAATTTTAAAATGTCAGCTTTAGTTGGCATTTTAAAATTTAAGAGGAAAAATTTCATGCTCAAGTGACTTGAGCTTGAAAAAATATTATCTCGGGGCTAGGTAATTCTTCAGCGACTCCAGACCTAGGTACTCGAGTGCCGCTCTATGCTAGTCACAATTGTTCAGTAAACTTGAGTAACGGTGATAACAGTTACCGTTTTAAGCTTTAGTCAAACTTCGTTAACTCGAAAACCAATAGCTCGTTTACCATGGCTTATTCGATCTTTATCTTTAGTTCCTTGGAAATTCTTTCAGCAGCTCCTAGGTGTCATTTAGGAAGATATTTTATCGTGAAAAGATATGTTGTGTATACTCATTAGAATCGCCCCGTTGAGCCGATTCTAATAAGTACACATAGCATACCATCATAAAAAGATATGTTGTGTGTACACATTAGAATCGCTTCATGTGACTTGAGCATGAAAAAAGTTTTCTTACATGCTTTTCAATGAATGATAGAGATTTCTCAGTGAAATATAAATCGATATTTTCACTGTTTCAAACAGGGAAAATACGATTTTTTATTTTTCACTGTTTGGGACTACTTTTTTCTTCAAATCTAACTCTAATTTCAATTTTATCTTTGTCAGATAACTGAACAATACTGAAATGTGTTCTAATTGACGCATAGCCCGTCCATGTGTGACGGGGACGTTACTGACGTCATTTATGATGCTGACGTCACGTCTTTTGTCGCGCGACGTTAGACTTGCCAGCAACTTCTTTGGAAAACTACTCTCTTAATTATTTCATTAATCATTCATAATAATACCATCCCAGGCCATTTCTCAGGTGCAAACTTTCAGTTTACACCCAATAGTATACCCACTTAACACGATGGACACCACTTAATTGACGCGAAACGAACAGAAACAAAGATAATTTTCTCCGAATGTGAGCAACACCATTAAAGACGCTAAATATTGCCTTTTGAAGCATGTAAGAAACAGAAAATTTGATTTTTTCAGTGCAAGATCAAATTTTTTTTCACTCATGAACACCAAAACTGCTATTTTCACTCGTGGCTACGCCACTCGTGAAAATAACAGTTTTGGTGTTCATTCGATGAAATAAAATTCGATCTTACACTGAAAAAATCAAATATCCTCTATTTATAACCTCGAGACTAGGGTAATACCTCACCGACTCCTGACCTAGGTACTCGAGTGCCACTCTATGCTAGTGACGATGGTTCAGTAAACTTGAGTAACGGTGGTAACAGTTAACCGTTTAAAGATATAGTAAATCTTCGTTAACTCTAACACCGATGGCTCGTTTACCATGGCTGATTAGAACTTGTTATTTAGTCCCTTGGAAATTCTTTCAGTATCCCCTGATAAGACATAGTTAGGTGTAATTTACGAAGATATTTCATGAAAAGGTATGTTGTGTGTACTCATTAAAATCGCCCCAGTGAGGCGATTCTTATGAGTACTCAAAGGATACCGTCATAAAAAAAGTGTTCTAGCGATTTATATTTCACTGTAAATCTCAGTTTTCATCATTTGCCTTGACTCTGACTTCCGCTACAAAGCTACGATGAAACCTCTGCAAAGTAGCCACCACACTGGCTGCTTAAAGGCATTTATTCTTGTAACAGTAGTACACACCGTGTGTTCATAATTGTTTTATTGCCCCCCCCCCCCCCGTGATATACTGTCTATAGCAGATCAAAGGCGGACCTTAATAGGGGATTAGTAGCTCTTGTTGAATCCACAAGGGGAAAATCAATAATGTACACTTTAGTCAACAGTAAGTAAACTATTGATGTTCCCAAAGGAGGCACTGAGGGCTACATAATATTATGTAATGAAATAATAGTCCTCAATAGTCAAGAATAAATGTCTTTAAAGGCATTTATTCTTGATTATTGAGGACTATCATTTCATTACATAATATTATATAGCCATCAGTGCTGACTAAAGAGAAGTCCACTGTCTGCAACAGGTAAGGGGCCTTCTTGGGGAAAATCAATAATTCACTAACTGTTAACTACAGTGTACCTTATTGATTTTCCTCTTAAGTGCCTCAGTCATGGGATACAATAAGAGCTACTAATCACCCTATTAAGGGTCGCCTTTGATCTGCTATAGTCAGTATATCACAGGGGGCAATAAAACAATTATGAACAGACGGTGTGTTCTACTGTTACAGAATAAATGTCTTTAAAAGCGGTGGTGCTTCAGCAAAGGCTAGTATCTGACCAATTAAGCTGATCATTGAACAGATAACTTTTGATGGTTAATACGGACAGACAGTTAAAGGCATTTATTCTTGTAAGGTAGAACACACCGTGTGCTCATAATTGTTTTATTGCCCCCTGTGATATACTCTCTGTAGCAGATCAAAGGCAGCCCCTGATATGGTGATTAGTAGCTCTTGTTGAATCCCTGACTGAGGCACTTAAGGGTAAAATAACTAAGGTAAACACTAGTCAACAGTTAGTAAACTATTGATTTTTCCCCCAAGGAGGCCCCTTACCTGTTGAAGTCAGAGACCTTCTCTTCAGCCAGCACTGAGGGCTGTATAATATTATGAAATGTAATGATGGTCCTCAATAAACAAGAATAAATGCCTTTAAAGGTACTGGCTCACCCATTATGTACAAGGCAGCTGGCAATCTGTTATTAGATGTAGTTTTTTTTTTAATTTTTCTGTACATTAGATATAATCTTAACAGTGGTAGTTTTCAGAGGAACAAAAATATACCAAAAACAAATTATAACTAATTAAATTCCTATCTTTAGCTATTAAGATATATATTTTTTAGATTTTCGATTTTTTAAAGTGGCTGCGAGGTGGATGTTGTCGCCGGTGTCCAGCAGATGTTAAATATATAGTAAAATTGCTTTGGGAAATAATGGAAGCGGATGTTGAGCAAAGGTGATCTTTAATAGAGGTTTTATTGAACACGTTTTTCACTTACCGTGTTCTACGTCGTAATACGTGAGAACTTGAATGCGCTGCGTACTCCGACCTTGCTGGAGTAACGGTGATAACTGCTTGCAGGAAATCAACGTAATCATTGGAGTTATCATCGTGATCTTCTACATACACCTTCAACCTCACTGAACCCTGGATTTTAAACGTAAAAACATAATAGAAATATAGAGAAACTTCAATCGTTCAAACATAGTTTCAATGTATAAACACCTTTCGAGTTATGATAATTTGTTCGAGATTGCGATTGGGGTATAGGTCGTATACAAGATAGTTAACAGCACCGTCTATGAGAGGATAAATAAAGGCTGAGCACGCCAGGCATTCTAAGTGAGACAGACTAATTTTCTTTCGTTCAATTGTGTATCAAATTTTTGAGAGGCCTAAGAAGCAAATTATATCTTTTAAGGCTGTAACCCAATTTTGGAGAGGCCTAAGGAGAAAATTATTTCCTTCAAGGATGTAACCCCATTTGGAGAGGCCTAAGGGGCAAATTCTTTCCTTCAAGGAGGTAATCCAATTTTGGAGAGGCCTAAGGGGCAAATTCTTTCCTTTAAGGAGGTAATCCAATTTTGGAGAGGCCTAAGGGGCAAATTCTTTCCTTTAAGGAGGTAATCCAATTTTGGAGAGGCCTAAGGAGCGAAGTATTTCCATTAAGTATGTAACAAAGTTCTGGAGCGGTCTAAGGAACGGATTCTTTCCATTAAGTATGTAACCCAATTCTGGAGAGGTCCTAGGAGTGAATTCTTTCCTATAAGGCGGTAACACAGTTTTGGAGAGGCCTGAGGAGCATATTCTTTCTTTTAAGGATGTAACCCAATTTTGGAGAGGCTTAAGGAGCAAATTCTTTCCTTTAAGGATGTAACCCAATTTTGGAGAGGCCTAAGGAGCGAATTATTTCCTTTAAGTATGTAACCCAGTTCTGTAGAGGTCTAAGGAACGAATTCTTTCCAATAAGTATGTAACCCAATTCTGGAGAAGTCTAAGGAGCGAATTCTTTCCTTTAAGGAGGTAACACAATTTTGGAGAGGCCTAAGACGCATTTTTTTCTTTCAAGGATGCAGCCCAATTTTGGAGAGGTCTAAGGAGTAAATGCTTTCTTTTAAGGATGTAACCCAATTTTGGAGAGACCTTTGAGGTGGTAACACAATATTGGAGAGGCCTAAGGAGCAAATTCTTTCCTTTTAATATGTACCTCTATTTTGAAGATGCTAAAGAGAAATTTTTTCCTTCAAGGATGTAACCCAATTTTGGAGAAACAAGTTTTTCTACTAAGAAGCAAATACTATCCGCCAAGGGTAACCATTTACATTGTTTGAAAAGAGTTGTCTACTGTGAATTACAGCCATAACATTACGATAACTCACCCGTGCGACATAGTGCACATTTTCCCATCTCCAAAATGGCTACTTTTCTGATAAAAAATATTCTTATATATACTGCAAACATAGGTTGTGGATGCTCGTTAGAACCGCCTCATTGAGGCGGTTCGAGTACCCACAACCGATGTTTTGGAGCAGAAAGATGAAAAATAGATTATACTCTCGTAAGCCCCAGTTTTCTCTATATAAAGTGGGGTTAAGGGGGTGTTTATTTCACGGACTTGTTCACGTGATGAGTTTTTGATCGCCAAGATGTACTCCTCATTGATGGTGATCTGGGCTTTATCACTTCATAATAAGCAACATAATTAGAGAGAGAGAGAGAGAGAGAGAGAGAGAGAGAGAGAGAGAGAGAGAGAGAGAGAGAGAGAGAGAGAGAGAGAGAGAGAGAGAGAGAGAGACAGACAGACAGACAGACAGACAGACAGACAGACAGACAGACAGACACAGAGAGAGAGACAGAGAGAGACAGAAAGACAGAAGTTTTTAAGGGTTCTCTTAAACATACTTACCGGCCAGGTGTTAAAGTTCATTATCATAGGATTACGTGTTCCTCCTATAGAACTATAGAAAACAATGGTGTCCGCATCATGGACAACTCCCGTCTGCATGCGTCCGTACGGACATCTTCCCATACTGGAGCTTCTGTTGGTAAAAAGAAAGACAATTTGACATATTTTTCCAATTGATGAATCAAATATAGATTGTCAGTGCTCGGAACCAGAACAGAAATTTGAAATATATTGAACATCATTGTGAGATTCAGCTTTCTCTGTTTGTTTGTTTTTTGTTTTTGTGTTATTATTTTATTATTTTTTTGGGGGGTGGGGGTGTTGTTGTTTTGTTGTTGTTGTTTGTGTTGTTTTTTTGGTTGCTGTTGTTGTTTGTTTATTGTTATTGTTTTTTTTTGTTGTTGTTTTTGGGGGTGTTGCGTTTTTGTTTGTTGTTGTTTGTTTTTGTTTCTTTCTCTTTTTTTTGTTTATTTCCCCCCTGTGAAGCAACACAGAAAACTGAGAAAACTACCTACGGAACCCGGGAAGAGACATTTATTTTTATTTTTAATATGTTGAGCGCACAAGATATTAAGTTGTGCGAACAAGATATTATCTTGTGCGGACAAAATAATATGTTGTGCACACAAGATATTATCTTGTGCGGACAACATAATTTATCTTGTGCGGACAACATACTGTCTTGTGTGCACAAGATATTATCGTGTACGCACAAGATAATATCTTGTTCGCACAACTTAATATCTTGTGCGCACAAGATATTATCTTGTTCGCACAAATTATTATCTTGTTTGCACAACATAGACCTTAGGAAGTTGTGCGAACAAGATGTTATATTGTGCGGACAAGATATTATGTTTTCCGCACAAGATATTAAGTTGCGCGAACCAGATAATATCTTGTGCGCACAAAATAATATGTTGTCTGCACAAGATCTATGCTGTGCAAACAAGATAATGTGTTGTGCGAAAAAGATAATAACTTGTGCGAACAAGATAATATCTTGTGCGCACAAGATATTATATTGTGTGAACAAGATAATAAGTTGTGCGCAAAATATATTATGTTGTCCGCACAAGATCTATGTTGTGCAAACAAGATAATATCTTGTGCGCACAAGATACTAAGTTGTGCTAACAGGACATTATCTCGGCGCACAGGATAATAACTTGTGCGCACAAGATATTATCTTGTTAGTACAAGATAATGTTTTGTGCGCTCAAGATATTATCTTGTTGGCACAACATATTTAAATAAATTGCATGTCCCTTCCAGGGTTCCGTAGAAAACTGTCCATTAAGAAGCCATAAAAAAAAGATATAAGGAGAAGGTCCATAGAGGGGAGTGAGGCTTTCAGAAAAAAAAATGTTATTTTACTTTCGAGATATAAGTTCTAGAAATTCTGCCTGATTTCTGAGTCCGAGCTCGCCAAAATTTGCGTACTATCTCAGACCTGACATAAGTTCTCTCATTGGATAAAAAAACAGTATAACTGAAAATATTTGGGGGTCACTGATGAGGCCTAGCTGGTCGAAACTAGCTAGTCTGACCCAGAAAACATGTACACTTCATATTTTCCAGTTATGTGGTGTATTCCTTGCTTCCAAAGGATAACCCTTTTATAGAACATATTAGAATGTGCTTACCTTCACATTGTTAACAGTTTTACTGGGTGCTTTGACTGATACTGTTTATTTTGAAATGAAAACAATCCCTGTCAAGTAGCTCATCCTTGTCCCTGTGTGTAATCTGTACAAAAAGTCCTTAATGGAGACAGTGAATGTTCCGTTTAAGGGGAATGGAATATAAGAATCTTATATGGGTGTAAGAGGTTGATGGAAAAATCCGTCCCGAGGGTCACTGTCCGGCATCACGAGGCTGGCCGAGTGAGGCCGGACAGTGATCCTGAGGGAAGGATTTTTCAATCAACCACTCACACCCATATAGGATTCTTTTTCTTGCATTCCTTCCATTTCTGAGCGCGGATTTTAATGCTGCATACACTTCGGTTAACGACGTCCGCCATATTGAGTTGATACTGCAGGAATGTTTAGTGACGACACGTAACGTGCTGTGACGTCAACTTTAACGACGGCGCATACCAGGTCGTAATCAACCAGTGCATTTATCAAACACGCGATTATATTCGTTTTTGGGTCGGAACACCAGGGTCAGAACATAAATTTCTATTCCAGGGTGAAATCACGGATTTCTTTGTCTGGTGTGCAAGAAACTCCTAGCACGACAACTTTCTGGACTTCCTGTTCACTTTTCTATAGGATCAGTCTGTCTGTCTAAACCGAGACCCCAATTTTCTTTTTATCTAAACCGAGACCCCAATTTTCTAACTCTGTATCTAAACCGAGACTCCGATTTTCTTTCTTTCTATCTGAACCGAGACTCCAATTTCCTATCCATCTAAACCGAGACCCCAATTTTCTATATATTTTAACCAAGACCCCAATTTTCAACCAATCTAATCCAAGACCCCAGTTTTCTGTCTGTCTTAACGGAGACCCCAATTTTATTTCTGTCTGAACCGAGACCCCAATTTTCTATCTATCTAAACCGAGGCCCAAGTTTTCTATATACCTAAACCAAAACCCTAATTTTCTATCTAAACCGAGACCCCAATATTCTATCTATCTAAATCGAGACCCCACTTTTCTTTTCTTTCTATCTAAACCGAGACTCCAATTTTCTATCCATCCAAACCGAGACCCCAATTTTCTTTCTCTCTAAACCGAGACTCCAATTTTCTATCTATCTATCTAAACCGAGACCAAATTTTCTATCTAACCGAGACCCCAATTTTCTATCTATCTAAACCGAGACTTCAGTTCTCTATCTATCTAAACCGAGACCCAAATTTTCTATCTATCTATACTTAGACCCCAATTTTCTATTCATTTACAGTCAAATATCAATAACTCGGACCCCGTCAACACTGTATAGGTCATTTTGGAGACGTTGCTTCCAATTTTGTGAGACTTTTTACCCGACGTCGAGATGAAATGACTTCTCAAGCCCCGTCGCCCAATGAAACCAATAGAGTCCATACGCATGGACTGTCCTACCTATTATTATAATAATTATTATTATTATTATTATTATTATTATTCTCCTCTAAGCGGTTTACCAGTACTCTTGAGCAGTCGGTCTCAGCTCTGCATGGAAGCACCATGCAGCCCATTTGATCTCTGTTACGGGCATCCGTGGCCTCGTGGATAAGAGCGCTGACTTTTAAACTTTAGGGTTCTCACCACTGTGGTTCGGGCCTGGCTCGAGCCACATGGGAGACGCTTAGTTCTGTAACGGAATGTCAGATAGTTTTTCTCCGGGTACTCCGGTTTCGCCCGCCTCTGATTCACGAGTGAAATAATCTGGAAAGGGCCATAGTTCAAAAACTGAGCCCGTCACCACAGAACCTGCCGTCCGGGTTTACAACCTGAATAGACACAAACTGGCTGACCAGTTACACAGATTAACATGGATTTTGAAATTTTAGATGCACAGAGGACCATCGTTATAACGACAGTATTTGTTCCCTATTATAGTGCCGTTGTAGCGTGAGATCTTTAAACCCATGAGAACCTTAATACCAAGGTATATCTGCGCATGCGCAAGAAGGCCGTGAGAAATGTCATCCATTTCCTGTTAGCCCCTGCCCCTTTGTATAAAATTTCTGAATAAATCTGCTTACATTACGAACTTTAAATAGAACATTTTTATCACAGGCTTTATTTTTATTTATTTGTTTATTTATTTATTTATTCGACAGATGCGCGTATTAAATATGCCATAAATAGGTTTCCATGCGTTCAAAAAGAACAAAAAATATGCTGGTACATGTATTTTCTTGAAATTATTACGAACCCCATTGAACTCCACTTTTATACAGTAAAACTGGGGTTTACAGCGGTGTATATTATTTTCATATTTCCGCTGGAAAACATAAATTGTAGGTATCTATCTATCTTCATATACTGAGTCGGTCAAACTTGGCCATTACCTCAGTTGGGTGGTGCGCTAAATTTAGAATTTAGCAAAAAAAAAAAAAAAAAACACACCCACTGGATGAGTTCTTAAAACTATTTACAATCTGCTTTCAGAGGTGTACTAAAACGCACACCTCTGGATCCCAATCTACACTATGCGGGCTTTGAACTCCTCTGCAGTTTTGGCATTTACCACAGAGGAGGGAAGACTATTCCACTGAGGAATAGTTCTAGGGAAGAAAGAATTCTTCAGGGCATCACTATAGGCCTGGTACCTACGATATTGACTGTTGTTTAGTTTTGATGCCCTTGTTTGAGTTGAAGTAGTCACAGGGGTCAAGTATTTATCTTTATTAAGAGACACTGTGTCAGAGTGAATCTTATAAAAGAAGGTTAAAGAGGACTGCTCGCGACGGGCCCCCAAGGATGGCCACTCCAGCTCATCGAGCATATCACCAACACTGCTTCTGTTCCGCCATCGCCTGCAGGTCCATCGGGCAGCCGTTCTCTGAACCTTCTCAACCTGCTGAACCTGAGTTTTAACATGGGGGTGCCAAATAGGTGATGCATACTCTAATTGAGGTCTAACCAAGGTTTTGTATGCAACACCCTTTGTCTGCCTAGGTGCAAAAGCCAAATTACGTCTAAGAAACCCTAATGTCCTAGTTGCTTTAGAGGTAATCTCAGAAATATGTTGACCCCAATCAAGATTATCAGTAATGGTGATACCAAGATATTTTGCGGATTGGACATGTTCCAAAGTATGCTGATGTAATGAGTAGTTGAATTTAATCTGCTTGTCTGGAGGGTGCCGTGACACCCTCATTGAATGACATTTGGCCACATTGAACTTCATTTGCCAATCGGCCTCCCAACGTGCTAGGCTATCCAGGTCATCTTGTAAGATAAGACAGTCAGAAGTAGTATATATGTTCCTATACAAAACACAATCATCAGCAAACAAACGAACAGATGACCTGATATTATCAGGAAGATCATTAATAAATATCAAGAAAAGGACCGGTCCAAGTACCGAACCTTGTGGGACACCGGACAAAACAGGGACTGGATCCGACGCTTGGCCGTCAAGTACAACTTGTTGAGTGCGTCCAGAGAGCCATGAGCTAACCCACTTAAGTGTGGATCGGCGAGGCGATTCTAACGAGTATCTACAATCTTTGTTTTCCAGCGGAAAAATGAAAAAATATCAGAATATTTTATCTAAAATTTTGATGGTAAAATTTCAATATATTTTAATAGGCGTGTTCTCGCAATTAATACTTTTAAAAAACAAGTTATGTGGAAATTTTAAAAAATATTATTCAGCCTAAATGGATTGGAACACTGTAGCATAATCCTGGTCTCAATATAAGTGCTTTTTTACAATAATAATAATAATAATAACAATAAAATAATAATAATAATATAGTAATAATAATAAAATAATAACAATTATAACAATTATAATAAATAATAATGATAATATTAATCATAATCCGAAGCTTAGAGAAAACATGTACACTCTTACCTTTTCAGTTCTACGGTGTATTCCTAGCTTCAAAACGAAGTTAAACCCTTCATGGAATTTAAATTTTGGTTATATCACCAAGGTGATTAACATGTGTGATTTATGGTTTGACATTTCCTGTTGTCCCCATGCTTATCAAAACACACTGACTGATTTTCACACCTCTTTGCTTATATGGGGTAATAATGCCTAATGTCAACCAAACAGGTTTTCTCTTGACCATTTCAATAGAAAAATAAATAAATAATAAAATAATAATAATAATAAAAAACACAGAAGTAATTACCGAACCCAGTACTTACTTTCAACCAATCAAAATCGACCCCACCAACCGGCGCTTGAAGAAACAGATGGGCTGCATGATAGCTAGGTAGGCAGGTAGGTAGGTATGTAGGTATGGTGAATGGTCTGGTGGGCAGGTAGGTATTGTATTGTATTGTAAAGTTTAAGCATTTTACGTCCCCTACGGTCAGGCGCGTTAGCATTGCCCCACAAAAGGATGTAAAGTTTGAGTGCTTCTGGGCTGCAAAACGCGGAAGATTCAGTGAAATGTGGGTCATGCTGAACTGCCAGTGCCTTCCCCTAAGTAAAGTAGAAGCACTGTAATTTAGAATTTTGAACGCCAGATCGAAAATGGGCATAAAACTGCAGAGGAATCAATGCCAATTTCGGCTGCGAATTGAGATTTCTCTGTCTCACCCGAGAGCATACTAGTTCATGTTGCTCTCTCTTAGGGCCGTGTGTAAGGCTTTGGACTGGTTAGAAATGAAGAAAAACCCAAGTTATACAGGGTTGTCAGATGTGCGGCCCTAAGTTTGCGGTATAATATATATATAATACATATATAAATAATACAGAAGTATACATAAACATATGAAATAAGTAAGAAAGGAAGAGTGAAAAAAAAATGGAATATATCCAATAAAAAGAAGAGAAAAAAAAAAGGAAATAAAAACATTTAGTCCTTGTCTGTTTTGTAAACAATAATAGTTTAAATGTATAAAAGAACAGAACTTCGGTGCTGTATACTATTCCCGCTGATATACATTTTCTTGATCCTTAGTTACATGTATGCATTGAGTATGCCTAAATTAGGTTAGTATACTTATATGTATGACAAGTATCCTGTATTGGTGACATATTTGAATAGTGCTTCCCTTATAATTGATGCATGGGCAGGTTGGGGGTTAAGAAGTACCTTTAGATCTATAACATTTATATCAGATATATTATCTTTTATGGTTTGTAACATGATTTCTCGCTCATGTCTATGTTTTTCACATTCAAGAAGATAGTGGGTTGTGTCCTCAGTTCCCTCACAGTGAGGGCACTGAGGGTCCATCCCACTGTGTGTCTGATTGTTAAACCTAAGTCCATTCCTACCTAACCTTAACCTAGTGTATACCCTATCAAATTGCCTATTGTCGCTATACTGTATCAGTTTCGTTGGGAGATCACTACTGATCTCCCAACGAAAACCATGACCATGTTTTTTCCAAGTTGATGCCCAGTGCGTTTTAACTTCTCTTTTTATAAGCCCATATACTTCAGTTTTACCTAGCCTAACCTTTATTTATTTGCCTATTGAACATCCTAATTTTGCAGCTTCATCTGCAATGTCATTACCTTGTATATTGCAATGCGATGTACACCAGTCAATATACAGTATTGTGTTACTCCTTAAAATTGTGTCAACTAAATTGTTGATTTGGATTAAAAGATCAGGTCTTGAGTGACTGTTCCCAGACTTTATTGCCTGAATTGAACTTAAGGAATCAGTGAGGATTACTACCTGGTCTGGTTTGTTCTGCTCAACCCATTTCAGGGCTTCAATTATTGCTATTAATTCTGCAGTAAAAATTGTAACACTGGCATTCAGTTTAAATTTTCTAGTTATTTGGTACGAGGGAATGGTAAATGCAAACCCTACTTGATTCTTTCCATCATCCTTACTGCCATCAGTAAATATTTGAAGACATGATTTGTATTTTTGATTGACTATGGTTTTGGTTTTTTCCTCTATGACCTTCTTGCTGTCTGTTTTTTTGTTTACAAATTCCTTAAGAGTTTCCCTAGGTGTAATTGACTGCAAGGCAAATTTTTCCTGATATACAGGTTCCTGTACCAAAATATCACTTAGCTTATATTTCATCTGAAGATCCCTTACTTGCATTACAAATGGAATTTTACCTTTTAATCGATCTCTACAGGTTTCATATACAGCATAGTCATAGAGACTGTTCAAGGGGAGATTTTTTCCATTGGCAGAGGACCTAGCCCAGTATTTCAGGATAAGTTCCTCCCTCCTTAGCGCCAGTGGTTGAATGTTGCATTCAGCTTGCACATCAATATTTGCGGTTGATTTATATGCCCCTATTATTATTCTGAGAGCAGCTGATTGAATTCTATCTATCCGAAGAAGCTGAGTTGGTGATGCAGAAGCATATGCTTGACAATCATAGTCTAGTTTACTCCGGATAAGTGCCTTGTAGATAGCCATTAGCGTTATTTTATCCGCCCCATATTTAGTTCCTGATAGATATCTCATGAGATTTAGATCTTTTTTACATTTTGCTACCAAGTCTGTTATATGTTTCTGCCAGTACAACTGGCTATCAGGGCAGGTAGGTAGGTAAGTAGGCTTACTTTTAACGTCTTCCTTCGACGTTGGTTTTTTGTTTGTTTTGTTTGATTTGAGGTTAAACGTCCCCGTCAACACTGTATAGGTCATTTTGGAGACGATGCTTCCAATGTGGGACTTTACCCGACATTGAGATGAAATGACATCTCAAGCCCTGTCGCCCAATGAAAGCAATAGGGTTTATAAGCATGGACGGGCCGACTCGCACCGCTTTGCCTGGACAGGCTTAGATCCTCTAAGCGGTTTACCAGTACTCGTGTGCGGTCAGTTTCAGCTTTGCGTGGAAGCATCATGCAGCCCATCTATTTCTTCAAGCCCCGATGGGCGGGGGCCAACCTTCGACGTTGTAGGTAGGTTTTTGTTTGTTTTATTTGAGGTTTAACGTCCCTGTCAACACTGTAAAGGTCATTTTGGAGACGTTGCTTCCAATTTTGTGGGATTTTTACCCGACATTGAGATGAAATGACATCTCAAGCCCTGTCGCCCAATGAAACCAATATGCTTTATAAGCATGGACGGTCCGCCTCGCACCGCGGTTCCTGGGAAGGCTCAGCTCCTCTAAGCGGTTTACCAGTACTAGTGTGCGGGCCGGATTCAGCTCTGCGTGGAAGCATCATGCAGCCCATATATTTCTTCAAGCCCCTATGGGCTTCCTACCTACCGTTGTAGGTAGGTAGGAATTTAGGTAGACAGATTTTGATTTGAGGTTTAACGTCCCCGTCAACACTGTAAAGGTCATTTTGGAGACGTTGCTTCCAATTGTAAGGGACTTTTACCCGACATTGAGATGAAATGACATCTCAAGCCCTGTCGCCCAAGAAACCAATATGGTTTATTAGCATGGACGGTCAGCCTCGCACGGCGGTTCCTGGGCAGGCTCAGATCCTCCAAGCGGTTTACCAGTACTAGTGTGCGGGCCGGATTCAGCTCTGCGTGAAGCATCATGCAGCCTATATATTTCTTTAAGCTCCTATGGGCGGGGGCCGTTGTAGATAGGTAGGAAGTTAGGTAGATAGATTTTGTTTGTTTGTTTGATTTGAGGTTTAACGTTCCCGTCATCACGGTACAGGTTATTTTGAAGACGTTGTTTTCATTTTTGTGTAACTTATGCCCGACATTGAGATGAAGTGACATCTCAAGCCCTGTCGCCCAATGAAACCAATAGGGTTTATAAGCATGAACGGTCCGACTCCGACCGCTTTGCCTGGGCAGGCTTAGAGCCTCTATGCGGTTTAACAGTACTCGTGTGCGGTCTGTTTCAGCTCTGTGCGGAGACATCATGCAGCCCATATATTTCTTGAAGCCCAAATGGGCGGGTGCGACAGGTAGACAGAGCGGAGGTATGCATGTAGGTAGGTTTATCACGAAAACACGCCTATTCAAATATATGGATAAAAATTTTACAACCAAAAACGAAATTTTTCAGATCAAAATCTTGATAAATTTTCCTACTTCTGCACAAAAAAATGATTGTGGATACTCGTTAGAACCGCCTCGGCGCGTCGGTTCTAACGAGTACCCACAATCTATGTTTTTGAGCAGAAATAAGACAAATAATAAATATCCCTGTAAACCCCAGTCTTACTATCTAAAAGTGGGGTTTAAGGGGATCAAAATTATACAGGCGTGTTTGCGTGATGAGGTAGGAATGGTAGGTTTAGGCTTGTGGCGATGGTTATGTAGGTAGATCTCTAGGAAGGTCGTAGGTAGGATCGTAGATAATGTATGTTTTGTTAGGTAGGTAGGCAGGCAGGAATGTAGGTAAGAAGGTATTATGTAAGTATATCGATAGGATGGTGTGTGTGTGTGTGCGTGTGTGTGTGTGTGTGTGTGTGTGTGTGTGTGTGTGTGTGTGTGTGTGTGTGTGTGTGTGTGTGTGTGTGTGTGTGTGTGTGTGTGTGTGTGTGTGTGTGTGTGTGTGAATTCGGGTTTAACGTCGCTTTCAATAATTTTTCAGTCATATCACGACGGTGTATGGTTGCGTTAGGGAGCCCAATGCTCAGTTTTATAGTGCTGCCTCACTGAAGTATCATGTCCCAGACACATTACATGATACCACACCCAGTCACATCATCCTGACACTGGGTCGACCAGTCCTAGCTCTACCCCATAAATCTGAGTGCCAAGCGAGGAGCAGCTAGTACCATTCTTAACGACTTTGGTATGTCGCGGCCCGGGATCGAACCCGTGACCTGCCGTTCCCCGGAGCGGACACTCTTCCAACTGAGCTATCGTGGCCGGTCGATCGATAGGAAGGTATGTAGATGTATAGGCAGGTAGGAATGTAACTAAGTAAGTATGTTTTTGTTTGAATTGGTGGTTTAATGTCCCCGTCAACACTATTAAGACTATTCTGGAGACGTTGCTTCCAATTTTGTTGGACCTTTACCCGACATTGAGATGAAATGACAGCTCCAGCCCTGCCACCCAATGAAACCAAAAGGCTTTTGACGGGCTGACTCATCGGCTTAGTCCATCTAAGCGGTTTACCAGTACTCATGTGTGGTCAGTTTCAGCCCTGCGTGGAAGCACCATGCAGTCCATCTGTTTATCCAAGCCCCGATGGGCGGGGGTGACTAAGTCGGTATGTGCGTACGTAGGTAGGTAGGTATGCAGTCCTGCCCCGCCCACCGGGGCTTGAAGAAATAGATGGACTACATGGTAGCTAGGTAGGCAGGTAGGTACGTAGGTAGGGAAATGGTCTGGTGGCTTCGTGGCTCGGTGGGCATGTAGATAGGTAGGTACGGGATCGAATATGTAACCCCAGGCCTATGAGGCCAGTAACATAACCGCTACACCACGGAGGCTTCTTTCCGTATGGGAACGGACGGCCAGACATACATTTACTTATTTATACCGACCGGCCTACTTACCTACCTAAGTACCCTATTGGTTTCATAAGGCGGTAGGACTTGAGATGTCATTTCATCTCAATGTCGGGTAAAAGTCCAACAAATTGTTCGCACTTGGTCGCAATGTCTCCAAAATGACTTTCACAGTGTTGACTGGGACTTTAAACCTCAAGTCAAACAAACAAACAAACAAACAAACAAACAAACAAACAAACACCTACCTACCTTCCCACCAAGACACCCCATTACCTGCCTACTCAAATCTATCCCGCCCATCGGGACTTGAACAACTAGATGGGCTGCATGATTCCCTACCACACCTGAGTACTGGTACACCGCAAAAGCCTGCCAGGCGGGTGATGCGAGTCGGACCGTCCAGGAATAAAAACCCTATTGGTTTCATTGGGCGGCAGGTCTTGAGATGTCTTTTCATTTCAAAGTCGGGTCCCACGAAATTGAAAGCATCGTCTCCAAATGACCTATATAGTATTGACGGGGACCTGAAACCTCAAATCAAACCTACCAACATCCCTCCTTACCTACCTACCTACCTACCTACCTACCTACCTACCAAGACACATATCCTTACCTATCTACTTAAATCTACCCCGCCCATCGGGACTTGAAGAAAAAGATGGGCTGCATGATGCCCGACCGCACATGAGTACTGGTAAACCGCTTAAGCCTGCCCAGGCAAAGTGATGCGAGTCAGACCGTCCATGCATATAAACCCTATTAGCAGCATGTCTTGAGATGTCCTTTTATCTCAGTCGGGTCCCACGAAATTGAAAGCATCGTCACCGAATGACCTATATAGCATTGAAGGGGACGTTGAACCTCAAACCCAACCTATCTACCTACCCAGCCACCCATCTTCTTTACCTATCTAGCCACCAAACCACTTACCTATTTACTTACCTACCTATACAACGTCAAAGCAGAAGTTAGAAGTACGAAGTCAGCTTGCCCCCGTCGATTGGGGCGTGAAGAAATATATGGGCTGCACGAGGCTTCCACGCAGAGCTGAAACCGACCGCACACGAGTACTGGTAAACCGCTTAGAGAATCTAAGCCTGCCCAGGCAAAGCGGTGCGTGTCGGACCTTCTATGCTCATAAACCCTATTAGTTTCATTGGGCGACAGGGCTTGAAATTTCATTTCATCTCAATGTCGGGAAAAATTGGAAGCAACGTCTCCAAAATGACCTTATACAGTGTTGACGGGGACGTTAAACCTCAAATCAAACAAAACGAACAAGAAAGGTCCCTACAGTTTTATTTATCTATTTATTATTTTTTTTTGTAATTTGATAATCAACACCACCATATATGAATACGGACCATTTCGACCCTAAGTCCAGTCGCCCTGAGTGATCTCGGGCGTTGTAGTTTGGCTTTGGTCAAGTCGGAACCCAATATAAGTTCAGCTTGACAGAGTTGTCTTTAATCAAGATAATATCCTTCTACATTCTATAGTAGTTGTTTGTTATTGGAGCCCCGCCAATCGGGGCTTGGTGAATAAATAAATAAATAAATAAATACATAAATAAATAAATAAATAAATAAATAAATAAATAAATAAATAAATAAATAAAATCACTAGTAACACAGCTTCTAATTTAAAGTTTAATTAATGTGCAAGCATAACTTGTCATTTAATATACTAGGAGAGTTTCGATACCCCAGTCTCTTAAAGAGTTATCGTATTACAATTCTCACAGCTGAATTCTCTCACACCCCTCCGTGAGGGATTTCAGCCACTTCCGGTGCGACTGAAGAATCTCACGGGATCAATAATCTCACGCTACACCGTTATAAAAGAATTTGTCGTTATAAAGAATCTTCCTTAAAGGCATTTATTCTTTATTATTGAGAACTATCATTTCATTACATAATGTTATGTAGCCCTCAGTGCTGACTGAAGAGAAGTCCTCTGTTTGCAACAGGTAAGGGGCCTTCTTGGGGAAAATCAATAATTAACTAACTGTTAACTTCAGTGTACCTTATTGATTTTCCACTTAAGTGCCTCAGTCTGGGGATTCAACAGGAGCTACTAATCACCCTATTAAAGGCCACCTTTGATCTGCTATAGACAGTATATCACAGGGGGCAAGTAAACAATTATGAACACACGGTGTGTCCTACTGTCTAAGAATAAATGCCTTTAAGAGTATGATAGGTAATAAAAGGCCGTTTCCCCATTATTACTCTTAGAAACAAATGTTATAGACATTTGTTAGAATCGCCTCAGGCGATTCTAACAAATATCTGTAACATATGTTTCTTGGAGTATTCGATCACATGACCCTTTCAGGACTATGGACTCGATTTGTGCATTTCTAACCCGAGGGAAGCCCCCGCCGCTCGGAACCGAAGCTAAGCGTTTTGCTAAGTAGTCATTCCATTCAAATTGCCGCTATAACGGGTTGACTATACATACGTGGACTAGAGGTAATATGTTACCCAAACAGCGAAACACAAAAGTACTGACCAGACCGCGCGCATGCGTAGGCTGATCTGCAGCTTTATTATTCGCAAATACCATAAAACATGTCTTCTCGTGACGAGGCTCATAAAAGACTTAGAAGAATTGGATAAACTGAAACCACACGAAAAAATTGTCAAAAGGATCATTGATGCCATAGTCATGTCAAGGGCACTCGGAAATCACAATATGCTGCCACTTGAAAAGAGTCAATCTATGGTTCAACAACTACTCCAGTAGACTTTGGTCCCATTAGGCAACTTGTTATTATTATCACATGAAAATGCAAACAAGCCACGGCGCGACAAACCATACAAGACAACCTGGCCGACAATCGAAATTGTTCCTCAATGTTTTCCAAGTGATTAAAAAGCGGTTTCGACTCAGCCATAGTTAGCGAACTTTCGGCGTTCGAGTCACTGAAGTTTTACTGTGTTGTATTGAAAGGGCTTGGTTCACGAAAGGCCAAAAATTGCCCTGTTTCAAAAACTGTTAAAGTTTTTTGTGTTAATTGTTTATGGCGTGGTATCTTAAAAAACGGCAACAACAAGTCCCAAGCTTGTGTAGTATGGTTGCTATAGCAACAAAAGAACAGCAGGTGAAAACTTCATTTTTTGATTAAATTTTATCCCGTGTGTGGTCAGAAAACATACAAAGGTAACACAAATAATTGTAATTACTAGGAAGATGCATTCCAGGTTCTGCAACAATTTTTATGAAACAACATATCGTTAGAATTTATGTTGCTATGGTAACGAACGGGTTTACATGTTCATTAAATACACATTATTATAACATAACTTGATCTGCCGTACTGTATTACAAATGTGACTGTTTATTGAGGAAATGTCATGAGATGCAATAATGAACGGCAGATCAAGTTGACATAGTTATAATGTGTTGATTATATACCTTTTTCTTCCAGTAAAAGTATTTTAAGCTCACCAGAACCAAAGGCTCCTATGACGCATATAGGAGGATAGGCAATTGTCCATCGTCGTCTGTCTTCGGTCAACACTTTCTAACCACATTTACTCTGAATCCACTGGGCCAATCAGGCCCAAATTTCATCTGTATAATCCTTGGACTGCGGGATTGAAAGTTTATGTATTTTTATGACATTTAGCGCAACAGTTTGGTTGCTATGGCAACTTATAGTTAGAAAAATGAAAAACGGTATTAACTACCGAGTCATTGCAGATACTTTGACAAAACGTTCATAGAAATGTTCCTTAATCCATGTTCTATTTTGCCATATGATTTAAGGCTGCTGCTCCTTTTTATTGGCTGCCATAGAAACGGAAATAAATGAATAAATAAGCATATCCTCAGAAACCATAGAATGCTCTACGCCGCATAACATTGGGCTCCTCAGCAACCATATGCTACATCTGAGACTATAGAAACATTAACCATATTAGCCATTACAGGTTTGGTTGTTGTTATTTTTTCTTTTTATCTGACCAGAACCGAAGGTTGCGTGGGGAACTTATAGAATGGGCATTTGTCCATTATCATATGTCATCTGGTGCCAGCACATTAAAAAAAATCTCTGAAGTCACTGGGTCGAATGGGTTTAAATTTCATCCGAAGCGTCCTTGGCTGGGGTCTGCATCTGCTTGATAAAACAGATGGCTTCCAGTGAGCAGTACCCACCTAAACTCTGGTGAGCATAGTGGTTCATCTGAGCTCTGGTGAGCATAGTGGCCCATGGGCCTCTTGTTGCATGAACTTTTGACTTTACGCTACCTTAAGTAAGAAAGAAAGAAGGAAGGAAATCAATGAAAAATCATAAACTTCAAAAACGTTTCAATGCAATAATATATACCTTACTTCAATTACACAGAAAGCTAATACACGTCGTATACACTGCAGGATTATCTGGCATTTCGGATATATTTTGCTGGAATACCACTGAGGTGTTTGTATTTTCTTACTTTAGTGAACATACAATCGATTGTTAAATGTCATTGTAAAATCAGGGCTGTGCGCTTCTTCTTGTGTTCTTTTTATGGCTGGAAAACCCTGTGGCAAAACCCAGGAGCATATATTAGTTAGCAACATCAACAAGCACCTAATCTTTGAGAGGTGGGTTTCGGACAATAAGTTGTACATCTGATTCAGTCCCAGTTTTATCTGGTGTCCCCCAAGGTTCAGTCCTTGGGCCGGTTCTTTTCTTGGTATTCATTAATGTTCTCCCTGATAATATTAGGTCATCCGTCCGTTTGTTTGCTGATGGCTGTGTCCTGTAAAAGTACATATAGCCTAATTCTGACTGTCTTATTTTACAAAAAGGCCTGGATAGACCAGCACAGTGTGAGGCTGATTGGCAGATGAAGTCCAATACCATTCAATGAGGGTGTCACGTAATCCTCCGGACAAGCAAATTAAGTTTGATTATACAAAATACAAAAAATTGAGCCATTAAATATCTGGGTATCACCATCACTGACACTGATTTGGGTCAACACATTTCAGAGATAACATCGAAAGCAACTAGGACTTTGGCATTTCTAAGAGATAACTTTGCCTTTGCACCTAGGCAGACAAAGGATGTTTCATATAAAACACTGGTTCGCCATCAACTTGAATATGCAACACCCATTTGGCATGTCTATGTTAAAACTCAGATTAAGCAAGTGGGGAAAGGTGCAGTGGACAGCTTCTTGATGAACCCGCTGATGATGGCGAAGTAGAAGAAGAGTCCATGACATGCTTAACGATCTAGAATGGCCATCCCTAGAGGCCCTTCGTGAGCAGTCATCTTTAACATTCTTCTATAAAATACACTCTGGTACAATGTCTATTAATAAAGACAGGTATTTAACCCCTGAGACAGCTTCAACCCAAACAAGAGCTTCAAAAGTACACAACTCACAATATCGTAGGCACCTTGCAGTCCTGTAGTGATGCCCTGAAACATTCTTTTTTCCTCAACATTCCTCAGTGGCATATTCTTTTCTCTTCTGCGGTGAATGCCAAGACCACAGAGATGTTCAAAAACCGTACAGTTTAAGACTGAGATCCAGAGGTATCCGTTTAATCATACCTCTGTAATTTCATATTGTAAATATTTTAACCCTTGTTCTGCTGAATAGTCATATATGCCACACCCACTACCGATTATCAACCAATCAGATTGCTTGATACAAATTATTGCAACACATTCACAATCTGAATGGCAAACAATGTAGATCCTGATCAGATGGCTTCGTCAGAAGCCATCTGATCTGGATCTACATTGTTTCAAAGATAAGGCATATCCGGGATTAGCAGGACAAGGGTTAATGGACTCATCCGGTGACTTTTTAGCTAAAATCTAAATTTAGTTACCCAACAAACTGAGATAGATAGATAGATAGATAGATAGATAGATAGATAGATAGATAGATAGATAGATAGATAGAGATAGATAGATAGATAGATAGATAGATAGATAGATAGATAGATAGATAGATAGATAGATAGATAGATAGATAGATAGATAGATAGATAGAGACAGACAGACAGACAGACAGACAGACAGATAGATAGATAGATAGATAGATAGATAGATAGATAGATAGATAGATAGATAGATAGATAGATAGATAGATAGATAGATAGATAGATAGATAGATAGATAGATAGATAGATAGATAGATAGATAGATAGATAGGTAGGTAGGTAGGTAGGTAGGTAGGCAGGCAGGTAGGTAGGTAGGTAGGAACCAGATTTGGCCAAGTATTTCCATCTGTTAATTCGCGTATTTGAAGTCTCTACAACCGATCGTATGAAAACAGGATCCAGTTTACTGAGTTACTTACATTTATCAAATACGACTTTTTATCATACATGAATTTATTTTATATATGACAAGTATTTACATCTCAATGGTAATGGCCAAATATGACCGACTCAGTATGAGAAGATCGATAGGTAGATATATCTCTTTATTCCCGCATTTGAATTTCCTTCAACCCAGAATCCAGTTTATTGAGCTGCTTACATTATCACACATGGAATTTATCATACGAGCATCTTTTTGCCCTTTGTCTTTTTAAAAACAAGAGTTCAACACGCAGGGCATCGTATACAAACTTGCTGTCATAACTTATTGATGTGGTCTACTGACGACGTGTTCGTTTGAATTGTGGTTTAACGGCCACATCAACACTATTTAGGGCATTTTGGAGACGTCGCTCCTAACTTTGTGAGACTTTTACACGACAATGAGATGCAATGACACACCAAGCCCTGCTGCCCAATGAAACCAATCTGTTTATATGCATGGATGGTCCAACTAGCACCACCTTGCCTGGGCAGGCAGTTAACTGTACTTTTGTGCGCTCGTTTAAGCTCTAGGTTGAAGCACCCGATAGACGGGGGCAATGATGACGACAAAAGCAGAAGTTTTCTTGCAGTAGATTATTTAATAAAATATCTCAAAGGCTTTTTTTTTCTCATGCTGATGACGCCGACGTTTTTGTTGTTTGTTTTTTTTTTCCTTTGAGAAACATCATCAAACATAATATATTCATAAAACTCGCCCATTTAGTAGCATGGCAATAAATAAAAAAAATAAACTGTGGAAAATGAAAACAATGGTCCAAGCGTAAAAAGTATTTTTCAAAGCATAACAGTAGTTAAAAAAAAGAAAAAAAAAAGTTGCCAGCAGTGGGGATCGAACCTGGGGCCTTTTCATTGCTAACCGAAGTGTGTAACCATTCGGTCATTGTCACTGATGACGTCATCGTCTAATACAAAGATGGATATTGATATAGACGTGACGTAGCTGTCATAGTAATGAATCAAACCGTCTGTCACTGTACTCTGTATGGATGTCAAGGGTCTTTAAACTCTAAAAATATGCATGGTAAATGGCTCTGTTGTCCGGCAAACCTTTTTTGAACTTAACCCAGTAAGCATTCTACATAAATCTACAGCGGGCCGTTAGCGGCCCGTCAGGGTAGCTGACGGGCCGCTAACGGCCCGCTGTAGATTTATGTAGAATGCTAGCATGGTTGTTACATGGAATCAAGTCTCTTATCCGTCACCAATGACGCACAGAGTAGGGTGTAATGCCGGCACTCCATCCTGGGCACCTCCACGCAGGGAACGTTTTGCTCCACCGTGGAGACGCTCGAAAATTGCAGTTTCAGTTATACTAGACTGGTTCAATTTGTTTTACATTACCGGGGCGAATCGCAATTGTTACTTTTTATTACTAACAGTTTTGTTTTTAGGCCCTTTCACTATCGTTAATAAGAATTGTTTGAAAAACCTGAGTATCCGCAGAAAAAAAAACCTGGCCTTTCATTGCAAAACAGTTTTAAATGTATATCAGGTTCTGTCCGTTCGCTCCACGCTGGGAACTTTCCAATAATGCCGGTGCTCCATGCTGGGCACCTGCTGGGCACCTCCACGCCCAGAACGGCCACTCCTTTGTGTCCAATAGAACGGTTGATTTATTAATTTCATATTAACCCACCCGTATCGAGACCATTAAACTACAGGACCTTAATAATCCTGAGCTGTTGGGCACGTTAGCAGTCGTACCAGAGTTCTAGCGTTCGCTTAAACTGTGCTAGGCGAGGAGCAACTATAACACTTGTTCCTGTCATTGCTCCACGCTGGGCACGTAGCAGTCGTACTGGGTCGTTTGCTTGAAATATGCTGGATTGTAGCGACTGTTAGACCTATTAGGCTGTCCTTTCTCCACGATGGGCAAGTAAGTAGTCGTACTGAAGCAATCTCTTGAACTCTGCTCAACATAAAATGACTTTAGTAAGACCTATTTCTCCCTATTTCTACCCTTATCAAACTGGAGGGTTTGCTTTAACGGTGCTATTGATGGAGCGACTATAAGACCCTTTTCAGCCCTTGCTCAATGCTGGGTGTGTTAGCAATCGAACTGGAGCGTTTGCGTTAACAGTTCTGGACATGGAGCGAATTTAGACCCGTGAGGGTCTGAGAGCAAAATATGAGCTTTTTTATATTTAAAGCTTTTACTTGTAGCAACGTTACTTATTTGAGTTGTTTCCCTTGTTTTATTGGTGGACTTAACGTGTTATTTTATGGAAATTCGTAAACGATCTGATTTATATTTGATTATCCTGAATTTGTTTGCATCATATATTGGTTTGTATGCCTATTGCTCAATGTTTAGATTGACTTTGGCAGACAAATGTTACTCAAAGTATTGCAAACGGATGCAAGGTTACCACAGCATGCTTATAAGATTCATTTAATAGCTATATATATAGTTTGCCTCAAGCGGAATTAGAATTAGCTACACACTATATATACCATGCGGCTATTCCTGCCGTTTCTTTACGAGTCGTATTGTTTTTAGTGTGTGATTTGAGGTTTAACGTCCCCGTCAAAAGTGTAAAGGTCGTTTTGGAACCTTGCATCCAATTTTGTGGGGGGGGGGGGGGGGTTTACCCGACATTGAGATGGAATGACATTGTAAGTTATGTCGCCCAATGTTTATTAGCATGGACGCCTCGCACCGCGGTTCCTGGACAGGCTTAGAATCTCTAAGTGGTTTACACCACGCTGGGCACACAATATATATTTCCAGAGTGCTCGCATGCTCTGTGGTGAGAAAAGAAAAACTATCTGACCATTGCCGGCCTCGCTCCCCGCTGGGCACACTATGTATATTTCCAGAGTGTTCGCATGCTCTGTGCTGGGAACAGAATAACTATAAAAGCATTGCCGGCCTCGCTCCACGCTGGGCACACTATATATCTTTCCAGAGTGCTCGTATGCTCTGTGCTGGAAACAGAACAACTATTAAACCATCGCCGACCCCGCTCCCCGCTGGGCACACTATATATATTTCCAGAGTGCTCACATGCTCTGTGCTGGGAACACAACAACTATAAAACCATTGCCAGCATCGCTCCACGCTGGGCACACTATATATATTTCTAGTGTGCTTGCATGCTCTGTGCGGGGAACAGAACAACTTAAAGACCATTGCCGGCCTCGCTCCACGCTTGGCACACTATATATATTTCCAGAGTGCTCGCATGCTCTTTGCTGGGAACAGAACAACTATAAGACCATTGTTGGCCTCGCTCCACGCTGGGCACACTGTATATATTTCCAGAGTGCTCGCATGCTCTGTACTGGGAACAAAAACAGCTATAAGACAATTGTTGGCCTCGCTCCACACTGGGCACACTATCTATATTTCCAGAGTGCCCGCCTCCTCTGTGCTTGGAACAGAACAACTATAAGACCATTTCCGGCCTTGCTCCACGCTGGGCACACTATATATATTTCCAGAGTGCTCGCATGCTCTTTGCTGGGAACAGAACAACTATAAGACCATTGTTGGCCTCGCTCCACGCTGGGCACACTATATATATTTCCAGAGTGCCCGCCTCCTCTGTGCTTGGAACAGAACAACTATAAGACCATATCCGGCCTTGCTCCACGCTGGGCACACTATATATATTTCCAGAGTGCTCGCATGCTCTTTGCTGGGAACAGAACAACTATAAGACCATTTCCGGCCTTGCTCCACGCTGGGCACACTATATATATTTCCAGAGTGCTCGCATGCTTTTTGCTGGGAACAGAACATTTATAAGACCATTGTTGGCCTCGCTCCACACAGGGCACACTATCTATATTTCCAGAGTGCTCGCATTGTCTGTGCTGGGAACAGAGCAACTATAAGACAATTGCCGGCCCCGCTCCACGCTGGGCACACTTCATATATTTCCAGATTGCTGGCATGCTCTGTGCTGGGAACAGAACGACTATAAAACTATTCCCGGCCTCGCTCCACGCCGGGCACACTATATATATTTCCAGAGTGCTCGCATGCTCTGTGCTGGGAACAGAACAACTATAATACCATTGCCGGCCTCGCTCCACGCTGGGCACACAATATATATTTCCAAAGTGCACGAATGATCCGTGCTTGGAACAGAACAATTATAAGCCATTGCCGGCCTCGCTCCACGCTGGGCACAGTATATATATTTCTTGAGTGCTCGCATGCTCTGTGCTGGGAACAGAACAACTATAATACCATTGCCGGCCTCGCTCCACGCTGGGCACACTATATATATTTCCAAAGTGCACGAATGATCCGTGCTTGGAACAGAACAATTATAAGCCATTGCCGGCCTCGCTCCACGCTGGGCACAATATATATATATCCAGAGTGCTCGCATGCTCTGTGCTGGGAAGAGAACAAATATAAGATCATTGTTTGCCTCGCTCCGCGCTGGGCACAATATATATATTTCCAGAGTGCTCGCATGCTCTGTACTGGGAACAGAACAGCTATAAGACAATTGTTGGCCTCGCTCCACACAGGGCACACTGTCTATATTTCCAGAGTGCTCGCATTGTCTGTGCTGGGAACAGAACAACTATAAGACAATTGCCGGCCCCGCTCCACGCTGGGCACACTACATATATTTCCAGATTGCTGGCATGCTCTGTGCGGGGAACAGAACGACTATAAAACTATTCCAGGCCTCGCTCAACGCCGGGCACACTATATATATTTCCAGAGTGCTCGCATGCTCTGTGCTGGGAACAGAACAACTATAATACCATTGCCGACCTCGCTCCACGCTGGGCACACAATATATATTTCCAAAGTGCACGAATGATCCGTGCTTGGAACAGAACAATTATAAGCCATTGCCGGCCTCGCTCCACGCTGGGCACAGTATATATATTTCCAGAGTGCTCGCATGCTCTGTGCTGGGAACAGAACAACTATAATACCATTGCCGGCCTCGCTCCACGCTGGGCACACTATATATATTTCCAAAGTGCACGAATGATCCGTGCTTGGAACAGAACAATTATAAGCCATTGCCGGCCTCGCTCCACGCTGGTCACAGTATATATATTTCCAGAGTGCTCGCATGCTCTGTGCTGGGAAGAGAACAAATATAAGATCATTGTTGGCCTCGCTCCGCGCTGGGCACAATATACATATTTCCGGAGCGCTCGCATGCTCTGTGCTGGGAACAGAACAATTATAAGACCATTGTTGGCCGCGCTCCACACTGGACACACTATATATATCAACAGGGCGCTCGCTTGCTCTGTGATGGGAACATAACAACTACAAGACCATTGTTGGCCTCCCTCCATGCTGGGCACACTACATATGTTTCCAGAGGGCTCGCATGCTCTGTGCTGGGAACACAACACTATAAGACAATTGTTGGACTCGCTCCACGCTGGGCACACTATCTATATTTCCAGAATGCTTGCATTGTCTGTGCTGGGAACAGAACAACTATAAGACCATTGCCGGCCCCGCCCCACGCTGGGCACACTATTTATATTTCCAGAGTGCTGACATGATCTGTGCTGGGAAGAGAACAACTATAAAACCATTCCCGGCCTCGCTCCACGCCGGGCACATTATATATATTTCCAGAGTGCTCACATGCTCTGTGCTGGGAACAGAACAACAATAAGACCATTGCCGGCCTCGCTTCACGCTGGGCACATTATATATATTTCCAAAGTGCTCGAATGATTCGTGCTTGGAATAGAACAACTATAAACCATTGCCGGCCTCGCTCCACGCTGGGCACATTATATATATTTCCAGAGTGCTCGCATGCTCTGTGTTGGGAACAGAACAAATATAAGACCATTGTTGGCCTCGCTCCACGCTGGACACACTCTATATATTTCTAGAGTGCTCGCATGCTCTTTGTTAGAAACAGAACAACTATTATAAGACCATTGTTGGCCTCGCTCCACGCTGGGCACATTATATATAATTCCAGAGCGCTCGTATGCTCTATGCTTGGAACTGAACAACTATAAGACAATTGTTGGCCTCACTCCACGCTGGGTACACTATATATATTTCCAGACTGCTCGCATGCTCTGTGCTGGGAACAGAACAGCTTTAAGACCATTGTTGGCCTCTCTCCATGCTGGGTACACTATATATATTTTCCAGAATGCTCGCATGCTCTGTGCTGGAAACTGAACAAATATAAGACCATTGTTAGCCTCGCTCCACGCTGGGCACACTATATTTATTTCCAGAATGCTAGCATGCTCTGTGCTGGGAAAAGAAAAACTATCTGACCATTGCCGGCCTCGCTCCTCGCTGGGCACACTATGTATATTTCCAGAGTGTTCGCATGCATTGTGCTTGGAACAGAACAACTATAAGACCATTGACGGCCTCGTTCTACGCTTGGCACACTATATATATTTCCAGAGTGCCCGCATCCTCTGTGCTGGGAAAAGAACAACTTTATGACCATTGCCGGCCTCGCTCCACGCTGGGCACACTATATATATTTCCAGAGTGTTCGCATGCTCTGTGCTGGGAACAGAACAACTATAAAAGCATTGCCGGCCTCGCTCCACGCTGGGCACACTATATATCTTTCCAGTGTGCTCGTATGCTCTGTGCTGGAAACAGAACAACTATTAAACCATCGCCGACCTCGCTCCCCGCTGGGAACACTATATATATTTCCAGAGTGCTCACATGCTCTGTGCTGGGAACACAACAACTATAAAACCATTGCCAGCCTCGCTCCACGCTGGGCACACTATATATATTTCTAGTGTGCTTGCATGCTCTGTGCGTGGAACAGAACAACTTAAAGATCATTGCGGCCTCGCTCCACGCTGGATACACTACATATATTTCCAGAATGCTCGCATGCTCTGTGCTGGGAACAGAACAACTATAAGACCATTGTTGGCCTCGCTCCACGCTGGGCACACTATCTATATTTCCAGAGTGCTCGCAAACAGAACAACTATAAGACCATTGCCGGCCCCGCTCCACGCTGGGCACACTATATATATTTCCAGAGTGCTGGCATGCTCTTTGCTGGGAACAGAACAACTATAAAACCATTGCCGGCCTCGCTCCACGCCGGGCACACTATATATATTTTCAGAGTGCTCGCATGCTCTCTGCTGGGAACAGAACAAATATAAGACCATTGTTGGCCTCGCTCCACGCTGGACACACTCTATATATTTCTAGAGTGCTCGCATGCTCTTTGTTAGAAACAGAACAACTATTATAAGACCATTGTTGGCCTCGCTCCACGCTGGGCACATTATATATAATTCCAGAGCGCTCGTATGCTCTATGCTTGGAACTGAACAACTATAAGACAATTGTTGGCCTCACTCCACGCTGGGTACACTATATATATTTCCAGACTGCTCGCATGCTCTGTGCTGGGAACAGAACAGCTTTAAGACCATTGTTGGCCTCTCTCCATGCTGGGTACACTATATATATTTTCCAGAATGCTCGCATGCTCTGTGCTGGAAACTGAACAAATATAAGACCATTGTTGGCCTCGCTCCAAGCTGGGCACACTATATTTATTTCCAGAATGCTAGCATGCTCTGTGCTGGGAAAAGAAAAACTATCTGACCATTGCCGGCCTCGCTCCTCGCTGGGCACACTATGTATATTTCCAGAGTGTTCGCATGCATTGTGCTTGGAACAGAACAACTATAAGACCATTGACGGCCTCGTTCTACGCTTGGCAAACTATATATATTTCCAGAGTGCCCGCATCCTCTGTGCTGGGAAAAGAACAACTTTATGACCATTGCCGGCCTTGCTCCACGCTGGGCACACTATATATATTTCCAGAGTGTTCGCATGCTCTGTGCTGGGAACAGAACAACTATAAAAGCATTGCCGGCCTCGCTCCACGCTGGGCACACTATATATCTTTCCAGTGTGCTCGTATGCTCTGTGCTGGAAACAGAACAACTATTAAACCATCGCCGACCTCGCTCCCCGCTGGGAACACTATATATATTTCCAGAGTGCTTACATGCTCTGTGCTGGGAACACAACAACTATAAAACCATTGCCAGCCTCGCTCCACGCTGGGCACACTATATATATTTCTAGTGTGCTTGCATGCTCTGTGCGTGGAACAGAACAACTTAAAGATCATTGCGGCCTCGCTCCACGCTGGGCACACTATATATATTTCCAGAGTGCCCGCATCCTCTGTGCTGGGAACAGAACAACTATAAGACCATTGCCGGCCTCGCTCCACGCTGAGCACACTATATATATTTCCAGAGTGCTCGCATGCTCGTATGCTCTGTACTGGGAACAGAACAGCTATAAGACCATTGTTGACCTCCCCCAATGCTGGGCACACCATATATATTTCCAGACTGCTCGCATGATCTGCGCTGGGAACACGACACTATAAGACAATTGTTTGCCTCGCTCCACACTGGGTACACTATCTATATTTCCAGAGTGCTCGCATTGTCGGCGCTGGGAACAGAACAACTATAAGACCATTGCCGGCCCCGCTCCACGCTGGGCACACTACATATATTTCCAGAGTGCTGGCATGCTCTGTGCTGGGAACAGAACGACTATAAAACTATTCCCGGCCTCACTCCACGCCGGGCACACTATATATATTTCCAGAGTGCTCGCATGCTCTGTGCTGGCCAGGTCGCTTGAATTGTGCCGGAGGTGGAGCGACTGTTATGCCTACTCTTGCCACTGCTCCACGCTGGGCACTTTCACAATCTTAATGGCGTTGTCGCACAGAGCGTGCGACAGATCCAGTAGAATATGTACCGCTCCCAGCGTGGAGCATAAGCAGGAAAGGGTATTATACTTGCTCTGTACCTAGCAAAAGAGCTAGCGACCGATCCAGTAGGACACGTAACGTTCCCAGCGTGGAGCAAGTGCAGAAAAAGAGCTTATAGCCGCTATTTTTCCGGCAAAGAGGAAGCGACTGCTCAGATAGTACTGTCAAAGTGTCCAGTAGAATGAGAAACGTTCCCAGCGTGGAGCAAGGGAGGAATCAGTTTTAGAGCTGCTCCGCTCACAACACAGAGAAGCGACTGCTCCAATACAATATGCAACGTCCCCAGCGTGGAGCAAGGACAGGCCGGCGATCCATGCTAGGCACCTCATTTGCTCCACCGTGGACACACTCTTTTCCTGCAGTTGCAGCTATACTTTGAAGCAATAGTTATATAAATTTATCATTGTCAATTTATTAGCTCCCGTTGAGTAGAAGTCAAATTATGAAGAATTAATGTAACGATGTAGATGTAGCCTATTATACTTTATAGAAATACGATTGGAGAGCATGCATCTTGTCACTTTCAAGTTATCATTAGCAAAAGTTGATGCTTGAACCTGGCAAGGGAGACAACAATAGAATCGGAACCACAAGAAAAGGTTATTTCATGTTGAACAGCTAATGTCAGCGTTTGACTTTCAACAATGTGAAAAATAAATTCCAAAAATAAACAATATTTTTTTCAAGAGTGTTATTTTAATCGTGGTATTTTTTTTGTTCGTATTTAATCGAATACTTATCGGCCATGAGGCACCAGCCTTACTTAAAAATACATAGTGACTAATATATATATATATTGTTTTGTGAGCATAAAAATGTCATATCATATCGTCAATAAATAAGTCTTGATTATACACCAAACCGTTTTTCAAGTCAAGAAAAATCTATTTTAACTCGGTATAGTTTTTACAAGTTAAAGCTTTTTCTACCGACTATATAGGGCCTTACATGTTGGAAACATTTCAGCTTAGAAATACTACTTCAAAGTGAACACATATTAAGATGAAGTGTGGCTGTGCTTGCATGGGAGCGGTCACTTGGTCTGTGCTGGGCACGGAATAACTATTATACATTCCT
The DNA here is from genome assembly GCA_963580285.1 of Lucinisca nassula. Lineage (NCBI taxonomy): Eukaryota > Metazoa > Mollusca > Bivalvia > Lucinida > Lucinidae > Lucinisca > Lucinisca nassula. The sequence continues at coordinate 16,922,909 of OY757016.1, forward strand.
GCCCTTGCTCCATGCTGGGAACTTTCAGTATATATTATACTGAAGCATTCAGGAGCACGGAGCACGGAGCAACTTAAGACCTACACCTAACGGTCACTTGCTCTGTGCTGGGCACGGATCAACAATAAGAAAGACCTATTTCTTGCCTTGCTCCACGCTGGGGACGTCACGTGTTCTATTGGATGTTTCGCTGGATATAAGATCTATTCTTGTCCCTGCTCCACGCTGGGAACGTTGCATATTGTACTGGAGCAGTCACTTGCTCTGTGCTGTGAGCGGAGAACTTTAAGACATATTCCTGCCCTTACTCCACTCTGCGTTCGTTATTATACTGAATTTGTTTCTTGCTCTGCGCTGAATACGGAACAACCTGCCCTTGCTCCACGCTGGGCACGTTACGCATTCTACTGGAGCGGGAGCTGTGCTAGACACGAAGAAATATAAGACCTATACCCCGAGAATTGGCGCACCGGAAGTATATAGGGCCTATATAGCGTACTTCGTTGCACCGTGCCAGCAGAGAGCAATCCAGCGTCCCGGAAGAAAACATAGCGTGCCCAGCACAGAGCAAGCTAGAGCTCCGGAAGAAAATAAAACGTGCCCAGTGTGGAGCGAGGCCTATGTCTGTGCGGGGAACAGAACAACTAAAAATCTATTGCCGGCCTCGCTCCACGCTGGGCACACTATATATATTTCCAGAGCGCTCGCATGCTCTGTGCTGGGAACAGAACAACTATAAGACCATTGTTGGCCTCGCTCCACGCTGGATACACTACATATATTTCCAGAATGCTCGCATGCTCTGTGCTGGGAACAGAACAACTATAAGACCATTGTTGGCCTCGCTCCACGCTGGGCACACTATCTATATTTCCAGAGTGCTCGCAAACAGAACAACTATAAGACCATTGCCGGCCCCGCTCCACGCTGGGCACACTATATATATTTCCAGAGTGCTGGCATGCTCTTTGCTGGGAACAGAACAACTATAAAACCATTGCCGGCCTCGCTCCACGCCGGGCACACTATATATATTTTCAGAGTGCTCGCATGCTCTCTGCTGGGAACAAAACAATTATAAGACCATTATCAGCCTCGCTCAACGCTGGGCACACTATATATATATTTCCAAAATGCTCGAATGCTATGTGCTTGGAATAGAATAACTATAAACCATTGCCGCACTAGCTCCACTCTGGGCACAGTATATATATATTTCCAGAGTGCTCGTATGCTCTGTGCTGGGAACAGAACAAATATAAGGCCATTGTTGGCCTCGCTTCACTCTGGGCACACAGTATATATTTCCGGTGTGATCGCATGCTCTGTGCTGGGAACACAGCAGCTATAAGACCATTGTTGGCCTCGCTCCATGCTGGGCACACCATATATATTTCCAGAGTGCTCACATGCTCTGTGCAGTGAACAGAACACTATAAGACAATTGTTGGCCTCGCTCCACGCTATGCACACTATCTATATTTCCAGAGTGCTCGCATCGCCTGTACTGGGAACAGACCAACTATAAGATCATTGCCGGCCCCGCTCCACTCTGGGCACACTATACATGTACATATTTCCAGAGTGCTGGCATGGCCTGTGCTGGGAACAGAACAACTATACAACCATTCCCGGCCTCGCACCAAACCGGGCACACTATATATATTTCCAGCGTGCTCGCTTGCTCTTGTGCTGGGAACAGAACAACTATAAGACCATTGCCGGCCTCGATCCACGCTGGGCACACTATATATATTTCCAAAGTGCTCGAATGATCCGTGCATGGAACAGAACAACTATAAACCATTGCCGGCCTCGCTCCACGCTGGGCACAGTATATAGATTTCCAGAGTGTTCGCATGCTCTGTGCTGGGAACAGAACAAATATGAGACCTTTGTTGGACTCGCTCCGCACTGGGCACACTATATATATTTCCGGAGCGCTCGCATGCTCTGTGCTGTGAACAGAACAACTATAAGACCATTGTTGGCCTCGATACACGCTAGGCACACTATATACATTTCAAGAGCGCTCGCATGCTCGGTGCTGGGAACTGAAAAACTATAAGACCATTGTTGGCCTCGCTCCACGCTGAAGAAACTATATATATTTCCAGAGTGCTCGCTTGCTTTGTGGTGGGAACAGAACAACTATAAGACCATTGCCGACCTCGCTCCACGCTAGGCACACTATATATATTTCCAGAGTGCTCGCATGCTCTGTGCTGGGAACAGAACAACTATAAGACCATTGTTGGCCTCGCTCCACGCTGGGCACACTTTTTATATGTCCAGATAGCTAGCATGCTCTCTGCTGGAAACGGAACAACTGTAAAACCATTGTTGGCCTCGCTCCACGTTGGACACACATTTTATATATTTCCAGAGTGCTTTCATGCTCTGTGCTGGGAACAGAACAACTATAAGACCAGTGTTGGCCTCGCGCCACGCTGGGCACACTATATATATTTCAAGAATGCTCGCATGCTCTGTGCTCTTAACAGAACAACTATAAGACCATTGTTGGCCTCTCTCCATGCCGGGCACACTATATATGCTTCCAGAGTGCTCGCACGCACTGTGCTGGGAACAGAACATCTATAAGACCACTGTTGGCCTCGCTCCACGCTGGGCACACTATATATTTTCCCAGAGTGCTCGCATGCTCTGCAGAGCAATAGCAGGAATAGGCTTCATATTTTCAAGTTCTGTGGTGTATTCCTTGCCAAAAGTTGCACCGGGGCGGGGCCCAATTTGTTTTTATAGACTTTTATAGGAAAAACCCTTAAAAATCTTCTTGTCTGAAACCAGCTGCAGAAGGCACACTCCAATATTTCTTCTATATTTGGTATGAAGCTTCATCTAGTGCACCTCTAACAAGATTGTTCAAAGTATAGCCCTGGGTCCAAAATGGCCCCGGCGCGGGGCCCACTGTTTACATAGACTTATGTATAGGAAGAGCCTTTAAAAATCTTATTGTCTGAAACCAGAAGCCCAGGTGTTTGATATTTGGAATAAAGCTTCTTCCAGTGGACCTCTACCAAGATGGTTCAAATCATAGCCCTGGGGTCGATTATAGCCCCGTGGCGGGACCCACTGGGTTTACACAGATGTATATAGGAAAAAACTTTACAAAATCTTCTTGTCTGAGGTCAGAAGGCCCAGATCTTTGATATTTGGTTTGAAACTTCATCTAGTAGATCTCTACCAAAATTGTTCAAATTAAAGCCCTTGGGTCCGAAATGGCCCAGGGACAGGGCCCAGTGGGTTTACATAGACATACATAGGGAAAACATTTTAAAATCTTCATGTCTGAAACTAGAAGGCTCTAGTCTTTGATTGATATTTGATTTGGTATGAAGCTCTTTCTAGTGGACTTCTACCAAAATTGTTCAAATCATAACCCTCAGGCAAAAATGGCCCCTTGGCGGGGCCCACTGGGTTTACATAGATATACATAGGGAAACCAGTTTAAAATCTTCATGTCTGAAACCAAAAGGCCCAGGTCTTCAGTATTTGTTATGAAGCTACTCCTAGATGACATCTACCAAGATTGTTCAAATAATAGCCCTGGGGCCAAAAATGGCCCTGGGGTTAGGCCCACTGGGTTCACATAGACATACATAGGGAAACCCTTTAAAAAGCTTCTTGTCTTAAGACTTATATAGGGAAGCCTTTAAAAATATTGTCTGAAACAGAAGTCCCAGTTCCTTGATATTTTGTATGATGCTTCAGCTAATGGACCTCTACCAAAGTTATTCATATTATCGCTCTGGGATCACAGTTGGCCCCGCCTTAGGGGTCACATGTTTTACGTAGACCCTTATAGGGAAAACCCTTTAAAATCTTCTTGTCTGAAACCAGAAATTCCAGGTCTTTGATATTTGGCATGTAGCTTTTTCTAGTGGACCTCTACAAAGGTTGCTCAAATTATAGCCTTGTGGCCAAAAATTGCCCCGCCCTGAGCCCACTAGTTTTACATAGACTTATATAGGGAACTCCTTTAAGAATCCTCTTGTCCGAAACGAGAAGGCCCAGGCCTTTGATATTTGATATGTAGCTTCATCTAGTGGACCTCTACCAAGATTATTCAATTTATAGTCCCGGAGCAAACAAATGGCCCCGCACTGGATCCCACATGTTTTCCGTAGAGATACGAAGGGAAAACCTTTAAAAAACTTGTCTGAAACCAGAAGGCCCAGGTCTTTGATATTTGGTATGTAGCTTGATCTAGTGGACTTCTACCGAGATTGTTCAAATACTCGGGGCCCACTTGTTTGTTGGTGAATGATGGGAGGTATGGGTTAATTGTACTGATTCCTGAACATTGCCTTCCTTGTCCTCGGTAGCGATAGCGGGGACATACTGTTTTTGTCCTGTCTGTTTGTTTATTTATTTATCTATTTGTTGGTTGTTCAACTTTATCATTGGTCATAACTGTTGAACGGTTTGAGATAGAGCCTTCATGTTTGGCATGTAAGTTCCTCGGGAAAAGGGCTTCCGACTCATACCAAACATGTTTTACCTATGACCTTGACCTTGACCTGTTACCTACTTTATAAAAAAACAAAACAAAAAAAACATTGGTCATAACTTCTGAACCGTTTGAGTTATAGCCTTCATATCTGGCTTATAAGTTCCTTAAGACCAGGGCTTTCGATTCATAAAAAAATTGATCAGAATCAGAATCAGAATTGTTACTGGTGACACGTCAAATGACATTCATACACCAGGACCTGTGATGACCTGTGTCCTTGACTTTGACCTGTGATCTACTTGAAAGAAACAAATAACTTTTGTCATAACTTCTTAACCGTTTGAGATATAGCCTTCATATTTGGCTTATAAGTTCCTTGGGACAAGGGCTTTCAATTCAAACAAAAAATTTGACCTATGACCTTGATCTTGGTCTGTGACTTACTTTAGAAAAATTACATTGACCATAACTTCAGAACTGTTTGAGATAGAGCCTTCATTTTTGACAGGCAGGTTCCTTATGAAAAGGGCTTCCTACTTATATAAAAAATTTAACCTTTGACCTACATTAAAGAAAAACTAACATTTGTCATATCTTTTGAACCGTTTGAGGTAGGGCCTTCTTAATTAGCACATAAGTTTCTTGTGGCAAGAGCTTCCCACTGCTACAAAATTGTTTGACCTTGATCATGACCTTTTTACTACTTTAAAGACAAATAAGCCTTTGTGGTGTTGTGGTTATACTACTCGCCTGATAAACCAGGGACCGCAGGATCGATCTTCCTTGGCTTCTCCAGACTTTCGGATGTCTTTAAACCGAGGTCCCGTTTCCGTATGACCTTAGTTGTTGGTGGGACGTAAATCTAAAACACACACACTTAAAAAAAATATTGGTCATAACTTTTGAACCGTTTGAGATAGAGCCCTCATATTTGGCATGTAGGTTCCTTGTGAAATGGCCTTCTCACTCATACATTTTGACCTGTGCCCTTGACCCTGACCTACATTATTATAACTTTTGAACCGTTTGAGATAGAGCCTTAATTTTTGGCATGTAGGTGACTTTTGACATGGGCTTCCAACTCGTATATAAATTTTGACCTGTGACCTTGACCTTGTCCAGTGATCTACTTCAAAGGAAAAATGAACCTACCCGGGGACATGTTAGTGTTTCACAAACACACCTTGTCTATATAGAGAAACCTTTAAAATCTTCTTGTCTGAACCCAGAAGGCCCGGATATAAATAACCAGAAGGCCCTGGCCTTTGATCTTTGGCTTTTAGCTTCCAAAAGTGGACATCTCCCAAGATTGTTCAGATAATACCCCTGGGGTCAAACGATTTATACCAAGTCTTAGAGCAATCTACCATGTGAAACTTCAGTTTATAGTATGTAAATCTCTTAGCTCAGGTGAGCGATATAGGACCATTATGATCCTCTTGTTTCTTTTCTGTGCTTAGGGCCCCCGCCAATCGAGACTAGGAGAAATAGACTGGGCTGCATGCTGCTTCCGCGTCAATGGCGTACAGATAAACCGCTAGAACATTCCACGCCTGCATGGCAAAAGTGTTGCAAGTCGGAGCCACTACACTTGAACATCCGCGGTTTCATAGGGCAGTGGGGCTTTAGGTGTCATTTTATCTCACATACCACAAAATCGGAAGGATGTGTAAAACTTCTTCAAACAGAAATTATGTATGCTTAACTCATACTAAATAGGATAAATAGCTCGATACATTTTCAGAGACCTGTAAATCCCTGAAAACTCCACAATATTTAGCAAATAAAGACACACCTCAGTCAGGCCGGCTACATATATTTATTACATAACGCCGCTGTTAAACAGTGGATAACGTCTTGTAATAAAAATCACACGACCACACTTGTAATAACACATGGCTACTGACGCGTAACCTCACGACGCCATCCATGACAACTCTATTTTTCTCTTTAACGTTTTCAGCAATAAAACCCGATTTAACACCGTTATGTGATAAACCATAAAATCCCATATGAAATGATCACTCGTGTAAGAGTTTACAACACTACGTGTCAACATTATGTCAAAGAAAAACAATAAAAAATGCTTCTGCTCTTTAAGGTTTAACATTTTAATAAATATATTAGTGTTCTAGACGGCCAGACTTCAAGAAGGCTGAAAGTCTGCCAGCTCAGGCTTAACAACAAATATACCCATCGTCCGTATGCCCTACGGGATTCGAACAAACTTGTCGAAACATTCATAATAACTAGTTACCAGTGCTACCATTGCCCCAACAACCAACCAAAATGACGAGCTGAACAAACAGACGGACGGACAATTAGAGACCTTCCAAGACGGATGCATGAACAGCAGATATTATGTGCAAACCAATGCTTTATAAGACCTATTTTTACGAAGTGTATCATTTATCAGTATATCACTGAAATTATTTATAAAATATTACTAAAACTTAATATCAAAGAGGTAACATCATATCATTCACAACCCTTGGGAAAACAAAATTAAAATATTATCACTATTTCATCAATATTGCCACAAGAACATCAGAAAATATTCTCAAAATATTCTCACTGTAAAAACAAAGAATAATTTGAACACTAATAACTATTTTCCACACTTAATTTAATTTAATAAAATTAGACTTTTACAAGGGAGGAAATCCGACTATTTCAAGCTTTAACTTTTACAAAATAGTCAACATAGTTTTTCAGAGGCCACCTGAAAATATCAGTTCAGTTTCTTATATAAAAAAGCCTAGTGTATGAATGCCATTTGACGTGACACCAGTAGCATTTCAGATTCTGAAGGTAGCTCTAAGGAGCGTTAGAATCGCTGTGCCCCGTCTCAGCCTACAGCTGTCCTCGCTCCATGCGGGACACGTTGACAGTACTACCCGCTGAGCAGTCGCTTCCTCTGCCGGAAACACAGCAAGCGAGACCTACAGCTTGCCTCGCTCCACATTGGACACGTTGACAGTACTAATGTGTAGGAAACGCAACAACTGTGAGACCTACAGCTGGCCTCGCTACACGCTATAAGACCTATTTATGTCCTTGCTCCACGTTGGACACGTTATATTTTACTGAAGCGGCCGCTTGCTCCTCGCTGGGAACGTTACGTATTGAGACATATCCCTGTCCTTGCTCCGTGCTGGAAACGTTACATATTGTATAGGAGCGGTCGCTTGGTCTGTGCTGGGCACGGAATAACTATTATACCATTCCTACCATTGCTCCATGCTGGGAACTTTAAGTATACAGTATATTATACTGAAGCATTCGCCTATACCTGCACTTGCCCTAAGCAAGCCGGACACGTTAAGTTCTATACTGAAGAGGTCACTTGCATTGTGCTGGGCACGGATCAACAATAAGGAAGACCTATTTCTTGCCTTGCTCTACGCTGGGGACGTCACGTGTTCTACTGGATCTTTCGCTGGATATAAGATCTATTTCTGTCCCTGCTCCACGCTGGGAACGTTGCATATTGTATTGGAGCGGTCACTTGCTCTGTGCTGTGAGCGAAGAACTTAAAGACATATTCCTGCCCTTACTCCACTCTGCGTTCGTTATGTATTACACTGAATCAGTTGCTTGCTCTGTGCTGGATACGGGAGCAGGGATACGGAGCAACCTGCCCTTGCTCCACGCTGGGAACATTACGCATTCTACGTTGCTTGATCTGTGCTAGACACGAAGTAATATAAGACCTATACCCCGAGAATGAACGCACCGGGCCTATAACGTACCCAGTTGCTCCGTGCCAGCAGAGAGCAAGCGTGCGTCCCGGAAGAAAACATAGCGTGCCCAGCACAGAACAAGCCAGAGCTCCGGAAGAAAATAAAACGTGCCCAGCGTGGAGCGAGGCCTACAATGGGACTTATAGTTGTTCTGTTCCGAGCATAGAGCATACGAGCGCTCCGAAAATATATACAGTATGCCCAGCGTGATGCAAGGCCGGCAATGGTCTTATAGGTGTTCTGTTCCCAGCACAGAGCAAGCGAGCACTCTGAAAATATATATAGTGTGCCCAGCGTGGAGCGAGGCCAATAATGGTCTTATAGTTGTTCTTTTCCCAGCACAGGGCATGCGAGCGCTCTGTCAGTATATATAGTGTGCCCAGCGTGGAGCGAGGCCAACAATGGACGTATAAGTGTTCTGTTCCCAGCACAGAGCATGCGTGCACACTGGAAATATACATATCGTGTGCCCAGCGTGGAGCGAGGCCAACAATGGTCTTATAGCTGTCCTGATCACATCACAGAGCATGCGAGCACTGTGGAAATATATAAAGTGTGCCCAGCGTAGTGCGAGGCTAGAAATGGTCTTATAGTCGTTCTGTTTCCAGCTCAGAGCATGCTAGCACTCTGGAAATATATATATATAGTGTGCCCAGCGTTGAGTGAGGCCGGCAATGGTTTATAGTTGTTCTGTTCCCAGCACAGAGCATGCGAGCACTCTAGAAATATACAGAGTGTGCCTAGCATGGAGCGAGGCCGGCAATGGTCTTCTATATGTTCCGTTCCCAGCACAGAGCATGCGAGTACTCTGGAAATATATATAGTGTGCCCAGCGAGGCCGGCAATGGTTTAATAGTTTTTCTGTTCCCAGCACAGAGCATGCGAGCACTCTGGAAATATATATATATAGTGTGTCCAGCGTTGAGCGAGGCCGGCAATGGTTTTATAGCTGTTCCTTGCCCAGCACAGAGCATGCGAGCAATCTGGAAATATATATAGTGTGCCCAGCGTGGAGCGAGTTCGGCAATGGACATATAGCTGTTCTGTTTCAAGCACAGAGCATGGTAGCACTCTGGAAAAATATATAGTGTGCCCAGCGTGGAGCAAGGCCGGCAATGGTCTTATAGTTGTTCTATTCCAAGCACAGAGCATGCGAGCACTCTTGAAATATATATATAGTGTGTCCAGCACAGAGCATGCGAGCACTCTGAAAATATATATAGTGTGCCCAGGCTGGAGCGAGGCTGGCAATGTTCTTACAGTTGTTCTGTTCCAAGCACAGAGCATGCGAGCACTCTAGAAATATAAAGGGTGTGCCTAGCGTGGAGCGAGGCCTGCAATGGTATTATATATGTTCCGATCCCAGCACAGAGCATGCGAGTACTCTGGAAATATATATAGTGTGCCCAGCATGGAGCGAGGCCGGCAATGGCTTTATAGTCGTTTTGTTCCCAGCACAGAGCAGGCGAGCACTCTGGAAATATATATAGTGTGCCCAGTGTGGGTCGAGGCCAACAATGGTTTATAGTTGTTCTGTTCACAGCACAGAGCATGCGAGCACTCTGTAAATATATATAGTGTGCCCAGCGTGGAGCGACGTCAACAATGGTCTTATAGTTGTTCAGTTCCAACACAGAGCATGCGAGCGATCTGGAAATATATATAGTGGGACCAGCGTGGAGCGAGTTCGGCAATGGACATATAGCTGTTCTGTTTCCAGCACAGATCATGGTAGCACTCTGGAAAAATATATAGTGTGCCCTGCGTGGAGCAAGGCCGGCAATGGTCTTATAGCTGTTCTATTCCAAGCACAGAGCATGCGAGCACTCTGGAAATATATATATTGGGTGCCCAGCGTGGAGCACGGCCGGCAATGGTCTTCTAGTTGTTCTGTTCCCAGCACAGAGCATGCGAGCACTCTGGATATATATATATATATATAATGTGCCCAGCGTGGAGTGAGGCCAACAATGGTCTTATAGCTGTTCTGATCCCAGCACAGAGCATGCGAGCACTCTGAAAATATATATAGTGTGCCCAGCGAAGTGCGAGGCTAGAGATGGTCTTATAGTCGTTCTGTTTCCAGCTCAGAGCATGCGAGCACTGTGGAAATATATATATAGTGTGCCCAGCGTGGAAAGAGGCCGGCAATGGTTTTATTCGTTTTTCTTTTCCAAGCACAGAGCATGCGAGCACCCTAGAAATATAAAGGGTGTGCCTAGCGTGGAGCGAGGCCTGCAATGGTATTATATTTGTTCCTCCCAGCACAGAGCATGCGAGTACTCTGGAAATATATATAGTGTGCCCAGCATGGAGCGAGGCCGGCAATGGCTTTATAGTCGTTCTGTTCCCATAACAGAGCAGGCGAACACTCTGGAAATATATATATAGTGTGCCCAGTGTGGATCGAGGCCAACAATGGTCTTATAGTTGTTCTGTTCCCAGCACAGAGAATGCGAGCACTCTGGAAATATATATAGTGTACCCAGCGTGGAGCGCAGCCGGCAATGGTCTTATAGCTGTTCTGTTCCCAGCACAGAGCATGCGAGCAATCTGGAAATATACATGGTGTGCCCAGCGTGGAGCGAGGCCAACAATGGTCTTAAAGCTTTTCTGTTCCCAGCACAGAGCATGCGAGCACTCTGGAAATATATATAGTGTGCCCAGCGTGGAGCGAGGCCGGCAATGGTCTTATAGTTGTTCTGTTCCCAGCACAGAGCATGCGAGCACTCTGGAAATATACATGGTGTGCCCAGCGTGGAGCGACGTCAACAATGGTCTTATAGCTTTTCTGTTCCCAGCACAGAGCATGCGAGCACTCTGGAAATATATATAGTGTGTCAATCCCGGAGCGAGGCCGAGAATGGTCTTATAGTTGTTCTGTTCCCAGCACAGAGGATGCGGGCATTTGGATATATATATAGTGTGTCAAGCATAGGGCGAGGCCGGCAATGGTCTTTTAGTTGCTCTGTTCCCCGCACAGAGCATGCAAGCACTCTGGAAATATATATAGTGTTCCCAGCGTGGAGCGAGTCCAGCAATTGTTTTATAGTTGTTCTCTTCCCAGCACAGAGCATGCCAGCACTCTGGAAATATATATAGTGTGCCCAGCGTGGAGCAAAGCCGCCAATGGTCTTATATTTGTTCTGTTCCCAGCACAGAGCATGTGAGCGCTGTGGAAATATATATAGGGTGCCCAGCGAGGCCGGCCTGTTCCCAGCACAGAGTATTCGAGCGCTCTGGAAATAAATACAGTGTGCCCAGCGTGGAGCGAGACCAACAATGGTCTTATAGCTGTTCTGTTCCCAGCGCAGAGCATGCGAGCGCTCCGGAAATATATATAGTGTGCCCAGCGTGGAGCGCGGCCGGCAATGGTCTTATAGTTGTTCTGTTCCCAGCACAGAGCATGCGAGCACTCTGGAAATATATATACTGTGAACAACGTGGAGCGAGGCCGGCAATGGTTTAGAGTTGTTCTGTTCAAAGCACATAGCATTCGAGAACTTTGGAAATATATATAGTGTGCCCAGCGTGGAGCGAGGCCGGCAATGGTTTTATAGTTATTGTGTAGCCAGCACAGAGCATTTGAGCACTCTGGAAATATATAAAGTGTGCCCAGCGGGGAGCGAGGTCGGCGATGGTTTAATAGAAATATACATGATGTGCCCAGGATGGGGCGAGGCCAACAATGGTCTTATAGCTGTTCTGTTCCCAGCACAGAGCATGCGAGCACTCTGGAAATATATATAAAGTGCCCAGCGTGGAGCGAGGCCAACAATGGTCTTAAAGTTGTTCTGTTCCCAGCACAGAGCATGCGAGCACTCTGGAAATATACATGGTGTGCCCAGCGTGGAGCGAGGCCAACAATGGTCTTAAAGTTGTTCTGTTCCCAGCACAGAGCATGCGAGCACTCTGGAAATATACATGGTGTGCCCAGCGTGGAGCGACGCCAACAATGGTCTTATAGCTGTTCTGTTCCCAGCACAGAGCATGCGAGCACTCTGGAAATATATATATATACTGTGCCCAGCGTGGAGCGAGGCCAACAATGGTCTTTTAGTTGTTCTGTTCCCAGCACAGAGCATGCGAACACTCTGGAAATATATATAGTGTGTCCAGCGTGGAGCGAGGCCGGCAATGGTCTTATAGTTGTTCTGTTCCCAGCACAGAGGATGCGGGCACTCTGGAAATGTATATAGTGTGCCCAGCATGGGGCGGGGCCGGCAATGTTCTTTTAGTTGCTCTGTTCCCCGCACAGAGCATGCAAGCACCTGGTTATATATATAGAGCGAGCCCGGCAATGGACCAAAGCCGCCAATGGTTTTATAGTTGTTCTGTTCCCAGCACAGAGCATGCGAGCGCTCTGGAAATATATATAGAGTACCCAGCGCGGAGCGAGGCCGGCCTATTCCCAGCACAGAGCATTCGAGCGCTCTTGAAATATATATAGTGTGCCCAGCGTGGAGCGAGACCAACAATGGTCTTATAGCTGTATTGGTCCCGGCACAGAGCATGCGAACGCTCCGGAAATATATATAGTGTGCCCAGCGTGGAGCGAGGCCAACAATGGTCTTATATCTGTTCTGTTTCCAGCACAGATCATGCGAGCACTCTGGAAATATATATAGTGTACCCAGCGTGGAGCGAGGCCGGCAATGGTCTTATAGTTGTTCTGTTCCCAGCACAGAGTATGCGAGCTCAATGAAAATATATATAGTGTGCCCAGCGTAGTGCGAGGCCGGCAATGGTCTTATAGTTGTTCTGTTCCCAGCACAGAGCATGTGAGCACTCTGGAAATATATATAGTGTGCCCAGCGTGGAGCGGGGCCGGCAATGGTCTTATAGTTGTTCTGTTCCAAGCACAGAGAATGCGAGGTGTCTGGAAATATAGATAGTGTGCCCAGCGTGGAGTGAGGCCAACAATGGTCTTATAGTTGTTCTGTTCCCAGCACAGAGCATGCGAACACTCTGGAAATATACGTGGTGTGTCCAGCGTGGAGCGGGGTCAACAATGGTCTTATAGCTGTTCTGTTCCCAGCACAGAGCATGCGGGCACTCTGGAAATATATATAGTGTGCCCAGCGTGGAGCGAGGCCAACAATGGTCTTATAGTTGTTCTGTTCCCAGCACAGAGCATGCGAGCACTCACTTTGTATAAGAATACCCATGCTGAGACGTTTCTGACACGTAGGCCCTATATAGTCGTTATAAGAAGCTGTAACTTATAAAAAGACCTTTAAAATGAATTTCACTGGACTCGACTTGAAAACGGAACATTGAAAAAAAATATATATATATTTATATATATTTGTCAATTTGTATGTTGCAGTAAGGCTGGTGTCTCATAAACTTACAAGTATTCATCGAAAAACAAAACAAAAGGAAAGACAAAAAACTATCACATTTAAAACAGCACATTTGAACGAATATTGTTTGTTTATGTTTTTTATTTTTCATAAATTGTTGAAAATGAAACGGAGAAAATAGCTATTTAATATTGAATAACTTTTCTTGTTGTTCCGATTCTATTGTTGTCTCCCTTGTTCAGGTACACGTATCAACTTTTTCTAATGATAACTTGAATGTGCCAATCATATAATAATTTACATCTACATCTTTAGATTGAACCTTCATAATTTGACTTCTACTCAACGGGAGCTTATAAACTTGCAATCAAAAATAATTAATGCTTCTATAGATTTTTTTTTCAATTATAATGGTCGTTTCGACCCTGTGAAAATGTGCTCAATGAACCGAGCAGTCTATGTATAGCTGCAACTGTAGGAAAAAAAGTGTGCCCACGGTGGAGCAAACGTTCCCAGCGTGGAGGTGCCCAGCATGGAGCGCCGTCATTACACCCTGCAGCATATCATTCGAGCACTTTGGAATATATATAGTGTTCCCAGCTTGGAGCAAGGCCAACAATGGTCTTATAGTTGTTCTGTTCCCAGCACAGAGCATGCGAGCACTCTGAAAATATATAAAGTGTACCCGGTGTGAAGCGAGTCCGGCAATGGTTTTATAGTTGTTCTGTTCCCAGCACAGAGCATGGCAGCACTCTGGAAATATATATAGTGTGCCCAGCGTGGAGCGGGCCCGGCAATGGTCTTATAGTTGTTCTGTTCCCAGCACAGAGAATGCGAGCACTCTGGAAATATAGATAGTGTGCCCAGCGTGGAGCGAGGCAAACAATGGTCTTATAGTTGTTCTGTTCCCAGCACAGAGCATGCGAGCACTCTGGAAATACATATGGTGTGCCCAGCATGGAGGGGGGCCAAGAATGGTCTTATAGCTGTTTTGTTCCCAGCACAAAGCATGAGAGCACTCTGGAAATATATATGGGGTGCCCAGCATGGAGCGAGGCCAAGAATGGTCTTATGGCTGTTTTGTTCCCAGCACAGAGCATGAGAGCACTCTGGAAATAAATATGGAGTGCCCAGCATGGAGCGAGGCCAAGAATGGTCTTATACCTGTTTTGTTCCCAGCACAGAGCATGAGAGCACTCTGGAAATAAATATGGAGTGCCCAGCATGGAGCGAGGCCAAGAATGGTCTTATACCTGTTTTGTTCCCAACACAGAGCATGAGAGCACTCGGAAATATATGTAGTGTGCCCAGCGTGGAGCGGGGCCGGCAATGGTCTTATAGTTGGTCTGTTCCCAGCACAGACGATGCGAGCACTCTGGAAATATAGATAGTGTGCGTAGCGTGGAGCGAGGCCAACAATTGTCTAATAGTGTTCTGTTCCCAGCACAGAACATGCGAACACCCTGGAAATATATATGGTGTGCCCAGCATGGAGCGAGGCCAACAATGGTCTTATAGCTGTTCTTTCCCAGCACTTAGCATGCGAGCACTCCGGAAATATATATTGTGTGCCCAGCGTGAAGCGAGGCCAAAAATGGTCTTATATTTGTTCTGTTTCCAGCACAGAGCATGCGAGCACTCAGGAAATATATATACTGTGCCCAGCGTGAAGCGAGTATTCAGCGTCATATTTCTTCCGATTCAGGCATGGCCTAAGCACACAAGGCCAAAAATGAACGCCGCATAGCGTCATATATGGGGATTCTATTTTTGTCACGAACTAAAAATAGATCTAACTAGTGTGCGAAACCTAGTTAGGGAATCCCTCTCAAACTCGTTTACCTGTCATCATAATTGTTCGCATTTTTGCATAAAATGCATTAATTTGTATTGTTTTAAAGAAAAATACCGGCTATATGTATTTTATTTTTCGAAGCATTTTTTCCAGATATCTCAATAATGCACCATTATATCAATTTTACATGGCCACAATCCTGACCCTATTCCATCGCGATCAAGACAAATAATTATTTCAGTACGCATGAAGGCCTTCTACAACGTCCCACAAAATTGGAAGCAACGTCTCCAAATGACCTTTACAGTGTTGACGGCGACGTTAAATCTCAACACCAATATGTTCCCAGTGTGGAGCATTGAGTTATATAAAGTGAGTGACTGAACGGGTTTTTAAGGTAACCGGACGCTATAAGCACATAGGGGCTACCCTATATAAAGTGTTAATACAGCTAATATATATATATAGGTAGTGCCGGTTCGACGATATATTCATTGTCCGTAAAGCACGGACAACGAATATATCACCAATTTGAGCATAAAAAAAATTTAAATTATCGCCCTCTCAATAACACCTGAATCATCCTCAACAACTAACACTCTATCTATATATAGACACGTCATACCACATATATTCTGCAGTATTATCACTAACTCTGTTTGTTGAAACAATCGATTGAAGATTACGCTGTAATCGGTGATATATTTGTCTATACATATATATCAAAGACAATTACGCGTAATCCATTTTGTTGAGACTTTTTATTCATGATTACGCGTAATCCATTTTGTTCATTGAGAAATAAAAGTACTCACCTTTACCAATTTAATTCTTTGCATATTTCCTCCACCGTTTTCATATTTTGTAATATCAATCTGAGGTTTATTGCACAAAATCGTAATTTATTATGTTTTTCAACGAGTTTGTAAAGTCTTATCAAACTATTACAGTACGAAACAGAGTACGGAACACCTTGTTGCACTAAAAATACACCAATATCTCCTCGTTTCATCAATTTTAAATTGTTTATTGCTTGTCCTTGTAAAACAGAAAACCAAATAATATTTCTCTTATTTCCTTTTATATATTTGTCTAATCGCTTTATTTTTTCTATGCAGTTTTCCACAGTGTCTATCGATAGTTCATCAGGACTATTTTCAACATTCAAATTTTCATCATAAGATTGCACCAATTGTTCTTTAATTTCATATCTGACAACACTACGAGTTCGCTTTAGAACTGGTTTCTTCTGAAGAAATTTAATGGTATAATCCTCTTGCCATTGTTTAATAACATTATCTCCAGGATATGTCTGATTAAGATAATTAACAAGTTCTTTAACACAGTTGTCTCTTTTTTCCGCCATTACAAAAAAGGGGGCGTGTTATTATCACTTTGTACCGCAAAACATAATACGTAATACCTTCCCACGATAAACCACTTACACAGATAATGAAGGGACTATTTTACTTAAGTGTATAAATATTTGATAAACCTTATCAAAAATGTGTGATGCGTCTCAGTCAGTGTTCAGATAACAATAATTAGAGGTGATATTAAAAATCTGCTCCGACAAAAGTCGCGGATAGACACTATATAGAAACATATTAAAAAGAATTTTGAAAATTCCACTTTGGGGGCAAAAACTTTAACCCCTCCTGAAAGTGCCTTTACATAATCCAATGACCACCAGATTTTGCACATATAACAAGACTTTAAGGCTGTATAACATATTAAAATTCCAAGTTCCTATGACAACTTTTGGAATTTCTGAAAGTCTTTGAGTCTTCCTCAAAGTGGAATCCCATCAACCGATTAGTCTCAGATTTTGCATTTGTATTTGGGTTGCATATATACATATTATCACAAAATTTCAAAGTTCTAGCATCATTTTGGAATTTCCTGCAAGTCTTTGAATTGTTGTAAAATAACATTGGTTCAACTAATTACCACCAAACTTTGTACATTTGTTTCAACATACAAAATGCACATTCTTGTAAAATTTCAACATTGTAGGCCAACTGGAAGTGAAGCAAAAAAATATTAACTTTCATATTTCGGTGGTGGGTCATTTACTATTGTAATTTTATTGAATAAAATCAAGCATTTTCTATCTTTTTTTTCATTTCATTCTTCGCTTGAGCCTTACCTTCCTCAATAAGTTTCTTTCTCTCACTTTCACTCAATCCTGTTTGTTTTGAATGTATATTGTCTTTGAGTTTATTATATTTGTCCAACTCATCCAACACAAGTTTAAATTCATTCTCAGATATCTGTCCGTCTGTCAAAGCCTTAGAAATCAAATCCTTTATACTATTCAACTTACTATCAGCAATAGTTTTAATCTCATAATGTTTCTGTGCTTTTGAAGTCATTTTACGCCTAATTAGTTTAACACACACACCCAAACTCCCACACACAACAGCACCAATCTCTAAAGGCAACATAATTGGAACAGTTAATCCAACACCTGCCAAAATAACACTTGTTGATATCAAACCAGTATCAACTCCATCAGTAATATTTATTCCACGCTTATATTTCTTGTATAATGCTTTTCTCACATCTCTCTCATTAATTAATGTCTTCTCTATCTCAGATATCTTCTGTAATCTATAGTTCTGCCCATCTTCAACAGGCAATTCAGGATATAATGGTGCAGTAGGTTGTTTCATTTTTTTCTTAATAACATATATTTTTTTTATTCAATAAATAATTCAATTATCATCGAAGCCACAGTATTAACACATGTAGCATTATTAGTCTGACAAACAAAATCAATTGCATCACCAGCCCTAACCTTTAACGGTGTAGCAAAGTTATCGTGTTTCCTTAAAATATCATTCAATGATATACCATATCCTGCTTGTGGATTTCCATTTATAGAAACAACAACAGATACATCACCTCTTATTCTTTTACTCGATAACCCCACACCCAATATTTGACCTGAAAAGTTCATCACATATCCAACACCTACCTCTCTACCACCATTACCAAAACTAAACACTTCATTCTTCTGCAATGGTCCTTTGCTCTCTGCACAGATGCTTATCAATTTTTTGTCTGACGTATTTTCAACTTTATTGTATAACAACCGATGATTGAGATGTATATCCCGAACTCTATCATTCAATGTATTTATTTGTGTAAATGCTTGACTTCTCATATTAAATATTTCTTGTTTCAACCCCAATGCATCTACGTGTTTTCTCTTAGCACCAAATATACTCATTTTTTTATTATAATTATATAATTTCCAAAACGCAATTAATTGGTAGATGATTAATTACCTTGTTGTTATTTTCATCCCTGATTTCTAATTTCAATTCTGCTATAGCATCATTCACCAAACACTTATATTCTGGATGCTCAAATCTCACTGTTGTTATCTCTCCAAACTCTTTATTTTCCACTGGAACAACAGCCAACACAGTACTCGGCATACCATCTAAATAATTATTTGAAGTATTAATCTGTTCCAAATGAACATACAATGATTTATAAACAGCAAAATCTACAGTCTCACCATAATGAGTTTCATTAACAGTAAACTTTCGCTTATTTCCAAACCCCAACATTTGTTTTAAGCCCTTGCTTATCTTCAATTCATCCGGTGTAATTAAAGAAGCAATTCCATTTGTTTCATTTACAGATAATGTAATATTATTACTTTGAAATAAATCTGCTATTTGTTGGAAACTATAATAACCATCTATAATCTTATGAGGTCTCTCTCCAGTCTTCTGCAAATATTCATCAACAACATTATACCATCCAACACCATATGTTATAGATTTCAAACCAATACGTTTATTCCCATCTCTGTTATCAATGTATTGTTGCAAGTTTATTGTCTTGTCAATATTCGAAATTGTATGATACATTTTTATTTTTTATATATAATCAATAATAAAAATGATACCTAAAGAATTCAAGTACAATCCCAATGCATCATATAACCCCAATACTAAATATACCGAAAAGAATATTGAACTTATAAAACAAACGATTTATGTTAACAAAGACGACCATTTTCCAGTAACGTTTCCCGACTTATTTCAAAACTATCAAAATCCAACATTACACACCAATGAACCGTGGAATACATGGCTTCATTCATCATTTGACTGGTGGCAATGTCAATTAAATTTTGCTGTCTGGTGTGCCACTGCAGAATGTGGAGTAAGTTATCAAGACCATTTGCAAAACACTTCAGGACTAACTAAAACAGTATATACATTTCATGTTTATTATTGTATTGCTCGTATTTTGAAAGAACTTAAAACACCTTTACCGACAGATGAATCATTTTGTTATTACAAAAACCCATACGACAAAGCAACCTATCAAAAGTTATGCAATGAATTCAATGTTTCACCTAATACAGATTGGCGTCAAAAATTAGAAAGTAGTTCTAAATGCAGTGGTCTAGGGAGTTACACACAATATTTTAAACCAGATGGAAAATACAGACAAGAACATCGAAGTGAAGGTCCATTCTTTAATCCAAATGATAAAATAGAACATACAGTAGATATAAGTGACGCCTGGACAATGTTTATATTAGACAAAATCAAAAGGATTAACAAAAACAGGTATTGAACGAATTAACGAAAGTATAAGAATGTTTGTATGGGCTCTATTAGGAGCACAATCTCAAACACGTGTAGAAATACTAAAAATAGGCACAGGATTTGATGCTCAGAAACAATTTCTTGCTAACATTGAAGACGCTATTAATAGTCCAGTTGATTTACCAAGTCAAATACAAAGATATCAAAACACACTCAAATATGCAAGAAGTAAAGTAGATTTTGTTTATGGTATTGGATTATATATGTCTCCCAGTGATATGATTTTACAAATTGGCACTATCGCTGGATATAATAATAAAATTGTAATTGCAACAGAAAATCAAACACTTGGTTTCAATAGTGATGTAAATGTTAAACCTGTTGCACCTACTACACAACCTGCAACTATACAAGGTACACCAACAAAGAAATCTCTACCAGAACCAAAACATCAGGAAACAAAGAAATCTCTACCAGAACCAAAACATCAGGAAACAAAAATCAAATCTCTACCAGAACCCGTTGAAAAAAAAGAAGCAATACAACACGAAGACAACAAAACAGCATTGATAGTTGGCAGTATTGTAATTGGACTATTAATTATGTATGAAATTTATTAAGTTCTTTTTTTTCTTATAAACTCTCTTGCAGATGCATATAATAATCCAGCAACCAATACAACTAATGCCCATATATGTTCTCCAAACCAATTAACAACTTTACCCGCAGAAGACAACAACCAAGACACAATAGAACCAATAACACCTGGTAATGCAGTAGCTACTTTTCCTGCAAGGGTAGAAAGTAATTTACCAAGATTTGATAATTGTTTCTTAACCCAATCTTTAACACCACCTTTTGGTGGAGAAGGAGGGGTTGAAGTAGTACCACCAGGAATAACAGCCTCAACAATAACACCAATAATCATTCCAAAAGCAGTTAAAACACTAACAATTGTAATGCCTTGTTCTCTGAATAATGTTCTAATTCTTTCACCCAATGTAGTGTCTTCTTTTAATACTTTGTTTATAGTCTCTTTGATTCTATTTACCTGACTACGTAGTTTTTCTTTATTAACATTAATAACTTCCAATCTTGCACTTCTCTCACTTTCTAACTCTTTGATTCGACTACTTATCCTTTCTATTTGAAATTCATCATTGTCTGCTTTAGCTTGTTCTAATTTTGTATTTTCTTTTGCTAAGTCTTTATTTGTTTCATTTAGTTTAGCCAATTCATTTGCTATCTCTTCTTTGACTGTTGTCATTGCATTTGCTATTCCATCAATCTCTCTTTTTGTCCAATCTGTTTGTGTTTCTTGTTCATTAGTAAATGATGTCTCCAATGTTTTCACAGCAGTTTCTACATCAACTGTTGTATTTAATAGTTCTTGAGTTTGTTCTTGTGATGATATATCTTGTAAAGGTATTTCTTCTTCTGTTTGTGTTATTTGAGTTCTCGTTTGAAGTAATTGTGCGAATGCTGTTCTACCTTCTTTAACTCTTGTAGCAGATGGTTTAAAATTATCTACACCTAATACATTCCTAACAAAATCAACACCATATTTCCTTTGCAAAGTATTAAATGATAAAAATGTTGCTATTTTATCTGGTGCATTGGAACGATAATGTGTTAATGCAATATCCTTTCCACCTTCATCTTTAACATATAACATTGGCCTTCCAAAACCATCACTCTTGAGAGTCAAACCTTTGATTTTACGTTTAGGTTCTTCATTCCTTTCGTAAAATCTATCTATCATTTTTTGACCTATGCTATTAAACAGAGTTTTCCTATCATCACCGGTTAAATCATTCAAACCAGCAAACTGACTATTTAATGTTCTCTGAAACTCTTCTTCATCTGTAAAAGATGTTTCTGCTTCTTCATCATAATCATCCTTATCATACTCAGGATTTTCATATTCAGCCATTATTTATTTATTATTTAAAAATATTTTTTATCTTTTAATAAAAACATGTCAGCTTACGGAAATAAATTAAACCCTTACAGAAAAATAAGAGAACCACGAGGTGTGAGAGGCATCCGTCAAAGTGTAGTGATAACCAATAATCCGTCAACTATTGACCAAAATCAACAATTGTTAGTGAGATTTCCTAATCTAAGTGGTAATGATGTTATTGTTCCCGGAACAGTCAGATTAGCATTTGAAATTGAACTAACCTCTAGAGATGTAAATGCAGCTATATTTCAAAACATAGGAAGAGCAATAATTAAGAAAACAACAATTAGAATTAGTGGAAATGAAATCATGTCAATTGATGACAGCGACATCTATCATTGTTATATTGATTTATGGAAGTCTATTACAGAACGTGTAAATATGGTATATCAAGGCGTTGGCAAAGAGAACATGTTGAAACATAGAGTGGGTGCAGAAAACTCAGCAGAAGATAAAGAAGATAAAGCCATCGCAAAAGCATATGGAAACAGGTTTTGCATCCCACTTGATTTTGAATTATTGGAAACCCATATGCCATTTTATCAAGCAGGACTCGGTGATAGACTTGAATATGAACTTACATTCAATGATTATAATAAAGTAATTAAATCAGGCGATGCAACTTCATCTTATACAATCAAAAATATTTGTTTGGAATTTGATATTGTTTCTGATACTGAATTAGCAAGACAAATAAGACAGCAAGTTGATGGTAAAATGGTTATTTTGTATGACAGAATACTAAGACACAGAAAAATAACTAAAAACAAATCTGATACACTATGGAATATCAATCTAAATGTTCCTGCAAGAAGTATGAAAGGAATTCTTATGCTATTCGAAGATTCTGAAAGGGCCAGCACAGAAGAATATTATAATCCAGAAATTACAAAAGTGGAAATGACAATAGAAGGGATTCCGAATCAATTGTATAGTCAAGGAATGAAGTCCCACCAACACTGGGACGAAATAAATAAATTCTTTGCTTTGAATTCAAAAAGAAACAAAGAAACAAGTATGGTCGTTAAAGATTTATATTTTACTGATACAACAATAGAAAAATATCTAACGAACAGGTATGCTTTATGGTTGGATTTACGTTCAACTGATGATAATACACTTCATGGTTCTGGAAGAAGAATTGAAAATGCATCAGAAGGTATCACAATACAAATAACGAAAGAAGCAGGAGCAGATGAACCAATCAATCTTTATTTGTTTGTTATACAAGATGCACAAATCAACTTTGAAGATGGTAGATTTAAAGAAGTCAGTTATTAATATTTTTTTACAAATAAAAATGGAACTACCAAAATATCCTCATTGTGCTATTATATGTGGTCAAACTGGATGCGGGAAAACAGAGTTTGTCCTTGACCTTTTGGAAGAGGAATATCGTCAAGTATTTAAACATATTGTTATACTTTGCCCAACCATTCAATGGAACAAGGCTTATAAAAATCGTGAGTGGATTGGTGATGTCAGGAAACCTAAAACAAAGAATCTTATAATTGTTAATCCTATTATTAATGATGAAGAGAAATTACAATAACTACTAAGAATGTTCTTTAATAAATATGCTGGTCATTCTACTCTCTACATTATTGATGATTGCAGTGCAACGAAAGAACTAACAAAGAAAAAAGATATGTTATCAGAATTAGCATTTTCTGGTAGGCATGCAGAACAATCAGTGTGGGTTATTTCGCAGAGATATAATTCTGTGTTAAAAGATTTAAGAGAACAAACAAAATGGTTATGCATGTTCTACACAAAAGATAGAGATAGTTTTGAAAATTGTTTAAGAGAGAATGATGTTATTCCTACTTTGGAAGAACGACAGAGAATAAAAGAAGACCTGAAAAAAAAGAAGCATCGTAAGTTAATTTTGAAGACTGACCAGCCTACTGGTTATTGGTTGGTTGATTGATTATTTTTTTTAGCAATGATTAAGTAATGTTTATGCAATGCTGTAGCAAATCTTAAGTAATGCTATAGCAAATCTTAAGTAATGTTTTAAGTAAAATAGCAATACTAAAAAACAATGCTGTTAGAAATATTATCAATCACTGCAATAATCATAACAAACACTGCAATCTTATCAATAGTCGGATATGCGATGTTTTATTTTTTAAAAATAAAAAATAAATTACATAAAATAAAAATGAATGCTGAAGAATTATTACAAGGCATTGAATGTGAAAGCACTTATGTAGAAAATAATGAACAAGAAACAAAACGTGAGCGATTATCAGCCATTGTTGCTGGTGATGGTAGTAAGCAGTATCTTGGTAAAGACTTACAACTATCAGACATTGATACAATGACAGCAGAACAAATAAACAAACTTTACTGCAGATATGAAGCAAGATTGGGAGCAAGTATGACTAAGACATTGGGTAATTCTTTCATTAGCTTATACGTTATGGGTGTATCAAAGTATTTCAATGTTGTTAATCCACCTAAACTGATACAAGACTTAGAGGAAGACCCTTTTATCAATCACGCTTTGACAAGTTCGTGTTGTGAATTGTATTATAGATATGGAATGTATCTTGCAATGCTAACAACAGCAAGACATATTGATTTTAATAAAAAAGAAAATATCCCCTTAGAAAAAGATAATGAGTGATAGTGAAGTTAAAACAAAAGACCCAAGACGAGTAGTTGCTGGTAAGAAAGGTGCAGAAGCAAGAAAAAGAAATGCAGAATTAAGAAGAAAGGAGACTGATACTATAAAGAAAGAAAACATGGAATTAAAATCTATAACAAAAGATGATGAAGTCGGCTCTCCAAATTCACAGAATATAAATATATACAAAAATTATATACCACTATGCATAACAGTTGGAGTTGTTGGAACAGGATTGTATATGTACAAGTCTAAACAAGTTGTACCACAACAACCTATGATGCAACAACCTGCACCTATTATACAACAAAAAGAAATTGACCCATTTGAATTTAATTAATTTAAAAAAATAATATTCTCATTAAAAAAATGACAACCTCAATAGACGGAAAACAAATTGCAAACATGTTATATCATGCTGGAGTGGAAACTGTATTAACTGTTGGATATTCAGAATTAGGTAGAAAACTATTGAAAAGACCAGCACCAAAAGTAGATTTTAATATGACAGATATTGGTATGTTGTCAATTGATATATTACTTGCAATGGCAACAAAGGATATGCTTGTTAAGCAAGGTATTATTCCTGCAGATATTATGAAGTAATTTTAATATTTTTTTTATCCATTATATAAAATGGCAAGTGCAGTAGCATTAATGGTTGGAGGAGCAATTACAAACGCCTTAGCCTTTTCAGGTAGTAATTATTTATTTTTACATATGGGTAGTAATAGTGATGAAGAGAGAAAACGACATGATAAAGCGATGGAACAGTTAGAAGCAGCAACAACTGCATGGAATGAGAAGAGAACAGAAAGATTGGATTTTATTAATGAACAGTTAAAAAAGGAACATCATGCTTTGAATGAGTTCAGTGATGTTGATACTGCTATGAAACAGTATTACTATATTACAGGAAAACAATTACCAGATAATTTATCCACACCAAAACCTACATTAAGTGATTTTTACACTCCATCAGAAGACCAGAAAAATAGAGAGATTGCATTTGTTGTTGGTGGTATGGCATTGACAGGATTTGTTGCTTGGAAGTTGATGTAGGTAAAAAAAAAATATTTTTTGACATAATCTTTCTTTGGAAAAACTAAATCATAAGCATGATATTTATTTTTTTTATTATTCTTACATGGTTTCAAACCAAGTGGTCTTACATAAAATGGTGGTTCTTTACCTTCTATCTTCTTTGTGAGATGTGCAGGACTCCATACTTCACCATTGTCTTTGAGAGTTAAAATTACACTCACACCATTGTCTGTGTCAATTGTTCTGTAGTCAGTGATTGTATAAATGTTGTTGATTTCTAAATCAGTCCATTTCTTTGTGTCAAATTGACTTTGTTCTTTTAACAACGCTTCAAATTCATCAGTTGAGATATTTTGAATATTGTTGTTTGACATTTTTATGTTTATAAAATTTTCTTAAATATAAATAAATGGAGAAGATATACTATAGTCCAAAAGGTTTCTGGAAAGGACACTCAGCAGTTAGTAAATTAGCAAAAGAAGCAAAGGTTAGTCAGAAACAAGCATTAGAGTTCTTAAAGAAACAAGCAATTTGGCAAATATATTTACCTGCACCTAAGAGAATAATAAGACCAAAATTTGATGTGTCTGCAGAGAATGAAGTTCATCAGGCTGATTTGTTGTTTTTGCCTTATGACACTATTGGTAGGAAAACATACAAGTATGCATTGACAGTGGTTGATGTGGGAACAAGATATAAAGAAGCTGAACCTTTGATGTCGAAAGATAGTAAAGAAGTTGCAACTGCTTTTGAGAAGATTTATAAAAGACATTTGAAGCATCCTAAACTATTGCAAGTTGACCCTGGTAGAGAATTTATGAGTTCCGTTTCAACTTTGATGGAAAAGCATAATACCAAAATAAGAAGAGGTAGAAAAGAAATACACAGAGACCAAGGAATAGTAGAAAGATTTAATAGAACCTTAGCAGAAAGATTGTTTGGTTATCAGTATGCTAAAGAGATTGATACTAAAAAAAGAAACAGAGAATGGGTTAAGAGATTATCTGATGTTATTAAAGCATTAAATAAGGAGACGAAAAAACCTCCTCCAATTATAACAAGAAAAGTTGATGCTGAAATTTGTCCTTATGCAAATGTTAGATATTTGTATCAACCTGGAGAATTAGAAGGTGGTGGAAAGAGAAGGGCTACTGACCCAGTATGGTCTGTTGATATTCATAAGATTGACTATCATATTATAACGCAGGGAATAAGAGTTTATTATTTGAAATCTCCTGCACCTAAGAGAGGGTTTGTCAAAGAGGAATTACTTATTGTTCCGGCTGATACCCATACGCGTATGTCGTGATTCCATCTGGTGCTATGTATCTTTTTGTGTCTAAAGGAGAAAGTGTAGTCTTATTTACTTTTAATCCATATATGTTGTGATGCATTGAGCGTAGCATGTTCATTGAGTGTGTGTATTTCTTTTTGTTGAATAATGCATCTCTGTAGTTTTCAAAATTGATTTGTTTTTTGATTACATATTTTTTTGTTCCTTTCGCTTTTTTGATGACTTGTTCATCTGCTCTTAATACTGAATATAGTTTAGGACGAAGACCAATATATTCTGATATTGGAACACCAGCACATTCATCCTTCATCTTACCTATGACCTTCTTGTTTGTTTCATCGTATAGTGGATGTTCTTTTGGATAATCAGAGAAATCGTATTCATCTTTCATTTCAGACATATCTTTGTAAGCATCTTTGGTTTTGATATCTACTAATAAACTGTCTGTGTCGGTGTACAACAAGGTGCAGTTATTACCATACTTTTTTTTCAATGTATTATAATACCAATCATACATAAGATGTTTTGATAAATCTAAAACACAGAAGCCAACATATATTGGTTTATTTAGAGTTAATCTTGTTTTATTCACTTGAATGGCAGATAACTCATCAGAGAACTTTACTCTACGATTGAAGTTTGGTTTGGCTATTATCTTGCGGATTTTTTCATTTTCACTGCCATCTGTTTTGACTAATTTAATATCAACTCTTTTACGTATGTTTTCCATTGTTTTGCCAAATACTGAGTTGTTCATAAGTTTAAAGAAATCTTTTTCAAATGTAGTCTTTGCTTTTTACGTAATTCTGTATTCAGACGTTTGTAAGGTTCCATCCAAGGTTTCTCATCAAATTCTAATATTCTGTGTATTTTTGTTATTTTCATACCAAGTTGTTTGTGTAGTCTCAAGTTCTTGTAATGTACTACATATTTCTTCTTATCCATTAGATTGGGGACAAGGTTTTCTGTTTTTAACATACTATTTTCAATTAGTTCATTTTGATAGTCGGATAACCATTCTTTTTTAATTGCTAATTTTTCAGGTGCAAGTGGATAGTCGTTATGTAGTTTATGTAAATGTTTGGGATATTCTAAATCTACTTCATATATTCTTCCTCTACCTTTTTTTAGTGGTTGAAGTTCTCCATCTATTAAATCTTTATTAGTTATCCATTTGAAACCACCATTTGGAAGTGGTTGGCTCATTGAATGACCATATAAATTATTTTCATCTAAATACATTATGTAATTGTCTTCTTCATCTGGATTATAATCTGCTACATATTTATTGTTTGCTTTTGCGTGTCTTTTAGAAACCATACTTATTCCACCACGCATACCTTTTTCTATAAACAAATGCATATCCAAATCTGATAGAAGTTGTAATTCTATTTTTGTGTATTTTAGAAGAGCATCCCAAGATAGACCAGGTGCAGTGTAGTAATGTAGAGGGTCAAGTTTATAGTTATTCATACAGGTTTCTCTAAACTTTTGAAAAACATCTGCAAGTAAGAGAACATCTGTTTTGAGATATAAATCATGATAATCACCAAGTGTTTTACAGTTAAATTGTTTCCATACTTTTTGAGCGTGTTCATAGTCTTTTTGTTTGATACTTTCATCTGTTAGAGAACTGTAGAATTTGTCTATTGGTGGTAGTTCAGTTTCATTGAATCTTTCTTGACTGTCAATATATTCGTATGGATAGATACCTTTACGAGCAAGAAGATGTGAGTTAGTTGTATGTTTTACAGTTAATGGTAAGTCTGATTTGTTGAGTTGTTCATATCTTGTATTGTGGCATTTTTTACATTTTGCTGTTAATAACCAATTTTCATTGATGTTTATTTCTTCTGTATCTTTACATTTTTCACATTCTGTACTTACACCAATTGCTCCATCTACTAACTTTTCAAGAGAGGAAGCCATAAATTGAAAACTGTCTAAGAATTTTAGCTGTCCAATGTTGAATGAGATGAATTTCTCTGAATTATTTGCAATACAAGTAATGTTTCCACTTGTTTTGTGTATTTTCTGCATTATTAGATGACTATCATAACCTTTTAAGTTGTGGAAGATAACTGGAATTTTGGTTTTATTTGGTTTGATTGCAAGTTTGAGATTACAAGATTTGTGTGCTGGTCCTCTGTATTCTCCAGTAAAATGACAGTGGTCTTTTACTTTTGGATTCTTTTCATTAATTTCTTTTTCACATATCCAACAATGAGTAGCCTCTTCATAATCTTGTATGTTCTGTTCTGTCATTATTATTTTTTTAGGATGTTTAAAAACGTTGTTAATATTTTTTACTTCGCGTTCTAAGTGATTTAAAAAAACTTCAGCTGTATCTTCACCTCTGTAGATTACCGGTTTTTTAGCTTTACCATCATATCTAACAACTTGATAACCGAATCCACACGCTTCGTGTTCGCTTGTTATTTCTGATTTGTCTCCTTTTTGTTGTGATTTGGGTTTGATTGTGCTTTCAAAGTCAGCATAGATAACATATGGAACAGGCATTTGATTTTGATGGTTTTTA
The DNA here is from genome assembly GCA_963580285.1 of Lucinisca nassula. NCBI lineage: Eukaryota > Metazoa > Mollusca > Bivalvia > Lucinida > Lucinidae > Lucinisca > Lucinisca nassula. The sequence continues at coordinate 16,952,279 of OY757016.1, forward strand.
AACTTGATAAGACCTTTTGATGGCATTTCTATTCGCATTGGAGATTTATTTATGCCTTCACAGTCTTCTTTGTGTTTGATTAGTAGGTCTTCTCTTGAAAAACCGTGAAGACATCTATCACAGAAATGTGTTTTATGTTTGTGTTTATTGTTCTGATTGTAAAGTAATCTATTTAGGCTTTTAATCCAACAGTAGTGATATTTTGTTTCCTTTTGTAGTTTTTCATCTGGATTATAATTTTCATCTATTTCTCCTTCTTCATTATCATCAATTTCCTCTTCAACTTCTGTTATCAAAAGCAGGTTAATTCTTTCTTTATCATTTGATTGATTTGAAATATGATATGGAAATACAGTAAGTTTCTCTGTCTTTTTTGTGATTGTATATCCATAAACATTGATTGCTATATTGTTTTGTTTCTCAACTTTTGGTATTTGTGAGATTGGTGTGGGAAAGTCAATTCCTTCCATATTCAGATTAGGACATTTTTTATAACTATATACATTATTCAAGTTATTCTTTGCTGGATATAAGGCAGATTTTAATGCCCATTCTAAACATCTATTATCATTGTTTTTCATATTAATTATTGCTTGTTTGTTTGCTATTACTTTTGGAAGAGGAATATATGAAGAACCTTTGAGTGGTTCATATTTTGCTATGTTAACATAGAGTTTGATACTATGGTCAATTTCTAAACCTGTTGCGGTATTTGTGAATTTTTCAATCCATGTTTGTATATAAGTTGTTTGTTTGTTATAGTTTTCATCTAAATTATTTTCATTAAGAACTGCACATTGTTCTCCGTGTGATGCACGGATAACTTCTTTTCTTTCACCATTAAGTTCATCTTTAAAAAACTTTATAGATAACCCAATTGAAAATTTAATACCATTGTATTCTTTAATGTTTTCATTAATTTTATCTATAATGACAGATTTTTTATCATTAAACAAAATATTTGGGTCTTTATATTTATGAGCATCTATTTCATACGCTTTGAAGTAATTGCATAATGGATTATCAACTAATTTTATATCATCATTTATTACTTCTGCATTGACGGCTTGTTTTCTTTTCTTTTTATTTCTACGTCTTTTACGCAGATTATCTAATGCAGAAGTTTGTTGTGGTGCATCACTCTTCTGTTTCTCAATATCTAAGGATTTAAGACCCTTGTCTAAAGCCTCATCACTAATTCTTCCTTCACTATGCAATTGTATCAGTCTCTCTACAGAACTCATTTTTTGTTTTCTTTTAAACTATAAAAAAAATTTTTTAAATATAATAATAAAAATGGATATAGAAAAAGCAAAGATGCAAAATATATGTGCTATGTTGCCGTTAGGTTCAAATAAACCATGTAAAAACAAATCAGTAAAGCATTCTATATACTGCAAGGCTCATAATTTTATTATAAAACATAACAAAAGTAAAGTAGTGAAATGTTTGCAATGTGGTAAAGGTACTACAGCAAAATATCAAATCTGTGATAAGTGTGGTGGAAAGAATTTTAGAGAAAAACAGAGATATTTTAACTCTATAAAACCTTTTAAGCAGGAAATTGCAAGATTGAGTATGATAGAGTGTTGAGGATGATTCAGGTGTTATTGAGAGGGCGATAATTTAATTTTTTTATGCTCAAGTCGGCGATATAGTTTGTATCGCCGTTGAAATGAACAAAATGGATTACGCGTAATCATGAATAAAAAGTCTCAACAAAATGGATTACGCGTAATTGTCTTTGATATATATGTATAGACAAATATATCACCGATTACAGCGTAATCTTCAATCGATTGTTTCAACAAACAGAGTTAGTGATAATACTGCAGAATATATGTGGTATGACGTGTCTATATATAGATAGAGTGTTAGTTGTTGAGGATGATTCAGGTGTTATTGAGAGGGCGATAATTTAAATTTTTTTTATGCTCAAATTGGTGATATATTCGTTGTCCGTGCTTTACGGACAATGAATATATCGTCGAACCGGCACTACCTATATATAATATATATATATATTAAATGAATCTCATAAGCATGATGGGGAAACCTTGCAGCCGTTTGCAATACTCTGAGAAACATTTGTCTGCCAAAGCCAATCTAAACATTGAGCAATAGGCATACTAACAAATAAAATGCAAAAAAATGCAAGTTGATCAAATATAAATCACATCGATTACGAATTTCCATAAAATAACATGTTCAGTCATTTATCCACAGTTCACCAACAAACAAGGGAAACAACTCAAATAAGTAACGTTGCTACAAGTAAAAGCTTTCAATATAAAAAAAATCGGCCATCACAGGTCTAGCTCCAGAAATGTTAACGCCAACGCTTCAGTTCGATTGCTAACGTACCCAGCGGTGAGCAAGGGCTGAAAGGGTCTTACAGTCGCATTCATCAATAGTACCGTTAAAGCAAACGCTCCAGTTTGATCCTAAATTGCCCAGCGTGGAGCAAGGGTAGAAATAGGGAGAAATATTTCTTACTTAGAGCATAGTTCAAGAGATTGCTTCAGTACGACTACTTACTTGCCTTGCGTGGAGAACGGGCGGCCTAATAGGTCTTACAGTCGCTACGCATCCAGTATATTTCAAGCAAACGATCCAGTACGACTGCTATATGTATTGTGCCCAGCATGGAGCAATGACAGGAATAGGTTTTGCTCCTCGCCTAGCACAGTTTAAGCGAACGCTACAGTACTCTGGTACGACTGCTAACGTGCCCAACAGCTCAGGATTATTAAGGTCCTGCAGTTCAATGGTCTCGATTCAGGCGGGTTAATATGAAATTAATAAACCAACGGTTCTATTGGATACAAAGTTCTATTGGATACAAAGGAGTTGCCGTTCTGATCGTGGAAGTGCCCAGCATGGAGCGCCGGTGGCATTACACACTGCAACATTGGAACGTTCCCAGCGTGGAGCGAACGGACAGAATCGATATACCAGCATAAAACCGTCTTGCAATGAAACACCAGGTGTTTTTTGCTTTTTTTTCTGCGGATACTCAAGTTTTTTACACAATTCTCATTAACGATAGTGAAAGGACCCTAAACAAAACTTTTAGTACCACGTTCGCAGCGTGGTCCAGGCCCATTGTCGCGCTATACCAGGTACGGTGCAAGCTAACTGCTAACGTTCCCAGGGTGGAGCAACAACAGGAATAGGCCCGTTGTCGCCCCCAGATAACAGGTGCTGTTCAAGCTAACGTGCCAGAACCAATCCCAACGTTCCCAGGGTAGAGTAACAACAGGAATAGGCCCATTGTCGTTCTATGACAGGTAGAGTTGGAATAACCAATCCCAACGATCGCAGGCCGGCCTCGGTAGCTAAGTCGGATGCGCGTCTGACTGGTGATCAGGAGGACGCGGGTTCGATTCCTGCCGGGGTCGGCAACATTCTTTCGTGGAGATCGATCATGAAATCTTTTCTACGGTCATTCTCTCCCTTCCGCTGATTCAAGAAATTGCGGTTTTCAGTTTCTGGCTGAAGAATGTGCACTGAACTGGTTATCCGCTTACGTAAAAGCCTGCCCAGGAAAGTGTGGTTGGGTACGTAAACTGACCGCCTCAAAAATGACCTAAATCGTTTTGACTGGGCCGTTAAACTCCAACACAAAACACAAACGATCCCAGGGTGGAGCAATGGCAGGAATAGGACCATTGTCGCTCCACGACCGGAACAACTCAAGCTAACGTACCAATACGGCTTCTAACGTTCCCAGGGTGGAGCAACGACAGGAATGGCCCATTGTCGCTCCACGACAGGAACAATTCAAGCTAACGTACCAATACGACTCCTAACGTTCCCAGCGTGGAGCAACGACAGGACTAGGCCCATTATCGCTCCATGATAGGTATAGTTCAAGCTTACTTTCCAATACCACTGCCAACGTTCCCAGGGTGGAGCAACGGCAAGAAATCGGCCCATTGTCGTTCCATCACAGATACAGTTAATGCTAACCCTGCAAGCACACTTCGCCAGGGCAACGTCAAATCAACGTCGGTGTAACGTCAACCGACGTTCATGCGACGTTGTATGAACGTCATGACGTTGCATCGACGTTGATGTGACGTCATAATTTCGTCATGTGCCTGCTGGGAACGCACCAATACGACTGCCCAGGTTCCCAGGGTTGAGCAACGGCAGGAAGGGCGTATTGTTCAAGCCTACGTACCAATACGACTGCTAACTTTCCCAAGGTGGAGCATAGAAGCCTCCGTGGTGCAGTATTTACGCTACTCGCCTTGGAAACCAGGGGTCGCAGGATCGATCCCGGGCTTCTCCAGACTTTCGGATGAGTCTTTAAACCGAGGTCCCGTCTCCGTATCACATTAGCTGTTGGTGGGACGTAAAACTCAAAAACACCCATCCCAAGGTGGAGCAACGGCAGGAATAGGCTCATTGTCGCACCACGACACGTGAAGTTCAAGTCTACGTACCAATGCGACTGCTAACATTCCCAGGGTGGAGCAACGGCAGGAATAGGCCCATTGTCGCTCAATTGCAGTTAGAATCCGCCGGCCCCCGCGCAAAGGGGCTTGAAGAAATATATTGGCTGCATGATGCTTCCACGCAGAGATGAATCCGGCCAGCACACTAGTACTGGTAAACCGCTTAGAGACTCTAAGCCTGTCATGGAATCGCGGTGCGAGGCGGCCTATTTGTTACATTGGGCTTAAGATGTCATTTCATCTCAATGTCGGGTATTGTACTCGCAGATAAGATTGACCAGGCGAAGCTATCGTTTGTACCTGCCTTAGGAATATTCCATTAACAAAAAGGTAATCCAAGTCACCCGATTCTATGAATTCAACTGTAACACAAGCATGGCTGTGGCGTACTCAGAGTATATGACCATTTCGATTGCTTGAAGAAAGCGTGCGAAAGGCACTCGGCGGACTCAGCGAATTTGACATATTGAAAACATCTGAATAGCTCCACCCATTCGATCTTATCTGCGACTACTATAAAAGTCCCACAAAATTGGAAGCAACGTCTCCAAAATGACCTTTACAGTTTTGACGGGGACGTTAAACCTCTAATTACAAAAAAAAAACAATATGACAATATAGACTGCATGCATGGTAGTTAACCCAATCACGGTTGGCAACTTTGCTTCCCTCTTTAATTGCACGCCGGTGGGTCAGGCCTCAGATTCTATGACGGCTCCAACGTAAAGGCTTAATGAAAATTAGAGAGATAATGTCGGTTGGTGCCTGATGCTCTGACTCTGGTCGGGCTCATCGGAGTCTAACTGTTGGTTTTCTTTTGCTCCAGCATTTCAGTGGTTTCTTGCTGTCGAGTCCTCACCGTTGTCTCACCTCTGTGGTTCTTTGATTTTTGTGTTCACGGAGATGTTGCACTGATGAGTTAGGAGTCCTTCATGCGGACTGAACAAATTATTTGTCTAAATCGCGACGGAAGTAAGGGCGAGGATTGTGGCCACGTAAAATCGATTTAAGCCCCCCAGTGGAAATCTTCCACTGACCGTTCCAAGGCGGCTCTTCTGTGGCGATTTATTTATGTTGTTGTTTGTTACTTACTGTATGTATCACTTGTGTCTTTTGGTTTTGGATGGCCATATGGCCATTTTGTGGGAAAGTAACTGTCCTTATGGCCTTCCTTTGTTTAGGTTTCCATTATGGTCTGGTCGCTTAATGTTTGTATTTCTTTCCCTTTGGTGTCTTTTATGGGTGGAGTAAGTTAATTGTAGCAATTCCTGATCTTTGTTTTACTTCTACTTCTCAAAGCAACGGCAGGAATAGCCGCATGTTATAAATAATGTCAATGTCACGGGAAAGATTTGTTGTTGTCACGGGCTGATGGATTTAAGGTGGTTGTGGCCACATGATGATAGACGTTGATTAAACGGTCTTCTCCCGCTTTCTCGAGGGGGTTCAAGTAATGACAACTATATAGATGATTTCCATGTTTTTGAAGCTAGGAGAACCTTCTCCCTCTCGACCTCGTCATCTGAATAAATATTATAAATATCCTAAGAAATTAGGAATAACATATAGATGGTGTCCGTCAGGTGGTCGTGAGACCTACCCTCGCCAGGGACAAAGGAAGACTGACAAAAGCTGAGGTAAGAATGTGCGCATGCAGTGTTAATCAGTGACGTGAAAAGCGCGCGAGACTTACATAAGGACACCGGAAATTGATATACGCTACTCAGGAATGCTTAATGCTTAATGAAATATGAAATATATGAGTATATGAAGTATGAAAAACGACGATCAATAGGGGAAAATAACTGGAAATGACTAGAAAGTCCTAAGCGCAAGCGCTCCTCCAGTTTCCATAATTTCACTCTGTGACATCAATATAGCTGTTTCTAACCCTGCTGCACGCAACATATATATATATATATATATATATATATATATATATATATATATATATATATATATATATATATATATATATATATATATATATATATATATATATATATATATATATATATATATATATATATATATTAAATGAATCTTATAAGCATGATATGGAAACCTTGCATCCGTTGGCAATACTTTGAGTAACATTTGTCTGCCAAAGTCAATCTAAACATTGAGCAATAGGCATACAAACAAATATAATGCCAACAAATGCAGGATAATCAAATATAAATCAGATCGTTTACGAATTTCCATAAAATAACACGTTCAGTCCACCAATAAAACAAGGGAAACAACTCAAATAAGTAACATTGCTGCAAGTAAAAGCTTTAAATATAAAATCCTCATATTTTTCTCTCAGGCCCTCACGGGCCTAAAGTCGCTCCATGTCCAGAACTGTGAACGCAAATGCTCCATTTCGATTGCTAACACACCCAGCATTGAGCAAGGGCTGAAAAAGAGTCTTAGAGTCGCTCCATCAATAGCACCGTTAAAGCAAACGCTCCAGTTTGATGCTAACGTGCCGTGCGTGGAGCAAGGGTAGAAACAGGGAGAAATAGGTCTTACTAAAGTCATTTTATGTTGAGCAGAGTTCAAGAGATTGCTTCAGTACGACTAATAACTTGCCCAGCGTAGAGAAAGGATAGCCTAATAGGTCTAACAGTCGCTACAATCAAGCATATTTCAAGCAAACGATCCAGTACGACTTCAGCGTGGAGCAATGCCAGGAATAGGTGTTATAGTTGCTCCTCGCCTAGCACAGTTCAAGCGAACGCTACAGTACTCTGGTACGACTGCTAACGTGCCCAACAGCTCAGGATTATTAAGGTCCTGTAGTTTAATGGTTTCGATACGGGTGGGTGAATATGAAGTCAATAAATCAACCGTTCTATTGGACAAATGAGTGGCCGTTCTGAGAGTGGAGGTGCCCAGCATGGAGCGACGGCATTATTGGAGCGTATAATACCTATTCCTGCTAATACTCCACGCTGGGAGCGGTACATATTCTACTGGATCTGTCGCACGCTCTGTGCGACAACGCCATTAAGATTGTGAAAGTGCCCAGCGTGGAGCAGTGGCAGGAGTAGGGATAATAGTCGCTCCACCTCCAGCACAATTCAAGCGACCTGGCCAGCACAGAGCATGCGAGCACTCTGGAAATATATATGGTGTGCCCGTCGTGGAGCGAGGCCGGGAATAGTTTTATAGCCGTTCTGTTCCCAGTTCAGAGCATGCCAGCACTCTGGAAATATATGTAGTGTGCCCAGCGTGGAGCGGGGCCGGCAATGGTCTTATAGTTGTTCTGTTCCCATCACAGAGCATGCGAGCACTCTGGAAATATTTATAGTGTGCCCAGCGTGGAGCGAGGCCGGCAATGGTCTTATGGTTGTTCTGTTCCCAGCACAGAGGATGCGGGCACTCTGGAAATATATATAGTGTGCCAAGCTTGGAGCGAGGCCGGCAATGGTCTTTAAGTTGTTCTGTTCCCCGCACAGAGCATGCAAGCACACTAGAAATATATATAGTGTGCCCAGCGTGGAGCGAGGCTGGCAATGGTTTTATAGTTGTGTTCCCAGCACAGAACATGTGAGCACTCTGGAAATATATTTAGTGTGCCCAGCGGGGAGCGAGGTCGGCGATGGTTTAATAGTTGTTCTGTTTCCAGCACAGAGCATACGAGCACTCTGGAAGATATATAGTGTGCCCAGCGTGGAGCGAGGCCGGCAATGCTTTTATAGTTGTTCTGTTCCCAGCACAGAGCATGCGAACACTCTGGAAATATATTTAGTGTGCCCAGCGTGGAGCGAGGCTGGCAATGGTCTTATAGTTGTTCTGTTCCCAGCACAGAGGATGCGGGAACTCTGGAAATATATAAAGTGTGCCAAGCGTAGAGCGAGGCCGTCAATGGTCTTATAGTTGTTCTGTTCCCAGCACAGAGCATGCGAACACTCTAGAAATATACATAGTGTGCCCAGCGAGGAGCGCGGCCGGCAATGGTCAGATAGTTTTTCTTTTCCCAACACAGAGCATGCTAGCATTCTGGAAATAAATATAGTCTGCCCAGCGTAGAGCGAGGCCAACAATGGTCTTATATTTATTCAGTTTCCAGCACAGAGCATGCGAGCATTCTGGAAATATATATAATGTGCCCAGCGTGGAGCGAGGCCAACAATGGTCTTATAGTTGTTCTGTTCCCAGCACAGAGCATGCGAGGACTCTAGAAATATATATAGTGTGTCCAGCGTGGAGCGAGGCCAACAATGGTCTTATATTTGTTCTGTTCCCAGCACAGAGCATGCGAGCACTCTGGAAATATATATAATGTGCCCAGCGTGGAGCGAGGCCGGCAGTGGTCTATAGTTGTTCTATTCCAAGCACGAATCATTCGAGCACTTTGGAAATATATATAGTGTACCAAGCGGGAAGCGAGGCCGGCAATGGTCTTATTTTTGTTCTTTTCCGAGCACAGAGCAAGTGATAACTCTGGAAATATATATAGTGTGCCCGGCGTGGAGCGACGCCGACAATGGTCTTATATTTGTTCTGTTCCCAGCACAGAGCATGCGAGCGCTCCGGAAATATATATATTGTGCCCGGCGCGGAGCGAGGCCAACAATGGTCTTATATTTGTTCTCTTCCCAGCACAGAGCATGCGAGCACTCTGGAAATATATATAGTGTACCCTGCGTGGAGCGAGCCCGGCAATGGCTTATAGTTGTTCTGCTCCAAGCACGGATCATCCGTACACTTTGGAAATATATATAGTGTGCCCAGCGTGGAGCGAGGCCGGCAATGGTCTTATGAAGTTCTGTTCCCAGCACAGAGCATGCGAGCACTCTGGAAATATATATAGTGTGCCCTGCGTGGAGCGAGGCCGGGAATAGTTTTATAGTCGTTCTGTTCCCAGCACAGAGCATGCCAGCACTCTGGAAATATATGTAGTGTGCCCAGCGTGGAGCGGGGCCGGCAATGGTCTTATAGTAATTCTGTTCCCAGCACAGACAATGCGAGCACTCTGGAAATATAGTTAGTGTGCCCAGTGTGGAGCGAATCTAACAATTGTTTTATAGTGTTGTGTTACCAGCACAGATCATGCGAGCAGTCTGGAAATATATATAGTGTGCCCAGCGTGGAGAGAGGCCAACAATGGTCTTAAAGCTGTTCTGTTCCCAGCATAGAGCATGCGAGCACTCTGGAAATATATATAGTGTGCCCAGCGTGGAGTGAGGCCAACAATGGTCTTATAGTTGTTCAGTTCCAAGCACAGAGCATGCGTGCACTCTGGAATTATATATAATGTGCCCAGCGTGGAGCGAGGCCAACAATGGTCTTATAGTTGTTCTGTTCCCAGCACAGAGCATGCGAGGACTCTAGAAATATATATAGTGTGTCCAGCGTGGAGCGAGGCCAACAATGGTCTTATATTTGTTCTGTTCCCAGCACAGAGCATGCGAGCACTCTGGAAATATATATAATGTGCCCAGCGTGGAGCGAGGCCGGCAGTGGTTTATAGTTGTTCTATTCCAAGCACGAATCATTCGAGCACTTTGGAAATATATATAGTGTGCCCAGCGGGAAGCGAGGCCAGCAATGGTCTTATTTTTGTTCTGTTCCCAGCACAGAGCAAGTGATAACTCTGGAAATATATATAGTGTGCCCGGCGTGGAGCGACGCCGACAATGGTCTTATATTTGTTCTGTTCCCAGCACAGAGCATGCGAGCGCTCCGGAAATATATATATTGTGCCCAGCGCGGAGCGAGGCCAACAATGGTCTTATATTTGTTCTCTTCCCAGCACAGAGCATGCGAGCACTCTGGAAATATATATACTGTACCCTGCGTGGAGCGAGCCCGGCAATGGCTTATAGTTGTTCTGCTCCAAGCACGGATCATTCGTACACTTTGGAAATATATATAGTGTGCCCAGCGTGGAGCGAGGCCGGCAATGGTCTTATGAAGTTCTGTTCCCAGCACAGAGCTTGCGAGCACTCTGGAAATATATATAGTGGCCCTGCGTGGAGCGAGGCCGGGAATAGTTTTATAGTCGTTCTGTTCCCAGCACAGAGCATGCCAGCACTCTGGAAATATATGTAGTGTGCCCAGCGTGGAGCGGGGCCGGCAATGGTCTTACAGTTATTCTGTTCCCAGCACAGACAATGCGAGCACTCTGGAAATATAGATAGTGTGCCCAGTGTGGAGCGAATCCAACAATTGTCTTATAGTGTTGTGTTCCCAGCACAGATCATGCGAGCAGTCTGGAAATATATATGCTGTGCCCAGCATAGGGGGGGGGGGGGGGTCAACAATGGTCTTATAGCTGTTCTGTTCCCAGTACAGAGCATGCGAGCACTCTGGAAATATATATAGTGTGCCCAGCGTGGAGCGAGGCCGACAATGGTCTTATAGTTGTTCTGTTCCCATCACAGAGCATGCGAGCACTCTGCAAAATATATATAGTGGCCCAGCGTGGAGCGATGCCGGCAATGGTCTTATAGTTGTTCTGTTCCCAGCACAGAGGATGCGGGCACTCTGGAAATATATATAGTGTGCCAAGCGTGGAGCGAGGCCGCAATGGTTTTTATGTTGTTCTGTTCCCAGCACAGAGCATGCGAACACTCTAGAAATATGCATAGTGTGCCAAGCGAGGAGCGAGGCCGGCAATGGTGAGATAGTTTTTCTTTTCCAAGCACAGAGCATGCTAGCATTCTGGAAATAAATATAGTGTGCCCAGCGTGGAGCGAGGCCAACAATGGTCTTATATTTATTCAGTTTCCAGCACATAGCATGCGAGCATTCTGGAAATATATATAGTGTGCCCAGCGGGGAGAGAGGCCAACAATGGTCTTAAAGCTGTTCTGTTCCCAGCATAGAGCATGCGAGCAGTCTGGAATTATATATATTGTGCCCAGCGTGGAGTGAGGCCAACAATGGTCTTATAGTTGTTCAGTCCAAGCACAGAGCATGTGAGCACTCTGGAATTATATATAATGTGCCCAGCGTGGAGCGAGGCCAACAATGGTCTTATAATTGTTTTGTTCCCAGCACAGAGCATGCGAGGACTCTAGAAATATATATAGTGTGTCCAGCGTGGAGCGATGCCAACAATGGTCTTATATTTGTTCTGTTCCCAGCACAGAGCATGCGAGCACTCTGGAAATATATATAATGTGCCCAGCGTGGAGCGAGGCCGGCAGTGGTTTATAGTTGTTCTATTCCAAGCACGAATCATTTGAGCACTTTGGAAATATATATACTGTGCCCAGCGTGGAGCGAGGCCGGCAATTGCTTATAGTTGTTCTGCTCCAAGCACGGATCATTCGTACACTTTTGAAATATATATAGTGTGCCCAGCGTGGAGCGAGGCCGGCAATGGTCTTATGAAGTTCTGTTCCCAGCACAGAGCATGCGAGCACTCTGGAAATATATATAGTGTGCCCTGCGTGGAGCGAGGCCGGGAATAGTTTTATAGTCGTTCTGTTCCCAGCACAGAGCATGCCAGCACTCTGGAAATATATGTAGTGTGCCCAGCGTGGAGCGGGGCCGGCAATGGTCTTATAGTTATTCTGTTCCCACCACAGACAATGCGAGCACTCTGGAACTATATATAGTGTGGCCAGTGTGGAGCGAATCCAACAATTGTCTTATAGTGTTGTGTTCCCAGCACAGATAATGCGAGCAGTCTGGAAATATATATGGTGTGCCCAGCATAGGGGGAGGTCAACAATGGTATTATAGCTGTTCTGTTCCCAGTTCAGAGCATGCGAGCACTCTGGAAATATATATAGTGTGCCCAGCATGGAGCGAGGCCGACAATGGTCTTATAGTTGTTCTGTTCCCATCACAGAGCATGCGAGCACTCTGCAAAATATATATAGTGTGCCCAGCGTAGAGCGAGGCCGGCAATGGTCTTATAGTTGTTCTGTTCGCAGCACAGAGGATGCGGGCACTGGTCTTTAAGTTGTTCTGTTCCCCGCACAGAGCATGCAAGCACACTAGAAATATATATATAGTGTGCCCAGCGTGGAGCGAGGCTGGCAATGGTTTTATAGTTGTTGTGTTCCCAGCACAGAGCATGTGAGCACTCTGGAAATATATATAGTGTGCCCAGCGGGGGCGAGATCGGCGATGGTTTAATAGTTGTTCTGTTTCCAGCACAGAGCAAACGAGCACTCTGGAAAGATATATAGTGTGCCCAGCGTGGAGCGAGGCCGGCAATGCTTTTATAGTTGTTCTGTTCCCAGCACAGAGCATGCGAACACTCTGGAAATATATATAAGGTGCCCAGCGTGGAGCGAGACCGGCAATGGTCTTATAGTTGTTCTGTTCCCAGCACAGAGGATGCGGGCCATCTGGAAATATATATAGTGTGCCAAGCGTAGAGCGACGCCGTCAATGGTCTTATAGTTGTTCTGTTCCCAGCACAGAGCATGCGAACACTCTGGACTCTGGAAATATACATAGTATGCCCAGCGAGGAGCGAGGCCGGCAATGGTCAGATAGTTTTTCTTTTCCCAGCACAGAGCATGCTAGCATTCTGGAAATAAATATAGTGTGCCCAGCGTGGAGCGAGGCCAACAATGGTCTTATATTTGTTCAGTTTCCAGCACAGAGCATGCGAGCATTCTGGAAATATATATAGTGTGCCCAGCGTGGAGAGAGGCCAACAATGGTCTTAAAGCTGTTCTGTTCCCAGCACAGAGCATGCGAGCAGTCTGGAAATATATACGGTGTGCCCAGCGTGGAGTGAGGCCAAACATGGTCTTATAGTTGCATGCGAGCGCTCTGGAATTATATTATGTGCCCAGCGTGGAGCAAGGCCAACAATGGTCTTATAGTTGTTCTGTTCCCAACACAGAGCATGCGAGCACTCTAGAATTATATATAGTGTGACCAGCGTGGAGCGAGGCCAACAATGGTCTTATATTTGTTCTGTTCCCAGCACAGAGCATGCGAGCACTCTGGAAATATATATAATGTGCCCAGCGTGGAGCGAGGCCGGCAATGGTTTATAGTTGTTCTATTCCAAGCACGAATCATTCGAGCACTTTGGAAATATATATAGTGTGCCCAGCGTGAAGCGAGGCCGGCAATGGTGTTATTGTTGTTCTATTCCCAGCACAGAGCATGTGAACACTCTGGAAATATATATAGTATGCCCGGCTTGGAGCGAGACCAAGCGAGCGCTCTGGAAATATATATTGTGTGCCCAGCGTGGAGCGAGGACAACAATGGTCTTACAGTTGTTCAGTTCCCAGCAGAGAGCATGCGAGCACTCTGGAAATATATATAGTGTGCCCAGCGTGGAGCGAGGCCAACAATGGTCTTATAGTTGTTCTGTTACCAGTACAGACCAAGCGAGCGCTCTGGGAATATATATTGTGTGCCCAGCGTGGAGCGAGGCCAACAATGGTCTTATAGTTGTTCTGTTCCCAGCACAGACCAAGCGAGCGCTCTGGAAATATATATTGTGTGCCCAGCGTGGAGCGAGGACAACAATGGTCTTATAGTTGTTCTGTTTCCAGCACAGAGCATGCGAGCACTCACTCTGGTCATATATATAGTGTGCCCAGCGTGGAGTAAAGCCGCCAATGGTCTTATAGATGTTCTGTTCCCAGCACAGAGCATGCGAGCGCTCTGGAAATATATATAGTGTGCCCAGCGCGGAGCGAGGCCGGCCTGTTCCCAGCAGAGAGCATTCTAGCGCTCTGGAAATATATTTAGTGTGCCCAGCTCGGATCGAGGCAATGGCAGGAATAGGTCCATTCCCGCTACATGTCCAGCATAGTTCAAAGAAACGTTCCAATACGACTTCTAACTTACACAGGGTTGAGCAGCTGCAGGAATAGGTCCATTGTCGCACCATGTTCAGCACAGATTAAGCAACAGTACCCCTACGACTGCCAACGTACCCAGCGTGGAGCAACGACAGGAATAGGTCCGTTGTCGATCCATCAGTCCAGCACAGAGTTCAAGGAAACGTACCAATACGACTGATATTGTGCCCAGGGTTGAGCACCAGCAAGAATAGGTCGAAAGTCACTACATGTCCAGCACAGTTCAAGGAAACGCTCCAATACGTCGCTAACGTTCCCAGGGTGGAGCAACGGCATGAATAGGACCATTGTTGCTCCATGGCAAGCAGAGTTCAAGCAAATTTTCCAGTACATTAAAACCGACTTGAAATAAATTTAACTTCACGTGATTTGAAAACGGTTTACCTTAATGCATGTAAGACTTAAATTTAGTGTTGAACTTTCCACAGTAACAAGAAAAAAAACTAGCAGTTTGCGAAGGAAATAGATCAATATTTATATATCAGTCGTTATGTTTGTTTAAGTAAAGGTGGTGTCTAAAATTGATAAGTATTTATAATAAAATACTAAAAATAAAGTACCTTAAACGTTTAAAACAACATTTTTTTGTGAAATAAATTTACATTATCCTATTTTATTTAGATATTACAGAAAATCAAACGCTGAATGCGGCTATTTAAAATTTAATAGCATTTTCTTGTGGTTCCAATTCTATGGTAATCTCCCTTGCGAAGCTATAAATACACCTGATAACGGCTTTAAAGTGCCAATCGCATTCCTATAAGTATAAAAGTCTACACCCACAACTTTAAGTTGTACGGTCATAATTTGACTTCTACACAACGGGAGCTAAGAAAATGGCAATGACAAATAATTAATGCTTCTGTAGGTTTTCTTTGAATTCAAGGGACGAAAAGACCCTGTGAAAATTTGCTCCAATTTTATGAAACGAGCAACCAGTCTAAGTATAGCTGCAACTGTAGGAAAAGAGTGTGCCCACGGTGGAGCAAACGTTCCCAGCGTGGAGGTGCCCAGCATGGAGCGCCGTCATTACACCCTGCAGCACAGCGACTTGCAGTAAGAGTAAGGTCCCTTGTTTGGTAAACGGCGTTCTTGCCAAAATACCGTGATTTTTTGGACAAACAATAGACGGATCCAATGTTTTGACTCGTGACCTTGTTTACCTGTCATTGTGCATGCGCAAAATTACTTTTCCTTCCGATAACGCTCTTTCGTGGTTGGCAAAAAGCCCCTGGTTCCATATAAACACATTGTAAATTGGTTTAATATTACGGGCATATTTTAGTTGACTGCCACAGAAAATCGATCGAAATACACTTTAAATGGGTAGATATATATATATACAAGTATAGCTTTTACAAAAAGCTAGGTCTACGCATAGCACATATTAAATGTGAATCCCAGAAACGTGTTTTATACAATTAACTGTCTTTGGCAATATTCTAATTGCCATCCTGACGACTGAAGTATAATGTCTAAAAATGCTGTAATATTGTCAAGAAGTACTTTTTCATCTTTAAATGGCACATGTATGCTTGTGACATCTTTCAAATTAAATGCTTGAAAACTGTTGGAGAAGTTGGACTTTATATAGGACTAATTGAAGATTAAACCTAAAAGTTTATTAACGGCGAGGTATGTTTTTTTAGCTCACCAGAGCCGAAGGCTGCTGAGTAGCTTATAGGATAGGCAGTTGTCCGTCGTGGTCGAGAGTTTATAGATGTATATTTTTGTATTAGCCTGTACAATATGACAGCAGATATAGGCTTGTACAAATGTAATACATGTAGCAATTCTGTGCCAGAGCTCTGCGCGCCGGCCTCTTTTTGTGTGAAAGCTTACACTTGCTATAGGTTGCTCTTTTCTTCTTGTGAAAGCTTATACTTGTTGTGTTGCATAAGAATGGAAAGGTCAACCTGCATTGTGGGTAACTAATGGCTGTACTTCCGTGTTAAACTCAATCTCTATAATGTCTACGCCCATGGGCGTAGACAATTAGAGTTCATTCATGCGTCTTCCGCATTTAGTCTTTCGTTTTGTGCATTTTTATTACAAATAATTAAGACCGTCCCGCCTCGTTACCTGCATAAGTTTAACAGGTAATTATCATCAAAAACATCCTCAAATCTTCTAGAAACCAATAATTACTAGCTAAGAAGTGTCTATTATAAAAGTTTAAAGCTCAAATTTGTCGTTTCGAGTCCAAATAAAATACAAGTTTACAGAAAATAACATCGCATTTACAATGGTGATAAACGGCCAAATACGTTTTTGCCCACCACCGGTACGTCCCGCCAAATAGTATTATTGAGCGATTACGTAGTGTTTGGATGTGTCTATAGGGCCTTCGCAGTGTTCATTAGCACGTAATTATTGAATACGTCCCAGCAGGCACATGGCGTAATTGTGACGTCACATCGACGTCAGTGCAACGTCATGACGTTTATGCAACGTCACATCTACGTCGGTGCAACGTCATGGCACCGACGTTGATTTGACGTTGGCCTAGCGACGTGTGCCTGCTGGGTCTTACCCGTATTTATCATCAACACAAAGGAGAAAGCGATGATCACAAGCCCCGAAACAGAAGAACGACCTCCCGTCACAGCAGTGACCATTGTCCCCCTCACCCCCGGGGTTCTCGTAGCGACGAAGTTTGATAGACATCTTACCGGTACCAGAAATGTCCTGAAATTAAAAAAAAAACATCTGGCAAACAGTCAAACAGTTTGAACATTGATCAGCCTGCTCTGATCTGCGTCAACGACTTTTTACTTAGGAGTCGACCGTTATTGTGATTGGCGTCTTAAACAAGGTGGGTCATCTAAATAACCAGAGCCGCTTGCTCCGCAGCTTAACCCTTGTCCTGCTGAATATTCATATATGCCATACCCACTACCGATTATCAACCAATCAGATTACCTGTAGCAAATTATTACAACAAATTCACAATCTGAATGACAAACAATGTAGATCCTGATCAGATGGCTTCTTCAGAAGCCATCTGATCTGGATCTACATTGTTTCAAAGAAAAGGCATATCCGGGCTCAGCAGAACAAGGGTTAAACCTTCGCAAACCACTGAAAGGTGTCTGGGTGATAAATAAACAAACACAATATCTCCCGGTATATGTCTTTGAATAAAATCACAGAAACTTTGCTCAAAACACGTCTGGCTCCGTTATGTACTGTGGCTACGTTTCGATGTAGTATGGCTATGAAGTTGTAAACATACGTTTGTTCAGTTTTGTTTGTTTGATTTGAGGTTTAACGTCTCCGTCAACTCTGTGTAGGTCATTTTGGAGACGTTGCTTCCAATTTTGTTAGACTTTTACCCGACATTGAGAACCGACCCCGATAGCTTAGTTGATAGAGTGTCCGCTTCGGGGAACCGGAGGTCACGGGTTCGATCCCGAGCCGCGACATACCAAAGTCGTTAAGAATGGTACAAGCTACTCCTCGCTTGGCACTCAGATTTACGGGGTAGAGCTAGGACTGGTCGACCCAGTGTCAGGATAATGTGACTGGGTGTTGTATCATGTAATATGTCTGGGACACGATACTTCAGTGAGGCAGCACTATAAAAGTGAGCACTGAGCTCCCTGTCGCAACCAGACACCGTCGTGTTATGACTGAAAAGTTGTTGAAAGCGACGTTAAACCCGAATTCACACACACACACACACACACACACACACACACACACACACACACACACACACACACACACACACACACACACACACACACACACACCTGACATTGATATGAAATGACATCTCAAGCCCTGTCGCCCAATGAAACTAATAGGGTTTATAAGCATGGACGGTCCAACTCGCACCCCTTTGCCTGGGCAGGCTAAGATCCTCTAATCGGTTTACCAGTACTCGTATGCGGTCGATTACAGCGTGGAAGCATCATCTATTTCTTCAAGCCCCGATAGGCGGGGACCAACTTTTGTTCAGTTAGTTCTGCCATTTAACAGCTCCGCGGTTTATCGGTAAGCATTACAACTTGGCAACTTCGTGCAAAGATTTTATCATTAGGTTTGCGGGAAAAAATGAAACAACTAGTCCTTAACGTGCTTATACAGGCAAATTCAGCGAATCGGGGGAGATCAAGAGACACCCGGTATTGACAGAATAACAAAGGTGGATTCTAACTCCCAGGATTGTCTCTGAGTGTAGGCCTGGAAAAATCCTGAACTGAGACTTAAACTGTTCCGTTTAATCATAAAATTCTAAAATTTTTAAGCAAAAAGTGTAGACCCTGATCAGACGCCGCATTCTGTCGAGCTTGATCTGAGCTTAGCCCAACCCGTTATTCCAGTCAGATTCTACAGATGACCCTACTACGCACAGCTTTAAAATTAACGCGGCTGTTTTCATAAAAAAATGAGTGATAGTCACTCAGTGGACTTTAGCATTGAAGAATTTTATGCTCAGTAACTTGGGTCAATTGACAAACAATCTAAAATGGACTATGCATTTTGGACATGTGCACGCAGCAAAGACTCAGACTCAGAGCTAACGAGCACTCATAATCTGTTTTTGCATAATTTAAAAGATAAAATGACAGACTCATGAAGGATAGCATTATATCGCATAGGCTTGTTATCGTAATAATGTGGCTCCCGTCTAATTGATAATTTAGTCACGATGAAGATGCTTGTTTAATAAGTAACCGGGCACAAAGAGCACATTGGGGCTACCCCCAATAATTTGGCGGAACGAAAAACCCAAATCCACCCAAATCCACCTAAACTACCCAAAGCCACATAATAGTTACCCAAATCCATCTACATGTCATTTCGATTATTTTTATGAGTTACATTGTGTGTATATAGTAAATACATGGTTAGTGTCTTTAATATGTATATATCCATCAGGTCATAAAAATCAACAAATTAGTCACTACAAAATGTTTTTAATTTCTTGTTGAAAATTTCAATAGTAATGGTCATTATTCTACCAGGAAAGGGAGTTAATTTGTGCAGAAAAAAATAGTCAGGGAGAAGTACTACTCGGACATAGGCGGGTTTTTGTTTGATTTTAGGTTTGAAGTCACCGTCAACACTGTAAAGGTCATTTTGGAGACGTTGCTTCCAATTTTGTGGGACTTTTACCCGACATTGAGATGAAATGACATCTAAAGCCCTGCCGCCCAATGAAACAAATAGGGTTTATAAGCATGGACGGTCCATCTTGCACCGCTTTGCCTTGGCAGGCTTAGATCCTCTAAGCGGTTTACCAATACTCGTGTGCGGTCGGTTTCAGCTGTGCGTGGAAGCATCACTGCAGCCCATTTATGTCTTCAAGCCCCGATGGGCAGGGGCCGAGGGCATAGGCGGGGGTGGGTTCTGCAAATCTCTATACTGCTTAACTGCTAAATAGCCCCACCTTCAATCAAGAAGATAAAAACGAAGATTTAACCCATTTAAAACAAATAGAGAGATCCATCTTACGGTCCAAAACCAGTTTTAATGTTTGTCTGATGTGTTAACCAAAAACAATTCTCGATACTTTCAGAAACCAATGAAGAAGCAGAACAGACGCCGCAGAACGCAGACGCCGCAGAACGCGGCGTCTGATCTGGATCTTCACTTTTTCCAGGTCACATGACCAAGATGGCCGTCATGCCCGTAAGAGGTCAAAATCCTTCGAACAATCTTCCCCGGAACCAGTGGGCCGATTGTCATGAAACTTGCTACGTAGCATTGTAGACCCGGGCCCATCATAGTAAATTCAAATTAGTCCCCTCAGATGACCTTGTTTCTTTTTTGTGTACGCTAGGCATGCATGGTATAATCACGATTTCCTTTCTATATTTGTTTTCCTTACTTATATATATTTTCCTGTATATTGTTTCCTGTAGTTAGTTGGTTTCCAAATATTTTCCCATCTAACCATACAAATTCCTATAATTAACCCTTAACCCATTTAGTACCAGAAACCCCAAAACGGGTACCCTGGCAAGCAGTGCAGGGCCTACACTGTTTGCAAAAAGTTCAGCCATTTTCAAAAAAAAAAAAAATTGAAGAAAACACAACCTGACACCCCTAAATCACGAAACGGACTCCTGCCATATATAAGGAGGAAGATTCCATTTGGTACTAAAAGGGTTAAACGCTGATGACGGCATTTCCATATTCTTATTTTACTCAGTGATTTTTCAGCGAAAATAAAGCCTGGCACGTCAAGTGAAACCCATGATGGCAGATGATTAACATGAAATGTCAAGCTTCATAAATCCTGAAAAAAGTGGGTGGGGATAGAATGCCGTCTGCTATGGATTTTTTCGAGTGCTTTAGGAGTTAATTGTTTTCATAACATTTTCCCATCAGACCATAGCTCATCCCATCTCATCATCATATAATGAGCTGATTGACACGGATGCAATCAAAGTACTGGCATGATTGGTGGGTCGATTGTCTCTGGGTGTATTTATTTATTTCGGTCCCCGCCCATCGGGGCTTGAAGAAATAGATAGGCTGCATGATGCTTCCACGCAGAGCAAAAAACGACCCGCGCACGAGTACTGGTTAACCGCTTAGAGGATCTATGCCTGCCCAGGCAAAGCGGTGCATGTCGGTCCGTCCATGCTTATAAACCCTATTAGTTTCATTGGGCGACAGGTCTTGAGATGTCATTTCATCTCAATGTCGGGTTAATGTCCCACAAAATTGGAAACAACGTCTCAAAAATGACCTATACACTGTTGACGGGGACGTTAAACCTCAAATCAAACAAACAAACAAAATTTATTTATTTATTTATTTATTTATTTATTTATTTATTCGTTGATCTATGTTGTATGGCTCTTTCAAGATTATTTCACTCATTTCGAGCCGATCGTTAATATGAGGTCGGCGAAAACCAGTTGACCCAGAATATGATGTCTCACATGTGACCCGAGCGAGGCTCGAGCCACCGCGGTGAAAGACCTAATGAATAAGAGTCAGTACTCATACATGCCCACATGACCACGGAAGCCCATCCTCTAGGGTATATCCCAGCCAGCAAAAAGCAGCGGACCAATGTCGGGCCGACAGCGATACGACGTTAACACGCCGCATCGCTGTCGGTCCGATGTTGGCCCGACAATCTTTGCTGGCTGGGAATGCTCGGAAAACGGTCCTGAACTAGGGCCGATTGCCTTAATTACCTGTACTTAAAGCAATCAGTAAAGACACTGATCAGAGGCGTCTGATCTGTGTCTGTACTATTTGTCAATGTCCAAGTTTGGGAACCAAGGCATATATGGATTTACCATTTCAAAAATGAAGAATTAAGACCACCTTTGGGACTGTTCAAAAGTGGTCTTTAAGACCACTTTTGAACAGTCCCAAAGGTGGTCTTTGACCAGAGGCTACTGTATGCAGAAAACACTTACAAAAATAACTGCATCCTACTAAATAAACTTTTAAAAGGAGAACTGGTCTTAGTTTTTGGTGGTCTCAATAGACGAATTTTACTGTACAAGCGGGGCCTATATGTTTATTATTAATATTCGCGCGGTTTAAATTTATTGGTCAATGGAAGTCAACCGAACATCAGCAGTATAAGTATAACTTTGGGTTGGTACCAAAATATTTGATCGAGTGTCACCGTTTTAGATACATGCATCAGAATTTTAGTTCTTTGATATTGACCCAAATAATTAAATAAATAAATGAATAAACACTATTGATTTGTTTGTTTGGTTGGTTTGTCGTTTAACGTCCCCGTCAACACTGTAAAGGTCATTTTGGAGACGTTGCTTCCAATTTTGTGGGACTTTTACCCGACACTGAGATGAAATGACATCTCAAGCCCTGCCGCCCAATGAAACCAAGGGGGTTTATAAGCATGGACGGGCCGACTCGCACCGCATAGCCTGGGCAGGCTTAGATCCTCTAAGCGGTTTACCATTACTCGTGGGCGGGTCGGTTTCAGCTCTGCGTGGAAGCATCGTGCAGCCCATCTATTTCTTCAAGCCCCGATTGGCGGGGGCTATAAACACTTTTGAAACTTTCTTTTCAGTGGGTTCTATACGAATGCGTCGATCATGCCCATCGGACACACAACGTGTATATAACGTCACATCAACGTCAGTGCAAAGTCGCCAATGAAAAGTCATGACGTTGCTTTTTTGTTTGTTTTGTTTGATTTGAGGTTTAACGTACCCGTCAACACTGTAAAGGTCATTTAGGAGACATAGCTTCCAATTTTGTGGGACTTTTACCCGACATTTGGTGAAATAACATCTCAAGCCATGTCGCTCAATGAAACCAATAGGGTTTATAAGGATGGACGGCCCGACTCGCACCGCTTTGCCTGGGCAGGCTTAGATCCGCTAAGCGGTTTACCAGTACTCGTGTGCGGGTCGGATTCAGCTCTGCGTGGAGGCATTATGCAGCCCATATATTTCTTCAAGCCCCGATGGGCGGGGGGGGGGGGGCGATCCGACACTGATGCAACACTGTTTGAATGTCATTTAAGAAATGAATTTAATTTTCTGCCGTTCATGAAAGTATGAACGCAGTGGGTCCTCTGAAAAGTGAACCCCGAAAACTTTGCTAGCGACCAGCTGGCGTTGATACTTTTATATTTACAGTTCAAGTTTAGAGCCCTATGTAAACCTTCAGTAAACAATGCAGTTCAAACTTCCATTAACGCATCGAGTCACATGATTTTCGGTGACATCAAGTGAGGTCAGCCTTAACCATGGTTCTCTGCGATCGGATTGGGCGTTGGCGACGTCAACGCTGTTCCGGTCTTTTGTAGATGTCACTGTTTTTCGGCTTTAAAAGTTTGCCACATAAGCATTATTTTCGCCCAGTTATAAGGAGCAAAGAAATAAACTACTTTTTTCTGCTGTTCATTTAAGAAATGAATTTTATTTTTTCTGCTGTTCATGAAATTATAATCGCAGTGGGTCGCGTGCAAAGTAAATGAACCCCGAGGGGGTAGATTGGGACCTGTTAAAGCCGCGGGTCTAACAAACATTAGCTGACCCATAACGGAAACACGCTTATATAATTTTTGACTCCATTAAACCCCTTTTTTATATAGTTAAACTGGAGTTATAGAGGACTATACATTATTTTTCCTATTTCTGCTAAAAAACATACATTGTGGGTACTTTTTAGGACCGCCTCAGCGAGGCTGTTCTAACGATTACCCGAAATTTATGTTTTATGCAGAAATATAAAAATGTCAGAATTTGTTACCTGAAAATTTTCAGTATGTTTTATTTTATTATTTATTTATTTATTTTATTTTATTTTATTATTATTACATGTATTTTTTTTTTTATTTTTTTTTGTTAAAATTTTCAGTATATTTGATTTTTTTTTTCTGAAGGGACTATAAGCATTCTCCGAGTTTTGCTTTTCAAGTGTGCATGCGCATGATAAAGGGTCTCAACGCCTTCGCCGATTAATATTTTGCAAATACGCATTTTAATACGATAACACATCCGTGTGACATAGTGCATTCTTTCATATCTCCAAAACGAATATTTTCCTTATGAAATTTTGTAATATTTTTTTATTATTGTTGACCCCAAACATAGGTTATGTGTACTCGTAAGGACCGCGTCAATTAGGCGGTTCTAAAGGGTACCCACAACCTATGTCTTGGAACAGAAATAAGAACAATGGGGTATATTTTTTTTTTTATTTCTGTTAAAAGTCCCCTGAAAACCCCAATTTTCTCTATACAATGTTGAGTTTTAAGGGGGTGATTAATACACGGACTAAAGTTCGTGGTGTACCAAATTCAGTACCTCAGAGGTCTTACTGATATGTAATCGTCAACAGTGTGGTTAAAACCAAAAAGGTTAAAATCAAAACAAAATAAGTGTTGGGCAAGAATGTGCCTGGGCAAGCAAAGCATATCCCCATCCGAGCATACATCAACCAATGCAGCGCAAGCGAAAGGCCAATCGCATACATCAGGTGAGAGACGCCTACCGCTCGCATAAGGAAATCCCAAACCGAGCCACCTCAGCCATCATGGCCCACAAACCACGGCAGTCCCAGGCTCAGGACCAACTTTTAAGTTTTCGAGCATGAAGCCCGGCATGAAGCTGCCTCTAGGTTTCCTCCTGACGGGGCTTTGTTTATGCTCAGTCTAGTCTGAGTCTATCCTTATCACGTCTGTGGAATGAACACCAACTAAACTCCAATTTGTATAGAGAAAACTGGGGTTTACGGGGGTATACATTATCTTTCATACTTCTGCGCCAAGACATAGGTTGTGGGTACTCGTTAGAACCGCCTCAATGAGGCGGTTCTAACGAGCACCCACAATCTATGTTTGCAATATAAATAAGAAAAAATATCAAGGACTTTCGTCAGAAAAATAGCCATTTTGGAGATGTGAAAAATGCACTATGTAATCGTAATGCAAATTACACTTATACTCTGAGTGCTTTTCTCATATCACATGGCTGAAAATATTCTATGAAAAGAAAAAGAAAAAAGAAATAAAAAACAACCATATATAAAGATGCGATATTGACCATTTTCTCATTAGCTATGATGAGACCCATAATTTGAGTGAAAACACAAAGGAATATATCACAATGTTTTCTCTGAAATAAGTCATTTTTTCTACAGAAAAATTCTTGTAAAAAGATCACCTTTGGGGCTGTTCAAACAGTGGTCTTGAATACCATTCTGGAACAGATTCAGTAGAATGACCACCTTTGGCACTGTTCCAAAGTGGTCTTACTAGAGGACACTGAGTGTAGAAAACACACAGTAAGAAAAACTAGAAGTTTTTAAATATGCTTTTCATTACCAAAACACGCCTATACAAATACATTGTAAACTTTACCGCCGAAGTAGGAAGAAAAAAATGTGATATTTTTCTTATTTCTGCTCAAAATAAAGATTGTGGGTACACGTTAGAACCGCCTCATCGAGGCGGTTCTAACGAGTACCCACAACCTATATTTTCGAGCAGAAATAAGAAAAATACGGTTTTACCCCTGTAAACCCCAGTTTTACTATATAAAAGTGGGGTTCAAGGGAGTCAAAATTATATAGACTTGTTTTCGTGATGAAAAGTAAAATTAATCTCAGTTCTAGTAGGTTTAAATATAACGGAATTTCACTGTTTAGATAGATAACAGTATCTTTTATGGTAAAGAAACAAAGAAAAGAAAAATAATAGACCATGCAAAAATAAGAAAAACTCACCTTTATTGAACAAATAAATACAAAAACCAAACTGACACACACATTGAACAACCTCTCCATTTCTATTTGTTATTAGAACTGTTAAACTAATTCAAATATTTTTCAAAACATGCATGCAGCTGCCACTGAACAATTTTTCATGAACACATTTCTGATAAACATCAACACATGTAAGTGATTGAAGCAAAAGTCATAAAAACTGTTTATTCTTTATAACACTGGTATATGTAGGAGTTCCTGCGGTATGTTATTGCCACCTTTTTCCGTCGTTGAATATATCATTATCTAAACTTTGAAATGAAATATAAATGTCAATGTTTCGGAATAAAATCCTGGCATTTCAAACTATTGGCACATGAACATCAAAAATCGAGGCAGAATTCAGACAAGGTCAGCAGTCAGTCAGCGTCCCATTGCAATGAGGCGATTAACAGAACATTAGGGGGCAGTTGAACTTTTTATGAAGTAAAGTGACTGTCCATAAATGTATCAACATTAAATAATCAAAGCATTACAATGTAGTGCATACTTTCCAAAACAGTTATATTTCTGATGAAAATTTGTGATATTTTTCTTATTTTTCCCCCAAACATGGATTTTAAGTGCCCTTTACGAGTTCCAACAACCTACGTCCTAGAACAGAAATAAGAAAAATAATGTTTAACCCTGTAAACCCCAGTTTTCTCTAATTAATATGAGGTTTAAAGTGAATGACCACCGTTATAACATAATTACTTCATTTGCAAGAAAAAGTTACTGTAATGATTAATCTCTGACTTTTATTACCAATTGAAACCTGCTAAGGTAATTAAATCAACATTTAATGGTTTCAGTGAAGTCTTCTGGCAGCGGCCATATTTTCCCCAAGGTAATCCAAATCTTTCCCAGGGTTCAACATGTTTGCTAAAATCCTGATCTCATGGAGACTGTAGAAGCTCTATGTCTCTCTATGCAGCTACTAAAGGAGAAGTGATTAGGCTCTCTAATCAGGTTGAATTCTCAAAAATCCTTTGAATAGGCTGTCAGTTCAGGATCTTACATACTGGCTTCATTATGTTTTTGGATGAAAATAAAGACTTTGAAGACAGTTTTCCTGAGTTTGGTGACATTGGTTTCATTGGGTGGCATTCATCTCAATGTCGGGTAAAAATCCCACAAAATTGGAAGCAGCATCTCCAAAAATGCCCTAAATAGTGGTGATTGGAATGTTAAACATCAATTCAATCAAACAAAATCTGTTCTTTCCTACAAAACAATTGTTTTCTGTAATACTTGTCTGATCTACAGTTAATTACATTGTTCACCTGTACACTGTTTGCATAAAATCCAGGACTTTATCCAAAACTGAAAACATAAATTATGGGTACTCAAAGGAATCACCTCATTGAGTACCCACAATCTATATATATATATATGCTTTAATCTGGATTAACCCAATTAGTACCCGAAACCCCAAAAGAGGTACCCTGGCAAACAGTGCAGGCCCAGATCAGACGCCGAAGCACACGGCGTCTGATCAGGGCTTACACTGTTTGCAAAATTTTCAGCCATTTTCCTTATAAAATTTTAGGAAAACAACCTGACAGCCCTTAATTTTGAAATGGACTCCTGGTATATATAAGGAGGAAGATTCCATTTTGTACAAAAAAGGTAAAGAAAAATATCACAAAAGACCATATGAAGTGCCATGAAATATTACCTAAAATTGTCAAGGCGTGCCAAGGAAATGATTGGTTAAATGATACTGATAGGCATTAATTAATGAAGAAAAGAAAAGAGACAAGTAATCAACACACTTTCAAGTCCACTTGAAAACAGCTATCTTCAAAATGTTTAGCACAAATGTTATGCTTTGCATAAACAAATGTCTAGATGTTAAGAGTCTCTGTTCCAAGACTATGAAACCATTTTTTGTTTAACATAACTCTCTATTTTTCTAAGGGTCATGGATAGAAACAGCTAATTCCTTGTCCAGTATTTGCCCTTACAAGAAAGCATTTTTATTATTTTAAAGCTCACTTTCTCCTCTAAAATCCTCAGCTGCTAAAGATAGCTGTCGGAAACATGGACTGAACAGTCTCCTTGAGATCACTGCAGGAGATATAATCTGTAAAAATGTCTGACACCCTATAAACAACTTTAATGAGCCATTACAGTTAATTAGAGCAACAGTTTAGGAGGAGAATATGATTTTATCATTCCTCAATGGTGTTATTGTAAAATGGATCTGAGAAAAAAAAATGGTGGTCATTCACTTTAAAGGGGTGTTCATTTCACGGACTTGTTAATGTGAAAAAAAGAAAGACGTTTGATTGTGTAGGGTATGATAAAATATGTTTATGTTGTTGTTGTTTTTGTTGTTGTTGTTGTTGTTGTTGCTGTTGTTGTTGTTGTTGTCTTTTTATTTTTTCAAGATTTCAGGCAATGCTTGATCCCTTTACTGAATCATACAGAGTGTATGGACTAATCGGCGAGAGATTTTCATTCCATATACATATGTAGGAAATGTCCTTTGATTCTGAGATCTTGTTTTCTCACTCACGGGACAAGAATATCCCTTTGTATGATAGGGTATGACTTCTTTGTCTCTTACTGCTATATGTATCATACCCTAGGGTGTTATTAACTTTCTCAGTCTGTCAGCTACATGTATTGTTTAATACAGAAAAACATGTACATTGCATTAAATATGTTCTATAAAAGGGTTATCCTTTGGAAGCAAGGAATACACCACAGAACTGGAAAACACGAAGTGCACATGTTTTCTGGGTCAGACTAGCTAGTTTTGGCCAATTAGGCCTCATCAGTGACCCTCAGATATTTTCAAAATTCCACAATGGAATCAATGATCCCAAAGGACAAGAAAATGTAAACTTCACTATGATGAAGCACTATGCATTGGATGAAAATGTAAACTACACTATGATGAAGCACTATGCATAGGATGAAAATGTAAATTACACTATGATGAAGCACTATGCATATGATGAAAATGTAAACTACACTATGATGAAACGCTATTCATAGGATGAAAATGTAAACTAAACTATGATGAAGCACTATGCATAGGATGAAAATGTAAACTACACTATGATGAAGCTCTATGCATAGGATGAAAATGTAAATTACACTATGATGAAGCACTATGCATATGATGAAAATGTAAACTACACTATGATGAAACGCTATTCATAGGATGAAAATGTAAACTAAACTATGATGAAGCACTATGCATAGGATGAAAATGTAAACTACACTATGATGAAGCACTATGCATATGATGAAAATGTAAACTACACTATGATGAAGCACTATGCATAGGATGAAAATGTAAACTACACTATGATGAAGCACTATGCATAGGATGAAAATGTAAACTACACTATGATGAAACACTATTCATAGGATGAAAATGCAAACTACACTATGATGAAGCACTATGCATATGATGAAAATGTAAACTACACTATGATGAAGCACTATGCATATGATGAAAATGTAAACTACACTATGATGAAGCACTATGTATATGCTGAAAATGTAAACTACACTATGATGAAGCACTGTGCATATGATGAAAATGTAAACTACACTATGATGAAGCACTATGCACATGATGAAAATGTAAACTACACTATGATGAAGCACTGTGCATAGATGAAAATGTAAACTACACTTTGATGAACTTTTTGGTTTTGAAAACTGTCTTCTGTTTCGTGCATGTTTTGTTACCAATGCGTTTAAGGGGAAGCACCTTCTCTGTTTCTCCCTAGACGCCAGCCACAACGCAATGTCCTTCATCAATTTTCAATGAAACGGAAATTCAGTCTGCCATCAAATTGCTGTCAAGTGTCAGGAACTTGATGCTGTGTCTTGAAAATGAAGCTGAGCAGTTCACTAGAAAAACGACAAAGTTACTGCATCCGGGAAATTAACACCCCTTAAACACAACTTTATATAGAGAAAACTGGGGTTTAAGGGGGGCTATACATGAGCACACATGACTTATGTTTGCAGCATAAATAAGATGAATATCACGGATTTTCATCAGGAAAGTAGCCATTTTGGAGATGTGAAAAAATGCACTATGTCACACGAGTGTGTTATCGTAATGGATAGGGGTCTATAAGAATCTTATATGGGTACCGGTGTGAGGGGTGGATGGAAAATCCGTCCCGAGGGACACTGTCCGGCATCACGAGGCTTGCCGAGTGATGCCGGACAGTGATCCCGAGGGAGCGATTTTTCTATCAACCCCTCATACCCATATTGGATTCTTTTTCTTGCATACCTTCCATTTCTTAGCGCGGATTTTTAATGCTGCAGTCACTTCGGTTACCAACGTCCGCCATATTGTGTTGACACTGCAGGAATGTTTATTGACGTCACGTAACGGGCATGACGTCAACATTAACGACGACACATACGAGGTTTTAATCAACCAGTGCATTTATCAAACACGCGATTATATTCGATTTTGGGTCGGAACGCCAGGGTCAGAACATAAATTTCTATCCCAGGGTAAAATCACGGATTTCCTTGTCTGGTGTGCAAGAAACATTGGTCTCTAGTGTAATTCAGCTCTGACGGTACAAAAAAAGTTGAGATGGATAAAAATGATATTAATCAACTTAATATGAATCAATTTGATATTGATCAACTTGATATTGATCAGTTGATGTAGATCAACTGGATATTGATCGACCTGATGGTACAAGTTGAGATGGATAAAGTTGATATCAATCAACTCAATATTAATCAACTTGATATCGATAAATTGATGTGAGTCAACATGATATGGATCATCATGTTACTGATCGACTTGGTGATTGTCAACTTGAGATGGATCAACTGGATATGTATCAACTTCATATTGATCATTTTGAGGTTGACTAGCTTGTGTGTTTGTTTGTTTGTTTGTTTGTTTGTTTTGAGGTTTAACGTCCCCGTCAACACTGTATAGGTCATTTTGGAGTCGTTGTTTACAATTCTTTGGGACTTTTACCCGACATTGAGATAAAATGACATCTCAAGCCCTGTCGCCCAATGAAACCAAAAATGTTTATAAGCATGGACGGTCCGACTCGCAACGCTTTGCCTGGGAAGGCTTAGATCCTCTAAGCGGTTTACGAGTACTCGTGTGCGGTCGGTTTCAGCTCTGCGTGGTAGCATTATGCAGCCCATCTATATATTTCTTCAAGCCCCGATTGACCAGGTTGTGAGCGAAAACTTGATATTGACCACTTTAATGTGTATAAACTTGACGTCAACCTGGTCAATCGGGGCTTGAAGAAATATCCGACTCGCAACGCTTTGCCTGGGAAGGCTTAGATCCTCTAAGCGGTTTACGAGTACTCGTGTGCGGTCGGTTTCAGCTCTGCGTGGTAGCATTATGCAGCCCATCTATATATTTCTTCAAGCCCCGATTGACCAGGTTGTGAGCGAAAACTTGATATTGACCACTTTAATGTGTATAAACTTGACGTGGATTATGTTTGTTTAATTTGAGGTTTAACGCCCCCGTCAACACTGTAAATGTCATTTTGGAGACGTTGCTTTCAGTTCTGTGGGACTTTTATCGGACATTGAGATGAATGACATTTCAAGCCCTGCCGCCCAATTAAACCATTAGAGTTTATAAGCATGGACGGTCAGACTCACACAGCTTTGCCTGGGCAGGTTTAGATCCTCTAAGCGGTTTACCAGAACTCGTTTATGGTAGATTTCAGCTCTGCGTGGAATCATCATGCAGCCCATCTATTTCTTCAAGCCCCCATCACGTGAGCAAGTCCATGAAATGAAGACCCCCCTACACCCCACTTTATATAGAGAAAACTGGGGTTTACGGGGATTTACATCATTTTTCTTATTTTTGCTCTAAGACATAGGCTGTGGGTACTGGTTAGAACCGCCTCAATGAGACGGTTCTAACGAGCACCCACAACCCATGTTTGCAGTATTAATAAGACAAATATCAAGGATTTTCATCAGAAAATAGCCATTTTGGAGATGTGAAAAAATGCACTATGTCGCACGGGTGTGTTATCGTAATGGATGGGCGGGCCGATTGACCAGCTTGTTATTGATCAAGTTGATGAGCAACAACTTGATATTGATCAACTGAATGTGAATCAACTTGAGGTGGATCAACTTGATTTGGACCAACTTGCTATTGATTAACTTGATGTGGATTATAAGAATCTTTTATGGGTGTGAGGGGTGGATTGAAAAATCCGTCCCGAGGGAAACTGTCCAGCATCACGAGGCTTGCCTCGCTTGCCTCGTGATGCCGGACAGTGATCCCGAGGGACGGATTTTTCTATTCACCCCTTACACCCATATTGGATTCTTTTTCTTGCATACCTTCCATTTCTATTGCGAATTTTTAATGCTGCTGTCACTTCGGTTACCGACGTCTGCCATTTTGTGATGACACAACAGGAATGTTTAGTGACGTCACGCATGACGACGCCGCGCATGAGGTTGTAATCAACCAGTGCAGTTATCAAACACGCGATTATATTCGATTTGGGGTCGGAACACCAGGGTCAGAACATAAATTTCTATCCCAGGGTAAAATCGCGGATTTCCTTGTCTGGTGTGCAAGAATAACTTGATCTTGATCAATATAATAGCGGGAAATGGATCAACTTCTTCTTGTAGTTGTGTGTATGACTAAGGGTCTATTTGAAATTGAGCCAGGGCACCGCATTTCCTACAATTTACATGTGCGCCCAGCGAAGAATCAGATCAGCCTGTGCATCCACAAAGTCTGACCAGAGATGTCTCTTGCTGCATAAAGAAGCCTTGGGTCTTCAGCTATTCTTAGAGCGCACAACGAAGACTCTGATCAGACTGACTTTTTTTTTACGTTGCCCTAGCGACGTGTGCTTGCTAGGGTTGTCACGGTTACGCGCCAGCGGGCGTGCACATGTTATTTTATACGACATGGCGTTCTCCACAAAATAACAGTGACGTTATGCCCTCGATTTCTCCATTTATGCACACGTACTGTACTGATGAGAAGTTACTTGGACTGAAAGCAGATTATGAGACCACTTAACCCTTGTCCTGCTAATCCCGGATATGCCTTATCTTTGAAACAATGAAGATCCAGATCAGATGGCTTCTGACGAAGCCATCTGATCAGGATCTACATTGTTTGCCATTCAGATTGTGAATGTGTTGCAATAATTTGCATCAAGCAATCTGATTGGTTGATAATCGGTAGTGGGTGTGGCATATATGAATATTCAGCAGAACAAGGGTTAACTGTTAGTCACAGTGTTAACACTGTCGCTAACTTAAGATGGTTCCACTTGTGTTACTATTCATTAGGTCTTAGGTCAACTTCCTTGAGCATGTTCAAGTGTGAGATTTTTTAATTGATAGTGTATTGTGTGCGAAGTTTTTTTTTTTTTTTTTTCTTTAATTTCTTTTTTCTTTCTTGGGACCGTTGAACAGTGAAATTGTGTGTGTGTGTGTGTGTGTGTGTGTGTGTGTGTGTGTGTGTGTGTGTGTGTGTGTGTGTGTGTGTGTGTGTGTGTGTGTGTGTGTGTGTGTGTGTGTGTGTGTGTGTGTGTGTGTTTTCCTTTTTTCGTTTATCCTTTCTCTTTCTTTCTTTCTTTCCTGTTTATTTCTTCCTCTTAATTTCTTTCTTTTTTCGTTTTGTCTTTCTTCTTTCTTTATCTCTTCCGTTCTTTCTTTATTAAAAACTGTTTGGATTAACATGATGTTCTATCAAAAAAAAAAAAAAAAAAAAAACACAATGCTTAAAGAATACATTAACATGACTAAGAATACATTAACATGACGGGGCTTGAAGAAATAGATGGGCTGCATGATGCTTCTACGCAGAGCTGAAACCGACCCGCACACGAGTAGGGCCTACTGGTAATTACCGCTTAGAGGATCCAAACCTGCCCAGGCAAAGCGGTGCGAGACTCGGACCGTCCATGCGTATAAACCATATTGGTTTCATTGGGCGGCAAGGTTTGAGATGTCATTTCATCTCAATGTCGGGTAAATGTCCCACAAAATTGGAAGCGACGTCTCCAAACTGACTTTTACGGTGTTGACGGAGATGTTAAACCTCAAATCAAACAAACAAAAAACATGACTAAATCAATGGAAGCGGTATGGGCCTCCGTTCCCTTATAAGAAAGAGCACGTGGGACGCCAAGTGCTGCAACGGAAGGTCAGGTGTACGGTTGTCCTTTTTTGCCATCTGGCTATGAAGGCCTCGTGATGCCGGACAGTGACCCTCGGGACGCATTTTTCTATTTACACCTCTCACCGATGTAAGATTCTTAAAAAGACTAAAATGGGCTGAAGGCGTTTCCCAGAGCGCGCCGCTTACCATCATGAAAACACGCCTATATAATTATGATCCCTTGAACCTCACTTTTATATTGTAAAACGGGGGTTTACAGGGGTAAACCTTATTTTTCTTATTTCTGCTCTAAAATATATATTGCGGTTCTAACAAGTACCCACAATCTATATTTTGTGCAGAAATAAGAAAAATGTCAATTTTTCATCTGAAAATGTTCATATTTTCGGCGGTAAATTTACAATGTATTTGTATAGGCGTGATTTCGTAATGCAACCGAACTTCAATGTCTTGAATGCCTTTAGGATCATGAAAATTTGATCGTAATAGCCAGTAAAGTTCCACAATTATTTTTATGTCCACTGATGTGTATGTAGTTGTTGGGACAGTCAGAAACGCATCTGACCAATCACCAGCAGGTAGCAAGTTCAATCCTGGCCGTGTCCAGAGACAATATTTTTGTTTGAGATTTGGTCATAAATTGTTTGTATGTTGTTGTTCTCTCCCATCTACTGATTCGGGAAGGGCGCAGTTTTCAGTTTTTAGAAAAACTAGAAATGCGTCCACAGGACACGGATACCCCCGCCTGAACATATGTTGATGTAAGTATTTAACCTTCGACCGCTAAGTATGACCTTGATGTTACAGGTATGGACCTGGGTCTTGCGTGCAACAAATTGTCATATGATGGTTAACATTTCTGCCAAGTAATTTCCATCCAGGAAAACGATATTGAGCGGACACAAGAAAAAGGCACTATTCTTTACCTTTGACCTCTAAGTATGACCTTGACCTGAGAAGTACCTACCTGGGTGTTGCGCATTACATATCGACTCATGATAGTTAACATTTCTACCAAGTAATTTCCAAATCCATTCAGAATAACCAGACACAAGAAACAAACATGTTTTTTCTTTAGCTTTGGTCTCAAAGTATGACCTTGGCCTTGGAGGTACCAACCGGGGTCTTGTGCACAACATATCGTCTCATGATGGTTAACATTTCTGCCAATTAATTTCAAAATCCATCCGGAAATAAGAAATTTATTGACTGTGTTTAAGTTCCGGACCCTTTTTTGACATTTGATCTCTAAGTGCGACCTTGACCTTGGAGGTACAGACCTGAGTTTTATGCGAGACAGATCATCCTATAATGGTTAACATTCCTGCCAAACAATTTCAAAATCCATCCAGAAATAAGAAAGTAATTAACCAGGTTTCATGTTTTGTACACTTTTTTCCTCTTTTTAGCTCTAATTACGACCTTGACCTTGGAGGTACGGACCTGGGTTTTGCGCGCGACATTGTCTCATAATGGTTAATATTTCTGCCAAGTAATTTCAAACTCCATCCAGAAATAAGAAAGTTATTGACCATGTTTAAGTTTCGGGCGCCTATCTGACCTTTGACTTCTAAGTGCGACCTCGAGTTTGGAGGTACGGACCTGGGCTTTGCGTGTGACATATCGTTTCATGACGGTTAACATTTATGCCGAGTAATTTCAAAAAGAAATTTATTGATCGTGTTTAAGTTTTGGACCGTTTTTTTTTACCTTTGACCTATAAGTACGATCTTGACCCTGGAGATATTGACCTGGATGTTTCGCGCGACACTTCGTCTCATAATAGTTAACATTTCTGCCAAGTAATTTCAAAATCCATACAGAAAAAAAGTTATTCACCGTGTTTAAGTTTCGGACCTCTTGTTTGACCTTTGGCCTCTTAAGTACGATCTTGACCTTGGAGGTACGGACCTGGGATTACCACGCGACACATCGCATCATGATGGTTTACATTTCTGCCAATTACTTTCAAAACCCATCCAGAAATAAGAAAGTTATTGACCGTGTTTAAGTTTCGAACCCTATTTTTTTTTAATTTTTTTTTGACCGTTTACCTCTAAGTGCGACCTTGACCTTAGACTTATAAAGTCTGATGAGATGTGAGTTTTTTTTTACAAAGTAATCCTTAGATGAAAATATATACCCCTTCCTCAAATCTCTCTCTTGAGCTCTCATCACATCAGACTTATCCGATCTGTTCAGTGGTTATGTAAGGCCTATAAACACTATTGGTATCATTGGATGACAGGGCTTGAGAGGCCAATTCATCTCAATGTCGGGTAAAAGTCCCACAGTGCCCTCAGTGCTTTGATTATAAATGCTACCCGAGCCGGTAAAAATTATTTCATTCATTTTAAGCCACGTCAGTCATTAGGGCCCCGCACTGAAAGTGTGGGTGCCCTATAGTAATCACTCTGTCCGTCCGTCTGTCTGTCCGTCCGTCCGTCCGTCTGTCCGTCCACAATTTTTTTATCCTCTGATAGCGCTGCCGGGGCCCTAGTCAGTTTCACTGACAGCTCTAGTTAAGTTTATATTGTGGTTTATATTGGTCTTATTTTAGCCGCAATATAGATTGTGTGGGCACATTAGAACCACCTTCATGGGACTACTATTCTAACGAGTACCATTGATATACGTTTTTGAGTATACATACAGAAAATAAGAAATACCCCCAATGACACAACTTCTCTCTGTATTAAGTTGGATAAAGAGGAGCCTTCAAAACCCGGACTTTTTTAAAACCTGATGAGCATTTGAACAAGGAGCAACCAATGAATACCTGGTACTGGATCCAATAGCTTATACAATTTTATGACCCTTCTGGCAATAAATCCCCTGAGGTCAGTGGCTTGTTTTGACAGCCCCTGCTAAACGCTAATGATGATGTTATGCCATTAAGTGACTTAGAACACATTTGGGAATTACTTTGATGTCTGTTGCCGGCTAGAAATCTGCCATGTTCCCTTGCAGATTTTATAAGTCCTAGCTGTTTGAGTCAGGATAAAATAAAATCTGGCCTTGCATGGTGGCATAATATAAATTATGGAATGCATGAGCACATCTATTAACATCTAGGACTTTTATAAGTCTACCTTGACCTTGGAGGTACGGACCTGGGTTTTGCGCGCGACACATCGTCTCATCATAGTCAACATTTCTGCAAAGTAATTATCCATCCAGAAATAAGAAAGTTACGGGCTGCGATTTTCGGATGGACGAACCAACGGTCGGATGGACCGACGAACGGACAGGGGCAATGCTATATGCCCTTCCACCACTCTTCGAATGGCGGGGTGGGAGGGGTTGGGGGTCATAAAAAAGTGACCTGTATGTGTTAACTATAAAACCAACAGGCACAGAACTTGTAGGTAACGTTGTATAAACGTCGATATTATCTCCCTTTATACCAAAGCAATGCATTTTTAGGTGTTGGATAAAAGCAGCTGTATTACATGTACTATGAACAGGATAATGTGTTATATAGCGGAGAAAAGAAACACGCAAACAAATAATATATTCTCTTAGCCTTTTTTATATAAAATATAGGTATATTAAAAATAAACATATTCATCACTTCAAAATATTAAATAATGAGCTTTGATAATCTCTCTCTCTCTCTCACACACACACACACACACACACACACACACACACACACACACACACACACATGAAAACACGCCTATATAATTTTGATCCCTTGAACCCCACTTAAAAGTAAAACTGGGGTTTACAGGGGTATACCTTATTCTTCTTATTTCTGCTCTAAAATATAGATTGCGGGTACCCGTTAGAACCGCCTCGATGAGGCAGTTCTAACGTGTACCCAAAATCTATATTTTGAGCAGAAACAAGAAAAATATCACAATTTTTCATTTTAAAATGTTCAATTGTTCGGCGGTAAAATTTACAATGTATTTGTATATGCATGTTTTCATAATCTCTCTCTCTCTCTCACACACTCTCTCTCTCTCTCTCTCTCTCTCTCTCTCTCTCTCTCATTATATTTTTATACAGCATAATGACTTGAATCACTTTATTTGAGGTAGAAAAATATGATTTTGTTTGTTTGATTTGAGGTTTAATGCCCCCGTCAACACTGTAAAGGTCATTTTGGAGACATTGCTCCCAATTTTGTGGGACTTTTACCCGACATTGAGATGAAATGACATCTCAAGCCCTGTCGCCCAATGAAACCAATAGCGTTTATTAGCATTGACGGGCCGACTCGCACCGCTTCCTTGGCAGGCTTAGCTCCTCTAAGCTGTTTACCAGTACTCGTGTGCGGATCGGTTTCAGCTCTGCGTGGAAGCATCATGCAGCCCATATATTTCTTCAAGCCCCGATGGGCGGGGGCCGTGAAAAATATGATACAAAATATGTTTCATTACGATAATACACCCGTGCGACATAGTGTATTTTTTCGCATCCCCAAAATGGCAACTTTTCTGATGAAAATTTGTGAAATTTTACTAATTATTACTGCAAACATTAGTTGTGGGTGCTCGTAAGAACCGCCTCATTGAGGCGGATCTAACGAGTACCCAAACCTATGTCTTGGAGCAGAAATAAAAAAAAATAATGTTTACCCCCGTAAACCCCAGTTTTATCTATATAAAGCGGGGTTCAAGGTGGGGGGGGAGGGTTATTTCACGGACTTGTTCACGTAATGCATAATTTTCTTCCTCAGATAAAGTGATTTAGGCCCCTGTGATTTCATTTCATACCTGGTACGAAAATCAATGCATATCTGATGCAAATAAAAATGGCATTTTCACATAATGAAAATATATGACACTTTCACTTTGTGAAAAATAACATGACCATGTCATTTTCACAGTATAAAATAAAAACAAAATTTACTTTTATTCGATAAATATCAATACATTACACAAACACGCCTATACAAATACATTGCCACCTTTATCGCCGAAAACATGAAAATTCTATGATGAAAAATTGTGATATTTTTTCTTATTTCTGCTCCAAATATTGATTGTGGGCACTCGTTAGAACCGCCTCATCGAGGCGGTTCTAACGAGTACCCATAATCTATATTTTGGAGCAGAAATAAGAAAAATAAGGAATACCCCCGGAAACCCCAGTTTTACTAAATAAAAGTGGGGTTCAAGAGGGTCAAAATTATATAGGCGTGTTTTCGTGATGAGTTCATCGAATGTGTTGAAAACATTTTTTCATCGGGTGTGATGAAAACAACAG
The DNA here is from genome assembly GCA_963580285.1 of Lucinisca nassula. Taxonomy (NCBI): domain Eukaryota; kingdom Metazoa; phylum Mollusca; class Bivalvia; order Lucinida; family Lucinidae; genus Lucinisca; species Lucinisca nassula. The sequence goes on from OY757016.1 coordinate 16,991,107, forward strand.
AAATTTTCACGAGTGGGAAGCATGTTACAAACAGCAGTTCAACCAAAGTCACGTACAAAATAAAAAAAAAATGCTTTTTTTTCGATAAATACAGTAGAACTTCGATGGCTCGAATACCCATGGCTCGTTTACCATGGCTGAGTCTAACTCATTCTTGAGCCCCTAGGGAAATCATCTACATAAGAAAAAGTGGGGGATAATTTAGGAGATTTTAGTCTTTTATCTTGCAAATGTATGCTGTGTGTACTCATTAGAAACGCCTCGATGAAAAGATGTCCAAAAGTATCTCGTTATGCCTCCTGACAGTAACCCTCGGTGGCTCGAACTACCCCTGTCTCGAACAGATATTCGAGGGCCCAAAGGTGTTAGAGCCATTGAAGTTCCACTGAACCAAAAATATTTCATCTCGTGTGTTGAAAACATCAGAATTTTCAGGAGCAATTGTTTCGTTATGATGAAACCACTGGCAAACTGATAGGGAGAAGTGTTATCCCCCTTAAAAGCGTGTCCACTCCGCTTAAGGGGAATGGGAACACCTGGCAGATTTTTCTGCCATTTTTCAAAGGGAGACAGCTTTCGGAACTTCCTGTTCGCTTTTCTATAAGTTTTTTTTTTTTATTATTTTATTTGAGGTTTAACGTCCCGTCAACACTGTAAAGGTAATTTTGGAGATTGTGGGACTTTTACCCGACGTTGAGATGAAATGACATCTCAAGCCCTGTCGCCCAATGAAACCAATAGGGTTTATACGCATGGACGGACCGACTCAAACCGCTTTGCCTTGGCAGGATTAGATCCTCTAAGCGGTTTGCCAGTACTCCTCTGCGGTCGGATTTAGCTCTGCCTGGAACCATCATGCAGCCCATATATTTTTTCGAGCCCCGATGGGCGGGGGCCGGCTTTTCTATAAGCCGTGCCCACATGAAAAAGGGGTCAACTCTTAAAGCTCTTTAAGAGTTGACCATGAGCAAATTCTTTCCTTTAAGAGTTGACCCCTATTGGCATGCGAGACAAAAATACTTTTGGAGGAGTTGCCTGCACTGAAGGTGTGTCCACTCCGCTTAATACAACCCAGGTTCCGGCCTGAATTCTTTTTCCAGTGGTAATCCATATTCTTTCACATGTTTTAATAAATCTTCAAGATGCTGGAACTGATATGAACTGTCAATATAAAAAGCCCTCTTTTTAACGTCAGTCTTCGGCGAGGTTTCTATTCGAAAATGGTGAATTCTTCGTTCAGAACTGCAACATAAGAAGAAAAACATTTTATTTTGTATATTACAGTAGAACTTCGATGGCTCGAACACCGATGGCTCGTTTACCATGGATGTGTCGAACCCATTCTTGAGCCCGTATAGCGAAATCCTCTACATAAGAAATAGTGGGGGATAATTAAGGATATTTAGTCTTTTAGCTTGCAAATGTATGCTGTGTGTACTCATTAGAATCGCCTCGATGAGGCGATTCTAATGAGTACACGCAGCATAGATTTTTCATTATAGAATACCGAAAAGATGTCCTAAAGTATGTCATTATGCCTCCTGGCAGTAGCCCGCAGTGGCTCGAACTACCCCTGTCTCGAACAGATTTTCGAGGTCCCAAAGGTATTCGAGCCACTGAAGTTCGACTGTAATTAAAAGTGCTTACAATAAATGAGTGGCACCATAACAAACTATATGAGCCCTTACACAAGATTTGTTTGTTTGAAATGAGGTTTTACGTCCTCATCAACACTATTTAGGTCATTTTGGAGATGCTGCTCCCAATTTTGTATAGCTTGTACCCGACATTGAGGTGAAATGACTTCTCAAGCCCTCCAAAATGGTACATATGTAGGGACAGTCCGACTCCACTTTAATTGCCTAGGCAGGCTTAGACCCTCTAAGCGGTTAACACCAGTACTCATATCCGGTCGGCTTAAGCCCTGCGTGGAAGCATCATGTTGCTCCATCTATTTCGGCAAGCCCCGATGGGCGGGGATCACAAGAAACCCTGTCTTCTGATCGTTCCAAGGCGGTTCTTCTGTCGCGGTTTATTTTTGGTTATGGTTTGTCTTTGAGTGTGTATTGCTTATATTATTTTGTTTTGGATAGCCATTTGGTCATTTTGTGGGAAAGTAACTGCCCTTAGGGTCCAGTTGTTTCATGATTGTGCTTCTTTCCCTTTGGTGTCTCTGCTGGGAGCTGTGGGTTAATTGTATCGATTCCTGATCATTGCCTTCACTTCTATTTTTCATAACAACCTACTCGGGTACATCGACTAGCATGTATTTTAAATTTTACATAAAGCAACAAGAGGTGTTGGTCTATCTAAAAAGCGAACACACAGGTGCTGATAAGACTGCGCGTTACGCGCAGTCTGATCAGCACCTTTGCTGTTCGCCAGCGACAAAAATAGATTTTCTCAGGAAGAGGCCCCTCCGATCGTTGACGGCAAAAGAGCCTGTGTGTCTGAAAAATCGAAAGGAGTCATCAGAAACGCTTTGGGTAAATTGAAGCTTAAGTTTCAAAGCGAAGGTTCTGACCAGAATGCGTGGATGCGCAGACTGGTCTGGGCCTTAGCTGTTCGCAAACGATGTAAAGCACGTTTTTAAAGACGCTACTCATATATCATATGACAAATATAACACTTTCAAATACCTGTAGATCAATTCTGACGCGTCTCTTAAATCATATGACAATATAACACTTTTTAAATACCTGTAGATCAGTTCTGATGCGTCTCTTAAATCATATGACAATATAACACTTTTTAAATACCTGTAGATCAGTTCTGATGCGTCTCTTAAATCATATGACAATATAACACTTTTTAAATACCTGTAGATCAGTTCTGATGCGTCTCTTAAATCATATGACAATATAACACTTTCAAATACCTGTAGATCAGTTCTGATGCGTCTCTTAAATCATATGACAATATAACACTTTCAAATACCTGTAGATCAGTTCTGATGCGTCTCTTAAATCATATGACACATATAACACTTTTTAAATACTTGTAGATCAGTTCTGATGCGTCTGTTAAATCATATGACACATATAACACTTTTTAAATACTTGTAGATCAGTTCTGATGCGTCTGTTAAATCATAAGACACATATAACACTTTCCAATACTTGCAAATCAGATCTGGTGCGGCCCTTAAATACTTGTAGATCAGTTCTGACCCGGCTCTTTTAAAAATAACATTTTTGAAGATCAGTTCTCGTGCGGTTCTTAAATCATATTTTCAGTGACTCTTAAATCATATGACACATATAATGTTGATCAGTTTTCCCTCGGTTTTTAAATCAAATGACACATATAACAATTTCTTATATCTGTACTGATAAACTATCGACTTGAAATACGTGAAATAATCTTGAAAGGGTCGTAAAACCAAAACTAAAAAATATCTGAATGGTTGACAGTCAGCAGTGGGTGCGACTAGATTAATTTATTCAACAGGACAATGGTTAATGAAATGAAATTTACTGTGGACCCTCAATGGCTCAAACACTTTGCACCATGAATAATTGTTCTAGAAAGGGGCTGAGTGTCAATCATAATGTAGGATTGTTGTGATAAATAGTGACAAACGTTCGATCTTCTACAACAATACGAAAACACGCCTATACACATGTGTCGAAAATTTTACACCCAAAGAAAATTAAAAATTTCAGGTAAAAATTCTCACTTTTACGAAAACACGCCTATACACATGTGTCGAAAATTTTACACCCAAAGAAAATTAAAAATTTCAGGTAAAAATTCTCACTTTTTTTTTCTTTCATCTTTCTGTTTTGAGCAAAAATAAGAGCAGAAGTTTTACTGCATGAAATTGGGGTTTAAGGGGTCAACGTTATATAGGAGTGTTTTTTTTTATGAGCACGGAATGAGGCGTGTCTCGAGGTGAGTCTCATGAGTATTTCAAGATAAAATCAGAAAAAAATATCCCTCTGAATTACTCCTAACTATTTGTAACTTGGACTTGTGGGAAGAATTTCCCATGGACTCAACACAGATAAGGTAGGTATTTTGTGATAATTGAAGGATAATTTTTGTCAATGTTCCAGAAAAAAAGTGAATATTCATTAGAACTGCTTCGGTGATATCGTACTAAGAGACTCATTCACATTACGCCAGAAGATGATGATGATGATGATGATGATGATGATGATGATGATGATGATGATGATGATGATGATGATGATGATGATGAAGCAAGAAGAAGAGGATGAAATAGGGGAGCAGAACAAAATAAAAGAAACAAAAGAAGAAGAGGGAAGTAGGTAGAGAAGAAGAAGAAGAAGAAGAAGAAGAAAAAGAAGAAAAAAAGTCACAAAATGTGCATGAGTATGTAACATTACGATAACACATCCATGTGACCTAGTGCATTTCTCATATCTACAAAGTGGCTGTTTTTCCAATGACAATGTGTGATAGTTTATTTATTTATATTCAAAACATAGGTTGTGGTTGCTCGTTTAGGAGCAGAAATTGAAAAATATTGAGTACTCCCGTAAACCCCAGTTTTCTCTATTTAAAGTGGGGTTTCGCGGGGGTGGGGTTGGGGGGTTCATTTCACGGACATGTTCACGTGATGATATACGCTACGCAACACTCATTGCGCATCACACATGAACGGCAGACCAACTTACGTCAGTTTTTTCCTTCATCATTGGGACCACCCTTTCTGTAATAGCCCGCCCATCGGGGCTTGGAGAAATAGATTGAGCTGCACGATGCTTCCACGCAGAGCTGATACCGACCGCACATGAGAACTGGTAATCCACTTAGAACGTCTAAGTCTGCCTAGGAAAATTGCTACGAGTCGGCACGTCCATGCTTATAAACCCTATTGGTTTCATTTGGCGGCAGGGATTGAGAAGTCCAACAAAATTGGAAGCAACGTCTCCAAAATGACCTAAATAAGGTTGACGGGGACATTAAACCTCAAATCAAACAAACAAACACACTTTCTGTAATAGTGATCCCCAGTGATACTACCTTTGGCCCTTTTTCAGTTTATTTTCCCTGTGCTATGCCACTGATACTTACTATATACTTATGAAGGACGAGCAGAACTTCTCTCCTTCGAACCATATCAAATACTGACCATTTTGTGTACACTTCTTTTCTAAAAGTTGTTGTATCTGTAACAGCAAAAAAAAAAAAAAAAAAAAAAAAAAAAGAAATTTCTTACATTCGCTTCATATCAATGAAATATAGAGAATTCTCAGTGAATTGTCGCTGCAAACAGTGAAGATACCATTATTTTAATTTTCACTGTTTCTGATTTCGATGTAACATAAAAAATAACACATCATATACTGTATTTCTTCGATGTCAATTAGCATTACGTAAATAGTATGTGTCAGAAATCATGTCACGCACGTTCGCACATCATCAAGATATTGATGACGTCACTTTAGAAGCCAACGTTACGTGATTAATGCAAGCGCCGCCAGATAATCTTAGCAACTACGGGCATTATTTGAAAACACATTACAACTGAACCATTTGATTTAATTAACCCATATATGACAATGGAATATTCCATCCAGTAAGTTTGGAGTGGACCATTTATAATTATAGGGGTGTCAGGTTTGTTATTGCTTGTATGAAATTTTACAAAAATGAGTGTTCTTTAAGCAAATAGTGAAGACACAGATCAGACGCCGCGTTTTGCGGCGTCTGATCTGTGTCTGCACTGTTTGCCAATGTCCCAGAAAAGGGCCGCGAGGCATATATGGGTTAATAACATTCTAAACTATTTCCACCCAATATTATACCCCGTAAACCCGCTGAACACCTCTAAATCGACGCGAAATGATCATAGAAAAAGTTGTTCTCTGTGGTGACGGCTGGCCCTATGGAAATGCAATCACATGAAAGAAACTACGGAACCCGGAAGGGGACATGATTTTTTATTTTTATTATGTTGTGCAAACAAGATAATGTGTTGTGCGAACAAGATAATATCTTGTTCGGACAACATATTATCTTGTGCGGACAAGATATTATCTTGTGCGTACAAGATATGATCTTGTTCGCACAACATAATATATTGTCTTGTGCGCACAAGATATTATCTTGTTCGCACAACACATTATCTTGTTTGCACAACATAGATCTTGGGAAGTCTATGTTGTGCAAACAAGATAATGTCTTGTCTGCACAAGATAATATGTTGTCCGCACAAGATAATATCTTGTGCGGACAAGATATTATCTTGTGCGGACAAGATATTATCTTGTCTGCACAAGATAATATCTTGTCCGCACAAGATAATATGTTGTCCACACAAGATAATATCTTGTCCGCACAAGATATTGTCTTGTGCGCACAACTTATAAAATAAAAAAAAAAATCATGTCCCTTCCCGGGTTCCGTAATATAAATATATATTTTTAGTGTAAAATCAATTTTTATCTCGCTCATGAACACCAAAAGACGTATTTTCACTCGCCACTCGTGAAAATATGTCTTTTGGTGTTCATTCGATGAAATAAATAGAGGGTATTTATTATTTTGAGGTAGATATCAAAAATATTTCATCGAGTGTGTTGAAAATATCCAAATTTTCGCGAGTGCGAAGTACGAGTGAATTTTCGGATGTTTTCAACACACGAGACGAAATACTTTGGATATCCGCCGTAAAAAAAAAGTGAACTTTCTTTTTATTTTATGATTTATAAGGGTACTCACGCTAATTGATCGATCGTTTTTGACCTGGCTATGACGTCACAACTGTCAGTTTCAAAACAAAAACAGTTCGCCATTTTGAAAACAGCATTTTTACACTTCAAAGAGTTCTTTTCATGGTATTTTACAGAATTATTTTATCAATAACATTGATTTCACTGCAGAGTATAAAATAAAATCGATTTAAAAAAAAGTAGAAGTAAAACAAAGATCAGGAATTGATACAATTAACTTACTCCACCCATCAAAGACACCAAAGGGAAAGAAATACAAACATGAAGCGACCAGACCATAATGGAAACCTAAACAAAGGAAGGCCATTAGAACAGTTACTTTCCCACAAAATGGCCATATGGCCATCCAAAATAAAAAGACACAAGTGATTCACACAGTAAGTAACAAACAACAACATAAATAAACCGCCACAGAAGAACCGCCTTGGAACGGTCAGTGGAAAGATTTCCAGTGGGGGTGCTTAAATCGATTTTACGTGGCCACAATCCTCGCCCTTACTTCCGTCGCGATTTAGACAAATAATTTGTTTAGTCCGCATGAAGGCCTCCTAACTCATCAGTGCGACATCTCCGTGAACACAAATAATCAAAGAACCACAGAGGTGAGATAACGGTAAGGAATCGACAGCAAGAAAACACTGAAATACTGGAGCAAAAGAAAACCAACAGTTAGACTCCGATGGACCCGACCAGAGACAGAGCATCAGGCATCAACCAACATTACCTTGAATTAGATCTCTCTAATTCTCAATATAGAGCATTTACGTTGGAACCGTCATAGAATCTGAGGCCTGACCCACCGGGGTGCAATTAAAGAGGAGAGCAAAGTTGCCAACCGTGACCAACGAACACTGAAAACATCAAATATCCTCTATGTGTCAGTGTGTCAACTGTCAAGAAACCATCCTCATCCGGAAACAAGCATTTAGCAAAACTGTTGACCAAAAAGGACCATAACTCCAGTAACAACTGGCGAATTTTACCCTAAATCGAACCTGAATTGTATTTTGTTATATACCTCTGTATAAATTATGAATCAAATACAAGATACCCAACGAAAACCATTTTTCGCACGTACGGTCGGGACGATGAGGTATAAAACGGGCCATAACTCCCATAATAATTTGTGGATCTTTTTACCCTTAATCGAGCTTGACCTATTTTTATTGTATTTAAAAAGTAGAGATATATTTTGGGGGCCGCATACCTACTATTTTTCCAACACTAGCGGGAGCTCTACCCAAATGAGCTTCACGGCCACACGTTCGTTCCCAGCCAGTTTTAGCATCTATTATTTTATTTTTTTTATGTAAGCGCACTCGATGTTATTTGTTTGATTTGAGATTATAAGAATCTTATATGGGTGTGAGGGGTGGATAGAAAAATCCGTCCCGAGGGACACTGTCCGGTATCACGAAGCTTGCCGAGTGAAGCCGGACAGGGATCCCGAGGGACGGATTTTTCTATCCACCCCTCACACCCATATTGGATTCTTATTCTTGCACACCTTCCATTTCTTAGCGCGGATTTTTAATGCTGCAGTCACTTCGGTTACCAACGTCCGCCATATTGTGTTGACACTGCAGGAATGTTTAGTGACGTCGCGTATTGTGCTGTGACGTCAACCTTAACGACGGCGCACACGAGGTCGTAATCAACCAGTGCATTTCTCAAACACGCGATTATATTCAATTTTGGGTCGGAACACCAGGGTCAGAACATAAATTTCTATCTCAGGGTAAAATCACGGGTTTCCTTGTCTGGTGTGCAAGAATTAACGTTCCCGTCGACATTATATAGGTCATTTCAGAGACGTTGCTTCCAATGCTATGGGACTTTTACTCAACATTGAAATGACACCTCAAGTCCTGCCGCCCAGTGAAACCAATTAGGGTTATATGCATGCACCACTTTTCCTGGGCAGACTTAGACGCTCTAAGGGGTTTACTAGGATTCATATGCGGTTGGTTTCGGCACTGCGTGGAGGCACCATGCAGCCCAATCTATTTCTCCAAGCCTCGAATGGAACAATCTAAGTCTCAGTTCAGACTATTTTCCCCGCCTACACTCAGAGACAATCGACCCACCAGTACTCTCGGTGCTTTGACTTGCATTATCCAGTCATCAGACTTTTTGTTTGTTTGACTTGAGGTTTAATGTCCCTGTCAACAATGTGTAGGCCATTTTAAAGACGTTGCTTCCAATTTTGTGGGACTTTTACCCGACACTGAGATGAAATGACATCTCAAGCCCCGTCGCCCAATGAAACCAATAGGGTTGATAACCATGGGAGGTCCGACTCGCACCGCTTTGCCTAGATCGGTTTCAGCTCTGCGTGGAAGCATCATGCAGCCCATCTATTTCTTCAAGCCCCGACGGGCGGGGCCGAATCCAGTCAGACTTCACACGTGCGCTAGAATGATAAGTCATGACTTCTATGCATTCCTGTGAAGTTTGAAATTGGGCCAATGGTGTAAGAGCTGTCATTTTTAACGTTTTTTTTTTTTTTGTTGTTGTTGTTGTTTTTCCTCGGTTTTTATCTCTGGTGGCCATTTTATTCGTCCTTTTTTATTATTTTTTTTTATTTTCAAGATTGTTTCACTCAATGACATATCCAGCCGATCGTTAATCAGATAATCAGAGGTGGGTGAAAACCGGTGGACCCGCAGAAAAACCACCTGACCTTCCGTTGCAGAACTTGGCGTCTCATATGTGACCCGAGCCAAGCGCGAATCCACAGAGGGGATAGTACTAATGGTTATGAGTCAGCGCTCTTGTCCACTTGGCCACGGAGGCCCTTACTTTATTCTTCGCATAGGGATCGTTTTAGCTATTTTGGCAGAGTGTAACCTAGGCATTTTTTATGAAGTTTGAATGAAATTTGCCTGATGGTAAAGGGGAGTTGTCATTTAAAGATTTGTTTTCTGTTCTTAGCTCTGGTTGCCATCATTTCATTGTAGCGGAACCGTTTTAGTTATTTTGGTACAGGGCGACCTGGACACAATTGCTGTAAAGTTTGAATGATGTTGGCCCAATGGTATAAGAGTAGTTGTCATTCATACTAAAACTGCTGGCGACGCACGACGGACTTTTACTGATCACAATTCTATAACTCCGTGAACTAAAACTAGGTCTTACGTCATCTATTGTGTAAGCCAGTGGATACCATCCTTTTTCACGACCAAGGTGTTTCTGATAATACTGGAAATAGTCATGGTTTTTCACTTCTGGATTTATCCCAGTGCCAGGTAAATCTAGTGGTATATTTAATTCTATCCTCTTTGTGTCGGGTAGCACATTTTCATACTCATTCCCACAAATATTTGTATAATCAGGAGAGTCATGGTCATCTGAACCACCTTGTGATATCTGTCCACTGGATTCATCTTTAATTTGTTGCGGTTCGGAAGGCCCGGGCGGGGGCCCGGGTAAAGGACCATCTGGACAATCCAGACTAAAAACCGCCTGCTGTGGTTCGTCTTCGAAAATAAGAGGTTCGTAGCCTTCATTAGAATCATCCTCGTCTCCGTAACAAGATTTCCGCAGAGTCGTGTCGTTCACTGGACTACTTCTGTATGCGGAGGAATTACGTGGTATCGTGTCTGTGAATGGGAAAGATGTGGTTTTGTGCATAACCCTGAAAAAATAGTGAATGAATGCGTAACCCGGCATCGTGCGAAAAACAATCGTCAGTGATCTGAAGACGTATAGATCATACGTGTTCACGGAGTAAAATGCAAACGAGAGCTACACATATGGTATTATACGTAGCTCTCGTTATGCACGTGCGTATAGGAGCGTTCGTGAAATCATTTTTTTTTTTTGTGTGTGTTTTTTTTTTTTTTTACTATAAATCAGGTGGAAGAAAGTTGTTTTATTTAAAGACTGTCTTTAAATTAAAAGACTGTCTGTAAATTTAAAGACTTTTAGTCTGTAAATTTAAAGACTAACACTGAGTAACACAACGGAAAATCATGAAAATGATGTAACACGAAAAAATCGCATTCTCATACGCAGCCTCAGTATTCATCTCATTAATAAAACGTGCATTGCTAAAGACTGCATATATGTCATTGCCTTTTAATATCGTTTAAATGATAGAAATAATTCAGAAATAAAACAACACAGTTCCTTCCCCTTAGACCACAAATGCCGTGAAACTCCGCAGTAAGGGAGGAAATATCTGTCAAAGGTCGAACATAAGATGAGTTTCGTACTGACTTCATTTCGTTTTCGGACATTTTACTGTTGTAGTCCGTCTGAAACTTTCATCAATTTTAGTTGTCAGAAAATCTGTCTGTCGAAGGGAGTGGTCCGTATATTAACAAAATGATAAAATAGTTATACTAATTCATTCCTGAGCTCACTTTACATATGAATCTTATTACAGAACTTTTTTTTCTGAGAACTCTTCAATTATGGCGGAAGGAATTTTATTAAATAGAGACAACTATATAATTTGCAGTTACACATAATTAAATATTCCATAGACAACGGCCAAATTACTATATACAGCAAAGTGCGATATTTCCGTTTTACACCATTTTCATGACTTTATTTGTGTCAGTCTTTAAATTTACAGACTAAAAAGTCTTTAAATTTGCAGACAGTCTTTAAATTTAAAGACAGTCTTTAAATAAAACAACTTTATTCTACCTGATAAATAGAGCATATACCTCGCATGCACAATACAGCACGAAAAACGTAGCACAAACAGAATGGAGTACAAGGATAATACGCATAAAAGTGCGACAAAATCGACATCAAAATACATGTATAGTGAAATTCCGCTATTAAGACCGCCAAAAATTAAGACTAATTCTGCTTTAAAAAGGTTATTTAGTAGGTTGCAATTATTCTTTATTTGTGTTTTCTGCTTACAGTGTCCTCTTGTCAGAGACCGACTGGTTAGACTAAAGCCTACCATCTTCGCCATTCTCTATAATAATAATAATAATAATAATAATAATAATAATAATAATAATAATAATAATAATAATAACAACAAAAAAAATGATAATAATAATAGAAATTAAAAAGAAGTTGAACTCATAGCCGGCAACTTGGCCCAAAATTATTGAAACACAAAATCTATTTGATGAGTTTTAAGCATCTGTTCAACTTCGCGCTAACAAGGTACCCACTCCCTATACACTTTAACATTATTAGACCTCAAAAAATGGCGAAGAAGTTTCAAAACGATCATCCTAAAACTGTGAGACGAGTTGCGCTAACAAGATACCCACTCCCTATACACTTTAACATTATTAGACCTCAAAAATGGCTAAGTTAAAAAGACGAAAAAAGTGAAAGAAATAATTTTAGGAGTATGAAAAAATGCATGCACATCTTCAGACCTATATGAAAACACCTGCAAAGTTTCAAAACGATCATCCTAAAACTGTGAGACGAGTTGCGCTAACAAGATACCCACTGCCTATACACTTTAACAAAAATGCCTAAGTTAAAAAAAAACGAAAAAAGTGAAAGAAATCATTTTAGGAGTATGAAAAAAACCACATGCACATCTTCAGACCTATATGAAAACACCTGTAAAGTTTCAAAACGATCACCCTAAAACTGTGAGAGGAGTTGCGCTAACAAGGTACCCACTCCCTATACACTTTAACATTATTAGACCTAAAAAATGACTAAGTTAAAAAAAGACCAAAAAAGTAAAAGAAATAATTTTAGGAGTAAGAAAAAAACTACATGCATATCTTAAGACCTATATGAAAACACCTGCAAAGTTTCAAAACGATCACCCTAAAACTGTCCCTATACACTTTAACAGTATTAGACCTAAAAATGACTAAGTTATGTTATGCATAAGAATTTATTTTTCTGTTTCCCACTTTCACCCCACTGCGTGACCTAATAGTGCTATAAATATCTTGTTAATCTTCTTGTAGAAGATTCTCGAAAACTGAGTCACAGATTAATTTCTTTTTTGTAAACAACATGTTTACAAGAAAAAGTACTTCAGAACCTTCCAGTAAGTTCTGGGTTGCATTATTTTTAGAAAATTACCTCATCTTATTCCACAGCCCTCTGGAAATGTTCTAGAGAAATCTTAGGGTCTATAAAAGAGTTTGATTTTTCTCATTGAATGAGACTTTGGAGTTTGATGTTTGGGCTTAAAAGGAAAGTTATTTCTAAATTCTGTGTTGGATTGTTAAAGGATATTAATTTTCATTTCGGTCTGTGAACTCTGTGGGATAAAGGAAAATAGATTCATTCAGGATATTTTAAAACAGAGTTAAGTACATTTAATTTTCTTACTTCTACATGTTAAAGTTAACTTGTAAATAAACTTTGTTAAATTTTTCCAAAAGGCTTGTTTGCTTTTTCTTTCTGCTACGCCTGGCTCGTAACAGAAATTTGGGGCTCGTCCGGGATTAAAACATCTTGAGCATTTTAGGACCGACATTTTATTTGTAGGCAAGTAATTGTCATTTCTTATCAAATATACACTTGGCAGTTGCTTCAAAAGGTCGGCTTTTCCCTATAGGCATAAAAGGGGATTGTCATTTCATGTGAATTGTCATTTCAGGTGAAATTGTACTTGTCATTTCATGTGAAATTCTCGTCGGGCTTGTCATTTCGAAAAAAAACTTTGTCAGATTAACCTCAATCTGTATTTCCATAAATACTTTATAAAACAAACAAAAAGCAAACATGTCGTTTGATTTGAGAAGCTTTTTGGCTCAGCCTACTCAGGAGGACCAAAAGGACAGATTTGCTAGACATTGCTTCCCATTATGGGGTCACTGCTGTTAAAACAAGCATGAAAAAACATGAAATTAAGAATATTTTGGTACAGTTTTTTGTTGATGAAGAACTTTTCGATCCATCTGCAGAGCTATAGTAGATAAACATGTTTGTCTTTCAGCCACCAAGTTTGCTGTGTGTGTTAAAGAAGGCCAAGACAAGCTTCCTACGCTATACTGGTTACCAAAACTTCATAAAAAACCTTACAAAGCACGGTTTATTGCAAATTCGATCTCTTGCACTACCACTGAACTTTCTAAATTATTAACTTCCTGTCTTACTGCTATTAAAACGCATGTAATTAAATATTGTGATAAAGTCTTTGAAAGATCAGGAAGAAATCTGTTTTGGTCTATAAAAAATTCGAATGAGGTTTTAAATAAATTGAAATCTAGACATTTTCGTGCTTCTAGTCTGTCTACCTACGATTTTTCCACTCTTTACACTACACTTCCTCATAATCTTATAAAAGAAAAGCTTAATGATTTAATTGAATGGACTTTTCACAGAGAAGATTCTCTGTATCTTGCATGTAATGTCAGAAATGCATTTTTCACTTCTAAAGAGCATAAGAATTATACACTTTGGTCATGTCAGAAAGTGTGTGATGCCCTCACCTTTCTACTTGACAATATTTATATTAGATTCGGTACTAAGTTATTTAGACAAATTGTGGGTATTCCGATGGGTACTAATTGCGCACCTCTTGTGGCTGATCTGTTCTTGTATTGTTATGAAAGAGACTTCATTTTGTCGCTTTCCATTGATAACCAATCTGAAATTATTGAAGCTTTTAGCTCTACTTCTAGATATTTAGATGATTTATTAAATATTGATAATACCTATTTTGATGGTTTGATCAGTCAGATTTACCCCCTAGAACTTCAGTTAAATAAAGCAAATTCTTCTGATACCGAGGCCCCGTTTTTGGATTTACATCTGTCTATTGTAGATGGATTTGTTTCGTGCAAAATTTATGATAAACGCGATGACTTTAATTTTGAGATTGTAAATTTTCCTTTTTTGAATGGTGATGTTCCTCGTGCGCCATCCTATGGCGTTTATGTTTCGCAATTAATTCGATTTGCTAGAGTGTGTAGTCATGTAACTGACTTCAACACTCGTAATAAATTATTAACGGCTAAACTCCTTAATCAGGGTTATCGGTACCATAAACTACGCAAAGCCTTTTCAAAATTTTATAGACGCCATTCTGATTTAATTTCAAAATTCAATATTGGACTTAAATCTCTTCTGCAACAAGGTCTATCGGAACCCGAATTTTATGGTGACTTGGCATATAAATTCAGAAATATATATCACCGCAATGACTTCAGCACCCAATTTCGTAAAATCATCTTCGATATAAAAAGATTGGGTACAACATGGATATTATACGACAGACTGCATGCATGGTAGTTAACCCAATCACGGTTGGCAACTTTGCTTCCCTCTTTAATTGCACGCCGGTGGGTCAGGCCTCAGATTCTATGACGGCTCCAACGTAAAGGCTTATTGAAAATTAGAGAGATAATGTCGGTTGGTGCCTGATGCTCTGTCTCTGGTCGGGCTCATCGGAGTCTAACTGTTGGTTTTCTTTTGCTCCAGCATTTCAGTGGTTTCTTGCTGTCGAGTCCTCACCGTTGTCTCACCTCTGTGGTTCTTTGATTTTTGTGTTCACGGAGATGTTGCACTGATGAGTTAGGAGGCCTTCATGCGGACTGAACAAATTATTTGTCTAAATCGCGACGGAAGTAAGGGCGAGGATTGTGGCCACGTAAAATCGATTTAAGCCCCCCAGTGGAAATCTTCCACTGACCGTTCCAAGGCGGCTCTTCTGTGGCGATTTATTTATGTTGTTGTTTGTTACTTACTGTGTGTATCACTTGTGTCTTTTGGTTTTGGATGGCCATATGGCCATTTTGTGGGAAAGTAACTGTCCTTATGGCCTTCCTTTGTTTAGGTTTCCATTATGGTCTGGTCGCTTAATGTTTGTATTTCTTTCCCTTTGGTGTCTTTTATGGGTGGAGTAAGTTAATTGTATCAATTCCTGATCTTTGTTTTACTTCTACTTTGTCTCTCATTATGGTTTCATATTCTGAATTACAAATGAGACAAATTGAAATAGGAAGGCTAAATTGAATTAGAAACAAGAGGGCCCAATGGCCCTATATCGCTCACCTGTGTACCAGAAAATCATTAGTGTAGGAGACCACTTGACATTGCTACATAATAAATATCTAAGCTCAGGCAAAGTGGTGTCCATGCTTATAAACCCTACTGGTTTCATTGGGCGACAGGGCTTGAGATGTAATTTCATCCCAATGTCGGGTAAAAGTCCCACAAAATTGAAAGAGACATCTCCAAAATGACCTATACAGTGTTGACGGGGATGTAAAACCTCAAATCAAACAAAATCTGTGCCTTATGGTTTTGGAGAAAAAGATTTTTTTTAAGTTTTTTCCAGTATAAGTCTATAGGAGCTAATGAGCCCTGGGGCTTGGCCAATTTTGACCCAAAGGGCAAGGTTGGCAGGATTTATGTAGGCGACCATTTTGTGTTGCTATATACTAAATAACTAAGGTCTGTACTTCATTGTTTCAAAGAAGATGTTTGAAGCTTTTTTCCATTATAAGTTTGTTGGAGTTAAGGGGCCATAAGATTTGGACCCCAGGGGCATGATTGGCAGGATTCATGTAGGCGACCACTCGACATTGCTACATGCTAAATACCTAAGCCCTGGGACTTATGGTTTCAGAGAAGAAGATTTTTAAAGATTTTTTCCCCATTTTAAGTTGTTTTTTTTTTTTTTTTTGTTTCATTATAAGGGCCCTGTGGTTTCAGAGAAGAAGATTTTTGAAGTTTCTCCTATTGTAAGTCTATGGAAGCTAAAGAGCCCTGGGGTGTGGCCAATTTGGATCCTAGGGGCATAACTGGCAGGATTTATGTAGGTGGCCACTTGACGTTGCTACATACTAAAAATCTAAGCTCTGGGCCTTATGGTTTCATAGAAGATTTTTTTTAATTTTTTTCCATTATAAGCCTATTGGAGGTGATGAGCTCTGGTGTGGCCAATTTTGACCCCAGGGGCAGGGTTAGCAGGATTTATGTAGCTGGCTATTTTATGATCCTAGACACTTAATATCTATGTTCTGTGCACAGTTTCTGAAAAGAAGATTTTTTAAGCTTTTTTTCCATTATGAGTCTATGGGAGCTAAGGGGCCCCGGGGTGTGGCCCTTTTGGAACCCCAGGAGCATGATTAGCAGGAAATATGTAGGTGACCACTTGCCATTAAATATCTAAGCTCTGGGCCCTGTGGTTTCAGAGAAGAAGATTTTTGAAGTTTTTTTTCCATTATGAGTCTATGGGAGCTAAGGGGGTCCCAGGGTGTGGCCCATTTGGATCCCAGGGGCATGATTGGCAGGATTTATGTAAGTGACAACTTGTCATTGCTACATGCTAAATATCTAAGCGCTGTGCCCTGTGGTTTCAGAGAAGAAGATTTTTGAAGCTTTTTTCCATTATGTGTCTATGGGAACTAAGAGGCCCCGGGGCGTGGCCCATTTGGACCCTACGGGCATGATTGGCAGGATTTATGTGGGTGACCTTTTGCCATTGCTTTTTTTCCATTATGAGTCTATAGAAGCTAAGGGGCCACGGGGCGTGGCCCTTTTGGACCCCAGGGGCATGATTGGCAGGAATTATGTAGGTGACCACTTGCCGTTGCTATGTGCTAAATATCTAAGCTCTGGGCGCTGTTGATTCAGAGAAGAAGATTTTTTAAGCTTTTTTTCCATTACGAGTCTATAGGAGCAAAGGGGCCCCGGCGTGTGGCCCATTTGGAACCCAGGGGCATGATTGGCAGGAATTATGTAGGTGACCAATTGCCGTTGCTACATGCTAAATATCTAAACTCTGGGCCCTGTGGTTTCAGAGAAGAAGATTTTTGAAGATTTTTTAAGCTTTTTTTCCATTATGAGTCTATGGGAGCAAAGGGGCCCCAGGGCGTGGCCCATTTGGACCATAGGGGCATGATTGGCAGGATTTATGTAGGTGACCAATTGCCGTTGCTACATGCCAAATATCTCAGCTCTGGGCCCTGTGGTTTCAGAGATGAAGATTTTTGAAGCTTTTTTCCATTATGAGTCTATAGAAGCTAAAGGGCCCCGTTGCATGGCGCGTTTGGACCCCAGGGGCATGGTTGGCAGGAATTATGTAGGTGACCACTTGCCGTTGCTACATGCTTAATATCTAAGCTCTGGGCCCTGTGGTTTCCGAGAAGAAGATTTTTGAAGCTTTTTGTTCCATTATGAGTCTATGGGAGCGAAGGGGCCCCGGGGCGTCGCCCATTTGGAACCCAGGGGCATGATTGGTAGGAATTATGTAGGTGACCACTGGCCGTTGCTACATGCTAAATATCTAAGCTCTGGGCCCTGTGGTTTCAGAGAAGAAGATTTTTGAAGCTTTTTTACCATTATGAGTCTATGGGAGCTAAGGGGTCCGGGGGTTTGGCCAATTTGGACCCCAGGGGCATGATTAGTAGGAATTATGTAGGTGACCACTTGCCGTTGCTACATGCCAAATATCTCAGCTCTGGGCCCTGTGGTTTCAGAGAAGAAGATTTTTGAATTTTTTTTTTCCATTATGAGTCTATAGGAGCTGAAGGGCCCCGGGGCGTGGCCCATTTGGACCCCAGGGGCATGATTGGCAGGAATAATGTAGGTGACCACTTGCCATTGCTACATGCTAAATATCTAAGCTCTGGGCCCTGTGGTTTCCGAGAAGAAGATTTTTGAAGCTTTTTGTTCCATTATGAGTCTATGGGAGCGAAGGGGCCCCGGGGCGTGGCCCATTTGGACCCCAGGGGCATGATTGGCAGGAATTATGTAGGTGACCACTGGCAGTTGCTTAATGCTATATATCTAAGCTCTGGGCCCTGTGGTTTCAGAGAAGAAGATTTTTGAAGCTTTTTTTTTCCATTATGAGTCTATGGGAGCTAAGGGGGCCCGGGATGTGGCCCATTTGGACCCCAGGGGCATGATTGGCAGGAATAATGTAGGTGACCACTTGCCATTGCTACATGCTAAATATCTAAGCTCTGTGCCCTGTGGTTTCCGAGAAGGAGATTTTTGAAGCTTTTTGTTCCATTATGAGTCTATGGGAGCGAAGGGGTCCCGGGGCGTGGTCAATTTGGACCCCAGGGGCATGATTGGCAGGAATTATGTAGGTGACCACTTGCCGTTGCTACATGCTAAATATCTAAGCTCTGGAAGAGAAGTTTCAGAGAAGAAGCTCTGTGCCCTGTGGTTTCCGAGAAGAAGATTTTTGAAGCTTTTTGTTCCATTATGAGTCTATGGGAGCGAAGGGGTCCCGGGGCGTGGTCAATTTGGACCCCAGGGGCATAATTGGCAGGAATTATGTAGGTGACCACTGGCCGTTGCTACATGCTAAATATCTAAGCTCTGGAAGAGAAGTTTCAGAGAAGAAGATATTTTAATTTTTCCCATTGTAAGTCTATGGGAGCTATATGTTGCCATAGCATCCAGAATTCCAATCTGATCAGCCCAAAAACCTTATGCAGCCTTTCCCCCTATCTGATGATGCTTCTCATGAAATTTGATCAAGATTGACCGTGGGGTATTAGAGATATACTTATTTGAAAATGTTTACGGACGCACGGACGCACGGACGCACGCACGGATGCACGACGGACGACGGACAAAATGTGATCACAAAGCTCACCTTGTCACTACGTGACAGGTGAGCTAAAAATAAGGTTAGAGATGGAAGAACGCACACAGAAAGACCGCCCATAGGGGCTTGAAGAAATATATGGGCTGCATGATGCTTCCACGCAGAGCTGAATCCGGCCCGCACACTAGTACTGGTAAACCGCTTAGAGGATCTAAGCCTGTCCAGGAAAATGCGGTGCGAGGCGGACCGTCCATGCTAATAAACCCTATTGGTTTCATTGGGCGACAGGGCTTGGGATGTCATTTCATCTCAATGTCGGGTAAAAGTCCTACAAAATTGGAAGCAACGTCTCCAAAATGACCTTTACAGTGTTGACGGGGACGTTAAACCTCAAATCAAACAAACAAAAAACACAGAAAGAAAAAAATGAAAAGGAAGGAAAAGAAATAGAAATGCAGAGAAAAATGCAGATGGAAAGATTAGAAATGGAAGAAAGAGAGAAGGAAAAGCAAAGAGAAATGGAGAGGGAAAAAAGAGAAATGGAGGAACGCCTTCAGAAAGAAAAATTAGAAAAAGAAGAGCGACTTGAAATAGAAAGAGAAAAATGGCATTTTCAATTAAAGATGAAGGAACTGGAACTCCAATGTCAAGATAGGGTGAAACCTACCCCTGTTTTGACTCTGGTAGTTACTTTGATGCCACAAAGCATATCAGATTAGTTCCGCCATTTCAGGAAAAAGAGGTAGATAAGTATTTTTTGCATTTTGAAAAAGTTGCAGAAAATTTAAAATGGCCAAAAGAGCATTGGACCTTACTTTTGCAAAGCGTTGTTGTCGGAAAGGCTCGAGACATTTACACCCAGCTGACTGTCGAGCAAAGCTCAGACTATGATTTGGTTAAGGAGCTTATTCTTAAGGCATATGAGTTGGTCCCTAAGGCTTACAGGCAGAAATTTAGGAATTTTAAAAAAGAAATTTCCCAGACCCATGTAGAATTTGCTCGAACCAAAGAACAGTTATTTGATAGGTGGTGCTCTTCCAAAAAAGTAGGCTCTAATCATGAAAAACTTAGACAGCTTGTCCTTGTTGAAGAGTTCAAACGGTGCATAAATTCAGACATTAAGTCTTTTCTCGACGAGAGACAGTTTGAAAATTTGGAGGAAGCTTCTCGTTTGGCAGATGACTATGCTTTGACTCATAAAGTCTCATTTGTGAACAGGCCTTATCCTAGAAAACCTTACAATCCACAGACAGGTCCAAGATTTTATCCTAGTAATCCATTTGGCAGTTATAGCCATACATCTAGTTCTATGCCCAAACTTCCTGGTGAAAATAAAAGCCAGAATCCTTCCAAACCTTCTGGTGAAAATAGAAGCCAGATTTTTTCAAAACCTTCTGGTGAAAACAAAGACCAGAATCCCTTATCTCAATCTCAAATAGTTTGTAACTATTGCAAAAACACAGGTCATTTGATCTCTGAGTGTTTGAAATTAAAGCGACGAAAAGAAAGAGAAAGACAAGAGGAACTTAAACCTACAGGTTTTACTTCTATAAGACCAAAACCACAGTCTTGTGTAAGGGAGGAAACTCTTTCTGATACCAAATTATCTGAGACTGATTCAATTATGGAGATTTATGAACCATTTTTATCAGATGGTTTTGTGTCACTAAATGGTGACAGTTATGCCCATCCTACCCCTATTAAAATCTTACGAGATACTGGAGGTTCACAATCTTTTATTCTAGCAGATACTCTGCCTTTTTCTGAGAAGACTTCTTTGGGCCAAAGTGTCCTTATTCAGGGTGTGGAATGTGGATTTGTTAATGTTCCGCTTAATAACGTATTTGTCATCAGACTTGGTATCCGGTTCAGTGGCTGTTGGTATTAGACCTTCATTACCTTTTAAAGGTGTTCATTTATTGCTAGGCAATGACTTAGCCGGAGATAAGGTTGTGGTAAACCCACTTTTGACTTCTAATCCTTGCACTGATCAACCACCTAATCCCAATGAGCAGGAAATTCCTGATCTTTATCCGTCCTGTGCAGTCACAAGGGCTATGGCACGTAAGGCCAAGCAAACTGATGCGAAACAGGATTTTGATTTTACTGATACCTTTTTGGGTCAGTCTTTTAATGACGAGATAACAAGGTCTCTGTCTTCAAACCTGCCTGATAAGCAGACAGATTTTCATGAGAATAACTCATCTTTCGATCTAGGCCATGACAAAATGTCTGGGTCTCAACTAGCTATAGAACAGCATAAGGATCCTGAAATTTCGCCTTTGATTGAAAGGGCTTTAGATGAGCAGGAAGTATCGCAGGTCCCAGTCTGTTATTATGTCAAAAATGACATTCTTATGAGAAAATGGCGTCCACCAGACGTCTCAGCAGAAGATGAGTGGACTGTCAACCACCAGATAGTGGTTCCACGGGTTTACCGTCCGGAAATATTAATCTTGGCACATGAAACTCCCATGTCAGGACATTTAGGTGTAAATAAAACCTATCACAAGATTCTTAATCATTTTTACTGGCCTGGGTTAAAATCAGATGTTTCTCAGCATTGTAGGTCCTGCAATACATGCCAAATGGTAGGAAAACCCAATCAGACTATACCTAAGGCTCATTTGCACCCTATACCTTCTTTTGATGAACCTTTCAGTCGAATTATTATAGACCGTGTAGGTCCCTTGCCCAGAACTAAGTCTGGCTGTGAATATCTTTTGACTATTATGTGTGCTTCCACACGTTTTCTTGAAGCCATTCCACTAAGAAATATCAAAACTAAGACAATCGTCAAGGCCTTAGTGAAGTTTTTCGACTTTGTTGGTCTTCCTAAATCTATTCAGTCAGACCAAGGTTCAAATTTTTGTCTGGAATATTTCAACAAGTAATGCATGAACCTGGCATTGTACAGTATAAGTCATCGGCCTATCATCCTGAAAGTCAAGGCGCCCTTGAAAGATTCCATCAAACATTGAAAAACATGATAAGATCATATTGCTTTGACACAGAGAAGGATTGGGATGAAGGCATCCATTTGCTTTTATTTGCTGTTAGAGAATCTGTGCAAGAATCTCTTGGCTTCAGTCCATTTGAATTAGTATTTGGCCATACTGTTCGTGGTCCTTTGAAACTTCACAAAGAGAAATTTCTCTCTAATGATGACACTGCCTTGAATTTACTTCAGTATGTGTCGGATTTCAAAACTAGACTTTTAAAAGCTTGTGCGGCTGCTCGGACAAATCTTCAGTCAGCCCAAAGGAAAATGAAACAGTTATATGGCATAGGGACAAAAGAAAGGAATTTTAAACCAGGTGATAAGGTACAAGCTCTTTTGCCTATTCCTTGAAAATCTTTGCAAGCCAGGTATTATTGTCCATACACTGTAGACAAAAAGATCAGTGACGTATATTACATAATAAACACTCCTGGGAGGCGCAAGCTAAAGCAGCTGTGTCATATTAACATGCTTATGGAATACATTGATAGGCATCTTTAACATCAGTCAATCTAGTTAGCTCTGTTCCACTTAATTCATGTGACAATGACTGTGAGGATATTAATTCAGTGCAATCTGATCCCACATCATCAAAACTTCAGAATTCTGACATTCTGCGGAATCTCGACCAGAAACTGTCACATCTAGAGCCAAATCTGCGGAATGAACTCAAACAGCTGATTTTTGAATATGAACACTTATTTCCTGACATTCCAACACGGACAGACAAAATATTTCACGATGTGGACATAAATGGTTCTAACCCTGTAAAGCAACATCCTATGAAACAAAAATATCTTAAAGAAGAAGTGCAGTATTTATTGGACAATGACTTTATTGAACCAAGCCAAAGTGAATGGAGTTCTCCTTGTATTCTTGTACCAAAACCTGATGGGACATATCGTATGTGTACAGATTTTAGGAAAGTTTATTCCTTAAGAAAAACAGATAGCTTTCCTATTCCAAGAATGGATGACTGCATTGATAACACCGGGAATGCCAAATACATAACGAAATTCGACCTTCTGAAAGGATTTTGGCAAATTCCACTCACAGATAGAGCAAAGGCGGTTTTGGCATTCACAACACCTGACGGATTATTTAACTATAAAGTCATGCCATTTGGAACGAAAAACTCTCCGGCAACATTTCAGCGCTTAATAAACATGGTAATTGCGGGGCTGGAGGGCTGCAGTGCTTATATCGATGATGCTATCATATACAATGATCATACAATGATCAGTGGAATTGACATCTTGGGACTATTCGAGCATTCTTTGATAGACTGAGTAATGCCAAATTGACAATCAATCTTGCTAAAAGTGAATTCTGCCATGCAAGTTTGACATTTCTAGGTCATGTTGTAGGTCAAGGTCATGTGAAAACCACTGATGCTAAAGTTGAGGCTATCTCAAATTCCCCGTACCCACGTGCAAAAGACAGCTGATGCGATTTCTTGGTATGGCTGGTTATTACAGAAAGTTCTGTAATAATTTCTCTGTCATTGCTGAGCCTTTGACAAATTTGATCAGCAAAAGAACAAAATTCCATTGGAATGCAATATGCCAAAATGCTTTTGATAAGCTTAAAGCCATACTTAAGAGTGAACCAGTTCTCTTAGCACCAAACTTTGAAAAGGAGTTTAAGCTAGCTGAAGATGCTAGTGACGTAGGTGCAGGTAGTGTTGTGTTGCAGGAAGATGAGAATGGTGTGGATCATCCAGTTTGCTACTTTTCCAAACAGTTTAATAAGCATCAGAGAAATTACTCTACCATAGAGAAAGAGTGCCTGTCTCTGATTCTTGCTATGCAACATTTCGAAGTTCATCTTACTCCTACTGCTGCGCCGATTGTTGTTTTCAGTGATCACAATCCACTGACTTTCATACACAAAATGAAAATCAAAAATCAGCGGCTGCTCAGGTGGAGTCTCATGCTACAGGAGTATAATTTAGAAATAAGACATATCAGAGGGAGAGATAACATTATCCCTGATGCCCTTTCAAGAGCTTGAGCAGTGTCAGGAATTGTGTTTTTCTTTCATACTGAAGTGGATTGTAGATACATGTAATTTTATATGCTTTGTTCAATACTTTATTATTCTTAAAGCAAAAGAAAGCTTTATTACATAAATCTTTTTTTCCTCGAAGAGGGGGAGTGTTATGCATAAGATTTTTTTTTCTGATTCCCACTTTCACCCCACTGCGTGACCTAATAGTGCTATAAATATCTTGTTAATCTTCTTATTGAAGATTCTCGAAAACTGAGTCACAGATTAATTTCATTTTTGTAAACAACATATTTACAAGGAAAAGTACTTCAGAACCTTCCAGAAAGTTCTGGGTTGCATTATTTTTAGAAAATTACCTCATCTTATTCCACAGCCCTCTGGAATGTTCTAGAGAAATCTTAGGGTCTATAAAAGAGTTTGATTTTTCTCATTGAGTGAGACTTGGGAGTTTGATGTTTATGAGTTACACACGCCACATGGATGAAAATCTGTGGCAGTTGTCTATTTTCTGTTTGAAACATAGACTGCGGCTACTCACGCTTCTTTGAGGCGGTTCTAAAGATTTATGGAGCATGCTCAGTTTATCTGAGCAAGAATAACGAAATATAAAATATCTTTGAAAACCCCGCTTTTCTCTTTATAATGTAAGACTGAAAATGCTGGCCATTGCATGGACTCGGAAACGTGCTGCAGAGACGGGCCTCCGTCGACTAAACGGTCCGAGCCTTGCTTGGGTCACAAGTGAGACGCCAAGTTCTGGAACAAAAGGTCAGCTTAATTTTCATTAGGCACTTGAGCTTTCGCCTACCTCAGATTAATGGTCTGTTGATATAAGTGAAACAAACTTGAAAGGGCCGGTAAACCCTATTAGAGTATTAACGAGAAGCATATGATAAGATTTAGGGGTCAGTAAACCTACTGCGGAGGATAGCTGGCTGACAAAGCTGCGGGTCCCGCTGAGAATCCTTCATCATAGGTCGGCGAGCATGACGGACATGCAAGTGGTCGTGAACATTGTGGACAAATAGCGTAGCAAAGTGCCTGGTCCGACATTGGTCTCCGCTGACCTGAAAATACACATCACGAAACACGTCTATATAATTTTAACCCCCTTGAACCCCACGTTTATATAGTAAAACTGGGGTTTACAGGGGTAAACCTTCTTTTTTCTGCTCTAAAATATAAATTGTGGGTACTCGTTAGAACCGCCTCGATGAGGCGGTTCTAAAGAGTACCCACAATCTATATTTTAAGCAGAACTAAGAAACTAATCACAAGTTTTCATCTTAAAATTTTAGTTTTTTTCGGCCCTGAAGTTTACAATGTATTTGTATAGGCGTGGTTTCGTAATGATGTAGTCAGCTCTGGTCTACACTGACCTAAAATGCGCACCCCCGCCCATTGGGCTTGGAGAAATAAGAAATAGACTTGGATGCATGGTGCTTCCGCGCAGAGCTGAAAGTGACCGAACTTGAGTACAGATAAACCACATGGAAGGTCTATCTAAGCCTGCCCAGGAAAAGTGGTGCGAGTTGTACCGCTCCAAAAACACTGACTGTTTCTTTGGGCGGTAGAGCTTGAGATGTCACATCATCTCCATGTCGGGTAAAAGTCCCACAAAATCGGAAGCAGCGTCTCAAAATAGTGTTGATAGGGACGTAAAACTTCAACACAAACAAACAAACAAACAAACAAATGACCTATAATGTATTTTGCCACTGTATAAATAAAAACATGCTGTCTTGACTTGCGGGTAAAGTTTATATTGTCATTTTGTAGGACTCTATATGGAAATAGAGGGCGATAGAATCTGGAGATGACAGGCTATACCCCCACCCACCCCCCCCCCCCCCCAACCACACCCCATCCCCACTCACATCCTAAACACAACACTTCTGCAACTGACCTTTCGACTCCGCCCATCGCGGCTTGGAGAAATAGATTGGGCTGCATGGTGCTTCCAAGCAAATCTGGATCTGACCACACACGGGTCCTGGTAAACCATTTAGAAGGTCTAAGCTTGCGCAGGCAAAGTGGTGTGTGTCAGATCGTCTAATGCATACAAGCGTTCTGGTTTCATTGGGAGGCAGGGCATGAGATGTCATTTCATCTCAATGTCGAGTAAAAGTCCCACAAAATTGGAAGCAACGTCTCCAAAATGACCTTAGTAGTGTTGACGGGGACGTTAAACTCCAATTCAAACAAACAAATTTGCTACTGACCGTTCCCAGCATGCATACAACGAGTATGCAACGTCGTATCAACGAAATACAACGTGATGTTGCGTCGACGTTGATGCGACGTTGCTTACACGTAATATGCCCAGTGGTGTCCTTTGTGCTTTTTATGTATTTCTTGGATTTGTGCGGGTTTTTTGTTGTTGTTGTTGTTGTTGTTTTTTGTTTTGTTTAGTTTGTTTCCGTGGAGGTTTTACCTCCCTGTCAACACTGTTTAGGTAATTTTGGAGATGCTGCTTCCGATTTTGTGTAATTTTTTGCAGACACTGAGATGAAATGGCATTTCAAGCCCAACTGCCCAAAGAAACCGCTATGGGTTAAGGAACAGCCCCACTCGCATCGCTTTTCCTGGCAGTCTTAGACCTTCTAAGCGGTTTACAAGTACTCAAGTTTGGTCGGTTTACCACTGCGCGGAAGCACCATGCAGCTCAAACTATTTTTCCAAGCCCCGGCGGGCGGGGGCGCTGTGTGTTGGTGTACTTCTTGTTGGGTTGATTGTTTATCAATCGACCCAAAGTTATAAAGCACAGTAAGCCCTTACATGCTGAATTCCACGTGACAATCACTGACTTGTCGGAACACCAGGTAACAGTTATTTATAGAAACATTTAATATAGATAATAGTCGCGCTACGATTCTAAGCGAATATTCTTATCGATGTGATGCCAGAGTGTGGCGTAAGAGGGCTTATCTATAGGATCTGACCTTTACAGTGTTGACGAGGACGTTAAACCTCAAATCAAACAAAAACAAACAAATATAGAATTTGTTATCAATGTGATACCAGAGTGTTGCGTAAGAGGGCTTATCTATGAATCTGTTATCGATGCCATGCCAGAGTGTTGCGTAAGAGGGCTTATCTATAGGATCTGTCATCAATGTGATGCCAGGGTGGGCTTATCTATAGAATCTGTAACCGATGTAATGTCAGAGGGTTGCGTAAGATGGCTTATCTATTGAATCTGCTATGGATACGATGCCAGAGTGTTGCGTAAGATGGCTTATCTATAGAATCTGTTATCGACGTCATGCCAGAGTGTTGCGTAAGACGGCTTATCTATAGAATGTGTTATCGATGTGATGCCAGAGTGTTGCGTAAGAGGACTTATCTATAGAATGTGTTATCGATGTGATGCCAGAGTGTTACGTAAGAGGACTTATCTATAGGATTTGTTATCGATTTCATGCCAGAGTGTTGCTCAAGGAGGCTTATCTTTAGAATCTGTTATAATAATAATAAATAAAGTCTTTATTTCAAGAGGGTAACACAATTAGAACAATAACTAATCTCCCTTGTGGCTCTCATATTATTTACAAATTTTACAAAGAACAAAATACCGCATTTACCGCATGTATTTGGACAGACAGGCCTGCGCAAACAGCCAAGTCCCAGATGAGACGCCGCAGAATAAAGTTTATGCGGTATCTCATCAGGGTCCGCACTTACCATTTACATTATCAGGCAATAAACCATACTTGTTCAGACTATAGAAAAATCAACAACAAGCATGGTGAAGAGTTTAGGTGCCCAAATATTTAGGGTAAATACGAAAAGACAATACATGGATTGATATTATAAAATGACAAAAAGGATCAACCAGCCTCCTAGCATATTAAACTCAGCCAAATTCTAAAACTCAAAGGTAAATGGTAACAATAAAAATTCTAGCTTTCTTTTGACGTAGAAATTCTCATTGTACTGTAGGCAACAATATTTAGAGCTCATTGTTATCGATGTGATGCCAGAGTGTTGCGTAAGAGGGCATACCTATCGAATCCGTTATCGATGTGATACCAGAGTGTTGCGTAAGAGGGCTTATCTATAGAATCTGTTATCGATGTGTTGTCAAAGTGTTGGGTGAGAGGGCATATCTATAGAATATGTTATCAATGCGATGCCAGAGTGTTGCGTAAGAGGGCTTATCTATAGAATCTGGACTGACTGGAATCATGGGTTGGGCTTCAAAATAGTGTAGACCCAGATCAGCACCAAGAGATGACTTCTAGACTTCCTGCTTGCTGTCAGATCATGAATTTTATTATATTGTTTGTACTTTGTGTTTTTGCATGCAAATGTTTCAGTGAAATAATACTGTTTGAACCAAAGTTGAAAATGATGATTCTACATTTTTGGAAAAATAAGACAAGTCTTAGTCCCGCTAAATTGAAAATGGGCCTTCGAAAATCGTTTTAAACTGAAGGGTTGCAATACAGTTACATGAGTAAAATCCTGTTGTTTTACCGTCTCTTTCTGTCCTGCCTTCATCTTGTATCCTAGCAACGGTGGCATTTCTTTCTTTCAAAATGCATTCCTCCAATACCGCAGCAATGTGCTCGTCATGTTCCGTTCTGAGCGCTGCTAGTAAAGTGTCAAATGCATTCACGCCCTTTTTCAGTATAAGTTTCAGAAAAGCATCGTTTTGCTCTTTAGGTATTCCAGCAGCTTTTATTTGCTGATCATCGTCTGGTGTGAGTATCAATGCGCTGATAAAATGGGGTGTTATATTCTTTGCAGTTAGGTTTTCAAGAAGGTAAGTCCAGTTGCGGCAAATCACATTCCTTTCAGCTTTTTGCATTTTTATTGAGATGCGGAAAATTCTGAAACGTAGAAAACAGCATAATTATGAAATAATTATCTTAGACCTTGAGGCATTATGATAAAATATCCGTGCGATATAGTGCATTCTTTCATATCTCCAAAACGGACATTTTTCTGATAAAATGTTCGGTAAATTTCTTATTTACCTATACCCAACTATAGGTTTTGGGTGCTCGTTAGAACCGCCTCAATGAGGCGGTTCTAACGAGTACCCACAACCTATATCTTGGAACAGAAATAAGAATAATAATGTTTATCCATGTAAATTTATATGAATTGAGGTTT
Source organism: Lucinisca nassula (assembly GCA_963580285.1). Taxonomy (NCBI): domain Eukaryota; kingdom Metazoa; phylum Mollusca; class Bivalvia; order Lucinida; family Lucinidae; genus Lucinisca; species Lucinisca nassula. Next base: position 17,020,409 of record OY757016.1, read on the forward strand.
AGAGAGGTGTCCATTATACAGATTTGTTAACATAAAGAGACATATTACGCATATTCGACCGGACAAGACTCAGACTAGTCTGCGCATGCAACTAATAGGGCTTCCATGAATGGTGTCATTCAGGAAGTTCCCTCCTGATCTCTACTACATGTCTGCGAGCAACCAAGGCAGTGGCTGTACTGTGCATATGCGCAGGCTCGTCTGAGTCTTGCGATAATATAAGAAGCCTACATGGTTGTGAGGGGTATTTTTCTTGCATACCTTGTGTTTTTTTGGTTGTTGTTGTTTGCGTCACTGTACTCACAGTGACGTCAAATTTAACGACGGCATACGTGACGTCCTGTTCAACCAGTGCATACAAACACGTAAAAATTAGAAAATCTCCATTTTATCATATACATCGGTACGTGTGCAAGAATGACCATTTTCACATGAGCTGGTTAAAGTGTTTAATTTTGGTAGGTGGGATACGGGTTTAAATTTAATTATTTGCACACGCATTACAAACAGCGATGTGTTACGTAAAACCATTTGTTTTTTATTTTTAATGCTTTATTTTACGAGGACTACCAACAGCCTGAATACTTCTAGTAGGTCTCCTCTAAACCCAAATGCTGTCCAGCGACGTCACGTTATGACGTCATGATTCCGACAGTTTAAATATGTTTATCATATGACGTCGCGTCTGAGAGTGTAATAACGCCATTTATTACATACCTTCTATAGGAAAATTACATTAGAATCTTTCAATACAGGCTCATTTTTTCGCTTTTTTGATGGCACAGTCACGTGACGGGGCCAAAAATCCATATAATATGGATTTTTGGCACTGCCTTTCCATATTGGCACTGCTCCACTCTGTTACTATAGCAATAGAACGTTAATGCCGTACTCCATAAGCTTCAAAATGGCCGCAGAAAAATCACTTGAAGCAATGTCAACCCGACTTCTGGACCTAGACAGAGCGATAGAAGACAGGGATAACAATTGATTTTGAGAAAAGTCTGATATTTCGTGGCAAGCATGAAAAATGAAAAACAAAATACTTTATAAAAGAAGTTCACTCACGATTGGGAAGCATTGTGAAGGACGTTGCTTTCAAGCACAGAAGGGATGTCCCAACATTTGAAACAATAAGGTCTTGCACACAACCTTAAACGAACAGATCCCTTCACTTATGAGGAGCTGGAAATTGTGCGGAAGAAATCTGTGTGAGGGAAACATGTCCCCAAAAACTGTCGTCTTAAATTTTAACGTAACCAACCACCGCGACCGACTGCTACACACGGAATCGATTATGCAATAGCTTGATGAATGACACTAACAGCCCTTAAAATTAAAATGGTCTTCAAATAAGCACAAAACATTCTGTAAAATACCTTAAAAAGCATTATTTGAACTGCAGAAATTCTGTATTTAAAATGGCGATTTGTTTTTGTTTTTAAACTTACAGTTGTGACGTCACTTGTGACGTAATTTGCTGCGCACTACTATGTTACTGTATTACCGTGAGCATGGTTAGTGTAGGCCTACTAATCAGTTTCAGTCGAGTCCGGCAACTTTGCGCGGCCGTATATAATTTAAAAGGAATTTCTTTCTTTTTTTTTTCGGCGGATACCGAAAATATAGCCTCAACCCACTCGATGAAACGTTCCCGGCATCAACCTTTAAAAAGTAAATGTTCTCTTTGCCTTCATTTCTTCACGTTGCAATATAACTATGCTATATAAATGATGTAATAAAGAGGTTATGATATGGTAAAGGTGTGCCTCTAAGTCATATTGGCACCGGAAGTCATATTGGCCCTCGGGCTAAAGCCCTCGGGCCAATATGACATACCGGTGCCAATATGACTTAGAGGCACACCTTTACCATATAATAACCTCTATGTAATAAATTCGATAATCCACTAGTGGATTAAATATGCAAATTAGTTAGATACGTCCCGTAACGTTACACGTACGACGTCCTTAACGACGTCGCGTTTACTTATGGCGGAATATTGACATTTTTGTAAAATGAACGTGAATAAAAAGCGTTTTAAATGTCATATGATAAATAGAATCTTGCATTCGTGCTCATGTATTATTGAATTTATTAAACTCGTTGAGGAAAAGGGATAAAATGCGAGGCAAGCCTCGCATTTTATCCCTTTTCCTAAACTCGTTTAATAAATTTAATAATACATGAACAGTCATGTAAGATCCTCTATTTAACATTTGACGCCGATGTTATTCAGTGGATGACGTCATTTGATAAAAATTACATGAACACACGTGTAATAACAGGTACTTAATGTCAACAACATTATGTCTTCTGACCTTCTTGGGCTTTAAAATCGTTGTTTGATAAACAGAATCTTACACTCGTGGTCATTTAATATAAAATTCATTAAACTCGCCTTAGGCTCGTTTCATATGAAATGACCACTCGTATAAGATTCTCTATATAGGATAGTTTATACTGTAGATAGAGGATCTTGCACTCGTGGTCATTTCATATGAAATTTATGAAACGAGCCTTCGGCGAGTTTCATAAATTTCATAAGAAATGACCATGAGTGTAATATTCTGTTTATCATATGACCACTTTAAATTTGATTTCATCGCCTTTGAATTTGACAAATTTTCCACATAAAAATTGCATAGTTGACAGACAACGGTTGACATGGACGTCGTCATGACGTTGCCTAATCCCGCCAAAGTGTTATTACACGTGTGATCATACGATTTTTATTACACGGCGTTATCCACTGCTTATCGACGACGTCTTATGATAACATGCTTTCTTGCACACCAGACAAGGAAATCCGCGATTTTACCCTGTGATAGAAATTTATGTTCTGACCCTGGTGTTCAGAATATAACGCGTGTTTGATAAATGCTCTGGTTGATTACGACCTTGTGTGGGCCGTCGTTAAGGTTGACGCCATGCACGATCCGTGACGTCACTTTACATTCCTGCACAATATGGCGGACGTTGGTAACCGAAGTGACTGCAGAATTGAAATTCCGCGCTAAGAAGTGGAAGGTATGCAAGAAAAAGAATCCAATATGGATGTGAGGGGTGGATAGAAAAATCCGTCCCTCGGGATCAATGCCGGACAGTGATCCCGAGGGACGGATTTTTCTATCCACCCCTCAAACCCATATAAGATTCTTATTTTATACGCCGTCCAATATTCTAATGCACTAGGCAATGATAAGTTGCTTTCGAGTGGATAAGGCCAAAACTTTGTGACATGTATAGTGCAACCTGACGTCTTCATACATTGCCAACAAACAAATAAAGAAACCTGAATAGTACGGAACCCTGGAAGGGACACGCTATTTACGAGGACTGTTCAAATATGAATGCAACTAAGCACATAAAAATGATTCCGTGATAGATTTCGATGAAAAATTTATTTTGTCCCCTCAAAGTATTCCCCTTCAACAGATATACAAACTTTCAGTCTTCTGATCCTATCATTGAATGCATTTTTGTAGTCTTTTCGAGGTATACTATGAAGGCACTGGAATATTGCAGAACCGAGGTGTTTGCGCTGTACAAATTTTCGACCAGAAAGGTATTTTTTCAGCTGCGGGAACAAAAAAAAAAAAAAAAACGGGGCAAGGTCAGGGGAATACGGGGTGGTGAGCGAGTTCAACAGCCTTTTCCTGCTTCAGATAGTCTTGCACAATGAACGCCTTGTGCGATGACGCATTGTCTTTTAGCAATCTGACATTGGCCAAACCAGTCTTCGTTCTTTCAAATATTTCTTCAATTTTCGAAGAACTTTATTCTTGTAAAACTTCGCATTTACAGATTTGCCTTTAGGCACAGCAACCTGAATAGCAGGGCCCTTATTTTAAAAGAATGTGGCATACATTACCTTCTTGACGCTCATGGTCCGCTTTACAATGCATGGTCTTTTGCAATACTTTGTTGCCCATATTTTGTTCTGAATCTTTCGTTTTGGCTCAAAAAAGCGAACCCATGTCTCGTCACCTGTGACGACATTAACGAAAGACCGTGCATTGTAATTTGGAAACTTGTTAAGCAACTTCTTGGCGCACTGAACGCGTGTCTTTTTCTGCTCATCTGTCAACAGATGGGGAATCCATCTAGCACAGATCTTTCTCATTTTCAAATCCCGTTTCAGAATTGTATGAGCTGCTCCTAATGAGATGCCAACCATACTAGCTATTTGCCTAGTGGTGTATCGTGCATCGGTAGCAACTATTTCTTTCACTCTAGCAACCATCTTGGCAGATGTTGCTCTTTTCGGCCGGCGATCATGTGGTGCATCTTCTGTTGAGCCTAGCCCACGGCTGATTTTCTTACACCAACGAAAAACTGTCGGAAAAGACATTTCATAATGCCCATAAACCGAACATATTTCATCAAAAATGTCTTTGCACCGTATACCAAGAATACAACGATTCTTAATATAGGACCGTATTTCAACGGCGTACTCTGACCTTCTTCCAACCATGTTTTGTATTAGTATACAAGATTAGACAGTGTTTATCGAACGATACACATGGCTAAAGTGCACGAATTTTAACAGGTTTGGTATCAATTTATAGGTAAAATGTTTTTCTACGCTGTGATATTTATTTCCAGCTGATTTTCGCATTAGTGCATGAGAAAACGTTCTACTTGCATTCATATTTGAACAGTCCTCGTATTTCAAAATGTTGTTGGAACAAGATAATATGCTGTCCGAACAAGATATTATCTTGTGCGAACAAAATAATATCTTGTGCGCACACCATAATCTTTTGGTAAGCACAGTTTAGTCAGACGCATAAGATATTATGTTGTCCGCACAAGATATATTGTGCAAACAAGATAATATGTTGTGCGAACAAGATATATGTTGTCCGCACAAGATATATTATATTGTCCGCACAAGATAATATCTTGTTCGCATAACTTTATATCTTGTTCGCACAACATATTTAAAAGAAATCTGCATGTCCCTTGGCATGTTAGAATGGGGATAAATGTATTGATCATAATCGTTTCGCGAGATAAATCGTCCGTTTTACGGTCAGAAATTTCGTTTAGGCTACATCGACGCGTCATGAATGCACATATCCCTTAAATGGGACCTCTGTGTATTTTGTTAGTCCAATATTTGACTGATTGTTTATCAATCGACTCAAAGTAACTATGGGATATAGTGTTGTCCCTGCGATTGTCTAAGTGACCAATAAAGTTGACCGAAATCCAGGTAACGATTTTTATAGCCGCGCTTACTCTGTTTTTTTTTTTGTTTTTTTTTTTGTTTTTTTTGTTTTGTTTTTTGTTTGCTTTGTTTTTTTTATTGAGGTTTAACGTCCTCGTCAACACTATTTAGGTCATTTTGGAGACGTTGCTTCCTGTTTTGTGTGACTTTTACCCGACACTGAGATGAAATGACATCCCAAACCCTGCCGCCCAATGAAACCTAAAGCCTTATATGCATTGGTCTGACTCAAGCCACTTTACCTGGGCAGGCTTAGTCCCTGTACTCATGTGTGGTCAGTTTCAGCTCTGCGTGCAAGCACCAGCAGCCCAATCTATTTCTTCAAGCCCCAATAAGCGGGGGCGAGCGATTACTGACTGACTGGTGTTTGTAAGGTAACCGGGCGCCAAGGGCACATAGGGGCTACCCCTAAGCGATTACTCTCGTAACTGGTTGTGTAAATAGGGGATCTTACTTGAGTGCTTATGTATTATTGGATTTAACAAACGAGTTGAGGAAAAGGGATAAAATGCGAGGCTTTGCCGAGCATTTTATTCCTTTTCCTCAACGAGGTTAATAAATTCAATAGCACATGATCACGAATGCAAGATTCTATAAATCATATGACATTTAAAATGTATTTTATTCACGATTGTTTACTAAAATCGCAATTTTTCGCCATTAGCAAACGCGACGTCGTTAAGGACGTCGTACGTGTAACGTTATTGAGTGTATCTAACTAATTTGCATATCTAATCCACTAGTGGATTATCGAATTTATTACATGGCGTTATTACACTCTCAGACGCGACGTCATGTGATAATAGGGGATTTTACATTAGTGTTCATGTATTACTGAATTTATTAACAAGTGGAGGAAAAGGGATAAAATGCGAGGCTTTGTCGAGCAATTTATCCCTTTTCCTCAATGAGTTTAAATTCAATAATACATGAATACGAATGTATGCAAGATTCTATTTATCATATGACATTTAAAACGCATTTTATTCACGTTTTTTTTTTTTTTTTCAAAAAGTGTCAGCATTCCGACATTAAACGCGACGTCGTTAAGGACGTCGTACGTGTAACGTTATGGGACGTGATATGCACATTCAATCCACTAGTGGATAACCGGGGCCCCCGCCCATCGGGGCTTGAAGAAATAGATGGGCTGCATGATGCTTCCACGCAGAGCTGAAACCGACCCGCACATGAGTACTGGTAAACCGCTTAGAGGATCTAAGCCTGCCGAGGCAAAGGGGTGCGAGTCGGCCCGTCCATGCTAATAATCCCTATTGGTTTCATTGGGCGGCAGGGCTTGAGATGTCATTACATCTCAATGTCGGGTAAATGCCCCACAAAATTGGAAGCAACGTCTCCAAAATGACGTTTACAGTGTTTACGGGGACGTTAAACCTCACCGGCCCCGATAGCTCAGTTGGTAGAGTGTCCGCTCCGGGGAACGGGAGGTCACGGGTTCGGTCCCAGGCCGCGACATACCAAAGTCGCTAAAAATGGTACTAGCTGCTCCTCGCTTGGCACTCAGATTTGCGGGGTAGAGCTAGGACTGGTCGACCCAGTGCCAGGATAATGTGACTGGGTGTGGTATCATGTAATGTGTCTGGGACATGATACTTCAGTGAGGCAGCACTGTAAAAGTGAGCATTGAGCTCCCTGTCGCAACCAGACACCGTCGTGATATGACTGAAAAATTGTTGAAAGCGACGTTAAACCCGAATTCACACACACACACACACACACACACACACACACACACACACACACACACACACACACACACACGTTAAACTTCAAATCAAACAAACAAAAGTGGATTACCGAATTTAATGCGTGGCATTATTACATTGTCAGACGCGAAGTCATATGAGCCCCGCCAAGCGAATTTGGGTCTTCGAGCATTCCGTCATGACAAATTTTAACTGCGCATGCCCAGCCATTCAGAGGGGCCAGGGATATGGCTTTCTGTCTGAAGGTTCCTCTTGATTCACTTCTTGTATGAGCGAGCAGCGAAGGTTCTGGCGAGACTGCGCGGATGCGCAGGCTCGCCTGAACCTTCGCTGCTCGCATAGGCTCTAAGTACCAAAATCGCTTGACGGGGCCCATATGATAAAGAAGGTTAACTCAGAGTAAAATCTGGTCCGGGATCATATGCTGGGACATTGGCAAAAACTTTAGACCCAGATCAGACAGGACGTCTGACCGGTATCTGCGGTAAGGGCGAGGATTGTTGCCACGTAAAATCGATTTAAGCCCCCCAGTGGAACTCTTTCCATTGACCGTTCCAAGGCGGTTCTTCTGTGGCGGTTTATTTTATGTTGTTGTTTGTTACTTACTGTGTGTATCACTTGTGTCTTTTTATTTTGGATGGCCATATGGCCATTTTGTGGGAAAGTAACCGTCCTTATGGCCTTCCTTTGTTTAGGTTTCCCATATGGTCTGGTCGCTTCATGTTTGTGTTTCTTTCCCTTTGGTGTCTTTGATTGTATCGATTCCTGATCTTTGTTTTACTTCTACTTTGCAATTAAAATGTTAATCGAAACAGTCATACGCCAACATAAATACATAGAGAATACCAGGTGAGTGTCTTTTGATATCAAGTTTATCAGGCAAGGCTTCGATAACGCTTGTAGAATCGCGAGGCTTGCCGAGCGATTCTACATGCGTTCTCGAAGCCGAGCCTGATAAACTTGATATCAAATGATACGAATCTGGTATTCTATTTATCAGTTTATCGCCTTGTACACTCTTAAATTAGCGATTTACGATCAGTTATTGATGGTCCTCAGTGCGTCCCAGCATTCTGGCGGTCGATATATTTAGTATCAGCTGACCATATATTTCCTATGATCAAGTATTTTTTACATTTTTCCCAGTAACAATAACATTTTTGTCATTTTTCCTGTAGTCTGGTTCATTCAGAAAAGTGCAATGTCACGTTGACATGATAAAGCTCACTTGTCTTGAGATAGCATATCTTTATCAGGTCAGTGCGTTACAATGCAATATATATAGGGGGTAACTGATAAATTGTAAACTTAAACACCGAAAAAAAACACACGAAAATTTTAAGATGAAACGTGATATTTTTATTATTTCTGCTCAAAATATAGACTATGAGGCGGTTCTAAAGAGTAGCCACAATCTATATTTTGAGGAGAAATAAGAAAAATAGAGGAGGTTGTAATAAGTAGCCAGAATCTATATTTTAGTGCAGAAATAAGAAAAATAAGGTTTACCCCTTTAAACCCCAGTTTTGCTATTTAAAAGTGGGGTTCAACGGGGTCAGATATATATAGGCGTGTTTTTCGTAATGTGTTGCGGACCATGCCCACCGTGCTTTCATTTTTACTTGTTGTACTTTTATATACTTCCTTTGAAATCATCTTAAATATATAAGTGTGTATTTTAACCCATATATGCCTAGCGGCCCTTTTCTGGGACATTGGCAAACAGTGTAGATCCAGATCAGACGCCGCAGAACGCGGCGTCTGATCTGGATCTACACTGTTTGCTTAAGGAACATTCGTTTTTGTAAAATTTGCCACAAAGAAAACCAAACCCGACACCCCTATAATTGGAAATGGACCACTCCAAAGTAACTAGGTGGAATATTCCATTGTCATATATGGGTTAAATTATACACACAAAATTCACAATATTTCAATAGAATAAAAACGACAAGTACCTACCCGCCAGTTCAGTGGTCTTCAAAAATAGTCAAGGGTATTCTCCGAATTCGGGTAAAAATCCAAAAACAAAACAAAAAAAAAATATAATAAAATTGTCTTACTAAATATGTCAAAAGTAAGAAGCATTCAGGAAGTTTAATTTCAAACCGGATAAATATGATAAGTGTTAGGGACAGAGCAACTTACCGCAAATGCTCTGATAAGCACACATCATTTTTTAAGAGATACATTTGACACACTTTCAGAGCATCAGATTTTGAAGTATGTTTAATCTAAATCACAGTGCAAACCCGGCAGGCACATGACGTAATTCTGACGTCACATCAACGTCGGTAGAACGTCATGACATTTATGCAACGTCACATCAACGTCGGTACAACGTCATGACGTTTATGCAACGTCACATCAACGTCGGTGTAACGTCATGACGTTGCACCGACGTTGATTTGACGTTGCCCTAGCGACGTGTGCCTGCTGGGAACATATCACGCCATTTATCACGTCAACAAGTCCGCGTGATGAATACCGCTCTAAACCCCAATTTATACAGAGAAAACAGGGGATAACAGGGGTATACATTAATTTTCTTATTTCTACTCTAAGACATAGGTTGGAGTATGCATCCACAATCTATGTGTGGTATGATAATGATAATAATTTAAAAAAAAACACCAGATTTTATCAGAAAAAGTAGCAGTTTTGGTGATATGAAGGGCTGCACTATGTCACGCGAATGTATTACCGTAATGGTACTAATTGTTATTATTTGTGTCAAAAAGGGACATTTTACAGTTTTGTGTATGCATTATAGTTGTTTGTTTTATAATCTGTATGTTCCTTGTGTAGACTTTAGACATATTTGACCAAACGTGTCTTTTGATTTGAGGTTAAACGTCCCCGTCAACATTGTAAAGGTCATTTTGGAGACATCGCTTCCAATTTTGTGCGACTTTTACCCGACATTGTGATGAAATGACATCTCAAGCCCTGCCGCCCAAAGAAAGCAATAGGGTTTATAAGATGGACGGTCCGACTCGCAGGCTAAGATCCTCTAAGCGGTTTACCAGTGCTCACGTGCGGATCGGTTTAAGCTCTGCGTGGAAGCATCGTGCAGCCTATCTATTTATTCAAGCCCCGATGTGCGGGGGCCGCTTAACATGTCTAAAGTCAGCGCAATGAGCGTACGGTTTTACCCGACTGCGCATGCGTGCTTGAATAAATGGCTTTCCAGGGCCGGCTTTTTTTAGGATAAGAATGAAATTTCTAAGCGCACCGTGTTCTCAATACAGGTAATATGGTATACTGAACGTAACCGGATATGTTGAATAAAAAAATGATCAGAGAAGGATAACCCCGGGTCGAACCAAAAAAGCGTATGAAACACACCTAGATGAACCATCTTTCATGGATCTTTGAAAGTCTGTAGCAGGGACACAACGTTTAATCAACGTCGAAACAACATTGAAAAACGTTGATTCGACATTGGGTCAACGTTGTATGTCTGCAAGAACCAGTTTTCTTTCTAAAGAATTTTAAGAAACGTACCCAGCAGGCACACGTCGCGAGGGTAACGTCAAATCAACGTCGGTCCAACTTCATGACGTTGCACCGACGTTGATGTGACGTTGGATAAAGGTCATGATGTTGTACCGACGTTGATGTGACGTCATAATTACGCCATGTGCCTGCTGGGATACATGGATGCAGACAACGAATGTTGCATTCAAAACATTGGTTGAGTATTGAGGATGCACCACCCATTCGGCATACCCATGTTAAAATTCAGCAGGCTGAGAAGGTACAGAGAACAGCAGCTCGATGGACCTGCCGGCGATGGCGGAATAAATGTAGCGTCGGTAATTGGAGTGGCCGTCCCTTGAGGCTCGCCGTGATCAGTCCACTTTAATCTTCTTTTATAAGACACAGTCTGGTATAGTGTCTCTTAATAAAGATAAATATTTCACCCCTGCGACAGTTTGCATCAAAAGTAAACAACACACAACACCGTAGGTACCAGACCTATAGTAATGCTCTGAAGCATTCTTGTTTTCCAAGAACTAGTCCTCAATGGAAGAGACAGCAGATGGACCTGTCGGCGGTGGCGGAATAAAAATAGCGCCGGTAATATGCTGAGCGAATTGGAGGGGTCGTCCCTTGAGGCCCGTTGTGATCAGTCCACTTTAACCTTCTTTTATAAGATACAGTCTGGTATAGTGTCTCTTAATAAAAATAAATACTTCACCCCTGCGACAGTTTCAACCCAAACCAGGGCATCAAAAGCAAACAACACACAACACCGTCGGTATCGGGCCTATATTGATGCCCTCAAGCATTCTTGTTTTCCCAGAACTAGTCCTCACTGGAATAGACAGCATTCTACTTCACCCCAGCGACAGTTTCAACAGAAAACAAGGGCATCAAAAGCAAACAACACACAAGTACCAGGCCTATAGTGATGTCCTGTCTTGTTTTCCAGCACATACGCTTGAAGTTCAGAGCTCAAAATCCCCTAAAAATGCTAACCATGAAGGTTAATATTGACGAAGTCTAAATTCATTTTCGTAATGGCCCATCTAGCCGAAATATTTAAAACAAATCTGACATGTTTAAGCTTTTAAACTTCAAGGGCCTGTGCTCTTTCCGACATTTTTCTTCAAGCGTATTTGCACATGTTTACAATCCTGTTCCTTCAACAGTTTTTTTTTCAGTTTAGTTTTAATCTGATTTGGCATTTACATGTTCAGGTGCTTATATCAGTGAAGAGCCTTGTAGCCTGCTGTGTAAACTAAATATGGGAGAGTTAAGGATGGAGTTATTCTTGGTGACTGTTGCGACTTTAAGACGCCAGTCCGCACAAAACATACATTTTTCTTCATTGCTCCAAGTGAAATCTGCCTTATAGTGCAGATTTCAGTAAAAGTAGTCTCAAATGGATAGATTCCTTTCTTTGCTACAGAAATCACCGCGTTGATGTTAATGGTGAATCTTCAGAGTGGGCACCAGTTTTGCCGTCTGGAGTCCCACAAGGGACTGTTCTTGAACCCCTGTTATTCTTCCTGTACATCAATAATGTTTCCACCGACATTGACTCAGAAATAAGACTGTTTGCAGATGACTGTGTTTGCTACCGGGAAATGAGAGATACAGAGGACTCACTGAAACTTCAGAATGATACAGATAGATTAGGATGTTGGGCACGAAAGTATGGCATGAGATTTTAGCCCGTTGTATACAATATTATGCAGATAACTAGGAAGAGAACAAATAAAATTGAGGTTTCTTACACTTAGAGGGAACGGTCCTCGAGAATGTGGATTCCATTATATACCTTGTTGTGACAATCACACACAATTTGAGATGGAATACACATACAGTATTACTAACAACATGTGTACTAAGGCAAATAGAACGTTTGGTTTCCTGCGGCGAAATCTTCATCAGTGTCTTCAGGATGTAAAAGAGGCAGCATGTAAAGGAATTGTTCGCTCAATCTTGGAATATGGTAGTTGTATCTGGGACCCCAGCGGAGTGGTCCTTAATGAAGAAAATAAAAAAGTTCAGAATAGAGCTGCTAGATTTACAACAAGCAATTACTGCTTTGAAACTGGGAGCATGAAGCATGACTTGAATACTAGAAAAATCAAGATGGAAGTCTCTCAAGAAAAGGAAGAAAGACAGTAGGCTCATACTTTTATACAAAGGTCTAAGGGTGCTGCCAACATTCCAACAGATGACCTCGGTCCCCCAGCTAGGCACTGTAGAAATTATCATTCATTGCAAGAACTGACATTTATAACGAATCATCCCCCCCCCCTTAGCGATTGGAATGCGCTTCCCTATTCGATTATTTCACCAGCTGAAGGTGCTGAGGATTGTGTAGCTAAGTTTACCTCTTCGGTGAGAGCAAGGGACTAACTTCCCATCACAGGTCCTGGGGTATGAATGACGTTTCACCAGTTACAATTCTGATTCTGAATGGTCATAGAATAAATCATGTTTTTAACACCATTACATGAATTATTGTTTTCAAATTTCGTCGACAGCCGTATTGATCAGACAACGATACCATCGAAGGGCGTATCGCTAATAATCGACATCCGTATCCCGACATTTTTTCAAAGGTCTATAATACCTTACAGAGTGCATGAATTATGTCAAACTCTCGTTGTTGTTGAAGCGTAAATGGTAGATAAAATATATAAGGTTCGTACTTTTCATAAAGCATTAGGTTAATGATATTCTATGAAAACTGTTTTTTTTTTTTTTTTTTTTTTTTTTTTCGAAAGAATCGGTATTTTAAAGTGTTTTTCAGCGGCACAACTCTTTAGAAGTGAACAGACAATTAACACCTTGTCTCTTTGAAAAGTCGACATCGTTTGTAAATGTTTAAACTTACGTTTTCGCCTCTCCAAGGGCGCCGCCGGTCAAAGTCATGCTGTTCCTCTGTCGACATCCGTACTGCTCGGTCGAAAACCGTATATCTCGGTCGACAGCAGCTTTACACAGTACCGGCTCGGTTGAATATGGTATTACCCCAGTGTTAACTAGACGGGTCGCACGCCGTTGGACGTTTTCTAATGATATATAAATGTCCTTTTTGAAATGGAGGAACCAAACCACCGTTGCATACCCTAAATGGGGTCTTACAATGAATTTGTACAGAGTTAAAAACATTTCCCTGTCCATCAGTTCAAATGTTTTGAATACGAGCCCAATATTTCTATAACATGTAGCTATTCCTACTTTTTTGGCAATGTGTTCTCTGAACAGAAGCTTATTATCCATAATAACGCCTAAAGCGTTTTCAGATGACACCTTTTGTATTTCACTTAATTCACACCTTTTATCCATCAGGGGCCAGTTGTTCAAAGCATCGTTAGCTTAACGAGCTTGTTAGTGGTCAAATTGTTAACTGTCCTAGCAAGTACAATATTGAAAATTTCGGTATTTTTGCTGACAAAATGTAAGCAGCTTTTGCATCCGCAAAAGCTGCTTACATTTTTTCAGCAAAAATTTCAGCATATTTGCCATATTTAATGATCAAAGTTTTAACGATACGTTAACTAACGACGTCGTTAGTTTTGAACAACTGGCCCCAGATATCTAAAATTTTGGTCGTGTGATCCAATATCGACATGTTTACATTTACCAAAGTTAAAAAACATTTCCCACTCAAGGGCCCACTCTTCGGAGTTGGTAACAGAGCTTTGTAACCTAGTGGGTTGAACTATATTGTTGACCCTATTATAGATCTTTGCATCGTCAGCATATAGCCTCATATAATAGGCGATAGCATCTGACATGTCATTTAATAAAAAAATAAAAATAAATAAATAATATTAGCCCCAAAACAGAACCCCGGTGGTGTATACCGGAGGTTACATTTGACCATTCAGAGCATCGACCGTTCACTACTACCATTTGCCTTCGATTTGCTAGAATTTCTTTTATCCAAGCATAGACTCTGCCTCTGATGCTGTATCCTGTCAGCTTTTTAAGAAGGCGATCGTGTTGTTCCTTGTCGAACGCCTTCTTAAAATCCAGGTAAATGACGTCGGCATCTTCACCATTGTCTATGGCCTCTGAGACTTCTTCTACAAACTCTAGTATTTGAGTAATGCACGATCTGTCAGCAATGAATTCATGCTGAGACTTAGAAAAAAAGGTTATTCTTTGTCATATGGTCTACTAGTGCATTTCTAACAAGCTTTTCCATCAACTTACATGGAACAGATGCCAAACTAATCGGCCTGTAGTTTTCAGCAAGCTTCATGTCACCACCTTTAAAAAACGTTGGCTTCTTTCCAGCTGCTTGGTAAGGTTGGTTCTTCAAGTAACCTTTTGAATACGGATGTTATAGAAGTGGAGCTTGTGCTGAACTGGTTTCCTTTAGGAGCATGGGGTGACTTTGGCCACGGCCCTGGAATTTGCCTTTTTGAGCTCTTTTATAGTTTTCATAACGTTTTCCTCAGTGATTTCTATGAGTCTATAGGTTCTTCATAGACCCGACTGTGGATCTCTGGTATATTGTTTTTAACCTCAACCTCAAAAACGCTTGAAAAGTAGGTGTTCAATATGTTCGCCGTTTCTTGGTTCGATGAAGTCAAGGTCCCATCACATTACGAAAACACGCCTATACAAATACATTGTAAATTTTACCTTAACAAAATGAAAATTTTAGGATGAAAAATTGTGATATTTTTCCTATTTCTGCTCAAAATATAGATCGTGGGTACTCGTTAGAACCGCCTCCTCGAGGCGGTTCTAACGGGTACCCACAATCTATATTTTAGAGCAGAAATAAGAAAAATAAAGTTTACCCCTGTAAACCCCAGTTTTACTATTTAAAAGTGGGGTTCAAGGGGGTCAGAATTATATAAGCGTGTTTTCGTGATGAGGCATTTTAAGGCGACTGATAGTTGATTTGGCCTTCATTTTTGAACTTACATATTTCCAGAAGAGTGTATTGTCTGTGTGTGTGTGTGTGTGTGTGTGTGTGTGTGTGTGTGTGTGTGTGTGTGTGTGTGTGTGTGTGTGTGTGTGTGTGTGTGTGTGTGTGTGTGTGTGTGTGTGTGTGTGCGTGTGTGTGTGTGTGTTATCTTTGCAGCAAGGTTTCGTTCGTAGTCGTCTTGAGCTTGTCTTAGTTTTGCAGTCGAAGTTTTTCTGGCTGCCTTATAGTTGTTAAAATTATCTAGTGTTTTTGAGAATTTATACCACCATTTATTCTTTTGATCTTTAAGTGCCTTTTAATTTCGGTGTTTACAAATGGGTTGTTTCTGCGCAAGTCATCGGAAGGTTTGCTCACTGGTATATATAGATATTTTGCTTATAAACTCAAAAGCTCTTTGGTGCAGTGGTAGCGCATCGGATTTGTGATCGAGAGATTGTGGGTTCGATCCTCACGCTGACCAAAGTGTTGTGTCCTTGAGCAAGGCACTTCGTCCACATTGCTTAAAAAAATACTGGTTACCACCAGGAAATCCTGCTCGTAATGCTCAGATGTGAGCAAGTAGCAGTAATAGGAGAAAAACAAAATGCCCAAATTTTCAAAGGGCCATAACTCAAGAAAAAACTTTAGATTTTGTTTCAAACGTTGATCCCTTCATCTACTGATAATCCCCCATCAGTCTGTGACGTTGGTGACTTCAACTTCAGAGAGATTGATTGGCCAGATAGACTCAGCAAACAAGGAACGATGCTGAGTCCGTCAGAGAGACAGGTGTTGGTTGACATCATGAATGATCATGGCTTGGAACAGGTTGTTGACTTCCCTACTCGAGATAGGAACACTTTGGATTTGATTCTTACAACTTTGCCAGGACAGTTTGTGGATATTCAATCCCCGGACAAACTAAGTGATCATGATATTGTCTCTGGATTTTTGAAAATCTTCATACCACTCATAAAGAAACATCATAGAAGGGTGTACTTATATCAAAAGGGTGTCTATGAAACTATGAGGAAGGATGTCCTAAAATTTGCAAGAGAGAGATACTTTAATGGTCATTCAGACGCTCGGTCTGTCCAGGAGAACTTTGATTTGATATAGTCTTTCATTCAAGCTTCGTCCGAAAATCATATCCCCTCCGAAACTAGCAGGTCTGTATCTTCAATTCCTTGGATCACAGCAGAAATAAGAAGAAACATTCGGAAGAGAAATAAGATTCGTGCAAAGGCAAAAAAGTTGGGAAGTGGTAAACTCAGAGCAAAATTTTAAAACTTGAGACGAGAAATTAAAAAATGACATCAAAAATCAGCATTATCTGTATGTAAATAACTTGGTAGGTGATGTAAAGGCAAATCCCAGAGACTTCTACAGATATATCAATAGCCATACTCTGAAAGGACAGAGGAAGTGGTTGGTCATTTCAATGATGCGTTTAATAAAACTGAGTTCAACGAGGTTCCATTGACTGGAGATCGGTCCCTTTCATGGAAAATATTGTTGTGTCCTCGGCGGGAGTGATTAAGTTAATTAAAGGCTTGAATCAGTCTAAAGCTTTAGGGCCTGTTGAGCTTTATCCTAGAGTCGTGAAGGAACTAGCAAAAGAGTTAGATCCAGTTTTTGCTCATCTTTTCCAACAATCTCTCGAAACGGGTGAAATTCCCAGAGAATGGCTCCTAGCGAACATCTGTCCACTTTTCAAAAAAAGGAGACAGGGCTCTTGCTCGTAATTATCGCCCGCTGTCACTGACCTGTGTTCTATGTAAATTGCTTGAACACATAGTCTGCTCAAACATCATTGCCCACTTGGATGAACATAAACTTTGTCAGACAAACAACATGCATTTAGGAAAAGGCATAGTTGCGAAACTCAGTTGAGCACGGTTATTAATGATTGGGCAAAAAAATCTTGGACAAAGTGGGGCAGGCGGATACATTTATTCTGGACTTCGAGAAGACTTTTGAAACCCATCCTCATGAACTACTACAATCCAAATTATTTGGTTATGGAATTGGAGGAAAGACTCTCAAATTGATAGATTCCTTCCTTTGCTACAGAAAACAGCGTGTTGTTGTTCATGGTGAATCTTCAGTATGGGTGCCAGTTTTATCTGGGGTTCCCCCAGGGGACTGTTCTTGGTCCGCTGCTGTTCTCCCTGTACATCAATAGTATTTCCACTGACACTGAATCGGAAATAAGACTGGTCGCAGAGGACTGTGTTTGCTATCAGAAAATCGGAGATACTGAGGACTCAAGGGAACTTCAGAAGGATATAGATATATTAAGATGTTGGGCAGGAAAATGGGGCATGAGATTTCAACCCGTTAAATGTAATATTATGCAGATAACTAGGAAAAGAACAAATAAAATTGAGGCTTCTTACACCTTAGAGGGAACGGTCCTCGAAAATGTGAATTCCATTAAATACCCTGGTCTGACAAGACTCACTCGCGATTCTAGATGGAATACACACATTAGCAACATGTGTACAAAGGAAAATAGAACACTTGGGTTCCTGGGGCGAAATCTTCATCAGTGTCCTCAGGATGTGAAAGAGACAGCATATAGGGGACTTGTTCGCCCAATCTTGGAATATGGTAGTTGCATCTGGGACCCAAGCGGAGTGGTTCTTAATAAAGAAATTGAAAAAGTTCAGAATAGAGCTGCTAGATTTGTAACTGGAAATTACTGCTTTGAAACTGGGAGCATGACTGGAATTCTAGGAAAATTGGGATGGGGGTCTCTCAAGAAAAGGAGAAGAGACAGTAGGCTCATACTCTTATACAAAGGTCTAAAGGGTGCTGCCAGCATTCCAACAGATGACCTTGTTCCCCCAGCTAGGCACTGTAGAAAGCAACATTCAATGACGTTTCAGACCCTTACTGCAAGAACTGACATTTATAATGAATCTTTCTTTCCCCGAACCATTAGAGACTGGAATGCCCTTCCCTTCGATTATTTCGACGGCTGAAGGTGCTGAGGATTATGTAGCTAAGTTTACCTCTTTGGTTAGAGCTAGGGACCAACTTGCCATATCACAGGTCCTGGTGTATGAATGTCATTTGACGTGTCACCAGTAACAATTCTGATTCTGATTCTGAACGTTTCAAGGCAATATAGCTCAAATGGTTTTTCAGATATCTTGCTTACAAGCATAAAATGTCCAAAAGTGAAAAGGGCAATATACCGAAAAAAAGTGTATTCTTTTTAGAAGTTATAAATCAGTTCATCTGCTCATCATCCCTATCAGCAGATTAAGTTTCAAATAGCTCAAATAGTTTTTTTTTTTTTTTTAGATATCTTGCTTACATAGCATAAATATCTTGCTTACATTGCTTTTTTTAATTATCTTGCTTTCATTGCATTTTTTTGCAAAAGGCTTTTTTCATAAAGAAACCATATGTATAACACATGCATGGTTCAAAAGTTATGCTATACACAAAAAAGGGCGATGGACGGACTATCTATCTATCTATCTATCTATCTATCTATCTATCTATCTATCTATCTAGCTAGCTAGCTAGCTAGCTAGCTAGGGACTAACTTGCCATATCACAGGTCCTGGTGTATGAATGTCATTTGACGTGTCACCAGTAACAATTCTGATTCTGATTCTGAACGTTTCAAGGCAATAGCTCAAATGGTTTTTGTTATGCATAAGAATTTATTTTTCTGATTCCCACTTTCACCCCAGTGTTGACCTAATAGTGCTATAAATATCTTGTTAATCTTCTTATAGAAGATTCTAGAAAACTGAGTCACAGATTAATTTCATTTTTGTAAACAACATGTTTACAAGGAAAAGTACTTCAGAACCTTCCAGAAAGTTCTGGGTTGCATTATTTTTAGAAAATTACCTCATCTTATTCCACAGCCCTCTGGAATGTTCTAGAGAAATCTCAGGGTCTATAAAAGAGCTTGATTTTTCTCATTGAGTCAGACTTTGGAGTTTGATGTTTGGGCTTATAAGGAAAGTTATTTCTAAATTCTGTGTTGGATTGTGAAAGGATATTACTTTTCATTTTGGACTGTGAATTCTGTGGGATCAAGGAAAATAGATTCATTCAGGATATTTCATAACAGAGCTAAGTACATTTAATTTTCTTACTTCTACAGGTTAAAGTTAACTTGTAAATAAATTTTGTTAAATTTTTCCAAAAGGCTTGTTTGCTTTTTCTTTCTGCTACGATTGGCTCGTAACAGAAATTGGGGGCTCGTCCGGGATAAAACCATTTGAGCATTTTAAAACCGACATTTCATGTGACGGCAGGTAATTGTCATTTCTTATCAAATAGACTCGGCAGTTGCTTCACAGAATTGGTATTTCCCTATAGGCATATAGGGGATTGTCATTTCATGTGAATTGTCATTTCAGGTGAAATAGTACTTGTCATTTCATGTGAAATTTTGGTTGAGCTTGTCATTTCAAAAAAAAAAAAAAAAAAAACTTTGTCAAATTAACCTTAATCTGAATTACCATACTTACGTTATAATACAAACAAAAAGCAAACATGTCGTTTGATTTGAGAATCTTTTTGGCTCAGCCTACTCAGGAGTTGTTTAATCTGGCCAAAAGGACAGATTTGCTAGAAATTGCTTCCCATTATGGGGTCACTGCTGTCAAAACAAGCATGAAAAAACATGAAATTAAGAATATTTTAGTACAGTTTTTTGTTGATGAAAAACTTTTCGATCCATCTGCTTTGTCTCTCATTATGGTTTCACATACTGAATTGCAAATGAGACAAATTGAAATTGGAAGGCAAATTGAATTAGAAAAATTAAGATTAGAGATGGAAGAACGCATACAGAAAGAAAAAATGGAAAAGGAAGAAAAAGAAAGGGAAATGCAGAGACAAATGCAGATGGAAAGATTAGAAATGGAAGAACGAATTCGAAAAGAAAAATTAGAGCAGGAAGAAAAACAAAGAGAAATGGAGGAACGGATTGAGTTAGAAAAGGAAAAAATGAGATATAGTATTGAAGAAAAAGAGAGGGAAAGGCAATTTCAATTAAGGCTGAAGGAAATGGAACTCCAGGGTCAGGATAGGTTGAAACATACCCCTGTTTTTGACTCTGGCAGTTACTTTGATGCCACAAAGCACATAAGATTAGTTCCGCCATTTCAGGAAAAAGAGGTAGATAAGTATTTTTTGCATTTTGAAAAAGTTGCAGAAAATTTAAAATGGCCAAAAGAGCATTGGACCTTACTTTTGCAAAGCGTTGTTATCGGAAAGGCTCGAGACATTTACACTCAGCTGACTGTCGAGCAAAGCTCAGACTATGATTTGGTTAAGGAGCTTATTCTTAAGGCATATGAGTTGGTCCCCGAAGCTTACAGGCAAAAATTTAGGAATTGTAAAAAAGAAATTTCCCAGACCCATATAGAATTTGCTCGAACCAAAGAACAGTTATTTGATAGGTGGTGTTCTTCTAAAAAAGTAGGCTCTGATCATGACAAACTTAGACAGCTTGTCCTTGTTGAAGAGTTCAAACGGTGCATAAATTCAGACATTAAATCTTTTCTCGATGAGAGACAGGTTGAAACTTTGGAGGAAGCTTCTCGTTTGGCAGATGATTATGCTTTGACTCATAAAGTCTCATTTGTGAACAGGCCTTATCCTCGAAAACCTTATAATCCACAGACAGGTCCAAGATTCTATCCCAGTAATCCTTCTGGTAGTTATAGCCATACATCTAGTACTATGCCCAAACTTTCTGGTGAAAATAAAAGCCAGAATCTTTCCAAACCTTCTGGTGAAAACAAAGACCAGAATCCCTTATCTCAATCTCAAGTAGTTTGTTATTATTGTAAAAATACAGGTCATTTGATCTCTGAATGTTTAAAATTAAAGCGAAGAAAAGAAAGAGAAAGACAAGAGGAACTTAAACCTACAGGCTTGACTTCTATAAGGCCAAAACCACAGTCTTGTGTAAGGGAGGAAACTCTTTCTGATACCAAATTATCTGAGACTGATACAGTTATGGAGTGTTATGAACCATTCTTATCAGATGGTTTTGTGTCACTAAATGGTGACAGTTATGCCCATCCTACCCCTATTAAAATCTTACGAGATACCGGAGCTTCTCAATCTCTTATTCTAGCAGATACTCTGCCTTTTTCTGAGAAGACTTCTATGGGCCAAAGTGTCCTTATTCAGGGTGTGGAATGTGGATTTGTTAATGTTCCGCTTCATAACGTTTATTTGTCATCAGACTTGGTAACCGGTTCAGTGGCTGTTGGTATTAGACCTTCTTTACCTTTTAAAGGTGTTCATTTGTTGCTAGGCAATGACTTAGCTGGAGATAAGGTTGTGGTAAACCCACTTTTGACTACTAATCCTTGCATAGACCAACCGCCTGATCCCATTGAGCAGGAAATTCCTGATCTTTATCCGTCTTGTGCAGTCACAAGGGCTATGGCACGTAAGGCCAAGCAAACTGATGGGAAACAGGATTTTGATTTAACTGATACCTTTTTGGGTCAGTCCTTTAATGACGAGATAACAAGGTCTCTGTCTTCAAGCCTGCCTGATAAGCAGACAGATTTTCATGAGAATAACTCATCTTTCAATCCAGGGCATGACAAAATGTCTGGGTCTCAACTAGCTATAGAACAGCATAAGGATCCTGAAATTTCGCCTTTATTTGAAAGGGCCTTAGATGAGCAGGAAGTTGCTCAGGTCTCAGTCTGTTATTATGTCAAAAATGACATTCTTATGAGAAAATGGCGTCCACCAGACGTCTCAGCAGAAGACGAGTGGACTGTCAACCACCAGATAGTGGTTCCACGGGTTTACCGTTCCCAAATATTAAACTTGGCACATGAAACTCCCATGTCAGGACATTTAGGTGTAAATAAAACCTATCACAAGATTCTTAATCATTTTTACTGGCCTGGGTTAAAATCAGATGTTTCTCGGCATTGTAGGTCCTGTCATACATGCCAAATGGTAGGAAAACCCAATCAGACTATACCTAAAGCTCATTTGCAGCCTATACCTGCTTTTGATGAACCTTTCAGTCGAATAATTATAGACTGTGTGGGTCCCTTGCCCAGAACTAAGTCTGGCTGTGAATATCTTTTGACTATTATGTGTGCTTCCACACGTTTTCCTGAAGCCATTCCCTTAAGAAATATCAAAACTAAGACAATTGTGAAGGCCTTAGTGAAGTTCTTCACATTTGTTGGGCTCCCTAAATCTATTCAGTCAGAACAAGGCTCAAATTTTATGTCTGGAATATTTCAACAAGTAATGCATGAACTTGGCATTGTACAGTATAAGTCATCGGCCTATCATCCTGAAAGTCAAGGCGCCCTTGAAAGATTCCATCAAACATTAAAAAACATGATAAGATCATATTGCTTTGACACAGAGAAGGATTGGGATGAAGGCATCCATCTCCTTTTATTTGCTGTTAGAGAATCTGTGCAAGAATCTCTTGGCTTCAGTCCATTTGAATTAGTATTTGGCCATACTGTTCGTGGTCCTTTGAAACTTCTCAAAGAGAAATTTCTCTCCAATGATGACACCTCCCTGAATTTACTTCAGTATGTGTCTGATTTCAAAACTAGACTTTCAAAAGCTTGTGAGGCTGCTCGGACCAATCTTCAGTCAGCCCAAAGGAAAATGAAACAGCTATATGACATAGGGACAAAACAAAGGAATTTTAAACCAGGTGATCAGGTACTAGCTCTTTTGCCTATTCCAGGAAAATCGTTGCAGGCCAGGTATTATGGTCCATACACTGTAGACAAAAAGATCAGTGACGTAAATTACATAATAAACACTCCTGGGAGGCGCAAGCTAAAGCAGCTATGTCATATTAACATGCTTAAGGAATACATTGATAGGGACAATACATCTTTAACATCAGTCAATCTAGTTAGCTCTGTTCTACTTAATTCATGTGACGATGACTGTGAGGATATTAATTCAGTGAAGTCGGATCCCACATCATCAAAACTTCAGAATTCTGACATTCTACGGAATCTTGACCAGAAACTGTCACATCTAGAGCCAAATCAGCGGAATGAACTGAAACAGCTGATTTTTGAATATGAACACTTATTTCCTGACATTCCAACACGGACAGACAAAATATTTCACGATGTGGACATAAATGGGTCTAAACCTGTAAAACAACACCCATACAGGATGAATCCTGTGAAACAAAAATATCTTAAAGAAGAAGTTCAGTATCTATTAGACAATGACTTTATTGAACCAAGCCAAAGTGAATGGAGTTCTCCTTGTATTCTTGTACCAAAACCTGATGGGACATATCGTATGTGTACAGATTTTAGGAAAGTTAATTCCTTAAGTAAAACAGATAGCTTTCCTATTCCAAGAATGGATGACTGCATTGATAACATCGGGAATGCCAAATACATAACGAAATTCGACCTTCTGAAAGGATTTTGGCAAATTCCACTTACAGATAGAGCAAAGGAGGTTTTGGCATTCACAACACCAGACGGATTATTTAACTATAAAGTCATGCCATTTGGAACGAAAAACTCTCCAGCAACATTTCAGCGCTTAATAAACATGGTAATTGCGGGGCTGGAAGGCTGCAGTGCTTATATCGATGATGCTATCATATACAACGACCAGTGGAATCAACAACTTGGGACTATTCGAGCATTCTTTGATAGACTGAGTAATGCCAAATTGACAATCAATCTTGCTAAAAGTGAATTCTGCCATGCAAGTTTGACATTTCTAGGTCATGTTGTAGGTCAAGGTCATGTGAAGCCCATTGATGCTAAAGTTGAGGCTATCTCAAATTTTCCCGTACCCACGTGCAAAAGACAGCTGATGCGATTTCTTGGTATGGCTGGTTATTACAGGAAGTTCTGTAATAATTTCTCTGTCATTGCTGAGCCTTTGACAAATTTGCTCAGCAAAAGAACAAAATTCCATTGGAATGCAATATGCCAAAATGCTTTTGATAAACTTAAAGCCATACTCAAGAGTGAACCAGTTCTCTTAGCAACAAACTTTGAAAAGGAGTTTAAGCTAGCTGTAGATGCTAGTGACGTAGGTGCAGGTAGTGTTTTGTTGCAGGAAGATGAAAATGGTGTGGATCATCCAGTTTGCTACTTTTCCAAAAAGTTTAATAAGCATCAGAGAAATTACTCTACCATAGAGAAAGAGTGCTTGTCTCTGATTCTTGCTCTGCAACATTTCGAAGTTTATCTTACCCCTACTACTGCACCGATTGTTGTTTTCAGTGATCACAATCCACTGACTTTCATACATAAAATGAAAAACAAAAATCAGCGGTTGCTCAGGTGGAGTCTTATGCTACAAGAGTATAATTTAGACATAAGACATATCAGAGGGAGAGATAACATTATCCCTGATGCCCTTTCAAGAGCTTGAGCAGTGTCAGGAGTTGTGTTTTTCTTTCCTACTGAAGTGGATTGTAGATACATGTAATTTTATATGCTATGCTCAATATTTTATTATTCTTAAAGCAAAAGAAAGCTTTATTACATAAATCTTTCTTTTCCTCGAAGAGGGGGAGTGTTATGCATAAGAATTTATTTTTCTGATTCCCACTTTCACCCCAGTGTTGACCTAATAGTGCTATAAATATCTTGTTAATCTTCTTATAGAAGATTCTAGAAAACTGAGTCACAGATTAATTTCATTTTTGTAAACAACATGTTTACAAGGAAAAGTACTTCAGAACCTTCCAGAAAGTTCTGGGTTGCATTATTTTTAGAAAATTACCTCATCTTATTCCACAGCCCTCTGGAATGTTCTAGAGAAATCTCAGGGTCTATAAAAGAGCTTGATTTTTCTCATTGAGTCAGACTTTGGAGTTTGATGTTTGGGCTTATAAGGAAAGTTATTTCTAAATTCTGTGTTGGATTGTGAAAGGATATTACTTTTCATTTTGGACTGTGAATTCTGTGGGATCAAGGAAAATAGATTCATTCAGGATATTTCATAACAGAGCTAAGTACATTTAATTTTCTTACTTCTACAGGTTAAAGTTAACTTGTAAATAAATTTTGTTAAATTTTTCCAAAAGGCTTGTTTGCTTTTTCTTTCTGCTACGATTGGCTCGTAACATTTTTCAGATATCTTGCTAACTAGCATAAAACGTCCAAAAGTGAAAAGGGCCATATACCGAAAAAAAGTGTATTCTTTTTTAGAAGTTATAAATCAGTTCATCTGCTCATCATCCCTATCAGCAGATTAAGTTTCAAATAGCTCAAATAGTTTTTTTAGATATCTTACTTTCATTGCATAAATATCTTGCTTACATTGCATTTTTTTAATTATCTTGCTTTCATTGCAATTTTTTGCAAAAGGGTTTTTTTTTTTTTTTTCATAAAGAAACCATATGTATAACACATGCATGGTTAAAAAATTATGCTATACACAAAAAAGCGTGACCGACGGACTATCTATCTATCTATCTATCCTCTCATATTTGACCATTATCTCCACAGGGGCCAGTTTCAAGCTTTTTGAGAGGAAAGATATAGTATTCTATAATAATATAGACTTTCCTCTCAAAAAGCTTGAAACTTATGGGGCGCCCTTTTACTATTTAATCCGTATTTATAGATATCCATAAATCGAATTATGGATATCCATAATTCGAATTATGGATATCCATATATCAGCCGAATAATGGATATCCATAATTCGAATCATGAATATCCATAAATCGAATTATGGATATCCGTAATTCGATTAATGGATATCATTAATTCAGATCGATTTATGGATATCCATAATTCGATTTATGGATATCCATAATTCGAATTAGGGATATCCATAATTCGATTTATGGATATCCATTATTCCTCTGATTTATGGATATCCATAATTCGAATTATGCATAATTCGAATTATGGATATCCATAATTCGATTTATGGATATCCATAATTCAGATCGATTTATGGATATCCATAATTCGAATTATGGATATCCATAAATCACCACCAAAGCTTTTGGTTTAATGATTTCTCCCTAAGACACGTGATTTTGTAATGTAAAAATCTTCAAAATCTTCAAGGTCTTCATCATCGCTTGAAGAAGATGGCCAGTCAAAGGGACCTCTCTGCCGTGCAGCCTTGTCAGCCCGTAAGGCTTTCAAATCAAAGGACGCCATACGCAGAACGCCCGCCATGTGTTCAGTTAAATATCGGAACCAGCCGGAATCACTTCTATGAGGACTGCGCACCTAAGGACACTAAAAGTCGGACGTCAAATTATAATGATCCAAACAGGCAATCCGTGCATGCTTTCTGGAGACAAAAAATGCACATGGTCGTTATATATAGTACCCATTGGCCCCCGCCCATCGAGGCTTGGAGAAATAGATGGGCTGCATGGTGCTTCTACGCAGAGCTGTACCGACCGCACATGGGTGCAGGTAAACCGCTTACAGGATCTAAGCCTGCCCAGGCAGTGCAGTGCGAGTCGGCATGTCCATGCTTATAAGTCCTATTGGTTTCATTGGGCAGCAGGGCTTGAGATGTCATTTCATCTCAATGTCGGGTAAAAGTCTATCTATCTATCTATCTATCTATCTTCTGATACTGCGTCGGTCACATTTGACCATTACCGCAGGTGTATATTACATACACTCCAGATTTTGCAGGATGAAAGCCTACATAGTAATCATGTAATTACGGTAGGGATCTTTAACCTGCAGAGGGGATGGTTCTCCCTGCACAGGGGGCCTCCAGTTAACGTCCCGATCCGAAGGACGGTGCACTTTATGACATTCATCCCTGCAAATGATGCCAATGGAGCGTGTTCGGACACCGAAATTTTATCGCCGCTGCCGGGGATCGAACCCGGGACCTCTAGCATCAGAGGCAAGTGCACTAACCACTGAGCTATTACGCTCCTCAGCTATCACGCTCCTCAAAATTGGAGGCAACGTCTCCAAAATGACCTTTACAGTGTTGACGGGGATGTAAAACTTCAAATCAAACAAACAAACAAAGGTTTCATTGGGCGACAGGGCTTGAGATGTCATTTCATCTCAATGTCGGGCAAAAGCCCCGCAAAATTGGAAGCAACGTCTCGAAAATGACCTATACAGTGCTGACGGGGACGTTAAACCTCAAATCAAACAAACAAACACATATTCATATAATACTCTACTTGAGGTGTATGAAGTACCAGGCAGATTCAGATATATCTTCTGGCCCCCGCCCATTGGGGCTTGGAGAAATAGATTTGGCAGCAATAGCTGAGAGTACTGGTAAACCATTTAGAAGGTCTAAGCCTGTCCTAACAAAGTCGTGCGAGTCAATGGGCGACAGGGATTGAGATGTTTGTTTGTGTGTTTGTATTTGAGTTTAACGGTCCAGTCAACACTAATTTAGGTCATTTTTGCGCCGGTCAGTTTACCTATCCACACTTTTCCTGGGCAGGCATATTCGTAAGCAGTTAACCAGTACAGTGCGCATTGTTTCGTCAGACACTGACAACTGCCCTTCTTGAGTGAGCGGAAGGCAGAGAATGACCGTAGAAAAGTTTTCGTGATTAATCTCCACGAAAGAATGTTGCCGACCCTGGCAGGTATCGTAGCCGCGCCCTCCTGATCACCAGTCAGACGCGGATCCGACTGAGCTACCGAGGCCGGCGGGATTGAGATGTCATTTCATCTCAATGAAG
This sequence comes from Lucinisca nassula, assembly GCA_963580285.1. Taxonomy (NCBI): domain Eukaryota; kingdom Metazoa; phylum Mollusca; class Bivalvia; order Lucinida; family Lucinidae; genus Lucinisca; species Lucinisca nassula. The sequence continues at coordinate 17,048,440 of OY757016.1, forward strand.
GCTTAGCCCAACATAATTGGAAGCAACATCTCCAAAATGACCTAAATAGTATTGATGGGGACGTTAAACCTAAAACCAAACAAAACATCTCTCTTCCACACCATAGGCCACCACTAAGCCTACCCTACATTACCTCCACCTCCATCCCGGCTTTTATGACACACCTAAATCGGAAACCTGACGCAAATAGTCGATTTTTTTTTAGTTTGCAAAGGGAGCAGTCAATATTCATCAGGTTTATTTGCAGAGGAGAATTATGGATATCCATAATTCGATTTATGGATATCCATAAATCAGCCGAATAATGGATATCCATAATTCGAATTAAGGATATCCATAATTCGATTTATGGATATCCATATTTCGATCTAAATTAATGATATCCATAAATCGATTTATGGATATCCATATCCATAAATCAGCCGAATAATGGATATCAATTATTCGATTTATGGATATCATTAATTCAGTTCGATTTATGTATATCCATAATTCGAATTATGGATATCCATAATTCGAATTATGGATATCTATAAATAGGGATTAAATAGTAAAAGTTCTGGAATCTGTCCCTACTGCTAGATATCTAGGTGTCGACATCTCCACCAATCTCAGTTTTAATACCCATACTAATAGAATCACTGCCAATGCAAACAAATCCCTAGGCTTCATTAAACGAAATGTTAAATGTAAGCACCCTGGCGTCCGCGAAGCTGCATACAGGACAATAGTACGACCTCAACTCGAATACGGCTCCACAGTTTGTGGTCCGTATACTCAGACTTACTCCGACATTGTTGAAATGATACAGCATAGAGCAGCCCGTTGGACCCTAAGCAGACTCTCATCATACGACAGTGTAACAGATATGTTATCCCAACTTGGCTGGAGATCACTGGACCAGAGACGGTCTGACGCGCGGCTCTGCATGTTTTACAAAATCATGAATGGTCTAGTTGCTGTACCATTACCACCATACTTCCAGCAGGTTACAACAAGGACACGTCATGGCCAGTCCCACCCCCTCGCAATACGTCAGATCCATACCATATACAATTATTATAAATATTCATTCTTCCCCCTAGCAGTTTGGCAATGGAATAAACTTCCCCCTTGTGTTGTGCTTCTGCCTACACTGACTCAGTTCAGTGTGGCAGTCCGGTCACTTGACCATAAACTTCCATGAACACAACAATCCTGTTTTTAACTGATTTTTAATCTCATCTGTTTTTAACATTTAACACTATCATCTATTTTTTTCACATCTCCTATCACACTTTTTAGTCTCACTTTTCATCTGTCATTTATTCTCACGACGCGCAATCATCCTGCACGTAATCCTCGCGAGGGGGTGTTGCAGTACAACTAGATAGATAGATAAACGGCGCCCCATAGAAACTGGCCCCTGTGATTACCTCAGTTAGGCGGGTGGCTAAATTTAGAATTTAGCATATAAAAAAAAAATCATTGGATGAGCCCTTAAAACTACTTGAGGGCCGTAAAACCAAAAAAAAAAAAAAAAACTATTTGAGGTACCACAGACAAAGCAAAAGCACAGCATGAAGATCGGCAGAAGTCGGCTGTCTCCGCGATTCTAATTTTAGAATTTAGTCATGTGACAAAAACAAAAACAATGGCAGAAGCTGTGAAAGAACGCAAAACGAAAGTATGTTAGATAATTGTTTATCATTTTATCTTACGCCTGTATATCTGCATGGCTATCTAACACCGTTCTTCCTGTCTATAATTGTGCCTTCTTAGTTTGAATAACATTAAACTTGTCTGACGAATTTTTCGATCAAGCTAATCAGCTGTTTCAGTTTATTTCAAGTGGGTGGGGTAATATTTCTCTATCTATCTATCTTCTGATACTGCGTCGGTCACATTTGACCATTACCGCAGGTGTATATTACATACACTCCAGATTTTGCAGGATGAAAGCCTACACAGTAATCATGTAATTACGGTAGGGATCTTTAACCTGCAGAGGGGATGGTTCTCCCTGCACAGGGGGCCTCCAGTACGTCCCGATCCGAAGGACGGTGCACTTTATGACATTCATCCCTGCAAATGATGCCAATGGAGCGTGTTGGGACACCGAAATTTTATCTATAATAGAAGTACCTGGCAGGAGATTATGACTGCACTGATGGATTTCATCAGGAGCACAAAAATATTTTGAATTGTAACATATTTACGCATGCATATAGCAGCATGAGTTTAGTATCATGTGTAATGCACAAGAGGTTACAAGATATTATTAAAGCACAGTGAGTTTATAAGCAGCGATATAATGCTTTATAGATAAACTATCTGATTCCAGGACATTTGCCCCCCAATGACTTAATCTAAAAATGGACAATTGCCCCCCAGTTGAAAATGCGACCTGGACATTTGCCTCCCAGAGCTTATTTTTGGTATGGACATCTGCCCCCCAGTGCTTATTTTACAGGTGGACATTTGCCCCCCACTGCATATTTCAGAAAGGGACATTTGTCCCCCAGATAGATCCGGGCTAACACAAAGGAGGAAAACAATATATTTATTGGTTTATTATCATCAGAAATACAAAATGTTAAGCAATAAATTACTCCATCTATATAAATATGAATCCCATAATAACCTGCTGTTATGTACAACCCCTACGTTAGAAAGCAGTATGGATCCCGATCAGATGCCATATCTGATGGGGATCTATACTGTTTGTCATGCAATTTGTTAAGTTAACAAAAATATACCAAGAATGTGATGGTTAAAAGTCAACAACTGGAGATGCTTAATTTATTCAGCAGGATAAGGGTTAAGCAAGTGTGTCAGCTACAGAATATTGAGTTTCTGCCTCACTGAGGGTCCAGTGTCAGACGCCTATACTCAAGTGGTTTTTACACTGGATACACTGATGGTTAATTCTTGAACAAATTGAAATGATCTTGAATGGGCTGTTAAACTTTAACCAAAACGTTATCATGTAAATTATGTAGATATATACAAATACAAATCAAAAATGAGTTCCTTTAAGTCTGTGTAATGAAAATCCTTATCTAGCCGGGTTGGGGGGCAAATGTCCCTTTCTGAAATAAGCAGTGGGGGGCAATTTTCCACCTTTAAATACGCACTGGGGGGCAGATGTCCATGCCAAAAATAAGCTCTGGGGGGCAAATGTCCGGGTCGCATTTTCAACTGGGGGGCAAATGTCCATTTTTAGATTAAGTCATTGGGGGGCAAACGTCCTGGGGGGCTAACGTCCGGAGACCAATCTATCTATCTATCTATCTATCTATCTATCTATCTATCTATCTATCTATCTATCTATCTATCTGTCTATGTATCTACTGCGTCGGTCACATTTGACCATTACCACAGGTGTACATTACATACACTCCAGGTTTGCAGGATGGAAGCCTACATAGTAATCATGTAATAACGGTAGGGATCTTTAACCTGCACAGGGCAAGGGTTCTCCCTGCACAGGGGGCCTCCAGTTAATGTACCGATCTGAAGGATGGTGCATTTTATGACATTCATCCCTGCAAATGATGCCAATGGTGCGTGTTCGGACACCGAAATTTTATCGCCGCTACGAGGGATCGAACCCGGGACCTCTAGCATCAGAGGCAAGTGCACTAACCACTGAGCTAACAACAACAACATTTCTAACTCAGAATTGTTGTTAGTTGTTAGTAATTTGTTACTCACATGTCACACATCAAATGACATTCATTCACCAGGAAAAACACTACAAATGCTTCCCAGCAGGCACATGGCGTAATTGTGATGCCACATCAACATCGGTACAACGTCAGGACCTTTATGCAATGTCACATCAAAGTCGGTGCAACGTCATGACATTGCACTGACGTCGATGTGACGTTGCCCTAGCAATGTGTGCCTACTCCATGGAATACCTGGCAGATACATATAAGGCTGCCACGATTAATCGTATAATCGATTAATCGATCGATAAATTCCACAAAAATGATTAGCATTTCTGAATTGCTTTTAATCGATTACTTGATAGGTACAAATTACTACCCAAAGTTATGCCTAAAATAGCTGGATGAGTGGCAAACAGTGCAGACCCTGATGAGACGCCGCATAATGCGGCGTCTCATCTGGGTCTACACTGTTTGCTCAGGCCTGTCTGTTGAAATATACATATGGTAAAGTGCAACATATGGTAAGAGTCATGCTCAGACAGAAAGCCAGACAGGTAAAATAATGACAAAAATCTTAACGATTACTAATCGATTATCGATCGCAATGACATGACTGATAATCGATTATCTTTTCAGCTTCGATTAGCCAGCCCTAGATACATAGAGTTGGCATTTCACTGGAAAGAGTATTTAAATTCCATTCTGACAGAGGATCTTGCAATGAGAAATTTTTCTGCCCGATGGGTACCATGACTTCTGACAATTGATCAGACGTACCCTGGGCAAACCTAATCATGTGCTAACCTTAACTTTTTGAGGAAGATCCTGCCAATTTTCTTCAGAGATTTGTCACTATGGATAAAACATGGGTCCCAGAGGCCAAACAACAATCAAAACAATGGAAGCACCCTGGCTCACCTCCGCAAAAGAAGACAAAAACTGTTCCATCAGCTGGGAAGGTTATGGCCTCAGTTTTCTGGGTTGAGATTGTATTCTGCTAATAGATTATCTCCAAAAGGGACAAACAATCAATGGCATATACTATGCTTCACTTCTGACGCAGTTACGGAAAAATGTTAGACTCAGTCTCAAGCGCCGCAGAAAGCTCACTAAAGGTGTGTTGTTCCATCAGGACAATGCTCCTGTTCACAAGTCTGCCATTACTAGGGATGCCATTCATGATTTTGGCTTTAAATTGATTGAGCATCCGCCTTATTCACCTGCTCTTGTTCCGTCAGACTTTCATTTATTTCCAAAACTGAAAACGGCTATTTCTGGCACCCACTTTCAGTCTGATGATGATGTCATATATGCAGTGGATGACTTTCTGCACAGCCAAGAAAGTGAGTTCTATAAAAGTGGCATTGAGGCCCTTTAACACCGCTGGCAAAAGTGTATATAGATACTGAAGGGGACTATGTTGAAAAATAATACAATATATCAGACAAAATTCAAATTTTTCAGTATGAGGCTCACAAAATATCAATCAGCCCTCGTATAAGAAAGACGAAAAATATAATGCTGCAAATTATAGATGGATCCAATGTTTTGACACGTGACCGTGTTTACCTATCATTGCGCATGCGCAAAATTACTTTTCCTTCCGATAATGATCTTTCGTGGTTGGCAAAAAGCCCCTGGTTCCATATAAACACATTGTAAATTGGTTTTATTATTACAGGCATATTTTAGTTGACTGTCACAGAAAATCGATCGAATTACACTTTAAATGGATATATATATATATTTTAGAGTTCATTCATGCATCTTCCGCATTTAGTAATTCGTTTTGCGCATTTTTATTACAAATAATTAAGACCGTCCCGCCTTGTTACCTGCATAAGTTCCTGCATAAGTTTAACAGGTAATTATCATCAAAAACATCCTCAAATCTAGAAACCAATAATTACTAGCTAAGAAATGTCTATTATAAAAGTTAAAAGCTCAAATTTGTCGTATTGAGTCCAAACAAAATACAAGTTTACAGAAACTAACATCACATTTACAATGGCGATAAACGGCCAAAGACGCTTTTTGCCCACCACCGGTTTGTCCCGGCAAATAGTATTATTGAGCGATGACGTAGTGTTTGGATGTGTCTATAGATGGTTCTAAGGAGTACCAACAGTCTGGTTTTTTTTGAAAAAATAAAGAAAATAATTTGTACCCCAGTTTTCATTATATACATGTATCACAAAAATCCACGTATAAAATTTTTACCCCCATAAAACTAACTTTTGTATAGTAATACTGAGGTTTGCTGGGATATACATTATTTTTCTTATTTCTGCTCAAAAACATGGATAATTGTCACTCATTAAATCTGACTGTGAGGCTGTTCTAACATGTGTACCCACAATCTATGTTTTCTGCAGAAATATTAAAAATATAAGAATTTTTTTACAAATGTATATGAAAACATTCATGTTTTTGTTGGTAAAATTTTTAATATACAGTAAAATTCCTATATTAAGACGTCCTTTGGGACTTGTTCAAAGTTGGTTTTAAAGACCACTTCTGAACAGTCGCAAAGGTGGTCCCTGACCAGAGGACATTGTAGGCATAAAAAAAACAAAGAAAAATTAAGTGCACTGTTCAAAGTAAGCTTTTTATAGCAGAATTAGTCCTAATTTTAGGTGGTCTTAATAGCGGAATTTCACTGTATTTGAATACCCTATTAAATTATCCTAAGTATTGGGACAGATTGACCTAAGCAAACAATGCAGACCTAGATCAGACTGCTCCTGAAGGAGCAGTCTGATCAGGGTCTACACTATTTGCCATTCCGCATGCACCATCTGGAATCCTTGCTGGATCATGAATTCTTTTGAGAATTACAGCAAGTCCAATTTTTTAGGATTTTTACGGTAGGCATGTTTTGCATCACGCTAACAAGTCCGTGAAATAAACACCCCCTTACACCCCACTTCATACAAAGAAAACTGGGGTTTACGGGGGTATACATTATTTTCCTTATTTCTGCTCCTAGACATAGGTTGTTGGTACTCGTTAGAACCGCCTCATTGAGGCCTCATATCACAATTTTTTTTCAGAAGATTGACCGTTTTGGGGATGCAAAAAATGCACGATGACGCACAGGTGTGTTATCGTAATGGGTGATTCTACAGTGAGGTTACGAGGATGTACATGACAGGGATTGTCATCATGGTGCACCACAACCTCGTTATAACATGGTTCATTATAACACGGTTTAGATATAACACAGTTTCTATATGATCTAAAAAAAATATATACACATTATACATTGCATAGAAAAATGGTCATTTTTGTCGCGCCTGCTATTAGCATGGCGCGATATAGGCACCCGGTTTTCCGTCCGTCCGTTCGTCAAGGCGTCAACATTTGCGACCACCCTATCGTTCACCCTAAGGTTCAAGTTTACCACAGGCGCGACATAGCCTTCGGCGGAATTCTTGTTCTATGGTCATTTTTCTATATAATCTATACATTTTTGTTTGGATTATAAGATGGTTGTTTAACTAACTAGAGCAGCAGTCGATGGTATACCATCGCAAAAACCCGCTTTTCCTATGAACAAGCCTTTTCTTAGAAATTTGACCTTTGACCTCACCCCATGACCCCAGGGGGTCAGATGAAAATTTCAACACTTTCATGCACATCTGCAGTCCCCAAGCAATGTATGTACCAAGTTTGGTCACTGTAGGTAAAGAAATAAAAAAGTAGTTGCATTCACAAGAAATGTGACAGATGAAAGGATGGACGGACGTCCGGAGGGACGGACACCTGTGACGAAAATAATATACCCTTTTTTTTTTTCAAAAAAGTGGGTATAATAAGGTTTCTGCTTTGGACCCCATCAATAGTGTTATAAAGAGGTTGTGGTGTATTTTTTTTTTTTTTCAGACTAAAAAACATAAAGAGAAAAAGAAACAGTCAGCCAGAGATGATATTTCAGAACGCCCAGATCTAAGACCAGATCAAACTGACAAACTTTCAACTCAAGAAGTAGTTGATGGACACAAACATGAGTCAGTGTCTGAAGAACAAAAGAGAGATGATAAAAACAGGGTCAAAGAAACAGCTCATGAAAATATCAGTAAGCTAGAACTAGAAGAAACTGAAAGGGTTGAAAATTTAGACACTGGTCAAGGAAAAGGTGAAATTGAAGAAAGTGCAGTAAAACAAGATGAAACTGCTGAAGTTGAAAACACTGACACTGGAAATGTATCATGTGAAGATGAAACATTCTATAGTTTTAAAGAAGAATATAAAGAAAAACCTGATATACATGTTGGTAATGCAGAAAATCCTGTCCATGCAAAAGGTATAGATGAATCAAATATTGAAAAGGTTCTTGTTAAAGATGGGGGTGTTACAGTTGAATCTGGTGCTAGAGAAGACATTTCTGTGATAAAAGCAAGTGAATCCCAATCAAACGTGGAATGTTTGAAAACTGAGGCTCATGATCTGAAGAGCAGTTTAGAAGAAGGTCCTTCACTCAAAAATGTTGAAACTGAAACAGCTCAAAATTTAACTCACAAAGATATAGCTCTCAAAAATTCTAAGGCTGGTATAAGAGAAGAAGCAGAATGTAAGAAGGAAGATGGTGCTATTGCAGAACAAGTTAAGATTTTGAAAGTGTCAGACATTTCAGAAGAAACACAGTACACAGCTGTTGGGCAGAAGCATATTTACCCTGATCTTACCAAAGACATTGAAAAATACAAAGCTGAGGTTGAGCAGGTAAGTGATAATTTGCCTGTGATGAGATCAAATTGTCAGGTACTATAATGATCCTATTAAGTATTGGGACAGATGGGCCTAAGCAAACAGTGCAGATCCAGATCAGACTGCTCCTGAAGGAGCAGTCTGAGCAGGGTCTACACTGTTTGCCATGCTTTCTGGGTCCTCAAGGTGTCCGAATTTTTGGCTCATTACGGTACCATACATGTAACTCTAAATAAGGACAAGTTAATGGGGATATGGTTGGTTGGTTGTTGCTAAGCCCTAATCGGCTGTACATGTAGTTGTCTCTCAGTAGTTATTCTCTCAGTATCTTCTCTTAGTAGAACTATCACTCCGGTATTCGCGTTTTGGTGGTGCACGTAAAAGTCTTGTTTTAATGATGCATTTGTAGTAAGTTCCTGAACAATCTGTTTACATTTATATCCTTGCCATTGCACAGCATCTAATTTATTGAAATCCATTAACAGGCAAAATGTCAGAGCAGACTTAACCCATCCACTAGGAAAATATAATCTTCTGTTCACACATGTAGTTACTTCACTTGGCATGGAGAAACTTGATACTCCAAGCACCAAAAAGTTTGTGAATCACAGTTAATGACAGTTGCGTTTAATTTGGTACTGGTAAATATCACAGCAAACACTAATATCACAGTTTGAATATGAATTATCACAGTTCTTGAAGTCTCTAAATTTACTAATTTGGGTTTAATTTTCCTTATTTCTTGTTATTTACATAAATTATAATTCCTATTCTTCATCATCATGTACATTTCGAGTGATTTGATTGGTTGAAATAAAAATTTTATACTTCAATAAATTCCATGAGCAAGAATCTCAGATCTGTTTCACATAGCGATAGGTGGTCATAAAACACGACATCAAAGAGCATGTTTAGAACCCGAGTGTTGCATGATTGTATATAAACAACCTCAACAACGTTCAATTAAAAGATGGAAAGCTATTGAAAAGGTAAATGTTTGTAGACAATTGAACTGAGATAATAGACTTGACATTTTGTTCGCTTGAGTGTCTTTCCAAGATGGCAGCTTCTAATTGAATAATCAATCCAACATGGCCGTTGGTGTGTTCATTCTTACACTTTCGAAATAATTCCCAAAATGGACCATTTTGTGGCAATTCTTACAAGTAAGAAATAAGAATAAGGACAGTTATCACTTACCGTATTCGCCCTAATTACCGCACCGTGCACTTAGTTTTTTCAAAATCGTGTCATAAAATCATGGTGAAAAATCTACCTAATTAGCGCACACTTGATACGAAAACAACAGCTTCCAAGATGATGCATACTGATATTTAATGGGACGGAAAAAGATACTTTAGCATTGCCTTCACTGTTGGAAGAAATAATGGTAAGTTTTTTTATAGATTTACTATGAGAGCTACAAGGGGAGATTACTGTAAAGTGTGCGCTTATGCATTTCCTTTTCAAAAATAGATTTGGTGTGCGCTTATAGAAGCATGTGCTGTATTTAGGGCGAATACGGTAAATATCCTGAAAAGGAAGCATTACAAGGATAAATTTAGGCATTTTTCTTATTTAAGAAATAGATTAGCTCTAGCTGTGATTTGTTGAGTAATAAATCACAGTTTGGAGGTCAGTTGTAAAGTAGACAAATCACGAGCGCATAGCGCGCGTGATTTGTCTACTTACAACTGACCAACAAACTGTGATTTACATTTTGTATTTCTCAACAAATCACAAATCACAAACTAGAGCTGATCTATTTCGATTCTAACAGGCTGAAAATCGGCAATAATGCTGTTGTTTCCTTCCAAATCTCACAACTTTTCGCCATTGTTAGAAGAAATCCAGCTAAAATTATCGACTGAAACACATGCGTTTATATCCTTTTCTAACGTTTTCGATACCAGAATATGACTTTACACCGTCTAAGGTCAAGGAAAATCAACTAGTGACGTCATAAATTTGCAATTTTTAATGACGTCACTCATCACACTCTTCCTTGCCCTGATTTGTTGTAGAATAAAACACGGTTATTTTCCATTGTCTATATAGGTGCGCTGTGTTAGAATTCTCCATGAAACATAACGTGGATACTTGTTAGAAGCACCTCATTGAGGCAATTCTAACAAGTACATGTTTTCACAAAGTTTGTTGCCACCAAAAAATCAGGAAAATTTTCTATGTAAAGGAGGCGTAATAATTTTACTTACTCCTCCATCTCAAAGACAATTGAGCCGGGGCACAGCATTTCCTCCAATTTTATACATGTAGTTGGCAAAAAGTGCAGACCCAGACCAAACCCCGCAGAACCCGGGGTCTGATCAGGGTCTACACTGTTTGTAAAATTTTCAACCAATATCCAAAAAGTTTTTGATGAAAACACAACCTGACACCCCTAAACATTGGAATGCACTCAGGTCTATATAAGGTGGAAGATTTCATTTGGTACAAAAAGGGTTAAGTTTGGTCAGTTTCAGCTCATGCTGCTCAATCCGTTTCTCCAAGCCCCGACGAAGAAGCCATCTGATCAGTATCTAAACTGTTTGACATTCAGGGCCCAGTTGTTCAAAGCATTGTTAGCTTAACAAGCTCATTAGTGGTCATAATGTTAACTGTTCTAGAAAGTATAATATCTAAAATTTTGGTATTTTTGCTGAACAAATGTGAGCAGCTTTTGCATATGCAAAAGCTGCTCACATTTGTTCAGCAAAAATATTAGCATATTTGCAATATTAAATGATCAAAATTTTAACAATTCGTTAACAAACGACATTTTTAATTTTGAACAACTGGCCCCTGATTGTGAGTTTGAAGAACTAACTTGCATCGAATGATCTTATTGATTGAAAGTGAAAAATGGGTGTGCCTAAATTAAATTATTCAGCAGGACAAAATTTAATAACTGTCTTTTACATGTACATGTAATTTCTGCTTATATCTGTCAACTTCTAAGCTTATTGAAAGGCCCTTGGCTGAGTGCTTACATGTTTTTATGCCCCCGCATCATTTGATGCCAGGGGCATATAGTTTTTCGGTTTTCCGTACGTGCGTACATGTGTACGTCCGTCTGTACGTGTGTGTGTACGTACGTATGTACGTGATCCTGTAACCTCAGGTTAAAGTTTTTGTAACAGGTAGAGCCTGATTTATGAATGGCATTTGGGTGGGGCATCCGTGTCCTATGGACACTTTTTCTAGTTCTGGAAATGAAACATACAGAATTTATACATTGCAGGCTCCGACACAAGCTTTTCCAAAGCGAGTTTCAACAAAATCTGCTGAACGACAACCAACCCCTGTCCGGCAGGAAAGAGTGGCAACAAGGGAGACCATTCAACCACTAACGTTAGAACAGTTAAATTCCTTTTACTACAATCAAAAATTGGAACAGAATGGTTACTTCATTGAGAATTTTGTAGAGGTAAGATGAGAACTATTGTGTTTTTAGAAAAAAACAAATTATGTCCCTGGTAGCGATAGCGGGGACATATTGTTTTTGCCCTGTCGGTTTGTTTGTTGGTTTGTTTGTTGGTTTGTACGTGGACAGCTTTAAGGTTGGTCATTACTTTTGTACCATTTGAGATAGAACATTCATATTTTGCATGAAGGTTCCTTGTGACAATACTCAAGAGCTTCACATTCATGCAAAAAAATTGACCTGTGGCCTTGACCTTTGAACTTCTTAAAAGAAAAAAATAACATTGGTCAAAACTTTTGAACCATTTGAGATACAGCCTTCATATTTGATATATATGTTCCTTGTGACAAAAGCTTTACATTTGTGTAAAAAAATTTGATCTGTGACCTTGACCTTTGACCTACATGTACTTAAAATAAAAAAAAACAAAACATTTTGGTCATAACTTTTGAACCCGTTGAGATAGAGCCTTCATATTTTGCATGTAGGTTTCTTGTGACAAGAGCTTTACATTCACACACAAAATTTTGACCTTGACCTTTTACCTACATAAAAGAAACAGTTAACATTGGTCATAACATTTGAACTGTTGGACATACAGCCTTCATATCGGCCCCTGCCCATAAGGGCTTGAAGAAATATATGGGCTGCATGATGCTTCCATGCGGAGGTGAATCCGGCTCGCACACAAGTACTGGTAAACTGCTTAGAGGATCTAAGCCTGACCAGGAACCGCAGTGCGAGGTGGACTGTCCATGCTAATAAACCCTATTGGTTTCATTGGGTGACAGGGCTTGAGATGTCATTTCATCTCAATTTCAGGTAAAAGTACCACAAAATTGGAAGCAACGTCTCCAAAATGACCTTTACAGTGTTGATGGGGACGTTAAACCTCAAACAAACAAACAGCCTTCATATTTGGCATGTAGGTTCCTTGTGACAAGAGCTTTACATTCATGCAAAAAATTTTGACCTGTGCCCTTGACATTTGACGGTTTGAGATACAGCCTTCATATTGGCATGTAGGTTCCTTGTGACAAGAGCTTTACATTCTTGCAAAATTTTTTTACCTTGACCTTTGACCTACTTAAAAGTAAAAATAAAATTGTTCATAACTTTTGAACCGTTTAAGATAGAGCCTTCATATTTGGCATGTAGGTTCCTTGTGACAAGAGCTTTACATTCATGCATTTGACCTGTTACCTTGACCTATGACCTACTTTAACCCTTTCCCACTCAGATACGTGTTTTTACGTGTCTGCATCCCCCCACCCCCATTTTAAGCCCCAAGAAGCACCTAAAATCTGTATTTGTACCCCTGGATAGTTATGTTTGCTTTAGGATTTGTTGGGCAAAAAGTGACCTGTTTTTTTAGCGCGCCTCCCCACTAAAAATATTCTAGGGGGGATTGAAGGGGGGCGTTGCCCCCCTCACATCCCGAAAATTTTTGGGTGTATGGCCCAACCGGCTGCTAAAATTTATATCTGATGGTGTCTGGGGTCAAAAATGCCTGAAAATTGATGCTGATAAAACATGCTGCAAACAGTGAAAGTGGCCAGTGCCAAACACCTTAATTGTTGCCTTGACAGCTGTGTGAAGATTAAAATGTGGTCAAAAATTCATGTGAAAACACACTTTTTGCCAACTTTGAGAGTCCCCTCTTTACCATGACAACAATGATCAAGTCATGAAAGGTTGCATTTGAAAGGCTACTGCCCAATGAACATTCATACCGAGTTTGGTGTAAAACAGACCATCCATTATGAAACAATGGCTAGTTAAAGTTGCTGTCAGGTGTAACACTGTGAAAATCAGCGAAAATTCACAAAATCCCTGAGTGGTAAAGGGTTAATGAAGAAAATCCCAACTGACCAAAATAATGTTTTTTCATCATTTTATTGCAAGAAACAATATTTCAGATATAATTAATGCATTTTAGACTAAAATTCAGTATGTTCCCAGATTTCAGTTAACCCTTTCCCACTCAGTTACGTGTTTTTACGTGTCTCCACCCCCCACCCCCCACACACACACACATTTTAAGCCCCAAGAAGCACCTAAAATCTGTATTTGTACCCCTGGATAGTTATGTTTGCTTTAGGATTTGTTGGGCAAAAAAGTGACCTGTTTTTTTAGCGCGCCTCCCCACTAAAAATATTCTAGGGGGGTGTTGAAGGGGGCGTTGCCCCCCTCACATCCAGAAAATTTTTGGGTGTATGGCCCAACCGGCCGCTAAAATTTATATCTGATGGTGTCTGGGGTCAAAAATGCCTGAAAATTGATGCTGACAAAACATGCTGCAAACAGTGAAAGTGGCCAGTGCCAAACACCTTAATTGTTGCCTTGACAGCTGTGTGAAGATTAAAATGTGGTCAAAACTTCATGTGAAAACATACTTTTTGCCAACTTTGAGAGTCCCCTCTTTACCATGACAACAATGATCAAGTCATGAAAGGTTGCATTTGAAAGGCTACTGCCCAATGAACATTCATACCGAGTTTGGTGTAAAACAGACCATCCATTATGAAACAATGGCTAGTTAAAGTTGCTGTCAGGTGCAACACTGTGAAAATCAGCGAAATTCACAAAATCCCTGAGTGGTAAAGGGTTAAAGAAAAAAATAATATTATTGTTCATATCTTTTGAACCATTTAAGACAGAGCCTTCATATTTGGCATGTAAGTTCCTTGTGACAAGAGCTTCCCATCTGTGACCTTGACCTTGAACTGTGACCAACTTTGAAAAAAAAAATGACCATGCCCGGGGACATGTTCGTGTTTTTTTTTTGTCATTTGTGAACATTGAAGTTACAGATCAGGACCCAGTTGTTCAAAGCATCGTTAGCTTAACGAGCTTGTTAGTGGTCAAATTGTTAACTGTTCTAGCAAGCAAAATATCGAAAATTTTGGTATTTTAGCTGAAAAAATGTGAGCAGCTTTTGTATCCTTTGCATCCGCAAAAGCTGCTCACATTTTTTCAGCAAAAATATTAACCATATTTGCCATAATAAATGATCAAAATTTTAAGGATACGTTAACTAACGACGTCGTTAGTTTTGAACAACTGGCCCCAGACTGTGCATTGCGCAGTCTGATCAGCATCTTCGTGTTTCCTGCTTGGTAAGTACAATACCGTAATGATCCTAATTGTTGGAACAGATAGGCCTTAACAAACAGTGCAGATCCAGATCAGACTGCTACTGAGCAGTCGTTCTAGACTGTTTGCCATTTTCTTTCCTCCTGCACCTTTTGGACTCCTTACTGGATAATGAAGCAAATTTGTTAAAATTTTAGGAGAATTACGGCAAATTCCCAAGGTGTCCGAATTTTTAGGATGTTTATGGTATCTCTTGTTTCTATACCTACAATTCTAACACAGCGCGCCTATATAGGCAATGGAAAACGGCTGTGTTTTATTCTACAACAAATCACGGCTAGGAAGAGCGTGACGATTGGCGTCATTAAAAATTGCAAATTTATGATGTCATTAGTCGATTTCCATGACGTTAGGCGGTGTAACGTCATTTTCTCGTATCTAAAATGTTAGAAAAGGGTATAAATGCATGTTTTCAGTCGATAATTTTAGCAGGATTTCTTCTAATAATGGCGAAAAGTTGTGAGAATTTGCGCACGTGATTGTCTACTTTACAACTTACCTCCAAACTGTGATTTATTGCTCAACAAATCACAGTTAGAGCTGATCTATTTCTTAATTTCAACACTCTTGCTATTCTGTGTAGCTGAGCAAAACCAGAAGCAAAGTTTTCTCCTGACAGATTTGCTGTATTGCTGTTTGGACCACTTCTGATTAACCCTTCTCTTGCTGAATATTCAGTTAAGCCACACCCATTTCTGACTTTGAACCAATCAGATTTCTTCATGTAATTTATTCCAACAAATTCATAAACTGATTGTCAAACATTGCAGAACCTGATCAGATGGCTTCTTCAGAAGCCATCTGATCTGGATCTACACTGTTTCCAAAGATAGGGATTGCCGTGAACAGCAAGATAACGGTTAACAATGATTCAGCTGGATTATAACTTATAAGTAAAATCATATGCCCCCCACCAATCAAGGTTTGGAGAAATAGATTGGGCTGCACGGTTCTTCCAGGCAGAGCTGAATCTGACTGTACACGAGTACTGGTAAGCCTCTTAGAATGTTTGTTTGTTTGTTTGATTTGAGGTTTAACGTCCCCCTCAACACTGTAAAGGTCATTTTGGAGACGTTGCTTCCAATTTTGTAGGACTTTTACCCGACATTGAGATGAAATGACACCTCAAGCCCTGTCGCCCAATGAAACCAATAGGGTTTATTAGCATGGACGGTCCGCCTCGCACCGCGGTTCCTGGGCAGGCTTAGATCCTCTTAACGGTTTACCAGTACTAGTGTGCGGGCCGGAATCAGCTCTGCGTGGAAGCATCATGCAGCCCTTATATTTCTTCAAGCCCCTATAGGCGGGCCTCTTAGAATGACTGAGCATGTCGAAGCAAAGTGGTACGAGTCAGACCGTCCAATGCTGCTGCATACCTGCAAGCCCTATTGGTTTCATTGGACCTAAGGGCTTGAGATGTTATTTCATCTCAATGTCAGGTAGAAGTCCCACAAATTGAAAGCAATGTCTCCAAAATAACCTAAATAGTGTTGATGGGTATGTTAAACAGGGATTCCAACAAACAAAACATATAAAATAAAATGATCTTTAAAGGACACAAAATGACCCACAAGGGTTTTCAGTCGAATCCAGTAACAATGCACGGCCATTTATTTTGTGCACCCTGCATTTACATTTTCAGAAACTGTATACCTCATAATCTGTTACACTATAATCAGTTCATTGACATTAAGTTCAACGTAGCCTTGAAAAGGTGAGGTTGCACATGCGGATGTGCCAGTTTTGCAGAATTTTTCAATTTTCTCATGCTACAAAAACTCAGATTTCTAAAGCCAAGACTCAGTTTTATACAAACTTACTGCATCTGACTACATTGAAGATCTGAATCAACAACTTACTTGAGTCAACTCATTAACATATTTAGTAATTTTAGTCAAACTTGATACACAATATAATACAACAAACCACAGATTTGGTTAGATTCTGGTGACCTTGACCTTTTTGCAAAGTCACAGTGCCCCAAAGACAGTTAATTTTGGGCGAAAAATGGCTTGTCTGCACTCTACCTCATTAACGAATCGATTAATTATAGTCAAAATTGGTACAATATATCAATTCAACATACAGTAAAACCTGTCTTAGTGGCCACCTCTATTAAGCAAGCAACCTGTCTTAAGCAAGCAGGTGTTTTGTTCCTGAAAAAGCCAAATGTGTTAAATTGCACCTGTATTAAGCAAGCACCTGTCTTAAGCAAGCACATTTCTGTTATCCCTTAGGTGCTTGCTTAATACAGGTTGGACTGTACCTAAGACTTTTTTAGATTTTGGTGACCTTGAACTTTTTTCAAGGTCACAGGCCCCCCCCCCCCCCAAAACAGTCTATTTTGGGCCAAAAATGGCTTGTCTGCTCTCTAAGGCCAAGGTCTCCCGAAACCTGTTCTTTTAGGGCCAAAAAATGGCTTATCTGTAACCTATATCATTCAAGAATTTATGAATGTTGGTCCAAATACGTTCAATATTTAATTACAGTATACCAAATTTGTCTGGTGATCTGAGCTTTTTAATTACTGTTTGTTTTTTAAGGTCACAGGTTCCCGAGAAAACTGTCAGTTTTTGGCCAAAAATGGCTTGTTTGCAGCTTACATTTTGGTGAATTTAACCTAGTTATTAAAGTCAAATGGGTGTTTAAGATATATTTATGGTGGGGGACTCTGAAAACATTTCTAGTTATTTTATCAATAACATAAGACTATTGCGAAAAAAAGTAGTCTGGCCTGCTACTGTGAATAATACAAGGTCATGTTATTTTTCACAAAATGTTAGGCAAGAAATTACTCAATCTATATAAATATTAATCTCATAATAACCTGCTGTTAAGGACAACCCCTACCTTAGAAATAGTATAGATCCAGATCAGATGCCATCTGATGAGAATCTATACTCTATGTCTTGCAGTTTGTTAAGTTAACAAAAAACATACCAAGACGACGTTAAACCGTGAATCAAACAAAACAAACCAAGAATGTGATGGTTAATAGTCAACAATGGGAGATGCTTAATTTATTCAGCAGGATAAGGGGTTAAGCTAGTCAGCTACAGAACCATATATTGAGTTTGTGCCTCACTGAGGGTCCAATGTCAGACGCCTATTTCTGCAATGGAAACTCAAGTGGTTTTTACACTGGATACACTGATGGTTTATTCTTGAAGTAATTGAAATGATCTTGAATGGGCTGTAAAACCATAACAAGTCCTAGCTCTACCCCGTAAATCTGAGTGCCCATGACCTCCCGCTCCCCAGGTTGGTAGAGTGTCCCCTCCGGGGAACGGGAGGTCACAGGTTCGATCCTGGGCCGCGACATACCAAAGTTGTTAAAAATGGTACTAACTGCTCCTCGCTTGGCACTCAGATTTATGGGGTAGAGCTAGACTGGTCGACCCAGTGTCAGGATAATGTGACTGGGTGTGGTATCATGTAATGTGTCTGGGACATGATACTTCAATGAGGCAGCACTATAAAAGTGAGCATTGAGCTCCCTGTCGCAACCAGACACCGTCGTGATATGACTGAAAAATTGTTGAAAGCAACGTTAAACCGGAATTCACACACGCCTCACTGAGGGTCCCTCAGTATAAAATAAAAAGGTTTATATGCATAGTTTTGTTAAACTAATTAAATGACACATTGATGAATAAAAATCTTATATTATTTTACAGAAAGAGCAGAAGAGGGACGGCCATGAATTTTATGAGATTGTTCGTAATTATCAGCGGTCAAGAAAAAACTTCCTGCAGGCTGAGTCTGCTCTGGAGAGTTTGGAGAAAGAATACGGCATACATGAACATGAAGTGTGGATTACTGAACAGAAAATTGCTACAGCCAAGGTTTGAACACAGGGCCTAGTTCAGATTTTCAATATGCCTTAACCTTAATCCTGCTGTTCATGACAACCCTTACCTTTGCAAACAGTATAGATCCAGATCAGATGGCTTCTGAAGAAGCCATCTGATCTGGATCTATACTGTTTGCCATGCAGTTAGTGATCTGATTGAATACAGTATATGAATTAATTTGATTGGTTGACAGCCAGCAATGGGTGAGTGAGTGGTTTATTTAACAAGGGTTACACATTTAGCAATACTAGATCGCGCAGTTGATGGCACGCCATCGCAAATCCCCACGTTTCCTTGTACAGCACATTATAGTTTTAAGCAAATTTGACCTTTTGACCCCTCCCCAGGGCCCCTGGGGGCGGGGTCAAAAATGAGTGGATCTCGCGCAAGCCATTAATGTAAGCAACTCACATACCGAATTTGGTTGGATTCCGGACAAAGTTTTAGGAGGAGATCGCCGGACAGACAGACGGATGGACAGATGGACAGACAGACGGAGGGGATAACAATATCCCCACTTTTCTTCGAAAAACGTGGGGATAATGACTAATCTTCAAATTAATTCATTCAGCCGGATAAGGGTTAGAGTAGTTGTTCTAATTACCGGTATTAACAAATTACTACTATTGTAGAGGTTCGGCAAGGTAAAATAGTGCATATTGTAAATTGAACTCAGCCAGCTTTTGCATTGGACTCTACACCTGACATAAGTACATGGAAGTTTCGGCACCCTTCCATTGGTTTGTTTGTTTGATTTGAGGTTTAACGTCCCCGTCAACACTATAAAAGTCATTTTGGAGACGTTGCTTCCAATTTTGTGGGACTTTTACCTGACATTGAGATGAATTGACATCTCAAGCCCTGTCACCACCCGTCCATTGGGGCCTTAAGAAATAGATGGGCTGCATGATGCTTCCACTCAGAGCTGAAACCGACCCCCACACGAGTACTGGTTAACTGCTTAGAGGATCTAAGTCTGCCCAGGCAAAGCTGTGCAAACTGTCCATCCATGCTTATAAACCCTATTTGTTTCATTGGGTGACAGGGCTTGAAATGTCATTTCATCTCAATGTCGGGTAAAAGTCCAACAAAATTGGAAGCAATGTCTCCAAAATGACCTATACTGTGTTGACGGGGACGTTAAACCTCAAATCAAACAAATCAATCACTTGGTTTACAATATAGGGATCAACCATGGTTTTTCATGCATTAACATTTGCCGGATCCAGCTGTTGAACATGAGGCCGCTAGGCCAAATGTTCAAATATCTCCCGAGGTATCCGGCAAATGTTAATGCATGAAATAACCATGGATGATCGTTGTTCTTGCATAACTTACGAATCCGACGGCAAATTTTGACGAAAACACCAAAAAGCGCCATATAAATTCTGTATAAACTCTTAGAATGTGACAGGCAAACCAAAATGGCGGCCATTTCAGAATGTTGTTTACAATGACGTTGTCATGCAGTGACGTCTTCATAGAACCCTAAAACCCCTACGTTCACGGCGGGGTAACGTTACGTCGCTTAACTTAACATAAACAAAGCAAGGCCCGTCATGTGATATCAAAAGCTCGAAATCCATGTTCAAACAGCACGCGAATTTCATGATTAGAACATGGTTTTTGCTGTTTGAGCACGGCTTTCGGTCCATTTGATAATGGCTTCAAACAGCCATGCGCATTGGTATTTATGCAAGAATAGCTTATTCAACGCATTCTTGTTTACTGCACACTCATTCTTATGTCTCTAGGGGCTTACTTTCCATAGCTCCATGTGACAGATATTTAACCATTCTCTTGCTGAATATTCATATAAGCCACACCCATTTCTGTCTATCAGCCAATCAAATTACTTGATGTAAGTTATTGCCACAAATTCATAAAGGGAATGCCAAACAGTGTAGAACCTGATCAGATGGCTTCTTCAGAAGCCATCTGATCTGGATCTACACTGTTTGCAAAGATAGGGTATGTCATGAACAGCAGGATAAGGGTTAAGAAATAGACCAGCTCTATCTGTGATTTATTGAGTAATAAATCACTGTGGTTTATCTACTTACAACTGACCAACAACTGTGATTCATTACACAATAATTCACTGCTAGAGCTGATATATTTCAGTTCTCACTCTTTGAAAATCGACAATAATGTTGTTGGTTCCTTCAAATTCTCCCAACCTTTTGCCATTGTTAGAAGAAATCCTGCAAAATTTATTGACTGTAACACATGTATTTATCATTATGTCCTATTGTAACATTTTCAATGCGAGAAAATGACGTTTCACTGTCTTATGTCAAAGAATCTACCAGTGACATCGTAAAATGATCCTGCTAATCATACCCCTGGGGCCAAAATTGGCCACACCACGGGGCTCATCAGTTCCCATAGACATATAAGGGGAAAAAATTCAAAAATCTTTTTCTCTGAAACCACAGGGCCCAGAGCTTAGATATTTAGCATGTAGCAACGGCAAGTGGTCACCTACATAAATCCTGCCAATCATGTCCCTAGGGTCCAAATGGGCCATGCCCTGGGGCTCCTTAGCTCCCATAGACTCATAATGGAAAAAAAAAGCTTCAAAAATTTTCTTCTCTGAAACTATGAAGCACATAGCTTGGATATTTAGTATCTAGCAACATAAAATAGTCACCTACATAAATCCTGCTAACCCTAGCCCCTGGGGTCAAAATTGGCCACGCCCGAGCTCATGAGCTCCCATAGACTTATATTGGAAAAAAAATAAAAAATCTTCTCTGAAATCAAAAGGCCCAGAGCTTCGATATTTAGTATGTAGCAACGTCAAGTGGCCCCCTACATAAATCCTGCCACATATGCCCCTGGGATCCAAATTGGCCACACCCCAGGGCTCTTAAGCTCCCATAGGCTTACAATTGGAAAAACTTCAAAAAATTTTCTTCTCTGAAACCACAGGGCCCAGAGCTTAAATATATAGCATGTAGCAACATCAGCTGGTCTTCTACATAAGGAGGATAAGGAGGGTCGTGCATAATTGACGCTGCCGTAATCAGGTTCGAATTTTTACCTCAAAATGATTTTTGTTTCTATTTAGTTTTCTAAGTGTTTTCTGAGGTTTTTGTAACATTTAATAACCATTGCAATGTGCATTTTGTTATAAATTATTTGGCGACTTCATAGACTACTTTCCGGTCTAGTCCGCATGGCTGGAAGCACAGGAAAATAGAGGGATAAACAGACTAACCCTGTATTTTTCCAGCTACTGGTTTGTTTCCTCCGATTGCAGCACATCAGCTGTCCATGGCAAATCTGAACTCTCTTTAACGCACGATGTTTACTTTATTTTTCCATTGGTGTAAAAAATATAGCCTCGAAGAGTCTATCAGTTCACATATTCCACGGCCATACTTTGTCAACACAACCAAAACAATGAATCAATAGTGACGTTTACTTAAGTTTGCGTGACGTCATATATATGGAAAGAAAACACTGCCATATTTGATAACTAAAAGTGCAGACTGTAATGCCTGGCAGCGCACAATATTCTTTTAACTGTCAGTCGCAGTCTCAGGTTCAATTACTGTTAAGCCATCTCAGTGAACAAATAGCCTGTGCCAGCACCCATAATTAGGATCTTGCACTCAACAGGTGTAGGCCTACTGGTAAACTGCTTAGAGGATCTAAGCCTGCCCAGGCAAAGCGGTGCGAGTCGGCCTGTCCATGTTAATAAACTCTATTGGTTCATTTGGCTGCGGGGTTTTAGTTGACATTTCATCTTAAGGTCGGGTAAATGTCCCACAAAATTGGAAGCGACGCCTCCAAAATGACCTTTTCAGTGTTGACGGGGACGTTAAACCTCAAATCAAACAAACAATAATCAAGCGTAAGCAAAAGGGTGTACAAGAAAAATCCCTTTGATCTGTTTCGAATATAAAGATGATGGTTTAGGTTGTGCCACACGGAGCCTTTGTATGCCCACACATCCACCATCATAACAGAATTTTGTTAATCAGCTCCAGCCAATCAGGCTGCATGATGCTTTCAGGCAGAGCTGAAACCGACCGCACGTGAGAACTAATAAACCGCTTAGAGGGTCTAAACCTGCCCAGGAAAACGGGTCCGAGTCGGACCCTCCATGCATATAAACCCTACTGGTTTCGTTGAGCGGCAGGGCTTGAGATGTCATTTTAACGTCAACATAATATTGGTCATTTTGGAGAGGTTACTTCCCAATTTGTGGGTCTTTTTACCCGACATTGAGATGAAACCTGACGGCCAGTGAAACCAATCTATGTGTTTATAAGGACCGTCCGTCTTGCACCACTTTACCTGGGCAGGGCGGTCTACTCGTACTCATGAGTGATTGGGTTAGTATCATGCAGCACAATCTTTTTCTTCAAGGCCAGTTCAAGGCCAGTTCGGGACTATCATGCATTGTAGAGACTATATATATGAGAAGTTTTTGGGCGACGCCTTTGAAGTGGTGTAGCACACTGAAGTGATTCAGCTATGATTACAAATGCCCCCCCCCCCCCCCCCCCCCACAGAACAGAACTCGCATGACAAGACATAAAGCACAATGATGAAATGCTGAGAAAAGAGCCTTGAGGAACACCGACCTTCAATTCGAATTCTTCAATGGAACCAACACAAAAACGCATACGGCTCCGCAAATTAGCATACACCCACTGGACCATTCGAACATTCCACTCCTCCACTTCAAATTTTCTCTGTGCCTCCCAGATGACTTTCCGAGACACTCAACCAAATGCCTTCTCAAGGTCCACGAAAGCCACTATGTGGGAATGCAACTGCCATTTTGGCTTTCCGCTAGTGATGTTTCCATTACGGTCTAGTTATTCATGTTCGTGGTTCTTTCCCTTTGGTGTGTCTGATCGGAGGTGTTGGGTAATTGGATCGATTCCAGGTCATTGCCATCACTTCTATCCACTTTCGGAAAGTAAAAGGATAACTTATCTCACCTCCCTTTCACAGTTTGCATAAACAGCCAATAGATAATTAAAAAGCGTTTCCGGTCAATATGGCATGAAAGAAAAAAAAACTTGTCAAAATTATAGAAAAAAAAATAATTAGAAGTGTTTCTACTTTCCCTATAACGTTGGCAGGAACTTAAATGGGAAAAAGGAAATTTTTATATTCTTTTGCATCAGCTTATTGTATTTTTTTTTTTTTATCAATTTCAACCCATTTCATTAGGGGGTGGGGGTAATAAATTGTCAAAAAAGAAAGCTAAAAATGTATAATAATGTTTCCCAGGTATATTAATAACATACATCTGACATTGTTTGAACGTCTGCGACAATGTTAATGGCTTTATATCTTTTAAACATGAACAAAATGACAATATGGCTATTTCAGAACATGCATTTTTTGGCCAGAAAAATCCATTTTTCACACCATAAAACTTATAAATGAAATTGTATTTCAATTCTAATGAAATACTTTGATTCATATCACATTAAGGAAGCAAAAGTATGTGCATTAATAAAGGTATAATCCTTGTTCTTGTCATTTAAACAATATCTTAATGCTTTTTTAGCCATTTTTATTGGGGGTGGGGTAATTTTTTCTGCAATATTTCTCTCAGATGCCTGGTGACATGGTCAAATTTCACGCCTATTTCGTGTATCTAATATTATTACACAATATATGTGAAAATAAGAAAAATCTAAAGACGAAAAATGCATTCTTTTTTCAAATATAGCGAAAATTGCATCTCAAAACAGCAAAACATGCAGAAAAGGACATTTGTAAATAGGTGTTTCGACAAAAATCTGTGAAAGAGTTTGTCTTTCACACATAGGTACGCAAACATGACATTATCCTGCATTGTGTTTTTGTAACCAAACTTGAAAATATTGTTTTAAACAATTGTTATCGACAATTTGTCAATGACTGGGGTAATTATTGAAACATTCGATAAATTCGAAAACAGTACCCATCTTTAAGGCTAAAAAGCTCGAAAAAAAGCCTGGTGTGCCTATATCTTTATACCGGCAAACGAGTGCAGAGATTTCAAGCTACAAAATATAAGCAAATAAAAAAAATCTAAAGAGAAAAGAATTACTCCCCACCCTCCATAAATCCTGCCAACCATGCGCGTGGAGTCGAAATTGGGCACACCTATGGGCCCATTAGCTCCCTTAGACATATAATGGAAACAAAAAAAACTTCAAAAATCTTCTCCTCTGTAAACCATAAGTCCCAAAGCTAAGATATTTAGTATGTAGCAATATGAAATGATCACCTTAATAAATCCTGCCAACCATACTCCTTGAGTCAAAATTGGCCACGCCCATGGGCCCATTGCCATTAGGTACAGTAACCAAAGACTTAACTCTTATCTTGCCGTTCGCGACAACCCCTATCTTTGCGAACAGTGTAGATCCAGATCAGATGGCTTCTGAAGCCATCTGATCAGGATCTACACTGTTTGGCATTCAATTTATGAATTTGTAGCAATAAATTACATCAAGTAATTTGATTGGTTGATAGACAGAAATGGGTGCGGCTTAAATGAATATTCAGCAAGATAAGGGTTAACATGGAAGTCCATAAACAATTTCAAATAAGTATATCTCTAATATCCCATGGTCAATCTTGTTCAAATTTCATGAGAAGCATCATCAGGTAGGGGTAAAGGCTGCATAAGGTTTTTGGGCTGATCGGATTGGAATTCTGGTTGCCATGGCAACATATATCTCTCATAGACTTACAGTGGGAAAAAATTTAAAAATCTTCTCTGAAACCGCAGGGCCCAGAGCTTAGATATTTAACTTGTAGCAACGTCAAGTGGTCACCTACATAAATCCTGCCAATCATGCCCCTGGGATCCAAATTGGCCACACCCCGGGGTCCCTTACCTCCCATACACTTATGATGGAAGAAAAGCTTCTTCTTCTCTGAAATCACGAAGCACTGAAACCACAGGACCCAAACCTTAGGTATTTAGCTTGTAGCAACGGCAAACGGTCCTAAATCCTGCAAATCATGCCTCTGGGGTCCAAATGGGCCACATCCCAGGGCCCCTTAGCTCCCATAGACTCATGATGTAAAAAAAGCTTCAAAAATCTTCTCTGAAACTATGAAGCACAGAGCTTAGATATTCAGTATCCAGCAACATAAAATAGTCACCTACATAAATCCTGCTCACCCTGCCCCTGGGGTCAAAATTGGCCACGCCCAAGCTCATCAGCTCCTAAAGACTTATAATTGAAACAACTTCAAAAATCTTCTTCTTTGAAACCGTAAATCCTGCCAGCCATGTCCTTTGGATCAAAATTGGCCATGCCAAAGGGCTAATTAGCTCCTATAGACTTATACTGGAAAAAAACTTCAAACATCTTCTCCGAAACCATAAGGCCAAGAGCTTATATATTTACTGTGTAGCAATGTGAAGTGGTCTCCTACATAAATCCTGCCAACCATGCCCCAGGAGTCCGAATTGGCCATGCCCTAGGGCTCCTTAGCTCCCATAGACTTGTAATAGATTAACTTCAAGAATCTTTTTCTCTGAAACCACAGGGCCCAGATTTTTGATTGATTTGGGGCTTAACGTCCCCGTCAACACAGTGTAGGTCATTTAAGAGACATTGCTTCCAGTTGTTTGGGACTTTTACCCAACATTTGAGATGAAATTACATCCTAAGCCCTGTTGCCCAATGAAACCAATAGTGTTTATATGCATGGTACAACTGGTACAACTTTTCCCGGACAGGCTTAGAACCTCTAAGCTGTTTACCAGTACTCATGTGCGGTCGGTTCCAGCCCTGAGTGGAAGCACCATGTAGCCCAATCTATTACTTCAAGCCCCGATGGGCATTCTCAGCATCACAAATGATTGTCTGGTACACAGGTGAGCAATATAGGTCCATTTGGTCCTCTTGTTGTGGCATTCTTAACATTTCGGTGACAAAATTTGAATTATAAGGAATGAATTATCATTTTTGTGGATTTTGTCCATGTGTAAACTCTGAGGAATCACTCTCAAACTTATTATGAAGCCGTTCGTGAGTGATTCGCCGGAGTTTACACATAGATAAAAATAAAATTCATTCCTAAAATAATGAATTGTGACTGCAGGGTAAATGCGGAGATGGTTCAAACTGTACAGTGACACATTCTTACGAGCAGTCCGTGCTAAACCACACGGCACTGGCAGCCATGAAGAAGGCCTTGGAGAATATTGAAGAACAGATAGAGACTAAATTATCACTGCATTCTTACTCGGCCCAGCTCTCAAGGTATGTGAACTGATGTTTCTCTTCCCCTGGCTCTATTACAGGCTAGACAGTTTCTTCCCCAGGGCCGACCTAGTTCTATCAGGTTGGTTCTCCCCTCTCCCCCCCCCTCCCTTAGTCAGTTTCTTCCCAGGGAAGAACTGTGCCAGCACAGTTCTTCCCCAGGGAAGAAACTGACTGGGGTTGAAGAACCAGCCTGTTACACTGGTTCCCATGTTTGACAATTACGGTATTTGAGACAAAACAAGCAATAAGGAGCTTATGGCAAAGACACAGATCACCCTACATTCGCACTGCCAGAATTCAAAATTTAGGGGATAACTGTATTCAAAATTGAGCCAGCGCACGACAAAACCTACAATAAGACATGTGTGCCCACCGAAGACTCAGATCAGCCTGCACATCCATATACATGTACATGTGTAGTCTAGCCAGACACTTCTCTTGCTGCATGAAGGAGCATTGAGCCCTTAGCTATCCTTAGAGCGCACAACAAAGACTCTGATCAGACTGCGCGGATGTGCAGGCTGATCTGAGTCCTCGTTGGGCACACATGTCTTATTGTAGGTTTTGTCATGCGCTGGCTCAGTTGTCATTTGGGGCCGTAAGTCAGCGGTTTTATGGTCAGAAATTTTGTTTTACGGCGACGCATATGTATGCTATGTGTACTCATTAGAATCGCCTGAATGGGATGATTCAAATTAGTTCACACACCATAAAAATGTATATACAGTCAAACCTGTCTTAGTGGCCACCTCCATTAAGCAAGCAACCTGTCTTAAGCAATCAATAAGGCGATTCAAATGACTAAATCCAGCATACCTTTATTTAACCCATTTAGTACTGGAAACCCCAAAAGGGGTACAGGGGCAAACAGTTCAGGCCCAGATCAGACGCCTCATAATGCGGTGTCTGATCAGGGCCTACACTGTTTGCAAAAAAGTTAAGCCATTGTCCAAATAAATTTTGAAGATAAAACAACCTGACACCTCTAAATTATGAAATGGACTCCTGGTATACATAAGGAGGAAGATTCCATTTGGTACAAAAAAGGTTAAAGAAAAAAAAAAAAGTGTCCCTATTATGCCTCCTGGCCTTGCGCTGTAATTAGCCTTCAGTAGCTAAATGTGTTACCCTCATGAAATAAAGATTATTATTATTATTATTATTAAACAGCCCTTGTCTCAAACCAATTATCATGGTCCCAAAGGTGTTTGAGTTATTGAAGTTTAACCCTTTTTTGTACCAAATGGAATCTTCCTCCTTTTATATAGCAGGAGTCCATTTTAAAATTTAGGGGTGTCAGGCTGTGGTTTCTTCAAAATTGATTTGGAAAATGTCTGAACTTTTTGCAAACAGTGTAGGCCCTGATCAGATGCCGCATTCTGCGGCATCTGATCTTGGCCTACACTGTTTGCCAAGGTGCCCGTTTTGGGGTTTCAGGTACAAAATGGGTTAACTTCCTTTGTTTCTGAATATTTTTCAGGTTGCAAGTGGAGTCGTATATTCACAATTTATTTGTCACCTCACCAGCTGTTAGAGACATACCAAAGAATTTACCTGTGTATGGTAGGTTGTTGATTTCAGCATCTCTATGTATCTGTGGCTTGTTTGTTTTATGTTATCCACAACATTACAATTACCCACCCATGTGACATAGTGCATTGTTTCATCTCCAAAATACAGTAAAATTCCTATATTAAGACCACCTTTGGGACTGTTCAAAAGTGGTCTTTAAGACCACTTTTGAACAGTCCCAAATGTGGTCTGTTGTAAGGAGACCTTGGGTATGGAAAACACAAAGAATGAATAACTAAAATCTTCTCAATAAGCTTTTAAAAGCAGATTTAATCTTAATTTTAGGTGGTCTTAATAGCGGAATTTTGCTGTAGTTACTTCTCTGATGATGGCCTCCGCCCATCGGGGCTTGATGAAATAGATGGGCTGCATGGTGCTTGCACACAGAGCTGAAACCGACTCGCATAAAAGTACTGGTAAACCGCTTAATGGATCTAAGTCTGCCCAGGCAAAGCTGTGCGAGTCGGACCGTTCATGCTTATAAACCTTATTGGTTTCATTGGGTGGCAGGGCTTGAGATGTCATGTCATCTCAATGTCGAGTAAAAGTCCCATAAAACTGGAAGCAACATCTCCAAAATGACCTTTACAGTGTTGACGGGGACGTAAAACCTCAAATCAAACAAAACTTATTTATTAGCTACCGAGCCGAATACTCCAGGGGAGCTTATAGTCGTCTTATGTCGTCGTATGTCATATGTCTACCGTCAACACTTTTAAACGACTTCTCCTCTGAAGCCACTGGGCCTATTGGGCCAAAATTTCATCTGTAGCATCCTTGGGCTGGGGAATTGAAAGTTTGTTTTTTATGAAAAATCGGCTCTTTAGTTTGGTTGCTATGGCAACTTAAGAGTTTCCATAGACTTATAATGGGGAAAATTGAAAAATGGCATTTACAGCCAAGTCTGCAGATATTTTGACAAAACTTTTATAGAAAAATGTTTCTTGAGTAAACTTCTTTCAGCCATATGCTTTTATGCCAACCTGAGGGTCAGGGGGTTGTGCTGGGGCCCTGCCCCACCCCCTCCACTTAATAAAAGGCAACATATCTCAGAAACCATTCAGATCCCAACCCCTGATCAATATATATTCTTGTTCCTGATGAT
Source organism: Lucinisca nassula (assembly GCA_963580285.1). NCBI lineage: Eukaryota > Metazoa > Mollusca > Bivalvia > Lucinida > Lucinidae > Lucinisca > Lucinisca nassula. The sequence goes on from OY757016.1 coordinate 17,078,163, forward strand.
AAGACGCATTCAGTGACACCAACCAGGGGGCCTGGGATGTGCCGGGGCCTTGCCCCATCCCCTCATTTCATAAAAGGCCCAATATCTCGGAAACCTTACAGATCCCCTTCCCTAAACCATATATTTTCTTGTTCCTTATGATAAGACACATTCAGTAACATCAACCTGGGGGCCCCCGGGATGTGCCGGGGCCTTGCCCCAACCCCTCCAGTTCATGAAAGGCCCAATATCTTGGAAACCTTAAAGATCCCCACCCCTAAAACATATATATTCTTGTTCCTCAGGATAAGACACATTCAATGACACCAACCTGGGGGCCCCAGGGTTGGGCCGGGGCCTTACCCCACCCCCTCTACTTCATAAAAGGCCATATATCTCAGAAACCATTCAGATCTCCAACCCTGAACCATATATATATAGATGTTCCTTATGATAAGACGCATTCAGTGACACCAACCAAGGGGCCCCCTGGATGTACTGGGGCATTGCCCCACCCCCTCCACTTCATAATAAGGCCCAATATCTTGGATCTCCACCCCTAAACCATATACTTTTGTTCCTTGTGATAAGACACACCAACCTCAGGGTCTGCCGGGGTGTGACAGGGCCATGTCCCACCCCTCCACTTCACAAAAGGCCATATAACTTAGAAACTGTTCAGACCATATATATTCATGTTCCTTATGATTAGGGTCATTCAGTGACACCAACATGGGGGTCTCCTGGGGTGCTCTGGGCAGTGCCCTACACCTCCACTTCCTAAAAGACCCAATATTTCTAAAAACTTACAGATCTCCACCCCTGAACCAACAGGTTTTGTTTTTTTTATTGAAATTTGGCTCTTTAGTTTTGTTGCTATGGCAACTTAGAGTTTCCATTGAGGGATAATGGGGAAAATTTGAAAATAGTATTTACCGCCAAGCCTTTGCAGATATTTTGACAAAACTTTCATAGTACTTTAAGCTATCATCTATCTGCCATATGATTTTAGGCTACCTGCTCACTTTTACTGGTTGCCATGGAAACCAAAATGCCCCCCCCCCCCCCCCCCCAAAAAAAAAACACTTGCTTTTACAGGTTTTGTGTTTTAATGGGGTTAGGTGCTTTAGTTTGGTTATTATGGCAAGTTAAGCATTTCCATAGACCAATAGTGTTGAAAAATGGAAAAATGACATTTATGCCTTTCAAGATATTTTGTCAAACATTTATGGAACTATTCCTTAAACAATGGTCTATCTGCCATATAATTTTAGACCTATTGGTTGGCACAGATGGGCAGTTGTCAATTGTTGTCTGTTGTCTTGCAACAGCACATTCAAGCGACATCAGTCCTCTGAAGCTACTAGGCTGATTGAGTCCAAATTTCATTGGCTTCCATCGTTTATTAAAGTACATGTACATGGCTGCCAGTGGGCAGTGCCCCCCTGAGCTCTGGTGAGAATAATGGCCCATGAGCCTCTTGTTTTCTATATAATCTATACATTTATGGGGGCGAACTGTGTAATAAAGAAGTTTAGGTATGTATAGTCATATTGTAAATAGAGAATCTTACACGAGTGGTCATTTCATATGATATTTATGAAACGAGCCTTTGGCGAGTTTTAAAAATTTCATATTAAATGATCACGAGTGTTTATCATATGACCACTTTAAATAGGATTTTATCGCCTTTGAATTTGACATTTTTTTCCGCAAAAGATGCATTGTTGACATGGATGTCATCATGACGTTACTTATTCTTGCACACCAGACAAGGGAATCCGTGATTTTACCCTGGGATAGACATTTATGTTCTGACCCTGGTGTTCTGACCCCAAATCCAATATAATCGCGTGTTTGATAAATGCACTGGTTGATTACAACCTCATGCACGGCGTCGTCATGCCTGACGTCACTAAACATTCCTGTTGTGTCATCACAAAATGGCAGACGTCGGTAACCGAAGTGCCAGCAGCATTAAAAATTCGCGATAGAAATGGAAGGTATGCAAGAAAAAGAATCCTATATGGGTGTGAGGGGTGGATAGAAAAAACCGTCACTCGGGATCACTGTGACCCTTGGAACGGATTTTTCAATCCACCCCTCACACCCATATAAGATTCTTATAATCCCGCCAAAGTGTTATTACACGTGTGATCATACGATATTTATTACACGTTGTTATCCACTGTTTATCAACGACATCATATGACAGAGGATCTTACACGAGTGGTCATTTCATATGATATTTATGAAACAAGCCTTTGGCGAGTTTCATAAATTTCATATGAAATGACCATGAGTGTAAGATTCTATTTATCATATGGCCACTATAAATTGGATTTTTTTAGGGCCCCGCACTGAAAGTGTGGGTGCCCTATAGTAATCACTCTGTCTGTCTGTCCGTCTGTCTGTCCACAAATTTTTTTATCCTCCATAACTTTCTTATTCCTGGATGGATTTAAATATTACTTGGCAGAAATGTTAACCATAATGTGGTGGAGTGTTGCGCGCAAGACTCAGGTCTGTACCTCAAAGGTCAAGGTCATACTTAGAGGTTAAAGGTCAAAAAAGGGTCTTTCCTGTGTCCAATTAATAATTTTGTTATTATTCCTGGATGGATTAAAATATTACTTGGCAGAAATGTTAACCATAATGTGACGAAGTGTCACACGCAAGACCCACAGCCATACCTCAAAGGTCAAGGTCATACTTAGAGATAAAAGGTCAAAAATGCGTCTTTTTTATTGTGTCCAAATTTTTTTATCCTCCATAACTTTCTTATTCCTGGATGGATTTAAATATTACTTGGCAGAAATGTTAACCATAATGTGATGGAGTGTTGCGCGCAAGACTCAGGTCCGTACCTCAAAGGTCAAGGTCATACTTAGAGGTTAAAGGTCAAAAAAGGGTCTTTCCTGTGTCCAATTAATAACTTTGTTATTATTCCTGGATGGATTTAAATATTACTTGGCAGAAATGTTAACCATAATGTGACAAAGTGTCACACGCAAGACCCACAGCTGTACCTCAAAGGTCAAGGTCATACTTAGAGATAAAAGGTCAAAAAAGCGTCTTTTTTATTGTGTCCAATCTATAACTTTCTTATACCTGGATGGATTTAAATATTACTCAGCAGAAATATTAACCATAATGTTAACCGTAATGTGACGAAGTGTCACACGCAAGACCCACAGCCGTACCTCAAAGGTCAAGGTCATACTTAGAGATAAAAGGTCAAAAAAGCGTCTTTTTTATTGTGTCCAATCTATAACTTTCCTATACCTGGATGGATTTAAATATTACTTAGCAGAAATATTAACCATAATGTGACAGTGTGTCACGCGCAAGACCCAGGACACGCGAGTGTGGGTGCCCTATAGTAATCACTCTGTCCATCCGTCTGTCTGTCTGTCCGTCCACAAATTTTTTTTTTATCCTCCATAACTTTCTTATTCCTGGATGGATTTAAATATTACTTGGCAGAAATGTTAACCATAATGTGATGCACTGAAAGTGTGGGTGCCCTATAGTAATCACTCTGTCCGTCCCTCTGTCTGTCTGTCTGTCCGTCCACAAATTTTTTTCCTACTCCTCTGATAGCGCTGCCGGGGCCCTAGTCAGTTTCACTGACAGCTCTAGTTGCCTTTGAATTTGACAAATTTTCCACAAAATATGCATTGTTGACATGGACATCGTCATGACGTTACTTAATCCTGCCAAAGTGTTATTACATGTGTGGTCATATGATTTTTATTACACGACATTATCCACTGCTTATTAATGACGTCATTATGATAAACCAGTTTAATTTTGTGCCGGCCAAAATATGAGATCCCTATATAATTCATGAGTTGCAAAAAAAATTCTCACAAGTGTAGCAAGTCTCTTCATCTGAAAACACAGTTAAACTTTTCCAATTTTCCAGGTTGTGAAAGACAGAACCCCGACATTTCTCACCAAATCAGCAGACTCCGGGACTGTATCACTGTGTTGTTTGGTTTTCACAGACAACCAACAGAAGATGAAGAATTTATCAAAAACTTAGAGAACTGGACTGAGAGACTGGTAAAGCTTTAACTCTTAAGATGCCACGAAAAACTGCATCCGAAAATGTCATCTGCTTCAGCCGTCTGCTACATAATCTTGCCAACTTTTCAAACAGAATTTTGCACATAGGCAAACAGTGTGAACCCTGATCAGACTGCTACTACAGTCCACACTGTTTGCAAAAAATGACTTTTAAAGTTTCCAGCAGACGTCAAAGCAGATGACAATTGTTGTGTTTGGCATGATATGGGTTAACTTGTTAAGGGGAATGAAAACACTTGATCTATTTTCCACCTTTTTACAAGGTAGACAACTCCGGCTTGCTTTCTTGTACCCTTAACCCATAAAATTCCAATCAAGACAATTGTCGTCTGCTTTGTTGTCTGCCCATTACTTTAAAAATCATTTTTGCAAACAGTGTGAACCCAAATCAGACTGCTCCATTAGGAGCAGTCTAATTTGGATCCACACTGTTTTCCTGTATGCAGAAATATTTTTAGCTCACCTGACCGAAGGTCATGGTGAGCTTTTGTGACAGTAAGATGTCCGGCGTCGTCGTGCGTCGTCCGTCGTCCGTCGTCCGTCGTGCGTAAACTTTTTCTTGTGAACACACTAGAGGCCACAGTTTTGGTCCAATTATCATCAAACTTGCTCAGAATGATAATCATGACAATATCTCGGTCAAGTTCGAATTTGGGTCATGTCGGGTAAAAAAGTAGGTCAGTAGGTCAAATCATAGAAAAACCTTGTGAACACTCGAGAGGCCACAATTTTGGTCCAATCATCATCAAACTTGCTCAGAATGATCATTGTGACAATATTTTAGTGAAGTTTGAATATGGATCATGTCGGCTTAAAAAGTAGGTCAGCGGGTCAAATCATAGAAAAACCTTGTGAACACCCTAGAGGCCACAATTTTGGTCCAATCATAATCAAACTTGCTCAGAATGATCATCATGACAATATCTTGGTCAAGTTCGAATATGGGTCATGTCCGGTCAAAAAGTAGGTCAGTAGGTCAAATCATAGAAAAACCTTGTGAACACTCTGAAGGCCACTGTTTTGGTCCAATTATCATGAAACTTGCTCAGAATGACCATTGTGACAATATTTCAGTCCAGTTCGAATATGGGTCATATCGGGTTAAAAAGTAGGTCAGCGGGTCAAATCATATAAAAACCTTGTGAACACCCTAGGGGCCACAATTTTGGTTCAATCATAATCAAACTTGCTCAGAATGATCATCATGACAATATCTCGGTCAGGTTTGAATATGGGTCATGTCCGGTTGAAAAGTAGGTCAGTAGGTCAAATCATAGAAAAACCTTGTGAATACTCAGGAGGCCACAAGTTTGGTTAAATCATTAATCTTGCTCAGAATGGTCATTGTGACAATATCTTGGCTAAGTTTGAATAAAGGTCTTTTCGGGTCAAAAAGTAGGTCAGTAGGTCAAATTAAAGAAAAAACTTGTGAACACTCTAGTTTTACATAGACTTATATAGGGAAAATCTTTAAAAATCCTTTTCTCTGAAACCACAAGGCCTAGGTCTTTTATATTTGGTATGAAGCTTCATCTAAAAGACCCCTAACAAGATTATTCAAATGATAGTGCTGAGGCCAAAAATGTCCCCGCCCCCGGGCCCTTTGGTTTTACATAGGCTTATATAGGGAAAATCTTTAAAAATCTTCTGCTCTGAAGCTGCAAGGCCCAGGACTTTGATATTTGGTATTAAGCTTTATCTAGTGGACCCCTACCAAGATTGTTCAAATTATAGTGCTGGGGCAAAAAATGCCCCCGTTCCGGGGCCCTTTGGTTTTACATGGCCTTATATAGGGAAAATCTTTAAAAATCTTCTTCTCTGAAACCGCAAGGTCCAGGACTTTGATATTTAGAATGAAGCTTCATCCATTGGACCTCTACCAAGATTGTTCAAATTATCGCCCTTGGGCCAAAAATGCCCCCGCTCAGGGGCCCTTTGTTTTTACATAGACTTATATAGGGAAAATCTTTAAAAATCCTTTTCTCTGAAACCACAAGGCCTAGGTCTTTTATATTTGGTATGAAGCTTCATCTAAAAGACCCCTAACAAGATTATTCAAATGATAGTGCTGAGGCCAAAAATGTCCCCACCCCCGGGCCCTTTGGTTTTACATAGGCTTATATAGGGAAAATCTTTAAAAATCTTCTGCTCTGAAACTGCAAGGCCCAGGACTTTGATATTTGGTATTAAGCTTTATCTAGTGGACCCCTACCAAGATTGTTCAAATTATAATGCTGGGGCAAAAAAAGCCTCCACCTGGGGCCCTTTGGTTTTACATAGGCTTATATAGGGAAAATCTTTAAAAATCTTCTTCTCTGAAACCGCAAGGCCCAGGACTTTGATATTTTGTATGAAGCTTCATCTAGTGGACCCCTACCAAGATTGTTCAAATTATAGCCCTTGGGCCAAAAATCCCCCTGCTCAGGGGCCCTTTGGTTTTACATAGACTTATATAGGGAAAATCTTTAAAAATCTTCTTCTCTGAAACCGCAAGGTCCAGGACTTTGATATTTAGAATGAAGCTTCATCCAATGGACCTCTACCAAGATTGTTCAAACTATCGCCCTTGGGCCAAAAATGCCCCCGCTCAGGGGCCCTTTGTTTTTACATAGACTTATATAGGGAAAATCTTTAAAAATCCTTTTCTCTGAAACCACAAGGCCTAGGTCTTTTATATTTGGTATGAAGCTTCATCTAAAAGACCCCTAACAAGATTATTCAAATGATAGTGCTGAGGCCAAAAATGTCCCCGCCGCCGGGCCCTTTGGTTTTACATAGGCTTATATAGGGAAAATCTTTAAAAATCTTCTGCTCTGAAACTGCAAGGCCCAGGACTTTGATATTTGGAATTAAGCTTTATCTAGTGGACCCCTACCAAGATTGTTCAAATTATAGTGCTGGGGCAAAAAAAGCCTCCGACTGGGACCCTTTGGTTTTACATGGCCTTATATAGGGAAAATCTTTAAAAATCTTCTTCTCTGAAACCGCAAGGCCCAGGACTTTGATATTTTGTATGAAGCTTCATCTAGTGGACCCCTACCAAGATTGTTCAAATTATAGCCCTTGGGCCAAAAATGCCCCCGCTCAGGGGCCCTTTGGTTTTACATAGACTTATATAGGGAAAATCTTTAAAAATCTTCTTCTCTGAAACCACAAGGCCTAGGTCTTTTATATTTGGTATGAAGCTTCTTCTAAAGGACCCCTACCAAGATGATTCAAATTATAGTGCTGGGGCCAAAAGTGGCCCCGTCCCGGGGCCCTTTGGTTTTACATAGACTTATATAGGGATAATCTTTAAAAATCTTCTCTGAAACCACAAGGCCCAGGACTTTGAAATTTGGTATGAAGTTGCATCTAATGGACCTCTACCAAGATTGTTAAAATTATAGCCCTGGGGCCAAAAATGCCCCCACTCTGGGGCCCTATGGTTTTACATAGACTTACATGGGGAAAATCTTCAAAAATCTTCTTCTCTGAAACCACAAGGCCTGGGTCTTTGATATTTGGTATGAAGCTGCATCTAGTGGACCTCTATCAAAATTATTCAAATTATAGCCCTGGTACCAAAAATGTCCCCGCTCCGGGGCCCTTTGGTTTTGCATAGACTTATATAGGGAAATCTTTAAAAATCTTCTCTGAAACTGCAAGGCCAAGGCCTTTGATATTTAGTATGGAGCTTTATCTAGTGGACCTCTACCAAGATTGTTCAAATTATAGCCCTGGGGCCACAAATGCCCCCACCCCGGGCCGGGGCCCTTTGTTTTTACATAGATTTATATAGCCCTGGGGCCATTTGGTTTTGCATAGGCTTATGTAGGGAATATCTTTAAAAAAAATCTTCTTCTCTGAAACTGCAAGGCCCAGGTCTTTGAAATTTGATGTGTAGCTTTATCTAGTGGACCTTTGCCAAGATTGATCTAATTATAGCCTTTGTTGATGTTTGGTATGAAGCTTCACCTTTAAGACCTCCCTCAACATTATGCACATTAAAACCCTGGGGCCAATAATGGCCCTCTCTGGGGCCCACTTGTTACACTATGGATCAGGTGAGCGATCCAGGGCCATCATGGCCCTCTTGTTTAAAATGTTAGAAAAAAAAATTCAGCAAACTACAGAAGCAGACGACATTTTCAGATGTATTTTTTCTCGCCATCTTAAGGGTTAACAAATCCAAAAAAAGAAGCTAAGAACTGCAGTGAAACTGCAATTACTCAAACATTGATGACTCATCTACCATGACTAATTCAATGTTGTTCTGGAATCCCTGGAGAATTTTTCCCATAGCTCCCGATATTCATGTATTTAGGATATTTTGAGAGTTTTTTTCTAATTTTTGAAAGTTGATTTTTAAAATCAAGTTTCTATGTCATTACATTTCTACTTCCGGTACTGGACCGCGTTATTCCACTTCCGCTGTTTGTTCGCTGCATAAAATAGTCCAAAGGAACGCTTGAAAATTAACTTTGCAGGCATGGAGCGTCTTTCAAAATATTTCTTTTTTCGAGACTTTATACGGATTGAATATAAATTGGCACAGAAAGACAAACTCTGAAAAGAAAACAATACTCTGGGACTGTTTTCCTACGCACTTTCCGATGATATTTATGTAACTGGTTTGAGATTTTACTCTTTCATCCCCAAGTTTCTGAACAGGACTCTTCTAGCTTTAAATATTCTTATAGAAAGGGATTTCTGATTAGTTCACTGACATGATGGCAAACAGTGTACATGTAGATTCTGGCGAGATGTGCTAGCTACGTGCCTTCTTATCAGGATTGCAAGTTTGCATAGATACAGTGTATTTCTACCTCAGCGTCTGCACCAGTCTACAGGGTTAAAAGGGTTAGATGGCTTCTCTGTGATAATCCGTGACCAACTGAACAACCCATTACTGACCGACATCGAACACCTTTCGAGAGCTCTAATTATAAAACATGTGTTGCAAGCTGCGAGTTTTAAATCAAGTTCCGTACTTTAAGTAAATAGTGAAGACACCAATCAGACGCTAAATTTTGTGGCCTCTAATCTGTCTTAATTGTTTCAGAATGTGCCAATATTGAAACAATTGGCATTAATGGGTTAATGTACAAGTTGGAATAAACGTATTTTAAGTTCGCTGAACGCGGCGTCTGATAAGGGTTATAATGTCTAAATCAAATGGTTTAAAAATGATCTTTTTTTTTCGTCAAGTTATTCCCCTTTTTATGTCCCGGCACACGAAGGAACATAGCTCCAAGCGGCTGCACAACGTATATGCATCGTTGTATCAACCCGATGTTGATGCGACATTGCTAAGATGTCGTGTGTCCGCTAGGAGAATTTCTCTGTAAGATAATTAGCAGATGGTTTATTCACAGAATGTACTGAGCTAATTTAGAAATTTATGGTTTTACCATGAAGAAATTAGCAGGCACGTTTTCTTTCTTTCTTTCTTCCTTTCTTTTTCTTCGTGGGGGTAGTTGGGTGAGGCAAAGGTGATGTGTATCTTGTGTCACTGGGGAGTCCAGCTGATATTGACTTACAGTTGGGCAAGGACTGCTGTCCTTGCAGCAGGTAACCATAGAGTGGGGTTGTTGTTATTTCTTCTGTTTCTACACTTCCGTTCATTTTCCCCTTTCTCCTCTGTCCCTCACTTTTATCTCCTCTTCTATCTCTTCTATCTCTTTTCTCCCTTTCTCTTGGAGAAGAGAAAATGATCCACATAGGTTGACCTGTCGTTAAACTCAAAACGATCGATGAATAATTTTTTTTTCTTCGTCGAATTTTAAACCCTCTGGGACGCTGTTAACAAAATATCTAGATAACTGCTTGATCTACGACTGGCATTGTTATCATAATGATTATTCCTCATAAATCAACTTTCCTCAGTACTTTCAGTACTTCGTTTATCCTCTGTGTACACATTAGAATCGTCAATATGAGTCAATTTTATTGAGTACACAAAACATACATTTAAAATACCTAAAAGAATCCCCATTTTGCCGCATGAACTGACTCGGAGATTATAAAACATGTTTTCTTGCTCAACTCAATTGAGCATGAAATTTACAGTGTAAATAATTATTATATTTAAGGATTTCGTCATATTTATATCCATAGAAGATGGTATTTGTCCTGCTGAAAAATATTAAAATGTTGACATTTTAGGATAAATTTAATGCTCAAGTGAGTTGAGCATGAAAATGAAAAAAGTTTTATAGTCTCTTAGCAGTTTGAACTACCGCTTCCTTGAACAGTTTTTAGCTCACCTCTCACGTAGTGACAAGGTGAGCTTTTGTGATCACTTTTCATCCTTTGTTAGTGCGTCCGTGCGTCCGTCCGTCCGTAAACAATTTCTTCAAACGACATCTCCTCCTAAACCACTGATCGGATTTTGACCAAACTTCACAGGAATGATCCTTAGAGGTCCCCTTTCAAAGTTGTTCAAATGGTTCCGGTCCGTTGCACATTTAGGTCACAGGAGCCAAAAATAGAATTTTTTCACCAAAAGCTTAAAAAATCTTCTTCTCTGAAACCACAAGGCCCTGGTCTTTGATATTTGGTATGAAGCTTCATCTAGTGAACCCCTACCAAGATTGTTTAAATTATAGTGCTAGGCCACAAATGCTCCCGCCCCGGGGCCCTTTGGTTTTGCATAGGCTTATTTAGGGAAAATCTTTAAAAATCTTCTTTTCTGAAACTGCAAGGCCCAGGTCTTTGATATATGGTATGAAGCTTCATCTTGTGGACCTCTACCAAGATTGTTCAAATTAGAGCCCTGGGGCCTTAAATGCCCAGACCCCGGGGCCCTTTGGTTTTACATAGGCTTAAGTAGGGAATATCTTCAATAAAAATTTCTTATCTGAAACTGCAAGGCCCAGGTTTTTGATATTTGGTGTGTAGCTTCATCTAGTGGACCTTTGCCAAGATTGTTCAAGTTATAGCCTTTGTTGATATTTGGTATGAAGCTTCACCTTTTTAGACCTCCCTCAACATTATGCACATTATAGCCCTGGGGTCAATAATGGCCCTCCCCGGGGCCCACTTGTTACTCTGTGGATCAGGTGAGCGATTCAGGGCCATCATGACCCTCTTGTTCATGGTATAGAACCCTACTGAGAGTAACGGATACATCTGACAAAACTTTTCACCATTTTTACCAGGGGCCAGTTGTTCAAAACTAACGATGTCGTTAGTTAACGTATCGTTAAAACTTTGATCATTAAATATGGCAAATATGCTGAAATTTTTGCTGAAAAAATGTGAGCAGCTTTTGCGGACTGTGATCAGCTTTTGCGGAAGCAAAAGCTGCTCACATTTTTTCAGCAAAAATACCAAAATTTACGATATTGTACTTGCTAGAAGAGTTAACAATATGACCACTAACGAGCTCGTTAAGCTAACGATGCTTTGAACAACTGGCCCCAAACTGGCAACTGTCAGGACTAACAACCTCTACCCATATTTTTAGGGAAGAATTTCTTGTACACCAAGATAAGGAAATCCTGGATTTTACCCTGGGATAGACAGCAGGCTGTAGATTCTTTCATCCTACCCAGGTTATCTAACCCAGGACTAAGATACAAATCAAGAAAGCTCAACTGTTTCATATATAAGCATTGTATACACTGTCATATAACGGGCCTCCGTGGCCAAGTGGTTAGGAGCGCAGACTTTTGATCATTAGGTCTCTCACCGCTGTGGTTTCAGCCTGGCTCTGGTCACATGTGAGATGCCAAGTTCTGCAATGGAAGGTCAGGTGGTTTTTCTCCGGGTTCACCGGATTAATGATCGGCTCGATATGAGTGAAATAATCTTGAAAGTGCCGTAAAACCAAAACAAAAAAAAATAGACTGTCATATATGTTGGTGCACTGAACGTAACAATGTTACAAGATATTACTGTAATGTGATCACGATATGCCAAACTTCAGCTGCATATTTAAAAATCAAAGGTTTGCAAGAAAATCTAAATACCATCTTTAGAATCTATCATTGGTATGAGAGGCAGATAGAAAAATATTTCCTCTTGCATCACAGTCCAAGACTGTGATTGCAATGGACAATTTTTCTATCCATCCATCACATCTAAGAGACTTATATGCTCCTTAGGAGCAAATTCTTTCCCTTAAGAGCACCATTATGATCCTAATTACTGGAACACATAGGCCTAAGCAAACAGTGCAGACCCAGATCAGACTGCTCCTGAGGGAGCAGTCTGATCAAGGTCTACACTGTTTCCATTTTGTTAGCACCTTTTGAACTCCTTGCTTGATTGTGAAACAAATTTGTAAAAATTTTAGGAGAATTACAGCAAGTCTTCAAGATGTCCAAATTTTTAAGATTTTTAGAGTAGATCCATAATGATTAGTGAAATTGAGCATGCTCATGAATGGGCCGTCAAGCTAATGCTGTTCTTATTTGCATACACAAAAACAGACCCTTTTGGAATCCAGTCATCTGACCCCATTGATTGGCACTTTAAAGTTCAATAGTTTAACCCTTGCTATATATGAGCCATCTCATCAGGATCTACACTGTTTGTATTAGAATTTGTATCAGACCAGAGAGCTGGGGTCTCCCAAATCTAACTGGATAATGGCCCTCGCCCATCGGGGCTTGAAGAAATATATGGGCTGCATGATGCTTCCACCCAGAGCTGAATCTGACCCACACACGAGTACTGGTAAACTGCTTAGAGGATCTAAGCCTGCCCAAACAAAGCGGTGTGAGTGTTGGACCGTCCATGCTTATAAACCCTATTGGTTTCATTGGGCCACAGGGCTTGAGATGTCATTTCATCTCAGTGTCGGGTAAAAGTCCCACAGAATTGGAAGCAGCGTCTCCGAAATGACTTTTACAGTGTTGTCAGGGACGTTAAACTCCATCAAAGAAACAAACATTAGTCCAAAAAGTACAGATGGAATGGCAAACACTGTAGACCCTGATCAGACTGCTCCTTCAGGAACAGTCTGATCTGGGCTCGCACTGTTTGCTTAGGCCTATCTGTCCCGTAACTAAGAATCATTACGGTAGTATTTATATCAGACTACAGGGCTGAGGTCTCCAAAATCTGAGAGTCTAAGAGTATTGATTGCTTTCAAATTTCAGGTATCTGCATTACTGAGAGTTTCAACTTTTGATGACCATCTATTTATTTTGAACCATATCCTCCGGTGCCCAGCAGGTGTTGGTTCCTGGGCCTCTCAGCTGGTTCAGGTACCAGCCATACCTAGTAATCAGGAGTTGGTTCCCCTGCCATTTGGAAATCAGTATTTGGATCACCTCGTCATTTGTCTGTCCACACTGCTGGTACCAGCAAGGTAAGTTTATTATGATTTTAACCTTCAAGAGCTATTCATCACTAGCAGACAGCATGTAAGCATTTTTATCTTATTTTCAGAGAAAATAAACTTTTCAGACAGCATTTAAGCATTTTTATCTTATTTTCAGAGAAAAAGAGTTTTCTCAGACAGCATTTAAGTATTTTTATCTTATTTTCAGAGAAAATAAGCTTTCTCAGACAGCATTTAAGCATTTTTATCTTATTTTCAGAGAAAATAAACTTTTCAGACAGCATTTAAGCATTTAATATTATTTTCTTATTTTCAGAGAAAATAAACTTTTCAGACAACATTTAAATATTTTTATCTTATTTTCAGAGAAAATAAACTTTTCAGACAGCATTTAAGCATTTTTATCTTATTTTCAGAGAAAATTAGCTTTCTCAGACAGCATTTAAGCATTTTTTATCTTATTTTTTTATTTTCAGAGAAAATAAACTTTTCAGACAGCATTTAGGTATTTATACTGCAGGCATACAAAGAAAATAAGCTTTTTTCAGACAGTATTTAGGCATTTTGTATCTTTTTTTTTTTTCAGAAAAAAATCAGCACTTTCATAGCATTTTTTCTTCTTATTTTTGTGAAAACAATAAGGCTTGATATTGCATGTAATTTCAATTTCAAGTCTTATTTAGCATTTGCAAAAGCTACTCATATTTTTTTCAGCAAAACTATTTGCATGTTAGCCATATAAAATGATCAAAGTTTTAAAGATATTTTAACTGGTGACCTCATTTGATTTGAACAACTTTACCTAGTAAATAGGAGTGAAATATATTTGGAAAACATTTGAAGGGTCTTTAATTGCAAAAAATCTTAGAAAAAAAATATGCAAAAACTTTACTTGTGACTGATAATGTTTTGTTTTAGGGGAAGAGAAAAGTTCCTATTCCAGATGCAGAAAATGTTCACCCCTGACCCTAATAAAAAGGGGATTTCCTGGGTAATGGTGGATTCTGACGGAGAAGAGGTGAGTTGTGATCTAAATGCATTTGATTGGTTTGTATTGTTTAGTTTCATCCCACAGCAGTTTTTGTTTGTTTGCATTTGAGTTTAATGGCCCAGACAACACTATTTAGGTCGATTTTGAGCTGGTCAGTTTACCTATCACTTTTCCTGGGCAGGCTTATACATAAGCGATCAACTACTACAGTGCACATTCTTTTGCCAGAAACTGACAACTGCCCTTCTTGAATCAGCAGATGGGAGAAAATGACCAACTGACAACTGCCCTTCTTGAATCAGTGGAAGGGAGAGAACGACCGCATTCTGCAGCAGTCAGTATATCTTAGGTGAGAAGGACTAAATGTTAAAAATGATTTGATTGGCTGATATACAACCAGATAGTAGTAGTTTTAGCCACTGAGGGTTAAATGCAGTATCAGATGCCAGGGCCCAGTTGTTCAAAGCCTCGTTAGCTTAATAAGCTAGTTAGTGGTCAAATTGTTAACTGTTCTAGCAAGTACAATAACCACAATTGAATTATTTTTGCAGAAAAAATGTGAGCAGCTTTTGCAGATGCAAAAGCTGCTCACATTTTTTCAGCAAAAAAATTAGCATATTTGCCGTATTAAATGATCAGTTTTAACTATACATTAACTAACAACGTCATTAAATTTGAACAACTTGCCCCAGTTGTTCAAACGTAACGATGTCATTAGTGCTTACTATCCACAGACGCCTGATTACACTCTTCTGGAGTCCATGTCTGTTGATCTGAACATTGATATTTGCCATTTTGTCAATGGACTAATGATTTTGGATTAACGCTTTGATACTACGACCTAAACTACTTACCATAATGTAAACTAGAATCACGCAGTCGATGGCAAGCCAGCGCATATCCCCACGCTTCCCCGCGGGCCCCACCCCCTGGGCCATCCCCTAGGGGTGCTTGACCCGAGGGGTAAAATTTTGATTGTGATGTATTCTACTCATCATGTCATTCGATTTAATATGCTACACGACCATGTTCTGAAAACTTTGATTTTTTATCCCAAGGGGTAGGATCAAAATTCCGAAAGTGTTGTGCACTCCCCAGACCAAAGTTTTATCAGTTCCCAAAGTTTCAAGTTTCTATCTAAAACGGTCTAGGAGGAGTTATCCGGTAACAGAAATGTAGGGGGGTAAAGGGGTCAAAATAAGTTTTTGACCTCTGGTGACCTCAAAATTGACCCCAGGGGTCAAATTTTGGTTGTGATGTTTTCTACTCATCATGCCGAACAATTTGATATATTACACGACCATGTTCTGGAAATTTTTATTTTTGACCCCCGCGGGCCCCACCCCCTGGGTCTACCCGTAGGGGTGTGATCAAAATTCTGAAAGTGTCATGCACTCCCCAGACCAAAGATCTATCAGTTCCCAAAGTATCAAGTTTCTATCTATAACCGTCTAGGAGGAGTTATCCGGTAAAGGGATCAAAATCAGTTTTTGACCGCTGGTGACCTCAAAATTGACCCCAGGGGTCAAATTTTGGTTGTAATGTTTTCTACTCATCATGCCGTTCGCTTTGATATATTACACGACCATGTTCTGGAAATTTTGATTTTTGACCGCCGCAGGCCCCACCCCCTTGGCCCACCCGTAGGGGTGTGATCAAAATTCCGAAAGTGTCATGCACTCCCCAGACCAAAGATCAATCGGTTCCCAAAGTTTCAAGTTTCTATCTACACACGTCTAGAAGGATTTATCCGGTAAAGGGGTCAAAATCAGTTTTTGACCTCTGGTGACCTCAAAATTGACCCCAGGGGTCAAATTTTGGTTTTAATGTTTTCTACTCATCATGCCATTCGCTTTGATATATTACACGACCATGTTCTGGAAATTTTGATTTTTGACCGCTGTGGGCCCCACCCCCTGGGCCCACCCGTAGGGGTGTGATCGAAATTCCGAAAGAGTCATGCACTCCCCAGACCAAAGATCTATCATTTCCCAAAGTTTCAAGTTTCTATCTATAACCGTCTAGGAGGAGTTATCCGGTGAGACGGACGGAAGGACGGACGGACGGACGGACGACAAAGACCATTACAATATCCCCACTTTTTCTTCGAAAAGCATGGGGATAAAGATGTTGTGCAGCGGCCAGTTGTTCAGAACTAACGACATCATTAGTTATACGAATCATTGAAATTTTGATAATTTAATTTGGCAAAAATACTTATATTTTGGCTGAAAAAATCACACTATATTAGATATCATACTTGCTAGAGCATCTAACAGTTTGACCTTTAATGAGCTCATTTAGCTAACGATGCTTTGATCAGCTGGGCCCAGGCCGTCTTTTGTCTTGACTACAGGCTTGAAGACATTTATTTTTGGCCCTGCCCCCAGGGGCCTTGGGGAGGGGTCAAAAGGTCAAATATCAATTAAATTCAATTTCAAAGTCAATTTTATAGATTTTGAAACCAAACTTTGCATAAGTAATGATTAATGACATATGTAACACATATTGAACAGGATTTTGGCTGCGACCCCTGGGTCATGCCCAAGGTGTCGGACTTGGGGGGGAGGGGGGTTGGGGGGTCAGAGGGTCAAAATTCAAATTTTACTGAATATAGTCATATGGAATATCAAATTGAAGGAGGTGATTAGTAGAATACATTACAAGTAAAATATTGACCCTGGGGTCAGATTGGGCCCTGGGGGAGGGGTCAAAGGGTCAAAAGTTAAGTTTTTTGGAACATAGTCATGTGGCATATCAAATTGTAAGGCATGATTAGTAGAATGTAATACAGGTAATATTTTGACCTTGGGGTCAAGTTAGGGCCCAGGGTGAGGGGTTTTCAGTACTTGGCCCCTCTGTAGAAAGCGTGGGGATTTGCGATGGCGCGCCATCGACAGTATTCTAGTTTTGTTTGTCATCTCCAGTTTAAAGTTTAAAGGAACATTAATCCTTGTTCTGTGGAATAACTTAATTTAGCCACACCCATTTTTGACTGTCAACCAATCAAATTACTTAAAATAATGTATTTCTTTCAGTTAACGAACTGCATTGCGAACAGTGTAAATCCTGATCAGATGCATCTGATCTGGATCTGCATTGTTGCAGATGTAAGCCATCTGATCAGGATCTACACTATTTGCAAAGGTAGGTGTTTTCATGTTCAGCACCACAAAGGGCTGAGATAAATTGATCTACATTTTGTTATTTTTAACAGGATGAGGACCCACAGAATGCGTGGATGTATCTACACGAGAATGATGTTGTCGCTGTACTGAAACAGTTGCCAATGGCTGCCATCTTCAGACATGTCTTCTTTGTTACTCAGTCACAGTTTCAAGGTGAGGTTGTAGTGTTATTAACTTCACTTGCTCATTTACCGGTTTTGTCTTGTTTGATTTGAGGTTTAACATCCCCATCAACACTCTAAAGGTCATTTTGGAGATGTTGCTCCCAATTTTGTGGGACTTTTACCCGACATTGAGATGAAATGACATCTCAAGCCCTGCCACCCAATGAAACCAATAGGATTTATGAGCCTGGACAGTTCGACACTCGCACGGCTTTGCCTGGCAGGCTTAGATCCTCTTAGCGGTTTACCAATACTCTTGTGCGGGTCAGTTTCAGCTCTGCGTGGAAGCATCATGCAGCCCATCTATTTCTTCAAGCCCTGATGGGTGGGGGCCTTCATTTACCGGTACACCAATTACTTGTTTACCACATCTGTTTCAAACTCAAACTTATTTCACTAGGAGAGATTTGCTATAACTGTAGTTTATAGTGTATACTATATTAAGACCATCTTTTGGACTGTTCTCAAAGCAGGTCCCGAAGGAGAGGACATTGTGTGCAGGATACATGAAGAAAGAATCATTGCATCCTTTTTAATAAGCTTTTTAAAGCTGAATTAGTCTAAAGTTTAGGTGTTCTTAAGGGGAATGGGAACACCTTCAGGGGAGGCAACTCCTGCAAAAGTGTTTTTGTCTCCCATGTCATTAGGGATCACCTCTTAAAGGAAGGAATTTGCTCCTGAGGAGAAAATTCTTTCCTTTAAGAGTTGATACCTTTTTCCATGGGACAGAGCTAATAGAAAAGTGAACAGGAAGTCCAAAAAGTTGTCTCCCTTTGAAAAATGGTGGAAAAATCCAGATAAGGCACTTTTTCATCCAAAAAGTACTTATATTTTTCTTATTTCTGCATGAAAATATATTTTGTGGGTACTCATTTTAGGTGCCTCAGTGAGGCGCTTCTAATGAGTACCTACAACATGTTTTTATGCAAGAATAAGAAAAATATGTGGGTATCCTCTCTTATCTGGGGATGTCGCCCCAAGAATTGTCTTCCTTGCTGAAAATAATAATAATAATAATAATAATAATCAACCTTATTTATAGGGGGTAACACATTTAGTACTAGTACTTATCTTCCATGTACGGGCCTCCGTGGCCTAGTGGATAAGAGCGCTGACTCTTAGTCATTAGGTCTCTCACCACCGTAGGTTCGAGCCTCGCTCGGGCCACGTGTGAGACGCCAAGTTCTGCAACGGAAGGTCAGGTGGTTTTTCTCCGGGTACTCCGGTTTTCGCCCACCTCTGATTAACGATCGGCTCGATATGAGTGAAATAATCTTGAAACGGCCGTAAAACCCAAACCAAAAAAAAAAAAAAAAAAATCTTCCATGTGGCCTTTTCCTGGGTAGGAACCAGTACTAAGCAATGTGGATAAAGTTTCTTGCTCAAGGAAACAGCACGTGGCACTTGCGAGGATCAAACCGGCTACCTCTCGATCTCAAATCCGATGCTTTACCACTTCACCACAGAACTCCACGAAAAGAGCAGGCAATGCATTGTGTGTATCATTCCCGCTAAATATTGTTATTTCCAGATTCCTGGGAGTATGATATCAAGAAGACGAGTGAATCAGCAATGTACAGAATGTTTGCATTCTGTACTTGTCTTGTGAGAATATTTGGCATTGGTCTAGAGACGTACAACAAAGCTAGGTACAGACAGCTGAATAAAAGGCTAGGTAGAATGATCAGGTAGGTAACAGTGAAACCTGTCTCTGTGGTCACCTCTCTTAAGCAACATCTTGCTGTTCACAACAACCCCTATCTTTGCAAACAGTGTAGATCCAGATCAGATGGCTTCTGAAGAAGTCTTATCTTGCTGTTCACGACAACCCCTATCTTTGCAAACAGTGTAGATCCAGATCAGATGGCTTCTGAAGAAGTCTTATCTTGCTGTTCACGACAACCCCTATCTTTGCAAACAGTATAGATCCAGATCAGATGGCTTCTGAAGAAGTCTTATCTTGCTGTTCACGACAACCCCTATCTTTGCAAACAGTGTAGATCCAGATCAGATGGCTTCTGAAGAAGTCTTATCTTGCTGTTCACGACAACCCCTATCTTTGCAAACAGTGTAGATCCAGATCAGATGGCTTCTGAAGAAGCCATCTAATCAGGATCTACACTGTTTGACATTCAGTTTATGAATTTGTAGGAATAGATTACATCAAGTAATCTGATTGGTTCAAAGTCAGAAATGGGTGTGGCTAAACTGAATATTCAGCAAGAGAAGGGTTAAGAAATCAACCTGTATTGATCAAGCATCAACTCAAGGTCCAAAACAATTCTATAATATTATTAATCAAGTAATTTCGTATTGGCCCAGGTACAGGTCTGAGGTCTGCTGTATTGGCACGAGGCCGAAGGCCGAGGCCAATACAGCTGACCGAGGACCTGTACCTGGGCCAATACGAAATTACTTGATTAATGACAATTTTATTAATTGACGCAATTAAAAACATGATTTATGATTTTTTAATATTGGTTGACCATGTGTAATATAGGATAATCAATTAATAAAAATTAATAATATATCAAGCAACCATGAGGTCCCAGAAAATGCAAATTAGTTTTGAAAATAATGAACCCTTAAACTGCCAGTCATGACATCTGTGCAGATGTCATTTTAATAAAAAATTCTTATGTTTCCATGAAAATAGGTCTTGACATTACATATGAATCATCTGCTCATATGAAATTCCAAGCCTAATATAGAAATAATTTAAAACAGAAAATTTAAAATAGTTGGGAATGGATACAATTTATCCACACCTCCCATCAGAGACACCAAAGGGAAAGAAACACAAACATGATACAGCTAGACCTTAATGGAAACATAAATAGCAGAAAGCCAAAAGGACAGTTACTTTCCCACAAAACAGCCAATTAGCTGTGATATAAGCAATACACACACTCAAAGACAAACCATATAAAAAATAAACTGCAACAGAAGCACCGCCTTGGAACGGTCAGTGAAAAGAATTTCACTGGGAACTTAAATCAATTTTACATTGCTGCAATCTTCGTCCTTACTTCCATCCCAATTTAGACAAATAATTTTTTCAGTCCACATGAAGGCTTCCTAACTCATCAGTCTGCTTTAAAAATATCTGTTGTGCTTTAAGGGTTTAACAAACACCAGTCTTAAGAAAGCACATTTTGATTACAGTATTGAAGAAATAGATGGGCTGCATGATTCTTCCACGCAGAACTGAAACTGACCGCACACGAGTACTGGTAAACCGCACAAGCACCTACAACCCATGTTTGCAGTATAAATAATAAAAGTATCACAGATTTTCATCAGAAAAGTAGCTATTTTGTAGATGCAAAAAAATACATGTTACATGGGTGTGTTATCATTATGGGACCATGAATACTTGTTTGAGATCAGGATTGTTTTGGTCATTAAGGGTTAGTCATACCACCAGTTCAAGAAATGGGAATTATTAAGGGATATCAACACTGTTCTATTATTTAAGGCGAATAGATACACCTTTAGAGGAGACAACTCCTCCAAAAGTATTGTTGTCTCCCATGTCAATAGGGGGTTGCTCTTAAAGGAAAGAATTTGCTTCCTTTAAGAGTTGACCCCTTTTTAGCTCACCTGTCACAAAGTGACAAGGTGAGCTTTTGTGATCACATTTTGTCTGTCGTCTGCTGTGCGTGCATCTGAGTGCATGCGTTTACAATTTCAAATAAGTATATCTCTAATACCCCAGGGCAAATCTTGATCAAATTTCATGAGAAGCATTATCAGGTAGGGGGAAAGGCTGCATAAGGTTTTTGGGCTGATCAGATTGGAATTCTGGTTTCTATGGCAACATATAACTCTCATAGACTTACAATTTGGAAAAATTAAAAAAAAATCTTCTCTGAAACCACATGGCCCAGAGCTTAGATAATTAGCTTGTAGCAACATCAAGTGGTTACCTACATAAATCCTACCAACCATGCCCCTGGGGTCAAAATTGGCGGCCACGCCCATAGGCCCATTAGCTCACATAGACTTATAATGGAAAAAAAACTTCAAAAATCCTCTCCTCTGAAACCATACCTCCCAGAGCTTAGATATTAAGTATGTAGCAACATAAAATAGTCACCTACATAAATCATGCCAACCCTGCCTCTGGGGTCAAAACTGGCCACACCCAAGCTCATCAGCTCCCATTGACTTATAATGGAAAAAACTTCAAACATCTTCTTCTCTGATATTTAGTATGTAGCAAAGTCAAGTAGCCTCCTACATAAATCCTGCCAATTATGCCCCTGGGCTCCAAATTGGCCACACCCCAGGACTCCAAATTGGCCACACCCCAGGACTCTTTAGCTCCCATAAACTTACAATTGGAAAAACTTCAAAAATCTTCTTCTCTGAAACCACATGGCCCAGAGCTTTAATATATAGCATGTAGCAACGTCAAGTGGTTACCTACATAAATCCTGCCAACCATGCCCCTGGGTAAAAAATTGGCCCCGCTCATGGGCCCATTAGCTCCCATAGACTTATAATGGAAAAAAAACTTCATAAATCTTCTCCTCTGAAACCATAAATCCCAGAGCTTAGATATTTAGTATGTAGCAACATGAAATGGTCATCTTAAGAAATCCTGCCAACCATGCCCCTTGGGCCAGAATTGGCCACGGCCATGGCCCCATTAGCTACCATAGACTTAAAATGGAAAAAACAACAACTTAAAATGAAAAAAAAAAACTTAAAAAATCTTCTTCTCTGAAACCATAAGGCCCAGAGCTTAGGTATTTAGTATGTAGCAATGTCAAGTGGTCGCCTACATGAATTCTGCCAATCATGCCCCTGGGGTCCAAATTGGCCTAATCCTGTGGCCCCTTAACTCCTATAAACTTATAATGGAAAAAAAATCTTCAAAAATGTTCTTCTCTGAAACCATGAAGTACAGACTTTAGATATTTAGTATATGTATATAGCAACATAAAATGGTCCCCTACATAAATCCTGCCAACCATGCCCTTTTGCGCCAAAATTGGTCACGCCCCAGGGCTCATTACTCCTATAGACTTCTACTGAAAAAAAACTTCAAAAATCTTCTTCTCCAAAGCCATAAGGCCCAGAGCTTAGATATTTAGTATGTAGCAATGTCAAGTGGTCTCCTACACTAATGATTTTCTGGTACACAGGTGAGCGATATAGGGCCATTGGGCTCTCTTGTTTTTCATTTTTATTAGCTCACCTGAGCCGAAGGCTCATGTGAGGTATTAGTATACCACGAGCCGGCGTCCGTCGTCCGTCGTCGTCGTCGTCGTCCGTCGTCCACACTTTCAAAGAAGTATATCTCCGGAACCAGTGGGCCAATCTTGATCAAATTTCATGTGAAGCATTATCAGGTAGGGGGAAAGGCTGCATACTGTTTTCGGGCAGATCGGATTGGAACTCTGGTTGCCATGGCAACAAATAGCTCCCATAGACTTAACATAGGAAAAAGTTTGTCATCACTGTAGCTCCGTCAATTTTTTTCTGATTGTCTTCATTCTTGCAGATAACGAGGACAGGCATGAAATCTCGATCAAGTTCGATTTTGGGCTGAATCGGATTATTTACTCAGGAGTTACGTGCCCTTGAGCGTTAGGAAAAAGCTTGTCATCACTCTAGCTCTGTCAATTTTTTTCTGATCGACTTCATTCTTGCAGATAACGAGGACAGGCATGAAATCTCGATCAAGTTCAATTTTGGGCTGAATCGGATTATTCACTCAGGAGTTACGTGCCCTTGAGCGTTGAAAAAATTGCCTATTGACTTAACATGGGGAGAATGTTGTCATCACCGTAGCTGCTGCAATTATTTTCAGATTGGCTTTATTCTTGCAGATAACCAGCACAGCCATGAAATCTCGGTCAAGTTCGATAATTGGCAGAATCGGATCATTCACTTAGGAGTTACCTGCCCTTGTGTGTTTTTGCATTAGGGTTAATGTGAATTTCAAAAATGTATATCTTAAAGACTACTTGGCCAACTTTGATCAAATTTCATGTGTCGCATTATTGGGCAAGTGGAAAGGCTTCATTAGGTTTTCAGGCAGATCTGAGTGGAACTCTGGTTGCCATGGCAACATCTAGCTCCCATAGACTTCACATAGGAAAAAGCTTGTCATCACTCTAGCTCCGTCAATTTTTTTCTGATCGACTTCATTCTTGCAGATAACCAGTACAGGCATAAAATCTCGGTCAAGTTCGATTTTGGGCCGAATCAGATAATTCACTCAAGAGTTACGTCCCCTTGAGCGCCCGAAAAATTGCCTATCGACTTAACATGGGGAAAATGTTGTCATCACTGTAGCTGCTTCAATTTTGTTCGGATTGGCTTCATTCTTACAGATAACCAGCACAGCCATGAAATCTCGGTCAAGTGCGATAATTGGCAGAATCGGATCATACACTTAGGAGTTACCTGCCCTTGTGCATTTTTGCATAAGGGTTAATGTGAATTTCAAAAATGTATATCTTGAAGACTACTTGGCCGACTTTGATCAAATTTCATGTGTAACATTATTGGGCAAGTGGAAAGACTGCATAAGGTTTTCATGCAGATCTGAGTGGAACTCTGGTTACCATGGCAACATATAGCTCCCATAGACTTAACATAGGAAAAAGCTTGTCATCACTCTAGCTCCGTCAATTTTTTTCTGATCGACTTCATTCTTGCAGATAATAAGGACAGGCATAAAATCTCGGTTAAGTTCGATTTTGGGCAGAATCGGAATATTGACCTCGGAGTTACGTGATCTTGAGCGACAAAAAATTTGCCCATAGACTTAACATAGGGAAAATGTTGTGACTACGATAGCGACTTGAATTTTTTTCAGATCAGCTTCAAAATTGCAGGTAACGAGGACAGACATAAAATCACGGTTAAGTTCGATTTTGGGCCGAATCGGATTATTTGCCTTGGAGTTACCTGCCCTTGAGCATGCAAAAAATACGTTGTGAACACGATAGCAACTTTATTTTTATTCAGATCAGCTTCAAACTTGCAGGTAACGAGGACAGGCATAAAATACCGGTTAAGTTAGATTTTGGGCCGAATCGGAATATTGACCTCGGAGTTACGTGACCTTGAGCGACAAAAAATTTGCCCATAGACTTAACATAGGGAAAATGTTGTGACTACGATAGCGACTTGAATTTTTTTCAGATCAGCTTCAAACTTGCAGGGAACGAGGACAGACATAAAATCTCGGTTAAGTTAGATTTTGGGCCGAATCGGATTATTTGCCTTGGAGTTACCTGCCCTTGAGCATAAAAAAATACGTTGGACCACGATAGCAACTTTATTTTTATTCAGATCAGCTTCAAACTTGCAGGTAACGTGGACAGGCATAAAATCTCAGTTAAGTTCGAATCGGAATATTGACCTCGGAGTTACATGACCTTGAGTGACAAAAAATTTGGCCATAGACTTTACATAGGGAAAATGTTGTGACTACGATAGCGACTTGAATTTTTTTCAGATCAGCTTCAAACTTGCAGGTAACGAGGACAGACATAAAATCTCGGTTAAGGTCGATTTTGGGCCGAATCGGAATATTGACCTCGGAGTTACGTGACCTTGAGAGACAAAAAAATTTGCCCATAGACTTAACGTAGGGAAAATGTTGTGACAGAAATAGCGACTTGAATTTTTAGCTCACCTGAGCCAAAGGCTCCAGTGAGCCGATAGTATACCAAGGCTCCGGAGTCCGTCGTCTGTCGTCCGTCCATCCGTCGTCCACACTTTCAATGAAGCATATCTCAGAAGGCAGTCGACCAATCTTGTTTAAATTTTATGTGTAGCACCATTGGGCAAGGGGAAAGGCTGCATTAGGTTTTGGAGCTAGTCTGGTTCATTTGTTCCTTCATTCTTCTTTCTCTCCATATAGAGATAATAGACCAATGTTAAATTTTTAATCAAAGATTTCTCAGGAACTATAAAAGCTAGAAGCATCAAATTTGGTATTCAATAGAATAATGATGACTTATTTTGTGTAAGAGACATTGGGCTTTCTCAGCTTATTTGTTCATCTGTTCTTTCATTCTTCTTTCTCTCCATTTTGACCAATGTTAGAAGTCTCAAACTTGGAATGCAATGCAATAATGATGACTTATATCCTGTAAGGGTCAATTGGCTGGATTCTATTAGCAGATTTAGTAGTCAAGTCTGTGAATTGTTAAAACTTAAGTTCCTCAGGTGAGCGGTTTAGGCTCATTGAGCCTCTTGTTCTATTTTTGAGGGAAAATTCTGTTAGCAACAGCACAGGCCCAGATCAGACGTCACAGAACGTGGAGTCTGATCTGGGCCTGTGCTGTTTGCCAAGGTACCTCTTGAGGGGTTTCTCAGCCTGCAGTGGGTTAAGGCTTAAAAGGCACAGCCCCTCATGCACAGCAAAAAATTCTTGAGGAGCATCAGTAATCTTTTTTTAGCTCACCTGTCACGTAGTGACGAGGTGAGCTTTTGGGATCACTTTTTGTCCGTCGTCCGTCGTGCGTGTGTGCGTGTGTGCGTCAGTGCGTGTGTGCGTGCGTAAACTTTTTCTACAAATGACATCTCCTCCTAAACCACTGATCGGATTTTAACCAAATTTCACAGGAATGATCCTTAGGTGGTCCCCTTTCAAAGTTGTTCAAATGGTTCCGTTCCATTGCACATCTAGGTCACAGGAGCTAAAAATAGATTTTTAAAATGAAAACTTTAAAAATCTTCTTCTCTGAAACCGAAAGGCCCAGGTCTTAGATATTTGGTATGAAGCTTCATCTAGTGGACCTCTACCAAGATTGTTCAAATTATGGCCCTTGGACCAGAAATGCCCCCGCCCCGGGGGCCTTTGGGTTTACATAGGCTTATATAGGGAAAATCTTTAAAAATCTTCTTCTCTGAAACCACAAGGCCCAGGTCTTTGATATTTGGTATAAAGCTTCATCTAGTGGACCCCTACCAAGATTGTTCAAATTATAGTGCTGGGGCCAAAAATGCCCCCGCCCTGGGGCCCTTTGGTTTTACATGGGCTTATATAGGGAAAATCTTTAAAAATCTTCTTCTCTGAAACCCCAAGGCCCAGGTCTTTTATATTTGGTATGAAGCTTCATCTAGTGGACCCCTACCAAGATTGTTCAAATCATAGTGCTTGGGCCAAAAATGCCCCCGCCCCGGGGGCCCTTTGGTTTTACATGGGCTTATATAGGGAAAATCTTTAAAAATCTTCTTCTCTGAAACCCCAAGGCCCAGATCTTTGATATTTGGTATGAAGCTTCATCTAGTGGACCACTACCAAGATTGTTCAAATTATAGTGCTGGGGCCAAAAATGCCCCCGCATGGGGCCCTTTGGTTTTACATGGGCTTATATAGGGAAAATCTTTAAAAATCTTCTTCTCTGAAACCCCAAGGCCCAGGTCTTTTATATTTGGTATGATGCTTCATCTAGTGGACCCCTACCAAGATTGTTCAAATTATAGTGCTGGGGCCAAAAATGCCCCCGCCCCGGGGCCCTTTGGTTTTACATGGGCTTATATAGGGAAAATCTTTAAAAATCTTCTTCTCTGAAACCCCAAGGCCCAGATCTTTGATATTTGGTATGAAGCTTCATCTAGTGAACCCCTACCAAGATTGTTCAAATTATAGTGCTGGGGCTAAAAATTCCCCGCCCCAGGGCCCTTTGGTTTTACATGGGCTTATATAGGGAAAATCTTTAAAAATCTTCTTCTCTGAAACTGCAAGGTCCAGGTCTTTGCTATTTGGTATGAAGCTTCATCTTGTGGACCCCTACCAAGATTGTTCAAATTATTGTGCTGGGGCCAAAAATGCCCCCGCCCCGGGGCCCTTTGGTTTTACATAGGCTTATATAGGGAAAATCTTTAAAAATGTTCTTCTCTGATGCTGCAAGGCCCAAATTCTTTGATATTTGATTTGAAGCTTTATCTAGTGGACCCCTACCAAGATTGTTCAAATTATAGTGCTGGGGCCAAATATGCCCCGCCCCGGACCCTTTGGTTTTACATAGACTTATTAAGGGAAATTCTTGAAAAATCTTCTCTGAAACCGCAAGGCTAGGTCTTTGATATTTGGTATGAAGCTTCAGCTAGTGGACCTCTACCAAGATTGTTCAAATTATAGACCTGAGACCAAAAGTGCCCCTGCCTGGTGGCCCTTTGGTTTTGCATAGACTTATATAGGGAAAATCTTTCAGAATCTTCTTATATGAAACCACAAGGCCCAGGTCTTTGATATTTGGTGTGAAATTTCATCTAGTGGACCTCTATCAAGATTGTTCAAATTATAGCCCTGGGGCCACACATGCCCCTGCCCCTAGACCCTTTGGTTTTACATAGACTAATAAAGGGAAATCTTTAAAAATCTTCTTCTCTGAAACCGCAAGGCCATGTCTTTGATATTTGGTATGGAGCTTCATCTAGTGGACCTCTACCAAGATTGAACAAATTATAGCCCTCGGGCCACAAATGCCCCTGCCCGGGCCCTTTGGTTTTACATAGACTTATATAGAGATAATCTTTGAAAATCTTCTTCTCTGAAACACCAAGGCCCAGGTCTTTGATATTTAGTGTGAAGCTTCATCTAGTGGACCTTTATCAAGATTGTTTAAATTATAGCCCTGAGGCTAAAAATGCCTCTGCCCCAAGCCATTTGGTTTCTCATAGGCTTATGTAGGGAATATCTTTAAAAAAAAATCTTCTTCTCTGAAACCGCAAGGCTCAGGTCTTTGATATTTGGTGTGTAGCTTCATCTAGTGGACCTTTACCAAGATTGTTCAAATTATTGCCTTTGTTGATATTTGGTATGAAGCTTCACCTTTTTAAACCTCCCTCAACATTATGCACATTATAGGTGAAGCTTCATACCAAATATGAGTCTATGTAAAACCAATGGCCCTCCCCGGGGCCCACTTGTTACTCTATGGATCAGGTGAGCGATCCAGGGCCATCATGGCCCTCTTGTTTTTTCATTATTTTCCAACTAATTATAGCACTTGACATTTCATTGTCTGCCCAGTATGCAATTCACAAGTAGGTAATGTCAAGCCTTATTTTTGTTGAAAAATAAGAATAAAAAAAAACACTGTGCAAATGATATCTGTTAAATATGCTTAGAGTTTGCAGGGTAAAATACTTTGAAAGTGGTATAAGTGTTAAAAAAACGGGTGTTACAGTTAAACAAAATGCATTAATTTTCATTTTTTTTTCTTTTTTTGCTAGACAAACCGTGCAGTATGTCTCAGACCACTGGGAGTGTTTTCAGTTGGCTAACCAAGGTCATCTGAGTTCTGATTCCTATCAACGTCTACAAATGGAATTTGATGCCTTCTTTCTGCGAGCTGTCAATCATATTTACATGTCAAAAAGGTTAGTATATTTATAGCTAGCTTTTGAGGAATTACGGAAATATTTATTGCTCAGACGTTCCGGTGGATCTGATCTTTGGTTCGGAAGGAGATTCATTTGAAGAATTTCAAGATGGCTGCCATGGTAACCATCTTGAAAATAGGAAAAAATGGAATTTAGCAAATCTAAATTTCTGCATAGCACTGATGCCTCCTATCATGAATTGTTTAATGACCCTGAAGCTGTATTCTCACAGAGGTAGTAGCAAGTTCAGGCTGGTTATAGATTTATATGAGTACACGTAAACGTCCTCACAACACCCTTCAATACAAGACAATGTCATATACAGTTTTGGATGTGCATGTTTTAATCAATGATCCAAAAAATATATAGATTGTACAGAAAAATGACCATTTATGGTCATTTTTATATGCAAACTATATATTTAATAGTCTTGTTTGTTTGTTTGTTTATATTGGAGTTTAATGGCCCAGTCAACACTATTGTAGGTAAGTTTACCTTTCCACACTTTTCCTGGGCAGGCTTATACATAAGCGGTTAACCAGTACAGTGTACATTCTTTCGCCAGATTCTTGAATCAACGGAAGGGAGAGAATGACCGTCGAAAAGATTCATGATCAATCTCCACGAAAAAAAAATAGGCCGACCCCGGTAGGTATCAAACCCGCGTCCTCCTGATCACTAGTCAGACGCACATCCGACTGAGCTACTGAGGCCGGCAATATATTTATTTAATGGTCATTTTTCTGCACAATCTATATATTTTTTTTGATAATCTATTCATTTTTGTTTGGATACATGTATAATTTAGTTGAACACTTTGAGAGCAACCAAAAATTCTAGAGTGGGTGGCTGTCTAACATTTGTTCATTATCTTTCAGCAAAAATGATGCTTTGATATTTCATGCAAATCATCTGCCCAGCAGATGCAAGTGTTAAATTGTCAAGCATTTTTTAAAAACCGCCATTTTCAAAATGTGCTTTAATAGGGCTTGAAGGCTTAAGAGTAGGCCCCACTAGGACCCTGCCCATCAGGGCTTGGAGAAATAGATTGGGCTGCATGATGCTTTCAGGCAGAGCTGAAATGGACTGCACATGTACATACTGGTAAACCACTTAGAGGGTCCAAGCCTGCCCACGCAAAATTGTGTGATATACATGCATATAAATCCTATTGGTTTCATTGGGCGGCAGGGCTTAAGATGTCATCACAATGTTGGGTAACAGTCCCACGAAACTGGAAGCAACATCTCCAAAATGACCTATATAATTCACAGAATTTTGAATGGAATTCCGTAGGGAATTATGAATAACACAATTTTTCAAAATTAGGTTATTCACATAGATTGAATAAGAGTAATTTTGAAAAATTGTGACCTATATAGTGTTTTATCATATGACTTCGCGTCTGAGAATTTAATAATGTCATGTAATAAATATGATAATCCACTGGTGGATTAAATATGCAAATTACGAGTAGATACGCACTGTAACGTTACATGTTTACTAATGGCAGAATTTTGAAATTTTCGTACAAAAATTGCAAAGTTAATGCGTTTAAAATGTCATATGATAAATAGAACCTTGCATTAGTTCCCATGTATTATTGAATTTATTAAACTCGTTGAGTAAAAGGGATAAAATGCTCGGCGAAGCCTTGCATTTTATCACTTTTCCTCAACTTGTTTAATAAATTCAATAATACATGAGCACTCATGTAAGATCTTTTATTAGGGGATGAAAACCTCAAATGAAACAAAGAGAAGACCACTACTAACTGACTTTTGAAAGAGTTGACTCCTCTGAAAGTGTGAGGATAATGTCATATCATAAAATGATATGACCGCACGTATAATAGCGCATGGTTGCTGGCACCTAATGTCATGGCTAATCCATGACAAAAGTCTGTTTCTACTAAATGGTCTTCAACAGTAAATCAGAATTAGAATCATTCTATGATAAACGGATTCTTACACTTGTGGTCATTTCATATTAAATTTATGAAACTCACCAAAGCTCGTTTTGTAAATTTATTTATAAATGACCACAGGTGTGAGATTCTCTGTAATGATAAATTAATTAATTTTCAGATTGGGCTGCTGGCAGTTTATAGCAGATATGCCTTTCAAAAATGTTTCCAAGGCAACCATGTGGAAGTTGCTATGGTTATTACATCAGAGTCATGGTAAACTCATGGATATTTCTTCAATACCACCTGTGGAGAAATGTGTACAGTTTATACAAGGTATTATTAATTAAAAAATGTGTATATAGTAAGCATACGGAGAAATCGGTCCACATGATACGACTCCCGTTTCTTTCTTATTACAGTATATACAAGTTGACCTCTGCTAATACGAGCTTGACCACTGACTTGATTGGCTAAGCAGCGTTATCGCGTTATCACATGGTTGGTTTGTCTTTTCGCATTCTTATTTATAGAGGGTAACGCATTTAGTACTAATACTAATCTTCAGTGTGGCCCTCTTTTTCCTGGGTAGAAACCAGTACTAAACAATGTGGATAAAGTCTCTTGCTCAAGGAAACAATGCTTGGCGCTTGCGGGGATCGAACCTGCTACCCCTCATCAAATCAGATGCTTTACCACTGCACCCCAGCGCTCCACAATTCATACAAAATTAGCTGATTAATAGCAATATATTATGTCCCCCAATTGAAGGGGAGGGAACATTGTATTTGGGGTGTTGATCCTGTTGGCTTTTGCGTCAGTGATGGTTGTTTGAAGCACTGTATCTCCTAAACCACTGGATTGATTACTAGAATGGGGGAATACTGTGATTATGTTTTTTGATCGCCTTGACCTTATTTTCAAGGTCACAGCATCCCAAAGGCCAAAAATAGCTTGTCTGCTTTCTTTCTCCTAAATAAGAATTTCAATCAAATTTGGTACAATATACCATTGCAACTTTCAAAAGAATTGATTAGATTTTGGTAATCTTGACCTCATTTTCAAGGTCACAGGATCTCAAAATCTGTTATACTAGGACTGAAAATAGATTGGGGCCCTATTTCCTGAACAAATTTATGTATGTTATTTATCATTGCAATGTACGAAAGCCTACATTAGATTTTAATGATCTTGATCACATTTTCAGGGGACACAGGATCCCAAAAACTTTAAAATAAGGGCCCCCAAAAAATAGATAGCACCCTATATCATTAGCAATTGTTTTAATTGTGGTCAAACTTGATAATGGCTATTTACAAAAGACTTATCTTTCATCCTTTTTCTCTAGACCAATATGTTACCTTTTTAACATACTCACAGGACATGTTAGAAGTCAAAGTTGGTCTCTGACCAGAGGACATGGTATGCAGAATACACAAAGAAAGAATAACTGCAATCTAAGAAATAAGCGTTTTAGAACAGAATTAGACTTATTTTAGGTGGTCTTAATAGCGGAATTTCACTGTATTTAAAGCCTTCGTTGGCAGCTGGGGCAGAGGAAATCATTTCTTTGATTCATCAGCCCAAAAGCAGCCTGTTGTGGAGCATGAAGAGCATGACAAGGCACTATAGAAGTCATGGTCATCCACTGCATCTGGGCTTAGCTCCAGATGTCTTGACACTGTCTTGCCTTTGGATCCAGCTAGGTCAGAATAAGAGAGTGTGCGACTCTCCCTCACTATTATCCAAACCATAGCTCTTGTCTTGTCATCTAAATCACATACACACACTCACAGCAAATTAGCATTTCTCGCATTTCATTAAGATTGGTCATTGTCGTTAATGTTAGATTATAAGGATCTTATATGGGTGTGAGGGGTGGATGGAAAAATCCGTCCCGAGGGACACTGTCCGGCATCACGAGGCTTGCCGAATGATGCCGGACAGTGATCCCGAGGGACGGATTTTTCTATCCACCCCTCACACCCATATAGGATTCTTTTTCTTGCATACCTTCCATTTCTATTGCGAATTTTTAATGCTGCTGTCACTTCGGTTACCGACGTCCGCCATTTTGTGATGACACAACAGGAATGTTTAGTGATGTCACGCATGACGCCGCCGCGCATGAGGTTGTAATCAACCAGTGCATTTATCAAACAGGCAATTATATTCGATTTGGGGTCGGAACACCAGGGTCAGAACATAAATTTATATCCCGGGGAAAAATCACAGATTTCCTTGTCTGGTGTGCAAGAAAAACAATTATCATTATTACCTTTTTCAGTTTCTCTTTTATGCCATATTTTGTCTTTCTATTGTAGATCCTGAGAGCAGAAAACAGCTGTCGGACATCTTACAATTTGTTCCCGCTTCCGAGGGTGTTTACCTGTTGAATACGATGACAAACATGATAGAGTGTTGTTCTCCTGCCAACACGGACCTTATTGATGCGGTAACACTGGCTGTCTTTGAGGTACAAACAGTGGATCTTATACAAGTGATCATTTCACTTGTGTAAGATTCTGTTCATCATAAAACAATTTTAAATAGAGAATCTTAGATGAGTGTTCATGTATTTATTGAATTTATTAAACAAGTTGAGGACAAGAGATAAAATGTGAGGCTGTGCCAAGCATTTTATCCCTTTTTCCTCAATGAGTTTAATATATTTAATACGAATTTATTAAACAAGTTGAGGAAAAGGGATAAAATGCAAGGCTGTGCCGAGGATTTATCCCTTTTTCCTCAACGAGTTTAATAAATTTAATAATACATGAGCAAGAATGCAAGATTCTATTTATTAGCTCACCTGAGCTTTTAGGCTCATAGGTGAGCTTATAGTATAGCCATGGTCCGTCGTCCGTCCGTCCGTCGTCCGTACGTCCACCATTTTCAAAGATCTTCTTCTCCTATACTGCAGGGCCAATCAAAGCCAAATTTCATATGGAGCCTCAGTGGGATGGGGGAACGAAAGTTTGTTCGCGGGGTCTGGATCACATGACCAAGATGGCCACCATGCCCATATATGGTAAAAAGCCTTCAAAAATCTTCTTCTCCAGAACCATAAGGCCAGATGCCTTGAAACTTGGCATGTAGCATATGGTTCTCGGGCCCATCATGGTTTGTACAAATGGTGACCCCGGGTTGACCTTGACCTATTTTACAGCAATGTCAAATTTGCCGAAGTAGGCTTGCATGGGGCAAAGTGAAAATAATGGATTTATAGGAAAACCATTGAAGACAGTGTCACGCCTATTTATATGGTAAAAAGCCTTAAAAATTCTTCTTCTCCAGAACCGTAAGGCCAATGGCCTTGAAACTTGGCATGTAGCATATGGTACTCAGGCCCATCATAGTCTGTACAAATGGTGACCCCGAGTTGACCTTGACCTATTTTACAGCAATGTCAAATTTGCCGACTTAGGCTTTTGCATGGGAAAAAGTGAAAATAATGGATTTTTAGGAAACCATTGAAGACAGTGTCACCAAAATTAGTAGATAAGGTAAAGTAGCTGAATACATGAAGATCTATGTGTAAGAAAGGTCAAGGTCATTAATTGACCTTAGACCAAGGTCACGCAGGTTCCATAGTTCAAACATTTTTTCTCAGAAACTACTGAGCCAATTGAAGTGAAATTCAATATGGAGCCTTTGGGAGTTGAACAAATGAAAAGCTGCCAACATGGTCTAGATCACATGACCAAGGTGGCCACCACGCCCATATATGGTAAAGAAACTTCGAAATTCTTCTTCTCAAGAACCGTAAGGCCAATGGCCTTGAAACTTGGCATGTAGCATATGGTACTCGGGCCTATCATAATTTGTTCAAATGGTGACCCTGGGTTGATCTTGACCTATTTTACAGTAATGTCAAATTTGCTGACTTAGGCTTTTGCATAGGAAAAAGTGAAAATAATGGATATTTAGGGAAACCATTGAAGACAGTGTCACCAAAATTTGTAGATTAGGTAAAGTAACTGAATACATGAAGATCTATGGGTAAGAAAGGTCAAGGTCATTCATTGACCTTAGACCAAGGTCACTCCGATTTCATATTTCAAAAAAAAACATTTTTTCTCAGAAACTACTGAGCCAATTTAAGTGAAATTCAATATGGAGCTTTTGTGTGTTGAACAAATGAAAAGTTGCCAGTACGGTCTAGATCACATGACCAAGATGGCCGTCACGCCCATATATGGTAAAAAGCCTTCAAAAATTTTCTTCTCCAGAACCGTAAGGCCAATGGCTTTGAAACTTGGCATATATCATATGGTACTCGGGCTCGTCATAGTTTTTACAAATGCTGACCCTGGGTTGACCTTGACCTTTTTTATGGCAGTGTCAAATTTGTCAACTTAGGCTTTTGCATGGGAAAAAGTGAAAATAATGGATTTTTAGGAAACCATTGAAGACAATGTCACCAAATTGGTAGATCAGGTAAAGTAAGTGAATACATGAAGATTCATGGGTAAGAAAAGTCATCATTCAGTGACCTGGGACCAAAGATTAACCAGGTTCCATATTTCAAACAGTTTTTTCTCAGAAACCGCTGGCCCAATTCAAGTGAAATTTGATATGGATCCTTTATATGATGAACAAATGAAAATTTGCTCATATGGTCCAGGTCACATGACCAAGATGGTGGCCATGCCCATATATGGTAAAAACACTTCGAAATTCTTCTTCTCCAGAACCGTAAGGCAAATGACCTTGAAACTTGGCAGGAAGCATCTGGTACACGGGCCTATCATAATTTGTTCAAATGGTGGAAAGTTTTATCACATTGTTAGACATCAAAATTTTGTTCCCACAAGTGTGTACCCCTGCTCTGAGGCTATATACATATATAAAAACATTAAAATGTACACCAGGACCAGGTGTCAGGTGAGCGTTTACAGGACCACTGGTCCTCTGGTTATATGACGTGTTAAACGCATTTTATTCATGATTTTTAGCTCACCTGTCACGTAGTGACAAGGTGAGCTTTTGGGATCACTTTTTGTCCGTCGTCCGTCGTGCGTTCGTGCGTGCGTGCGTCCGTGCGTGCGTCCGTAAACTTTTCTTCAAATGACATCTCCTCCTAAACTGCTGATCGGATTTATTCCAAACTTCACAGGAATGATCCTTAGGTGGTCCCCTTTCAAAGTTGTTCAAATGGTTCCGGTCTGTTGCACAAATAGGTCAAAGTAGCCAAAAATAGATTTTTTTCACCGAAAACTTAAAAAATCTTCTTCCCTGAAACCGCAAGGCCCAGGTCTTTGATATTTGGTATGAAGCTTCATCTAGTGGACCCCTACCAAGATTGTTCAAATTATAGTGCTGGGGCCAAAAATGCCCCCGCACGGGGGCCCTTTGGTTTTACATGGGCTTATATAGGGAAAATCTTTAAAAATCTTCTTCTCTGAAACGGCAAGGCCCAGATCTTTGATATTTGGTATGAAGCTTCATCTAGTGGACCCCTACCAAGATTGTTCAAATTATAGTGCTGGAGCTAAAAATGCCCCCGCACAGGGGCCCTTTGGTTTTACATGGGCTTATATAGGGAAAATCTTGAAAAATCTTCTCCTCTGAAACCGCAAGGCCCAGGTCTTTGATATTTGGTATGAAGCTTCATCTAGTGGACTCCTACCAAGATTGTTCAAATTATAGTGCTGGGGCCAAAAATGCCCCCGCACCTGGACTTTTGACATTGAAAATCAATAGGGTTCATTTTCTCTCCATGGGAACATTTGTTGAAGGTTTGATGCTTCTATGATGATAGCTTTGTCCTTTGTCCTGTTCAAAATGTTTTAATGTCAAGTCTAATGTGGCATTGACCCTTGACACTTGACCTTGAAAATCTTTAAAAATCTTCTTCTCTGAAACTGAAAGGCCCAGGTCTTTGATATTTGGTATGAAGCTTTATCTAGTGGACCCCTACCAAGATTGTTCAAATTATAGTGCTGAAGATAAAAATGCCCCCGCCCCGGGGCCCTTTGGTTTTACATGGGCTTATATAGGGAAAATCTTGAAAAATCTTCTTCTCTGAAACCGCAAGGCCAAGGTCTTTGATATTTGGTATGAAGCTTCATCTAGTGGACCCCTACCAAGATTGTTCAAATTATAGTGCTGGGGCCAAAAATGCCCCCGCACCTGGACTTTTGTTTTACATAGGCTTATATAGGGAAAATCTTTAAAAATCTTCTTCTCTGAAACTGCAAGGCCCAGGTCTTTGATATTCGGTATGAAGCTTCATCTAGTGGACCCCTACCAAGATTGTTCAAATTATAGTGCTGGAGCTAAAAATGCCCCCCACACGGGGGCCCTTTGGTTTTACATGGGCTTATATAGGGAAAATCTTTAAAAATCTTCTTCTCTGAAACGGCAAGACCCAGGTCTTTGATATTCGGTATGAAGCTTCATCTAGTGGACCCCTACCAAGATTGTTGAAATTATAGTGCTGGGGCCAAAAATGCCCCCGCACCAGGGCCCTTTTGTTTCACATAGGCTTATATAGGGAAAATCTTGAAAAATCTTCTTCTCTGAAACTGCAAGGCCCAGGTCTTTGATATTTGGTATGAAGCTTCATCTTGTGGACCTCTACCAAGATTGTTCAAATTATAGCCCTGGGGCCAAAAATGCCCCCGCTCTGGGGCCCTTTGGTTTTACATAGACTTATATAGGGAAAATCTTGAAAAATCTTTTTCTCTGAAACTTCAAGGCTTAGGTCTTCGATATTTGTTATGAAGCTTCAGCTAGTGGACCTCTATAAAGATTTTCAAATTATAGCCCTGAGACCAAAAATGCCTCCGCCATGTGGCCCTTTGGTTTTACATAGACTTATATAGGGAAAATCTTTAAAAATCATCTTCTCTGAAACACAAGGCTTAGGTCTTTGATATTTGTTATGAAGCTTCAGCTAGTGGACCTCTACCAAGATTGTTCAAATTATAGCCCTGGGGCCAAAAATGCCCCTCTCAGGGGCCCTTTGGTTTAACATAGACTTATATAGGGAAAATCTTGTTTTACATAGACTTCTATATGCAGGGTAAACCTTTAAAATCATCTTCTCTGAAACCAGAAAGCCCAGGTCTTTCATATTCGATATGAAGCTTCATCTTGTGGACCTCTACCAAGATTGTTCAAATTTTAGCCCTGGGGCCAAAATTGACCCTGCCCGGGGCCCACTTGTTATGCTTTGGATCAGGTGAGCAAACCAGGGCCCTCTGGGCCCTCTTGTTTAACGAAAATGTCCATATTCAGCGATGTCATTAAGGACGTTTTACATGTAAAGTTACGGGGTGTATCTAACTAATTTGCATATTTCATCCACTAGTGGATTACCAAATTTATTACATAATGTTATTACACTCTCAGATGCGAGGTCATATGATAAGTTAACTTAAAGGGGAATGGGTACACCTTCAGGGGAGGCAACTCCTGCAAAAGCATTTTTATCTCCCATGTCAATAGGGGTCAACTCTTTAAGGAAAGAATTTGCTCCTGAGGAGCAAATTCTTTTCTTTAAGAGTAGACCCCTTTTTAGCTCGCCTGTACGAAGTACATGGAGAGCTATTGTTGTCACCTCGGATGGCGTGCGCGTGCGCTGTGCGCGTGCGCTTCACACTGCGTTAAAGTTTTTCAAATGCTTATATCTCAACAGCCACTCATCACAGAGTACTCATATTTGGAACTTTAGTACCTGGGAGGGTCTTCTGATGTTCAAAGATAACAGACCCCTGGGGTCATGCCCCGGGATGGGGCTTGGGGTCAAAATCTAGAACACCTAATGCGCTTCACACTGCGTTAAAGTTTTTCAAATGCTTATATCTCAACAGTCACTCATCACAGAGCACTCATATTTGGAACTTTAGTACCTGGGAGGGTCTTCTGATGTTCAAAGATA
The DNA here is from genome assembly GCA_963580285.1 of Lucinisca nassula. Taxonomy (NCBI): domain Eukaryota; kingdom Metazoa; phylum Mollusca; class Bivalvia; order Lucinida; family Lucinidae; genus Lucinisca; species Lucinisca nassula. The sequence continues at coordinate 17,117,009 of OY757016.1, forward strand.
ACAGACCCCTGGGGTCATGCCCCGGGGTGGGGCTTGGGGTCAAAATCTAGGACACCTAATGCGCTTCACACTGCGTTAAAGTTTTTCAAATGCTTATATCTCAACAGTCGCTCATCACAGAGCACTCATATTTGGAACTTTAGTACCTGGGAGGGTCTTCTGATGTTCAAAGATAACAGACCCCTGGGGTCATGCCCCGGGGTGGGGCTTGGGGTCAAAATCTAGAACACCTATGTAATACTATGTTAAAGTTTGTGACCCCCCCCCCCCCCGGTTCATGCCTGAGAGTGGGGATGGGGTTGGGCTAGGGGTCAAAATCTAGGACAACTTTGTAATTTGTTGTATACATTTCCCTTATGCTAACAAGTTATAGACAGAATTGGTTATACATCAGCCAACCAAGTGACATTGGTTCAAGTGTAAAAGGGTGAAGGTCATGGTGACCTATATTTCACGGTCCAGTGATTTTGCCTTTTATCTTGAAGACTATTTGGTGGAGAAATGTCATACCTGGGATATTAGTTCCATGTGACCCCATGATTGACCTCAAAATAAATCTAGGTCACTGTGACCTATATTTCATGGTTCAATGATTTTGACTATTATCTCGAGTACTATTTGATGGAGAAATGTCATACCTGGATTATTAGTTCCATGTGACCTGATAATTGACCGCAAAATATATCTAGGTCAGTGTGATCTATATTTCATGGCTCAGTGATTTTGCCTATTATCTCGAATACTTTTTGATGGAGAGATGCCATACCTTGATTATTAGTTCCATGTGACCCCATGATTGACCTCAAAATATAGCTAGGTCAGTGTGACCTATATTTCATGGTTCAGTGATTTTGCCTATTATCTTGAATATTTTTCGATGGAGAAATGTCATACCTGGGTTATTAGTCCCATGTGACCCCATGCTTGACCTCAAAATATGTCAAGGTCACTGTGACCTATATTTCATGGTTCAGTGATTTTGTCTATTATCTCGAATACTATTTGATGAAGAAATGTTACACCTGGATTATTTATTCCATGTGACCTGATTATTGACCAAAAATTAAATCCAGGTCATTGTGACCTATATTTCATGGTTCAGTGATTTTCCCTATTATCTTTATTACTATTTGATGGAGAAATGTCATACCTGGTCTATTAGTTCCATGTGACCCCATGATTTACCTCAAAATATATCTAGGTCACTGTGACCTATATTTCATGGTTCAGTGATTTGCCTATTATCTTTAATAATTTTTCATGAAGAAACATCCTGCCTGGATTATTTATTCCATGTGACCCAATGACTGACCTCGAAATTATATCTTGGTCAGTGTGACCTAAATTTCATGATTCAGTGACTCTGCCAAATTGACTACTATTTTTTTTTATTTTTTTTAGAAACTTCAGTCCTGAATTATAAGTTCCATGTGACGAGATGATTGACATAGAAATATATCTAGGTCAGTGTGACCTATTTTCATGGTTCATTGATTTTGCCTTATAATTCATACACATTGTGATTCTGAAATGTAATATTTGGCATATATGTTCCATGCGACCTGGTCACTGACCTCAAAATGTATCTAGGTGTGTGTGACCTATATTTCATGGTTCACTAATTATACCTTCTATGTTGAAAGCGCGAAACAGGCGAGCTATGCTGTCCGTCGACAGCTCTTGTTAAGTTGGACAGGGCTTATAGAAAAGCAAACAGGAAGTTCCGAAAGTTGTCTCCCTTTGAAAAATGGTGGAAAAAGTGTGAAGACTTTCAATAGAAAAAAAATTTTCACAGATAAAGTTACAGACTAATTACGATGTGTTATTATACATGTGGTCATTATACATGTGGTCATTTGACTTTTATGACATGATGTTATCCATCAAATAACAGCAACGCTATATGATAAATAAATAAAGGAGTAATAAAATAAGGCCTATTTCCTTTCATTTACTCCAAGAAACAAATGTTGTGGACACGTTAGCATTGCCTTGGTGAGATGATTCTTACCTATGTCCAAATTTGTTTTTGCGAGAATAGATACAGCATTAATAGTTTCCGATAATCCTTCTCATTTTTAGCTCGTCTGTTTTTTGAAAAAAAACTTTCGAGCTATTGTCATCACTCCGGCGTCTGCGTTGTCGTTGGCGTCGTCTGGCGTCGTCGTTCCAAAAAAACTTAACCTTGGCTATAACTTAAAAAGTATTAGACCTAGCCTCATGAAACTTCATACACACACTCATCATCACAAGAGCTACATTTTGACCAAGGACCATAACAACATTGTTGATTTTGGCTGAATTATCTCCCCTTTTCCAATTTTTTTCTGAAACACATTTTTTGCTCTCATTTTAATACTATTCACAACAGAGCCTTCAAACTTCACATGAATGTTCCTTGGGACAAGACCTTTTCAGTGATACCACACTTTTTGATCTGTGACCTTGACCTTTGAACTTTGACCTATTTTTCGAAAACTTAACCAAAAACCTTAACCTTGACCATATTTCCAAAAGTATTTGGCCTACCTTCATGAATCTTCATACACATACTCACCATCACAAGAGCTACATTCCCTACAAGTTTTATAACTCCATCTTGCAATTTGATTAAATTATCTCCCCTTTTCTCTCCGTTTTTTTAAATTGTTTTTGTCTCTTATTTCAATACTATTCACAACAGAGCCTTCCAACTTCACATGAATGTTCCTTGGGACAAGACCTTTTCAGTCATACCATGCTTTTTGACCTGTGACCTTGACCTTTGAACTTTGACCTATTTTTCGAAAAATTAACCAAAAAACTTAACCTTGACCATATTTCCAGAAGTATTTGGCCTGCCTTCATGAAACTTCATACTCACACTCACCCATCATCACAAGAGCTACATTTTGACCAAGGGTCATAAATATATTATTGATTTTGGCTGCATTATCTCCCCTTTTCCAATTATGAGGCAATTTCACTGATTTGTCTATGTGACATGGAAAAACAGATGAGCATGGCGCCGCTTGCGGTGCTCTTGTTTAGCTTAAGATTCATTCCATCGAAATGACTTTAAGGTTTGCTATTATATTTAGTGTTAGTAAAAACAGGGATGATTGTATTATAGTTTAAACTAGAATTGCGCAGTCGATGGCAAGCCATCGCATATCCCCACGCTTCCCCGCGGGCCCCACCCCCTGGGCCATCCTCTAGGGGTGTTTGACCCGAGGGGTAAAATTTTGATTGTGATGTATTCTACTCATCATGCCGTTAGATTTAATATGCTACATGTCCATGTTCTGAAAACTTTGATATTTTTATCCCCAAGGTGCCCCACCCCTGGCCACACTCCCAGGGGTAGGATCAAAATTCCGAAAGTGTTATGCACTCCCCAGACCAAAGTTTTATCAGTTCCCAAAGTTTCAAGTTTCTATCTATAACCGTATAGGAGGAGTTATCCGGTAAAGGGGTCAAAATCAGTTTTTGACCTCTGGTGACCTCAAAATTGACCCCAGGTGTCAAATTTTGGTTGTAATGTTTTCTACTCATTATGCCGTTCGCTTTGATATATTACACAACCATGTTCTGGAAATTTTGATTTTTGACCCCCGCGGGCCCCACCCCCTGGGCCCACCCATAGGGATGTGATCAAAATTCCGAAAGTGTCATGCACTCCCCAGACCAAAGATCTATCAGTGCCCAAAGTTTCAAGTTTCTATCTATAACCGTCTAGGAGGAGTTATCCGGTAAGACGGACGGACGGACGGACGTACGGACGACGAAGACCATTTCAATATCCCCACTTTTTCTTCGAAAAGCGTGGGGATAAAAACACAGAAGAGTTCAGGAATCGATACATTTACCTCACACCTCCCATCCAAGACATCAAAGGGAAAGAAACACCAACATAAAACAACTTTATAATGAAAAGGGCACAAGGACAGTTAGTTTCCAACAAAATTTCCAAATGGCCATCCAAACTTAAAACATATTAGCAACACATACATGTATAGATAAACTGTAACATTAATTAACCACAACAGAAGAACCGTCTTGGAACAGTCTGTGTACAGTTTTTTACTGTGGAGCTTTAACTGTCCCAAAAAAAGTGCCAAATTGCTATCCAAAATAAAAAGATATTAGCAATACATACGTGCAAAGACGAACTGTAATAATAATAAAACGCAACAGAAGAACCACCTTGGAATGGTCTGTGAAAAGTTTTTTACTGGCTGGGCTTAAGCCTTAAATTGATCTTATATGGCTACAATCAATCTTACGTGACCACAATCCTCGCCCTTGGTTCTGTTGTGGTTTAGACAAATAATTTGTTCAGTCTGCATGAAGGATTTTAAACTAATCAGTGCAACATTGGCAAGAACTTAAAAATCACATGAATACACAGATAAATAAGAATAAGGACTCGACAGCATGAAATAACTGAAACACTGGAGCAAAAGAAAATCAACAGTTGACTCCGATGAGACCGACCAGAGACAGAGCATCATGCACCAACTGTTAAAAGATGTTTTTCAAGAAAAAGTGCAGGTTTTGTATATTGTTAGATATTCTTTTCCATACCATCTCTATCCACTACTCACAACAAAATATTATGCCAAGTATCATTTAATATTTCAGGTCTCCTACATATGTCCAGAGACAAGAGATTCTTGCTCTAAGATGGGTCGGGAGCTGCTGTCAGCTGTCGTTATTTGTCACCCATTCATTGTGTCTCTGCTGACAGAGAAAGTCTATGAGGCTATGGAACAGATCGGTGCTGTAAGTTTTACCATTAATTGCTTTTAATCCTTGAAAATGGCTCCCACCCATCAGGGCTTGAAGAAATAGATGGGCTGTATGATGCTGAAACCGATCCGCACACAAGTACTGGTAAACCGCTTAGAGGATCTAAGCCTGCCCAGTCAAAGCAGTGTGAGTCGGCCCGTCCATGCTTATAAACCCTATTGGTTTCAATGGGCGGCAGGGCTTTAGATGTCATTTCATAAATGTCGGGAAAAAGTCCCACAAAATTGGAAGAAATGTCTCCAAAATGACCTTTACAGTGTTGATGGGGACATTAAACCTCAAATCAAACAAAACAAAAACAATAACCCCTGAGAATGTCAGTCACAACAATTGTCATCTGCTTTGTTGTCTGCTGGCTACTTTAAAATGCATTGTTGCAAACAGTGAGGACCCAGATCAGACTGCTCCTCAAGGAGCAGTCTGATCTGGGTCCACACTGTTGGCCTGTATGCTAAAATATGTTTGAAATGTTTGCCAAAAAATGCAGCAGACGACATGAACAGATGACATTTTCAGACACAGTTTGTGTAGAACTATAAAGAAAAATGACCATAGAAAAAATGACCAGAAATGGTAATTTTTCTACATAATCTACACATTTTTGTTTTGATATAAAACATTTATTTAACATCACGGTCTCAGTTTTGGACCTTAACAAAAGTTTTATAAAGAGGTTGTGATACAAACTCGAATGGCTTGAACATTTTAGAACCATGAAAATTTGTGGGAGCAGTCAGGTGAGGCAAAGATGTCGTATATATTGCATCACTGGGGTGTCCATCTCATATGGGCCTGCAGTTGGACAAAGCCTGCTGTATTTGCAGCAGGTAAGGTTTGAGGGGGATTCTATTTCTTCTGTTTCTACACTTCCATTCATTTTCATCTTTCTCCCATTTCTCACTTTCATCCCCTCTACTATCTCTTCTGTCTCTTATATCCTTTTCTCTTGGGTAAGACACAAAATTACCCACAAGGGTTGATGTGTCTTTCAACCCCAAACAATCAATCAAACCATGAAAATTCGTCAGAGACTAGTTGTTTGAGACAATGAGGATTAATCAAAGAAACCCAGTCAGTGGACATAATATGGATATGTTTAAGATTTTCAGGTATATTGAGTGCAGTTTCTTTAAGATACAGGTATAACAAGAGAAGTCTCTTTAAATTACAGGTGTATTGAGTGTAGTTTCTTTAAGATACAGGTATATCAAGTCTAGTTTCTTTAAAATATTGAGTGTAGTTTCTTTAAAATGTTTTAAAATATAGGTATGTTCAGTGTAGTGAAAATATATGATGTGCTTTAGAATCACCTCATCGAGGTGATTCTAATGAGTACACCCATGTATTTTCAAGATATTTTCAAGATAATAGAAAGAAATTTCTCATTTAATTATCCCAAATACAGTAGAACCTGTCTAGTGGCCGCATGTATTAAGCAAGCAACCTGTCTTAAGCAAGCAGGTATTCCATTCCCCCAAAAGGCAAATGCTTTAAAATATACCTGTATTAAACAAGCACCAGTCTTTAGCACACACATTTTGATTACCCGATAGGTTCTTGTTTAATACAGGTTGGACTGTATATCTGTGATTATTGGATTTTCCTGTGGACTCAATAATGAATTTGAAACAGCTACAGTAAATGAGTCACCAGTATTGGAGCCATCGGTGTTTCACTGCATTCTCTGATTTCCTTTCAGATGGGGCTCTACCTGTTCAGTGGACTGCCTCTTGACAACTGGTTGCCTAGCGACCCATATTTAGTCATAGTGAGACAGTGGCTGTTGAACTCTGACCTTGGTAGCTCAACCAGTCAGCTGGCTCAACTTATCCTGGGAAAAATCAACTGGGGAAGGACACACGCTGTAAGTTTATCTGGGGGCAGTTGTTCAATACTAACAATGTCATTGGTTAACATATCGTTAAAACTTTGTTCATTTTTTTATGGCAAATATGCTAATATTTTTGCTGAAAAAATGTGAGCAGCTTTTGCAAATGCAAAAGCTGCTCACATTTTTAGCTCACCTGTCACGTAGTGACAAGGTGAGCTTTTGGGATCACTTTTTGTCCGTCGTGCGTCCGTGCGTGCGTGCATCCGTGCGTGCGTGCGTCCGTGCGTGCGTCCGTAAACTTTTCTTCAAACGACATCTCCTCCTAAACCACTGATCGGATTTTGACCAAACTTCACAGGAATGATCCATAGGTAGTACCCTTTCAAAGTTGTTCAAATGGTTCCGGTCCGTTGCTCATATAGGTCACAGTAGCCAAAAATAGATTTTTTTCACCGAAAACTTAAAAATCTTCTTCTCTGAAACCATAAGGCCCAGGTCTTTGATATTTGGTATGAAGCTTCATCTAGTGGACCCCTACCAAGATTGTTCAAATTATAGTGCTGGGGCCAAAAATGCCCCCCCACCGGAGCCCTTTGGTTTTACATGGGCTTATATAGGGAAAATCTTTAAAAATCTTCTTCTCTGAAACCGCAAGGCCCAGGTCTTTGATATTTGGTATGAAGCTTCATCTAGTGGACCCCTACCAAGATTGTTCAAATTATATTGCTGGGGCCAAAAATGCCCCCGCACCGGGATTGTTCAAATTATAGTGCTGGGGCCAAAAATGCCCCTGCACTGGGGCCCTTTGATTTTACATCGGCTTATATAGGGAAAATCTTTAAAAATCTTCTTCTCTGAAACCGCAAGGCCCAGGTCTTTGATATTTGGTATGAAGCTTCATCTAGTGGACCCCTACCAAGATTGTTCAAATTATAGAGCCGGAGCTAAAAATACCCCCACACGGGGGCCCTTTGGTTTTACATGGGCTTATATAGGGAAAATCTTAAAAAATCTTCTTCTTTGAAACCGCAAGGCCCAGGTCTTCGATATTTGGTATAAAGCTCCATCTAGTGGACCCCTACCAAGATTGTTCAAATTATAGTGCTAGGGCCAAAAATGCCCCCGCACTGGGGCCCTTTTGTTTTACATACCGTAAAAATTCGGCTATAAGACGAGGATTTTTCCCTCCAAAATGAGCCAAAAAAAAACGACCCCGTCTTATAGCCGAGGTCATGGACTGCAGGCTTTTTTCCGGCAATGTCCGGCGAAGACCAGACATACGGAAAAAGCCGATCGGTGATTTATGAATTGATATAAATCGCCGCCCACAAACCACCGCTACGATTTTTCTGCATGCGATCGGAAAATGACGTCATACGACGCCATTACCCCCACACGTGTTTAATGTCATTGCATGTATCTCTTTCATAAAAAAATGTTTGGAACCGGTAAAAAAATATTTTCCCGATAGCTAAGCGGTTGTGAATAGAGGTGGATAGAAAATCAGTGCTTTGCACAGCTCCAGAATTATCCCCAGAAGCTCCGTATCAATAACCAACAACAGCGTTCGACTTTTCCCGCCAACGTCTATTTGGCGCCAAAACATAACTATTCATGAGATCGTTGAAAAGTCCGATTTTATAATGCAAACATCTACCGTTAGATGTAGCTAATAGTCTGAGGAGCAATTAAATCAGTTTCACACTGATTGTGGATTAAATTTTATGACTGGAGGATAAACGCAAATTAGAGACATAACTTGACCATATTTTCACACCTTATCGACACGCACCGCAGGGTGGCAATTATACGACAGGGATTAACAATAGTGTCATACTTGAACCGTAATAAATACACAAATGGTTTGTCTCTGAATTGACAGCGATTTACTTACTGGGTTACTTTTACCGTATTTAAGGACTCAAAAAGACTGGCGATTTTTTTTTTTTTTTGCACTTGTCCCGACCGAGCGTCATAAGGTCAAAGTTCACCTGCCCCGCGTGATTTCGGTCTTGTCCCGGACGGCCGGGAAATGGATTTCTCAGCCCCTGTCGTCTATTAAATAGAAGTTTGTGTAGCCTAAGCCAGCAAAGCATGTACCGGGCCGACAGCGATACGACGTATCGGCCCGACGTTTGTCGCTATTTTGTGCTAGCTGGGGCGTTGGTTCTGAAACTGAATAGCTAGGTGTTGTGTTCCCCGATAAAAAAAAAACGTTCAGTTACTTTTAAAAAAGCTGCAACAAATATTTCTAAATTTTGTGGCTGGAAATGAGGGGTAAGTAGAGGGGTTTTCTGACGAAAAAAGGCCGATTTCTCACATCTAAATAGCATCTGGCGGTAGCAGATAGGCCCCGACAGATATGGCAAAAATTTGACCCGTCTTATAAAAGAGTATAAGCAAAATCCCACTTTAGAATAACTGAAAAAGGGGTCCCGTCTTATAGCCGAATCGCCTTATAGCCGAATTTTTACGGTAGTCTTATATAGGGAAAATCTTTAAAAATCTTCTTCTCTGAAACTGCAAGGCCAAGGTCTTTGATATTTGGTATGAAGCTTCATCTTGTGGACCTCTACCAAGATTGTTCAAATGATAGCCCTGGGGCAAAAAATGCCCCCGCTCCGGGACCCTTTGGTTTTGCATAGACTTATATAGGGAAAATCTTGAAAAATCTTCTTCTCTGAAACCACAAGGCTTAGGTCTTCGATATTTGTTATGAAGCTTCAGCTAGTGGACCTCTATAAAGATTGTTCAAATTATAGCCCTGAGACCAAAAATGCCCCTGCCATGTGGCCCTTTGGTTTTACATAGACTTATATAGGGAAAATCTTTTAAAAGCATCTTCTCTGAAACACAAGGCTTAGGTCTTTGATATTTGTTATGAAGCTTCAGCTAGTGGACCTCTTCCAAGAATGTTCAAATTATAGCCCTGGGGCCCTTTGGTTTTACATTGACTTATAAAGGGAAATTCTTGTTTTACATAGACTTCTATATGCAGGGTAAACCTTTAAAATCTTCTTCTCTGAAACCAGAAAGCCCAGGTCTTTCATATTCGATATGAAGCTTCATATTGTGGACCTCTACCAAGATTGTTCAAATTATAGCCCTGGGGCCAAAATTGACCCTGCCCGGGGATCAGGTGAGCGAACCAGGGCCCTCTGGGCCCTCTTGTTTCACCAAAAATACCAGAATTTTAGATACAGTACTTCCTAGCACAGTTAACAATATGACCACTAACGAGCTCGTCAAGCTAAAGATGCTTTGAACAACTGGACCCTGATGTGTAAAAAACAGCAACAAAATACATACACAAGAATTGAGAATATTAGAAGATTAGGTTTTAACCCTTATCCTGCTGAATAAATTAATTTTGCCACACAATTTCTGACTTTCAGCCAATCATGTATTTGATATAATGTACTCAGTTAATTCACAAACTCAGTGACACACTGTAGATGATTTTATTTTTATAAGAAATAGATCAGCTCTAGCAGTGATTTGTTGAGTGATAAATCACAGTTTGAGGCTGGTTGTAAAGTAGATCAAATCATGAGTGTGTAGCGACAGTGATTTGACTTTATACAACTGACTAACAAACGGTGATCTATTTCAATTCTAACACATTGGAAAAAGGCAATAATTTCATTTTTTTCCTTCAAATTCTCCAAACCTTCTACCATTGTTAGCAGAAATCCTGCCAAAATTATTGACTGCAACACATTCATTTTTAAAGTCCTTTTGTAATGTTTTTGATGGGAGAAAATGACGTTTTACCATCTAAGTTCAAAAAATCTATAAATTGCCTCACAATACATGGGCTTTTCACTTCACACTTTCACCCATTGATTTGTTCAATGATAAATCACAGTTCGTTTTCAGTACCAATGAAGTCACACTGTGTTAGATCACACAATGTTGTAACACTGCTAATGAGAGATTACATGATGGTGTTAACGCTTTGCATGCTGGGTATTTTTTCACAGCAGACGACAGTTTGAAATATTTTTCTAATTTTCCTGGAAAACAGGATTTGACATCTCATGCAAATTGTCTCCTATGGAGACAATTTGCATGAAATGTCAAGTCCTGTTTTCTGGGAAAAATAAGAAAAATATCAACAATTTGTCGTCTGCTGAATTAACCTAGAGAGTGATAAAGGTTAATCTGCTAATGATATTAATCATATTATAATAATAATGAGTTTTCGTGTTTACAGGGAGACAAGCTGATGGTACCCTGGAATGTACATAAACAAGTAGCATTGCTGGTGGTAGAGGCTTACCAAAAGTTCATCCTTGGCAAAAACCTTGGCTCTGTCATTATGGAAGGAGTTAAACAGGTATGGACAAAAAGAGGAAATGTATTTAGGGTCATGGAGGGAGAACGGAAAATATTGTTTCCCTCAATGTCATCATCAGGTAGCGCTCTGCACTGACATGTTGTATGCAGGGATTCTGGGTATCTACCAGTTAACCCATTTAGTACCAGAAACCCCAAAATGGGTACCCTGGCAAACAGTGCAGGCCCAGATCAGATGCCGCAGAATGTGGCATCTGATCAGGGCCTACACTATTTACAAAAAATTCAGGTATTTGCCAAATCAATTTTAAAGAAAACACAACCTGACAGCCTGACACCCCTTAATTTTGAAATGGACTCCTGCTATATATAAGGAGGAAGATTCCATTTGGTACAAAAAGTGTTAATGTGTTTCCCAAGAGAAATTTTCTCTAAGTTTGTCCAAAGAGTAGAGATTGATCATGAAATCTTTTCTACGGTCATTCTCTCCCTTCCACTGATTCAAGAAGGGCAGTTGTCAGTTTCTGGCGAAAGAATGTGCACTGTACTGGTTAACCGCTTACATATAAGCCTGCCCAGGAAAAGTGTGCATAGGTAAACTGACCGGCTCAAAAATGACCTAAAATAGCATTGACTGGGCTGTTAAACTCCAATATAAACAAACAAACGACTGACATGGTTTTATTCAATGTCAATTGATAAGGCTTTACCCAACAGCTGTCAATGATCTTTTGTTGCAAACCGTGACCTGTTTCACAGCAAAAAGATGTTGTACATCAAATATAAGCATCCAATCAAACCAGTTAAAATCTACTATCACTACCATGTATAAAAGTATGAAAGGTAAAATCAAATGTCCCTAAGCGCCCTGTGAGCCTGGGTGTACATGCACTGAGGAACGGAAATTGAGCTTGACAATATTGTTTCAAATGAAGCAGTCTGATATATCACGGGTTATTTTACCACTTTTATTTGTTTAACCCATTTTGTACCAGAAACCCCAAAACGAGTACCCTGGCGAACAGTGCAGGCCCAGATCAGACGCCACAGAATGCGGCATCTGATCAGCGCCTACACTGTTTGCAAAAAGTTCAGCCATTTTCCAAACAAATTTTGATGAAAACACAACCTGACACCCAAATATTTTGAAATGGACTCCTGCTTTAGATAAGGAGGAAGATTCCATTTGGTACTTAAAAGGTTAATAGACTTGTCCTCAAAAAAATGGTTTTCAGCCAATCTTCACCTGTGATATTGAACATATCAGTGTTGTCAAATTTTCGTGGGACAATCACAGTTTTTAATTTTGCGGGTATAAATGGCTGCAGAAATTAAAAATCATGACCATTTATCCTCATGATTTTGAGGCAAATTCGTGAAAATCTGACAACACGAAAAATATTCCAGAATACGCTAACTCTTCAGGAGAACCTTAAAAGCAAATTTTGCTTTAGAAGTGCATGTAGACCCTATTGAAATATTTTGAAAGAGTTGCGTCCCCTGAAAGGTGTATCCATTCCCCTTAAGGAAATGATAGAAACTTACATCAGTTGTTTTGAAAGAAAAATGGCTGGATAACTCAGTGGTAGACTGTCTTCTTTGAGATAGGGAGGTCACAGGTTCTATCCACAGCCGTGCCATACCATAGGCTTACATAATGGTATTAGCCCTTTCTTGCCAATCACAACAATAGTTGTCTGCTTTGATGTTTACTGGTTTAAAAGTTATTGTTGCAGTCTAGGAGCAGTCTGATCAGGGTCCACTCTGTTTGCCTGTGTGGAAAATTATCTTTAAAAAGTTTGCAAGACGATGCGGCAGATGACATGTATGACAACATTTTTCGATGCAATTTTTAGTGGCATCTTAAGGGTTAGGAGCTCCCTTTGCTATGCTCGCATTATAAAGGATAGCCTTAGGAAGAGAAATGAAGTCAGGTCAGTACAGTCAAACCTGTATTAAGCAAGCACCTGAGGGATAACCAAAATTGCTTGCTTAATACAGGTGGGTATTAATGTGTTTGCTATTTTTTGGGAACCAAATGCATGCTTGCTTTAGACAGGTTGCTTGCTTAATACAGGTGGCCACTATGACAGGTTTCACTGTATTTTGTCTCATTAAAAGCACCTTAAAGCTTATGTTTCAGAACTATATGTTATTTTTAAATAAAGCTTGTATATCTTTATCTGCCTCAGTTTTGTATTTCATTTTTATGTTCATTTTATAGATGACTGCAGCTGTCCAACAACATTCAACCAATGAGCAAGAGTTTAACAGCTGGTGTTGGGATCTGATACTGAAACTCTCATTGCACAGATCATGTCTTCCAAGAGATGATCATCGATTGGCTGAAGTTCAAGGTGACCCACCTAATGTGCATAAAGATGATACACTTCTGCCATTGGTCAAAGGGATCAAGGATAAAAATCCAACAGCATGTTGTGTGGCATTGCTCATGTCTAGCTATGGCCATAAGTAAGCATTTCTGAATTTCTGCCTCAAGATATGACCCCTGTGACCTAGTACATTCTTTCATATCTCCAAAAATGGTTACTTTTCTGATGAAAATTTGTGTGGAGTTCTGTGGTGCAGTGGTAAAGCATTGGATTTGAGATCGACAGGTTGCCGGTTAAATCCACGCAAGTGCCAAGTGTTGTTTCCTTGAGCAAGAGACTTTATCCACATTGCTTAGTACTGGTTCCTACCCAGGAAAAGAGGGCCACATGGAAGATTAGTACTAGTATTAAATGTGTTACCTTCTATAAATAAGGTCAATTATTATTATTATTTATTATTATTATATTTTTCTTATTTTTCCTCCAAAAAAAAATGGTTGAGGGTGCTCTTTAGAACCGCCTCATTGAGGTGGTTCTAACGAGTACGCACAACCTGTGTCTTGAAGCAGAAATAGGAAAAATATTGTAATCCCCTGCAAAGCCAGTTTTTCCATATAAAGTGGGGTTTAAAGGGATGTTCATTGCATGGACTTGTTGTCGTGATCACTTTTAATTAAAGCCGGAACAAATAATTGGATAATCAATTAATCTATCAATAAATCTACAAAAATGAATATTGTCGCATCTGCTTGTAGCAGGGTGCGCCATTGGCGACCGATTTTCTGTCCATTTGTCCATCCATCTGTTAACATTTACGTCGAAGTATGACATTTACGTCAAAAGTTTTTATTTTACAAACCTCAGCTACCATCAAACCTTACATGAAACATCTCATAGACCTTCTCACTTTGTAAGCACCTTGACCTGGTGTCTTTGACCTATATTTTGCGCTCCAGTGACTTTGACCATTACGTCGAAGTTCGACATTTACGTCGAAGTTCGACATTTACATCAAAGTTTTTATTTTACAAACCTCAGCTACCATCAAACCTTACATGAAACATCTCATAGACCTTCTCACTTTGTAAGCACCTTGACCTGCTGACTTTGACCTATATTTTGCGCTCCAGTGACTTTGACCATCACATCAAAGTTCGATATTTACGTCAAAGTTTTTGTTTAAGTCAACTACAAACCTTAGCTACCATCAAACCTTACAGGAAACATCACCCTGACCTTCTCACTTTGTAAGCAACTTGACCTGGTGACTTTGACCTATGTTTTGTGTCTGTTTGTCCGTCCGTCTCTTAAAATTTAGGTCGAAGTTCGACATTTACGTTTTTATTTAAGTCAACTACAAGCTTCAGCTACCATCAAACCTTACATGAAGCATCTCCCTGACCTTCTGACTTTGTAGGCACCTTGACCTGGTGACTTTGACCTATATTTTGCGCTCCAGTGACTTTGACCATTACGTCGAAGTTCGACATTTACGTCGAAGTTCGACATTTACATCAAAGATTTTATTTTACAAACCTCAGCTACCATCAAACCTTACATGAAACATCTCATAGACCTTCTCACTTTGTAAGCACCTTGACCTGGTGACTTTGACCTATATTTTGAGCTCCAGTGACTTTGACCATTACGTCACAGTTCGACATTTACGTCAAAGTTTTTATTTTATAAACCTCAGCTACCATCAAACCTTACATGAAACATCTCATAGACCTTCTCACTTTGTAAGCACCTTGACCTGCTGACTTTGACCTATATTTTGCGCTCCAGTGACTTTGACCATCACGTCGAAGTTCGATATTTACGTCAAAGTTTTTGTTTAAGTCAACTACAAACCTTAGCTACCATCAAACCTTACAGGAAACATCACCCTGACCTTCTCACTTTGTAAGCAACTTGACCTGGTGACTTTGACCTATGTTTTGTGTCTGTTTGTCCGTCCGTCTCTTAACATTTAGGTCGAAGTTCGACATTTACGTTTTTATTTAAGTCAACTACAAGCTTCAGCTACCATCAAACCTTACATGAAGCATCTCCCTGACCTTCTGACTTTGTAGGCACCTTGACCTGGTGACTTTGACCTATATTTTGCGCTCCAGTGACTTTGACCATTACGTCGAAGTTCGACATTAAGTCAAAGTTTGTATTGTAATCAACTATACGTCTAAACAACCATCAAACCTTTCATGAAACTTCATCCGAAGCTCCTGACTAGGCAAGCACCTAGACCCGGTGACCTTGACCTATATTTAACGCTCCAGTGACTTTGACACAAATTAAGTTGATGTTCCAGATCTTGTCAAATAAAAGACCTACAACCATAAAATCTTGCATAATGCTTCTCCTAGATGTTCTGACTCTGCAGGTACCTTGACATGATGACCTTGACCTATATTTTACTCCCCACAGACTTTGACACATTTTACGTCGAAGTTTCAGATCTCCTCAAATAAAAGGCTCACAACCATCAAATCTTGCCTAATGCTTCTCCTAGATGTACTGACTCTGCAGGTACCTTGACATGATGACCTTGACCTATATTTTACTCCCCACAGACTTTGACACATTTTACGTCGAAGTTTCAGATCTCCTCAAATAAAAGGCTCACAACCATCAAATCTTGCCTAATGCTTCTCCTAGATGTACTGACTCTGCAGGTACCTTGACCTGGTGACCATGACCTATATTTTACGCTCCAGCGACTTTGACACATTTTACGTAAAAGTTCCAGATCTCTGCAAATAATAGGCCTACAACCATCAAATCTTTTATAATGCTGCTTCTAGATGTACTGACTGTGCAGGTACTTGACTTGGTGACCTTGACCTATTTATCGTACTCCAATGACTTTTACACATTTTAGGTTGACATGCCATATCTTCTTAAGTTCTTATCTTCTTCTCTACAACCACCAAACCTTGCATAGTGCTTCTCCTCGATGTACAGAATTGGCACATACCTTGACCTGGTGACCACGGCCTATCTTTTTTGGTCCAGTGACTTTGACACATTTTACATCAACTACCAACTACTAAGAATGAAATTTACTTATTTAATAACAACGTTCTGATTGTGGCTCCTGTGACTTTTGCCCCTGGCAGGTGCGACGCCGCCTTCTGCGGAATTCTTGTTTTAATGATTTGCTAATAATCAATTATTTAATTTCTGTGTCTGTTACCAAATGTACCTTAAGTAATCAGACACCTCAACTCCTTACCATACTTTTTCTAAATTTTGAACAAGTTCAATCAAGTACCCAATGTTGTTTCAAAAATAGGTGGATGAGTGGCAAACAGTGCAGACCCTGATGAGATTTCACATTCTGTGGCATCTCATCTAGCTCTACACTGTTTGCTCAGGTCATAAGAAGTAGAGGCAATGATCAGGAATCGATACAATTAACCCACAGCTCCCATAAGAGACACCAAAGGGAAAGAAACACAAACATGAAGCAACAGACCCCAACGGAAACACCAATAGTGGAAAGCCAAAAGGACAGTTACTTTCCCACAAAATGGCCAAAAGGCTATCCAAAATAAAATAATATAAGTGACACAAACACCCAAAGACAGACCATAACAAAAATAAACTGTGACAGAAGAACCCTCAGTGACTCAAACTACCCATGTCAAGAAGAAATTTTCAAATTCTCAAATGTGTTCAAGTCAATGTGGTAAAACTTTGCATTTTTTCCCGTTTTAAATTCTTTATATTCTCCAGGTTTATACATATACTTCTTGTGTCGAACTCATCAGGGCTTAGAGGAATAGATTGAGCGGCATGGTGCTTTCAAACAGAGCTCATTTGAGAACTTGCAAACTGCTTAGAAGGTGTAAATCTGTCCAGGCAATGTGGTGCGAGTTGGCTCATCTCTGGTTACAAATCCTAGGGGTTGCTTTGTGTGGTAGGGCTTGAGATGTCATTTCAGCTTGGTGTCCAGTAAAAGTCCCGTAAAATCAGAAGCAACAACTCCAAAATGGCCTAACTAGTGTTGGCCTAGAAGTAAAACCTCAACTCAAACAAACAAACATGTACATCCAGTGAACTTTATTTTGAACTTTTTTACAGCATAGCTGAATTCATCTCTGATGGAATTCCTCTCCTACAAACTCTTACAGACCAGGGTTTGTTTAAAGCTGTCTTATGTGTGATGAACTATGCTGAACCTCTGTTTTATGGCCACCCAGAACATTTGCTGGAAAATGACAGGTTTGTATTTTGAATTTACATTTTTGGGGGGCTTTTTCGTCATCTACTTCATTTTTCAAGACCATTTGGATGACGTGTCAGGCTGTATCTATTATCATGAAAAGCCTGCTGGCCTCGGTAGCTCAGTCGGATGCGCGTCTAACTGGTGATCAGAAGGATGCGGGTTCGAAACCTGCCGGGTCGGCAACATTCTTTTGTGGAGATTGATCATGAAATCTTTTCTACGGTCATCCTCTCCTTTCCGCTGATTCAAGAAGGCCAATTGTCAGTTTCTTGGGAAAGGATGTGCACTGTACTAGTTCACTGCTTAAGTATAAGCCTGCCCAGGAAAAGTGTGGATAGGTAAACTGGCCGGCTCAAAAATGACATAAAATAGTGTTGACTGGGTCGTTAATCTCCATTTCCAACAAACAAACAAACAATCATGAAAAACCTGAGATATTAAGGGGAATGGGAACACCTGGTAGATTTGTCCGCCATTTTTCAAAGGGAGGCAACTTTCAGGACTTCCTGTTCACTTTTCTATAAACCCTGGCTCACTGAAAAAGGGGTCTACTCTTAAAGGAAAGAATTTGCTCCTTAGGTGCAAATTCTTTCCTTTATGAGTTGACCCCTATTGACAAGGGAGACAAAAATACTTTTGCAGGAGTTGCCTCCCCTGAAGGTGTTCCCAAAGTGTTTTGACAGTTCTGTTGCGTCATGTGTCTCTGAGTGCAGGCTGGAAAAAAGGGTCCTGAGCTTATGAGACATTATAAAAACGCACCTGTTCAAATATATTGAAAATTTCACCACAAAAATAACATAAAATAAAAAAAAAGAAAAAAACATGTATATCCTGTATATTTCATGATATCCTGTTAAACAAATACAATATTAACCCATTGTATGCGGGAAACCTCCTTAAGGGGTACCTTGGCAAACAGTGCAGGCCCTGATAAGACCCCACAGAACACTCTTTATTACCTTAGTTTTAATATGCAGCATGACTATGTTCGAACAAAATGGATTTTTGAGACATTGCCACGCAACCCCCCACCCCCCCACCACTGGCCCTGTCCCTACCAGGGGTCACATTAAAATTCCAGATAAGCTACTCCAGTCCTTATCAACAGGTCTGTCAACAGCGAAAATTGGAGATTCTAGCTTACATCACGAAAACACGCCTATATAAATTTGACCTCCTTAAACCCTGCTTTTATATACCGGTAGTAAAACTGGGGTTTGCAGGGGTATACCTTATTTTTCTTATTTCTGCTCAAAAACCATAGATTGTGGGTACTCGTTAGAACCGCCTCGCCAAGGCGATTCTAACGAGTACCCACAATCTATGTTTTGAGCAGAAATAAGAAAAATACCACAATTTTTCATCTGAAAATTTTCATTTTTGGTGGCTAAATTTACAATGTATTTGTATAGGCATGTTTTTGTAATGAATAGTCTAGAAATCTGGTGTGATATTACAGACAGGGGAACAAACAAACAGACGGACGAAGGACAAATACGGGTATCACATTGATCCCTGTATTTTCCGTGAAAAACTTGCTGGTGCTTGGGGGTTTTATGTTTATTACGGTAAAAATTTGGACATCTTAGGGACTTGCGGTAATTCTCCTAAATTTTAACAAGTTTGTTTCACGATCCAGCAAGGAGACCAAAAAATGTAGACAGAATTGCCAACAGTGTAGACCCTGATCAGACTGCTCCTGAAGGAGCGGTCTGATCTGGGTCTGCACTGTTTGCTTAGGCCTGTCTGTCCCAATACTTAGGATTATTATGGATGTTCATATATGACCGTGCAATTAACCCTTGTCCTGCTGAGCCCGGATATGTCTGATCTTTCAAACAATGCAGATCCAGATCAGATGGCTTCTGAAGAAGCCATCTGATCAGGATCTTCATTGTTTGTTATTCAACTCATTAATTTGTTACAATAATTTGTATCAAGTAAACTGATTGGTTGATAATCAGTAGTGGGTGTGACATATATAAATATTCAGCAGGTCAAGGGTTAAAAGCTTGGGAACTAGTCCATTTTCAGGTATTGGGGTCTCATGTGTGTTTTGTTCTTAGTAAATCTTACAAAAATGTGAAGCATGATAGATCAGTGGTATGTGCACTAGTCTCTGTTGCTAGATGTCCTGGGTTTCATCCTCGGCAGCAGTGATAAAATTTTGGTGTCCAAACATTCTCCACTGGCATCATTTGTAGGGATGATTACCATAAAGCGTGCCGACCTTTGGGTCTGGACATTATCTGAAGGACCTTGTGCATGGCGAGTCATACCAAGTGCAGTTTAAAGAGTCCTACTGTAGTAGACATGATTACGGTGTAGGCTTTTATCCTGCATGTTTATCATATGTCGTCGCGTCTGAGAATGTAATTACTCCATGTATTGAATTCGATAATCCACTAGTTGATTGAATATGCAAATTAGTTAGCTTCGTCCCATAACTTAACACATACGATGTTCTTATCGATGTCGCGTTTACTAATGGCGGAATATTGACATTTTTGTTGAAAAATTGTGCATAAAATACATTTTAATATCATATGATAAATAGAAACTTGCATTTGTGTCCATGTATTTTTGAATTTATTAAACTTGTTGAGGAAAAGGGATAAAATGCAAGGCATTTTTGCCTCGCATTTTATCCCTTTTCGTCAACTCGTTTAATAAATCCAATAATACATGAACATGAATGCAAGATCTGCTATATAACATAGTCTATATGATTCTGGATATAAAAATACGCTACTCGCCTTGTAAACCAGGGATCTCAGGATCGATCCCGGGCTTCTCCAGACTTTCGGATGAGTCTTTAAACCGAGGTCCCGTTTCCGTATGACCTTAGCTGTTGGTGGGACGTAAAACTAAAACTCACTCACTCACTCTGGATATAAAATTAGTCTATTTGTATTTTGTATATGTTTTCAGATTTCTTAACATTCTGCATGCCATTCTCCAAGCAGACGAGTCATACTTCAAGGTCGTTAAAGGCTTCATGTCATATGACTTCCCTGGACCAATCACAAAGTTGCTGATCAGTATGATTCAGAGTCAAGTAAGCGCTGCTGAAGACACAAGTAAAGAGATGATGATATCCTCACTCAGTTTCTGGACCAAACTTGTCATGAGGATTCCAAAATGGTTTCAAGACAGGTTAGTATGAGTACCATAAATCATTCCTATTTTTCATGCATTAACCCTTTGCATGTGGGAAACCCCTATAGGGATTCCTTGGCTAACAGAATTTTCCATCAAAAATAGAATAAAACTGAAAAATAGGCCTGACAGCCCTTATATGACAAGTTTGATTCCGGACTGCTCCAGACTTTCGGATGAATCTTTAAACCAAGGTCCCGTCTCCATATAATTTTAGATGTTGGTGGGACATAAAACCCAGACCCTCAGTGTCAAAGGGATCTAGGTGCCCAGATAGTGACCTACAAGTCGGCACTGTATTGTCAAAGAGATCCACCTCCCGCTCCAATCACCATGAGTCACTGATAGTTGGACTGAGCATGTTCATCTCGATCTGATGCACTAGGGCCTGACCCTCAATGTCCACAAGCGGGCCTCAGTAGCTCATGACTGGTGATCAGGAGGATTTGGTTCGATACCTGCCGGGATTGGCAACATTCTTTCGTGGAGATTGATCATGAAATCTTTTCTACAGTCATTTTCTGCCTTACGCTGATTCAAGAAGGGCAGTTGTCAGTTTCTGGTGAAAGAATGTGCACTGTACTGGTTAACCGCTTATGTATAAGTCTGCCCAGGAAAAGTTTGGATAGGTAAACTGACTGGCTCTATATGACCTAAATAGTGTTGACTGGGCCATTAATTTCTAATTCAAATAAAAATGCAACATAACACACATATGCAGTTAACTTAATGTATGCCTCAGCTAGGAGCCTTTACAATATTGCCCTTTAAGGGGAATGAGAACACCTGACAGATTTTTCTGCCAGATTTCAAAGGGAGTTAACTTTTGGGACTTCCTGTTCGCTTTTCTATAAGCCCTGTCCCACTGAAAAAAGGGGTCTACTCTTAAAGGAAAGAATTTGCTCCTCAGGAGCAAATTCTTTCCTTTAAGAGTTGACCCCTATTGACATGGGAGGCAAAAAATACTTTTGCGGGAGTTGCCTACCCTGAAGATGTATCCATTCCCCTTAAAGCTTAGCTTTTTGTTTTCAGGAATTGTTGTTGTGCTCTAGACCATGTCATAGAAACTGCCTTTTCCTTCACCCCAGCTATGAACAGTATTTATCTGGTTATACAAGAACAGTATAAGGTAAATATCAGGGACTAGTTGTTCAAAGCTTTGTTCTGGTTGTTCAAAGCTTTGTTCACTACAAAAGCTACTCAAATTTTTTCAACAAAAATATTGGCAAATTTGCCATATTGATCAGTTTTAACAATATGTTAACTTTTTGCAGTGTTCAGTCTAGGCTGCGCCATTGTGCCCTGGGCCCGCTTTTTACATGAGGGGCACACTAGAGATCATTATACCCCGACATACGAAGTATGTCAGGGGGTATATAGTTTTCGTCTTTCCGTCCGTTCGTTGGTTCATTGGTTCGTTCGTTTCTTAGTTAGTTAGTTCATTAGTTCGTTCGTTCATTCGTTTGTTCGTTTGTACTTCCGTCTGTCCCGACGTTCGTCAACCTTTATGACAAAGTTTTGTGTTAAACCTTTTTCATTGCTCATATCTCTCTAACCACATGTTAGATTCTCTTCATAGTTGGTAAAGGATATCTCTATAGCATTACTTTTCACATGGAATATCTAAGCCCCTGGGTCAAGCCCCTGGGTGGGCTGTCTGTCCGTTAGTCAACTTTTACGCCAAAGTTTTGTGTTAAACCTTTTTCATTGCTCATATCTCTGTAACCACTTTTTGGATTCTCTTCATATCTGGTACAGGATATCTCTATAGCATTACCTTTCATTTGGAATAACCAAGCTCCCGGTTCAAGCCCCTGGGTGGTCTGTCCGTTTGTCTGTCCGTTCATCAACGTTTACGTCAAAGCTTTGCATTAAACCTTTTTGATTACTCATATCTCTGTAACCTCATGTTAGATTCTCTTCATATTTGGTAAAGTATATCTCTATAGCATTACCTTTCATATGGAATATCTAAGCTCCTGGGTCAAGCCCTTTGGTGGGCTGTCCATCCGTTCGTCAACTTTTATGTCAAAGTTTTGCATTAAACATATTTCATTGCTCATATCTCTGTAACCACACGTAAGATTCTCTTCGTATTTGTTACAGCATATCTCTATAGCATTACCTTTCATATGGAATATTTAAGCTCCTGGGTCAATGCCAACCCAATGTCCTGGGTGGGCTGTTCATCCATTCATCAACTCTTAGTCAAAGTTTTGTGTTAAACCTTTTTGATTCTCGTAACCACATGTGAGATTCTCTTCATATTTGGTAAAGGATATCTCTATAGCATTACCTTTCATATGGAATATCTAAGCCACTGGATCAAACCCCTTGGGCTCTTCCTTCGTTCGTCAACTTTTACGTCAAAGTTTTGTGTGAAACCTTTTTCATTGCTCATATCTCTGTAACCATGTTAGATTATCTTCATATTTGGTACAGGATATCTGTGTAGCATTACTTCTTATATGGAATATGGACTGTATATGCAAAGAAGCTATAGACATAGGAATTTTCAGCAGAGGCCATGGCACTGGCGGGGGGTATATATGCCCCACCGGGCACTTTGTCTAGTTTTCATGCCCCCCCAAGAATCTTTGATTTGGGGGGCATGTAGTATTTGCCCTGTCTGTTTGTTTGTCTGTCTGTCCGTGTCTGTTTGTTTGTGTGTCTGTCCGTCACAAAAACTTTAACCTTGATCATAACTTCAAAAGTATTTGACCTAGCCCCATGAAACTTCACACACTTATTCACCATCACAAGTGCTACATTCTGACCAAGGGTCATAACTCTTTTGTCATTTTTGGCTGAATTATCTTGCCTTGAAATTTTGCAAAAACTCAGAAATTGGCTCCCAAGTGGGGCATTGGTCACCTATAGAGACAGCTCTTGTTTGAGTCATGGTTAGGTTGATCCACTGAGGATTAGTCATAGTGCCAGGAGGGATGTTTTATCAATGAATAATATGCTCTGTGTTCTCATTTGAATTTCCTCATTTTGAGATACAGTAAAATTCCGCTATTAAGACCACTTAAAATTAAGACTAAATCTGCTTTTAAAAGCTTACTGAGAAGGTTTCGGTTATTCTTTATTTGGCTTTTGTAGTAGTTTCTGTACCCAGTGTCTCCAAATAAGAGACCACCTTTGGAACTGTTCAAAAGTGGTCTACAGACCACCTTTGGAACTGTTCAAAAGTGGTCTGTAGACCACTTTTGAACAGTCCCAAAGGTGGTCTTAATATCGGAATTTTACTGTATTGATTACACAAACAACATACAGTTGCATGATTAAATGAGAAAAGAAATCTGAGTTATCCCTTGCTATCTTGGGCTTGTCGTCATGTTAACAAGTCTGTGTAATGAACAACCCCAACATCCCACTTGATATAGAGAAAACTAGGGTTTACGGGGGTGTACATTATTTTTCTTATTCCGCTCCAATGAATAGGCTGTGGGTACTCATTAGAACAGCCTCAATGAGGCCATTCTAATGAGCATAGGTTGTTGGTACTCATTAGAACCTCCCCAATGAGAAGGTTCTAACGAGCACCCACATCCAATGTTTGTAGTATACATAAGAAAAAAATAACAAATTTCATTAGAAAAGTAGCAATTTTGGATATGTGAAATAATGTACTATGTCACACAGCATGTTATTGTAATGGAAAATGAGAAATATCTGAGCTACGAGGACTGTTCAAATATGAATGCAACTAAGCACATAAAAATGATTCTGTGATAGATTTCGATGAAAAATTTATTTTGTCCCCTCAAAGTATTCCCCTTTAACAGATATACAAACTTTCAGTCTTCTGATCCAATCATTGAATGCATTTTGTTAGTCTTTTCGAGGTATACTATGAAGGCACTGGAATATTGCAGAACTGAGGTGTTTGCGCTGTACAAATTTTCGACCAGAAAGGTATTTTTTCAGCCGCGGGAACAAAGAAAAGTCACACGGGGCAATGTCAGGGGAATACGGGGGTGAGGGAGTTCAACAACCTTTTCCTGCTTCAGATAGTCTTGCACAATGAACGCCTTGTGCGATGACGCATTGTCATGTAGCAATCTGACATTGGCCAAACCAGTTGGGGGTCTTCGTTCTTTGAAATATTTCTTCAATTTTCAAAGAACTTTATTCTTGTAAAACTTCGCATTTACATATTTGCCTTTAGGCACAGCAACCTGAATAGCAGGGCCCTGATTTGAAAAGAATATGGCATACATTACCTCCTTGATGCTTATGGTCCGCTTTGCAATACATGGTCTTTTGCAATACTTTGTTGCCCATATTTTGTTCTGAATCTTTCGTTTTGGCTCAAAAAAGTGAACCCATGTCTCGTCACCTGTGACAACATAAGCGAAATACAGTGCATTGTAATTTGGAAACTTTTTAAGCAACTTCTTGGCGCACTGAACGCGTGTCTTTTTCTGCTCATCTGTCAACAGATGGGGAACCCATCTAGCACAGATCTTATTCATTTTCAAATCCCGTTTCAGAATTGTATGAGCTGCTCCTAATGAGATGCCAACCATACTAGCTATTTGCCTAGTGGTGTATCGTGCATCGGTAGCAACTATTTCTTTCACTCTAGCAACCATCTTGGCAGATGTTGCTCTTTTTGCCCGAGGATCATGTGGTGCATCTTCTGTTGAGCCTACCCACAGCTGAATTTCTTACACCAACGAAAAACTGTCGGAAAAGACATTTCATTATGCCCATAAACCGAACATATTTCATCAAAAATGTCTTTGCACCGTATACCAAGAATACAACGATTCTTAATATAGGACTGTATTTCAACGGCGTACTCTGACCTTCTTCCAACCATGTTTTGTATTAGTATACAAGAGTAGACAGTGTTTATCAATCGATTTACATGGCTAAAGTGCATGGATTTTAACAGGTTTGGTATCAATGTATAGGTAAAATGTTTTTCTACGCTGTGATATTTATTTCCAGGTGATTTTCGCATTAATGCATGAGAAAACGTTCTACTTGCATTCATATTTGAACAGTCCTCGTATTCCTTGCTATCTAGAGCTAGTAAATAAATTCCCTAATGACTAAAAAACAAGTTCAGATCAGACAAGCTATCATTTATTTCAAAATGACGTCTGCTGAAAAAAATACCCAGCATGCAAAGTGTTAAAAGGTCAAATGGGTCATGTCAAGTGAAATAGAGACTTCCAGCCTGCGTGCCCTTTCAAAACATTTGGTTGAAAATGCATTAGGTGTTTTTGATTCTCTGAAGGGTTTTTCAAAGTAATTGATTCACGTCTAAAGCCTTCTACATGTATTTCTTTTTGCAGAAATTTTGTCGGGAAGAGAAAGGTCATGGTGTAATATCATCAGTTGTCAGTTGGGTCACCTCTGGAGTTACCCTGCCATCCTTCATTGAGAAATATTCCTACCCAGAATGCAGTTGGCTCATGTATATGTTACTGGCAGCAGAGAACCAGTATGAAAGGGATACTACTCTTTGGCCATCCATGCAAGATGAATTACTTGATAATCCCAAAATGGGAGTGGACCAAGCTTTGAAGGTACACCTTATCCTGCCCTTATCAATACAGGTCTTCTCTAGGAGGAAAACAAATTCTTTCTTTTAAGAGTAGACCCCCCCCCCTTTTGTTAACAAAAAAACACAAAAGCTATCTTTTTTTGTAAAAAGTGATATAAATCATGTCAGTTGTGTCAAGTCATCTTAACCAGTTTGAAATACATTATTACAATACAATACAATACAATATAATGCAATACATTACAATACAATAATTTTAGGCAACTTAACCTAACACGTTCATAGCTAAACTGATAGGCAGGCAAATGCAGTAAAAATATGTTTCGAAATTATGTTGATAAAACTGACAATATAATTACATTTATTTGTCACATTTATAAAGTAAGTGTGTGTTACATAAAATGGAGCAAAGACTTTATTTTTAAGTCTTAACCCAAAGACAAAAGAAGCCAAGAATCAACCTAGGAACACTAGTTCAGGAGTAGTGTAGCTTAACCAGTCCACACAGTGACTTGTTAGCAACACATACATGTATATTAAACCACTTAGTTACCCATCACGAAAACACACCTATATAATTTGGACCCCCTTGAATCCCATTTTATATAGTAAAACTTGGGTTTACAGGGGTAAACCTTATTTTCTTATTTTTGCTCTAAAATATAGATTGTTGGTACTCGTTAGAACCGCCTTGATGTACCCACAATCTATATTTTGAGCAGAAATTAGAAAAATATCACAATTTTCATCCTAAAATTTTCCTTTTTTTCGGCGATAAAGGTAACAATGTATTTGTATAGGTGTGTTTTCGTAATGCCATCCACTTGCAGCTAACATTCTAAATATTTTTCTTGTTTGAGGAAATCAGGTTGTCATTTTCATATGAATCATCTGCATTGGGAAAATCAGGCTTGACATTTTTTGTGACTCAGATGTTTCACATGAAAATAACAAACCTGATTTTCTCTCAGAAAAGGGGGATAAGGAAGAGAAAATGTCATCTGCTGTGTCATACTCAGTGCTTCAAGGTTTAAAATAAGTTGTATATATGCGCTTGACTGTAAAGTTTGCATTTTTCTCTTCACAGAAGTGTGTGATGAAGTTAAAGCTAGACCAGGCCCCAGGACTTAGCAGACTTGGTATTTATAGATTTGCTCAACAAGCTATAGACATGCCACATGACCATCCGGCAGCCATCTTGATGTGGCAGAAATTTTTTGTCTGCTATTTGGGTAGAACTTCCACAAGGACAAGGTGAATAAGATTTGAAATCCTGTAACTTACGTAATCTGCTGAATTCAAGCATGAGCAGACGAGATTTATGTCCCCCAACAAGGGTGAGGGGGGTGGGGGGGCATATTGTTTATGTTGTGGATCCTGTTTGCGTTAGAAATGGCATGGGCGTTGGCATTGGCGTCGGCGTCAGCATAGCCTGTTTGGGAGCACTATATCTGCTGAACCTATTGATGGATTCCGACGAAACTTGCATGGTTACATCACTAGGTTGACCTTAACCATATTTTCAAGGACACAGGCCCCTAAAAACTATCTGCATCATATCACCCTATCTCATAGGGGCTTGAAGAAATATATGGGCTGCATGATGCTTCCACGCAGAGCTGAATCCGGCCCGCACACCAGTACTGGTAAACCGCTTAGAGGATCTAAGCCTGTCCAGGAACCGCGGTGCGAGGGGGACCGTCCATGCTAATAATCCCTATTGGTTTCATTGGGCGACAGGGCTTGAGATGTCATTTCATCTCAATGTCGGGTAAAAGTCCCACAAACTTGGAAGCAACGTCTCTAAAATGACCTTTACAGTGTTGACGGGGACGTTAAACCTCAAATCAAACAAATCAAATCTCATGAACGAATTCATGAAACTTGCTCAAACATGGTACACTATATCTTTGCAACCTATCAAAGAATTGAAAAGATTTTGGTGACATTGACCTCACTTTCAAATTTACAAGCTCCTATATATTGTCAGTTTAGGCAAACAATGGCTTTTCTGCACCCTGTCTCATTTAAGAATTGATGAATGTTGGTCAAACTTGGTACAACAAAAATCCCAACCTACCAAAGATTTCATTAGATTTTGGTGATGTTGACTTGTTTTAACCCATTCAGTACTGGAAATCCCTAAAGGGATACCTTGGCAAACAGTGCAGGCCCAGATCAGATACCGCAGAACGCAGCGTCTGATCAGGGCCTACACTGTTTGCAAAAAGTTCAGGCATTTTCCAAATAAATTTTGAAGAAAACACAACTTGACACCAATAAATTTTGAAATGGACTGCTGCTATATATAAGGTGGAAGATTCCATTTGGTACAAAAAGGGTTTAGGTCACAGGCTCCTGAAAACTGTCCATTTATGGCCAAAAATGGCTTGTATGCACCTCAGATTTTGGTGACCATAACCTAGTCTAGGTCAAATGGGTGTTTAAATTACATTTCTAGGGGTGGGTGGGGTGGGGTGGGGAGGGGCATTGTTTTCCTCCAAAAACATTTCTAGTTAATTTTCTTTTAAACTATTCCAGAGGCCCCCCCCCCCCCCACCCGTCGGGGCTTGGAGAAATAGGCTTGGCTGCATGATGCTTCCATGCAGAGCTGAAACCGACCACACATAAGTACTGGAAAACCGCTTAGGAGGTCTAAGCCTGCCCAGGCAAAGTGGTGCGAGTCTGACATTCCATGCATATAAACCCTTCTGGTTTCATTAGGCTGCAGGGCTTGAGATGTCATTTCATCTCAGTGTCGGGTAAAAGTACCACAAAATTGGAAGCAACGTCTCCAAAAGGACCTATGTAGTGTTGAAGAGGACGTTAAACCTCTAATCAAACAAACAACTATTCCAGGGGAAGGAGGAAAGTTTCATGAAATAGATAAATTTGAAAAAAAAAAAAAAGGCATGCCTATTTTACCTGGCTTTGCCAGTGGTTACTGATTAAGGATATTCTCAATGAGCTGTGTGAATTTTAGTTACACCCAAACTACTTTCATAAAACTGTGCAATATAACACCATAGCCCAGATGAGAGGGTGTATCCATATATTATTTTTCTTATTTCTGCATGAAAACCTACTTTGTGGGTACCCAATAGAAGTGCCTTGCAGAGGCAATTTTAATGACTACCAACAACATACGTCTGCATGAACAACATATTTTTTTGTTCAGAAATAAGGAAAATAGTAGTACTTTTCAGACAAAAACAGCACCTTATCTGGAACTATGATTAACACGTCATGTATTTCAGATAACATGGTTTCTAGATAATCTCAAAAAATGTATAGATTACATTATTTAGGAAAATGGTAATTTTTCAGAATAAATTAAAATACTATACTTTTTGTCGCACCTGCTTTAGCAGGAAGACATAGGCGTGCAAGTTTCCGTCTGTCCGTCCGTCCGTTCGTGCATCCATCTGTCTGTCCGGTTGTCCGTCCGTCTTTCCCTCAACATTTTACACTGTGTGTCTTGTCATCACAACTCCTCCTACAGTTTCATACCGATTATTTTCAAACTTTACGTGTGTTTTTGTCATGGTATGAGGATGCGCATTTGGTTTGGACTTTATCGTCGGATCATTTTTTGTCACTTTTTCCACATTGTGATCTTAGTCAGTCATTTTTAACCTTCAATTGATATATGATAGGTACCTCTTGTCATCGCAACTCCTCTTGCAGTTTTATACCCATCATTTTGAAACTTTGCATGTGCTTTCGCCATGGTATGAGGATGTGCATGTGGTTTCGACATAATTTTCAGAATATTTTTTTCCACTTTTTGCACATTATGAACTTAGCCATTTTTAAGCTTCATTTAATATATGATAGGTACCTCTTGTCATCGCAACTCCTCCTACAGTTTCATACCTATTATTTTCAAACTTTGTGTGTGATTTTGCCATGGTATGAGGATGCGCATGTGGTTTGGACGACTTTATCTTCGGATAAATTTTTGTCACTTTTTTCACATTGTGAACTTAGTCATTTTTAACCTTCAATAGATATATGATAGGTACCTCTTGTCATCGCAACTCCTCTTGCAGTTTTATACCGATCATTTTGAAACTTTGCATGTGCTTTTGCCATGGTATGAGTATGCGTATGTGGTTTGGATTTTATTGTCGCATCATTTTTTGTCACTTTCTCCACATTGTGAACTTAGTCATTTTTAACCTTCAATTGATATATGATAGGTTTGAGGATGTGCATGTGGTTTCGACATAATTTTCAGAATATTTTTTTCCACTTTTTGCACATTATGAACTTAGCCATTTTTAAGCTTCATTTAATATACGATAGGTTCCTCTTGTCATCGCAACTCCTCCTACAGTTTCATACTGATTATTTTCAAACTTTGTGTGTGATTTTGCCATGGTATGAGGATGTGCATGTGGTTTGGACTTTATCTTCGGATAAATTTTTGTCACTTTTTCCACATTGTGAACTTAGTCATTTTTAACCTTCAATTGATATATGATAGGTACCTCTTGTCATCGCAACTCCTCTTGCAGTTTTATACCGATCATTTTGAAACTTTGCGTGTGCTTTCGCCATGGTATGAGGTTGTGCATGTGGTTTCGACATAATTCTCAGATTTTTTTTTTTTTCACTTTTTGCACATTGTGAACTTTATAGCCAATTTTAAGCTTCAGTTGTTATACAATAGGTACCTCTTGTCATCGCAATTCCTCTTACAGTTTTATATTGATCATTTTAAAACTTTGTGTGTGTTTTTGCTATGATATGAGGATGTGCATGTGGTTTTGACTTTATCTTGGGATCAACTTTTATCACTTTTTCCACATTGTGAACTTAGTCAGTTTTTTACCTCACATATATAGGCTATGGATTCTTCTCAAAGCCCTATATTCATTTCTTCTGCCTTAAATAAACTTTTATTTTTTTGTGTGGGGCAGGTGGGGAGCAGGTGCGACATCAACTTCACAGAAGTTGAATCTCTGGTTATTTGGACATAACATGGTTGTTTGACTTACATTGTTTATGCTTTTCACCCCAAACACCAGTTTTATAAAGAGGCTTGGGTGTACTTACATTCCTTATGGCCTTTTGTTTCCTAACAGTTACTGTAGTTTACTGCTGTAACAGGTAAAATTGACTGATGGCAATAAAATGTTTAATAACTATTTTTTCAGCCTTCCACAGCGAGCCAGTATAGGAGAAAGGTTCTTCACAGGACTGAGCTATTCTTCCATGCTGAAAAAGATGAAAAAGAGGCTGGGACAAAGTGCTGACTTTTACACCAAGCAAGCTTCTGATAACAGAGATCAGGAAGAAGGTGTGTTGGAGCTTATTGACTTAAATACATTTATACTTAGTCTGTTAAAGTTAAATTTGAAAGTAGATTTTTTAGAACATTAAACCTTGCAAAAGTTAAATTTGAAAGTAGATTTTTTAGAACATTAAGCCTTGCAAAAGTTAAATTTGAAAGTAGATTTTTTAGAACATTAAACCTTACAAAAGTTAAATTTGAAAGTAGATTTTTTAGAACATTAAACCTTGCAAAAGTTAAATTTGAAAGTAGATTATTAATAACATTAAACCTTGCAAAAAATCTTGCAAAATGAAATATTCTGTAAAAGGGTAATCCTTTGGAAGCAATACACAACTGAAAATTGCAGTGCTTGGGGCCAGACAAGCTAATTTCAACCAAATAGGCCTCATCATTGACTCTCAAATATTTTCAAAATTCCACACTGAAATCAATGATCCCAAAGGACTAGAAAACTATTTTGAAGTCCAGTAAATAATTTTTAGCACAAACTTATTCCCCTTGATTTTCAAAAATAATTTTGCTTTTCACACACTTGATGATGATGCAGTATGAGGACATATCCCTGGAAATTTATACCAACAGTCATTCTTAACCCATATAAGCTTTGTTTCCTATAAAGGGACAGTAACAAACAGTGTAGTCCCTGATCATATGGCCACCAGTGCTAAAAATAGAAAAAAAAATGTTTGAAATGACATCTATATCCTTGGACAATTTCATTCTAACTTTATGTGCTCTCTACCTGGGCCCAGTTTTTCAAAACTACCAATGTCATTAGTTAACATATCATTAAAGCTTTGATCATTGTGCCCCTGCCTATTCGAAGAATAGCGGAAGGGCATTAAGTTTTACCCCTGTCCGTCCGTTCGCCCGTCCCGACATCGTGTCCGGGCTATAACTCCTAAACCGTATGGAATATATTCATGAAACTTCACAGGTGCATTCATCACACTGAGACGATGTGTCATGAACAAAGAAGACAACTCTTGTGCATTGTTGGTTTTTGAATTATCTGCCCTTGACTTAGTACCATATAGTAAACCGTGTCTGGGCCATAACTCCTAAACCGTATGGAATATATTCATGAAACTTCACAGGTGCATTCATCACACTGAGACAATGTGTCATGAACAAGGAAGACAACTCTTGCATTTTTTGGTTTTTGAATTATCTGCCCTTGACTGAGTACCATATAGTAAACAGTGTCCGGGCCATAACTCCTAAACCGTATGGAATATAATCATGAAACTTCACAGGTGCATCCATCATACTTGGACGATGTGTCATGAACAAGGAAGACAACTCCTGCTTGTTTAGTTTTTGAATTATCTGCCCTTGACTTAACATCCATATATAGTCAAATGGTATGTTGTGTCCGGGCCATAAATCCTAAACTGTTTGGAATATATTCATGAAACTTCACAGGTGCATTCATCACACTTAGACGATGTGTCATGAACAAGGAAGACAACTCTTGCATTTTTTTTTTGAATTATCTGCCCTTGACTTAGTACCATATAGTAAACCGTGTCCGGGCCATAACTCCTATACCGTATGGAATATATTCATGAAACTTCACTGATGCATTTATCACACTGAGGCGATGTGTCATAAACAAGGAAGACAACTCTTGCATTTTTGGTTTTTGAGTTATCTGCCCTTGACTTAGTACCATATAGTAAACGTGTCCGGGCCATAAATCCTATACCGTATGGAATATATTCATGAAACTTCACAGGTGCATTCATCACACTGATGTGTCATGAACAAGGAAGACAACTCTTGCATTTTTGGTTTTTGGATTATCTGCCCTTGATGCATATATTTTATGATTGATTTAAAGTACATTTGTAATATTTTTTATGAATGGCATTTGGCAGGGGCATCCGTGTCCTTTGGACACTTTTTCTAGTTTGATATGGATCTTTGCTGGAAAAATGTGAGCACATATTTTTCAGCAAAAATACCAAAATTTTAGATATTGTACTTGCTAGAACAGTTAACAATATGACCACTAACGAGCTAGTTAGGCTAAAGAGGCTTTGAAAACCAGCCTCAGTATTGCTAAAAGGGTTATGCTCTGTTGAACAAGATAGTTGCAAGAGCAGAAAGGAAAAAAAAATATGATTTTTAAAAACCAACTTTTCATGAAACTTTTGTGTCGGTTTCATATAAACTTTACAGTAATGTTGCCTAGGTAGGTCCATATGAAAATAGCTAAAAAAAATGGCCATTGGAACTAAAATTTGAAAAATTATATGACAACTTCTCAGGCCAATATGCTTGTTTGAATTGAGGTTTTACGTTCCCTTCAACACCATTTAGGTCATTTTGGAGACTTCGCTTCTGATTTTTAGCTCACCTGTCACGTAGTGAAGAGGTGAGCTTTTGGGATCAATTTTTGTCCGTCGTCCGTCATGGTTGTGTGCATGCGTAAACTTTTTCTTCAAATGACATCTCCTCCTAAACCACTGATCGGATTTTAACCAAACTTCACAGGATTGATCCTTAGGTGGTCCTGTTTCAAAGTTGTTCAAATGGTTCCGGTCCATTGCACATCTAGGTCACAGGAGCTAAAAATAGATTTTTTAAGAAGAAACTTTAAAAATCTTCTTCTCTGAAACCGAAAGTCCCAGGTTTTCAATATTTGGTATAAAGCTTCATCTAGTGGACCTCTACCAAGATTGTTCAAATTATGGCCCTTGGGCCAGAAATGTCCCAGCTCCGGGGGCCTTTGGGTTTACATAGGCTTATATAGGGAAAATCTTAAAAAATCTTCTTCTCTGAAACCACAAGGCCAAGGTCTTTGATATTTAGTGTGATGCTCCACCCAGTGGACCTCTACCAAGATTGTTCAAATTATAGCCCTAGGGCCAAAAATGCCCCCACCCTGGGGGCCTTTGGTTTTACATAGGCTTATACAGGGAAAATCTTTAAAAATCTTCTTCTCTGAAACCGCAAGGCTCAGATCTATGATATTTGGTGTGAAGCTTCATCTAGTGGACCTCTACCAAGATTGTTCAAATTATAGCCCTCTGGCTAAAAATGCCCCTGCCCCGGGGACCTTTGGTTTTACATAGGCTTATATAGGGAAAATCTTTAAAATCTTCTCTGAAACCGCAAGGCCAAGGTCTTTGATATTTGGTGTGAAGCTTCACCTAGTGGACCTCTACCAAGATTGTTCAAATTATTGCCCTTGGGCCAAAAATGCCCCTGCCCCGGGGGCCTTTGGTTTTACACAGGCTAATACAGGGAAAATCTTTAAAAATCTTCTTCTCTGAAACCGCAAGGCTCAGATCTTTGATATTTGGTGTGAAGCTTCATCTAGTGGACCTCTACCAAGATTTTCAAATTATAGCCCTGGGGCCAAAAATGACCCCATCCCCGGGGCCCTGTAGTTTTTCATAGGCTTATATAGGGAAAATATTTAAAAATCTTCTTCTCTGAAACCACAAGGCTCAGGTCTTTGATATTTGGTATGAAGCTTCACCTAGTATAGCCCTTGGGCCAAGAATGTACTAGAGACACTGATTCTCAGTAGAGTGGGACTTTTACCTGACATTGAGATGAAATGACATCTCAAGCCCTACTGCCAAAAAAATCAATGGGGTTTATATGCAGGGACAGTCCGATCTACTCCACTTTGCCTGGTCAGGCTTAGACCTTTTAAGTGGTTTATCAGCACTCATGTGTGGTCCCTTTTAGCTCAGCAGGGAAGCACCAAGTAGCCCAATCTATTTCGTCAAGCCCCAATGGGCAGGAGCCCTCATGAAAACAGTACTGCTCTATTGAACAAGATGGCCACCAGAGCTGAAAATGCCTTTTAAATAACAACACTTAAAGTCCTTGGGCCCGTTTCAATTAACTGAAATTAGAAAAACCATTAAATGACACTGCTCATAAACTCTTGGGTGAGATTTATTCAAACTGCACAGGAATTGTGCCTTGGTGACCCTCTACCAAAACAGCTAAAATGGTTCTTCTCCATTAAACATGATGGCTGCCTGAGCTGAAAAAAGGAGAAAAAATACAGTAAACTTCCACTATTAAGACCACCTAAAATTAAGACAAAATCTGCCGCTGAAAACTTACTGAGAACGTATCAATCATTCTTTCTTTTTGTTTTCCACACTCAGTGTCTCCTAAAAAGAGACCACCTTTGGGACTGTTCAAAAGTGGTCTTAAAGACCACTTTTGAACAGTCCCAAAGGTGGTCTTAATATAGGAATTTTACTGTATCCTTGAAATCTTCTCTTAACTCAGTGGCATCATTTCTATCACAAGCTATGACTCATTTTGAGCTCATGTGAGCAGTCCAGGGCCATCACGGCCCTCTTGTTTATTATACCCCCAGCATACGAAGTATGCAATGGGGGTATATAGTTTTTGTCTTTTCCGTCTGTGTGTCCGTAAACAATTATTTTGTGTCAAAGATATCTCAGGAACTGCTTCACATAGAAACTTGAAATTTTGCACACATGATCAGTATGACTACTTGTATTGTGGGAAAGAAAATAAGGGCCAAGGGGTCAGGCCTTTTAGAGTTATTTCCCTTTGTAGTTCTTGTTTCAGCTGAGGTGATGGCACTGGCCGGGGGTATACGTGCCCCACTGGGCACTTTTGTCTAGTTCTCTTGCTCTTTCAGATGAGACTGACAGAGAGATTGATGAAACCACCAAGCAGATCAATAACAAATTAGCGAGACTGTTCCAAACCTTCCAGCTGTGGCTAGAAGAGCCTCTACTCCATGATGCCTCGCTGTACCTGCCCAGTCTTCCACAGCAATACCAATCTGATAGGCTGCTCATGGTCTTCCAGAATCAGACAGTAAATACAGGCATGGGAATTTTCCGGATTGATCCGGAATTCCGGATTTGAGAGTCCCGGAAATCGATCCTGAGATTCATGCAAATTCGAGGAGAAAATCCGGGGGGGGGGGGGGGTGGTAAGCGTGTATGTAGCGCGCCGAATTGGAAAGAAACGGCGCGCCAGCAGAGATGCTGTTCATGTGTGCAACGGAGTTCTCTATTGGTCCATATTGGATAGGATGCTTGGGATCGTCCAATCAGCTCCTCTCAGACTTTCAGCCAAAGACAGACAATTTATTCTGTGAACGCGCCAGGATAAAACGAGTGGAAAGCAGCTGCAAGAAGTGAAAAAATAAGCCTCATCGTTGAGCAGATTTAAGCATTAGTTACATGGATTGGAAGCACTGAAAGCACGTTTAAGGTATGTGGCATTTAATTACATTTATCATTTCAAAAAGTTCTATCATTTTGAAGAAGAAGGTGTTCTGAAACTTTGTTTACTTCACATTTCAGACACCCCACCCACTCTTCTTCACTCTGTCTTTGCCCAACACTTTTGAAGGCCGGGGTTATTATGGGCGGGGGGTGAACAAATCTGGCCTGCGCCTAGTGGGGGGAACCCCTGCTCAATTTTTTTTTAGGTGTGGACTTAGTTTTTTTTTTGGGGGGGGGGGGGTGGGGTGGTTGGGGGATAGGGTTGGGGAGGGGAGGGATTTGGATAACAAGTGGATTCTACTTTCATATGTCAAAAATGGTTACTTATGATCTCATTTTATTTGTACTCAAAAATAGGTTGTGGGTGCCTCTTTGAGGCAGTTCTAACGAGTACCCACAACCTATATATGTCTTGGAACAGAAATAAGAATAATGTAAACCGCAGTTTCCCTATATATCAATGGGTTTAAAGTCATGATGCTCAGTACACAGACTTCTTAATATGATTTTTTTGGGGAGGAGGTGGGGTGGATGGGAGGCTTTGCAGGGGTGTCACTCTTTTGTTTGTTTGATTTGGGGTTTAACATCCCCCTCAACACTGTAAAGGTCATTTTAGAGACGTTTCCAATTTTGCGGGACTTGTACCCGACATTGAGATGAAATGACAGCTCAAGCTCTGCCGCCCAGTGAAACCAATAAGGTTTTTAAGCATGGATGGTCTGACTCGCACCGCATTGTCTCGGCAGGCTTAGATCCTCAAAGTGGTTTACCAGTACTTATGTGTGGGTCGGTTTCAGCTTTGCGTGGAAGCATCATGCTGCCCATCTATTTCTTCAAGCCCCGATGGGCGCGTCTGAGGGGTGTAACTGATGTAAGTTTCTGACTGGTGAAATGAACACCGAACACATTCTTATGCCAAGAAATGTGATATATTTCTTTTATACACTTGGCGGGAGAGACTACTCTGGGGAAAAAATACCCACTGCAGGTCTGATGATGTCCTCTGAACTGTATGTATTTTGAATGAATATTCAATTCAGTGTTGCTTTACATTTTTTTTTATCATTTACAGATTATGGAATTTGTCACCAAACAGGATGATATGAAAAAGATTGACGATGGGGTCAAGAACAAGTGGCGATGGGAGTGGGTTGAAAACGATGATTTGCTGAGGCAGTACATCAGAAAGATTAAGCTACCTGGTCAGGCTTTCTGCATCTTGTGCAACAGAACGCTGAGGTATCAGTCAAGTGGTAAAAAGGATCTCCAGAGACACATTACAAGCCCTCCACACCAGGCTGCAATGAGAAATGTGAAGTCAAACTACAGCTTAGACAGTAAGCACTAATAATTATTGGTAACAAAACCTCTGGGTCAATTAACCCTTAGAAACAAGAGGGCCCCTGCTCGGAGGGCTGCTTGTGGGCCTCTGTAACTCAGTCTCATAAGCATTAGGGTCTGTCACCGGTGCGAGATTGAGCCGAACTTGGGTCACATGTGAGACGCCAATGGAAGGTCGTGTGTTCTTCTTAGGTACTTCCGTTTTCCTTGACCTCTGATTGATGATCGGCTTGAAAGGGCCGTAAAACCAAAACAAAAATGTTCTGAAAAAAAAACTCCACTTGTACCTGAACAAATTGGGAAACCTTTCAGTCATTTTTAGATTGGTTTGTGAGTTAGGTAATTAGATATCAAATTTTTGTGACATCTTGATTTTGGAGAAGTATGCTAACAGATGTATTGTGCTATTTTAAAATACATGTATTTCATACTGGTAGGTTTCAACTAAGATAGTCTTGAATTTAAACAGTGTTGAACACAGTTTAATAAGCAGTACAAAAACAAATATCACGTTAGGACGATGAGTTACTAAAATACTGGCCAGGGTGGGAGTGTGGAAACAAGGTTTTATTTTTACACAGATAGAGAAAAAAATTATTCTCAGACCTCCATTTTGTTAAAGATGAAAAAGCAGGGTCATATGCAAAATGCTAACAAATATTTTTGCCTATTTAAGGCGCATGTCGGTGGCCTAGCTTTAATTAAAAGTGTTGTCTGTTAACCCATTTTGTACCAAAAGGAATCTTCCTCCTATATATAGCAAGAGTCCATTGCAAAATTTAGGGGTGTCAGGTTGTGTTTTCTTCAAAATTTAATAGGAAAATGGCTGAACTTTTTGCAAACAGTGTAGGCCCTGATCAGATGCCGCGTTCTGATCTGGGCCTGCACTGTTTGCCAAATACCCATTATGGGGTTTCTGGTACTATATGGGTTAATTATTAGGTCTCTCTACGCTGTGGGTTCGAGCCTTCCACGGGTCACATGTAAGACGCCAAGTTCCGCAATGCATCACTTAAACAAGTCCGTGAAATGAACACCCCCTACACCCCACTTAATATAGAGAATACAGGGATTGGTGGGGGTATACATTATTTTTCTTATTTCTTCTCCAAGACATAGGTTGTGGGTACTCATTAGAACCGCCTATTCTAGGTGGTTCTAACGAGCACCCACATCCTATAGTTGCAGTATAAATAAGAAATAATATCACAGGTTCTCATCAGAAAAGTAGCCATTTTAGAGATGAGAAAAATGCACTTTGTCGCATGGGTGTGTTATCATAATGGGAAGCTCAAAAGTTAGGTGTTTTTCTCTCATAGTACACTGCTCATATAAGAAAAAAAACACCAAACAAAAAAAAACTAAAGGCATTTCATACTAATCAGAAGTTTCTGGTTTTGTCATTGCAGGCTTCATAATTTCACCAAAGACAAAAGAAGAAACCTCTGAAACTGCTTCTGTACGACCAGTTGTCCCATTTAATGACAGAAAATTGAACATGGAGGCTCAACTTCTGGGATTCATGGCGGAGCGGGACATGCCATTCACGCATTCTGCTGATCTCATACAGCTTGCACAAAATATGGCAAAAGACATTAAGGTGTTAAATGCCATGTCCATGGATAGAACCACAGCTTCATACAAATTGAATTTTGGTGTGGCAAAATATTTTCAAGATAGGTTAGATAAGGTTCTACAAGGGACATTCTTCTCCTTGAATATGGATGAAAGTACTTCAGTCAAGAATGAAAAAATAGTTGCAGTTCTGGTCAGCTATTTTTCTGAGGAAGAAAGGCAAATAGTTGTGAAACATTTAGAGTCATTTAGTATCGTGACTGCAGACTCTTCTTCATTGTTTGATAAGGTTTGTGAGATGTTTAAGAGACACAATTTGCCTTGGAACAACCTGATATCTGTTCTATTAGATTCCTGTAACACAATGCGAGGAAAAAAGTCTGGTCTAGAGACACGAATGCGGGAAAAAGCCAGGCATCTGCTAGACATAGATGGTGATGCAGTGCACCATGCACACAATGCGGCCAAAGCCTTTGCAAAACCATTCGAGTACTTCATAGAAGGACTTTTTAAAGACATTCACTCAGATTTTCAATGGTCAGATGACCTGAGAAAGATTCTAGAGAAAATTTGTGAGATCATTGGAGTGAAATACACAATGCCCGAACGCTTCTTAGGTCATAGATTTCTTTCTGCCCATACTTTGGCTGTTGACACTCAGAGACTCTTTGATGCATTTACACTATTTTACTTTTCTTTCATAAAAGACAAGAAGGAAGTTGAAAGATATAAGTATATATATCAAGAGGTTATTAAAAGAAAAGACGTTTCAGAGAAAAGTCTAGAGGAGCTTCAGATGCAGAAAGCTAAACTATCAGCCAAAAAAATGACCAGAGATGGAGCCGAGAGAAAGGAGAGGATCATCAACAAACTATTTTATGAGAGAAAGACGACCAGGGTTCTTCTTAGTGTATATTCATCAGTACTGGAGGTTCTTAAAGAATACACACTACTGTTTCAAGCAAAAGAACCTATGGTGCACATTTTGCATGATGAACAGTCAAGACTTGTAAGAGAATTCCTAGGTTACTTTATTAAGCCAGAACTGTTGCCACAAGAGTCAAGGAAGATAACAAGTCTGGCGATTGACAATGAGAAGCTATGGCTTCCAGTAACAGACATGTTTGTTGGATCTTTGGCAAGGAAAGTCCTGCAGAAATCCAACAGTAAAGATCCAGCTATCCGAGAAATAGCAGAAAGACTTCAGAAAGCATATGTGAATTGTGGGAAGGTCCTTCAACAGAAAATGCCTATAAACAATAACCTCCTGAAGACACTCTCTGCAATTGATCCATGTGCAAGGGGGCACAGCTTAACCCTAAGATACCTCCTGAAACTTCCTGGACTCATTACAAATGTGCTGTCAGAAGAAGAAGAAACAGAATATGAGAAGGAAGTTCATCGGTTCAATAGTGATCCAACTGTTCCTCAATTCGACTCCGAGATGAGAATTGACCATTGGTGGGCAACAATAGAAAGTTATCCGTATTTAAGGAAGTTAGTCCTTGCTGCCTTAACCTGTTTTCATGGTCCCCTCGTAGAAGGGTGCTTTAACATTATGGGTGATCTAATGGATGCAAAGTCTAGTAGGTTAGGAGTGAATTCACTCAATTCGTTACAGACTGTGAAGTCACATTTGTCTTCTGAGGGTAGTCTGAAATTTTTTAATAGGAAGGACCACTTATACGATCCTGTAGTCCCTGGATTGGTAAATTGCATGATTAATGCAAGTAAAGAAAAAAAGAAAGTGCAAGCATTGAAAAAGAGTGAAAAAGAAGAAAGGAAACAAAGTCTTGAAATAAGGAAACAGAAGGTAGCCACAAAGAGGGCAGCAACCGAATTGGCATCAAAGGCAGTAAAAAGAGCTCGACTGGATCATTTCCAAAGGTGCAAGAAACCCAAACAGTAGAGTATGGAGAACACATGTAGAGAGCAGAGACCATTTTAAATCAACTATACGTTTACTTGTTTTGTGTTTTTGGACATGGACATGGACCATGTTTATTATTTTTTACATTTGAAAGTGGCATGAAGAAATCCGTAAACAACTTTTGGTTTAATGAAGTGAACTGCCTGACATTCAGCTGTGTTTTACCATTTTGAAGCTTTCTGTCGAAAAGAGATCAGTATGGCAATAAGGACTAATGGAATGATTAGTTTTATGCAGTCTTTTCACTTTTAATGTTACATTTGAATACCATTTCATGTGTTAATGGGACATGAGAATTTGGAGTTTGTTTAACCTATTAATTTACGAAATATATACTTTGCGTTTTCACCATTAAATATAACCAGTAAACATAGCAACAGATAAAGTATTTAGCGATAATTGAAGGATAGTTTTTGTTGATTCTCCATAAGGAAAACTATCCTCCATTTATCACAAAATAAATTACCTGTTGCTTAACAGTAACATATATTAATGAACACGAGCAGTATAGATCCAGATTAAAATCCATCTGATCAGGATCTACACTCTGTCATTCTGTTCATGAATTGAAAAAAATACATTATATTTAGTAATTTGATTGGTTATTAGTCCATTTAAGTAGCCATTTCCATACTGTATACATGTAAAGAGGCTTCCACACTGTATATGTTTGGAGGCCTATACTGTATACATATGTACAGAGGGAGATTTTTACTTTGACTTTAATTGGGCGGCAGGGATTGAGATGTCATTCCATCTCAATGTTGGGTAAAAGTCCCACAAAATTGGAAGCGACGTCTCCAAAATGACCTAAATAGTGTTGACGGGGACGTTAAACATCAAATCAAACAAACAAACAAACTTTGACTGAATTTCATTTTTAGGTATCTTTGTAGCCAAATCTAATAATTTTATAGGAAGCAAATGTCATGTAAATGGGGCAAGGAGAGCTAATCTAGCCACCTCCAGATTTGCTGAAAGTCATTTTCGGCCGGGGGGCTTCGCCCCCCTGGACCCCCTAGAGGGGCGCTGCCCCTTCACCCCGCTGGGGACTTGCAGCCCCCAGACCCCCGGCTTTTTCCTGATTGGCAGACTTGGCTTGTTCCCATGCCTGTAAATATTAGTGCTCTGTCAATTACTGTACAGTAGAACTTCAATGGCTTGAACTCCGTTGGCTCTTTTACCATGGATGAGTCGAACCCATTCTTGAGTCCGCGGGGAATTCCTCTAAATACGATTTAAGGATAATTTAGAGAGATTTTCTTCTTTTATCTTGCAAATGTATGCTGTGTGTACTCATTAGAATCGCCTCTATGAGGCGATTCTAATGAGTACACACAACATACATTTATAAAATAGAACACCGAAAAGATTCCCACATTTATCTCCATTATACCTCCTGGTTTGGCTCTTATAGTAACCCTTGGTGGCTCGACCTACTGCCGTCTCAAACAAATTTTCATGGACCCAGAGGGGTTCGAGACATCGAAGTTCGACTCTATTTGTATTAAGGGGAATGGGAACACCTGGCAGATTTTTCTGCCATATTTCGAAGGGAGACAACTTTTGGGACCTTCTGTTCGCTTTTCTCTAAGCCCTGTCTCAATGAAAAAGGGGTCTACTCTTAAAGGAAAGAATTTGCTCCTCAGGAGCCATTTTCTTTCCATTAAGAGTTGACTCATGTTGACATGGGAGACAAAAATATGTTTGCAAGTGTTGCCTCCCCTGAAGGTGTTCCTATTCCCCTTAAT
The DNA here is from genome assembly GCA_963580285.1 of Lucinisca nassula. Taxonomy (NCBI): domain Eukaryota; kingdom Metazoa; phylum Mollusca; class Bivalvia; order Lucinida; family Lucinidae; genus Lucinisca; species Lucinisca nassula. The sequence continues at coordinate 17,160,319 of OY757016.1, forward strand.
AAGCACTCAGAGTGGTTGGATATTTCATTTTATTACATTTGCAGTAGTGATTTACTGAAACTCAGTGAATTATAGTCTATAGTTCACAATTATAGTTATAATCTATAATTCACATTGGGGTCATAATTGCTAGGCGACATTGCTGATGTCATTTTTAACAACAGTAACAATAGTTGATGTTTAGCGGAAAATATGATAAAATCATGGAAATCAGACGTCAGTTTTCATGTCCAGTTGACATTTTTGAGGAAATACCGGCAACATGAAGATAAAAGTATGATTTTCTTGATAATACAGTTCTACTTTCATGACATTGTTGCATCTGTATTTCAAGCACAGGATGATTTTTTGCATTGAAATGAAAACAAGATGGCGACTGATTTTCAAACTAAACCATGCCTCCTGAAATTCATGCATTGACTGGAACTATTTTGGTAGGAAATCAGAAATCTGAATTTGAAAATTCAAAGGTAAAACATAAATGAAAATGTAATAAACAGTTTATTTTGTTGTTTTGATTGATTATGGAGAACTAATGCCCTCATGTTCTAAAGATTTCGTGTAAAAAAAAAAAAAACTTTGTTCGTTATCGCTCACTCGTTTTTTTTACTCGAAAGCCTTTGAACACTTGTGAATTATTTCTACTTATTCAATCAAGAAACCCAAATAAACTCTATCTAATCATAAAAACAAGCTCTAAGAAGTTCTCCTATTTAGCACACAGTCAGATGCAAATGCATACTCCTTCAGAATCAGAATTGTTACTGGTGACACGTCAAATGACATTCATACACCAGGACCTGTGATGTGGGAAGTTAGTCCCTAGCTCTAACCAAAGAGGTAAATTTAGCTACACAATCATCAGCACCTTCAGCTGTCGAAATAATCGAATCGGGAAGGGCATTCCAATCTCTAATGGTTCTGGGGAAGAACGACTCTTTATAAATGTCAGTTTTTGCGCTAAGGGTCTGAAATGCCAACGAATGGTGATTTCTACAGTGTCTAGCTGTGTCTAGTCCTTATGCTAATTTTAGACATGTTGGGTTGAATAAAACATGTCCAAAGTTGGCATATACAGTGAAATTCCGCTATTAAGACCACCTAAAATTAAGACTAATTCTGCTTTAAAAAGCTTATTTCGAAGGATGCAGTTATTCTTTCTTCGAATTTCCTGCACACAATGTCCTCTGCTCAGGGACCACCTTTGGAATTGTTCAAAAGTGATCTTAAAGACCACTTTTGAACAGTCCCAAAGGTGGTCTTAATATAGGAATTTTACTATATTAAAATACAATGAGTTTCTTTAATAAACACAAGTCAGCATTTTTCCCTCTCTATCATAAAAGCATATAATTGAAACTGGATCACGGTTTCCACAATTGATTATACTTTTGTCATACATGCATACTACGGGTCTTCAAGATCCAGAGAAAATTTTTGATTTTACCACCATTATTACAGTGAAACTTTGATGGTTCCAACACCCGTGGCTTACCATGGCTCTTTCGATTTCGTTCTTTAGTCCCCAGTAAAAAATTCCATAATTGCAGATATATTTGGGATATTTTAATATATTTGGGATATTTGTCTAATTTGATCTTGAAAAATGTATGGTGTGTGTACGCATTAGAATCACCTCAATGAGGTGATTCTAATGAGTACACACAACATTCATTTATTTTGAAGAAAATTGAAAAGATGTCCATATTTTGCCTCCTTACCTGGGTCTAAGATCAACCCTTGTTGACTCAAATTACCCCTGTTTTGAACAAATTTTCATGGTCCTAGACATGTTCGACCCATTGAAGTTCGACTGTACAGTCAACCCTCTTTATACAGACATTCCTTATAATGGCAAACTCTTTATAATGGCAATTTAGATGGTTTCGAGCAGTGTGGGCTTCCCTCGAGTTTGAAATGCACAAATCGACTCCATAGTCATGAAAGGGTCTTGTACTCTAATACTCAAGGAAACAAATGTTATAGAAATTTGTTAGAATCACCTTCGAGGCGATTCTAAAAAATGTCTATAATATTTCATAGAAATTGGTTCCAAGGCGATTCTAACAAATGTCTATAACATTTGTTTCTTGGAGTACTAATGGGGAAAAAGCCTTTTATTACCTATCATACTCCTAACTTGGATTCTTTTTAACAGCAAATTCTTTGTAACAGCACAATAATTGTGAACAAATACTGTCGTTATAACGAGGATCCTCTGTATATGGTAATTTTTCTGTATAATCTATACCTTCCTGTGCAGATTATCTAAAACCAAGTGATAAAGAACAACACACAGATAGCATAAAACAGGCTTTCTCGTGATATAGTCCATGTGAGCATAGCTGAGACACTAATTAGCTGCCAGTTTTGCTCAGAAATACTACTTCTTTTCCTGTTCAGCCTAGATCTTGAGAGAAACAAATTTTAACAACAAAGGTCGGGATTGTGACCGTGCACCTTATTTGCATTATCTGCTGGTTCCTAGTCTGAAGGTTATCAGTGTTGGAAAAACAGGTAACCTGACCCCCCTGACCTTGAAAGGTCAGGGGGGTCTGGTTACCTGTTTTTCCAATATTGACAATGTGCAAGCTGGGAGCCAGCAAATAATGCAAATATGGTGAATGTATAATGAATGGAGTTAAGTCACAGAGCAAAAAATTTCTACTTGCTCATCAAAGGTCTCTTGTGGTTTATAATTGTCATTGATTTCTTAGCATATATATCCAGCTTATATTATTTATTTTGGATAGCCGTTTGGCCGTTTTTAATCCCCCGGCGTGAAGCGGAGTGGGAATTATAGGAATGGCCTTCGTCTGTCCATCCGTCCATCCGTATGTCTGTCCGTTTGTCTGTCTGTAACACTTTCTTGTCCGCTCCATATCTCCAAAACCCTTTGATAGCTTTTCATTTAACTTTGGTCAATTATTCGTCTCAGTGAGCTGATGTGCAGAACCCATAAATGAACTATGCCGACTCAAGGTGAAGGTCACGAGTTTGAAACTTGGAATTTTGTGTCCATTCAATATCTCCTTTACCCTTGGAAGGATTTTCATTAAACTTTAGTCAAATATTCTTCTCAGTGAGCTGATGTGCAGAACCTATAAATGAACCATGCCGACTCAAGGTCAAGGTCACATTTGAAGGTCAAGAGTTTAAAACTTTGAATTTTTTGTCCATTCCATATCTCCTTTACCCTTCAAAGGATTTTCATTAAACATTGGTCAAATGTTTCCCCCCCCCACCACCCCCAGTGAGCTGATGTGCATAACACATAAATAAACCATGCCAACTCAAGGTCAAGGTCACAGTTGAAGGTCACAGATTTTTAAACTTTGAACTTTGTGCCCATTCCATATCTCCTTTACCCCTGGAAGGATTTTCATTAAAATTTTGTGAAATATACCCCATAGTGAGCTGATGTGCAGAACCATAAATAAACCATACCAACTCAAGGTCACAGGTGAAGGTCACAAGGTTGAGCCTTGATTCAAATTGGGGCGTGGGATTTGGCTGTCCCTCAGACTGCTTTCTTGTTGGGAGAAAGAAACTGTCCTTTTGACTTCTTTTATTATTATTATATACAGTCGAACTTCGATGGCTCGAACTCCGATGGCTCGTTTACCATGGATGAGTCGAACACATTCTTGAGCCCCTCGCGAAATACTCTACATAAGAAAAGTGGGGGATAATTAAGGAAATTTTAGTCTTTTATCTTGCAAATGTATGCTGTGTGTACTCATTAGAATCGCCTCGATGAGGCGATTCTAATGAGTACACACAGCATACATATTCATTATAGAACACCGAAAAGATGTATAAAAGTATCTCGTTATGCCTCCTGACAGTAACCTCAGTGGCTCGAACTACCCCTGTCTTGAACAGATTTTCAAAGTCCCAAAGGTGTTCGAGCCATTGAAGTTCGACTGTAGTACTGTTGTTCATGTGCATGCACCCTTCTTTACCTTTGGTGTTGTGGATGGATGGAGTAAGGTAATTGTATTAATAGTTTACCATTGCCCATTCTTCTATTTTATTTATTCAGACTCCATGGTTAGAGGTTTTGAATGTCCAGCCAATCAGGGAGAAGCTGATTACTATGGCAACAAGTTGGAGAAAGACTGGTACCCCTGAACAGAATCCCAAAGCCAAACCTGTTGAAGTGAATAAGAAAATGAATGGTTGGTATCTGGCATATTTTGCTACTCTTACAACAAATGATTTTCTCCCTTCTTAGAGAGGGGACTCATTAGTAGCTTGGAGTTAATTGATTTAAGAAATGAATGCAATTTATTTCATGTTCATTGAAGTATGAATAACATGGGGTCAAGAGCAAAGAAAGTGAACCCCGAATTGAAGTATGAATTACATGGGGGTCACGAGTAAAGAATGTGAACCCCGAATTGAACTTTGAATAACATGGGGGTCACAAGCAAAGAAAGTGTACCCAAATTGAAGTATGAATAACATGGGGGTCACGAGTTAAGAAAGTGAACCCCAAATTGAACTTTGAATAACATGGGGGTCACAAGTAAAGAATGTGAACCCCGAATTGAAGTATGAATAACATGGGGGTCACGAGTAAAGAAAGTGAACCCCGAATTGAACTTTGAATAACATGGGGGTCACAAGTAAAGTATGTGAACCCTGAATTGAACTTTGAATAACATGGGGGTCACAAGCAAAGAAAGTGTCCCCGAATTGAAGTATGAATAACATGGGGTGGGGGGGTCATGAGCAAAGAAAGTGAACCCCTCCCATCACATAAACCTTGTTTTATCTTTAAAGAAAGGAAAAAATAAATATTATGAAAATGTCATCTGCTATATCATGATTGACTCATTTAGGTTTAAGCAAATGAAGTTGATTTAAACATCTTTTTCAGCTGAACAGAGGATATTATCAAGACTAGCCAGGTGTGAGGTACCCCTCCCACCTCCACCAATACACAACATCAAAGCTCCAGTGCCTGACATCAGTCCAACAATCATGGAGGACAAGGCGGCCATCATGCATCTACTGGAATCTGATCTGAATGTTCTTGTAGACTATGCAAGGTACTGTATTAATCTTTGCCACCCTCTTGGCTAATACAGCAGAGGACAAATTGTTGATATTTTTCTTATTTTTCCCAGAAAACAGGACTTGCATGAGATGTCTAGTCCTTTTTCTTGGGAAAAAAATGTATTTTTCCCAGAAAACAGGACTTGACATCTCATGCAAATTGTCTTAGTGAAGACAGTTTGCATGAGATGTCAAGTCCTGTTATTTTTTCCCCAAAAAACAGGAAATGACATCTAATGCAAATTGTCTCCATGAGACAATTTCATCAGATGTCAAGTCCTGTTTTCTGGGAAAAATAAGAAAAAAATGTTTCGAAATGTCGTCTGCAGAAAATAATACCCAGCATGCAGAGGGTAAAAGTAAAATCATATTTAACCCTTCAAGCACCACAGAAATGTTTTGAGCAGACAGCAGTTTTATGTTTTACTTAAACCATTAAAAGCACCACATAAAGTTTTAGAGCAGACAACAATTATTTTCTTTTCAAAATTACTTTTTAGTGAAAATAAGGCATGGCATTTCATGTGAATCGTCTGCCCAGCAGACGATATGATTCACATATAATGTCAGGCCTTTTTTACCTGGAAAATAAGACAGAAATATTTGAAAATGACATCTGCAAATGCTGTGATCTGCGGTTTCAGGTTAAGAGCATGCTATCAGTCATTGGTCTATAAGTGGTATGAACATTTGTGAAAATTTAGGTTTGAAACATACATGTAGATTAAAGGACAAAAGCCCCAGATTTGAGGGGGTATCCGCATATAATTTTTCTTATTTCTACACAAATTTTTCCTATTTCTGCACAAAAACATATGTTGTGGGTACTCATTAGAAGTGCCTCGATGAGGCGCTTCTAATGAATACCCATAACATATGTTTTCATGATGAAATAAGAACATATGTTCTAATGAATACCCACAACATATGTTTTCATGCAGCAATTAGAAAAATATCAGTAGTTTTCGAATGAAAAACATGCCTTGTCTAGAACTATGATAAGAACTCATTAGAACTGCCTGGAGTCTTATTTGGATGTGTGTTAGTGACTGTTGATCAGGAGGTTACGGATTCCATCTACCAGGCTACATTCTTTTTTAATCAGGGGGCGGAGAGAATGACCATAGAAAAGATTTAAACATCTGTATCCTCAAGAGAATGTTGTCAGTACAACAGGTGTTGAATCCAACCTCCTAATCCATTGCGAAAACATGAATATACAAATAGATTGTAACCTTAATCGCCGAAAAAATGAAAATTCTAAGATGAAAAGTAGTGAAGTTTTTCTTACATCTGCACAAAATATAGATTGTGGGTACTCGTTAGAACCGCCTCAACGAGTACCCATAATCTATATTTTAGAGCAGAAATAAGAAAAATAAGGTTTACCCCTGTAAGCCCCAGTTTTACAATATAAAAGTGGGGTTCAAGGGGGTCAAAATTGTATTGGCGTGTTTTCATGATGATTAGTCAGATGCACATTCGAATGAGCTACTGAGGCTGGATAAAGAAATTGAAATTATTTTTGGCACTATTTACTGTAATTTCAGGAGATTCTGTAATGGTATGTCCCAACATTCCTCACTTGATCACATCTACCTGGAGTTTGTACCTCAGTTGTATCAAAATATATCGAAACAGGTTTGTATTTTTTTACCGTAAAACACATATTTTTTGTGGTGAATTATATACTCGGCATTGATTAAAAGATACCACTAAAAGCATTCACTTAACTCATTTGGCACTGGATTGAACCTAGCCAGCCTTGGTAGCTCAGTCGGATGGGCATCTAACTGGTGATCAGGAGGATGCAAGTTCGATACCTGCCAGGGTCGGGAACATTCTTTTGTGGAGATTTATCATGAAATCTTTTCTACAGTCATTCTCTCCCTTCCACTGATTCAAGAAGGGCAGTTGTCAGTTTCTGGCGAAAGAATGTGCACTATACTGGTTAACCGCTTACGTATATGCCTGCCCAGGTAAAATGGATAGGTAAACTGACCAGCTCAAAAATGACCCAAATAGTGTTGACTGGGCTGTTAAACTCCAATACAAACAAACAAACAAAAAACTGAATTGAACCATCTGCCTCATATACAGCAGTAGTCCCTTTCAAGTTTTAGGGTAATCACTTTCAACTGGTTTTAGAAATTTATTTGTTACATGGCAGAATGTTTTTGCAAACAGTGAATGCCCTGATCAGATGCCGCATTCTGCAACATCTGGTCTGGTCCTGCACTGTTTGTCAGCATCCCACTTTGTAGTTTCCTATATAAAATGGTTTAAGGGGAATAGAAACACCTGGGAGATTTTTCCACCATTCATCAAAGGGAGACAACTTTCGGGACTTCCTGTTTGCTTTTCTATAAACCCTGTCCCACTGAAAAAGAGGTCTACTCTTAAAGGAAAGAATTTGCTCCTCAGGAGCAAATTCTTTCCTTTAAGAGTTGACCCTATTGACATAGGATACAAAAATTCTTTTGCAGGAGTTGCCAAATCTTGAAGATGTATCCATTCCCCTTAAGCAAGGAAGTGGTTTGAGCCTTTCTGCAAAATAATCTGAAGGGTCCATTTGGTAGGGTTTAATTGACATGAGTACATTTATGCAATACCTGCCCATCGGGGCTTGAAGAAATAGCTGAGCTGCATGTTAAAAGACCCACAAAATTGGAAGCAAAGTCTCCAAAATGGCCTTTACAGTGTTGACAGGGACATTAAACCTCAAACAAACAATCAATATTTAGGGGGAAAAATCAATGATATGTGAGCTTGTGTCTGAGCAACAGCCTTTACAAGTTGATGTCTATGAATATGAACATAAGGAAAATTTGCTTGAGATTTCTTGCTTCAGCAAGGAAAGTTGTAGCCAGGTGTTACGTATTCACGTGGTACTTAAGACAGAAAAAAATAAACTAAATAATGTAGAAACATAAGCTCAATCAACAATGCTAAATTCTCTTAGCTTGTTATCTAATTTTGTTTTCCAACAAACAATATTTCTGGTCCGTTCATGTTTAGAAGAAAGCAGCGTTGCGATAGACAGTTACTGCTCCTCCCCCATTTTGAAAGGAGAGTCAAGTGATTTCGCATTAATTATAATATTTTGTCAGGCGGAAGTGCTCATTGGATAGTGATGGACTCGAAACAAATTTGCCCACTGACCTCATTATGCACATGACCTAGGCCAGTCTTCGTCATGAGATTTTATTTATTTTTTGGCTGAATATGGGGTTTCCGAAGATGGGTATACCGGCTAGTAATACTGATGATGTTCGTATTGTGTATAAAATGTTTTCACATTGAAAACTTACCTTCAACATGTGATACATTTCTAGAATCTAAGTATGTCAACGGAACCGTGACACTCTGTGACAGGCATTATCCAATGAAAACATTCGCTAGGCGGTGCAGCGGTTTGTTATGACAGAAAAATACAATCAACGCAAGAATACATAAACCACGAGAATACATTAAGCCAGTATACTTGTGCATGCAGTCTAAGATTATTGCCTGTAGTTAGTGTAGTAATTAAAACAATCCAACAGAAATGGTAAGATACATGATTTAATAGATTTGGAAATCATGCAAAACAGAATAAAATTTGAAATGGAAACTTATTGTGCAAATTAATACTTTCAATCCTGTAGTCTGGTACAGATGAGACGGCTCATTACAGAAGAAAATGCACATGTGTATGTAACGCGACGTTTGATTTGATAACGTGAAAAATTTGCAACAATATATTCTGCCATATTATATGATATACTGCCGGAAACCCAACGTCATCACGTAACGTTGCTTTTCATTGGCTGGCATCTGGTTTTACGCAGCTCACAGTGCTTGCCGCCTTGTGCAAAATAGTACATTTTTAGCTTGGCTGTTTTCGAAGAAACGACGAGGTATTGGCAAAGCTCTGGCGTCATTGTCGTGCAAAAACTTGGGCATTTTTGTTTGCGTCGTCGTTGTGCAAAAACTTGGACATTTTGCAATAGCTCTTGTCATTACTGAACATATTTACTTGAAACTCGGACTAGTTGTTTATTATAAAAAGGGGCTGCAACCGAGTGTTGGCACCTGCATGCCGTGCTCTTGTTTAGCTAAACAACTGAATAAGTGCATTAGAATGGGGATAACTCTATTAAAAACTGTCCTTTGGGGAGGTAAATCATCGGTTTTACGGTCTCAAATTACGTTTTACGGCTCCGCTAAAGTGTCGCCGTAAAACGAAATTTCCAACCGTAAGACCTCTGATTTACCTCCCCAAATGACAATTTTCAATACAGTTATCCCCTAAATCTACACTGTTTGGCATTCTGTTAATTACCAGTTACCAAAAACCCATACATGTATTTACTATTGAATAGAATTGACATGTCCAAATTCAAAATGGAAGGGTAGACTTCAGAAGTTTGGGTGAAAGTGAGGAAAATTTTACCATTTGTATTCTTCAGGTGACAGTAAGTTTAGAATGTACTAGCATGATTAATCCTCTACATAGATGTTCCAACCCTGGATCAGCCATTATTAAGGTAAGACTAAAATGGTAGTTGTTGAATTTGACACTGTCGAATTTATTGCTGTCAAATTTATTGTTGTCTAATCGTCCTTAAATGTCTCAATGCACTACCTTGCAAATTTAGTGTTTCAGTGTGTATATCCATCTAACCAGCTAATCAGATTTGAAAAAAATGTCAACCATCTGTCTACACAATCAGTCTTGTTGAAATATGGTATTTTTATACGCCCTTTTGAAAAACAGTCGTATTATGTTATGCCCCCCCCCCCCCCCCATCGTCCGTCCATCTGTAAACTTTTCGTTTCCGGATAACTCCTCCTACAGTTTACATCCGATCAAGCTGAAACTTCATACATAGTTGACCATGATGTGGGGCAGTGCATATTGTTTCGAGGTTAAGATCCACCAAATATTAATAGAGTTATGCCCCTTTGAAATTTTTTGTAAACTTTTCGTTTCCGGATAACTCCTCCTACAGTTTACATCCGATCTAGCTGAAACTTCATACATCATTAGACCATGATGCGCGGCAGCGCATATTATTTAGAGGTTGGGGTCCACCAAATAATAATAGAGTTATGCCCCTTTGAACTTTTGTAAACATTCTGGATAACTCCTCCTACAGTTTACATCCGATCAAGCTGAAACTTCATCCATAGTTAGACCATGATGTGGGGCAGCGCATATTGTTTCGAGGTTATGGTCCACCAAATAATTACAGTTATGCTCCTTTGAAATTTTTTGTAAACTTTTCATTTCCGGATGACTCCTCCTACATTTTACACCCGATTTAACTGAAATTTCATATATAATTAGACCATAATGTTGGGCAGCGCATATTGTTTCTAGGTTATTGTCCACTAAATAATAATAGAGTTATGCCCCTTTGAAAAGTTCTGTAAACGATTTGTTTCTGGATGACTCCTCCTACATTTAAGATCCGATGATGTTGAAATTTTACATACAGTTAGACCATGATATGGAACAGCGCATATTATTTTGAGGTTACGGTCTGCCAAATATTACCAGAGTTATACCCCTTTCACAGATTTGTTTAAATATTCCGTTTCCGGATAACTCCTCTTACATTTTACATCTTATGAAGCTGAAACTTTACATATAGTAAGACCATGATGTAGAACAGTGCATATTATTTTGAGGTTACAGTCCGTCAAATATTACAAGAGTTATTCCCCTTTCACATATTTTTCTAAACATATTTTGATTCCGGATAATGCCTCCTACATTTTGCATCTGATGAAGCTGAAGCTTTACAGATAGTTAGACTATGCTGTGGAACAGTGTACATTATTTGAAGGTTACAGTCCACCACTTATTGTCAGAGTTATGCCTATCTTATTTTGAGGTTATGGTCCACCAAATATTCCCGACCATGAAAATTTGTTGGAGACAGGTAGTTTGAGCCATTGAGGGTTACTAATAGTGTCAGGTAATAATATATGGAGCACATATTGTTCCTTGGTTACATTCCACAAAGCCAAACTTGCACAACAGTTAGTGTACATGTGCTCCAGCTTACTAATTGCCAAGGGCGTATCCCCTGCTTGCGGAGCTCTTGTTTCTTTTTTTTATTGATTTAAGGGTAATGTATACACTTCCTGGAGAGGCAACTCTTTCAAACATTTTTGTCTCCATTATCAAAAGGGTCTACTCTTAAAGGAAGGAATTTGTTCCTGAGGAGGGGTCTACACTAAAAAGGAAAGAATTTGTTCCTCAGATGTTTTCCGCCATTTTTAGCTCGACTGTTTTTTTGAAAAAAACTTTCGAGCTATTGTCATCACTCCGGCGTCTTCGTTGTTGTCTGGCGTCGTCCTTAACCGAAAACCTTAACCTTGACCATATTTCCAAAAGTATTTGGCCTACCTTTATGAAACTTCATACACATACTCACCATCACAAGAGCTACATTCCCTACAAGTTTTATAACTCCATCTTGCAATCTGATTGCTCTTGTTTGACTTAGAACTTTGGTTTTCTAAAAGAAACTGCAGACGAGCGTTGGCACCCGCATGTGGTGCTCTTGTTCAAAGGGAGACAACTTTCGGGACTTCCTGTTCATTTTCCTATAGGCTCAGTCCACTGAAAAAGGGATTTATTCTTGTAAGAGTAGGACACACCATGTGTTCATAATAGTTTTATTGCCCCCTGTGATATACTGTGTATAGCAGATCAAAGATGGCCCTTAATAGGGTGTTTAGTTGCTCTTGTTGAATTCCTGACTGAGGCACTTACCCGGTAAGGGGAAAATCAATAATGTACTCTCTAGTCAACAGTTAGTAAACTATTGATTTTTCCCAAGGCGGCCCCTAACCTGTTGAAGACCAGTCAGCACTGAGGACTACATAATATTATGTAATGAATTGTTTAGTTTGATTTGAGGTTTAATGTCCCTGTCAACACTGTAAAAGTCATTTTGGAGACGTTGCTTCCAATTTTGTGGGACTTTTACCCGACATTGAGATGAAATGACATCACAAGCCCTGCCGCCCAATGAAACCAATAGGGTTTATAAGCATGGACGGGCTGACTCGCATCGCTTTGCCTGGGCAGGCTTAGATCCTCTAAATGGTTTACCAGTACATGTGTGCGGGTCGGTTTCAGCTCTGCATGGAAGCCTCATGCAGCCAATTTATTTCTTCAAGCCCTGATGGGTGGGCACCGTATTATGTAATGAAATGATAGTCCTCATGAATTTTCGGCATCACTTGAATTGCGACCCAATTACCTGCCTCTATGTATTGTAGCGTCCCTGGCATGCCTGTGTAATGCTAAGCTATCTGTGTTTATCGCTGATGTTTGTATCCGCCGGTTTGACATGCTGTCGATATAACGTCAGTGTTTGGAGACTGGATGCACCGTGTTTTTACCGATTAAATCACCGAACTTTATGCCATTCCCGACACAGATAGTTTCTATGTGTTAGTCCCTTCATTCTGCTTTCATTTTCCGATCCTGTCATTTGCTTATGACTCTATATTTTACGATCATCTTTGCTTAATTGTGACTGTATTGACAGTTTTCCTGCATCAATATGGCGTCGTATAAAATCCAACGCTATTGTGCCTTATGAACAGAGCCGAGTATTCCGGATGTTGTTGTTGTTGTAGAACCCCACGCATCCGGACTGCGCATGTTTACACCACGTGAATTCTTAGAAGCGCGTGATTCAAATGCCTATATAAGGACTTGCTACTACGTGTGTAAACAGCTTTCCGACCAGAGGGAAGCCAAGACAGTTGTGGTCCCAGACCAGATAACCAATCTCGGAGCTTTTCCACACCAGATCGGGTGAAACCTCATCAATAATACAACTTTGGTAGTTTCACCCTAAGTTTGCAGCCCATATGGCCTTTTGCAAGCCATTTGGCAAGGTAATTTTCACATAAACACTCATCGTCTGCAACCTTTCACCAGATCTGGTGAAGCCACAGGCTTCTTTGAGATTGTCATTTTGGGTGAAAGTCTCGGGATTTATCTATCTGAATCTATAGGGGATACAGCATTATTCTAATATTGTTGAATATTCTAAACTAAGGACTTAGCCGTGTTAAATGAACTTCTGTACTTCAATATTTCGCTCATATCTGGTGAATCATTCCATTTCACCAGATCTGCCATTTTAAGGCTTGATTTGGGTGAAAAGTAGGGGACCTGTATTTATTGCTTTTGTGAACAGCAGAAGGATACTGGCATTGATAGAACTGCAGATTAAGGCAACCCTACCATATTTTTATTCATGTTCGGCTTACGGATATTCGCCATAACTTATTAACTTGTAACTGTTAACCATTTCACCGGATTATGCATTTTTAGAGCTGTTTTGGGTGAAAGCCATTGGATCACTATCCCTTGTAATTTTGATCCTGTTGAGTATCATAACTGTTACAAGACCTTCCCATTGTATTATTCTTTTTAAATTATATGAATCTATTCATGGTGCATCCTCTCCTACATTAATCTTAATGACAGAATGCTTGAGAAGATATTTCTATGGACATTACTTTGATTTACTTAGAATTTCAGATAGCTATTATTTATTGTGGTATAATACGCCTATCCTGGCGTAAGTACATCTATCGTCACAAATAAAATAGTGAATCTGACCGATTCTTTATTCGTCATTATAATATCCTTCTCCACAATCCAGCCGGCCCAGGCGGACCCACAGAATATTGTGACCCTTCTTTCTCTCAGATATCAGAGCACGGCATTCAATCCTGACATTCATAGCCCGGAAGCTAGACCGAGAGAGAGCAGTGTTACAATTTGGTGTCAGTATTGAATAACAACATTGACATTTTTGGGAGACGGCGAAGATAAATACATGCATTCAGCCGGGTGGGAAATTATGTTAATAGAGTTCACCAGTCTCAGGTCAATTTGTTAGAACTATACCTATGGACTAAATCCCACTGAAAAAGAGTAAATTCATCTAAGAAAGAGGTCTCTGAGAAAGGGATCTTCTCCTAGAGGAAAGTATTTGCTCCTAAGATAAAAGATAAATTTCAAGAAGTTGTCAAGTTATTCCTAAATGCCATACTATGTATGATTCTATAAAGAAGCCTCCGTTGTGTAGTTAAGCTACTTGCCTCATAAACCAGGGGTTATGGGTTTGATCCTGGGAATCCAGATTTTCAGATGAGTCTTTAAACCAAGGTCCCATCTCCTCATGACTGTAATTGTTGGTGGGGCGTAAAACACAGACTATGTTCTATATTTAACCCTTTTCCTACGGAACAAGACAACCCCTAACTTTGAAAACAATGTAAATCCAGATCAGATGGCTTCTAAAGAAGCCATCTGATCAGGATCTATACTGTTTGTCATGGAGTTTGTGAACTGAATGAATGCATTATACAGTGCAGCCTCTGTTAAGCAGCCACCAAGGGAAAACTCCAAAACTGACTGCTTAAAGGATGTGGCTGTTTAGTAGAGGGAGATGCTGTGAGATGATGTTTGACCTGATACAGACAGACAAAAGGGGTGATAACTCAAGACACCTCACTGTGGATATTTAAAAAAGAAATATAAATGATGGAGAGGTGTCAGATGACACCTCTCCATCATTTATGTTTCTTTTCATTTAATTACATATCATTTAAATGATATAAGAATGGTAATAATTTTAAGCAAAATAAACACCCCAGAACGGAAATTATTCCTACATTTACTTCTAATGTTTGACAATTGAATCAGACTGTTTAACAGAGGGAATTTAGATTTAGTAAAGTGGCTGCTGGCTGGAGGAGAGAGGTAACTGCTGAGCAGAGGTTACATATATAGCAAAATGCTTTGGGAGGAATTATTATGGTTGCTGAAGGGAGGTGGCTGCTAAAAAGAGGTGGCCATTTCTAGAGGTTTTCCTATATCATGTGATTAAATTGGTTCATAGTCACAAATGGGTGGATTGATTTATTCAGCAGTGTAGAAATGTTAACTGTTTTGGATATCAAGTGTATTTATTGTATATTTGTCACTTTTTTCAGATTGACGAAAAATGGAATGACCCGATTATTCAACGTCAGGCAGATGAAAACCGAGCTGAATACAAACAGCTGATGATTGAGAGCAAACTTCCGCCAGCTCAGAATGTCGTTACTTGTGCTGTACATACAGAAAATGCTATCACGTAAGATTTCTGTCTCAATGTTTGTTTGTTTGTTTGATTTGAGATTTAACGTCCCCGTCAACACTGTAAAGGTCAGTTTTGAGACGTTGCTTCCAATTTTGTGGGACTTTTACCCGACATTGAGATGAAATGACATCTCAAGCCCTATCACCCAATGAAACCAATAGGGTTTATAAGCATGGACGGTCCAACACACACAGCTTTGCCTGGGCAGGCTTAGAACCTCTAAGCAGTTTACCAGTACTCATGTGCGGGCCGGATTCAGCTCTGCGTGGAAGCATCATGCAGCCCATATATTTCTGCAAGCCCCCATGGGCGGGGGCCGTCAATATTTTTGTATGTTTCGGTTATAAGTTACCTGACTTGGAAATCAGTCAAATTAAAGAAATAACATTTTATAATTATGTTTTTATGCTAATTATTGTGATGAACAAGAGAATGTGGCTTATACTTGTTTACTGCTTATGTATGTTTACTGCCCATGAAAAGCGAGGTTAGTCAAACTGATCGGCTGACCTAAATAGTGTTGATGGAGCTGCCTAACCCATTTAGTACCAGAAACCCCAAAATGGGTACCCTGGCAAACAGTGCAGGTCCAGATCAGACGCCGCAGAATGCGGCGTCTGATCAGGGCCTCCACTGTTTGCTAAAACTTCAGTCATTTTCCAAATAAATTTTGATGACAAGACAACCTGACACCCCTAAATTTTGAAATGAACTCCTGCTACATATAAGGAGGAAGATTCCATTTGGTACAAAAAGGGGTAAACTGCCATAAATGTATTTATAGGTTGCTAGTGAAGTTGTTCAGAAGTTCAAGCGACCAGTATAGATGTAGTCAACTGAGCAGTATAGCATGCTCTTTGTTCTTCCGACTGGCTGAAGTAGTGACAGACAACACTCAGAAATACCCGCCAACTCAGCAGTTCTTCTCTTCATGTATTGATATATTGGGACAGGTAAGTAAATAGAATATATGAGTCTCGTTCGGCCCCGCCCATCGGGGGCTTTAAGAAATAATTGGGCTGCATGATGCTTCCACGAAGAGCTGAATCCAACTGCACACAAGTACTGGTAAACAGCTTAAGAGGATCTAAGCCTGCCTAGGCAAAGCGGTGCGAATCGGACCATCCATGCTTATAAACCCTATTGGTTTCATTTGGTGACAGGGCTTGAGATGTCATTTCATGTTAGTGTTGGGTAAATGTCCCACAAAATTGGAAGCAACGTCTCCAAAATGACCTGTGTAGTGTTGATTGGGATGTTAAACATCAACTCAAACAAACACTAGAATCTCGCAGTCGATGGCACGCCATCGCATATCCCCAAGCTTTTTTAAAGATACGCCACTATATAAGTTCTCAATTGCAACTCCCACCCAATCTTAAGATCAAAATTCCGAAAGTGTCATGCACTCCTCAGACCAAAGACCTATCAGTTCCCAAAGTTTCATGTTTCTATCTGAAACGGCGTAGGAGGAGTTATCCGGTAATCGTTAAAAAGGGGGTTATGGGGGTGAAAATCCAAGTTTTTGACCTCTGGTGACCTCAAACCTGACCCTAGGGGTCAAATTTTGATTGTTATGTATTCTACTCATTATGCTGTTCGATTTGATATGTCACACGACCAGGTTCTGAAAACTTTGATTTTTTACCCCCGGGGCACCCGACCCCCTGGCCTGGCCCCTAGGGGTAGGATCAAAATTCCGAAAGTGTCATGCACTCCTCAGAGCAAAGACCTATCAGTTCCCAAAGTTTCATGTTTCTATCTGAAACGGTGTGGGAGGAGTTATCCGGTAATCGTTAAAAAGGGGGTTATGGGGGTGAAAATCCAAGTTTTTGACCTCTGGTGACCTCAAACCTGACCCTAGGGGTCAAATTTTGATTGTTATGCATTCTACTCATTATGCCGTTCGATTTGATATGTCACACGACCAGGTTCTGAAAACTTTGATTTTTTACCCCCGGGGCACCCCACCCCCTGGCCTGGCCCCTAGGGGTAAGATCAAAATTCCGAAAGTGTCATGCACTCCTCAGACCAAAGACCTATCAGTTCCCAAAGTTTTAAGTTTCTAGCTGTAAACGTGTGGGAGGAGTTGTCCGGTAAGACGGACGGATGGACGACGGAGACAATTACAATATCCCCACTTTTTCTTCGAAAAGCGTGGGGATAAAAATATGAGTCTCTTTGTGAGAAAACCTGTATTTGGGGTTTGTGAGCAGGTCAGGCTCAACCTGGCCTGCTCAGCTACACAGATTAGCAAGAGTTGTGAAAGTTTAGATAAAGAAACTTGAAATATTGTACTATCTAAGCAGTAAACACAAAGGTGCTGATCACATGACGCAGATTGGCAAACTAGGCCCAGTTGTTCAAAGCCTCGTTAGCCTAACGAGCTTGTTAGTGGTCGTATTGTTAACTGTTCTAGTAAGTACAAAATCTAAAATTTTGTTATTTTTGCTGAAAAAATATGCAAAAGCCACTCGCATTTTTTTAGCAAAAATATTCATATTCCTGTCATATTAAATTATCAAAGTTTTAACAATTCGTTAAATTTTGTTATTTTTGCTGAAAAAATGTGAGTGGCTTTTGCCACTCGCATTTTATTAGCAAAAATATTCGTATTCCTGCCATATTAAATAACGACATTGTTAGATTTGAACAACTGGCCCCTGATCTGTCCCTTTGTTGGTCGCAAATGGCATAAAACAGGTTTACCCGCAACGTGGCATGAATTGTAGTACAGTCAACCCTATTTATACCGCCATTCGTTATAACGACACAATTCGTTATAACGACAATTTCTGTTGAAAGAATGCTTTGCTCAAGCTCAGCCTTGGTTCTGAACGGTGGGCTTCCTTTCAGTAGGAAATGCATGTATCAAATCAATAGTCATGAAAGAATCTTCAAGATACAAATGTTATAGATATTTGTTAGAATCGCCTCAATGAGGCGATTCTAACAAATGTCTATAACATATGTTTCATTTCTTGGAGTAAATAAAGATGAGAAGGCCCTTAATTTTCTGACATACTCCTAACTGGGATTCTTTATAACGGCAAATTCCTTACAATGGCACCATATTGGGCAACAAATATTGTCATTATAACGAGGGTCCTCTGCAGCTCTTTATTTCTGTATATTTACTTCACTAGTGACCAGAAGTTGTTCTGCTTCAACTCCATTTCTTAAATCTATATAGCTATACAGTCAAACGTTGTGGCAATGGGCCTCCGTGGCCTGCACTGTCTCTTAATCATACGGTCTCTCACCCCTGTGGGTGCGAGCCTGACTCGGGTTACATGTGAGATGGCAAGTTCTGTAATGTAAGGTCATGTGGTTTCTCCAGTTGCTCCATTTTTGCCCATCTGTGAATAATGATCGGCTCTAAATTATTAGTATAATCATGAAAGGGCCTTAAAGTAAAACAACACACCCCACTCATCCCCAATAAAAACAACTTTATGGCTAGAACAGTTTTGGAACAATAGAATTTTTCTTCTAGACCGGGGTAGGTGATTCTATTCACTTGAAGTTAACCCATTATTGTACCATAAACCCCAAAACGGTTACCCTTGCAAACAGTGCAGGCCCAGATCAGACGCCGTAGAATGCGGCGTCTGATCAGGGCCTCCACTGTTTGCTAAAAGTTCAGTCAATTTCCAAATCAATTTTGATGAAAACAAGCCTCATGGAAGATTAGCTTCACTTATATGCTAAATGTTGTCACCCTTGTAAAATAAAGTCTTTACTTACTTACTTGCTTACTTACGTGACACCCCTAAATTTTGAAATGGACTCCTGCTATATATAAGGAGGAAGATTCCATTTGGTACAAAAAGGGTAAATCATAGTGCCATGTCACGAAGAATAATATGGATTTGATTGATTGTGTTGGGGTTCGATTACACGTCAGCCCTTGTGGGCCATTTTATGTCATCTCCAAAAGAGGACATGTCCAGCTCTGACATTCATTTAATCTTTTTCCTGTTGAATTTATTCCATTTCTGAATATCAACCGATCAAATCATTTGATATTTTGCAACCGTTCAAATTTGCCAGCTGAATGATGAACAGTGTAGATACTGATCAGATGGCTTCTTCAGAATCTGGATTTACACTGTTTGCAAGGGTAGAGAGTAAACTGTTCGACAGGATAAAGGATTCAATATTAACAGGCTAATTAAGGTTAAATTGGTTAACTATTTAAATTGCTTATTACAGGAATTCATTCTGATTGATCCCAGTCAGACAGAGCGAGTTCTAGCTATGGCCTTAGGGAAACCCAGCGTGGCAGGGCTGATGGCTCCCCACTTCATGCCCACACTGTCCCCACAGATGTTTGTACCGATGTATGATCAACTGATGAAAACTCTACAGGGAGGAAGTCCAGAACTGACCTTTATGCTACTGACAAAAGTAAGTTTATAATTTGTGTAAGCAGGCCCCGAGGTTATAAAACTTTTTTCATGCTCAACCCAGCTGAGCAGGAAATTTGTAATGCTCATAAATATTAAAATACAAAATGAAAGAGGCAATTTTTATTCTCAGATCAGCACAGAATGGTATTTGTCCTGCTCATAAATTTGAAAATGCCAACAAATGTCCTGCTCATAAATTTGAAAATGCCAACATATGTTGGCATTTTCAAATTTATAAGCAGGACAATTTACATGCTCAGTTGAGTTGAGCATGAAAAAAGTTTTTTTATCCTCTGTCCCTGGTCTCTGTGTCCTGTTGATTAAGAGGGCTGACTTGTAAACATTAGGCCGTATTGGTTAACCCCTTTTGTACAAAATAAAATCTTCCTCCTTATATATAGCAGGAGTTCATTTCAAAATTTAGGGATGTCATGTTGTGTTTTCATAAAAAATTATTTGGAAAATGACTGCACTTTTAGCAAACAGTGGAGGTCCTGATCAGACGCCGCGTTCTGCGGCGTCTGATCTGGGCCTGCACTGTTTGCCAGGGTACCCATTTTTGGGGTTTCTTGTACTAAATGGGTTGAGAGTGCTAAATCGTAAACATTTGGTCTCCCAATGCCGTGGGTTCGAGCCTCTTTCCAGCCAAATGTGAGATACCAAGTTCTGCAAAGGAAAGTAAGGTGGTTTTTCTTTGGGTACTCAGGTTTTGCATTAGTGATTCCTAGAAACTGATTATTACCATATATTATCAAGATTAATGTAATTTGTTGGAGGGTGGTTTGCACATGGAATCTTCCTCCTTATATTTGGCAGGAGTTCATTTAAAAATTTAGGGTTGTCAGGTTGTGTTTTCATCTAAATATATCTGGAAAATGACTGAACTTTTAGCAAACAGTGGAGGCCCTGATCAGACGCCGCATTCTGCGGCGTCTGATCTGGGCCTGTGCTAAGTCGTAAACATTTGGTCTCCCAATGCCGGGGGTTGGAGCCTCTTTCCAGCCAAATGTGAGATGCCAAGTTCTGCAATAGAAATTTATGTTGTTTTTCTCTGGGTACTCAGGTTTTACATTAGTGATTCCTAGAAACTGATTATTACCATGTATTATCAGGATTAATGTAATTTGTTAGAGGTTGGTTTGCACATTATAAATTAACAATGCTGAATTAACCCTTTTTGTACCAAATGGAATCTTCCTCCTTATATATAGCAGGAGTTCATTTCAAAATTTAGGGATGTCAGGTTGTGTTTTCATCAAAAATTATTTGGAAAATGACTGAAGTTTTAGCAAACATTGGAGGCCCTGATCAGATGTTGCATTCTGCGGTGTCTGATCTGGGCCTGCACTGTTTGCCAGTGTACCCGTTTTGGGGGTTTTGGTACTAAATGGGTTAAGAGTGCTAAATTGTAAACATTTGTCTCCCAATGCCTTGGGTTCGAGCCTCTTTCCAGCCAAATGTGAGATACCAAGTTCTGCAATGGAAAGTTAGGTGGTTTTTCTCTGGGTACTCAGGTTTTGCATTAGTGATTCCTAGAAACTGATTATTACCATGTATTATCAGGATTAACCCTTTTTGTACTAAATGGAATCTTCCTCCTTATATATAGCAGGAGTTCATTTCAAAAGTTAGGGATGTCAGGCTGTGTTTTCATCTAAATTTATTTGGAAAATGACTGAACTTTTAGCAAACAGTGGAGGCCCAGATCAGACGCCGTGTTCTGTGGTGTCTGTTCTGGGCCTGCACTGTTTGGCAGGATACCCATTTTGGGGTTTCTGGTACTAAATGGGTTAATACACTTTCTTCTTTCTTTCTTTCTTCAAATACTGCATACACCCTCGTGGGCATATTCGGCAGGTGTACATTACATACACTCCAGATTTGCAGGATGAAAACCACTTAGTAATCATGTAATTATGGTAGGGATCTTTATACTGCAGAGGGGATGGTTCTCCTTGCACAGGGAGCCTTCAGTTAATGTCCCAATCCAAAGGACAGTGCACTTTGTGGCATTCATCCCTGCAAATGAATGTTCGGACTGGAGCATGTTCACACACCGCAATTTTATTACCGCCGGGGGGAAATCGAACAGGGGGCCTTTAGCATCAGAGGCCAGCATCAGAAACCTCTTTTTAGCAGTCTTTATTATTATAACAACTTTGGATATTACACAGTTCAACCCTACCAAATGGAATCTTCCTCCTTAAATGTAGCACGATTCCATTTAAAAATTTAGGGGTGTCAGATTGTGTTTTCTTCAAAATGTGTCTGGAAAATGCCTAAACTTTTTGCAAACAGTGTAGGCTATGATCAGGCGCCGCATTCTGCGGCTTCTGATCTGGGCCTACACTGTTTGCCACGGTACCCGTTTTGGGGTTTCTGGTACTAAATGGGTTAATCTTCTGTCATATTTATGTTAAAGAAATATGAATTTATTCATTTTGTCCTGGTTCCTTTTTCTAGTTTGATGTGTTCTCCTGGTTGACTGAGTATGGACCCAGTAAATCAGAGGTCAAAGAGTTCATCAGTATCCTGGGCCACGCCTTTATGAGTTGTGGAGCAGAACCGGACACATTCCATCAGCAAGTCCTGGAGGTAGATACAGGAAAATTCCTATATTAAGACCACCTTTGGGACTGTTCAAAAGTGGTCTTTAAGACCACTTTTGAACAGTCCCAAAGGTGGTCTCTGACCAGAGGATACAGTATGCAGAAAACACAACGAAAGAATAACTGCAACCTACTAAATTAGCTTTTTATAGCAGAATTGGTCTTAATTTTTGGTGGTCTTAATAGCGGAATTTTACTGTACATGGAACTGAAGTGAAAAGTACCTTAAAAATAAAAAAAAATTGGACACCTTAAAAACTTGCTGTAATTCTCCTAAAATTTTAACACATTTGTTTCACAATCCAGCAAGGAGTCCAAAAGGTGCAGAGAGAATAGCAAACTGTAGATCCTGATCAGACTGCTCCAGAATCAGACTGCTCCTTCAGGAGCTGTCTGATCTGGGTCTGCACTGTTTGCTTAGGCCTGTCTGTCCCAGTGCTTAGCTTCATTGTGGTATTATGAGATACAATGTGATTCAATATAGTATCTGTTAGATATGAAAATATGGTTAATTTTCAAGAAAATTTATACCTACCATTTCTAAAAAGAACACATTTTGTTGGTATTTTAACACATGCATGTTTTAAAAAAGATACCATTTTAAATTTATTTTCTTATGAAATGGTAATTTTCTCCCTTCCGCTGATTCATGAAGGGCAGTTGTCAGTTTCTGTGGGAAAGAATGTGCACTGTACTGGTTAACAGCTTACGTATAAGCCTGCCCAGGAAAATGTGGATAGGTAAACTGACTGGCTCAAAAATGACCTAAAATAGTGTTGACTGGGCTGTTAAACGCCAATACAAACAAACAAACATATCCATTGCAACATGTTGGACAAGTGCATTTGTCATAAAAGGGATGTCAGGCCTATTTTTTTCATTTTTATTCTATTTATGGAAAATTCTGTTTGCAAATAGTGCAGGCCCTGATCAGACGCTGCATTCCGTGGCGTCTGATCTGGGCCTGCGCTGTTTGTCAAGGTACCCCTTTAGGGGTTTCCCGCATGCAATGGGTTAAATAACAGCTCATTAAGTATTCTCTTACATACATTTTTTTCAGCTCTACCTGGGCCATGAGAGAAGACTGTTGGCGTTTAAATTTCCCCGCTATCTTCATGAAGTGATAGCTGCTGTGCTGCAAGGTGAATACTGCTGACCTTGGCCCTGTTATTCAAAACTAATGATGTTGTTAGCTAACATATCGTTAACTTTGATCATTGAATATAGCAAATATATACAGAGGACACTTATTATACCGACAGTATTTGTTCCCTATTATTGTGTCGTTATAAAGAATTTGCTGTTATAAAGAATCCCAGTTAGGCGTATGATAGGTAATAAAAGACGTTTCCCCCATTATAACTCCAAGAAACAAATGTGAGGCGATTCTAACAAATATCTACAACATTTGTTGCTTGGAGTATTAGATTACAAGACCTTTTCATGACTATGGACTCAATTTGTGCATTTCCAACCCGTGGGAAGCCCTGCCACTCGGAACGGAGGCTAAGCCTTTAGCTAAATGATAATTCCATTCAAATTGCCATTATTACGAGTTTTTCCGTTACAACAAATGTCTGTATAAAGAGGGTTGACTGTAGTAATATTTTTGCTGAAAAAATATGAGTAGCTTTGCAAAAGCTACTCACATTTTTCTAGTAAAAATACTAGAGTAGTAGATATTGCTCTTGAGAGAACAGATAACTGTTTGACCACCAAAGAGCACATTAAGCTAACAATACCTTGAACAACTGGACCCTGAGCCCAGTTACTCAAAACTAATGATGTCATAGGTAAAGTTTACATTAAAATTCTAGTCATTTGAGTATCAACAATCTATGTTTTAGAGCAGAAATAAGAAAAATAAGGTTTACACCCTTAAACCCCAGTTTTACTATATACAAGTGGGGTTTCAGAGGGTAAGAATTATATTTCTTGCACACCAGACAAGGAAATCCATGATTTTACCCTGGGATAGAAATTTATGTTCTGACCCTGGTGTTCCGACCCAAAATCGAATATAATCAATCGCGTGTTTGATAAATGCACTGGTTGATTACGACCTCGTATGTGCCGTCGTTAAGGTTGACATCACAGCAAGGTCACTAAACATTCCTGAAGTGTCAACACAATATGGCGGACGTTGGTAACCGAAGTGACTGCAGCATTAAAAATCCCCTTTAAGAAATGGAAGGTATGCAAGAAAAAGAATCCAATATGGGTGTGAGGGGTGGATAGAAAAATCCGTCCCGCGGGATTACTGACCGGCATCACTCGGCAAGCCTCGTGATGCCGGACAGTGTCCCTCGGGACGGATTTTTCCATCCACCTCTTACACCCATGTAAGATTCTTATAAGGCGTGTTTTTGTGATGAATGCCATTAGACATTTTTCTTCTTATCTTGACTGTTGGTGAATGGAAGAAAAAACAATAGCCTATATACCATTGATCATGAGGAGGTTCTAATGAATACCCACAATCTGTTTTTACGACATGAAAGCCATAATACCGGAAAGAAACATGGCTGAAGAAAATCCTGATTGGAAAGTCACCAAGCCAAAGAGTTGACTTTTTGAGGCAGTTGTCAGAGAGTGGTATAAACCTTTAAGCTATGCATATAATCTACCAAGGTAGAAATAGAGAATACCAGGTTAGTGTCTTTTGATATCAAGTTTATCAGGCAAGGCTTCGAGAACGCTTGTAGAATCGCGAGGCTTGCCGAGCGATTCTACATGTGTTCTCAAAGCCGAGCCTGATAAACTTGATATCAAATGACATGAATCTGGTATTCTATTTATCAGTTTATTCCCTTGTAGACGCTTTCGATCACTTACTGATTATCCTCAGTGCATGCGGAATATAATCAGTCCGTATATTTCCTATCAACTGACAGTTATTTTTCTTTTTAGCTCACCTGTCACGTAGTGACAAGGTGAGCTTTTGTGATCACTTTTTGTCCGTCGTCCGTCCGTTCGTGCGTGCGTCTGTCCGTAAACAATTTCAAATAAGTATATCTCTAATACCCCATGGTCAGTCTTGATCAAATTTCATGAGAAGCATCATCAGGTAGGGGGAAAGGCTGCATAAGGTTTTTGGGCTGATCGGATTGGAATTCTGGTTGCTATGGCAACATATAGCTCCCATAGACTTACAATGGGAAAAAATTAAAATATCTTCTTCTCTGAAACCACAGGGCCCAGAGCTTAGATATTTAGCATGTAGCAACGGTCAGTGGCCACCTACATAATTCCTGCCAATCATGCCCCTGGGGTCCAAATTGGCCACACCCCGGGGCCCCTTTGCTCCCAAAGACTCAAAATGGAACAAAAAGCTTCAAAAATCTTCTTCTAGGAAACCACAGGGCCCAGAGCTTAGATATTTAGCATGTAGCAATGGCAAGTGGTCACCTACATTATTCCTGCCAATCATGCCCCTGGGGTCCAAACGGGCCACGCCCCGGGCCCTTTAGCTCCTAAAGACTCATAATGGAAAAAGCTTCAAAAATCTTCTTCTCTGAAACCACAGGGCCCAGAGCTGAGGTATTTTGCATGTAGCAACGGCAAGTGGTCACCTACATAAATCCTGCAATCATGCCCCTAGGGTCCAAATGGGCCACGCCCCGGGGCCCCTTAGCTCCCCTAGACACATAATGGAAAAAAGCTTCAAAAATCTTCTTCTCTGAAACCACAGGGCCCATAGCTGAGATATTTGGCATGTAGCAACGGCAAGTGGTCACCTACATGATTCCTGCCAATCATGCCCCTGGGGTCCAAATTGGCCACACCCCGGAGCCCCTTAGCTCCCATAGACTCATAATGGAAAAAAAGCTTCAAAAATTTTCGTCTCTGAAACCAAAGGTCCCAGAGCTTAGGTATTAAGCATGTAGCAATGGCCAGTGGTCACCTACATAATTCCTGCCAATCATGCCCCTGGGTTCCAAATGGGGGACGCCCCAGGGCCCCTTCGCTCCCATAGACTCATAATGGAACAAAAAGCTTCAAAAATCTTCTTCTCTGAAACCACAGGGCCCAGAGCTTAGATATTTAGCATGCAGCAATGGCAAGTGGTCACCTACATAATTCCTGCCAATCATGCCCCCGGGATCCAAATTGGCCACACCCCAGGGCCCCTTAGCTCCCATAGACTCTTAATGGAAAAAAAGCTTCAAAAATCTTCTCTGAAACCACGGGGCCACGAGCTTAGATATTTAGCATGTAGCAACGGCCAGTGGTCAACTACATAATTCCTGCCAATCATGACCCTGGGTTCCAAATGGGTGACGCCCCGGTGCCCCTTTGCTCCAATAGACTCATATTGGAACAAAAAGCTTCAAAAATCTTCTTCTCAGAAACCACAGGGCCCAAAGCTTAAATATTTAGCATGTAGCAACGGCAAGTGGTCACCTACATAATTCCTGCCAATCATGCCCCTGTGGTCCAAACGGGCCAAACCCCGGGGCCCTTTAGCTCCTATAGACTCATAATGGAAAAAAGCTTCAAAAATCTTCTTCTCTGAAACCACAGGGCCCAGAGCTGAGGTATTTTGCATGTAGCAACGGCAAGTGGTCACCTACATAAATCCTGCAATCATGCCCCTAGGGTCCAAATGGGCCACGCCCCGGGGCCCCTTAGCTCCCCTAGACACATAATGAAAAAAAAGCTTCAAAAATCTTCTTCTCTGAAACAATAGGGCCCAGAGTTTAGATATTTAGCGTGAAGCATCGGCAATTGGTGACTTACATAATTCCTGCCAATCATGCCCCTGGGTTCCAAATGGGCCTCGCGCCAGAGCCCCTTTGCCGCCATAGACTCATAATGGAACAGAAAGCTTCAAAAATCTTCTTCTCTGAAACCACAGCGCCCAGAGCTTAGATATTTAGCATGTAGCAACGGCAAGTGGTCACCTACATAATTCCTGCCAATCATGCCCCTGGGGTCCAAAAGGGCCTGAACCTCGGGGCCCCTTAGCTCCTATTGACTCATATTGGAACAAAAAGCTTCAAAAATCTTCTTCTCCGAAACCACTGGGCCCAGAGCTTAGATATTCAGCATGTAGCAAAGGCAAGTGGTCACCTAAATAATTCCTGCCAATCATGCCCCTGGGGTCCAAACAGGCCACGCCCCGGGGCCCTGTAGCTCCTATAGACTCATAATGGAAAAAAGCTTCAAAAATCTTCTTCTCTGAAACCACAGGGCCCAGAGCTGAGATATTTTGCATGTAGCAATGGCAAGTGGTCACCTACATAATTCCTGCCAATCTTGCCACTGGGGTCTAAATTGGTCACACCTCGGGGCCCCTTAGCTCCCATAGACTCATAATGGAAAAAAAGCTTCAAAAATTTTCTTCTCTGAAACCAGTGGGCCCAGAGCTTAGATATTTAGCATGTAGCAACAGCCAGTGGTCACCTACATAATTCCTGCCAATCATGCCCCTGGGGTCCAAACGGGCCACGCCCTGGGGCCCTGTAGCTCCTATAGACTCATAATGGAAAAAAGCTTCAAAAATCTTCTTCTCTGAAACCACAGGGCCAAGAGCTGAGATATTTGGCATGTAGCAATGGCAAGTGGTCACCTACATAATTCCTGCCAATCATGCCACTGGGGTCTAAATTGGCCACACCTCGGGGCCCCTTAGCTCCCATAGACTCATAATGGAAAAAAAGCTTCAAAAATCTTCTTCTCTGAAACCACTGGGCCCAGAGCTTAGATATTTAGCATGTAGCAACAGCCAGTGGTCACCTACATAATTCCTGCCAATCATGCCCCTGGGGTCCATAAGGGTCACGCCCTGAGCCCCTTAGCTCCTATAGACTCATAATGGAAAAAAAGCTTCAAAAATCTTCTTCTCTGAAACCACAGGGCCCAGAGCTTAGATATTTAGCATGTAGCAATGGCAAGTGGTCACCTACATAAATCCTGCCAATCATGCCCGTGGGGTCCAAATGGGCCACGCCCCGGGGCCCCTTAGCTCCCATAGACTCATAATGGAAAAAAGCTTCAAAAATCTTCTTCTCTGAAACCACAGGGCCCAGAGCTGAGATATTTAGCATATAGCAATGACAAGTGGTCACCTACATAAATCCTGCCAATCATGCCCCTAGGGTCAAAATGGGCCACACCCTGGGACCCCCTTAGCTCTCATAGACTCATAATGGAAAAAAAAACTTAAAAAATCTTCTTCTCTGAAACCACAGGGCCAAGAGCATAGATATTTAGCATGTAGCAAAGGAAAGTGGTCATCTTCATATTTCCTGCCAATCCTGCCCCTGGGTTCCAAATGGGCCACACGCTGGAGCCCCTTAGCTCCCATAGACTCATAATGGAAAAAAGCTTCAAAAATCTTCTTCTCAGAAACTGTGAAGCACAGAACTTAGATATTTAGTATCTAGCAACATAAAATAGCCAGTTACATAAATCCTGCTAACCCTGCCCCTGGGGTCAAAATTGGCCTCGCCCGAGCTCATCACCTCCAATAGACTTATAATGGAAAAAAAACTTAAAAAATCTTCTATGAAACATAAGGCCCAGAGCTTAGATTTTTAGTATGTAGCAACGTCAAGTGGCCACCTACATAAATCCCGCCAGTTATGCCCCTGGGATCCAAATTGGCCCTACCCCAGGGCTCTTTAGCTTCCATAGACTAACAATTGGAGAAACTTCAAAAATCTTCTTCTCTGAAACCAAAGGGCCCTTATAATGAAAAAAAAAAAAAAAAAGCAACACTGGTCGGGCCCATCGGGGTCTAACTGTTGGTTTTCTTTTGCTCCAGCATTTCAGTGGTTTCTTGCTGTCGAGTCCTCACCGTTGTCTCATCTCAGTGGTTCTTTGATTTTTGTGTTCACGGAGATGTTGCACTGATGAGTTAGAAGGCCTTCATGCGGACTGAACAAATTATTTGTCTAAATCGCGACGGAAGTAAGGGTGAGGATTGTGGCCACGTAAAATCGATTTAAGCCCCCCAGTGGAAATCTTCCACTGACCGTTCCAAGGCGGCTATTCTGTGGCGATTTATTTATGTTGTTGTTTGTTACTTACTATGTGTATCACTTGTGTCTTTTATTTTGGATGGCCATATGGCCATTTTGTGGGAAAGTAACTGTCCTTATGGCCTTCCTTTGTTTAGGTTTCCATTATTGTCTGGTCACTTATTGTTTGTATTTCTTTCCCTTTGGTGTCTTTTATGGGTGGAGTAAGTTAATTGTATCAATTCCTGATCTTTGTTTTACTTCTACTTTAAAATGGCGAAAAAAATATTAAAAAATCTTCTTCTCTGAAACCATAAGTCCCAGAGCTTAGGTATTTAGCATGTAGCAATGTCAAGTGGTCGCCTACATGAATCCTGCCAATCATGCCCCTGGGGTCCAAATCCTGTGGCCCCTCAACTCCAACAAACTTATAATGGAAAAAGCTTCAAACATCTTTGAAACCACGAAGTACAGACCTTAGATATTTAGTATATACCAACACAAAATGGTTGCCTATATAAATCCTGCCAACCGTGCCCTTTGGGGCAAAATTGGCCAAGCCCCAGGGCTCATTAGCTCCTATAGACTTATAATGGAAAAAACTAAAAAAAATCTTTTTCTCCAAAACCATAAGGCACAGATTTTGTTTGTTTTGAGGTTTTACATTCCCATCAACACTGTATAGGTCATTTTGGAGATGTCTCTTCGTATTTTATGGGACTTTTACCAGACATTGAGATGAAATTACATCTCAAGCCCTGTCGCCCAATGAAACCAGTAGGGTTTATAACATGGACACCGCTTTGCCTGAGCTTAGATATTTAGTATGTAGCAATGTCAAGTGGTCACCTACACTAATGATTTTCTGGTACACAGGTGAGCGATATAGGGCCATTGGGCCCTCTTGTTTGATGTAAGTTTTCCTATAGTAATAACATTTTAGCCTTTTGTTCCGGTAATCTACTTCATTCATAAAAGTGCAATGTTACGTTGACGTGATAAAGCTCACTTGTCCTGAGATAGCATATCTTTATCAGGTCGGAGCGTTTCAATGCAATATATATAGGAGGCGGGGGTAGCTGATAAAATAGCAGGGAGGAATTGCAACAGTCCGTAAAACTATGTTTTGTGGAGAAATAAGAAATATATCTCATTTTTTCATCTGAAAATGTTTGTTTTTTTTTTCACTGGTAAAATTTGCAATGTATTTAAATAGGCTTATTTTCATAATGTTAAAGGCATGTTTTTCAAAAAGGTTAACAGGAAGATAACCTGCCAGACAACACCCATCCATCCAGACTTTGCTATTTTTAATGGCATATTTTGGGAAGTTTAAGGAATATTTACTATTTGAAAAGTGATGCATTAGTGGCATAAATCACAACAAACATACCCTTGTCTCATGTTCATCACTTTAAGATAATTTCTACAGTTGCAAAATATCCTGATTCTTTCATAAAATGGTGGATTTATTAGGGCCCCGCACTGAAAGTGTGGGTGCCCTATAGTAATCACTCTGTCCGTCCGTCTGTCTGTCTGTCTGTCCGTCTGTCCGTCCACAAATTTCTGATAGCGCTGCCGGGGCCCTAGTCAGTTTCACTGACAGCTCTAGTTTTGCTCCAAAACAATATGTGAATTTTGCAAGAATGGAGTTTTTAACATGTGTGTATATAGCAAAACTAAGAAAGAAAGAAAGAAACAAAGAAACAGAAAGAAAAAAAAAGAAAGAAAAACAGTAGAAAGGATGAGTTTAATGAAGAAATAAAATAACTGTCACATTTTTCCAGGTTCGTCTGCCCAGAAAGTGAATGTTGCATGCTGGGATATTCTCCACAAGTCTTGTTTCAAAATGTCACCTGCAATGACAGAATCTGCTGAATCAACCCCTGGAATTGTGGAAGTACACACTGACCTTTCAACAGACCAGGTTTGACTATATTTTCACACAGGATACCTCACAAAGCCATTTTTTTGACCAGGTTAATGGAAAACTCTGGTTATGAAAACGATGTATGTCGGCGGACGGGTGGGCAGACTGGCGGGTGTCAACATTTCGTTTCCAGAGTATTACTCCGCAACCATTTCAAATATTTTAATGATACTTCTTAGAATTATAGAACAGGTCAGTGCAGAGTGTTGCATGCAAGAATGACAACTTGTCTTTGTTTTTGAATTATCTCCCCTGATCTTTATTTTTACTTTATTTTCATTTCCAGAGTATAACTTGGCAACCATTTGAAACATTTCAATAATGTTAGGACCCAATCAGATTACTTGATGTGATTTATTCCGGCAAAGTGACAAACTGAATGTAAAACAATATAGATCCTGATGAGAAAGATGCCAGCTGATCTGGATCTACACTGTTTGCAAATTTCTGCAATTATAGTTGTTTTGTTTTTCAGAAATTTAATGACCTAGGCAATACATTTTTGGTAATATCTAGCCAGTCAGTTAACCTAAGCACTTTTTTCCTGGGCAGGCTTGTACATCAGCTGTTTACCCGTACAGTGCACATTCTTTTACCAGAAACTGACAGCTGAATAAGTAGTAGGGAAGAATGACAGTAGAAAAGATTTCATGATCGATCCCTGCAAAAGAATGTTGCTTTTTATATACCCAGAAAATGTCCCGTTTACTTTCTACAGAAGTTACCGGTCAATATTTTTCCATATTGCCCATAGTCAAGTTCATATTGTCCATAGATAAGCAGTCACGTTCACAATAGAACTACTTTCAAATTTGTCCATTTCGATACTAAAAATCAGCAGCCATCTTGTCGTTCGTATGGTTGAAAGAACGTAAAACCAAACAAATATAGGTTCTGGCAAAGTGCATTAACCGCATTTTATGCTGTCAAATATGACCTACCTGCAATCTGTTTAGATTTTCAATACTTTCTTCCAAGAAATCAGGAGTATTTGAAAGGAATATAACCGACGCTTCAGGAAAAAATGGCATCCTGTGTTGGGAAATGTCAATGTTTTAAATGACTTCACATCCACCAACTTGACGTCGTCTTCACTTTGGCGCAGTTGGGCGTGGTTTTTCAATGTGTAGGGAGACACTTAACGACCTTCATTATTTTCCATTTCAAACCACTTAAAGATATATAATCTTATTTTACGTTCAGATTTCTATACCAGGCATTGCTGAATTCTAGTAGACAGTTCAAGTTTTAGGTATATAATAAAAAGGTTATTGACTTTATATTGTGAAGTATTCGGCACTCGTTCATATGGCGAAGACACACTCCCAAGCTTGTGCGTCCTACGCCATATGAACTCATGCCAAGTATTTCACAATATAAAGTCAATAACCTATAAATACTGACAGCAGGAATCAAATACACAACCTCCTGATCACCTTTCAGATGCAGATCTGACTGAACAACCAAAGCTTCAGCCATTGTAGTTTACAATAGATTTCTGCTGTAGTAGTGAGCCACTTAACTCATTATATACTAGTGGACTCTTCCATTGCTTTATGTTGGACAAGTCCATTTGTCATATAAGGGGTAACAGGCATATTTTCATTTTTACTCTATTTTTGATAGAAATTTCAGTTAGCAAAAAGTGCAGGTCCAGATCAGATGCCGCATTCTGCGGCATGTGATCTGGACGTGCACTGTTTGCCAAGGTACCCCTTTAGGACTCCCCAGCATGCAGTGGGTTATAAAGTATAAAACGTAAATTTACTGATATGCCCATTCGTCAAAATGGCTATGCTTTATCAGGCTGTGCCCATTCAAGCTGGTTTTATTATTTTAGGTTAGAAACCTGTTGTTGTGGTTTGCACATGAATTCACTCAAGTACGACAGAACAAGTGCTTGACCTTTGGTCTATATCCATCATGGCAGCGGTATGTTCCTCATATAGCGGCCTATTTGCGGGACCTGTCCAAGTGCTATGTGGACAAAATGACACCAAGTCTTCTGGAAGCAGCTTCAAATGGCGGTAAGTGCACACAATTGTCGTCTGCTTTGTTGTCTGCTGGTTACTTCGAAAGTCATTGTTGCAAACAGTTTGGACACAGATCAGACTGCTCCTCTAGGAGCAGTCTGATCAGGGTCAGCACTGTTTGCCTGTATCCAAAAGTGTTTTTAAAAGTTGGCGAGAAGATGCAGCAGACAGCATAAACAGACGTCATTTTCGGATAGTTTTTCTTGGCATCTGAAGGCTTAATTGCCCTGGTTCATATTAATTCAAGGACAATGGATACACCTTGTACATTTTTTACCAGTTTTCACAAGGGAGACAACTTTCGGGACTTATTTGCTTTCCTATATATTTAGCCCCACCAGAATGGGGTCAACTATTAACCCTTTTAGTACCAAATCAAATCTTCCTCCTTATACCTCCTGTTACATGTGGGTTTACGGCGTCCAGCAAACCCCCATGCTGACAAGACAACCGAGCGTGACCTCTGACAGGTGTACGGGCAGCTGTGGGGTAAGGCACAAGAAAGATGTTAGATGAATGACATGAATTATTTACAGTATCTACATACAACACTTACAAACGCAAAACATCACAATTTGTTGCTTCTGTAGCCAACTCACGACGTTCGCTCCGAAGGCAAAACAATGTTCTGTGCTCGGAACGGATGACGTGAATACCTACAGAAGCAAAAAAAACAACAACAAAAGCAAAAAAAGAAACAACACAAGACGCGACTGGCCAGTTTATAACTTAGGGTGAATCCCCCCTCTCGCGTGAAACTTCCTCTCGCGAACTAGTGCAAACTGCACACTAGTCTCTCGACATAGTTGCCGATCACAGGTTGCCGATCACAGGTTTAGCGATCGTCCGAATATCCTGCAGGTTAGTTGACCTCTTTTATGGTCTCACATTTGTTGACAATGAACAATGATTCTGATTCTGGTCTACGCTGATTACGGCGGTCTGTCCGCCCTTGCTGGACCCTAACGCCTAGCGTCGTACCAGTACCTGCTGCTATGAAGCAGGGAGCAGCAGGTCACACATTGTTGTGCCTGCAAATTACAAAACATACATGCTATATCATGATCCCCCTCCCGGAGAAGTAAGAATATGTTCATGCATATACCGTTATTGCGCATGCGCCGACCAGACATACAGGCTGATTAGTGCATGCGACAAATAACCGTACAGCAGAACTCAACCTGACTGTGCATCAAATTATCAGCACCCAGCGCTTGACACAATAATACTCAAAGTTCATGTTTCCTTACTGAGCACTACAGAAATCAATTAATGCTCACTACTACTGAGCATAATACTCATCAAATTTGTGCTCACTACATTATCACAAGAAAGAGGCAATTGAACAGACCACGCCTTTGCGCTACCTGGTCAGCTGCCAATTACAGGAAACATAACAATCTCTATTTCATATCCTTCTCCGCGACACGGCTCACAAATATAGCTATTCACAAATTCAATACATTAATAACAGATAGAAACTACAACAGAAGATTTTCATCTATAATCCACAACATTTGTTAGTGTCTCATAAGGGCCAACACTGTATTTGGTAGGCACCCCGTCACAACCGTCCTCGCGACGCCGATGACGCAGCTGACGTCATCCCCGCCGCTCAGGCCGTTATGACGTGTGGCGACCAAATACTCCCACTTATCAATTCACGTTCTTTATATGTACATACATGCACAAACTGAGTTATCAGACAAAAACGGCATCATTACAAAATGAACTCGTAATTCTTCTTGAACAAAATTATTTCTAATCAACGTGAACCTGCTTGTAAAATAAAATTCATTACGGTTCATCATCACGGATAACCCAACAGGCTCTTGTAAGAGTTTGCCCTGATGATGAAGATATGGTTAAACCCGTCTTAAGTTTACGTCCCCTCTACACCTAATATCATATTGGGACGGAACCACGGTTTTCTAACCACAGCTAGTCAAAAGTCATGGATCAAACAAGTGACCCGGCGTTTATTAATTACATTCTACAAAAGGGGTCTAAAAGCCTAAATGAATCTAGAATGAGCGGGTGTCCAATTTTACGTCTCACCAACATCTAGGGTCAGCATGAGACAGGACCTCACTTAGAAAGAGTCATTCTACTACTGGAGAAGCCTGGGATCAATCCTGCGACGTCTAGCTGGCAAAGCTAGTAGCCTAATCACTACAGGCCACAACAGTGAATTCAGAATAGGCTTCAGAAAGTTGGGGTATACCAGAAGTAAACCCCTCCAAAACCTACAAGCATGTTCATACAAAAATAATACTAAACATAGATTTAACATACCTTTCAATATACTTTCTATTTCCCGACACAATGTTGTAGGTATACGTTACAACTTGACCTGCTGCTAAAGTGTTCGCTTTTCTCAGGGTTTATATATCTATGAATACTACCAGAAAATCATGCCTACTCATATTACCTTGCTCAATTCGTGGCGAGGTGGAGATACCGGCCACAAATAAAGCTAGATAGCAAAATCGAGTAGATAATGGATTTGCGTTCAAATAGTATATTTCCCATAGGAAAAAATGATGAAACGACCCTATAAATCAATGACATGACTTCTGTCAAAACGAACACCCACACAACACGTGACGGGAATAAAAATCATATATGGCACAATTTGGCGGTTGGCGATTTTTAGGCAAATTCTATAGGACTCGGCCTTATAGCAGCCCCCTGTATTGTAAAAACAGCTCTCTATAAACCACTCATGCATACATCGTATGATATGTGCATGACTTGTTCATGGAGCAGCACAGTTTGCGTACCATATTTCACCTAAAATATTTCACTCGCACCGCCCTACCATATATCTACTAAAATAATTTAGATGTGCATAAGCACCAGAGAGGTTTCCTATTCCATCTCGTAACACATATATATAGCAGGAGTCCATTTCGAAAATTTAGTGGTGTCAGGTTGTGTTTTCTTCAAAATTCATTTGGAAAATGGCTGAACTTTTCGCAGTGTAGGCCCTGATCAGACGCTGCACTCTGCGGCGTCTGATCTGGGCCTGCACTGTTTGCCAGGTTACCCGTTTGGGGGTTTCCGGTACCAAATGGGTTAAAGGAAAGAATTTGCTCCTTAGGAAAGCTATAATAAAGACAGCTTATGTAACATGGACATTGCTTTGACAACATGTACTTAATTAAAAGAAAAGTTAACCCATTTAGTACCAGAAACCCCAACCTGGTACCCTGGCAAACAGTGCAGGCCCAGATCAGACGCCGCAGAACGCGGCGTCTGATCAGGGCCTCCACTGTATGCTGAAAGTTTAGTCATTTTCTAAATAAATTTTGATAAAAACATAACCTGACACCCCCAAATTTTGAAATGAACTCCTGCTATATATAAGGAGGAAGATTCCATTTGGTACAAAAAGGGTTAACATGAAATGTGCATAGAAAGATAACATGACCTTCACTTAGATAACATGGAAACTAGTAAGAAAAGGTCACTCAGGAAAGGTCACAATCAAAGCATGCAACCATCTCAAGCCATCTCAAGAAAGTAAGCGACATGGAGGCACACGCAAAAGCATCAGATGAAACATGAACCAAAGGCACGAAGCCAATAATAGAAGGATTGCCTTGGGACGGTCAATAGCAAAACTACTGGTGGGAGGGGGCTTCAGCTCTGGAGTTAATGAAATTTCAACCCTCGCCTCAGTTCCAGTGCAGTGTCAAACTTAATAACAATAACAAATTGGTCCCCATGGAGGCTTCCTATCTCAACTGTGATTCATTTAAGAAATGAATTTTATTTTTCTGAAGTTCATGGACGTATGAACGCAGTGGGTCGCGTTCAAAGTAAATGAGCCCCGAAGGGGTTCATGTAAACTTTGCTAGCGACCCACTGTCGTTCATACTTTCATGAAAGCAGAAAAATTAAGTTTATTTTTTATATTTATATTATTTGCCCATCATCACCGGGCGAAAAAAAAATGCTTGTAGGGCAAACTTTTAAAGCTGAAAAATATTTATACACTGATTTTCTACAAAGAGCGGAGCAGCGTTGACGTCATCAACGCCAGTAGAGAACAATGGTTTAGAATGACGTCACGTAACGTCAATGAAAATCACGCGTTCATGGAAGGATGAACGCAGTTGTTTTCTATAGGTTTACATTAGACTTTACACTGGAAATGTAAATATAATAAAATGGACTTTCCTTAGATAAATCTGGCTTGGCTTAGATAACATGGACTTTGCTAAATATATGGACTTTGCTGAGACAACATGGTCTTATCTAAGAAAACAGGGGCTTTGCTTTGTTAACATGAACTGTACATAGATAGAATATGGATGTTACTTAGATAATATGGACTTTGCTCAGATAAAGTGGGGCTTTGCTTAGATATTGTGGACTTTGCTTAGATAACATGAGTTCATCTAAAATAACAGCTTAGATTAGCTGAATATTGCTTTGATTGCATTGACTGCTTAGATTGCATGGACTTTGCTTAGATAACATGGATTTTGCTTTGATATCATGGGCTGAGCTTAGATAACATGAGCTTTGCTTAGATAACGGGCTTTGCTTAGATAATAGTGATAGTCATGTGGTCATAAGCAATATAAAGCTTGTACAGTAAATTTCCGCTATTAAGACCACCTAAAATTAAGACTTAATCTGCTTTTAAAAGCTTATTGAGAAGGTTTCAGTGGTTCTGTCTTTGTATTTTCTTCCTCAAGTGTCTCCTAACAAGAAACCACCTTGGGACTGTTCAAAAGTGGTCTTAAGACCACTTTTGAACAGTCCCAAAGGTGGTCTTATATGGGAATTTTACTGTATATAACTTTGGGTAGATTGATAAGCAGCTGACTCAAAAAGGGGTCAGCTCTTACTCCTAAGGAACACATTCTTTCCATTATGAGTAGACAAATATCATTATAATATAAAACACATAGAGGATATTTGATTTTTTCAGTGTAAGATCGAATTTTATTTCATCGAATGAACACCAAAACTGTTATTTTCACGAGTGGCGTAGCCACTCGTGAAAATAGCAGTTTTGGTGTTCATGAGTGAAATAAAATTTGATCTTGCACTGAAAAATTCAAATTTTCTGTTTCTTACATGCTTCAAAAGGCAATATTTAGCGTCTTTAATGGTGTCGCTCACATTCGGAGAAAATTATCTTTGTTCCTGTTCGTTTCGCGTCAATTTAGTGGTGCCCATCGTGTTTAGTGGGTATACTGAGAAATGGCCTTGGATGGTATTATTATGAATGATTAATGAAATAATTGAGAGAGTAGTTTTCCAAAGAAGTTGCTGGCAAGTCTAACGTCCCGCGACAAAAGACGTGACGTCAGCGTCATAAATGACGTCAGTAACGTCCCCGTCCCACATGAACGGGCTATGCGTCAATTAGAACACATTTCAGTATTGTTCAGTTATCTGACAAAGATGAAATTGAAATTAGAGTTAGATTTGAAGAAAAAAGTAGTCCCAAACAGTGAAAAATAAAAAATTGTATTTTCACTGTTTGAAACAGTGAAAATATCGATTTATATTTCACTGATAAATCTCTATCATTCATTGAAAAGCATGTAAGAAATCTATGTGTGCATTCTTTCATGTCTCAAAAACGTTGTTTTTTTTTTTAGTTTTTTTTTTTCAGATGAAAATTTGTGATAATTCCCTTATAAATGTCCCAAACATAGGTTTTGGATGCTTCTTAGAGCCACCTCATTGAGGCAGATCTAATCAGTACCCACAAGCTATGTCTTGGAACAGAAATAAGCAAACATTACGAAAACATGCCTATACAAATATATTGCAACCTTTATTGCCAAAAAAATGAAGATTTTAAGATGAAAAAGTGTGATATTTTTTTCTTATTTCTGCTCAAAATATAGATTGTGGGTACTCGTTAGAACCACCTCATCGAGGTGGTTTTAACGAGTACCCACAATCAGGGCTCTAGAAGTCCGATTTTTCACCGGTCCAGACCGTTTTTTGAAAATGAAAACCGATTTTGCTGAAAAATTTTGCTGAAAAATCGGTCCGAAAAAAAAAACCCAATAAGCTAAAATCGAAGTGAAAAAACAGAGAAATTATACCTGGTTAGGTGTCAAACTGTTTATTGTGCCAATTATCTCTCTCGGGGATGAATTTGAGTTTGACAGTAAACACGTTTTCGAGATCTCGCCAGGTATCGCAGACTCTCGCGGGATTAAGGCTAATGACAGTTAGTCAGCCAAAACGTGATTAAGCGGTGCGTGATTGTGATATCAAAGAAGCCTTGATCGTGTTTGATCTAATGGCAATCAAACATAATTTGTTTATTTCAGGCTTGTGTAATCGTAAAATATGTATTTATATTCTTTAAAACTTGGTTCGGCCATGTAAGATTTTCAATGACTCTCGTTCGGCCATGTATTGGTTCGAGAGTAAAGAAATGTTTTTTCGATTTTTAACCCGTTCAAAACGTTTTTTTTTTAGAAATACGCTCTATTAAAATAAATGACATAAAACAGGTGTATGTGTGTTACGTCCTTGACTGCATTAATGTGTATTGTGTAAACGGAAACCGTATGACGTCATTTTCCGACCATGTGGCTGCCATATCGGTCGCCATTTGTAAACAAAGCAATTTGGGCAAAATAAAATGCGTGAAATAAGAGAAATATTTTAAAGGTTTTAAAAAGGGAAGAAAATATAGTGACCATCGAACTGGTCTCTGACTGCCCCATGTAGGTTGTTTCCCTTTAGTAGTCTTCAGGTTCGGAGTGACCCGGATATTGGGAAAATGAAAGTAGATGAAATCTGGCGTAGAAAATGAAAGTAGATGAAATATTAACGATGTGAGCAATAATTGCTGTTTATAATCAAGATACTGGTGCTCATATCCGTTTATAAGTGTAAGAGGAACATCGGTTTGTCATTCTTTGCGCTAATAACACATTTTGAAATCGCCAATGGCGTTTACGGAAATTACCGAAACCGATCGGCAATTTCCGTAATTTTTGGTCACCTTCTGGACCGATTGGGATTTCAAAATTTCTAGAGCCCTGCCCACAATATATATTTTAGAGCAGAAATATGAAAAATAAGGTTTACCCCTGAAAACCCCAGTTTTCTCTATTTTGAGTGGGGTGTATGTGAGGGGGGTGTTCATTACACAGACTTGTTAACATGATGTATAATAGAAACAAGGGTACTATTGTAAGAGTTGTCTCCCTTGATAGTTTATCTATTCCCCTTAAATTTTCTCACTGCAGGTATTGAGGTACTGTGGCGACAGATTTCTGACACATTCAGTCCCTGGATTCAGACATTCTTTATCAAAGGTGGTGCACATGCTCCCTGGATTGAGACTGACAAAGATACGGGTTCTTTAATGGTGAAGGCACTGTGTGATGTGGTCATTTATGCTCACAGTAAAACTGCAGGTAGGATTTTTTCCATGTCACACATCTCAATATAAAGTCAGTTGCAATGATACGCTCATTATGCCCACTTTGGACATGTTTGGTTAAACCAAATAGGTCAAAAGTTGGTTTAAGAAGCATTTGTATAAATGTAGTAAACACAATTCAGCAAAAAGCAAAATAATTGATACATTACGAAGATCTTTTAGCACTGTTTCAAAAAGTGTTGCTTTTTTGCTGTATGCTGGTTGGAGTACAGTCGAACTTCAATTGCTCGAACACCTTTAGGACCTCGAAAATCTGTTCGAGACAGGGGTAGTTCGAGCCACTGAGGGTTACTGCCAGGAGGCATAACGAGGTACTTTTTGACATATTTTCTGTGTCGTGTATTGAAAATGTATGCTGTGTGTACTCATTAGAATCGCCTCATCGAGGCGATTCTAATGAGTACACACAGCATACATTTGCAAGATAAAAGACGAAAGTCTCCTAAATTATCTCGCATCATTTCTTATATAGAGGATTTTCCTAGGGGCTCAAGAACGGGTTCGACTCAGCCATGGCAAAAAGAGCCATCGGTGTTCGAGCCATCGAAGTTCTACTGTATATATGTGCTGATTATGGTGAATATAGAAAGTCTTATGCAAAAATTTAAAAGAAAGACCCAGGGAGCGCCACAATTACAGCCCACTCTTGACACCAAGAGGAAAGGGAAACTTACACAAAACAAGAAAAATTACGAGTGTTTATGAAATGGAACAATTAGCCCTCTCTTCCCCACACGGGATGATCAGACCATTAGAAAACACTAAACAACAACTCACAAGAAATTTGCAAACGTACAACAAAAATAACAGAAAAAAAAACACAACACCAAAACTAATGCCTTAGAACGGTCAGCAGCATATGCCATTAGGAGGGCTTAAAGATCTTTTACCGGCCGAATCTTCACCCTTGGTTAGGGGGTTGTTCCCAACAATAAACATTAAACATTTGGTTTTCATAATTTCCTAACTCAATCAATGCATCATCACAGAGACATAAATCAAATTCAAACACTGACATGAAGCAAAGATGAGGGCTGCTAGCCGATCCCCCTTACACTGTTGGCCAGAGCTAAAGAAAATCATCAGTTAAACCCCGATGGGCCCAGCGACAGACATAGCATCAGGCCTCAGCCCTCTTTTAACAAAGATTTATGCAGAAGCCGTCATTGAGCCTGAAGCCTGACCCGCCGCCGTGCAATCAAAGAGTCCAACATAACTACCTACCGTGATTCGGTCGACAACCATACATGTGGTCTGTCGCATGATTTCCAAAGTGTTCCAAAGAATATTTTTTGTCCAAATCGAAAGTCTCAAATTAATTCCAGCAAGTTCAGGTTATCTTTCTGTGTGATTTCTTCACACACTGTTCTCTAGTCAAAAAACTCCTTTGGGATTTTCAAAGTGGTCTTTAAGACCTCCTTTGAACAGTTCCAAAGGTGGTCTTAATATAGGAATTTTACTGTACTTACATAATGTTATATTTCCAGAAATTAGGGGAAGGTTCTACAATGATTTTCTATCTTTGTCATGGTTGTTCTTTGCTGATGGGTTGTGTAAACCTCAAGTGCTTAATGAAGTTGTTGGAGTTTACAACATGGAGTTTGCCAAGTTACCATGGCAACAGTTGCTACCCAGTATACAAGTTATGGAGACACTTGCTTCAGTAAGGCTATTGTTTTTATTGTAGTATGCCTTGAATATGTAATAATGGGACTAATTGTGTAATTAACCCTTCATCTGCTAATCATGACTGGCAGACGGCATTTTCAATGTGTATTTTTTTCTTATTTTTGTGTAAATAAGGCCAGATGTTACATGTGAATCATGTGTGAAACAGACTGTTCCTATGTAATGTTAGGCCTTATTGACTTCGAAAAATATTATTAAAAAAATCAGGGGCCAGTTGTTCAAAGCACCATTAGCTTATCAAGTTCATTAGTGGTCATATTGTTAACTTTTCTGGCAAGTTTAATATTTAAATTTTTGGTATTTTTGCTGAAAAAATATTAGCATATTTGCCATAATAAATGATCAAAATTTTTAACAATATGTTAACTAATGACGTCGTTAGTTTTGAACAACTGGCCCCAGATTGTGTAGTTAACCTTTCATCTGCTATTCACCACTAGCAAACGGCATTTTCAAAGTGTATTTTTCATCTTTTTCAGTATAAATAAGGCCTGACATTACTTGTAAATCATCTGCCAAGCAGATTATTTACATTTATCATATGACGTCGCGTCTAAGAGTGTAATAAAGTCATGTATTATTTTCGATAATCAACTAGTGGATTAAATATGCAAATTAGCTAGATACGTCCCGTAATGTTACATGTACGACGTCCTTAACGATGTTGCGTTTACTAACAGCGGAATATTGACATTTTTGTAAACAATCGTGAATAAAATGCGTTTTAAATGTCATATGATAAATAGAATCTTGCATTCGTGTTCATGTATTATTGAATTTATTAAACGAGTTGAGAAAAAGGGATAAAATGCTCGGCAAAGCCTCGCATTTTATCCCTTTTCCTCAACTCGTTTAATAAATTCAATAATACATGAACACTCCTGTAAGATCCTCCATTTAATATCAGGCCTTATTGACTCAGAAAAAAATATTTTTAAAAAATCAGATTGTCGTCTGCTTCAGGTATTTATGTAGCAGCTGAAGGTTTAAGAATGAAAAAGAAAAGCAAAAAATCTTCTTACCCTTAAAGCACTATAGAAACTTCTAGCGCAGATAGCAATCTATTTTTTTTTTTTTATCATTTTTCCTGTTATCATTTTTCCTGTTTTAAGGCCCTTTCGAGATTATTTCTTTTACATTGAGCTGATTGTGTATGAGAGGTGCCAAAAAGCAGATTGTGCTGCACTGTGCTGCCACGCAGAGCTGAAATTGACTGAACATTTGAGTACCGGTAAACAGCTAAGAAGGTCGAGGTGGATGGTACCTTAAACCCTAGTGGTTTCTTTGGGAAGTAGGGCTTGAGATGTAATGTCCTCTCTGTGTCATGTAAAAGTCCCACAAAATTGGAAGTAATGTCTCCAAAATTACCTAAATAGTTTTGATGGGGACATAAAACCTCATCACAATGAAACAGAACCTGACCTTCCATTGCAGAACTTAGAGTCTCCTTGTGACTCAGGTCAAGGCTCAAACCTGCATTAGTAAGATACCTATCGTTTAAGAGATAGCACCCTTTATCATTAGGCCACAGAGGCCCATCTTTGTTTATTTTCATAGAAAAAAGGCTTGACATTACATGTGAATTGTCTGCTTAGCATGTGAATCCTTATAGAAATGTGAATTTCTTCTCTGTATTTTCAGTTGAAAGAAAGTGGCAACTCCCTTGGTTTTAACCTGGTAGCAGATATTGTGTCGGTTGTCAACTGGAGTCAGGTTGTTCAGTGGTATGAATCATATCATCCTTCAGAAGTGAAGTCAGAGTTTGAGAGATGTTTATTTCTACTCTTCATACAAGCCTTTGCCGAGAAGAAACATGTTGAGGTACCTTATCCATAGCTTTTGTTATCCATAGCTTTTGTTTGTCCATAAATTTTATTTATCTATA
Source organism: Lucinisca nassula (assembly GCA_963580285.1). NCBI lineage: Eukaryota > Metazoa > Mollusca > Bivalvia > Lucinida > Lucinidae > Lucinisca > Lucinisca nassula. The sequence goes on from OY757016.1 coordinate 17,204,516, forward strand.
GCTTTTGTTTATCCAAAGCTTTTGCTTGTCCATAACTCTTATTTGTTCATTATGTCTCCCCCGAAAAAAATTTTTTCGGAGAGACATATTGTTTTTCCCCCGGGCGTCTGTCTGTCCGTCTGTCCGTCTGTCCGTCTGTCACACTTTCGTGTCCGCTCTGTAACTTGAAAACCGTTAGAGCTATCGTCACGAAACTTCGTATAAATATTAATCAGCATTAGACGACGTGCAGTGCACAAGAACCATAACTCTCACATTTATACTTTTTGAATTATCTCCCTTGGAAGTTTGTTGGTATGTATATATGTATGGGCAAATCGTGTCCGGTCAATAACTTTCTTATTTTTTGATGGATTTTAAAATTACTCGGCAGAAATATTAACAACCATAAGACGATGTGTGGTGCGCATGAGGCAGGTCGGTACCTCAAAGGTCAAGGTCATACTTAGAGGTCAAAGGTCAAAAAAGGGGCCTTTTTTTCGTATTTGGTCAATAACTTTCTTATTTTGAGATGGATTTTAAAATTACTTGGCATAATTATTAACAACCATAAGACGATGTGTGGTGCGCATGAGGCAGGTCGGTTCCTCAAAGGTCAAGGTCATACTTAGAGGTCAAAGGTAAAAAAAGGGGCCTTTTTTTTGTATTTGGTCAATAACTTTCTAATTTTGAGATGGATTTTAAAATTACTTGGCATAATTATTAACAATCATGAGACGATGTGTGGTGCACATGAGGCAGGTCGGTACCTCACAGGTCAAGGTCATACTTAGAGGTCAAAGGTCAAAAAGTGGGCCTTTTTTTCGTATTTGGTCAATAACTTTCTTATTTTGAGATGGATTTTGAAATCACATGGCAGAAATGTGAACCAATATAAGGCGATGTGTTGCGCGCATGACTAGGTTGGTACCTCAAAGGTCAAGGTCATACTTAGAGGTCAAAGGTAAAAAAAGGGGCCTTTTTTCGGGTTTTGTCAATAACTTGCCTATTTTTAAATAGAATTTGAAGTTACTTGGCAAACATGTTAACTGTCATGGGACGATGTGTTGCATGCATGATTCAGTTTGGTACCTAAAATGTCAAGGTCATACATAGAGGTCAAAGGTAAAAAAGGGGCCTTTTTTCGGGTTTGGTCAATAACTTTCTTATTTTTAGATGGATTTTGAAATTGCTAGGCAGAAATGTTAACCACCATGAGATGATGTGTTGCACGCATGACCCAGTTTAATACCTGAAAGGTCAAGGTCATACATAGAGGTTAAAGGTAAAAAAGGGCCTTTTTTGTGTTCTGTCAATAACTTTCTTATTATGCCCCCAACTTTGAAAAAGTTTGAGGGGCATATTGGTTCTGGTCCGTTCGTCCGTCCATTATGCTTTTGATGCATTGCATAACTAAAGAACCGTGTATGCTAGGGTTTTGAAATTTCATATATGGATTCCTCATGGAAAATTAGCTGACGCGTATTTTTTTTCTCGTCCGGATTATGCCCCCTTCAAGAGTTATTGCCCTTTGAATTTTTTTTTTAATAAAATCTTGTCAGCAAGATATCTCAAAAACTATTGGAGCTAGAGCCTTGAAAGTTGGTGATTATATTGATGGTGATGAGTAGATGAACTGATTAACTTTTGACAAAATTCCGAAAAATACTTTGTGAGTTATGGCCCTTTGTCATTTTGGTAATTTGTGCCCATTGTAATGTATGCTAAAAGTGATGCATAGCATAACTTTAGAACCATGTATGCTAGGGTTTTGAAATTTCATATATGGATTCCTCATGGAAAATTAGCTGACGCGTATTTTTTTTCTCGTCCGGAATATGCCCCTTTCAAGAGTTATTGCCCTTTGAATTTTTTTTAATAAAATCTTGTCAGCAAGATATCTCAAAAACTATTGGAGCTAAAGCCTTGAAAGTTGGTGAATAGATTGTTGGTGATGAGTAGATGAACTGATTAACTTATGACAAAATTCCGAAAAATACTAGCTGATGGAAAATAAGCTGACGCGTATTTTTTTTCTCGTCAGGATTATGCCCCTTTCAAGAGTTATTGCCCTTTGAATTTTTTTTAATAAAATCTTGTCAGCAAGATATCTCAAAAACTATTGGAGCTAGAGGCTTGAAAGTTGGTGAATATATTGGTGGTGATGAGTAGATGAACTGATTAACTTTTGACAAAATTCCAAAAAATTCTTTGTGAGTTATGACCCTTTGTCATTTTGGTAATTTGTGCCCATTGTAATGTATGCTAAAAGTGATGCATAGCATAACTTTAGAACCATGTATGCTAGGGTTTTGAAATTTCATATATGGGTTCCTCATGAAAAATTAGCTGACGCGTATTTTTTTTCTCGTCCGGATTATGCCCCTTTCAAGAGTTATAGCCCTTTGAAATTTTTTTAATAAAATCTTGTCAGCAAAATAGCTCAAACACTATTGGAGCTAGAGCCTTGAAAGTTGTTGAGTATATATTGGTGGTGATGAGTATATGAACTGATTAACTTTTGACAAAATTCCGAAAAATACTTTGCGAGTTATGGCCCTTTGTCATTTTGGTAATTTGTGCCCATTGTAATGAATCCTAAAAGTGATGCATAGCATAACTTTAGAACTGTTTATGCTATGGTTTTGAAATTTCATATATGCAGTCCTAATGGAAAATAAGCTGACACGTATTTTTTTCTCATCCGGATTATGCCCCTTTCAAGAGTTATTGCCCTTTTAATTTTTTTAAATAAAATCTTGTCAGCAAGTTATCTCAAAAACTGTTGGAGCTAGAGGCTTGAAAGTTGGACCATGAGTCATGTGCAAGACCAAGGTCCATACCTCCAATGTCAAGGTCATACCTAGAGGTCAAAGGTAAAAAAAAGGACAGTCAATAACTTCCTTATTCTTTGATGGATTATGAAATTACTTGGCAGAAATGTTAACCATCATGAGGCGATGTGTTGTACCGCAAAGGTCAAGGTCATACTTAGAGGTCAAAGGTAGAAAAGTGCTTTTTTTGTTTACGGCCAATAACTTTTTTATTTTTCTATGAACATTTTTAAAGTTACTATGCAGAAATGTTCATCTTCATTAGATGATGTGTTGCACACAAGACCCAGCTCAATACCTCCAATGTCAAGGTTATACTTAGCAGTCAAAAACGGGGGAGACATCTGTGTTTTTGTAGAAAAACAAATTCTAGTAACTCTTATTTATCCATAGCTTTTGTTTATCCAAAGCTTTTGCTTGTTCATAACTCTTACTTATCCATAGCTTTTGTTTACCCATAGCTTTTGTTTATCCATAAATTTTATTTATCTATAGCTTTTGTTTATCCAAAGCTTTTGCTTGTTCATAACTCTTATTTATCCATAGCTTTTGTTTATCCATAGCTTTTGCTTGTTCATAATTCTTATTTATCTATAGCTTTTGTTTATCCAAAGCTTTTGCTTGTTCATAACTCTTATTTATCCATAGCTTTTGTTTATCCATAGCTTTTGTTTATCCATAAATTTTATTTATAGCTTTTTTTTATCCAAAGCTTTTGCTTGTTCATAACTCTTATTTATCCATAGCTTTTGTTTATCCATAGCATTTGCTTGTTCATAACTCTTATTTATCTATAGCTTTTGTTTCTCCAAAGCTTTTGTTTAGCAATAACTTATTTATCCATAGCTTTTGTTTATCCATAGGTCCACATGAGGAAGAGTAATGTGGATGCATCACATTAACAAGGCAATGTAATGAACCCCCCCCCCCCCCCCCATAAACACACATTATATGGAGACAACTGGGATTTATGGGGGGGGAACAATATTTTTCTTATTTTTGTTCCAAAACATAGGTTGTTTGCCACCGCCCATCGGGGCTTGAACAAATAGATAGGCTGCATGATGCTTCCACGCAGAGCTGAAACCGACAGCAGACAAGTACTGGTAAACTGCTTAAAGGATCTAAGCCTGCCCAGGCAAGGCTGTGCAAGACCGTCCATGCTTATAAACCCTATTGGTTCCATTGAGCGACAGGGCTTGAGATGTCATTTCATCTCAGGTTCTAACGAGCACCCACAGCCTAGGTTTGGAGTATAAATAAGAAAAATATTATTAAATTTCATCAGAAAAGTAACCATTTTGGACACATTGAAGGCTGCCCTGTGTACCACAGCTGGGGCCAGTTGTTCAAAGCATCGTTAGCTTAACGAGCTCGTTAGTGGTCATATTGTTAACTGTTCTAGCAAGTACAATATCAAAAATTTTGTCATTTTTGCTGAAAAAATGTGAGCAGCTTTTTGCGTCCGCAAAAGCTGCTCACATTTTTTCAGCAAAAATTTCAGCATATTTGCCATATTTAATGATCAAAGTTTTAACGATACGTTAACTAACGACGTCGTTAGTTTTGAACAACTGGCCCCTGGTGTGTTGTTGTAATGATTATGTTCCCAAACCAAAGAGAGGGGACATATTATTTTTGGTGCACATCCTGTATACATTGATGGTTACAATGAGTTTGCATTGGGTTTTTAACCATTGACCTGCTGAATATCAGATAACTTGATGCAAATTATTGCCACAAATTCATGAGCTGAATTACAAACAATGAAGATCCTGATCCGATGGCTTCGTCAGAAGCCATCTGATCTGGATCTTCGTTGTTTGAACGATAAGACATATCCGGGCTCAGCAGGACAAGAGTTAAGGGATGAAATCTCCTGAACCATTGATGGATTCTGACCAAACTTACATAGTAACACCACACAGATTGGCAAAAACAGTCATTAGGTTTTGATGGCCTTGACCTAAATTCAAGGGTTTAGCCCGCCCTTCACCCCCCCACAACACACACACACATGCAAACAGTCAATTTTTTAACCAAAAATGGATTATCTGCACCCTGTCACATGAATAACTTGATGAATTTTGGTAAAGCTTGGTAGGATATATTTTTACAACCTATCAAATATATGTTTACATTTTGGTGACTTTGATCTTATTTTCAAGGTCACAGACTCCAAAAAACTGATAAGTTGGGTCTAAAAATGGCTTGTCTACACCCTATTCCATTAACAAATTGATGAGCCAGCCTCGGCAGCTCAGTCAGATGCGCGTCAGACTGGTGATCAGGAGGACAGGGGCTCGATACCTGCCGGGGTTGGACACATTCTTTCGTGGAGATTGATCGTGAAATCTTTTCTATGGTCATTCTCTCCCTTCCGCTGATTCAAGCAGGGCAGTTGTCATTTTTTGGCAAAAGAATGTGCAATGTACTGGTTAACTGCTTACGTATAAGCTTTCCCAGGAAAAGTGTGGATAGGTAAACTGACCAGCTCAAAAATGGCCTAAATAGTGTTGACTGGGCTGTTAAACTCCAATACAAACAAACAAAAACTCACACGGTTTCTGCTTTTGGACCCCATTTATAGTGTTATAAAGAGGTTGTGGTGCAGTATATATCATTTCAAACTATCCAAAGACTTGATAATATTGTGGTGACCTAGATCGGGTTTTCAAGGTCAAATAGGTGTTTATGCTATTTTAATGGTGTTGGGGAACATGCTTTTCCTCTGAAAAAAAAGTCTAGTTTTGGGATAATTTGGCTTATTTCTCTATAAAATCATATGTTATGAGTGCTTGTTAGAATTGCCTCATTTCTTCAGTTACAGTGATACTGTAAAAATTAAAAAAAAAAATTCAGAGACCTTCTGGACTTGCTATAATTTTCTTTCTTTCTTTCTTTCTACTGATACTGCGTCGGTTACATTTGACCATTACCGCAGGTGTATATTACATACACTCCAGGTTTTGCAGGATGAAAGCCTACACAGTAATCATTAATTACGGTAGGGATCTTTAACCTGCATAGGGGATGGTTCTCCCTGCACAGGGGGCCTACAGTTAACGTCCTGATCCGAAGGACGGTGTACTTTATGACATTCATCCCTGCAAATGATGCCAATGGAGCGAAATTTTATCGTCGCTGCTGGGGATCAAACCTGGGACCTCTAGTACCAGAGGCAAGTGCACTAACCACTGAGCTATCACGCTTCTTAAAAGTAAAAAATTCAGAATTCAGCAAGGTGTCCAAAAGTGCAGACGGAATGGCAAACAGTGTAGGCCCTGATCAGACTGCTTCATCAGGAGCAGTCTGATCAGGGTCTGCACTGTTTGCTCAGGCCTATCTGTCCCAGTACGTAGGATCGTTATGGTACCAATTTATTTTGACATTCACCATTTTGTTTTGTTTATTTCAACATCAGTGTCCTGACATGGAGCGTGTGTTGGTACAAGGGGAGACTTTTAACTGGCAGTACCTCACCCCTCATGCTTATAAATCCGCCTGTGCGTGGCTGCTACAGGGCTGTGACCCTAAATGCCTGCTGGGAGAAAGGTCATCCCCTGACGCCATTGGATTGAGGTAATTTGAATCACTGTTACTCCTGGTTTAGTTAGTCTGTGCAAGACATTTCATGTAATCATTTGTCAAGTTAATGTTATTGTTTGTCAATCTGTCAATTTTTACACTAAACCATTTCTACCTCTGTTTAACACACTTATGGACACAAAACCGTTCAATATTTGATGAGCTTCATTACATTTTGACTTGAAACATCATTCAATTTTTCCTAACATCCTATCACTCAACTGCCAGACAGAAATAAATTCAAAACACAAGGTGGTGTACATTTCATTGCTGTCTCCTGCACTGTCCAATCAAAATACATCTCAAATGTCAATCAGAAAGAGTTTGTCAAGCTGAGACCAATCAATTGCTTGATCTAGTTTTAGAATTCTTTGATGAATGACATTTGCTTGTCAGACTAACTTGATGCAAAGAGATCCATCGAAAGTTATTTCATGGGAGTTTGAATGGATTTGTGTCCACAGGTGTACCAGGTCTTGAAAATTAATACAAGATCCACAGTTGAGGCCTACTGGATTATTTGAATCATTGTTACACCTGGTTTAGTTAGTCAGTGCGAAGTGGGATTTAGAGGAGTGTTCATTACTGGACTTGGTTCTGTGATATGATTTCAAGTATTTACAGAGTGGTTTCAATTGATTCAGTTGAATTTAATGTCATCTTGTTTTTAAGAAATTTATTTTAAACTGGAAAACCTATTTAAAATGAATTTCAATGATAATTTAGCTCAAGGTGAGCTATTGTGATCAGTCAATGTCCATAGTCCCACGTCCATCGTCAACAGTTTGCTTTAAATACTAACTCCTCATAAACCCTTGGGTCAGTTTAATTCAAACTTCACAGAAACGTTGCCTAGGTGGCCCCCTGCCAAAATATCCTTAAATGACAGCTCCTCCTGTACAATTTGGTTGAATTTCACTGGAAAGTTGCTTAGGCAACCTTCTTCCAAAATGGTTATGCTCCAATGAAGAAAATGGCTGGTAGACTTGAAAGTAGAGAAACATCTTTAAATGACAGCCTGTTCTAAACTCTTAAGCCGGTTTCATTCAAACTTCACAAGATTGTTGCCCAGGTGACCATGTATCTAAGGGCAACAGTTATGCTTCAAGGAATAAGATGGCTGTCAGTTGTCATATGATTTTTCGCTATCTGACATCTTCAAATCAGCTGAGTGATTCAGAGCAATTTTGGCCCTCTTGTTATTAAAAAACTGTAACAATATATTTATGTTTGTCTTCAGAATTTTGAAATCCGCAGCCTGTTTCACCACAGAAGCGTCCTTGAACTGGAATGACCTGATCTCACAGAAACGTCTCAGCTACCTCCATTGTAAGGTGTCTTTGTTATGCCAGTGTACATTCCTAGCAGATTGTGATATTGCGGCAGTAGAGAAAGTTGTTATCAACCTTCTTACAGAAATTGAGACAGTAGAAAGTGCAAGTAAGTAGGAAGTGTTGTCATAATTAGGGCCCCGCACTGAAAGTGTGGGTGACCTATAGTATAGTAATCACTCCGTCCGTCTGTCTGTCAGTCTGTCCATCAACAAATTTTCCTACTCCTCTGATAGCGCTGCCGGGGCCCTAGTCAGTTTCACTGACAGCTCTAGTTATTTAGGCCACCCCTGCCCATCGGGGCTTGGAGAAATAGATTGGGCTGCATGGTGCTTCCACGCAGAGCTGAAACTGACCACTTATGAGTACTGGTAAACCACTTAGAAGGACTAAGCCTGCCCAGGCAAAGTGGTGTGTCAGACTGTCAAATGCATAAAAGCCTTCTGGTTTCATTGGGTGGCAGGGCTTGAGATGTCATTTCATCTCAATGTCGGGTAAAAGTCCCACAAAATTGGAAGCAACATCTCCAAAATGACCTAAATAGTGTTGACAGGTATGTTAAACATTAATTTAAACAAACAAATAAAATAGTTATTTAGGAAGTGATGTCAAAGTTACTTAGGAAGTGATGTCAAAGTAGCTTAGAAAGTGATGTCTAAGTTATACCACAACCTCTTTATAACACTATTAATGGGGTCCAAAGCGGAAACCATGTAAGTTAAACAGCTGTGTTTTATCCAAACAAAAAAAAAGTATTGATTATATAGAAAAATGACCATTTATGGTCATTTTTCTGTATAATCTATACTTTTTGGAGATCTTTCTTCCGGTTTCGCCTTAACCCCAGGAGGGGACACAGACGGTGTATATTACTAGACTCCAGTGTTGCAGGATGAAAGCCTGCACAGTAAACATGTAATTACTGTAGGGTTCTTTAACCTGCACAGGGGATGGTTCTCCCTGCACAGGGAGTCCCCAGTTAACATCCTGATCCCAAGGACAGTGCACTTTATGACATTCATCCCTGCAAATGATGCCAGTGGAGCATGTTCGGACACTGAAATTTTATCACCGCTGCCGGGGATCGAACCCGGGACCTCTAGCATCATAGGCAAGTGCACTAACCACTGAGCTATCATGCTTCTGGATCGATCTTGAAACGATGTTATATCCAAAACCATGTTATAATGAAACGTTGTGGTGTATTTTGGACTGGAGAATATTAGAATATAAAAATTATGTATGAATGTTCTGTTAAATTTCGTAGCTCAAGTAATTTCAAGACCTTGAAAATTTGTTTGACATAAGGGTAGTTCAAGCCGCTGAGTTTTAGTCATAGTACAGGGACAGGAGGCATATTGGGTATGACTTAGGGGATGACTGTTTTCTACGGGCCTCCATGGGTAAGAGTGCCTAGTGGGTATGTGGCCTACTGGGTAAGAGTGCTGACTCTCAATCCATTACGAAAACACGCCTATACAAATACAGTGTAAATTTTTCCACCAAAAAGAAAAAGATTTTTAAGATGAAACCAGGTGATATTTTTAGCTCACCAGAGCCGAAGGCTCCGGGGGAGCTTATAGGATAGGCAGTTGTCCATCGTCGTCTGCGTCGTCTTTGTCAACATTTTCAAATGACATCTCCTCTGAAGCCACTGGGCCGATTCAGCCCAAATTTCATCTGTAGCATCCTTGGGCAGGGGGATTGAAAGTTTGTGTTTTTAATGAAAATCGGCTCATTAGTTTGGTTGCTATGGCAACTTAGAATTTCCATAGACTTATAATGGGGAAAATAGAATAATGGCATTTACTACCAAGCCTCTGCAGTAATTTTGACAAAACTTTCATAGAAATGTTCCATAGGTAATCTACTATCTGCCGTATGATTTTAGGCCTTCTGCTCATTTTTATTGGTTACCATGGAAACCAAAAATGCAAAAAATAGACAAAAAAAAATTACTTAAAAAATCATCTCCTCAGAAACCATATGCTCTAGGAGGCTGAGACTTTATGAAAATATTCACCATATTTGCCTTTATAGGTTTTGTGTTTTTTATAAAATTTGGCCTTTTAGTTTTGTTGCTATGGCAACTTAGAGTTTCCATTGACTTATAATGGGGAAAACTGAAAAAATGGCATTTACCAAGTCATTGCAGATATTTTGACAAAACTTACATAAACATGTTCCTTGTGTAAACTTCTCTCAGCCATATGCTTTTATGTCAACCTGGGGGTCCCCTAGGTTGTGCCGGGGACATGCCCCGCCCCCTCCACTTCATAAAATGCCTTATATCTCAGAAACCTTACAGATCCCAACCCCTAAACCATATATATTCTTGTTCCTTATGATAAGATGCATTAAGTAACACCAACCTGGGGGTCCCCCGGGATGTGCTGGGGAAATGCCCTGCCCCCTCTTTTCCATAAAATGCCATTTATCTCAGAAACCATTCAGATCCCCACCCCTAAACTATATATATTCTTGTTCCTTATGCTAAGATGCATTAAGTGACACCAACCTTGGGGTCCCCGGGATGTGCCGGGGACATGCCCCACCCCCTCCAGTTCATAAAATGCCATAATCTCAGAAACCATACAGATCCCCACCCCTAAACTATATATATTCATGTTCCTTATGCTAAGATGCATTAAGCGACACCAACCTGGGGGTCCCCCAGGATGTGCCGGGACCATGCCCAACCCCCTCCACTTCATAAAAGACCAAATATTCCAGAAACCCTGCCCTAAACCATATATATTCTTGTTCCTTATGATAAGACACATTCAGTGACACCAACCTAGGGGTCACCCAGGGTGCTCCCGGGCCATGCTTCACCCCTTGACTTCACAAAAGACCATATATCTGAGAAACTCGGACCATGCCTAACCCCCTCCTCTTTGTAAAATGCCAAATATTCCAGAAACCTTACAGATACCTCCCCCTAAACCATATACATTCTTGTTCCTTATGATAAGACACATTCAGTGGCACCAACTTAGGGGTCACCCAGTGTGCGCCCGGGCCATGCTCCACCCCTTGACTTCACAAAAGACCATATATCTGAGAAACTGTTCAGAGCCCCACCCCTAAACCATATATATTCTTGTTCCTTATGATAACACCCAATCAATGACACCAGCATGCAGGTCCCCCCAGGGTGCCACAGGCCATGCCCCACCCCTTTACTTCATTAAAATCCATATATCTCAGAAACCGTTCAGATCCCCACCCCTAAACCATATATATTCTTGTTCCTTATGATAAGACGCAATCAGTGACACCAGCATGCAGGTCCCCCCGGGTTGCCACAGGCCATGCCTCACCCCTTTACTTCATTAAAATCCATATATCTCAGAAACCGTTCAGATCCCCACCCCTTAACCATATTTATTCTTGTTCCTTATGATAAGACTCAACTTCATAATAGGCCATATATCTCAGAAACCATTCAAATCCCCATCCTATAATCACATATATTCTTGCTCATTGTTATTAGACACATTCAGTCACCCCGTCTTTGGGGATCGCAGGGGCCATTTCTCTCCCTGCCACTTCATAAAAGTGCCTCATATCTCAGAAACCATTCAGATCCCCACCGTTTAACCGTATATACTCTTGGTCCTTATGATAAGACTTATTCATTGATAACAATCTTGGGCTTTTCTGGGATCTGCCATGCCCGATTCCCTCCATTGCTTAAAAGGCCTTACATCTCAGGAACCATACTTATTCCACTGACCACCGAAAAAATGAAAATTTTAAGCTGAAAATTTGATATTTTTCTTATTTCTGCTCAAAATATAGATTGGGGGTACCCATTAGAACCGCCTCATTGAGGCGGTTCTAACGAGTACCCACAACCTTTTTTTAGTACAGAAATAAGAAAAATAAAATTTACCTCTGTAAACCCGAGTTTTACTATATAAAAGTGGGGTTCAAGGCAGTCAAAATTATAAAGGCGTGTTTTCATGATGCCCCTTTAACTCTTGACAGATGTAGAAAAAGGTCTATGACTTTATTGGTTGTAGGACCCTGAATTCCCATTTTCTTGTGGTACTGCTTATATAGTATGGAAATCGTTGACCAGTTTCAGATATATACATTCAACGAGATGAAAGTACCAGTATGATGAGAGAAGTTCTGTCTCTTCTTAACAACAGTAACCCAGATGGTAACAGCTCCACTGTTGTCATGACAACCATTATCCAGTGGTTCCATGATTCCCCACAAACAATTCTTCTCACACCATGTATCCACTCAGCCAGTAGATGTCTGGCCTCATTGTCTCACCTGACCCAGCTCATTGAAGAATGCATACAGATGTATTTTATTTCAGGTAACTAAATATCAGTTTTCTATTATTTTTATGCCCCCGCATCATATGATGCCGGGGGCATATAGTTTTTCGGTTTTCCGTACGTGCGTACATGTGTACATCCGTCTGTACGTGTGTGTGTACGTACGTACGTACGTACGTACGTACGTGATCCTGTAACCTCAGGTTAAAGTTTTTGTAACAGGTAGAGCCTGAACTTTTAGAACTCATATTTTCCTAACCATTTGATGGAACTGGTTCATCTTTGGTATGATGATAGATATAGGTCCAAAGTTTTATTAAGCAATACCCCCACCCATGCCTGTGACCTCAAGGTCAAGGTCACAGACTTAGAAATTTTCAATGTTAAAGACTCAGGTTAAGGTTTTTGTAACAGGTAGACTTGAACATTTTAGAACTTATATTTTCCAAACCATTTGATGGAATTGGTTCATATTTGGTATGATTATAGATATAGGTCCAAAGTTTTATTCAGCAATACCCCCACCCATGCCTATGGCCTCAAGGTCAAGGTCATGGACCTTCCATGTTAAAGACTCCAGTTAAGGTATTTGTACCTGGTAGAACCTGACTTTTTATGATGGCTTTGGTTCATATGATGATAGATATAGGTACGATGTTTTATTCAGCAATACCCCCACCCATGCCTATGACCTCAAGGTCAAGGTCACAGACTTAGACAATTCTAATGTGAAAGATTTTAAAGAGCTCAAATTTTCCAAACTATATTATGGATTTGGCTTATGTATGCTATGTTGATAGATACAGGTCCAAATGTTTATTTGGCAATACTCCCACTCATGCCTATGACTTCAAGGTCAAGGTCACAGACTTAGAATTTTTTTATTAGATATTTTAAGAGTTTATATTTTCCAAATTGTGCGATGGATTGAGTTGATATTTGGTATGATGTTAGATACCTGTCCATTTTATTCAGCGATACCCCACACCCATGCCCATGAGCTCAAGGTCAAGGTCACAGACTTAAAATATTTTAATTATCCCCTCGCACAACATAGCTCTAGCGTCTATATTTCTTCACTGATTTCAATATAACTTCACACAAATGTTCCTTATGACAATATCTCGAGCAAGTTCGACTTTCAAGGTCATGACCTCAAGGTCAAGGTCACTGTGGCTATTTTTAGAAAAACTTTGTCATCGCTCTAGCGCTTACATTTCTTCACCGATTTCAATATAACTTCACACAAATGTTCCTTATGACAATATCTTGAGCCATTTCGACTTTCAAGGTCAAGGTCACTGTGGCTATTTTTAGAAAAACTTTGTCATCGCTCTAGAACCTGCATTTCTTCACTGGTTTCAAAATAACTTCACACAAATGTTCCTTATGACAATACCTCGGACAAGTTTTATTTTCAAGGTCAAGGTCACTGTGGCTATTTTTAGAAAAACTTTGTCATTGCTCTAGCGCTTACAGTTTTTCACCAATTTCAATATTACTTCACACAAATGTTCCTTATGACAATATCTCTAGCAAGTTCCACTTTCAAGGTCAAGGTCACTGTGGCTATTTTTAGAAAAACTTTGTCATCGCTCTAGGGCTTACATATCTTCACCGATTTCAATACAACTTCACACAAATGTTCCTTATGACAATACCTCGAGCGAGTTCGACTTTCAAGGTCAAGGTCACTGTGGCTATTTTAAGAAAAACTTTGTCATTGCTCTAGCGCTTACATTTTTTCACCATTTCAATATAACTTCTCACAAATGTTCCTGATGACAAGGTCACACACTTAGAAAATTTTGTTGCAATATGGATTTTCGGGGTGAGGCGGGGCCCTTGGCGGGGGCAACTGTGTCGTCTGGACACATTTCTAGTTTCTCTCCATACTTTTGCTTATTTCATTGCCATAACACAGTCATGAAACATAGTGCATGTTTTCACATCTCCAAAATGGCTACTTTTCTGATGAAAATCCATGATATTTTTCTTATTTCTACTGCAAACTAGGTTGTGGGTGCTCGTTAGAACCGCCTCATTGAGGCGGTTCAAACGAGTACCCACAACCTATGTCTTGGAGCAGAAATAAGGAAAATCATGTATACCCCAGTAAACCCCAGTTTTCTCTATATAAAGTGGGGTTAAGAGGGGTATTCATTTCACAGACTTGTTTACGTGATGTTGGAAAAAGTACACAAAGAGCTATTACACTACCCCCAGGTGTCGGCGTCGGCATTGGCGTCAGCATTGGTGTTGGCATCGGAATCTGCATCCACATTTATGATAAAAGTTTTTTTCAGAGCTCATATTTTTCAAACTATATGATGGATTTGGTTCATGTTTTGTATGGTGTTATAGGTCCAAAGTTTCATTCAGCTATACCCCTGACCATGCTCATGACCTCAAGGTCTAGGTCATGGACTTAGACTTTTTATGTTAAGAGTCTTGAACAGGTTATATTTTCCAAACCAAATGATGGATTTGGGTCATATTTGGTATGATGATAAGATATAGGTCCAAAGTTTAATTCAGCAATTCCCCGCCCATGCCCACGACCTCAAGGTCCAGGACACGGACTTAAAAATTTAAGATTAAAGTTCTTTTAGAGCTCATATTTTCCAAAAACTGCTCACATTTTTTCAGCAAAAATATTAGCGTATTGCCAAATTAATTGATAAAACTTTATAGAGAATCTTACACTCGTGGTCATTTCGTATGATATTTATGAAGTGAGCCTTCGGCGAGTTTCATAAATATCATATGAAAAGACCACGAGTGTAAGGTTCTGTTTATCATATGATCACGTTAAATTGGATTTTATTGCCTTTTAATTTGACATTTTTTCCACGAAAAATCCATTGTTGACATGGATGCCATCATGACGTTACTTCAGCCCGCCAAAGTGTTATTACATGTGTGGGCATACGATTTATTTTTATTACACAACATTATCCACTGCTTATAAACGATGTCATATGATAAAACGAAATGTTATTAGCAATGTAGTTAGTTTTGAACAACTGGACCTAGAGCTTGAGATAAGAAGGAATAATGAGGAGGATTGGGCGATACTTTTCCTAATTTCTTGTAACAAACATACGTTGTGTGGACTTGTTAGAATCACCTTAATGAGGCAATTCTAACAAGTGCCCACAACAAATCACCTCAATGAGGCAATTCTAACAAGTGCCCACAACAAATTCGAACAAGTGGCCACAACATACATTTTTTTTTTTAGAAATAATTTTTTATAATCCTCTTTACTCCTGTGGCTATGGAAACATCATTTGTTATTATTGTGACCAAATTTGCTTTGTAATACATAGAGGTGTAGAGGTTCTTATGGATTTCAGCCAAACAGAGGAATGACCCTGACCCCTGGGGAAGTGTGCTGGCTGCCTTACAATTTCCAGAACTAGGTCTTACTGAGTTTTTCGCATCATGCCTGCAAGAGGGGGCATATCTATTCTTGTATTGCTATGTCCTGCAGAGAGCACCTCTGTGCCAAACTTTGGTGGAGGAACAAGGCGTCATAGAGATTATTCTGGATTGGACTGAGAGGGTAAAACCTACGTGAGTTGGTCAACTTTATTAAGTTCAATGGTTCAAACACCGGTGGGTACTTTGAGCCACTGAGGGGTCAGGAGGTACCATCTTGATATTTTAAGTGTGTCGTGACCAATAAAATGTCAATCACAAAAACTGTTGTCTGCTTTGTCATCTGACGATTTCTTTAAAAGTCATAAAGTCATTGATGCAAACAGTGTTGGCCCAGATCAGACTGCTCCAAAAGGAGCAGTCTGATCTTTCATCCACACAGTTTGCCTACATGCAAAAATATTTTTACAAATTTTGCAAGAAGATTCAGCAGACGACATATCAGATGACATATTAAGATGCAGTTTTTCTCAGTATCTTAAGGGTCAATTAAGGTATTTGTGTGTACAATTCAAATGAGTTTCTCTCGCTGGTCCAGCAACATTCATTCACAGAGATTGACCATGCAATATTTTCTAAGGTCATTCTCTCCTGCTTATTCAAGAAGGAAGTGCAATGTACTGCACAAACCTGTCTAGGAAAAAACATGGTTCGGTAAACTAACTGACACACTATAATCTTAATAGTGTTGATTGGGCTGTAAATGCCAATCCAGCCAACCAACCTGTATCAAATAAACCAACAGTGGCCCCTTCAGTTTCTCTTAACCCTTGATATGCCTTATTTTTCAAACGATGTAGATCCAGATTAGATGGCTTCTTCTCAAGCCATCTGATCAGGATCCTCATTGTTTATCATTCAGATTGTGAATTTGTTGCAATAATTTGCATCAAGTATTCTGATTGGTTGATAATCGGTAGTGGTTGTGGCAGATTAAAATTTTCAACAGGACAAGGGTTAAATAAGTTTATTGAGCTTTCTGTGTGGTCACATTGAAGTACATAAAGTTCAATCCTCGTCCTGTTGGACACAACAACCCCTATCTTTGGAAACAGTGTAGATCCTGATCAGATGGCCTCTGAAGAAGCCATCTGATCAGGATCTACACTGTTTGTCATTCAGATTTAGAATTCAAATGAAATACCATTTCCTGAAGACCATTTCGGAAATCGAGAATGGTGAACCCCGAAGATTCTTCGTCTCGCTCTGTAGTTCTTCTTTAAACTTTATTGGTGGCCCTGGTGTAGCCTATTCTTCTTGTATAAGTAGTTGTATATTAAATGTTTATAAGGTTGGGAAAAGAATATATCAAGTAATTTGATTGGTTTATAGTAAGAAATGGGTGTGGCAAGATTAATTATCCAGCAGGATAAGGGTTAAACCTAACGCTTGAAGTACATCGGAAATGTTTAGATTAAATTATATTTCAGACAAAATAAGGCTTGACATCTCATGTGAATTGTCTGCCTATTTTTAAAATCATTTTTTTTCAGAAAAAATAGGACTTGACATTTCATGTGAATCATCTGCTGAGCAGATCATTCACATGACATATCATGCCTCACATTACGAAAACATGCCTATTGTTACGGACAGCATTACCTCCCTTCCATTATCTACGTTGGTAGATCATACGCATAGCTTCTAGGTTTATAACCACTCTCTGACAACTGCGTCAGGGAGTCGACTCTTTGACTCAGCCGTTAGAGCACTGGACTATCACACGAGCAGCCCGGGTTTCGAATCCCACCATAGTCAGGGATTTTTTCAGGCTATGCTTCTTTCCTTTGTTACAGCTTTCATGTCGTAAAACTATACATTGTAAATTGTACCGCCGAAAAAATGAAAATTTTAAGTGAAAAATTGTGATATTTTTCTAATTTCTGCTCAAAATATAGATTGTGGGCACTCGTTAGAACCCCCTCATCGAAATATAGATTGTGGGTACATGTTAGACCGGTTCTATCGAGCACCCGCAATCTTTATTTTAGAGCAAAAATAAGAAAAATAAGGTTTACCCCTGTAAACCCCAGTTTTGCTGTATAAAAGTTGGGTTCGAGGGGGTCCAAATTATATAGGCATGTTTTTTCATGATGATTTTCTACACATCACATGAACAAGTCTGTGAAAAAAAGATCCCCCTAAACCCCACTTTATTTAGAGAAAACTGGGGTTTACAAGGGTAATCATTATTTTCCTTATTTCTGTTCCAAGACATAGGTTGTGGGTACTCGTTAGAACCGCCTCAATGAGGCGGTTCTTACGAGCACCCAAAACCTATGTTTGGTGTATAAATAAGAAAAATATCACAAATTTCCATCAGAAAAATTACCTTTTCTGAGGTTTGAAAAATGGACACTATCACACGGATTTGTAATTGTAATGAGATAGGAAAAAAGTTCACTGCCATAGGCTACTTTTGTCACCTGCTTGGCCGACTGCCATAGGCTACTTTTGTCACCTGCTTGGCCGACTGCCATAGGTTACTTTTGTCACCTGCTTGGCCGACTGCCATAGGCTACTTTTGTCATCTGCTTGGCAGATTGCCATAGGCTACTTTTGTCGCCGTAAGCTACTACTTGCATTTATGTAAGTTTCATGATGTGATAAACCTCACACAGCACCAATAAACTGCTTCCTAATTGGAAAGAGGCTATAAGCAATGTGTTTACACATTCTTTGTTGTGAAATCGAAAGTAGGAATAACAATAAAAGTTTGAAAAGTTAACAAAGAATATTAAATTTTTGTGATTTTGATATGGCGTCAGGACTTATAAAACGCACATATACAAGAGCTGAAGTGAGCGATGCGATCTAACAAGACAGTGTGTATGTGTGTGAATTCGGGTTTAACGTCGCTTTCAACAATTTTTCAGTCATATCACAACGGTGTCTGGTTGCGACAGGGAGCTCAATGCTCACTTTTATAGTGCTGCCTCACTGAAGTATCATGTCCCAGACACATTACATGATACAACACCCATTCACATTATCCTGACACTGGGTCGACCAGTCCTAGCTCTTCCCCGTTAATCTGAGTGCCAAGCGAGTACCATTTTTAATGACTTTGGTATGTCGCGGCCCGGGATCAAACCTGTGACCTCCCGTTCTCCGGAGCGGACACTCTACCAACTGAGCTATCGGGGTCGGTCTATCAAGACAGTGAAAGTGAGAATATATTAAATGAGATATATCAATATAGTTTAGTAGTTAAAAAAATAAATAATTTTATGCTGAAAATACAGATATATATGGACCAATAGCCGCTAATTGAATGAAATCGTCCCATTATGCATTTTTACATGTTGGAGGGCCGTAAATTTTGATATAAATATTTTTTGAATAATAGGTAGGCATCAGTAATACATAATCTGTTTGCAGTTCAAATTTGAGCTTGATATCACTACTCATTCCAAAGCTATAACCATTTAACTTGGACAACCCAATAATTTGTGAATTTTTTTAAAAAATATTTGGCACTGAGGGAAACTTTTCACTATATATCTGGCAGCAAAAGGGTTAAAATGCTATCAGCTAAAATAACTGCTTTGCATCATTTTTTTTTCAGGGCTGAGAATGAAAGTAAACTTCTGCTATGGTGGAACAAAGCATTAATGCTGATTCTTCGTCAGGTGGATTACGGTCGAGATGCGACATCTTGCGTTCATCTGGTGAAGAAAATCGCTCACAAGGTTAATGTTTTCGGAGAAGACAGGGCACATGGTGGTCTCCTAGGTGCCATTGGCCTGGGGAAGAAATCTGCCTTGTCTGAAAAGTATGTATCGTAATTGTCAGACCAACTTTTAGCAGTGCGATATAGAGATCCAGTTTTCCTGCTGTTCGGTCCTTGGTTTGTTTATCCAGCATTCACTATTTCTGTCAACCCTGTCATCAACGCTAATGTCAGATTTGGCCCCCGTAGGTGTGACATAGCCTTCTGTGAAATTACTTTTAGTCCGAAAGTTGAAACATTTTCACCATATTCTCTGTAGTGCCTTATCCTGCTGTTCATGACAACCCCTCCTTTGCAAACAGTGTAAATCCAGATCAGATGGCTTCCGAAGAAGCCTTATCCTGCTGTTCACAACAACCCTTACCTTTGCAAACAGTGTAGATACAGATCAGATGGCTTCTGAAGAAACCTTATCCTGCTGTTCATGACCACCCCTCCTTTGCAAACAGTGACTTCAGATCCAGATCAGATGGCTTCTGAAGAACCCTTATCTTGCTGTTCACAACAACCCCTTAGTCCCTACCTTTGCAAACAGTGTAGATCCAGATCAGATGGGAAGCATTCTGATCTGAATCAACACTGTTTGACACTCAGTTTGTGAATTTGCAGGAATAAATTTTATCATATAATCTGATTGGTTCAGAGTCTGAAAAGGGTGTGGCTAAATTAATTATTCAGCAGTATAAGGGTTAACCTATTTAGTACCAGAAACCCCAAAATGGGTACCCTGGCAAACAGTGCAGGCCCAGATCACTGTTTGCAAAAAGTTCAGCTATATTCCAAATAAATTTTGAAGAAAAAGCACTACTTGATACCCTTAACACACTACTTGACAGTGTAAATGCACTACTTGACACCGCTAAATTTTGAAATGGACTCCTACTATATATAAGGAGGAAGATTCCGTTTGGTACAAAAAGGGTTAATCCTTACACCGATAAGTTTCTGAAACAGACACTTCCATCTTTGAATTTAGCTACATCCATTTTTTAGTCAATTGTTTGTCAAACAACCTTAAGTTACTAAGTGTAAAGGGGCTTGAAGAAATATATGGGCTGCATGATACTTCCACGCAGAGCTGAATCCGGCCTGCACGCTAGTACTGGTAAACCACTTAGAGGATCAAAGCCTGTCCAGGAACCGCGGTGTGAGGCGGACCGTCCATGCTAATAAACCCTATTGGTTTCATTGGGCGACAGGGCTTGAGATGTCATTTCATCTCAATGTCGGGTAAAAGTCCCACAAAATTGGAAGCAACATCTCCAAAATGACCTTGACAGTGTTGACGGGGACGTTAAACCTCAAATCAAACAAACAAAAACTAAGTGTAAAACCTCCAGTGCTTATGTCTACGTCACTATCATTGATTTGTAGGAAATCCAGGTAACGGTTATTAATAGAAAATAGCCACACTTTTCTTATTGATACGTAAGAGGGTTATCTATTGAAGCGGGACTGGAATCATTGGTTGGGGTTGGCTAAAAGTGTAAAGCCAGATCAGAATGCGGCATCTGATCAGGATCTACAATTTTTGCTCAACAACTGGATTTTAAGGGTTGAACAAAACAGTTTAAGTTTCAGTCTAGGACTATCTTCCCAGCCTGTACTCAGAGACATTTGACCCACCAGTACTCTCAGTGCTTTGATTACAAAAAGTAGAAATGATTGGCAGAATGACAAAAAGAGTAGTTCCTGATTTGTCATAAGGGCCCCGTCAAGCGATTTTGGTACTTATCGCCTATGCGAGCAGCGAAGGTTCAGGCGAGCCTGCGCATCCGCGCAGTCTCGCCAGAACCTTTGCTGCACGCTCATATAAGCAGTGAATCAAGAGGAACCTTCAGACAGAAAGCCATATTCCTGGCCCCTCTGAATGGCTGGGCATGCGCAGTTAAAATTGGTCATGACGGAATGACACAAATTTGCTTGGCGGGGCTCATATGACGTCCTGTCTGAGAATTTAATAACACCATGCAATAAATTCAATAATCCACTAGTTGATTAAATATGCAAATTAGCTAGATACACCAGTAATGTTACATGTACGACGTCCTTAATGACATGGCATTTACTAAAGGTAGAATATTGACATTTTTGCTTAACAATATGAGTCAAATGCACTTTAAATGCCATATGATAAATAGAATCTTGCATTCATGCTCATGTATTATTCAATTTATTAAATTCATTGAAGAAAAGGGATAAAATGCTCGGCAAAGCCTGGCCTTTTATCCCTTTTCCTAAACTTGTTTAATAAATTCAATAGTACATGAACACTCATGTAAGATATGAGAATGATCATTATTAGACATATTGTTTGTATCTACACTGTTAAAATAGATGTCTGTGTCAGCCTTGGTAGCTAATGATGTTGTTAGTTTTGAACAACTGGCCCCAGCTATCTTTCAGGATTCCATAATTTCTCTTCCCACACTTATCTTACAAATATAAAACTATTTTTTTTGTTTCATGCTCAACTCACTTGAACATAAAATTTGTCCTGCTCATAAATTGTCAAGGACCTGATTCTGATTATATTTTGTGATATTTTTCTTATTCACTGCTTCAAAATGAGATTGCAAGGCTGTTCTATGAAGTACCGACACTCTGTATTTTAAGAAAATATAATCAAAATAATATAGACCCTTATAAACCCCAATTTTCTGTATACATGTATAAAGTGGGGTTTACATTGGCATCTCGTGAACAAGTCCATGGAAAGAACACCCACTAAATCCCCACTTTATATAGAGAAAGCTTGGGTTTACAGAGGTATACATTATTTTTCTTATTTCTGCTCTTAGACAAAGGTTGTGGGTGCTCATTAGAACCGCCTTAACGAGAACCCACAACCTATGTTTGCAGTATAAATGAGAAAAATATCACAGATTTTCATCAGACAAGTTGCCATTGGAGTTGTGAAAAAATGCACTACGACACACGGGTGTGTTATCGTAATGTGTCAATTTCACAAACTTGTTAACGTGATGATAGGACTGTGTACACCGAAACATACAGGAAGTCACAAGAGTTCTCTCCCATATAATCTTGAGAAAAAAAAGTTGTTTATGTTTATCCTTGATTCATGTTGAATATTTGCTGTAATTTCAGATTTCGGCTGACAAGCAGGGCTTTATCAACCTTCTGTGATTGTCAAGTGGTGAGTGAGAACCAGCTAAGACTGGAACCAACCAGTCCACCATCAGCATTTCCCAGCACCAAACAGGAAGTTGCAGCTCTTTTGGCTCTGAAAACCAATAAAAAATATCTGTCAATCAAAGCAGACGTAGAAATGATGTGCGAGTTTGTGACAGATCCAAATAAGTGTATCGGGAATGTTTTGGAATTGATTAATATGTCTAAGGCTTTGTTTTACTCAGACAAAGAGTTCTTATCTGTGATGTAATCATTATTAGCTCGGCTGTTTTCGAAGAAAAAAGACGAGGCAAAAAAGACGAGGTATTGTCATAGCTCTGGCGTCGTCTGCGTCGTCGTCATCTGCGTCATCATGCAAAAACTTGGACATTTTGTAATATCTCTGTCGTTACTGAACATATTTACTTGAAACTCGGACTAGTTGTTCATTATGAAAAGGGGAACTCATACCAATAGGTGAGGTAACCCTTAAAATATTTTTGGCACAGTTATGCCCCTTTTTCGACTTAGAATTTTTGCAGCCGAGCGTTGGCACCCGCATGCGGTGCTCTTGTTCTTTTTGCTCTGGCCCCACAATTGTTAAAATATTTTTCCAACTCAAGTGAATCAGGCATGAAACTTTTAATAATCAGTGGTATTAATATAGCATTTCTGACTTTTATCATTCTCAGATAAGTTTAGATTGTTTGTGTTGTTTATAAACAGTTGTTGGCATTCTTATACAGTAAAACTCCACTATTAAGACCACCTAAAATTAAGACTAATTCTGCTTTAAAAAGCTTAGTTTGAAGGATGCAGTTATTCTTTCTTCTTGTTTTCTGCACACACTGTCTACAGGTCAGGGACCACCTTTGGGACTGTAAAAAAGTGGTTTTAAAGACCACTTTTGAACAGTCCCTAAGGTGGTCTTAATATAGGAATTTTACTATTTTTATGAGCATTACTGAAAGTTTCATAGTTTCAGGGCAGGGCATATATAGATCCTGTAAAAATCCTAAAAACTGGGATACCTTGAGGACTTGCTGTACTTCTCCAAAAATTGTAATTTTGTTTAATGATCCAGCAAGGAGTCCGAAAAGTTGCAGATGGACTGACAAACAGTGTAGACCCTGATAAGACTGCTCTGGGTCTGCACTGTTTGCTAAGGCCAATTTGTCCCAGTACTTTGCTGTTGTACTGTTTTTTATGCCCCCGCCATTCGAAGAATGGTGGAAAGAGCATATAGCTTTGCCCCTGCCCGTTCATCCGTGCGTCCGAAACTTAACATGTTCAATAACTTCCTTATTTCTTAATGGATTTTAAAATTACTCAGCAGAAATGTTAACCATCATGAGACAACATGCCACTTGCAAAACCCAGGTCCGTACCTCCAAGGTCAAGGTCATACTTAGAGGTCAAAGGTCAAAAAAGGGTCCAAAATTTAAACAGCGTCAGTAACTTACTTATTTCTGGATGGATTTTGAAATTATTTTGAAGAAATGTTAACCATTATGAGACGATGTGTCACGTGCAAACCCAGATCCATACCTCCAAGGTCAAGGTCATACTTAGAGGTTAAATGTCAAAAAAATGGTCCGAAACTTAAACACAGTCAATAACTTTCTTATCTCTGGATGGATTTTGAAATTGGCAGAAATGTTGGCCATCATGAGACAATCTGCCTCAAACAAAACCAAGGTCCTTACCTCCAAGGTCAAGGTCATACTTAGAGGTCAAATGTGAAAAAAGGGTCCAAAACTTAAAGACGGTCAATAACTTTCTATGGATGAATACAAACATAGGCATATTTTCAGGCGGGGGCATCCGTGTCCTATGCACGCATATCTAGTTGTTGTTTTTTTTTTCTTCTTAAACTCCATTTTTTCTGACTGTGTTCATGAAAGGCAATAGATACATGTGATATTTGCAAACATTTGGTCTCGTATATCAAGAAAATCAGCTCCTTGTTTATCCATCTTGTTGTTGACTAATATCTCCAGTTATTGAGTAACAAGGTTTCCAGATACTATTTCTTAAAAAAAAAAAAACAAAAAAAAAAAACAGATGTTGCTGTCTTGAATCAGCAGAAGGAAGAGAACGGCATTACAAAACAAAATATATCTGATCATCCGCCATGAAAAAAATGTTTCCCGTCCCAGAGGGGATCCAACCGGAGACCTGATCACCAGTAATAAGTGCATGCAACTGGGGCACAAAGGTCAGCATCTGTACTGGCCTACATGGTTGAAAGGCCTATTAGCCCATTCTATGTGGGAACCCCCTAAAGGGGTACCTTGGCAAACAGTGTAGGCTCAGATCAGACGCCGCAGAATGCGGCGTCTGATCAGGGCCTACACTCTTTGCTAACAGAATTTTCTGTCAAAAAATAGAATAAAAACAAAGAAATAGGCCTGACACCCCTTAGTTTAAACTTTATTTCATTCAAATATAATAACACAAAACATATAAACACAATATCATTGGATAAGTACAATTATATCTGAAAGGGATACAGAAAGTCAGTGACTTGTATGATCTGCTTCCCAAACACCCCTTTATTTATGCAAACAGTGTGGAACCAGATCAGACATTTCTGTAGGATCAGTCTGATCAGGGTCTGCACTGTTTGCCTGTATGTGAAAGTATTTTTTATAAAGTTTGCATGGAGATGCACAAGACTGCATAAACAGATGAAATTTTCAAGAGTTGTTTTTTCTTGACATCTTGAAAGGTAAACTCTATCAACCCTGTAGACCTGTTAACCCTTTTTGCATGCGGGGAAACCCCAAAAAAGGGTACCTTGGCAAACTGCCAAGAGAGAATCAGAGAGAAATGTCTGATCTTGTTCCACACTGTTTGCATAAATGACTTTTAAAGTATCCAGCAGACAAGAAAGTAGACTTCAATTGTTGTGGTTGAAGCTTTATGTGTTTTTATCATTCACTTTAGGACTTGTTGCAGATATCTGAGCCAGCTAATGAAAAAAGGGTACTTATCATTACGTTAACACACCTGTGTGATATCGTGCTATTTTCACATATCCAAAATGGCTACTTTTCAGATGAAAATCTGTCATATTTTTCTTATTTTTACTGCAAACATAGGTTGTGGTTGCTCGTTAGAACAACCTCATTGAGGCAGTTCTAACGAATACCCACAATCTATGTATTGGAGCAGAAATAAGAAAAAAAATGTTTACCAACATAAACCCGAGTTTTATCTATATAAAGTGGGGTTTAGAGGGTTGTTCATTTCACGGACTTGTCATCGTGATGTGATATTGCCTAGATAAGCAGCAAAGGCTTAGGCTGGCCTGGGCATAAGCCCAGTCTCACCACTCTTTGCTGTTGGCAGTTTCCTAGACGAGACTTTGAGATACATGTACTCTTGCGTCTAGCCATACTAGTTCATTTGGCTCTAGGGGCCAGTAGTTCAAAGCATTGTTAGCTTAACAACCTTGTTAGTGGTCAAATTGTAACTGTTCTAGCAAGTACAGTATCTAATACTGTTATTTTTGCTGAAAAAAATGTGAGCAGCTTTTGCATTTCAAAAGCTGCTCACTTTTTTTCAGTAAAAATAACACTATTAGACAATGTACTTGCTAGAACTGTTAACAATTTCACCACTTAACGAGGTTGTTAAGATAACAATGCTTTGAACAACTAGGCCTTGAAGAAGATGATTTGGATAATGCTGAGTACCCTGTTCTCATGTATCTGCTTGTTTTGTTGGTAGTAAAAGAAAGGGGTATGATGGATTTAGGTTTATTTTGATTGATTTGTTTGTTTGTTTTAGATTTTAATGGCCCTGTCAACACTATAAAGGTCATAACAAGCAGGTCAGTTTACCTATCCACACTTTTTCCTGGACAGCCGTTTACAAGTACAGTGCACATTCTTTCACCAGAAACTGACAGCTGCCCTTCTTGAATCAGCAGAAGGGGGAGAATGACGGTAGAAAAGATTTTCTGATCAATCTTACTGAAAAAAAGTAGGAAGAATAACTCAATTTTAGCACAAGTGGGGAAAATAGTATTTAGGCTGCGAGTCATTTTCTTCTGCGTGGTTTAAACTGATTTAAGTCTTTGACAGCTTACCACAATGAGCTGACAACATTTTCGGTGTTTTTTTTTTTTGTTTTTTTTCCCCTTATTCCTCAAAGAAAATAAGGCTTGACATTACATGTGAATCGTCTGCCCAGCAGACGATTCACATGTAATGTCGAACCTTATTTACTACAAATATTTTTAAAAATCAGATTGCCGTCTGCTCTTGGGATTTATGTACTAATTGAATGGTTAAAATAGCTTTGATCCAGCAGACGCTTCACATGTAATGTCAAACCTTTTTGTCTTTGACAAATGTCAAACCTCATTTACTAAAATAATTAAAAAAAAAAACAATAAGATAGCCGTCTGCTCCAGGGATTTATGTAGTAGCTGAATGGTTAAAAATAGCTAAAATCAGTTATGCCTCTTACTTCTGATAGATTGTTTATAATAATTTCTAATTTTATATTGTGCAATATTGAGTGAGAAAGATATTTTTGTTATTAGAAATAAAAAAGAACATTCATCATTGATACTGTGTTGTGTATTGAATCCACACCTTAAGTGACATCAGAATAAACCATGTTTATCTCTTATATGATTGGACAGTGGCAGCCCTGCCCATCAGGACTAGGTGAAATGGTGCTTCTGCGCAGAGCAGAAACCGACCAGTCGACCACAAATGAGTGCTAGTAAACCGCCTAGAAGATCTAAGATTGCACTGGCAAAAAGATGCGAGCCGGACTGTCCATTCACATAAACCCTTATGGCTTCATTGTGTGGCAGGGCTTGAGTCAGTGTTGGGTGAAAGTCCCACAAAAATTGGAAGCAATATCTCCAATATGACCTAAAAAGTGTTGATGCAGATGTTAAATCTCAAATCAAACAAACAAACAACCTTGGAATGTCAACAATTCTGTTCCTCTGTCAATAAGAATATTGTATGCAAGTGAATTTAATCCTCAAGATGGCACGAAAAAATGCATCCGAAAATGTCTACTTGTGTCGTCTGCTGCATATTCTTGCAAACTTTTCATGGAGGCAAACAGTTTGGACACTGATCAGACTGCTTCTACAGAAGCAGTCTGATCTGGGTTCATACTGTTTGCCAAAAAATGGCTTTTAAAGTTACCAGTCGACAATTGTCGCGATTGGCATGTTATGTGTTAAATTTTGGCCCTTAAGCAGACTTGTTGTTAAATAATGGATGGAAATTATTGTGAATATATGAGGTATGTTCAAAAACTTTTGCAAATGACGTTTTCTTTTTCTTAATATTAAAAGTTGATAATTTTTTGTCTGGTTACCTTCGAAATATTCCCCTTAATCCAGAACATGTTTCAAACTTTTAATCCAATTTTTGAAACAGCTTTCATACAGTACTAATCTTTGGATACCCCATAACAAACAGATGAAATGCTGACCCCAATGCACTTCTGGACCTATATCTCCTACCAGATATTTTGGAAAAGAGGGGGGGGGGGATCGCAAAGGGCCAGGTCTGATCTTTTAGGGAGGGTGCATCAAAACATTGACCTGTTCAAACTTCAAATCATTACGATGACACACCCTTGCGATATAGTGCATTTTTTCATATCTCCAATATGGCTACTTTTCTCATAAAAATCAGAGATATTTGTCTTATTTATATTGCAAACAAAGTTGTGGATGCTCATTAGAACTGCCTCATTGAGGTGGTTCTAATGAGCACCAACAACTATGTCTTGGAGCAGAAATACGAAAAAATAATGCATACCCCTGTAAACCAGAGTTTTCTCTATATAAAGTGGGGTTTAGGGGGTGTTCATTTCACGGACTTGTTCACGTGATGACTGTTCTACAGTCTGGAGCATTGTTGTGTAACAAATGGACATAATGATATTGAGAACCACATTCTTATAGAAGTTCTTACAGACACACCCCTCGGCCCACACCCATCGGACCGGCCCCGACAGCTGAGTTGGTAGAGGGTCCGCTTCGGGGAACGGGAGGTCACGGGTTTGATCCCGGGCCGCGACATACCAAAGTCGTTAAGAATGGTACTAGCTGCTCCTCGCTTGGCACTCAGATTTACGGGATAGAGCTAGGACTGGTCGACCCAGTGTCAGGATAACATGACTGGGTGTGGTATCATGTAATGTGTCTGGGACATGATACTTCAGTGAGGCAGCACTATAAAAGTGAGCATTGAGCTCCCTGTTGCAACCAGACACCCTCGTGATATGACTGAAAAATTGTTGAAAGTGACGTTAAACCCAAATTCACGCACACACACACACACCACACCCATCAGGGCTTGAAGAAATAGATGGGCTGCATGATGCTTCCACACAGCTGAAACCGACCACACACAAGTACTAGTAAACCGACCACTTAGAGAATCTAAGCCTGCGCAGGCAAAGCAGTGCGAGTCTTATAAACCCTTTTGGTTTCATTGGGCGGCAGGGCTTGAGATGTCATCTCAACATCAGGTAAAAGGCCCACAAAATTTGAAGCAATGTCTCCAAAATGACCTATACAGTGTTGACAGGGACATTAAACCTCAAACCAAACCAAAAAACCAGACCCACACCTACCTATTTGCATTAGTGGCCTGTAATTTCAGAAGAAAATGGCAAATAGCACATTCTTTGCTCTCAGTGTTTGTTTAGCAATAAATGGACTTATGGCATGTCCTGTTATCAACTTTTCACTTGGGCTAATAAAAATGGACCCGTGTCTCATTACAATTATGAGACCATCAAATACCTTTTTCTGATATTTTGGATACTTCTTTAGCAGTTGCTTTGCTCAATGAAACCTAATTAGTGTTGGTAGGGCCGTTAAACTCCAAACAAAACAAAACTAAAGGGGAATGGGGACACGTTTCAGATTTTTCCCCCATTTTTCAAAGAGATACAACTTTCGGGACTTCCTGTTCACTTTTCTATAAGCCCTGTCATGCTGAAAAAGGGTCTAATCTTTAAGGAAAGAATTTGCTCCTTAAGAGCAAATTCTTTCCTTTAAGAGTTGACCCCTATTGACATGGGATACAAAAATTACTTTTGCAGGAGTTGCCTCCCCTGAAGGTGTTCCCATTCCTTTTAATGCAAACAGATTGCAGTGCTTGATAGAAGATCAGCCAAAGATTAAGATTGTTAGAATTGTGTTCTTAGAACAGTTCTAACAAACTTAAACAATCTTTGTTTGGGTAATAAAACATCATTATTCACCACAACTTTAACTGGGCTTGGAGAAATGGATAAGGCTGTATGGTGCTTCGGCCTAAAGCTGAAATTGACTGAACATGAATACTGATAAACAATCTAAGCATGCCCAGGCAAAGTGGTGCGAGTCAGATTGTCTCTGGTTTTAAACCCAAGTGGTACGTATTTTTGGGTGGTAGGGCTTGTGATGTCATTTCATCTCGATGTTGGGTAAAAGTCTTACGAAATCGGATGCAACTTCTTCAAAATGATGTAAGTAAAAGTCCTACAAAATTGGAAGCAACTTCTCCAAAATGATGTAAGTAGTGTTGACGGGGAAGTAAATACTCAAACGAAAAACACAACCTTCTTTTAACACTAGAAATCGCGTTAATTAAACAGCCACATTTTATCCGAACAAAACTGTATAGCTCGTATATTAAAATACCCATATATGGTCTTTTTCTATAATATAATCTATACATTTTTGGGCTCCATCATTAAAATGTGTTATATTCAAAACTGTTATACTGAACAATGTTATAAAGA
This sequence comes from Lucinisca nassula, assembly GCA_963580285.1. Lineage (NCBI taxonomy): Eukaryota > Metazoa > Mollusca > Bivalvia > Lucinida > Lucinidae > Lucinisca > Lucinisca nassula. The sequence goes on from OY757016.1 coordinate 17,234,637, forward strand.
GGTTGTGGTGTGTTGTGTATGGCCTGTAGGCCTTGATGTTAAAAAAAAAAAGACTATAAAATTCAACTGATTTCATTTACTTCAGTTTATTCACAAGAATAAATGTGATGTACATGAAGATATTTTCACAACAAATCTGTAATTAAAATCCTGTTAACCAATAAAATGCCAATGACGACAATTGTTGTCTGCTTTGTCGTCTGTTGGTTACTTTAAAAGTCATTTTTGTAAATATTGTGGACCCAGATCAGACCAGGGTCCACACTGTTTGCCTGTATGCAAAAATATTTTTTAAAAGTTTGCAAAAAATTCAGCAGACAACATAAGCAGACAACATTTTCAGATGCTTTTCTCTGCGTCTTAAAAGGTTTACACTGCTGAACATGACATTTGCAAACATTGTATATCCAGATCTGATGGCTTATGAAGAACTGATATTGACTTATAATTGGACAAGGCCTGATGTCCTTTTAGCAGGTTGGAACAGAGAGTGGGGGTATGGTGAGGGGGGGGGGGGGGGGGTTACTTAAATGTATTCTGTCTCTTCCATTTATTTTCCACTTCCTCCCCTGTCCCTCACTTTAATCTCCTCTTCTATCTCTTCACATCTTACAGGTTAACCCATTGCATGCAGGAAACCCCTAACAGTGCAGGCCCAGATCAGACGCCGCAGAATGCACTATTTGCTCACAGAATTTTCCTTCAAAAATAGAATAAAAACAAAATTACAGGCCTACCGCCCCTTATATGACAAATGGACTTGTCCAACATACCGCAACGGAAGAGTCCACTAGCATACAATGGGTTAAACACAAATGGTTTATTTGGCTTATTCAAACTTACTCTTGAGTCCGCAACTCTTCCCATAGCGCCAGAAAAGCAATCTTAACCCATTATAACAATTGTCGTCTGCTTTGTTGTCTGCTGGTTACTTAAAAAGTCATTTTTGCAAATAGTGTGACCCCCAGATCAGACTGCTCCTCTTGGAGCAGTCTGGTCAGGGTTGACACTGTTTGCCTGTTTGCAAAAATATGTTGAAAAGTTTGCAATTTAAGATGCAGCAGACGACATAAACAGACAACATTTTCATGCCATCTGAAGGGTTAAGGATTATTGAGGTATTGCAGTGAGTTTACTCCCATTCTGTATTGCTAGAGAGCCCCACTCAAAATGACCAACCTTATCAATATTACCAATAAAATAAAGTTAAAAACAAGACGCCCATGGGCCACTATATGCTCACCAGAGCTCAGGTGCGCACTGCCCAATGGCAGCCATGTATTTTAACATGATATTTTTTTAATCTACTAATTATAATGGCTCCCAAATGAACCCCCCTATCCAAATGAGCACCCACGTGGACTCAGTATCTGAAACATTAGGCATTATATGAAGTAGAGGGGATAGGGCATGGACCCAATGGCGCCCTGGTTGGTATCATTAAATGTGTCTTGTCATAAGGAACAAGAATATGGTGTAGCAGTGGAGGGGTTGGTTGATCCCAGGAAAACCCAACATTGTTGTCCCTAAAATGTGTCTTATCATAACGACCAAGAATATATATGGTTTATGGGTAGGAATCTGAACAGTTTCTGATCTATGAGGCCCTTCGATGAAGTGGAGAGGACAGGGATGGCCCCTGCGAACCCCCAAATTGGTGTGCTATTGATAAGTAACAGGAACATATATGATTATGGGGTAGGGATTTGAATGGTTTCTGAAATATATGGCCTTTTAAAGTGGAGGGGGCAGGGCACATTGCCCCAGTACAAAGTGACACCCAGGTTGGTGTGACTGAACGAGTCTTATCATAAGGAACAAGAATATATATAATTTAGGGGTGGAGATCTAAATGATTTCTGAGATATATGGCTTTTAATGAAGTAAAGCAGTGGGGCATGGCCCAGGCACCCTGGAGGACTCCCAAGTTTGTGTTATTTGAATTCGTCTTATCAAAAGGAAGATGATTATATATGGTTTTGGGGTGGGGCTCTGAACAGTTTCTGAGATATATGGCCTTTTGTGAAGTGGTGGGGTGAGGCAAGGCCCTGGCTTGACCTGGGAGACCTCCAGGTTGGTGTCAATGAATGTGTCTCATCATAAGGAACAACAATATACATGGTTTAGGGGTAGAAATCTGTAAGATTTCTGAGATATTGGGTCTTTTATGAAATGAAGGGGTGGGGCGGCGCCCCTGCACATCCGGGGGACCCCAGGTTATTGTCAATGAATGCGTCTTATCATAAGAAACAAGAATATATATGGTTTAGGGGCAGGGATCTGAATGGTTTCTGAGATATATGGCCTTTTGTGAACTGGAGCGGTTGGGCAAGGCCCCGGCACAGCCCAGGAACACCCCAAATTGGTGTCAATGAATGTGTCTCTTCATAAGGAACAAGAATATATATGGTTTAGGGTGGTGATCTGTAAGGTTTCCAAGATAATGGACCTTTTATGAAATGGAGGGGGTGGGGCATGACCACGGGGCATCCGGGGGATCCCCAGGTTGGTGTCACTGAAGGTGATTTATCATATATATGGTTCAGGGATGGGGATCTGAATGGTTTCTGAGATATATGGCCTTTTGTGAAGTGGAGGGGTGGGGCAAGGCCCCGGCACACCCGGGGAGACCCCCAAGTTGGTGTTAATGAATGTATCTTTTTATAAGGAACAAGAATATATATGGTTCAGGGGTGGGGATCTGTAAGGTTTCCAAGATATTGGGATTTTTTATGGAATGGAGGGGGCATGACCCCGGCGCATCCGGGGACCCCCAGGTTGGTGTCACTGTGTATGATCATAAGGAACAAGAAAATATATGGTTTTGGGGAGGGGATCTGAATGGTTTCTGAGTTATATGGCCTTTTATGAAGTGGAGGGGGAGGGGCATGGCCCCAGTGCAACCTAGGGGACCCCTGTGTTGGCAAAAAAGCATATGGCTGAGAGAGGTTTACTCAAGGAACATTTCTATAAAAGTTTTGTCAAAATATCTGCAATGACTTGGCAGCAAATGCCATTTTTCTATTTTCCCCATTATAAGTCAATGGAAAATCTAAGTTGTCATAGCAACCAAACTAAAGAGCCAAATTTCATGTACACAAAACCTGTAAAGGCAAATATGATGAATATTTCCATAGACTCTCAGCCTCATAGAGCATACAGTTTCAGAGGAGATGATTTTTTAAAGTATTTTTTTTTCTATTTTTTTTTTCATTTTGGTTTCCATGGCAACCAATAAAAATCAGTAGTAGGCCTAAAATCATATGACAGATAGTAGATTGCTTAAGGAACATTTCTATGAAGGTCTTGTCAAAATATCTGTAAAGGCTTGGCAGTTAATGCTATTTTTCAATTTTTCACTTTATAAGTCTATAGAAACTCTAAGTTGCTATAGCAACCAAACTAGTGAGTCGAATTTCATAAAAAAAACACAATCTTGCAATCCCCCAGCCCAAGGATGCTACAGATAAAATTTTGGCCCAATCGGCCCAGCGGCTTCAGAGGAGATGTCATTTGAAAATGCGACGACCACCATGCAGACGACAACGACGACGGACACCTGCCTATCCTAAAAGCTCCCCCGAGGCCTTTGGCTCTGGTGAGCTAAAAAACCAACAATAGTGTTATAAAGTGGCTGTTGTGTATTATTTTCCCCAATTTTTGTCAGAGCCTTCATTTGCATGGCATTTGCATGATACCTAAGCTTTCCACTGAGAAAACATTGAGCCACATTGAACTCTGAAAACAACAGAACATGGACATGTGAACACAGGAAACAAATAGAATCTAACATCCATTTCCAGCGCAAATAGGGAAATCCAAACCCTCGGGTCGAGGGATAAAGTCGGAAACTTAGTAACTATCCACTGAATTAAACCCAAGCATTTGGATTTTTAACAAATTTCTGACTATCGCTTTGTATTAATTTTTACCAAATTTCCAACTTTATCCATGGACCCAATGGTTTGGATTTTTACCAAGTTTCTGACTTTATCCATTAACCTAAGGGTTTGGATTTTACAAAGTTTCCGATTTTATCTTTTAGCCTGAGGGTTTAGACTCTACCAAGTTTCCGACTTTATCCATTAACCTGAGGGTTTAGACTCTACCAAGTTTCCGACTTTATCCATTAACCCGAGGGTTTGGATTTTATCAAGTTTCCGACTTTATCCATTAACCCGAGGGTTTGGATTTTATCAAGTTTCCGACTTTATCCATTAACCCGAGGGTTTGGATTTTACCAAGTTTCCGACTTTATCCATTGACCCAAGGGCTTGGATTTCTCTGTCTTCATTGAAGATGAATGTTTCATTATTTTCTTACTCATAGCATGAGTAATGAATCTTATCATTTTTCTCCCTTCTACAAACATTATTCAGAGTTTTATGAAAGTAAATATTTTTATGTTTGATGTCATTCTTAATTTCGCATGTGAGCTATCTTAGCGTATGGGCAAGACACAATTTCACTGCAGCACTAAAAATAGAACATAATTTTATTTTGATCTCTGGCCTACCTTAGTAGGATTGGCTAGTCTGGTACTCAACCTCTAACCAGTGACTTCCTATCAAGTAAGTGTGTTGATATTGAGTGATTATGATTGCTCTTCAGATTTTTTTTAGTGCAAATTTCTAATCATTCAAATCTTAACCCATAAAATACCAATCACGACAATTGTTGCCTGCTTTGCAATCTGCTGGTGGTCTTAAAAGTATTTTTTTTTGCAAAGAGTGTGGACCCAGATCAGGCTGCTCCTGTAGGAGCAGTCTTATCTGGACCCACACTTTGCCTGTATGCAAAAATATTATTAAAAAGTTTGCAAAAAAATCAGCAGAAGATATAAGCAGATGACATTTTCAGCGTCTTTAATATTAATTATTATTATATACCTATAAATATTCAATGACATTGAATTTTTTGATTGATTTTTAATCAATCCAGTTACTAAGCACAGGAGCTCCTCCGTGCTGTGGGTAGCCCCCAAGCCCCCCATGTGCTTATAGCGCCTGGTTAGCTCAGTCCTCCGTGCTGATGTCCATTTGACTATCACTAATTTGTAGGAAATCCAGCTGGGTAATAGTTATTTAAAGAAAATAGCCACGTTTTCTTATTGCTGTGAGTGTTGCATAAGAGCTAGGGTTATCTATAGAACCTGGACTGAAATCATGTGTTGGGCTTGACAAACACTGTAGATCCAGATCAGATGCCAAGGTGTGCCTCTGGATGTACATTGTTTGCTTAATGTACAGGAATTTTAGGGTTAGATGAAACAGTCCTGTTCAGGGCCATTTTTCAATCCAACTCTCAAACGTGTTGTAAGAGAACACTATGTCATGCCTCCCAAATATTCATTTTATTGTATATTCTGTTATGGATACAACATGATTTCATTATGGATTATTAAGATGCCATGAAAAAAATCAATCTGAAAATGTTGTCTGTTTATATCATCTGCCACAACTTCCTGCAAGCTCCAGCTTTTAAAACATTTTTGCATACAGGCAAACACTGTGTACCCTGATCAGACTGCTCCTAAAAGAGCAGTCTGATCTGGGTCCACACTGTTTGCCAGAATGACTTAAAAATAACAATGAGATGACAATTGTTGTGATTGGCATTTTATGAGTTAAAAATAATGAAAATAATAATAATGTTCCTGTTACCATAAGATCATGAATTACCTTAATGATCCTAAGTATTGGGACAGACAGGCCTAAGCAAACAGTGCAGACCCAGATCAGACTGCTCCCAAAGGAGCAGTCTGATCAGGGTCTACACTGTTTACCATTCCGTCTGCACCTTTAAGGCTGCTTGCTAGATCCTTGCTCCTTGCTTTATTTCATATATCTGAAGATGAAAATTTAAGAAACTATGTTTATATTCATACTCAAAACATTGATTGTGCGTACTCATTAGAGGTTCTAAGGACTACACATAACCTAGCTATGTCTTGGAGCAGAAATAAGAAAAATGATGTATATCTATAAACCCCATTTTTCTCTATATAAAGAGAGGTTTAACCCATTTAGTACCAGAAACCCCAAAACGGGTACCCTAGCAAACAGTGCAGGCCCAGATCAGACGCCGCAGAACGCGGCGTCTGATCAGGGCCTACACTGTTTGCAAAAAGTTAAGCCAGTTTCAGAAAACACAACCTGACACCCCTAAATTTTGAAATGGACACCTGCTATATATAAGGAGGAAGATTCCATTTGGTACTAAAAGGGTTAATAGTGGTGTTCATTTCCCAGACTTTTTAACATGATGAATCACCAATCTTAGAATCACTACTTTCCAGTTTCACCAAATGACTAAAACGATCACTTTCCTAGCTGTTAGTCATCAAATGTCTAAAATGATCACTTTCCTGTCACACAAAAGATCTAAAATAATCACTTTCTGGTTACATCTCTAAAATGATCACTTTCTTATTATACCCAATTAAAGTCTAAAATGATTACTTCCTGGTTACACCTTAGGTCTAAATTGATAATTTCCTCGTTACACCATACAACATAGGTCTATATCGATAAAGTCCTCGTTACACCATAGGTCTAAATTGAACTCTTTGCTGTTACATCAAATACATGTAGCTGAAATTAATGTGTCGTTAAGTGAGTGTGTTTCAGTTTTACGTCCCACCAACAGCTTAGGTCATACGGAGACGGGGCCTCGGTGTAAAGACTCATCTGAAGGTCTGGAGAAGCCTGGGATCAATCCTGCAATCCCTGGTTTATCAGGCGAGTAGCAATGTATGGACAGAATGACACGGTGATTTTAGGGCACTTAGAAAATCAACCGACTTCAGTCGGTCGCTTTTTCTGCGGGTCGTGCAATAATCACTTTCCAGTTATACCAATAAAAAATGACCACTTCCTGATTACATCAATGCTTCAGGAAAACACACCTATATAATTTTGACCCCCTTGAATCCCACTTTTATATTGTAAAACTGGAGTTTACAGGGGGGTAAACTTTATTTTTCTTACTTCTGCTCTAAAATATAGATTGTGGGTACTCATTAGAACCCACTGGATGAGGCGGTTCTAACATGTACCAACAGTCAAAACTGAGAGAAATAAGAAAAATATCACAATTTTTCATCTTAACTCTTATCCTGCTGGCAACGACAACCCTTTTTTGCAAACAGTGTAGATCCAGATCAGATGGCTTCTGAAGAAGCCATCTGATCAGGATCTACACTGTTTGACATTCAGTTTATGAATTTGTAGGAATAAATTACATCAAGTAATCTGATTGGTTCAAAGTCAGAAAGGGGTGTGGCTAAACTGAATATTCAGCAAGACAAGAGAAGGGTTAAAATTGTGTTTGTTTTTTTATGCAGTAAAATTTACAATGTATCTGTATGGGCATGTTTTCGTTATCATTCAAACATGCTCATTGTCTACACCAAAATGGTTTATACTTCCTGTTACAGCAAGTCTAAAAGTTACACCGAACAGCTAAGAGGATCACTTTCCACCTTCATCAAATGTCTAAAATGGTCACTTTTTTATTCTTCACCAAGGCTACATTTTGTTCCTCAGAGGACTTTCATTATCAAGACTGTTTTAAGAACTCATCCAGTGGATGTGTTTTTTTTTTTTTTTTTTTTGCTAAATTCTAAATTTAGCGCACCACCCAACTGAGGTAATGGCCAAGTTTGACCGACTCAGTATATGAAGATAGATAGATAGACTTCTGAGCCACATTGCAGTGAACTTTCTGCCAGAGCAGATATCAGAAGTGCCAATCGCATTACGAAAACACGCCTATATAAATACATTAAAAAATTTACCACCAAGAAAATTTTAAGATGAAAAATGGTGATATTTTTCTTTCTCTGCTCAAAATATAGATTGTGGGTCATTTTAATTGAGGCAGTTCTAATGGGTACCCACAATCTATATTTTAGGACAGAAATAAGAAAAAAAGGTTTACCCCCTGAAACCCCTGTTTTACTATATAAAATGGGGTTCAAGGGGGTCAGAATTATATAGGCATTTTCCTGAAGTTGGTTAGGCAAAGAAGTTGATGTATTCATACCAAGAAGCTGTATATTTCTCACTGCCTGGTCCTTTGAATATAATGAACCTTAAGAAGCTCTCTCTGTTAGGTGGTCTGATGTGGAGCCTCATGATATACACTGGATGATCCTTGTAGGATAACACAGCTCAATTCTTCTTGTACAGTTGGTAAATTTCTGCTCTAGTTTCATATGAAGGCCGATTTGGTATCTGGAATGTCTTTCCAATGCAGTACTTTAGTACCTTTGAACATAATGAACCTTAAAAAGCTCTCTCTGTTAGGTGGTCTGATGTGGAGCCTCATGATGTACACTGGATGATCCTTGAAGGATCCCACAGCTCGGTTCTTCTTGTACAGTTGGTAAACTTCTACTTTTTTGTCATCTGAAGGCCCAGTTGGTAGCCGGAATATCTTTCCAATGCAGTACTTCTGTACAGTCTTGCAGGTGGTAACCCCACACCCTTGCAGGTCCGAGTTTGTTGGTGGATTCACTGTCTTGCTGGTTGATTCAGACTCCAACGCATTAGGATGTGATGGCATAGCTTGTGGCATCACAGTCTGGCTGGTAGACTCTGCCTGTTGATTTGATGCTAACTCTGCCTGTTGATTTGATGCTAACTCTGCCTGTTGATTTGATGCTGACGAAGTACTTTGTTTAAGCTTCCTTCTTGCCTTTTTTATCACTCTAGCTGGCTGCACTGATGAATCTTTCACAGCATGGGGTTGCTGAACCCCAGATAAAGTTGCAGATGTTTCCCTTGAGGTAATGGCTGGTGGTCTTGCATCCTGTGGTGAAGTCACTGCTGGTTTGACACACAGTATTGTTCCTGGTTCTGGGGCTTGTAATGTTATCTTTTTTGGTGGCAATACCTCTGGAAGTTTCACATTCTGTAGTATCATAGGTTTAGACTCCGGTATTGTTTCAGTTTTTGTAGCCCAAGTCTCTGCTGTTTTCACTTTCTGCATCGTCATTGCTTCTGGAACTGGTAAAGTTGTTGTTGGTGGTGGCAAAGTCTCTGATATTCTGACATGCTGTATCATCACTGGTTTTGGCACTGGCAACACTGTCATTGTTGGTGGCCATGTCTCAATCTCTGATGCTGGCTGGTGCACTGTTTGGTTGGCTGTCTTTTTGTCGGGTGTCTGTCCAGTAATTGTGGACTGGCAATGTCCACACATCGACACATGTCTGTCATTTATTTCAGTTCCTTTCTTCTTTATAACAGACTCGTGATTCGTGTCAAGCTGGCTCTCCTTTTGAATCCATTGTTTTGGTATTTCGTAGAACAGCTCAACCTTAACAAAGTTCTGGCCTTCCTCAATCTTCCACCTTGGTCTCTCTGTGAAGTTGAAATACTTCAGTGTATACACAAGTATCTGTGGCAGGTCAATCTGTGCTGTCCTGTGTATTGGCAGAGGTAATTGGCAGTGTTTCTTTTCTCTCCAAGGTAATAATGTGATCATAAAATTACACATCCATGAAAACTGTTTGATCAGCTTTTTTAACATGATTACTGTTGAATGAAGTCTCAATGCCTCCACTTCTATTTAACAGTCTGTTGACTTTATGTCTCTTCAGAGGAATGACTGCATGTTTATATGTGAGCTCAAAACTGCCAGAAATACCAACAAAGTACTGAAATCACTCAATCTGCAACCAGTTATACTGATTAACCCATTCAGTACCGGTAACCCCAAAACGGGTACCCTGGCAAACAGTGCAGGCCCAGATCAGACGCCGCAGAACGCAAAAAGTTCAGCTATTTTCTCAATGGTTTCTGAAGAAAACACAACCTGACACCCCTAAATTTTGAAATGGACTCGTGCTATATATAAGGTGGAAGATTCCATTTGGTACAAAAAGGGTTAAAGCTCAAACTGCTAAAAATGGGCAGTCAATCAGAATGAGTTAAAAGCTTACCTGCCCAACAGGACAGTCAGTCAGTAATACTGAGTAAAACTCAAACTGACGACAAAAGACAGTAAATCATGTAGTTATACATAAAAAAAGTCAACAAAAGATTCTGGAGATTAAAGATAAATCCATTTTGTTCTGCAGAGTCCATTTCAAAATTCAGGGGTGTCAGGTTGAGGTTACTGGTACATATTAACCCTTGTCCTGCTGAATATTCATATGCCACACCCACTACCGATTATCAACCAATCAGATTACCTGTAGCAAAATATTACAACAAATTCACAATCTGAATGACAAACAATGTTGATCCTGATCAGATGGCTTCTTCAGAAGCCATCTGATCTGGATCTACATTGTTTCAAAGAAAAGGCATATCCGGGCTCAGCAGAACAAGGGTTAAAAAATCTATTTAGATACTGGCTGAACTTTTTTCCAAACAGTAAAGGCCCTGATCAGATATTGCATTCTCTGGTGTCTGATCTGTGCTTCCACTGTTTGCCAGTCCTTTTTGGAAGTTTATACTTTATCCTGCCCCTACCTTTGCAAACAATGTAGATCCAGATCAGATGGCTTTCAAGCTATCTGGTCAGGATCTCCATTGTCATGTACTTTTGAATTGATAGAATATTTACAATGTCGCCTGTATGGCACATCATCACCGAACCATTAAATGTTGGTCAAGGTCAAACAATGGATGCTTGCATAAAAGCTACCATTCATAGATGCAAGCTTGTACCAAGTATCTTTAACCCATTCAGTACCAGAAACCCCTAAACGGGTACCCTGGCAAACAGTGCAGGCCCAGATCAGACGCCGCAGGACGCGGCTTCTGATTAGGGCCTTGACTGTTTGCTAACAGCTCATTTTCCAAATCAATTTTGAAGAAAACACAACCTGACACCCCTAAATTTTGAAATGAACTCCTGCTATATATAACGTGGAAGATTCCATTTGGTACAAAAAGGGTTAATGAAGCTCTTAAAGTAACTAAGTTCTTGGGAAAAGAACTTAAACATTGGAGTTATGCTAGGGATGACCTAATAGATCAAAAGTCTGTGAACCATGAAATGTAGGTCAAGGTCAAATATGGATGCTTGCATCATTGTTATCATTCCTAGATGCAAGTTTGTATCATTTTTCATTAATGAAGCTCTTACTGTTCTTCAGAAATGAACTTGACCATTTGGGTGAACACTAGTCAGTGAACCAGAAAATGTAGGTCAAGGACAAAAATGGATGCTTGTATTAAACTTGCCATCCTTCAATACCGTTTGTATTAAGTATCATTTACAAAGCTCTCATAGTTCTTGAAAAATAAACCTGACCATTTGGGCGAACGCTAGGGTAGTCGCAAAATTTCACAAAGCCAGTGAACCATAAAATGTAGGTCAAGGTCAAATAGGGATGCTTGCATCAAATTCGCCACCCCTAGATACAAGTTTGTACCAAGTAACATGAATCTAGCTCTCATAGTTCTTGAGAAATAAGCTTGACCATTTGGGTGATCGCTAGGGTGGTCGCAAATTTTCAGAAAGTCTGTGAACCATGAAATTTATGTCAAGGTCAAATATGGATGCTTGCATTAAACTTTCCATCCCCAGATACAAGTTTGTACCAAGTATCGCTAATGAAACTCTAATAGTTATTGAGAAATTAACTTGACCATTTGGGAGAACGCTAGAAACAATAAGAACTGCTCCATATCATGGTCTAACTACATATCAAGTTTCAGCTTGATCGGATCTAAACTATAGGAGTAAGCCGGAAATGAAAATGTCTACAGATATTTTCGAAGTGTTATACTTGAAGTTATAAATACATGTAGTTGCTGGAACACCCTCTCTAAACCTCTCTAAACCATATTTACTGCTCCACATCATAGTCAAATTTATTGCCAAGATTTTGCTAGATGGAATGTTACCTGCAGGAGAAGTTAGCCACAAACAAAATGTGTACAGAAATTTTCAAAGGGGCACGACTTGATTAATTTTTGGTGGACCGTAACCTCAAAACAATAAGCACTGTGCCACAATGGTCTAACCATATATGAAGTTTCAGCTTCATCAGATATTAATTGTAGGAGAGGTTAGCCACAAACAAAATACTTACAGAAATCTGCAAAGGGGCATAACTTTATTTATATCTGGTAAGCCATAACCTCTAGACAATATGTGCTGCTCCAATATTGTGGTCAAACTATATATCAATTTTCAGCTTGATTAAATGTCCACTGTAGGAAGAGTTAGCCATAAATAAAATGTTTATGGAAGGAATTTTCAAAAGGGCATAACTCTATAAATATTTGGTGGACCTGTACCTTGAAATAATATGCACTGCCTCACATCTAATTATATATCAAGTTTCAGCTTGATTGGTTCTAAATTGCAGGCAAAATTGCTTACAGAATCTTTCAAAGGGGCATAACTTTGTTTTTGTTTGTTGGACCATAACCTCAAACCAGATCACTGACTGTCCAAAAGGGCCCAACATAGAGCTATCAAAGAGGTGTGGTACAAGTTTTTGTCAGAATGTAGGTCTTTTAATGATTAATATTTGTTGTAATTTTAGGAGATAAAATTTTGTTTATGATGGGGTACCCTTTAAATCTAGTTTGAAGCTGCAACTAATAGTTTTTGTTTAAAACTCATACTCTGCTAAGGTATTATAGATGGTATATTAAAGGTCGAGCTGTCTGACCTCCATAGGAAAGGTGGTGAAAAATCAAACACTGATGAATTATAAAGGCTGATCAAACATTGCATCAACGTCATTTCTGTTTCTGTGCTTGGAAGACCACATTTCTCCCATTTGCAAAGCTTTAAGCTTTTCTGGCCTAGTTAAGATTAAGAAAGATTATGAACACTTGTCTGCAGAGAATTCACTGAAAAGGATAACATTTGAGCGTGTTAAAAATGCCAGATTGGAATTTCTTTAAATGGTGGACTCAACATAGAAAATGACTTTTCAAGATAATGCAGCCGCTATTTTCATCTTCCAACAGCAGTCACAACGGCCGAGGGGATGTCAACGCTGCTTGTCATGCTGACAGTTCGAGTTCGAGTCTCACTGATTGTGTTTTTATAAACGTATAAAAAAAAATCTGTTTGCTGAGAGCTGATAATACTTTATGAACAATGCCATATGCTGAGATTGAAGTGTGTGTCGTTTATCTGAAACCGGGTCTAACAACATTTCAAATCTGAACTTTGAAAATGACTTTGGAAGTCGGTAAAGAAGAGACGTAGAAGACAAGTCAACAGGACTTATAGGATTCTACTACCACCAAGTTCACGTGAGGTTACTTGTGTAGTCGACCTTGAAACCATGGCCTCTGGACGATCTCATCAGGGTGTGGGACAAGAAGCAAGCATTGAAACTGTTACAGATGTCAAAGATAAGTATTTTTCATTGCTTTCCCATACCTACTCAAATCGGGTGATTAAAGTTGAGACAACCATGCCTGTTCAATGTGCAGCTGCTGTTTGCCACTACAGCTTAGCTTCTATTCTAGTAATCGCTGCCCTCAGCTCGATATGAACTAAATTAGTGCTGACTGGGTCTTAAAGCTCCAAATCAATAATCTCGCTGTGCTGCACATTAAATAACAGCGACTCATTATTCTTGAAAATATGCTTGTTTTCTTGTTCATACCACGGTGACGCCAAGTTCTGCAATTAAAAGTCAGGTAGTTTTGCTCCAAGTACTCTAGTTTTCACCTGCAACCGAGTTACCTTTGCCATGTTCAATGTTTAAGAAAGCATCATGCTCATCTTATTCATTCCTTTATTGGGACTTGATATGACATGCCTTCCCTCAGGGCATCTATTTATACTGCATCATCCTCACATGAGGATTACGTGCAGCTAGGTCTAGCCTTTATTCATTATGGCTAAATTCATGAATACGGTCTGAATTTCATCATCTGCTTAGCTCGTTTGTGTCTCATAAGGTCTCGGGTTTGCATCGGTTTTCATGTCTCATTGTAAGGTGCCTGCCATTCAGTGTGTTGTAGTCATCTAATCTAATCAAGATGCACAACCTTATTCAGGCCTCATATAGAATGCCAATCAGCCCTCACTTGATTTCTGCTAGCTGTAGATGCAAAGCTGCAAGCATTTGCATGCCTCCCCAGCCTAGATCCTGCTACATCTATTTCCTCTCCTCCGGCTTTTCACTGGGGTTCATGTCAGGTCAACTCGTATATCAACCACTAGACCCCCCCCCCACTCTCCCCTTTCTGATTGTGACTTTGCACTTTAAGTGAAAACATAAAAGAAAGCAAGTGAATTTTAAAGAGAAGCTTAGAAATAACAATTATCTAACAAGATGTAGAGCTCTTGTCATATTGTGCAGACTTAGGTCTTCCAAGTGCAGAAATAATATCAGCACAAGTCTTGTCTGATTTTGTGAAGACTCCAGACATACCCGATTTTCTGTCCTTATGAGCAGATTTTGTTGGTAACAGGTAGTAAACAGTTATGATGAAACGGGCCTCAGTGGCCTAGTGGATGAGAATGCTGACTCTCATTCATTGGGTCTCTTGCTGCTATGGGTTCGAGCCTGGCTCGGGTCACATGTGAGAAGCCGAGTTCTGCAAAGGAAGTCCAGGTGGTTTTCTCCGGGTACTTCAGTTTTTTTTTACCACCTCTGATTAATTATCTGCTCACTATGAGTGAAATGATCTTGAAAGGGCCATAAAAAAAACCCAAAGAGTTTTGCTGACAGTGTCTACAGTATCAGCAGCAATTTAAGACATTGATCAGACTGCATATGACAGGGTCCGTTGTACAATCTGACTGCTTGGCCAAAGCTTGAAGTCTTACAGCACAAGTGGGTTGGTCACCACTTCTGACAATGCAGACTATGCAACAAAATGCATGGCGATCTAAGTTATCTAACTGTCTGGCTGATGTCTCAATTTACCAGATCGCACTGCCACTTATACATCTTTAACAAAGGAGTTTTGACAATCATGGCTATCATTTTAATGCGAGTAGAAACGCTGTGTTGACATCTCAAATCCTTACAGTGGAAGATGATAGGACTGCATGGCTTAGTCTTCCATTCTAAGGGTATAAGACAACCAGATTGCATGGCTGTGAATTCAGTTTAAAACTAAGCTTAACAGTAACATAGCTAGGTCTCCAGTTTACAGAGACCGATCAGTCTCTAGCAAGGTTGATCAGAATTCGTTTTGTGAGACGATGATAAGATTTCTCTAACATAACTTAAAGCAAAATCTCCAAATGACCTTAATAGTGCTGATGGGAACGTTAAACCACAACAAACAAACATAATAGAATATTTTGGTATCTTGTAAAACCTCACTTTTTAATTTTGTTTATTATATTTTGGCTGACATAGTACAAGGCAAAGAGATTAATGTCCACATCTTGCAGTCTGGACCGATTATTTTCCTTCCTCAATGGATTGGACCAGCCTCGGTAGCTCAGTCGGATGCACGTCTGACTGATGATCAGGCGGACGTGGGTTCGATACCTGCCTGGGTCGGCAACATAATTTTGAAATCTTTTCTGCGTTCATTCAATCCCTTCATATCGTGTCAGTCGTTTCATGTAGCTGCAAGGGACTGTTCTGCTTCACACTCAGTCACACTGGCTGACTGGGTAGTTACTCACACTGGCTGAGTAGCTGGGATTAAAGGCAGACCAGTCACACTGGCTGACTGGATGGATACTCACACTGGCTGAGTAGCTAGACTGATGGTAACTGCAGACCAGTCCCACTGCTACACACACTGATTCATGAAGGGCATGCAGTTGTCAGTTTCTGGCATAAGAATGTGCAGTGTACTGGTTAACCGCTTACATACTATGCACTGTACTGGTTAACCGCTTATGCAGTACATGCCAACTGACCGGCTCAAAAATGACCATAATAGTGTTGACTGGACTCAGAACAAAACTGCATTGTGCCAAAATAGTGGCAGTCATCCTGGACTCTTGTATTTATTCCTAGTACCATGTTTATGATCTTTTTGTGTCAGTTTCAGGATGGAGCAATCCTGGTAGTTCAAGTCTTGTTCAGGTCAGGTGTTTTGTTTATCCAACATGAGGATCAAGCTAGTGTTATGGATTGGTACAGAATTGAAGTTCAATTGACAAAGAAGCATTTTCCTACAAAGTGACATAAAATTTGGTGATGCCAACATTTACTAGAAGAATAATTTAACACACTTTTCTGAACTGCCTTGTTCAAACGATAGGAAAGGAACATTCTTGCTCATGTGGGCTATGACAGTTATTTAAATTCTGGACACACAGCTACATCAGCTGCGAAGATCATGTATGATCCATACCTTAAGACAATGGTCATCCATTATAAAATGAACTGAAGTCATAAAGATGCACAGTTTACTCTTTTACAATTTAATCCTTCTGGTGCATAGCACATCTTGAGGATGACGTGTACATGTTCCTTGGTTAGTGGCAGATGTTAGGCAACTTAGGCTTGACATTGCATGTGAATCGTCTGATTCGCATGAGATGTTGGGCCATGTTTTTTCACTGGAATATGAAGACATTAAGAGCGCAAATTCAACTCTGTCTATCATCTAAACACTATTGGTTTCATTGGGCGACAGGGCTTGAGATGTCATTTCATCTCAATGTCCGGTAAAGTCCCACAAAATTTGAAGCAACGTCTCCAAAATGACCTTTAAAGTGTTGACGGGGATGTTAAACCTCAAATCAAACAATCAAACAAACTGTCTGTCATCTGCTCGGGATTTTCTGTGGTACTTGAAGGGTAAACAAGTTCTAATAATTTACTGATTATGTGTGACAAATGACATGCTGCAGGTACAGATATCCTGTATATACTTGCTTATATGTTACTGCTCCTAGTCACTGATACCCCCACTTCTTAATCTTTATTCCTTTTACTTGGGGATCATTCAGTCATGATATTCATTCCTTCATTTTTGGGGAATTCCATTTCATTTTACAAAACATTCATCAAATTATCCCCAAGTTCTACCAGGCTACAACAGCCTGCTACAATTTATCACTTTTCATGTAGCTGATACTTTGGAATTTCATGTTAATGCTGCTTCACACTCGGTCACACTGGCTGACTGGGTAGTTACTCACACTGGCTGAGTAGCTGGATTTCACGGCAAACCGGTCACACTGGCTGACTGGATAGTTACTCACACTGGCTGAGTAGCTAGACTGACATTAACTGCAGACCAGTCACACTGGCTGACTGGATAGCTACTCACACTGGCTGAGTAGTTCGACTGAGAATCAGCATTATCATGTTTTCCAGCCAAATGCAAGTATCGCCAACATGGCAAATGCGCTGTGCCAGCCGCACTGATCAGAGCAAGTGCCATGTTTGTGAGCATATGATTCATTCTATCAGCAGCTACTGAAAAGTATGTCCCCCTGGTTCAGCATGGTCCGCATACCGCGTGGCCAGTGTCAGGCCCAGTACAGATGACACTGGTACACAGTCTGAACTAGGACTTCTGGGCCAATGACTGAGCTGGTCCCATTTAGCCAAAATATAAAAGGAATAAAGAGAGAGATAATAAAAGAAAACATAGAGTACTTGTAGGTTTACTGACCCCAAAACATTATCTGTCATTAAGTCATACTTAATGAAAACTGCCAGGTGACCCGTCATAAATTGTAATTTTAGGAGATAAAATTTTGTTTATGATGGGGTACCCTTTAAATCTAGTTTGAAGCTGCAACTAATAGTTTTTGTTTAAAACTCATACTCTGCTAAGGTATTATAGATGGTATATTAAAGGTCGAGCTGTCTGACCTCCATAGGAAAGGTGGTGAAAAATCAAACACTGATGAATTATAAAGGCTGATCAAACATTGCATCAACGTCATTTCTGTTTCTGTGCTTGGAAGACCACATTTCTCCCATTTGCAAAGCTTTAAGCTTTTCTGGCCTAGTTAAGATTAAGAAAGATTATGAACACTTGTCTGCAGAGAATTCACTGAAAAGGATAACATTTGAGCGTGTTAAAAATGCCAGATTGGAATTTCTTTAAATGGTGGACTCAACATAGAAAATGACTTTTCAAGATAATGCAGCCGCTATTTTCATCTTCCAACAGCAGTCACAACGGCCGAGGGGATGTCAACGCTGCTTGTCATGCTGACAGTTCGAGTTCGAGTCTCACTGATTGTGTTTTTATAAACGTATAAAAAAAAAATCTGTTTGCTGAGAGCTGATAATACTTTATGAACAATGCCATATGCTGAGATTGAAGTGTGTGTCGTTTATCTGAAACCGGGTCTAACAACATTTCAAATCTGAACTTTGAAAATGACTTTGGAAGTCGGTAAAGAAGAGACGTAGAAGACAAGTCAACAGGACTTATAGGATTCTACTACCACCAAGTTCACGTGAGGTTACTTGTGTAGTCGACCTTGAAACCATGGCCTCTGGACGATCTCATCAGGGTGTGGGACAAGAAGCAAGCATTGAAACTGTTACAGATGTCAAAGATAAGTATTTTTCATTGCTTTCCCATACCTACTCAAATCGGGTGATTAAAGTTGAGACAACCATGCCTGTTCAATGTGCAGCTGCTGTTTGCCACTACAACTTAGCTTCTATTCTAGTAATCGCTGCCCTCAGCTCGATATGAACTAAATTAGTGCTGACTGGGTCTTAAAGCTCCAAATCAATAATCTCGCTGTGCTGCACATTAAATAACAGAGACTCATTATTCTTGAAAATATGCTTGTTTTCTTGTTCATACCACGGTGACGCCAAGTTCTGCAATTAAAAGTCAGGTAGTTTTGCTCCAAGTACTCTAGTTTTCACCTGCAACCGAGTTACCTTTGCCATGTTCAATGTTTAAGAAAGCATCATGCTCATCTTATTCATTCCTTTATTGGGACTTGATATGACATGCCTTCCCTCAGGGCATCTATTTATACTGCATCATCCTCACATGAGGATTACGTGCAGCTAGGTCTAGCCTTTATTCATTATGGCTAAATTCATGAATACGGTCTGAATTTCATCATCTGCTTAGCTCGTTTGTGTCTCATAAGGTCTCGGGTTTGCATCGGTTTTCATGTCTCATTGTAAGGTGCCTGCCATTCAGTGTGTTGTAGTCATCTAATCTAATCAAGATGCACAACCTTATTCAGGCCTCATATAGAATGCCAATCAGCCCTCACTTGATTTCTGCTAGCTGTAGATGCAAAGCTGCAAGCATTTGCATGCCTCCCCAGCCTAGATCCTGCTACATCTATTTCCTCTCCTCCGGCTTTTCACTGGGGTTCATGTCAGGTCAACTCGTATATCAACCACTAGACCCCCCCCCCACTCTCCCCTTTCTGATTGTGACTTTGCACTTTAAGTGAAAACATAAAAGAAAGCAAGTGAATTTTAAAGAGAAGCTTAGAAATAACAATTATCTAACAAGATGTAGAGCTCTTGTCATATTGTGCAGACTTAGGTCTTCCAAGTGCAGAAATAATATCAGCACAAGTCTTGTCTGATTTTGTGAAGACTCCAGACATACCCGATTTTCTGTCCTTATGAGCAGATTTTGTTGGTAACAGGTAGTAAACAGTTATGATGAAACGGGCCTCAGTGGCCTAGTGGATGAGAATGCTGACTCTCATTCATTGGGTCTCTTGCTGCTATGGGTTCGAGCCTGGCTCGGGTCACATGTGAGAAGCCGAGTTCTGCAAAGGAAGTCCAGGTGGTTTTCTCCGGGTACTTCAGTTTTTTTTTACCACCTCTGATTAATTATCTGCTCACTATGAGTGAAATGATCTTGAAAGGGCCATAAAAAAAACCCAAAGAGTTTTGCTGACAGTGTCTACAGTATCAGCAGCAATTTAAGACATTGATCAGACTGCATATGACAGGGTCCGTTGTACAATCTGACTGCTTGGCCAAAGCTTGAAGTCTTACAGCACAAGTGGGTTGGTCACCACTTCTGACAATGCAGACTATGCAACAAAATGCATGGCGATCTAAGTTATCTAACTGTCTGGCTGATGTCTCAATTTACCAGATCGCACTGCCACTTATACATCTTTAACAAAGGAGTTTTGACAATCATGGCTATCATTTTAATGCGAGTAGAAACGCTGTGTTGACATCTCAAATCCTTACAGTGGAAGATGATAGGACTGCATGGCTTAGTCTTCCATTCTAAGGGTATAAGACAACCAGATTGCATGGCTGTGAATTCAGTTTAAAACTAAGCTTAACAGTAACATAGCTAGGTCTCCAGTTTACAGAGACCGATCAGTCTCTAGCAAGGTTGATCAGAATTCGTTTTGTGAGACGATGATAAGATTTCTCTAACATAACTTAAAGCAAAATCTCCAAATGACCTTAATAGTGCTGATGGGAACGTTAAACCACAACAAACAAACATAATAGAATATTTTGGTATCTTGTAAAACCTCACTTTTTAATTTTGTTTATTATATTTTGGCTGACATAGTACAAGGCAAAGAGATTAATGTCCACATCTTGCAGTCTGGACCGATTATTTTCCTTCCTCAATGGATTGGACCAGCCTCGGTAGCTCAGTCGGATGCACGTCTGACTGATGATCAGGCGGACGTGGGTTCGATACCTGCCTGGGTCGGCAACATAATTTTGAAATCTTTTCTGCGTTCATTCAATCCCTTCATATCGTGTCAGTCGTTTCATGTAGCTGCAAGGGACTGTTCTGCTTCACACTCAGTCACACTGGCTGACTGGGTAGTTACTCACACTGGCTGAGTAGCTGGGATTAAAGGCAGACCAGTCACACTGGCTGACTGGATGGATACTCACACTGGCTGAGTAGCTAGACTGATGGTAACTGCAGACCAGTCCCACTGCTACACACACTGATTCATGAAGGGCATGCAGTTGTCAGTTTCTGGCATAAGAATGTGCAGTGTACTGGTTAACCGCTTACATACTATGCACTGTACTGGTTAACCGCTTATGCAGTACATGCCAACTGACCGGCTCAAAAATGACCATAATAGTGTTGACTGGACTCAGAACAAAACTGCATTGTGCCAAAATAGTGGCAGTCATCCTGGACTCTTGTATTTATTCCTAGTACCATGTTTATGATCTTTTTGTGTCAGTTTCAGGATGGAGCAATCCTGGTAGTTCAAGTCTTGTTCAGGTCAGGTGTTTTGTTTATCCAACATGAGGATCAAGCTAGTGTTATGGATTGGTACAGAATTGAAGTTCAATTGACAAAGAAGCATTTTCCTACAAAGTGACATAAAATTTGGTGATGCCAACATTTACTAGAAGAATAATTTAACACACTTTTCTGAACTGCCTTGTTCAAACGATAGGAAAGGAACATTCTTGCTCATGTGGGCTATGACAGTTATTTAAATTCTGGACACACAGCTACATCAGCTGCGAAGATCATGTATGATCCATACCTTAAGACAATGGTCATCCATTATAAAATGAACTGAAGTCATAAAGATGCACAGTTTACTCTTTTACAATTTAATCCTTCTGGTGCATAGCACATCTTGAGGATGACTTGTACATGTTCCTTGGTTAGTGGCAGATGTTAGGCAACTTAGGCTTGACATTGCATGTGAATCGTCTGATTCGCATGAGATGTTGGGCCATGTTTTTTCACTGGAATATGAAGACATTAAGAGCGCAAATTCAACTCTGTCTATCATCTAAACACTATTGGTTTCATTGGGCGACAGGGCTTGAGATGTCATTTCATCTCAATGTCCGGTAAAGTCCCACAAAATTTGAAGCAACGTCTCCAAAATGACCTTTAAAGTGTTGACGGGGATGTTAAACCTCAAATCAAACAATCAAACAAACTGTCTGTCATCTGCTCGGGATTTTCTGTGGTACTTGAAGGGTAAACAAGTTCTAATAATTTACTGATTATGTGTGACAAATGACATGCTGCAGGTACAGATATCCTGTATATACTTGCTTATATGTTACTGCTCCTAGTCACTGATACCCCCACTTCTTAATCTTTATTCCTTTTACTTGGGGATCATTCAGTCATGATATTCATTCCTTCATTTTTGGGGAATTCCATTTCATTTTACAAAACATTCATCAAATTATCCCCAAGTTCTACCAGGCTACAACAGCCTGCTACAATTTATCACTTTTCATGTAGCTGATACTTTGGAATTTCATGTTAATGCTGCTTCACACTCGGTCACACTGGCTGACTGGGTAGTTACTCACACTGGCTGAGTAGCTGGATTTCACGGCAAACCGGTCACACTGGCTGACTGGATAGTTACTCACACTGGCTGAGTAGCTAGACTGACATTAACTGCAGACCAGTCACACTGGCTGACTGGATAGCTACTCACACTGGCTGAGTAGTTCGACTGAGAATCAGCATTATCATGTTTTCCAGCCAAATGCAAGTATCGCCAACATGGCAAATGCGCTGTGCCAGCCGCACTGATCAGAGCAAGTGCCATGTTTGTGAGCATATGATTCATTCTATCAGCAGCTACTGAAAAGTATGTCCCCCTGGTTCAGCATGGTCCGCATACCGCGTGGCCAGTGTCAGGCCCAGTACAGATGACACTGGTACACAGTCTGAACTAGGACTTCTGGGCCAATGACTGAGCTGGTCCCATTTAGCCAAAATATAAAAGGAATAAAGAGAGAGATAATAAAAGAAAACATAGAGTACTTGTAGTTTTACTGACCCCAAAACATTATCTGTCATTAAGTCATACTTAATGAAAACTGCCAGGTGACCCGTCATAAATTGTAATTTTAGGAGATAAAATTTTGTTTATGATGGGGTACCCTTTAAATCTAGTTTGAAGCTGCAACTAATAGTTTTTGTTTAAAACTCATACTCTGCTAAGGTATTATAGATGGTATATTAAAGGTCGAGCTGTCTGACCTCCATAGGAAAGGTGGTGAAAAATCAAACACTGATGAATTATAAAGGCTGATCAAACATTGCATCAACGTCATTTCTGTTTCTGTGCTTGGAAGACCACATTTCTCCCATTTGCAAAGCTTTCCACCGAGACCACCCCACCACAACACCTTGCATCAGTGACATGGAGTAAGGGATCAGCTCAAGTCCCAGATGAGACCATAGTAATCAGAAAGTGTTTCAAAGTTAATGCAATGTTTGGGGGATTCCATTTCATTTTACAAAACATTCATCAAATTATCCCCAAGTTCTACCAGGCTACAACAGCCTGCTACAATTTATCACTTTTCATGTAGCTGATACTTTGGAATTTCATGTTAATGCTGCTTCACACTCGGTCACACTGGCTGACTGGGTAGTTACTCACACTGGCTGAGTAGCTGGATTTCACGGCAAACCGGTCACACTGGCTGACTGGATAGTTACTCACACTGGCTGAGTAGCTAGACTGACATTAACTGCAGACCAGTCACACTGGCTGACTGGATAGCTACTCACACTGGCTGAGTAGTTCGACTGAGAATCAGCATTATCATGTTTTCCAGCCAAATGCAAGTATCGCCAACATGGCAAATGCGCTGTGCCAGCCGCACTGATCAGAGCAAGTGCCATGTTTGTGAGCATATGATTCATTCTATCAGCAGCTACTGAAAAGTATGTCCCCCTGGTTCAGCATGGTCCGCATACCGCGTGGCCAGTGTCAGGCCCAGTACAGATGACACTGGTACACAGTCTGAACTAGGACTTCTGGGCCAATGACTGAGCTGGTCCCATTTAGCCAAAATATAAAAGGAATAAAGAGAGAGATAATAAAAGAAAACATAGAGTACTTGTAGTTTTACTGACCCCAAAACATTATCTGTCATTAAGTCATACTTAATGAAAACTGCCAGGTGACCCGTCATAAATGTGAATTTTCATCAAATACTGTTGAAATTATGACCAAAGTTAAGTTTTGGGTTAAGGCAAGACAAACACACGGACAAAAGCAATATAGGTATGGTCCTTTGTCAGAATATAGGTCTAATGTGATGGTGAGTATATGTGTGAAGTTTCATGAAAGTAGGGCAAATCCTTTCGAAATTATGACCAACGTTATGCGTTTTTGTTTAGGCATTACAAACACACAGACAACAGCAGTATATTTGTGGCTAGTGTGGGTCCCTTACAATATGCACTGCTCCACATCATGGTCTAACTATATATCAAGTTTCAGCTTGATTGAGTGTTAATTGTAGTTATCCAGAACAGCAGAAGCCAACTATTAACAGAAATACTCAAAGGGGCATATTTGGTGGACTATAACCTTTGAAAGAATATGTGTTACATCAGGTCATGGTCTTACTACCTACTAAGTTTCAGCTTGATCAGATGAAACTGTGGACGCAGTTATTGGGAAATGAAAAAGTTTACAAAAAATTTTCAAAGGGGCATAACTCTATGAATATTTGGTGGACCTTCACCTCGATATGATATGTGCTACATCAGGTCATTGTCTTACTATTTACCAAAATTTCAGCTTTATCAGATGAAACCTGTAGGAGGAGTTATCCGGAAACGAATAAGTCTACAGACGGATGGACAGATGCCAACCCCATAATATGAACGATTTTAAAAAATGGGCGTGTAAAAATGGACTTGTCCAACATACAGCAATGGAAGAGTCCACTATCATACAATTGGTTGAATTCTATTATAGCATTGTGTAGGCCTTGATATAAATTTGTTTGCTTGTGATGAGATAATATGTCATGGTCAACACTATTTAGATCATTTGGAGACATTGTTCCAATTTTGTGGGACTTTTACCCAACATTGAGATGACATGACATCTCAAGCCGTACTACCAAGACACTTAGGGTTTAAGGTGGTCAGACTCGCACCATTTTTCCTGGGCAGGTTAGTTCAAACGGTTTCAGCTCTGCATGAAGCACCATGCAGCCCAATCTATTCCTCCAAGCCGCATTGTGGAGCGCCTTAATGTACAAAGAAAGAGACCTACAACTATAAAATTCCACTGATTTCATTTACTTCAGTATACCTGTTATACCTGTTATACCTGCGGCCACACCCTTAAGTGCAGCCTAGGGGTTAAGCGACCGAGTCATTGAAACCCGGGCATGTATTTCCTGTAGATGTCTGTCGATGGCGTTCTTGAATCCGTTGACCGTATCACAAGAAATTACTGTTTCCGGCAGCCGATTCCAGGCGTTAAAAACACGCTGAGTAAAGAAGTTGTGTCTTGTGTTGAGTCTCGAACGAGGTTTATTAAGCTTCAACGAGTTTCCTCTTGTTGTAGATGAGTTAAGTGTGAACAGACTATTCCATGGAATGCCTTCTTTTCCTTTAAGTATTTTGAAAGTTTCAATGAGATCACCTCGATGCCTTCGCAATTCTAATGTTGTGAGATTCAAACGCCTTAATCTTTCATGATAAGGTAAATGTGACAGTTCAGTAATCAGCTTAGTAGCTCTATGCTGGACTTGTTCAAGAAGCTCAATATCTTTGATCAAAGACGGATTCCATGCTTGAATACAATATTCCAATTTCGGTCTAACTAGGGACTTATATAATTTCAAAATGGTAACCTTGTCTCTGGATATAATATGGCGCTTAATCATACCTAAAGTCATATTTGCTTTCTTCACTGCACTAACACATTGTTTTGAAGGTTTCAAGTCATTTGAGATAATCACACCTAAATCAGTTTCTTCAGTAACAGGTTGTAAGATTACACCATTCATAGAATAAGCATGTTGAATATTGTTATATCCGATATGGAGCACTTTGCATTTCTTCACGTTAAATACCATCTGCCAGTCTTTAGACCATTGACAAAGATTGTTTATATCTTGCTGAAGAGTTTCTATATCTCTAGTCGATGGTACAGAACAATAAACTTTACAGTCATCAGCAAACTTCTGAATATGACTAGTTATAACTGTGTCAATGTCATTCACAAAGATGAGAAAAAGGGTCGGTCCCAGGACAGAGCCCTGGGGCACGCCCGATAAAACGTCTTGTAGTCTAGAGTGCTCACCATTCAGTACAACCCTCTGTTTACGATTGTGCAACCATTCAGAAATCCATGCAGATATACTGCCACATATACCATGCATCTCGATTTTATGCAAAAGCCTTTGATGGGGTACCTTATCAAAGGCCTTGCTGAAATCGAGATAAATGACATCAAGAGGTTTGCCTTCATCGATTGCTTTAGTCACATCTTCTAAAAATTGTAAAAAGTTAGTTAAGCAAGACTTTCCTTTGGTAAAACCATGCTGTGATTGCAGCAATAATGTACGACTGGTCAAATGAGTAACTATACTGTCACGTAAAATAGATTCCAGGACCTTACAAACTTGTGAAGTGAGGCTAATAGGACGATAATTACCAGGATCGGATTTATCTCCCTTCTTAAAGATGGGTGTAACGTTTGCGTATTTCCAGTCACTCGGTACTTGCTTCAGCTTTAGACTAAGATTAAAAATAATGCTTAAAGGTTCTGCAATATAGTCACAAAAATCCAATAAGAAGGTTGATCCTAAATTGTCAGGTCCGGGTGATTTATTTCTCTTTAACTTTAGCAAGTATTTCTTGACAAGTTCAGGGGTGATATTTATGTCTGTTAGTTTCTCTTCATTACTCCTGTTAAACTTGACATTTGAGTCTTTCATGTTTTCAACATTTTCCCGAGTGAATGACAAAGCAAAGACGCTATTCAGTTCTTCAGCCATAAACTTTGAGTCAGAACTCACTTCACCATTTTCAGTCTTTAATGCACCAATAGTGTCCTTAACTTGTTGTTTACTTTTAACATACTTGTAGAATGACTTTGGATCCTGCTTAATATTCTCGCCAAGTTTTTGTTCAAAGCGATATACAGAGTCACGAATAAGTTCTTTAACATGAGCTTCCACTTCTTTATATCTATTGTAAGTTTCAGGTTCTCTCGTAAGTCGGAAGTTCCTATACAAATGTTTTTTCTTTCTAATTTGACGTACAATTTCCCTGGTCATCCACACTTTCTTTTCAGATTTAGCTCGCCTCTTTTTCATTGGTACATTACCCTCAATACAGTCTTCAAGAACTTTCTTAAACAGTGAAACTCCGCTATTAAGACCACCTAAAATTAAGACTAATTCTGCTTTAAAAAGCTTGTTTAGAAGGGTGCAGTTATTCTTTCTTTGTGGTTTCTGCAAGGATGTCCTCTGGTCAGGAACCACCTTTGGGACTGTTCAAAAGTGGTCTTAAAGACCACTTTTGAACAGTCCAAGAGGTGGTCTTAATATAGGAATTACTGTATTCAGTTCACAAGTAGTAAGTATCAAATGTGATGTGATTGCCTCAGTACAAGTAGATAGATAATTTCACAACAAATCTGTAAATAAAATTCTGATAACCCTTATCCTGCTGAACACATCCCTAATTATATAGCTACCATAGCAAACAATGTAGATCCTGATCAGATGGCGAGAGAAGCAGGAATTCATAAACTCTTATCAAACTTAAACCCGACCAAAGCCGCCGGTCCAGATGCTCTTAAACCAGTAGTCCTTAAATCCCTTAGAGACCAAATAGCGCCCATGCTTCAGGTTATTTTCCAGATATCACTTTCCAGTGGTCAAATCCCCTCGGATTGGAAGACAGCCATTGTTTCTTCCCTGTTCAAAAAGGGTGACAAAAGTGACCCTGCAAATTACAGGCCTTTCTCCTTAACTTGCATTTGCTGCAAGCTAATGGAGCATATTGTCGCATCCAACCTTACAAAGCATCTCGACAAACATAACATCTTGTATGATCTTCAACATGGATTTAGGGAAAGGAGGTCCTGCGAAACACAGCTAATCCAACTTGTTGATGAGCTTGCAAGAAATCTATCAGCAGGTCACCAGACTGACCTGATACTCCTGGATTTTAGTAAAGCATTCGATAAGGTTAGCCATATTAAATTACTCCACAAACTGCACCAACATGGCATAACCTCAAACACCCTAAACTGGATCAAAGCGTTCCTTTTTGGCCGTACCCAACGTGTAGCCCTAGAGGGGGAAACCTCATCCCAAATTCCGGTCACATCTGGGGTTCCCCAAGGATCAGTACTGGGACCGATCCTGTTTCTTTTATACATTAATGACCTACCAGAGCAGATCCACTCACAGGTCAGACTGTTTGCAGATGACACGGCAATATATTTGGCTGTCCGCAGTGATGCTGACTGTACCTTATTGCAAAGTGACCTCCAAAAGCTTGAAACTTGGGAAAAGAACTGGGAAATGGAATTTAACCCGGGTAAATGCCAGGTCCTACACATTTCCCGTTCTAAAGGACCCATTAGACACAATTACATTCTCCACGGTGAAGTCCTCCAGGAGGCTGATCATGCCAAGTACCTGGGCCTTGAGTTTAGCCGTGATTTAACTTGGAACACCCACATTCATAACGTGACCACCAAAGCAAATCGGACCCTGGGCTTCATACGTAGGAATATACGCACCAAACATCAAGGCATACGTGAAACAGCTTATAATACCCTTGTTAGGCCCCAGCTCGAGTATGCCTCCCCTGTGTGGAGCCCATATACCCAGTCAAATATATACAAGGTTGAGCAAGTCCAAAGAAGAGCAGCTAGATGGGTCAAACATGACTACTCTTCATATAGTAGTGTGACCCAGATGCTTAATACCCTGGAATGGAGATCATTGGAACAGAGGCGGGCTGATGCTCACCTCCTATTGTTCTACAAGATAGTATATGGCCTTGTCGAGATTCCGCTCCCTACATACATCCGACATCCAATCAGAACTACTAAAAACATGCATACTATGCATTATATTCAAATCCCTACTACTGCTAGTTACTATAAATACAGTTTCTTCCCCTTGGCTGTGGTACAATGGAATCACCTTCCTCCTCATGCTGTTGTGTGCTCCGATCTGGATTCTTTCAGATCGACCATATGCACCCTCCATCACCCAATGCCATGAACCGTGAAACATTGTTTTTATCTGCTTTTAATCTCTACTTTACTAACACTGTTTTTACTTTCAATTCTCCTAAAATCTAATACTTTTTCTTCTATCACACTTTTCTTTTTCTGGCACGCGCAGCTGCACATAATCCTCGCGAGAGGGTGCTGCAGGATATATAGATAGATAGATCAGGATCTAGCTGTTTGTCATTTAGTTTGAGAATTTGAACAAATACATTTTATCAAGTAATTCGACTGGCTGATAATCAGTAATGGGTGTGGCCTAATTATTTATTCAGCAGGACAAGGATTAAAAGGATTAACCCTTTTTGTACCCTCCTTCTTATATATCACAGGAGTCCATTTTGAAATTTAGGGGTGTCAGGTTGTGTTTTCTTCAAAATTTGTTTGGAAAATGGCTGAACTTTTTGCAAACAGTGTAGACCCTGATCAGCTGCCGCATTCTGCGGCGAATGATCTAGGCCTGCACTGTTTGCCCTGGTACCCGTTTTGGGGTTTCCGGTACTAAATGGGTTAAAATTGAATTTTTTTTTAGGATTTAACCCTTAAGATGCCATGAAAAAACTTTATCTGAAAATGTTGTCTGTTAATGTTGTCTGTTTATATGGGGTGCCGTTTTACTAATTAATAAAATTTCAATTTCCACATATGTTTAAACATTTTTAAACATTTTTTTGCAAACAGGTAAACAGCGTGGTCCCTGATCTAATTTAAACAGTGTAAAAACAGATCAGACTGCTCTTCTAGGAGGGGTCTGATCCGGGTTTACACTGTCTGAAATTAGAATTCTAAAGTTACCGGCAGATGACAATGATATTTTTTTCGCATGTTATGGGTTAAACACAAATGGTTTATTTCGCTGATTTAAATTCCACACATTATGCCAACACGCCTATACAAATACATTGCCACCTTTATCGCCGAAAAAATGAAAGTTTTATGATGAAAAATTGTGATATTTTCTTATTTCTGCTCAAAATATAGATTGTGGGTACTCATTAGAACCGCCTCATCGAGGCGGTTCTAACGAGTACCAACAATCTATATTTCAGAGCAATAATAAGAAAACTAGAGAAAGCGACCAGTGGGTCACGTATACCCCCGGCCAGCGTCACCCTCTGATATATCTTTCGAGCTTGTATGTAATATGAATGAAGTCAAGAAGCTATAAGAACCTATAAATGTGCTTGTAAAAGCTAAACCAAACATAAAATTTCTAAATGGACCAAGGGAGTGAGGGCATCAAATAGAACATACAGGCATCTGTAAACTTTGACATAAAACTTTAACCAAATGTAAAATTTCTAAGTCCGTGACCTTGAGGTCAAGGTAACGTTGGGTGGGGGAAGGGACATGCATCATGAAATCATTTATCAAACATGAAGAGAATCTAACATGTGGCTACAGAGATATCAGCAATGAAAAAGGTTTAACACAAAACTTTGACATAAAAGTAGATGAACAGACAGACAGACAGCCCACCCAGGGGCTTGACCCAGAGGCTTAGATATTCCATATGAAAGGTAATGCTATAGAGATATCCTTTACCAAACATGAAGAGAATCAAACATGTGGTTACAGAGATATCAGCAATGAAAAAGGTTTAACACAAAACTATGACATAAAATTAGATGAACAGACAGACAGACAGACAGCCCACCCAGGGGCTTAGATATTCCATATGAATGGTAATGCTATAGAGATATCCTTTACCAAACATGAAGAGAATCTAATATGTGGTTACAGAGATATCAGCAATGAAAAAGGTTTA
Organism: Lucinisca nassula; assembly: GCA_963580285.1. Lineage (NCBI taxonomy): Eukaryota > Metazoa > Mollusca > Bivalvia > Lucinida > Lucinidae > Lucinisca > Lucinisca nassula. The sequence continues at coordinate 17,265,277 of OY757016.1, forward strand.
ACACAAAACTTTGACGTAAAAGTAGATGAACAGACAGACGGACAGACAGACAACCCACCCAGGGGCTTAGGTTTTCCATATGAAAGGTAATGCTATAGAGATACCCTGTACCAAATATGAAGAGAATCCAACCTGTGGTTACAGAGATATGAGCAATCAAAAAGGTTTAACGCAAAACTTTGACGTAAAGGTTGACGAACGGCCGAACGAACGAACGAACGAACATACGAACGAACCAACGAACGGACGGAAAGACGAAAACTATATACCCCCTGACATACTTCGTATGCCGGGGGTATAATTAAGGTATACCCCCGGAAACCCCAGTTTTACCATATAAAAGTGGGGTTCAAGGGGATCAAAATTATATAGGCGTGTTGTCATGATGTTTCCAAAAACCGATGTAAACCCTTAAGATGCCAATTACAACAATTGCGTTGTCTGCTGGTTACTTTAAGGGAAATGGGAACAGGTAGCACATTTTTCCACCATTTTTCAAAGGGAGATAACTTTTGGAACTTTCTGTTCGCTTTTCTATATAGGGTCTGTCCCACGGAAGAAGGGGTCAACACTAAAAGGAAAGAATTTGCTTCTCAGGAGCAAATTCTTTCCTTTAAGGGTTGACCCCTATTGACATGGGAGATAAAAACACTTTTGCAAGAGTTGCCTCTCCTGAAGGTGTTCCTATTTTCCTTAAAAGTCATTTTTGCAAACAGTATGAGCCCAGATCAGACTGCTCCTGAAAAAATGAGTCACCTTTACATATGAAAATATACCAATTTTTTGTTGAAAAAAAAATGTATAATGCAAAAGCTGCTCAATTTTTTTTTCAGTAAAAATACCAATATTTTATGTATTTAACTTACTAGAACGGTTAATATTTTGCCCACTATAACGAGCTCATTAAGCTTACTATGCCTTGACTGAACAACTGGGCTGTGCTGTTATTCTTAACGTCATATTAGCTCTGTGATAGTATTTTTCTCTGCACCACTAAAAACAGAACAATATATACTCAGTCAAAAAAGTTCCTATACCTAAAATTGCTTCTGTTACTATAGCTCCTACAGATAAAAACTGCACAATGTTTGTTATGTTTTGATAAGAAGACTCATTTTCCGTGCAAAAGCACCATTCGTTTTTGTTTTCGTAAACACATCATCGTAGACTATTGCTTTAAACACCCAAGGGGTCACTGTGTCATTTTCGCAGAGAAAGTCATTAAAACATGCTATGATTTAACATCACAAAATTTCCCTGTACCCTACATTTCTAAAATTTGATACATGTGACATTTCTTTCGATACCATTTGCGTCTATTCGCAAAAGATTTGGAACTTTAGTTGCATCAGCTACGAGAAACAGGCTATCACATATTGACCTCCAATTCTTAGAAGTTGTGTGCAAATGCTGCTTTCAATGGGAACTCCGTAGAAAATCGCAATCGATAGTGCTACATGCTACATGAATTTTCTGTATTTTTTACCATCATGATGAAAAGCAATGGTTGACACAAAGCGTTTTTTGAAAAAATGGCAAAAATTGGTTGACAGGAATAAAAATTACAGCAGTTCGAAAATTGCTATATTTTTAATTGCAAGGGAGATAATTTGAGAATTTCACAGATTAAAACCTCACTTATAATGCGAGATCATGAGATATTGTAAAAGTAAAGTGTTATCCGATGTTCAGAGAATATTGTCTTCCATCTTAGACAAAAAGAACTTTCTGCGCATGCGCAATGTCCATTTTCTACCAAAATCTTTCTAGGCACATATTGGAAGACAACTCTGGAGCAGAACGGTATGGACAAATGCAAGTTTGAGCATTCTCTAGCCAAAAGTCCGATTTAAATGTCTACAGCCAAATTTTGCTCAATAGCTGTCATATATCTAGTGAGTTTCACCCGAAAGTTGTTATAGTTACTTTTTTGACTTAGTATATTTTGATCTCTAGTCTACCCTAGTAGGAAGATTGATTAGAGTTCAGTACCAGATCTCTAGCCACTTCCTATCAAATAATTGTGTCAATTCTGAGTATATAACACTGTTCATTGTAACATGGTTATGGATATAACATGGTTTCAAGAAATATCCCATTAATGTATAGATAATATAGAAAAATTATAGAAAAATGACCATAAATGGTCATTTTTCTATATAATGTGAAACATTTTTGTTTGGATATAACATGGTTGTTTAACTAACACAGTTTCTGCTTTGGACCCCATAAGCCCATTTAGTACCAGAAACCCCAAAACGGGTAGACTGGCAAACAGTGCAGGCCCAGATCAGACGCTGCGGAATGAGGCGTCTGATCAGGGCCTCCACTGTTTGCAAAAAGTTAAGCCATTTTCCAATAAATTTTGAAGAAAACACAACCTGACACCCCTAAATTTTGAAATGGACTCCTGTAAGGAGGAAGATTCCATTTGGTACAAAATTAAAGGGTTAATAGTGTTTTAAAGAGGTTGTGGATCAAAAAATACGTGGACTTTTATTATAACTTTAAAACTACTTGACGTAAATCGATAAAATTTTGCACACATATTAAACAATTAAATGTTAAAAGGATCATAGGGTTTACATTGATGTATTATACTTGTGTTTAACAAAATTCAAGTTTTAATAGTCCTGGGTAGGTACCCCCGGCGCAACCCATTTCTTGACTGCACTGGCGGTAGTGTTAATATCTCTCTTGACTCCCTAAATTAGCGCCAAACTATACTAAACATCGTCTGCTTATGTGTTGACGTCATATTTAACGTCGTTGCAAATTTTCCTTACTATTTTTATTAACAAATGAACTATAATTAAAACATTTAACATTTCTAATAAATGTTGTTCTTTTCAGGGCCAGCAGGTTTGTTTTCAAATGAATAAATCTGGGTATTCGATTTAATGTTTTTCAGGTTCTCAGACGTGACCTAATACACCCACTGCAGAAGAAGAGGCCCGGCATTCCGATCGAGAGATATATTCTTCACCAGGATAATGCCCCGGCACACAGGGCGGACACCACCCGGGTTGAACTTGAACCTGATGGGATTAAACACTATCGACCACAGCCCTTATTCCCTGGACCTGGCTCCCATGGACTTTGCCGTTTTCCCGTTTCCCGGAAATTACAGCACAGCTCAAGGGACGAAGATTTACGTCGCTGGAGGAGCTTACATACTCAACACATGGCATCATTCGTCAGTTCGACTCAGCGTGGTATCAGAAGGTGTTTAGCAAGTGGGTGGAACGACACAGGAAGTGTGTTGAGTGTAGAGGCGAGTACTTTGAAAAGCGCTGACTTGCAACGTAAGTAGTCAACGTCGAAACGTCATCTTGACGTCGTTACCGTGCGCCGGTATCACTACACTAACCATTTAAGAATGGTTGCTAAGGGAGACCCACTGGACCTATCGTACCCAAAGTTAACAGACATATAGAAAAATGCCGATATATAATTACTATGTATATTTGATCTCATTATCTGTAAAAACAAAATTACTGTAACGAAAATTCACAAATTTTTTTATCCACCCTCGTAGCTATATAATTATTACAATGTATGTACCAAGTTTTATCGGGCCCCACCCTTGCGGCTTCGAGAAATAGTTTGGGCTTCCTCGCAATACAGTTACTTTAACCCACCAAACTTAAGTACTGGTAAACCGCAAAGAAAATGTTAGCCTGCCCAGGAACAATGATTGGGCAGGCTAACATTTTCTTTCTTTCCTTAAACCATAGTAGTTTCTTGGGCTTTAGGGCTTGGTGTCAATTCATCTCAATATTGGGTAAAAATCCCACAAAAATTTGAAGTAACGCCCCCAAAATGACCTAAATGTAATTCCTTTCAAAAGTTCATTTTACTAAATATTGTTATTGATATATAACATTGGTCTCATTAAAGCATGGTACTTTTCATGACCCCAAATAACAGTGTCATAAAGAGACTGGACTGTATTGGTCTTATAAGAATAATGAAAATAATAATTATATTCCTGTTACTATAAGATCCTGAATTCATGGCTTATACTATCATACCAAAGCTTTAAAGTGATCACTTTCTTGTTTCTTATTATACAGAAGGTCTAAAAATGATCGATCACATCTCTCTAGCACCAATGCATAAAATAATCAGTGTTCTAAAATGATACTAAAATAATAACTTTCCAGTTACAATCAGTCTTAGTTTAACCACTTTCTAGTTTAACCAAATGTCTAAAATGATCACTTTCTGGTTCTGTTCAAAATAATCCCTTTCCTGTTACATCAAATGTCTAAAATAAACACTTTCCAATCAAACCAAAGATCTGAAATAATCACTTTCCTGTTACATCAAATGTTTAAAATAATCACTTTCCAGTCAAACCAAAGATCTAAAATAATCACTTTCCAGTTACATCAAATGTCTAAAATAATCACTTTCCAGTCAAACTAAAGATCTCAAATAATCACTTTCCAGTCAAACCAAAGATCTAAAATGATCACTTTCCTGTTACATCAAATGTCTAAAATAATCACTTTCCAGTCAAACCAAAGATCTAAAATGATCACTTTCCTGTTACATCAAATGTCTAAAATAATCACTTTCCAGTCAAACCAAAGATCTGAAATAATCACTTTCCTGTTACATCAAATGTTTAAAATAATCACTTTCCAGTCAAACCAAAGATCTAAAATAATCACTTTCCAGTTACATCAAATGTCTAAAATAATCACTTTCCAGTCAAACCAAAGATCTAAAATAATCACTTTCTAGTCAAACCAAAGATCTAAAATGATCACTTTCCTGTTACATCAAATGTCTAAATGACTTTCCAGTCAAACCAAAGATCTAAAATAATCACTTTCCAGTCAAACCAAAGATCTAAAATGATCACTTTCCTGTTACATCAAATGTCTAAATGACTTTCCAGTCAAACCAAAGATCTAAAATAATCACTTTCCAGTCAAACCAAAGATCTAAAATGATCACTTTCCTGTTACATCAAATGTCTAAATGACTTTCCAGTCAAACCAAAGATCTAAAATAATCACTTTCCAGTCAAACCAAAGATCTAAAATAATCACTTTCTGGTTACATCGGTTGCACCAAAGGTCTAAAATGATCCTTCATGAAAACACCTATATAATTTTGACCCCTTTGAACCCCACTAATATATGGTAAAACTTGGGTTTTCAGGGGTAACCCTTATTTTTCTTATTTCTGCTCTAAAATATAGATTGTAAGTACTCATTAAATGAGGTGGTTCTAATGAGTACCCACAATCTATAGTTTGAGCAGAAATAAGAAAAATATTACAATTTTTCATAAAAAAATGATTTTTCGGCGGTAAAGTTTACAATGTGTTTTCGTAATGGCTTTCTGTTACTTATACCCAAAGTCTAAAGTGATTGCTTCCTGGTTACACCACAGGTCTAAAATGATTCATCAGGTTACCAGACCACTCTAAATCCAAACTTATATAAAATTGGGGTTTATGGGGATATTCAATAATTTCCACATCTTTGCTCAAAACATAGACTGTGGGTGCTCTTAGAACCATCTCATTGAGGCAGTTCTAACAACAAAAACAATCTATATCAGGACTAGAAATAAGAAAACTACAGTCGAACTTCGATGGCTCGAACCCCTTTGGGACCATGGAAATTTGTTCGAGACAGCGGAAGTTCGAGCCACTGTTGCATACTTCCAGAAAACATAACGGGGGTATTTTTGGACTTCTTTTCAGTGTTCTGTAACATAAATGTATGCTGTGTGTACTCATTAGAATCGCCTCATTGAGGCGATTCTAATGAGTACACACAGCATATATTTGCAAGATAAAAGTCGAAAATCTCCTTAATTATCACAACTTTTTCTTATGCAGAGGAATTCCCTAGGGCTCAAAAATGGGTTCGACTCAGCCATAGTAAACGAGCCATCGGTGTTCGAGCCATCGAAGTTCGACTGTATTGAACATTTTCATCTGAAAAACGCTACATGTAATTCTGGAGATAAGAAAAACACCATTTTAGCGCACGGGTGTGTTATCATAATGGTTTCCTGGTAACACCAAAGGTCTAAAATAGTCACTTTCTGTTACACCAAAAAAATGTAGCTGAAATGACCAACTTGTGGCTGCACCAAAAGTCTCAAATAATCATTTTCCAATTATACCAAAGTCTAAAGTGACCACTTTTTGATTACGTCAATGGTCTTAAATGATCATAGATGACACCAAAGGTCCAAACTGGCCCCGAGGTTATAAAACTTTTTTCATGCTCAACTCACTTGAGCATGTAATTTGTCCTGCCCACAGATTTTAAAATGCCAACAATTGTTGGCATTTTAAAATTTGTGAGCAGGACAAATAACATTCTCTGCTATCTGAGAAAGAAAAAATCGCTCAAATTTTTAGCATTTTAATTTTTATGAGCACCACAAGTTTCATGCTCAGCTGAGTTGAGCATGAAAAAAGTTTTATAACCTCGAGGCCTGATCACTTTGTTTTTACACCGAATGACTAAAACAGCAAAAGTCTAAAGTTACAACAAAGTCCTAAGATGATCACTTTCTATATAACTTCATCAAATGTCTAAAATGAAACTTTTCATGGTTAACTCAATTGAGCATGAAAATTTTAAATACTTAATATTAAAATACTAAAATATACCACTATCTTTTTGCACAGATCAGAAGAAAATGGCTTTTGTCCTGCTCATAAATATTCAAATGCTAACAGTTGTTGGCATTTTAATATTTATGAGCAGGTCAGATTATGTACTCAGCTGAGTTGAGCATGGAAAGTATTATATGGCCTTAGGCACTATTAAGACACACTGGGTCATGCAGATGTGGACAGATTTTCAGATCAGAATGCAGGGATGTGCAGGGTGATCTCAAGTCATTCAGACGTTCTTGACGTCACTTTTTGCACCTACGCAATGTAAATAATGCATGCGACGCCAGACGAGCATAGCAACTGCGCACATTATTTGAATGCAAATTTCAAGTGAACCATTTGATAAAGCAACATTCTTAGCTGTGTCCAGGTGAAAACTTTCAGTTTACATCCAATATTATACCCAGTTTACATGCTTAACCCTTGTCCTGCTAATCCCGGATATGCCTTATCTTTGAAACAATGTAGATCCAGATCAGATGGCTTCTGACGAAGCCATCTGATCAGGATCTACATTGTTTGCCATTCAGATTGTGAATTTGTTGCAATAATTTGCATCAAGTAATCTGATTGGTTGATAATCTGTAGTGGGTGTGGCATCTATAAATATTCAGCAGGACAAGGGTTAACACCTCTAAATTGACGAGAAATCGCCCTTGAAAAAGCTTGTTCTCTGTAATGATGGTTGACGCTTTGAAATTGCATGACAAATTACAGTTTAAAAAATGAAAGAAACTGAAAATTTGAATTTTTTTCAATGAAAAATCAATTTTTATTTCACTCATGAACACCAAAAGAAGTACAGTCGAACTTCGATGGCTCGAACCCCTTTGGGACAATGGAAATTTGTTCGAGACAGCGGTAGTTCGAGCCACTGTTGTTTACTTCCAGAAAACATAACGGGGGTATTTTTTGACTTCTATTCGGTGTATTGTAACATAAATGTATGCTGTGTGTACTCATTAGAATCGCCTCATTGAGGCGATTCTAATGAGTGCACACAGCATACGTTTGCAAGATAAAAGTCGAAAATCTCCTTAATCATCCCAGTTTTTCTTATGCAGAGGAATTCCCTAGGGACTCAAAAACGGGTTTGACTCAGCCATGGTAAACGAGCCATCGGTGTTCAAGCCATCGAAGTTCGACTGTATTTTCACTCTTGGCTTCACCACTCATGAAAATACTTCTTTTGGTGTTCATTTGGTGAAATAAAAATTGATCTTACACTGAAAAAATCAAATATCCTCTATTTTTTTAAACGACTTTTCAGTCACAGTTGAGTTTTTCTGTAACTAGTAAGCTTCAGTCACTGATGAGCTTTTCTGCCACTGATGAGCTCATCTGTCACTGGTGAGCTCTTCAGTCACTGGTGAGCTTGTCTGTCACTGGTGAGTTTCTCTGTTACTGGTGAGCTTCCCTGACACTGGTGAGCTCTCCAAGAATTGATAGTTTGTCAGGTAAGCCAGTCACAGAGGCATTCTGTCTTTGGGCTGTATACGACCTTTCTCTGGCCTGTTCCTTGAGTCTTGTATCCACTTCTCATGGTAGTGACTAGCAGTGCTTGAAGGACTTTTGTTATCAAGAGTTCTAAGCCACCTGGCAGTGAACTTCCTGCCAGGGCAGATATCAGAAGTTGGTTGGGCAAAGTAGTTGATGTATTCATACCAAGAAGCTGTATATTTCTTACTGCCTGGTCCTTTAAACATAATGAACCTTAAGAAGCTCTCTCTATTAGGTGGTCTGATGTAGAGCCTCATGATGTAGACTGGATGATCCTTGTAGGATCCCACAGCTTGATTCTTCTTGTACAGTTGGTAAACTTCTGCTCCATTATGATCTGAAGGCCCATTTGGTAGCCGGAATGTCTTTCCAATGCAGTACTTCTGTGCAGTCTTGAAGGTGGTAACTCTGTACCCTCGCAGGTCCGAGTTTGATGGCTTGGCTGGTGGGTTATCTGTCTTGCTGGTTGATTCAGACTGCAACACATCAGGATGTGATGGATTAGCTGGTGGCATCACAGGCTGGCTGGTAGACTCTGCCACCTGTTGATTTGATGCTGATCTTTGTTGAAGCTTCCTTCTTGCCATTTTTATCACTCTAGCTGAATGCACTGATGAATCTTTTGCAGCATTGGATTGCTGAACTCCAGATAAAGTTGCAGATGTAGCCCTTGAGGTAATGGCTGGGGGTCTTGCACCCTGTGGGGAAGTCACTGCCGGTTTGACATACAGTATTGTTCCTGGTTCTGGGGCTTGTAATGTTATCTTTTTTGGTGGCAATACCTCTGGAAGTTTCACATTAATGGCTGGTGGTCTTGCACCCTGTGGTGAAGTCACTGCGGGTTTGACATACAGTATTGTTACTGGTAATGGGGCTTGTAATGTTATCTTTTTTGGTGGCAATACCTCTGGAAGTTTCACATTCTGTAGAATCATAGGTTCTGACTCCGGAACTGTTTCAGTTTTTGTAGCCCAAGTCTCTGCTGTTTTCACATACTGCATCGTCACTGCTTCTGGAACTGGTAAAGTTGTTGTTGGTGGTGGTGGCAAAGTCTCGGATATTCTGACATACTGTATCATCACTGGTTTTGGCACGGGCAACACTGTCATTGTTGGTGGCCATGTCTCCAGCTCTGATGCTGGCTGGTGCACTGTCTGGTTGTCTGTCTTTATGTCAGGTGTCTGTCCAGTAACTGTGGACTGCACTGTCCACACATGGATGTCATTTATTTCAGTTCCTTTCTTCTTTAAAACAGACTCCGGATTCTTCTTTAAAACAGACTCCGGATTCTTCTCAATCTGGTTCTCCTCTTGTCCCGGTTGTTTCTGTAGTTCATAGATCAACTCAACCTTAACAAAGTTCTGGCCTACCTCAATCCTTCTCCACTTTGGTCTCTCTGTGAAGTTAAAAGACTTCAGTGTATACACAAGTATCTGTGGCAGGTCAATCTGTGCTGTACTGTGTATTGGTAGATGTTGTTTCTTCTCTCTCCAAGGTAAGAATGTGATCATAAAATTGCACATCCAAGAAAACTGGTTGATCAGTTTTTTTAACATATTTACTATTAATGAAGTTTTAGCAGTCTGTTGCCTTTATGTTTCTTCAGAGAAATGACTATTTATATGTGTACCTCACTGAATAGCTCAAAACTGCCAAAAATACCAACAAAGGACTGAAATCACTCAATCTGCCAACTGATTAAAGCTCAAACTGACAACAAATCAGTACTTCGTTTAACAGTCAAACTGAACCCCATTAAAAGTAAACAAAAGAGTCTGATGACATAATTAAAGATGAATCCATTCTGCTGTAAATACATGCATATAGCAGAGTCCTTCTCAAAAAGTCAGGGGTCTCAGATTGTGTTTACTGATATTCAGAAATTTATTTAGAAACTGGCTGAACTTTTTGCGAACAGTAAAGGCCTTGATCAGATACTGCATTCTGTGGTGTCTGATCTGTGCCTGCACTGTTCCTCAGTATCCCTCTTTGAAGTTTAAACTTTATCCTGCCCCTACTTTTGGAAACAATCTGGATCCTGATCAGATGGCTTCTGAAGAAGCCATCTGATCAGGATCTACACTGTTTTTGTGTACTCTTTGAACTGATAGAATACATTGTATCAAATAATTTGATTGGTTGATAGACAGCAATGGATGTGGCTAAATTAATTTATTCAACAGGATACAGGTTAAACCTGTTTTATTTGTTTGTGTTGACGTTTAATGTCCCCATCAACACTAGATAGGTCATTTTGGAGACATTGCTTCCTGTTTTGTTGTCCTTATACCCGACATCTCAAGCCCTACCACCCAAAGAAAGGAACGGTCCAACTGGATTTAAGGAATGGTCCAACTCCCACTACTTTTCCTGGGCAGGCTTAGACCTTCTAAGCAGTTTATCAGTACTCAAGCTAGGTCTGTGATGTGCCATGCAGCCCAATCTTAGGAAAATGTCATTTTCTAAGCAGGGTCTGCATTGTTTGCCGTTACTTTTTAATAATACATGTATACATTGCCATATTAACCCATTTTGTACTGGAAACCCCAAAACGTGTAGCCTGGCAAACAGTGCAGGTCCCGATCAGGGTCTACACTGTTTGCAAACAGTTAAACCATCTGCCAAATAAAATTTGATGAAAACACAACCTGACACCCCTAAATTTTGAAATGGACTCCTGCTACGCTTATATATAAGGAGGAAGATTCCATTTGGTACAAAAAGGGTTAAATGCAAATACATTACTTCTTTATAAAACTGTTAATTATAACGCAGTTTTGGATATAACAGTTTAACAAGAGGTCCACGATGGACCTAACTCGCTCACCTGAGTCTTGATGTAATAACATGGTTGTTTACAGGGTTTTCTATATTTAGCTCAGATAGCCATTTCGTACAGCAGAGCAGAACCATTTTAGTAGTGTTGGAAGATGGTCCCCTTATGAACACAGTTATTCAATAATGTCATTTTGAAATTGAGTCATTGAGATGTTGTTTGAAGGTTTTCCTATTTTTACCTTTACAGTCTTTTGTTTGTTTGATTTTAGGTTTAACATCCCTGTCAACACTGTATAAGTAATTTTGGAGACATTGCTTCCAATTTAGTGGGACTTTTACCCGACATCTCATGAAATGACATCTCAAACCCTGTTACCCACTGACACCAATAGGGTTTATAAGCATAGATGGGCCGACTTGCACCGCTTTGCCTGGGCAGGCTTAGATCCTCTTAGCCGTTTACCAGTACTTGTGTGTGGTTGGTTTCAGCTCTGCGTGGAAGCATCATGCGGCCCTTCTATTTCTTCAAGCCCGGATGGGCGGGGGCGGAGCTCTAAAGTCAGGTAGATATTTTGTTCAGTAGTGCAAAACAGTTCTAGCAATTTAACCCATTTAGTACCGAAAACCCCAAAACAGGTACCCTCGCAAACAGTGCAGGCCCGTATCAGAAGCCGCAGAATGTGGCGTCTGATCAGGGCCTACACTGTTTGCATAAAGTTAAACCATTTTCCAAATAAATTTTGAAGAGAACACCACCTGACACCCCTTAGTTTTGAAATGGACTCCTGCTATATATAAGGAGGAAGATTCCATTTGGTACAAAAAGGGTTAAATGCAAATACATTACTTCTTTATAACACTGTTAATTATAACGCAGTTTTGGATATAACATAGTTTAACAAGAGGCCCATGATGGACCTAGCTCGCTCACCTGTGTCTTGACGTTATAACGGTTGTTTACAGACTTTTATATATTTAGCTCTGATAGCCATTTCGTACAGCAGAGCAGAACCATTTTAGTAGTGTTGGAAGCGGGTCACCTCAGGAACACAGTTATTCAATATTGTCATTTTGAAATTGAGTCATTGGCCTAAGTGAAGATGTTGTTTGAAGGTTTTCCTATTTTTAGCTCTACAGTCTTTTGTTTTATTTCATTTGAGGTTTAACGTCCCTGTCAACACTGTATAGGTCATTTTGGAGACGTTGCTTCCAATTTTGTGGGACTTTTACCCGACATTGAGATGAAATGACATCTCAAACCCTGTTGCCCAATGACATTAATAGGGTTTATAAGCATGGATGGGTCAACTCGCATCACTTTGCCTGGGCAGGCTTAGATCCTCTAAGCGGTTTACCAGTACTCGTGTGCAGTCGGTTTCAGCTCTGCATGGAAGCATCATGTAGCCCATCTATTTCTTTGAGCCCCAATGGGCCGGGGTGGATATTTTGTTCAGTAGAGCAAACATGTTAACCCTTATCTTGCTGTTCACGACAACCCCTATCTTTGCAAACAGTGTAGATCCAAATCAGATGGCTTCTGAAGAAGCCATCTGATCAGGATCTACACTGTTTGGCATTCAATTTATGAATTTGTAGCAATAAATTACATCAAGTAATTTGATTGGTTGATAGACAGAAATGGGTGTGACAGAAATGGGTGTGGCTTAAAAGAATATTCAGCAAGAGAAGGGTTAAGCAATCATCATCGCAATTATACCTACATTGAGGCTTCTAACATTTATAGTTCCTGTTAATTTTTGGGTTCATCGTTTATGAATCCGCCCAAAGTTAATAAGCACAAGTAGTATTTAGATTGCTTATAACTCAGTTCGGCCATGTGAGATCGCCAACCCTCTGGTTGTTCAAAAAAAAAGAAAAAACAAGAGGACCATGATGGTCCTATATCGCTCATCTGAGCTAAGAGATTTACATACAAAGATTTATATTGGTATTGTAAAACAAGTGGACCCCTTGCAGTGGGCCATACTTGGTCCTAGGGCTATAATTTGAACAATCTTGAAAGAAGTGTACTGGATGAAGCTATGCATCAAAACTTAAAGGCCTAGGTATTCTGGTTTCTACAAGAACATTTTTTAAAGTTTTCCCTATATAAGTCTGCGTAAAACAACTTGCCAATTTTGGAGCCAGGGCTATTATTTGAAAATCTTGGCAGAGGTCCAATAGATAAAGGTGTGTACCTAATATCAAACGCCTGGTCCTTCTGGTTTGAGATAAGAAGATTTTTAAAGGCTTTCCCTTTGATGTCTATGGAAAACGACGGTAGGGTATGGCCATTTTTGGCCCTAGGGCTATTAATTTGAACAATCTTGGCAAAGGCTGTGTTCCAAATACAAATTCCTCGGCCTTCTGGTTTCTCACAAGAAGATTGTTACAGACGGTTTTTGGCCAAAGGGCTATAATTTGAACAATCTTGGTAGAAATCCACTAGACAAAGCTATGTACCAAACATCAAAGGCCTGGGCCTTCTAGTTTCAGACAAGAAGTTTTTAAAAGGTTTTCCCTATATAAGTCTATATTGAACATGCCAGGGCCTTCAGGTTTAAGACAAGAAGATTTATAAAGGGTATATATATACCCCTACATAAGTCCATTTTTGGCCCCATAGGCCTCGGCCTTCTAGTTTCAGATGAGAGGCCCAAGTAGGCCAGAAGCGCTCACCTGGATGAGGCTGATCAAATATTGTATTGCGCCTCGGTGGCCATTTTGTCAATCAGATCACATTCCCTTTAGCAATTCTGAATCTGAGAGATGATGTTTGAAGAATTTCAAGATGGGTGCCATGGTGGCCATCTTGGATACCAGAACAGAACGATTTTAGCAAATCTGGATCTCCATGTCATCCCTATGCCTCCCATCAAGTTTCAGATCAATTTGACCTTTTGTTCAGATGCCATTTGAAGAATGGATATTGGAATAGAACCATTTTAGCAAATTTGAATCTCCATGTCACCCGGATGCCTCCCATCAAGTTTCAGCTCAATTCGACCTTTGGTTCAGGAGGAGATGTTGTTTGAAAAATTTCAAGATGGTCATCATGGTGGCCATCTTGGATATCAGAATGGAACATTTTTAGCCAATCTGAATCTCCATCTCATCCTGATGCCTCCCGTCAAGTTTCAGCTCAATACAACCTTTGGTTCGGGAGATGTCGTTTGAAAATTTTTAAGATAGCATGGTGACCATTTTGGATATCTGAATGGAATGATTTTAGCAAACCTGAATCTACATGTCATCCCGATTCCTACCATCAAGTTTCAGCTAAATTCAACCTTTGGTTTGCGAGACCGGGAGATGGCCACCACGGCGGCTTTCTTGGATAATTAAATGGAACAATTTGAGCAAATTTGAATCTAGGTTTAACCTCAATACGACCTTTGGTTTGCAAGATGTCGTTTGAAGAATTTCAAGATGACTGCCATGGTGGCAATCTTGGATACCAGAACAGAACGATTTTAGCAAAACTGAATCTCCATGTCACCCTGATGCCTCTCATCAAGCTTCAGCTCAATTAGACCTTTGGTTTGGGAGGAGATGTTGTTTGAAGAATTTCAAGATGGCTGCCATGGTGGCCATCTTGGATATCCGAATGGAACAATTCTAGCAAATCTGAATCTCCATGTCACCCTGATATCTCCCATCAAGTTTCAGCTGAATTCCACCTTTGGTTTGGGAGATGTTGTTTGAAGAATTTCAAGATGGCCGTTAAGGTGGCCATTTTGGAAATCCGAACGGAACCATTTTAGCAAATCTGAATCTCCATGTCACCAGGATACTTCCCACCAGGTGTCAGCTTAATCTGACTTCCGGTTCGGGGGATGTCGAAAATGTGAAAAGATAACAACAGACGACGAACGAGCCACGGCTTAAGTTGACCAGTAAAATAGACTATTTTACCTATACAAGTCTATTTTACCTATACAAGTCTATGTAAAATGTGGGGACCCTCTGTGGTGCCATTTTTGGCCTCAGGGCAATCAATTTAACAATCTTGGCAGAGGTCCACTAAGAAGCGTGTATCAAAATCAAAGGCTTGGGCCTTTGGGTTTAAGACAAGAGGTTTAAAAGGTTTTCCCCATATAAGTTTTATGTAAAACATAAGGGCCCCTGGGCAGGGCCATTTTTGGCCCCAGGGCTATAATTTGAACAATCATGGCAGAAGTCCAAAAAGGGATGCTCTGTACCAAATATCAAAGGCTTGGGCCTTCAGGTTTCAGACAAGAAGATTTTTAAAGGTTTTCCATAAGTCTATGTAAAACAAGTGGGCCCCGATGCAGAGCCATTATTGACAGTATACATGTACCAAATATCAAAGGCTTGGGCCTTCGGGTTTAAGACAAGAAGATTTTTAATGGTTTTCCCTATATAAGTTCTATGTAAAATATGTAGGCCTCTGGGCAGGGCAATTTTTGGCCCCAGAGCTTTAATTTGAACAATTTTGGCAGAGGTCCAATAGACAAAGCTACCTCCCAAATATCAAAGGTTTGGGCCATGAAGATTTTTTAAGGTTTTCCCTATGTAAACCTATGTAAAAAAAGTGGGCCCAGGGGCAGAGCCATTATTGGCCCAGGGTTATAATTCGAACAATCTTGTTAGAGGTCCACTAGATAAAGAAAGCTTCATACCAAATATCAAAGACCTGGACCTTCTGGTTTCGGACAAGAAGATTTTTTGAAGTTTTCTCTTAGTTTTCCCTTTTTGTTGCCATGGCAACCAGAGTTCTTCATGGAATGGAATTCTTTGAACAACTTAGAAAGAGGACCACCCATAGATCATTTATGCCAAGTTTGGTCAGAATCTATTCAGACAGTGAAAAAAATAAATACACCACAACCTCGTTATAAAACAGTTCATTATAACACCGTTTGGATATAACACTATTTCAAGATGGATCCCAAAAATGTGCAGATTATATAGAAAAATGACCATAAATGGTCATCCCAAAAATGTATAGATTATATAGAAAAATGACCATAAATGGTAATTTTTCTATATAATCTACACATTTTTGTTTGGATATAACATGGTTGTTTAACTAATACTGTTTCTGCTTTGGACCCCATTAGTAGTGTTATAAAGAGGTTAGGGTGTACAATGCATTTTATGGTGTCTAAATACATAGGGTAAATACAGTAACATGCTTATATTTAAATAATTTCATATTTTCCTTATGAAATGATCTGAATAATAAAAGTTTTATAGATATGACAGTTAATGGCATCAATAGCTTTGAGTGAGTGCATTTTACATCTCACCAACAACTAAGGTCATATAGAGATGGGACCGTGGTTTAAAGACTCACCAAAAGTCTGGAGAAGGCCAGGATCAAACCTGTGACCCCTGGTTTACAAGGCGAGTAGCATAACCACTTCACCACCGAGGCTTCTTGATAGCTTTGAACAACTAGGCATAGGATGCAGTTTATTTCGAGAACACGCCTATACAAATGCATTGTAACCTTTACCTCCGAAAAAACAAAAATTTTAAGACGAAAAAATGGGATTTTTTCTTATATCTGCACAAATAAGGCTTACCCATATAAATCCCCGTTTTACTAAACAAGAGGCTCAATGAGCCTAACCGCTCACCTGAGGAACATTTTAGTTAGCTGTTTGACTCATGGTCTTTGAGCATATTTTTTTTTGAAGTTCTTCCTAATGGAACACGACATTGTCAATTTGGACCCTAGGGGCAGCTTTGGCAGGATTAATGTAGGGGACCAATTGACATTGCTACATGCTTAATATGTAAGCTCTGGGCCTAGTGGTTTCAAAGAAGATGAATTTTGAAGTTTATTTTTTCCATTATAAGTCTAAGGGGGCTAAGGGGCCCCGGGGCATGGCCAGTTTAGACCCCAGGGGCATGATTGGCACAATTTATGAAGAGGACCACTTGACATTGCTACATGCTTAATATGTAAACTCTGGGCCTAGTGGTTTCAGAGAAGAAAATTTTTTAAGTTTGTCCCATTGTAAGTCTATGGGAGCTATATGTTGCCATGGCAACACCAGTTTCAATCTGAACTACCCCAAAACATACTGCATCTTCTCCCTCAATCGGATAATGCTTCTCATGAAATTTAATCATGATTGGCCAAGTGGCTTTAAAGATATACTTATTTGAAAATGTGAACGGACGCCGGACCATTGGCATACCAATACCTCACATGAGCCTTCGGCTCAAGTGAGCTAATAATACTAGCTGTTTCAGAAAAGAAGATTTTTTAAGCTTTTTTTCCATTATAAGTCTATGGGGGCTAAGGGGCCCAAGGGTGTGGCCAATTTAGATCCCAGGGGCATGATTGGCACAATTTATATTTGGGACCACTTGACAATGCTACATGCTTAATATGTAAGCTCTGGGCCTAGTGGTTTCAGAGAAGAAAATTTTTAAAGTTTGTCCCATTGTAAGTCTATGGGAGCTATATGTTGCCATGGCAACACCAGTTTCAATCTGAACTACCCCAAAACATACTGCATCTTCTCCCTCAATCGGATAATGCTTCTCATGAAATTTAATCATGATTGGCCAAGTGGCTTTAAAGATATACTTATTTGAAAATGTGAACGGACGATGGACCATTGGCATACCAATACCTCACATGAGCCTTCGGCTCAAGTGAGCTAATAATACTAGCTGTTTCAGAAAAGAAGATTTTTTAAGCTTTTTTTCCATTATAAGTCTATGGGGGCTAAGGGGCCCAAGGGTGTGGCCAATTTAGATCCCAGGGGCATGATTGGCACAATTTATATAGGGGACCACTTGACATTGCTACATGCTTAATATGTAAGCTCTGGGCCTAGTGGTTTCAGAGAAGAAGATTTTTTAAGCTTTTTTTCCATTATAAGTCTATGGGGGCTAAGGGGCCCCGGGGCGTGGCCAGTTTAGACCCCAGGGGCATGATTGGCACAATTTATGTAGAGGACCACTTGACATTGCTACATGCTTAATATGTAAGCTCTGTGCCTAGCAGTTTCAGAGAAGAAGATTTTTTAAGCTTTTATTTCCATTATAAGTCTATGGGGGTTAAGTGACCCCCGGGCGTGGCCAGTTTAGACCCCAGGGGCATGATTGGCACAATTTATGTAGGGGACCACTTGACATTGCTACATGCTTCATATGTAAGCTCTTTGCCCAGCGGTTTCAGAGAAGAAGATTTTTTAAGCTTTTTTTTCCATTATAAGTCTATGGGGGCTTAGGGGCCCAAGGGCGTGGCAAGTTTAGATCCCAGGGGCATGATTGGCACAATTTATGTAGGGGACCACTTGACATTGCTACATGCTTAATATGTAAGCACTGGGCCTATTGGTTTCAGAGAAGAAGATTTTTTAAGCTTTTTTTTCCATTATAAGTCTATTGGAGCTAAGGGGCGCCGGGGCGTGGCCAGTTTAGACCACTGGGGCATGATTGGCACAATTTATGTAGAGGACCACTTGACATTGCTACATGCTTAATATGTAAGCTCTGTGCCCAGCGGTTTCAGAGAAGAAGATTTTTTAAACCTTTATTTCCATTATAAGTCTATGGCGGTTAAGGGACCCCGGGGCGTGGCCAGTTTAGACCCCAGGGGCATGATTGGCACAATTTATGTAGGGGACCACTTGACATTGCTACATGCTTCATATGTAAGCTCACAGCCTAGTGGTTTCAGAGAAGAAGATTTTTTTACTTTTTTTTCCATTATAAGTCTATGGCGGCTAAGGGGCCTCGGGGCGTGGCCAGTTTAGACCCCAGGGGCATGATTGGCACAATTTATGTAGAGGACCACTTGACATTGCTACATGCTTAATATGTAAGCTCTTTGCCCAGCGGTTTCAGAGAAGAAGATTTTTTAAACCTTTATTTCCATTATAAGTCTACGGCGGTTAAGGGCCAGTTTAGACCACTGGGGCATGATTGGCACAATTTATGTAGAGGACCACTTGACATTGCTACATGCTTAATATGTAAGCTCTGTGCCCAGCGGTTTCAGAGAAGAAGATTTTTTAAACCTTTATTTCCATTATAAGTCTATGGCGGTTAAGGGACCCCGGGGCGTGGCCAGTTTAGACCCCAGGGGCATGATTGGCACAATTTATGTAGGGGACCACTTGACATTGCTACATGCTTCATATGTAAGCTCACAGCCTAGTGGTTTCAGAGAAGAAGATTTTTTTACTTTTTTTTCCATTATAAGTCTATGGCGGCTAAGGGGCCCCGGGGCGTGGCCAGTTTAGACCCCAGGGGCATGATTGGCACAATTTATGTAGAGGACCACTTGACATTGCTACATGCTTAATATGTAAGCTCTTTGCCCAGCGGTTTCAGAGAAGAAGATTTTTTAAACCTTTATTTCCATTATAAGTCTACGGCGGTTAAGGGACCCCGGGGCGTGGCCAGTTTAGACCCCAGGGGCATGATTGGCACAATTTATGTAGGGGACCACTTGACATTGCTACATGCTTCATATGTAAGCTCACGGCCTAGTGGTTTCAGAGAAGAAGATTTTTTTAGCTTTTTTTTCCATTATAAGTCTATGGGGGCTAAGGGGCCCCGGGGCACGGCCAGTTTAGACCCCAGGGGCATGATTGGCACAATTTATGTAGAGGACCACTTGACATTGCTACATACTTAATATGTAAGCTTTGTGCCTAGCGGTTTCAGAGAAGAAGATTTTTTAAGCTTTTATTTCTATGGGGGGTTAAGGGACCCCGGGGCGTGGCCAGTTTTGACCCCAGGGGCATGATTGGCACAATTTATGTAGGGGACCACTTGACATTGCTACATGCTTCATATGTAAGCTCTGGGCCTATTGGTTTCAGAGAAGAAGATTTTTTAAGATTTTCCCATTGTAAGTCTATGGGAGCTATATATTGCCATGGCAACAAGAGTTTCCATCTGATCTGCCCCAAAACATAATGCATCTTTTCCCCCAACCTGATAATGCTTCTCATGAAATTTAATCATGATTGGCCAACTGGCTTAAAAGATATACACAGTTGAAAATGTGAACGGACAACGGACGACGGCCGACGGACGCCGGATCATTGGCATACTAATACCTCACATGAGCCTTCGGCTCAGGTGAGCTAATAAGCCTATGTAAAACCAAAGGGCCCCAGGGCGGGGGCATTTTTGGCCCCAGGGCATTAATTTGAACAATCTTGGTAGGGGTCCATAAGATGAAGATTCATACCAAATATCAAAGACCTGGGCCTTGCAGTTTCAGAGAAGAAGATTTTTAAAGATTTTCCCTATATAAGCCCATGTAAAACCAAAGGGCCCCAGGGCGGGGGCTTTTTTGGCCCAAGCACTATAATTTGAACAATCTTGGTAGGGGTCCAACAGATGATGCTTCATACCAAATATCAAAGACCTGGGCCTTGCAGTTTCAGAGAAGAAGATTTTTAAAGATTTTCCCTATATAAGCCAATGTAAAACCAAAGGGCCCCGGGGCGGGGGCATCTTTGGCCCCAGCACTATAATTTGAACAATCTTGGTAGGGGTCCAACAGATGAAGATTCATACCAAATATCAAAGACCTGGGCCTTGCAGTTTCAGAGAAGAAGATTTTTAAAGATTATCCCAATATAAGCCCATGTAAAACCAAAGGGCCCCGGGGCGAGGGCATTTTTGGCCCCAGCACTATAATTTGAACAATCTTGGTAGGGGTCCACTAGATGAAGCTTCATACCAAATATCAAAGACCTGGGCCTTGCAGTTTCAGAGAAGAAGATTTTTTAAGTTTTCGGTGAAAAAAATCTATTTTTGGCTCCTGTGACCTATAATTATGTGCAACGGATCGGAACCATTCAAACAACTTTGAAAGGGGACCACCTAATCATTCCTGTGAAGTTTGGTCAAAATCTGCTCAGTGGTCTAGGAGGAGATGTCGTTTGAAGAAATTGTTTACGCACGCTTGCACGCATGCACGGACGGATGCACGACGGACGACGGACAAAAAGTGATCCCAAAAGCTCACCTCGTCACTACGTGACGGTGAGCTAACAAGAGGGCCATGATGGCCCTGGATCGGTCACCTGATCCACAGAGTAACAAGTGGGCCCGGGGAGGGCCATTTTTGACCCCAGGGCTATAATGTGCATAATGTTGAGGGAGGTCTAAATTGGTGAAGCTTCATACCAAATACCAACAAAGGCTATAATTTGAACAATCTTGGAGAAGGTCCACTAGATGAAGCTAGACAACAAATATCAAAGACCTGAGCATTGCGGTTTCAGAGAAGAAGATTTTTTTAAAGATGTTCCCTACATAAGCCTATGTAAAACCAAATGGCCCCATGGCGGGGGCATTTTTGGCCTCAGGGCTAAAATTTAAACAATCTTGGAAGAGGTCCACTAGATGAAGCTTCATACCAAATATCAAAGACCTAGGCCTTCTGGTTGCAGAGAAGAAGAATTTTAAAGATTTTTCCCTATATAAGCCTATGTAAAACCAAAGGGCCCGAGGCGGGGGCATTTTTGGCCCCAGCACTATAACTTGAACAATCTTGGTAGGGGTCCACTAGATGAAGCTTCATACCAAATATCAAAGACCTGGGCCTTGCGGTTTTAGAGAAGAAGATTTTTAAAGATTTTCCCTATATAAGCCTATGTAAAACCAAAGGGCCATGGGGCGGGGGCATTTTTGGCCCCAGCACTATAATTTGAACAATTTTGGTAGGGGTGCACTAGATGAAGCTTCATACAAATTATCAAAGACCTGGGCCTTGTGGTTTCAGAGAAGAAGATTTTTAAAGATTTTCCCTATATAAGCTCATGTAAAACCAAAGGGCCCCGGCGCGGGGGCATTTTTGGCCCCAGCACTATAATTTGAACAATCTTGGTAGGGGTCAACTAGATGAAGCTTCATACCAAATATCAAAGACCTGGGCCTTGTGGTTTCAGAGAAGAAGATTTTTTAAGTTTTCTGTGAAAAATATCTATTTTTGGCTCCTGTGACCTAGATGTGCAGCAGACCAGAACCATTTGAACAACTTTGAAAGGGGTCCACCTAAGGATCATTCCTGTGAAGTTTGGTCAAAATCCGATAAGTGGTTTAGGAGGAGATGTCGTTTGAAGAAATTGTTTACGCATGGATGACAGACAAAAAGTGATCCTAATATAAAACACAAGAGGACCATGATGGCCCTGGATCGCTCACCTGATCCATAGAGTAACAAGTGGGCCCCGGGGAGGGCCATTATTGACCCCAGGGTTATAATGTGCATAATGTTGAGAGAGGTCTAAAAAGGTGAAGCTTCATACCAAATATCAACAAAAGGCTATAATTTGAACAATCTTGGCAAAGGTCCACTAGATGAAGCTACACAACAAATATCAAAGACCTGGGCCTTGTTGTTTCAGAGAAGAAGATTTTCAAAGATTATCTCTATTATAAGTCTATGTAAAACCAAAGGGCCCTGTGGCTGGGGCATTGTGGCCCCAGGGCTATAATTTGAACAATCTTGGTAGAGGTCCACTAGCTGAAGCTTCATACCAAATGTCAAAGACCTAGGCCTTGTGGTTTCAGAGTAGAAGATTTTCCCTATATAAGTCTATGAAAAACCAAAGGGCCCAGGAGCGGGGGCAATTTTGGCCTCAGGGCTATGATTTGAACAATCTTGATAGAACTCCACAAGATGAAACTTCATACCAAATATCAAAGACCTGGGCCTTGCAGTTTCAGAAAAGAAGATTTTTAAAGATTTTCCCTATATAAGCCTATGTAAAACCAAAGGGCCCCGGGGCGGGGGCATTTTTGGCCCCAGCACTATAATTTGAACAGTCTTGGTAGGGGTCCACTAGATGAAGCTTCATACCAAATAGCAAAGACCTGGGCCCTGCAGTTTCAGAGAAGAAGATTTTTTAAAGATTTTCCCCAATATAAGCCCATGTAAAACCAAAGGGCCCTGGGGCGGGGGCATTTTTGGCCCCAGCACTATAATTTGAACAATCTTGGTAGGGGTCCACTAGATGAAGCTTCATACCAAATATCAAAGACCTTGGCCTTGCGGTTTCATAGAAGAAGATTTTTAAAGATTTTCCCTATATAAAACCCATGTAAAAGTGTGTGTGAATTCGGGTTTAACGTCGCTTTCAACAATTTTTCAGTCATATCACGACGGTGTCTGGTTGCGACAGGGAGCTCAATGCTCACGTTTATAGTGCTGCCTCAATGAAGTATCATGTCCCAGACACATTACATGATACCACACCCAGTCACATTATCCTGACACTGGATCGACCAGTCCTAGCTCTACCCCATAAATCTGAGTGCCAAGCAAGGAGCAGCTAGTTCCATTGTTACGAGCCAGGCGTAGCAGAAAGAAAAAGCAAACAAGCCTTTTGGAAAATTTTAACAAAATTTATTTACAAGTTAACTTTAACCTGTAGAAGTAAAAAAATTAAATGTACTTAGCTCTGTTATGAAATATCCTGAATGAATCTATTTTCCTTGATCCCACAGAATTCACAGTCCAAAATGAAAAGTAATATCCTTTAACAATCCAACACAGAATTTAGAAATAACTTTTCTTAAATGCCCAAACATCAAACTCCAAAGTCTGACTCAATGAGAAAAATCAAGCTCTTTTATAGACCCTAAGATTTCTCTAGAACATTCCAGAGGGCTGTGGAATAAGATGAGGTAATTTTCTAAAAATAATGCAACCCAGAACTTTCTGGAAGGTTCTGAAGTACTTTTCCTTGTAAACATGTTGTTTACAAAAATGAAATTAATCTGTGACTCAGTTTTCTAGAATCTTCTATAAGAAGATTAACAAGATATTTATAGCACTATTAGGTCACAGTGGGGTGCAAGTGGGAATCAGAAAAATAAATTCTTATGCATAACACTCCCCCTCTTCGAGGAAAAGAAAGATTTATGTAATAAAGCTTTCTTTTGCTTTAAGAATAATAAAATATTGAGCATAGCATATAAAATTACATGTATCTACAATCCACTTTAGTAGGAAAGAAAAACACAACTCCTGACACTGCTCAAGCTCTTGAAAGGGCATCAGGGATAATGTTATCTCTCCCTCTGATATGTCTTATGTCTAAATTATACTCTTGTAGCATAAGACTCCACCTGAGCAACCGCTGATTTTTGTTTTTCATTTTATGTATGAAAGTCAGTGGATTGTGATCACTGAAAACAACAATCGGTGCAGTAGTAGGGGTAAGATAAACTTCGAAATGTTGCAGAGCAAGAATCAGAGACAAACACTCTTTCTCTATGGTAGAGTAATTTCTCTGATGCTTATTAAACTTTTTGGAAAAGTAGCAAACTGGATGATCCACACCATTTTCATCTTCCTGCAACAAAACACTACCTGCACCTACGTCACTAGCATCTACAGCTAGCTTAAACTCCTTTTCAAAGTTTGGTGCTAAGAGAACTGGTTCACTCTTGAGTATGGCTTTAAGTTTATCAAAAGCATTTTGGCATATTGCATTCCAATGGAATTTTGTTCTTTTGCTGAGCAAATTTGTCAAAGGCTCAGCAATGACAGAGAAATTATTACAGAACTTTCTGTAATAACCAGCCATACCAAGAAATCGCATCAGCTGTCTTTTGCACGTGGGTACGGGAAAATTTGAGATAGCCTCAACTTTAGCATCAATGGGTTTCACATGACCTTGACCTACAACATGACCTAGAAATGTCAAACTTGCATGGCAGAATTCACTTTTAGCAAGATTGATTGTCAATTTGGCATTACTCAGTCTATCAAAGAATGCTCGAATAGTCCCAAGATGTTGATTCCACTGGTCGTTGTATATGATAGCATCATCGATATAAGCACTGCAGCCTTCCAGCCCCGCAATTACCATGTTTATTAAGCGCTGAAATGTTGCCGGAGAGTTTTTCGTTCCAAATGGCATGACTTTATAGTTAAATAATCCGTCTGGTGTTGTGAATGCCAAAACCTCCTTTGCTCTATCTGTGAGTGGAATTTGCCAAAATCCTTTCAGAAGGTCGAATTTCGTTATGTATTTGGCATTCCCGATGTTATCAATGCAGTCATCCATTCTTGGAATAGGAAAGCTATCTGTTTTACTTAAGGAATTAACTTTCCTAAAATCTGTACACATACGATATGTCCCATCAGGTTTTGGTACTAGAATACAAGGAGAACTCCATTCACTTTGGCTTGGTTCAATAAAGTCATTGTCTAATAGATACTGAACTTCTTCTTTAAGATATTTTTGTTTCACAGGATTCATCCTGTATGGGTGTTGTTTTACAGGTTTAGAACCATTTATGTTCACATCGTGAAATATTTTGTCTGTCCGTGTTGGAATGTCAGGAAATAATTGTTCATATTCAAAAATCAGCTGTTTCAGTTCATTCCGCTGATTTGGCTCTAGATGTGACAGTTTCTGGTCAAGATTCCGTAGAATGTCAGAATTCTGAAGTTTTGATGATGTGGGATCCGACTTCACTGAATTAATATCCTCACAGTCATTGTCACATGAATTAAGTGGAACAGAGCTAACTAGATTGACTGATGTTAAAGATGTATTGTCCCTATCTATGTATTCCTTAAGCATGTTAATATGACATAGCTGCTTTAGCTTGCGCCTCCCAGGAGTGTTTATTATGTAATTTACGTCACTGATCTTTTTGTCTACAGTGTATGGACCATAATACCTGGCCTGCAACGATTTTCCTGGAATAGGCAAAAGAGCTAATACCTTATCACCTGGTTTAAAATTCCTTTCTTTTGTCCCTATGTCATATAGCTGTTTCATTTTCCTTTGGGCTGACTGAAGATTGGTCCGAGCAGTCTCACAAGCTTTTGAAAGTCTAGTTTTGAAATCAGACACATACTGAAGTAAATTCAGGGAGGTGTCATCATTGGAGAGAAATTTCTCTTTGAGAAGTTTCAAAGGACCACGAACAGTATGGCCAAATACTAATTCAAATGGACTGAAGCCAAGAGATTCTTGCACAGATTCTCTAACAGCAAATAAAAGGAGATGGATGCCTTCATCCCAATCCTTCTCTGTGTCAAAGCAATATGATCTTATCATGTTTTTCAATGTTTGATGGAATCTTTCAAGGGCGCCTTGACTTTCAGGATGATAGGCCGATGACTTATACTGTACAATGCCAAGTTCATGCATTACTTGTTGAAATATTCCAGACATAAAATTTGAGCCTTGGTCTGACTGAATAGATTTAGGAAGCCCAACAAATGTGAAAAACTTCACTAAGGCCTTGACGATTGTCTTAGTTTTGATATTTCTTAAGGGAATGGCTTCAGGAAAACGTGTGGAAGCACACATAATAGTCAAAAGATATTCACAGCCAGACTTAGTTCTGGGCAAGGGACCCACGCAGTCTATAATTATACGACTGAAAGGTTCATCAAAAGCAGGTATAGGCTGCAAATGAGCCTTAGGTATAGTCTGATTGGGTTTTCCTACCATTTGGCATGTATGGCAGGACCTACAATGCTGAGAAACATCTGATTTTAACCCAGGCCAGTAAAAATGATTAAGAATCTTGTGATGGGTTTTATTTACACCTAAATGTCCTGACATGGGAGTTTCATGTGCCAAGTTTAATATTTGGGAACGGTAAACCCGTGGAACCACTATCTGGTGGTTGACAGTCCACTCGTCTTCTGCTGAGACGTCTGGTGGACGCCATTTTCTCATAAGAATGTCATTTTTGACATAATAACAGACTGGGACCTGAGATATTTCCTGCTCATCTAAGGCCCTTTCAAATAAAGGCGAAATTTCAGGATCCTTATGCTGTTCTATAGCTAGTTGAGACCCAGACATTATGTCATGGCCTAGATCTAAAGATGAGTTATTCTCATGAAAATCTGTCTGCTTATCAGGCAGGCTTGAAGACAGAGACCTTGTTATCTCGTCATTAAAAGACTGACCCAAAAAGGTATCAGTTAAATCAAAATCCTGTTTCCCATCAGTTTGCTTGGCCTTACGTGCCATCGCCCTTGTGACTGCACAAGATGGATAAAGATCAGGAATTTCCTGCTCAATGGGATCAGGCGGTTGGTCTATGCAAGGATTAGTAGTCAAAAGTGGGTTTACCACAACCTTATCTCCAGCTAAGTCATTGCCTAGCAACAAATGAACACCTTTAAAAGGTAAAGAAGGTCTAATACCAACAGCCACTGAACCGGATACCAAGTCTGATGACAAATAAACGTTATGGAGCGGAACATTAACAAATCCACATTCCACACCCTGAATAAGGACACTTTGGCCCAAAGAAGTCTTCTCAGAAAAAGGCAGAGTATCTGCTAGAATAAGAGATTGAGAAGCTCCGGTATCTCGTAAGATTTTAATAGGGGTAGAATGGGCATAACTGTCGCCATTTAGTGACACAAAACCATCTGATAAGAATGGTTCATAACACTCCATAACTGTATCAGTCTCAGATAATTTGGTATCAGAAAGAGTTTCCTCCCTTACACAAGACTGTGGTTTTGGCCTTATAGAAGTCAAGCCTGTAGGCTTAAGTTCCTCTTGTCTTTCTCTTTCTTTCCTTTGCTTTAATTTTAAACACTCAGAGATCAAATGACCTGTATTTTTACAATAATAACAAACTACTTGAGATTGAGATAAGGGATTCTGGTCTTTGTTTTCACCAGAAGGTTTGGGAAAATTTGGGCTTCTGTTTTCACCAGGTTTGGAAGGATTCTGGCTTTTATTTTCACCAGAAAGTTTGGGCATAGTACTAGATGTATGGCTATAACTACCAGAAGGATTACTGGGATAGAATCTTGGACCTGTCTGTGGATTATAAGGTTTTCGAGGATAAGGCCTGTTCACAAATGAGACTTTATGAGTCAAAGCATAATCATCTGCCAAACGAGAAGCTTCCTCCAAAGTTTCAACCTGTCTCTCATCGAGAAAAGATTTAATGTCTGAATTTATGCACCGTTTGAACTCTTCAACAAGGACAAGCTGTCTAAGTTTGTCATGATCAGAGCCTACTTTTTTAGAAGAACACCACCTATCAAATAACTGTTCTTTGGTTCGAGCAAATTCTACATGGGTCTGGGAAATTTCTTTTTTGCAATTCCTAAATTTCTGCCTGTAAGCCTCAGGGACCAACTCATATGCCTTAAGAATAAGCTCCTTGACCAGATCATAGTCTGAGCTTTGCTCGACAGTCAGCTGAGTGTAAATGTCTCGAGCCTTTCCGACAACAACGCTTTGCAAAAGTAAGGTCCAATGCTCTTTTGGCCATTTTAAATTTTCTGCAACTTTTTCAAAATGCAAAAAATACTTATCTACCTCTTTTTCCTGAAATGGCGGAACTAATCTGATGTGCTTTGTGGCATCAAAGTAACTACCAGAGTCAAAAACAGGGGTAGGTTTCACCCTATCTTGACCCTGGAGTTCCAGTTCCTTCATCTTTAATTGAAAATGCCATTTTTCTCTTTCTATTTCTAGTCGCTCTTCTTTTTCGAATTTTTCTTTCTGAAGGCGTTCCTCCATTTCTAATCTTTCCATCTGCATTTGTCTCTGCATTTCTCTTTCCTTTTCCTTCTCTCTTTCTTCCATTTCCCTTTGCTTTTCTTCCTGTTCTAATTTTTCTTTTCGAATTCGTTCTTCCATTTCTAATCTTAACTTCTCTAATTCAATTTGCCTTCCTATTTCAATTTGTCTCATTTGTAATTCAGTATGAGAGACCATAATGAGAGACAAAGCAGATGGATCGAAAAGTTCTTCATCAACAAAAAACTGTACCAAAATATTCTTTATTTCATGTTTTTTCATGCTTGTTTTAACAGCAGTGACCCCATAATGGGAAGCAATATCTAGCAAATCTGTCCTTTTGGCCAGATTAAACAACTCCTGAGTAGGCTGAGCCAAAAAGCTTCTCAAATCAAACGACATGTTTGCCTTTTGTTCGTTTTATAAAGTAATTATGGTACTACAGATTGAGGTTAATTTGACAAAGTATTTTTTTTTTTTAAATGACAAGCCCAACGAGAATTTCACATGAAATGACAAGTACTATTTCACCTGAAATGACAATTCACATGAAATGACAATCCCCTATATGCCTATAGGGAAATACCAAGCCTGTGAAGCAACTGCCAAGTCTATATTTGACAAGAAATGACAATTACCTGCCGTCACATGAAATGTCGGTTTTAAAATGCTTAAAATGGTTTTATCCCGGACGAGCCCCCAATTTCTGTTACGAGCCAGGCGTAGCAGAAAGAAAAAGCAAACAAGCCTTTTGGAAAATTTTAACAAAATTTATTTACAAGTTAACTTTAACCTGTAGAAGTAAGAAAATTAAATGTACTTAGCTCTGTTATGAAATATCCTGAATGAATCTATTTTCCTTGATCCCACAGAATTCACAGTCCAAAATGAAAAGTAATATCCTTTAACAATCCAACACAGAATTTAGAAATAACTTTTCTTAAATGCCCAAACATCAAACTCCAAAGTCTGACTCAATGAGAAAAATCAAGCTCTTTTATAGACCCTAAGATTTCTCTAGAACATTCCAGAGGGCTGTGGAATAAGATGAGGTAATTTTCTAAAAATAATGCAACCCAGAACTTTCTGGAAGGTTCTGAAGTACTTTTCCTTGTAAACATGTTGTTTACAAAAATGAAATTAATCTGTGACTCAGTTTTCTAGAATCTTCTATAAGAAGATTAACAAGATATTTATAGCACTATTAGGTCACAGTGGGGTGCAAGTGGGAATCAGAAAAATAAATTCTTATGCATAACACCATTTTTAACGACTTTGGTATGTCGCGGCCCGGGATCGAACCCGAGACCTCCTGTTCCCCGGAGCGGACACTCTACCAACTGAGCTATCGGGGCCGGTAAGCCCATGTAAAACCAAAGGGCCCCGGGGTGGGGGCATTTTTGGCCCCAGTACTATAATTTGAACAATCTTGGAAGGGGTCCACTAGATGAAGCTTCATACCAAATATCAAAGACCTGGGCCTTGCGGTTTCAGAGAAGAAGATTTTTAAAGATTTTCCCTATATAAGCCTATGTAAAACCAAAGGGCCCCGGGGCAGGGGCATCTTTGGCCCCAGCACTATAATTTGAACAATCTTGGTAGGGGTCCACCAGATAAAGATTCATACCAAATATCAAAGACCTGAGCCTTGCAGTTTCAGAGAAGAAGATTTTTAAAGATTTTCCCTATATAAGCCCATGTAAAACCAAAGGGCCCCGGGGCGGGGGCATTTTTGGCCCCAGCACTATAATTTGACCAATCTTGGTAGGGGTCCACTAGATGAAGCTTCATACCAAATATCAAAGACCTGGGCCTTGCAGTTTCAGAGAAGAAGATTTTTTAAGTTTTCGGTGAAAAAAATCTATTTTTGGCTCCTGTGACCCATATGTGCAACGGACCGGAACCATTTGAACAACTTTGAAAGGGGACCACCTAAGGATCATTCCTGTGAAGTTTGGTCAAAATCTGCTCAGTGGTTTAGGAGAAGATGTCGTTTGAAGAAAAAGTTTACGGACGCACGGACGAACGGACGGACGCACGCACGACGGACAAAAAGTGATCCCAAAAGCTCACCTCGTCACTACGTGACGGTGAGCTAACAAGAGGGCCATGATGGCCCTGGATCGGTCACCTGATCCACAGAGTAACAAGTGGGCCCGGGGAGGGCCATTTTTGACCCCAGGGCTATAATGTGCATAATGTTGAGGGAGGTCTAAATTGGTGAAGCTTCATACCAAATACCAACAAAGGCTATAATTTGAACAATCTTGGAGAAGGTCCACTAGATGAAGCTACACATCAAATATCAAAGACCTGGGCCTAGCGGTTTTTGAAAGATTTTGCCTATATAAGCCTATGTAAAACCAAAGGGCCCCGGGACGGAGGCATTTTTTGCCCCAGCACTATAATTTGAACAATCTTGGTAGGGGTCCACTAGATGAAGCTTCATACCAAATATCAAAGTCCTGGGCCTTGTGGTTTCAGAGAAGAAGATTTTTAAAGATTTTCCCTATATAAGCCTATGTAAAACCAAAGGGCCCGGGGCGGGGGCATTTTTGGCCCCAGCACTATAAATTGAACAATCTTGGTAGGGGTCCACTAGATGAATCTTCATACCAAATATCAAAGACCTGGGCCTTGTGGTTTCAGAGAAGAAGATTTTTGAAGATTTTCCCTATAAAAATCAATGTAAAACCAAAGGGCCCCGTGGCGGGGGCATTTTTTGTCCCAGCACTATAATTTGAACAATCTTGGTATGGGTCCACTAGATGAAGCTTCATGCAAAATATCAAAGTCCTGGGCCTTGTGGTTTCAGAGAAGAAGATTTTTAAAGATTTTCCCTATATAAGCCTATGTAAAACCAAAGGGCCCCGGGGTGGGGGCATTTTTGGCCCGAGCACTATCATTTGAACAATCTTGGTAAGGGTCCACTAGATGAAGCTTCATACCAAATATCAAAGACCTGGGCCTTGTGGTTTCAGAGAAGAAGATTTTTAAAGATTTTCCCTATATAAGCCTATGTAAAACTAAAGGGCCCCAGGGCGGGGGCATTTTTGGCCCCAGCACTATAATTTGAACAATCTTGGTAGGGGTCCACTAGATGAAGCTTCATACCAAATATCAAAGACCTGGGCCTTGTGGTTTCAGAGAAGAAGATTTTTTAAGTTTTTGGTGAAAAAAATCTGTTTTTGGCTCCTGTGACCTAGATGTGCAACGGACCGGAACCATTTGAACAACTTTGAAAGGGGACCACCTAAGGATCATTCCTGTGAAGTTTGGTCAAAATCGGATCAGTGGTTTAGGAGGAGATGTCGTTTAAAGAAATTGTTTACGCACGGACGCACGCACGCACGACGGACGACGGACAAAAAGTGATCCCAAAAGCCTACGTGACGGTGAGCTAATAAAAATGGATTTCAAGTGGGTCAAAATTATAAAGGCATGGTTTTGTGATGTGTTCAAAGCCGTGTTTATATCTTAACAAGCTCATTAGTTGTCAAATTGTTAACTGTTCTAATAAGTGCAATATCTTATATAGTGTTATTTTTTATGAAAAAAAATTGAGCAGCTTTCGCATATGCAAAAGCTGCTATTTATTCATCAAAAATATTAGCATATTTGCCATAATAAATGATCAAATTTTAAATGAGCTAAATAACAACAATGTTAGTTTTGACCAACTAGCACCAGCTCTTAAGTGAACCTGAAGCAGTGTTATAAAGAGGTTCAGGAGGAAAGGGTTGAAAATATATAGAACAATGCAATACTGGTAGTTTTAATATTTATCTTTTTCTGCTATACAAATATACAAACACAGAAGCCAAAATTACTGGACAAACTCCAACAAAACTACTCGGCTAACAATGACTATGACACAGATCTTCTTCTGATGAGATAATCATGAATGTTAAAAAAACTCAGCTTTGTGTAAAGGGGAATGGATATACATATACCTTCAAGGGAGAAAACTATGTGAAAATCATTCTGAAAACACGCCTATACAAATACATTGTAAACTTTATCGCCGAAAAACTAAAATTTTAAGCGGAAAAACTGTGACATTTTTCTTATTTCTGCTTTAAAATATAGATTGTGGGTACACGTGAAAACCGCATCATCGTCTGCTCAAAATATAGACTGTGGGTACTTGTTAGAACCGCCTCGATGAGGCGGTTCTAACGAGTACCCACAGTCTATATTTTAGAGCAGAAATAAGAACAAGAGGCTCAATGAGCCTAAACCGCTCACCTGAGGAACTTAAGTTTTAACAATTCACAGACTTGACTACTAAATCTGCTAATAGAATCCAGCCCATTGACCCTTACAGGATATAAGTCATCATTATTGCATTGCATTCCAAGTTTGAGACTTCTAGCTTCTATAGTTCCTGAGAAATCTTTGACGAAAATTTAACATTGGTCAAAATGGAGAGAAAGAAGAATGAAAGAACAGATGAACAAATAAGCTGAGAAAGCCCAATGTCTCTTACACAAAATAAGTCATCATTATTCTATTGAATACCAAATTTGATGCTTCTAGCTTTTATTGTTCCTGAGAAATCTTTGATTAAAAATTTAACATTGGTCTATTATCTCTATATGGAGAGAAAGAAGAATGAAGGAACAAATGAACCAGACTAGCTCCAAAACCTAATGCAGCCTTTCCCCTTGCCCAATGGTGCTACACATAAAATTTAAACAAGATTGGTCGACTGCCTTCTGAGATATGCTTCATTGAAAGTGTGGACGACGGATGGACGGACGACAGACGACGGACTCCGGAGCCTTGGTATACTATCAGCTCACTGGAGCCTTTGGCTCAGGTGAGCTAAAAATTCAAGTCGCTATTTCTGTCACAACATTTTCCCTACGTTAAGTCTATGGGCAAATTTTTTTGTCTCTCAAGGTCACGTAACTCCGAGGTCAATATTCCGATTCAGCCCAAAATCGAACTTAACCGAGATTTTATGCCTGTCCTCGTTACCTGCAAGTTTGAAGCTGATATGAATAAAAATAAAGTTGCTATCGTGGTCACAACGTATTTTTTTATGCTCAAGGGCAGGTAACTCCAAGGCAAATATTCCGATTCGGCCCAAAATCTAACTTAACCGAGATTTTATGTCTGTCCTCGTTACCTGCAAGTTTGAAGCTGATCTGAAAAAAATTCAAGTCGCTATCGTAGTCGCAACATTTTCCCTAATTAAGTCTATGGGCAAATTTTTTGTCGCTCAAGGTCACGTAACTCCGAGGTCAATATTCCGATTCGGCCCAAAATTGATCTTAACCAAGATTTTATGCCTGTCCTCGTTACCTGCAAGTTTGAAGCTGATATGAATAAAAATAAAGTTGCTATTGTGGTCACAACGTATTTTTTTATGCTCAAGGGCAGGTAACTCCAAGGCAAATGATCCGATTCGGCCCAAAATCGAACTTAACCGAGATTTTATGTCTGTCCTCGTTACCTGCAAGTTTGAAGCTGATCTGAAAAAAATTCAAGTCGCTATCATAGTCACAACATTTTCCCTATGTAAAGTCTATGGGCAAATTTTTTGTCGCTCAAGGTCATGTAACTCCGAGGTCAATATTCCGATTCGAACTTAACTGAGATTTTATGCCTGTCCACATTACCTGCAAGTTTGAAGCTCATCTGAATAAAAATAAAGTTGCTATCGTGGTCACAACATATTTTTTTATGCTCAAGGGCAGGTAACTCCAAGGCAAATAATCCGATTCGGCCCAAAATCTAACTTGACTCAGATTTTATGTCTGTCCTCGTTACCTGCAAGTTTGAAGCTGATCTGAAAAAAATTCAAGTCGCTATCGTCGTCACACATTTTCCCTATGTTAAGTCTATGGGCAAATTTTTTGTCGCTCAAGGTCACGTAACTCCGAGGTCAATATTCTGATTCGGCCCAAAATCGAACTTAACCGGGATTTTATGCCTGTCCTCGTTACCTGCAAGTTTGAAGCTGATCTGAATAAAAATAAAGTTGCTATCGTGGTCACAACGTATTTTTTCATGCTCAAGGGCAGGTAACTCCAAGGCAAATAATCCGATTCGGCCCAAAATCTAACTTAACCGTGATTTTATGTCTGTCCTCGTTACCTGCAAGTTTGAAGCTGAGCTGAAAAAAATTCAAGTCGCTATCGTAGTCACAACATTTTCCATATGTTAAGTCTATGGGCAAATTTTTTGTCGCTCAAGGTCACGTAACTCCGAGGTCAATATTCCGATTCTGCCCAAAATCGAACTTAACCGAGATTTTATGCCTGTCCTTATTATCTGCAAGAATGAAGTCGATCAGAAAAAAATTGACGGAGCTAGAGTGATCACAAGCTTTTTCCTATGTTAAGTCTATGGGAGCTATATGTTGCCTTGGTAACCAGAGTTCCACTCAGATCTGCATGAAAACCTTATGCAGTCTTTCCACTTGCCCAATAATGTTACACATGAAATTTGATCAAAGTCGGCCAAGTAGTCTTCAAGATATACATTTTTGAAATTCACATTAACCCTTATGCAAAAATGCACAAGGGCAGGTAACTCCTAAGTGTATGATCCGATTCTGCCAATTATCGAACTTGACCGAGATTTCATGGCTGTGCTGGTTATCTGTAAGAATGAAGCCAATCCGAACAAAATTGAAGCAGCTACAGTGATGACAACATTTTCCCCATGTTAAGTCGATAGGCAATTTTTCGGGCGCTCAAGGGGACGTAACTCTTGAGTGAATTATCTGATTCGGCCCAAAATCGAACTTGACCGAGATTTTATGCCTGTACTGGTTATCTGCAAGAATGAAGTCGATCAGAAAAAAATTGACGGAGCTAGAGTGATGACAAGCTTTTTCCTATGTGAAGTCTATGGGAGCTAGATGTTGCCATGGCAACCAGAGTTCCACTCAGATCTGCCTGAAAACCTAATGAAGCCTTTCCACTTGCCCAATAATGCGACACATGAAATTTGATCAAAGTTGGCCAAGTAGTCTTTAAGATATACATTTTTGAAATTCCCATTCACCCTAATGCAAAAACACACAAGGGCAGGTAACTCCTAAGTGAATGATCCGATTCTGCCAGTTATCGAACTTGACCGAGATTTCATGGCTGTGCTGGTTATCTGCAAGAATAAAGCCAATCTGAAAATAATTGAAGCAGCTACGGTGATGACAACATTCTCCCCATGTTAAGTCAATAGGCAATTTTTTCAACGCTCAAGGGCACGTAACTCCTGAGTGAATAATCCGATTCAGCCCAAAATCGAACTTGATCGAGATTTCATGCCTGTCCTCGTTATCTGCAAGAATGAAGTCGATCAGAAAAAAATTGACGGAGCTAGAGTGATGACAAGCTTTTTCCTATGTTTTTTCAACGCTCAAGGGCACGTAACTCCTGAGTGAATAATCCGATTCAGCCCAAAATCGAACTTGATCGAGATTTCATGCCTGTCCTCGTTATCTGCAAGAATGAAGACGATCAGAAAAAAATTGACGGAGCTAGAGTGATGACAAACTTTTTCCCATGTTAAGTCTATGGGAGCTATTTGTTGCCATGGCAACCAGAGTTCCAATCCGATCTGCCCGAAAACAGTATGCAGCCTTTCCCCCTACCTGATAATGCTTCACATGAAATTTGATCAAGATTGGCCCACTGGTTCCGGAGATATACTTCTTTGAAAGTGTGGACGACGGACGACGACGACGACGGACGACGGACGCCGGCTCGTGGTATACTAATACCTCACATGAGCCTTCGGCTCAGGTGAGCTAAAAATACGGTTTACCCCTGTAAAACCCAGTTTTACTATATAAAAGTGGGGTTCAAGGAGGTCAAATTTATATAGGCGTTTTTCGTGATGGTTTTGTCTTTTGTAAACACCACTAATGGGTTGACTGATGCAGGAAAGGATTTGCTCCTGGGGAACAAATTCTTTCCTGCATGAGTAGATCCCCACTCATCATGTAAACATGTCCGTGAAATGCAGACCCCTGCAAATCCTACGTATATAGAGAAAAATGGGGTTTACAGGGGTAAACATTAAATTTTCTTATTTCCGCTCCTACACATAGACTTTGGGGGCTAATTAGTACTGCCTCAACAAGGTGGTCCTAATGAGCACATACAACCTACATTTGAAGCATAAACAAGAAAAATATCACAAATTTTCATGAAGATGTGAAAGAATAGAACAAATCATAAGGACATGCTATCGCAATGTGGAGCAAAGGGGATCTACTTATGCAGAAAAGAACTTTCACAGGGGCTCAAGTTATTGGAAAGCAAAAGGTAGTCCAAAACATGTCACCCTTGCAAAAATAATAGAAATAACCATTCCCCTTAGGAAAATTAATTGGAGACATTCTAAAAGGCCTGTGTATTTTATGGTAAGGCTATTAAACTTTACCACTCTCTACGCTAATTCAGCAGACGACAAATTGTTGATATTTTTCTTATTTTTCCCAGAAATCAGGACTTGACATCTCATGCAAATTGTCTCCATAGGAGACAATTTGCACGAGATGTCAAACCATGTTTTCTGGGAAAATTAGAAAAGTATTTCAAAATGTCGTCTGCTGCGAAAAAATAATTAATACCCAGCATGTAGAGTGTCAAATGTCCCAACTTTTGAAATATTGATGACAGTATGAGGTTAAATGGATTTTATGGCAGTGTATACTTATATTTTTTCCTAAATTTACCATAAATATTCAGGTGTATGAAATTTATAGATGCATGTATATGTATTGGATAATGATAGTCAAGGATGTAAGTGGTCCAGGATATTCTGCAGAAAAAAAGACGAAACCCCTGTAAGTCTTCAAGAAGTCGTTTGTGAGCATTTCAGAAAAAATCCACATTTTTTTTTTTTTTTTGGAAAATGGCGACAAAAAAGGAATTCCTCTGAAAAGAGAAAGAATCACAACCTTTGATATCAGCACTAGTGCAATTAACTAATTTTGCAAACATGACTTGGTGTTTAACTCTTTGTCTGATTTTTTTTCCTTCTTTTGTCTAAAAGAAGCCTCTGTGGTAAAGTGGTTACGCTACTCGCCTTGTAAACCAGGGATTGCAGGATCGCTCCCGGGCTTCTCCAGACTTTTGGATGAGTCTTTAAACCGAGGTCCTGTCTCCGTATGACCTTAGCTGTTGGTGGGACGTAAAACACTCACACACTCTTTTGTCTAGGCCTACAGAGAATGGTTAAGGCTCCATCTGACTGTAAAAGGTCCCCTGATACATTACTTGCCTCGAGGCTGTTAAAACATTTTTTCATGCTGAAGACAGCCGAGTATTAGGTATCTGCAATGCTCATACGTGTACATGTATATACTAGCAGTAACATTCAAAGAAATGGGGATATTTTGCCGTTCAGATCTAGAGAGGATGAAATTTGTCCTGCTCATAAATTTTAAAATGCCAACTTGTTGGCATTTTAAAATCTATGAGCAGAACAAATTACATGCTATTAAAGTGAGTTTAGCATAAAATGCTCCATCACCTCAGGTCCTGTTCACCCATTCATTTCTATCATGTATCTGATCGTATATGTCCAAAGCCTTTTAAACCCTGAATATTTATGGTAAATAGAAAATATGAGAAATTTATAAAATGATAAACCCTGAGACAGATTTTAAGGTGAAAAAACAAAGATGACAACAAAGAATTATTAACAAGAGGAAAATGACATGCAGATAACAGTCAAAAACAATCATTGAACCTGGTGTGGTCAAATATTAACTGTTTCAAACCAGAAGACTGGCTGTGAAATTAAATTCAAACAATCTTCAAAAGAGACAATTGGAATGAAGTTTTAAGATGGAGAAGATGAAAATCGGCAAAAGTTGTCTACAGCATATTCAGGGTAAACCCTTTTCCTGCATAAAACAACATCCGTACCTTTCCAAATCAGAAGCCATCTAATCAGGATCTACACTGTTTGTCATGCAATTTATGAACTGAATTACAACATCATATCAAGTAATTTGATTGGTGGATAGTCAGACTCAGTAATGGTGTGGCTAAAGTACACCTGTGCCCACAAATCCATTCAATCTTTGATGGGCTTAATTTTATTTTGAATTGATGTTTCATTCAATATTTCCTTACACCCTGTCAGTCAACTGCGTGCCAGAAATAAATTCAAAACACAAAGTCTTGTACATTTCGTTGTTGACTCCTGCACTGTCCAATCAGAATACATCTCACAATGAGACCAATCAATGTATATTGCTTGATCCAGTTTTAGAATGCTTTGATGAATGACATTTGCTAGTCAAACTAACTTGATACATTGAAAGGTGCTTCATAAGAGTTTGAACAGTTTTGTGTCCACAGGCGTAGTTTATTCGGCAGGATAAGGATTAAAGCCGCTTTACTCTGTGAAATATCTTAAAATAATGAGATTAATTGGTTGATTAGATGGAAATCTGAAAAAGTGTTTTAAGAAAGCCTGTCTAAATCCTAAAATTTGCGGGTAGTCATCCAGTCATAAGCCTTTTCTCCTTTTGAAGAGGTGAATTGAACAGCGATATGCCCTGTTTTTTCCCCAGTAGTTAGCTTTCCCAAAAAGGAATATCTAACTATGAAAACTCAGCAGACAAAATGTGAAACCTGATCTTCACTGAAAGGTAATGCCCATAAAATGTCTGCTTTGTCGTATGCCGGTAACTTTAAAAGTCATTTTTTGCAAACATTGTGGACCCTGATCAGACTGCTCCTAGAGGAGCAGTCTGATCTGGGTCCACACTGTTTGCCTGTATGACAAAAATATTTCTAAAAAGTTTGCAAGAAGATTCAGCAGACGACATAAGTAGACGACATTTTCAGATGTAGTTTTTCTCGGCAGCGTAAGGGTTAACAATATTACAAACATCTCTGCACTGCGCAATAAGGATTCAGAATGTTTTCTTACAAGTGTGACTGAGTCAAATGCAGTGTTAGAAAAAAATATGGAATCATTTTCTATGGAGTGATGGTTGATGACAGAACACATAGGTTTTAAAGCACCAAATTATTGACTGAAATCCCACATTCACAATAACAATTGATGAAAAGAGTATAATATTATGACAGGTTTCATGTTTCACATATATTATTTTGACCTTTAACTTCAAAGTGACGGTCTGGATAAAACTGAATAAATAACTATTCTCACCGCAGCCGACAACAATCTCAGTATTTTTTTTTCAGAAAAAAGAAGATATGGCAATACAAATGAATTGTCGGCCTAGCAGACAATTCAAATGTTATATTAGGCCTTATTTTCTCTGAAAAACAGGAAAAAATAGTTTGTAACAGCCGTCTGCTAGTAATGACTGACACTTAGGCAGTATGGGAACACCTATTAGATTGTTCTGCCATTTTTCAAAGGGAGACAACTTGCAGAACTTCCTGTTCACTTTTCTATAAGCCCCGTCCCACTGAAAAAGGGTCTACTCTTAAAGGAAAGAATTTGCTCCTCAGGAGCAAATTCTTTCCTTTGAGAGCTGACCCCTCTTGGCATGGGACTTTTGCGGAAGTTGCCTCCCCTGAAGGTGTTCCCATTCCCCTGAAAGGATTAAAAAAATAGTTATGGTGAACTACAAAAAGGATGCCAACCAAGACCACTGTTACTAGGCAGTTGTGCAACAGCTCTACCCGTGAGCCAAAATACAAGCTTATAGACTATAACACAATTATATCTAACCCAGCACAAAATCTAGACAGAACTCGTATCACCAAAACACAACACAGCCTCCTTATAACAGTAAAACTGAGATCTGTAGCACAATCCATTGGTTGTCAAAAAGTACTGTAATGATCCTATGTATTGGGGACAAGTAGGCCTTAGCAAATGGTGCAGACCCCGTTCAGACTGCTCCTGAAGGAGCAGTCTGATCAGGGTCTACACTCTTTGCCAATTGGTCTGC
Source organism: Lucinisca nassula (assembly GCA_963580285.1). Lineage (NCBI taxonomy): Eukaryota > Metazoa > Mollusca > Bivalvia > Lucinida > Lucinidae > Lucinisca > Lucinisca nassula. The sequence continues at coordinate 17,305,607 of OY757016.1, forward strand.
ACCTTTTGGACTCCTTGCTGGAGCGTGAAACAAATTTGTTAATAATTTAGAACTACAGCAAGTCCTCAAGGTGTCCGATTTTTTAGGATTTTTTTATAGTATGTTGTATCCAAACAAATATTGAGCCATGACACAAGAAAGCATATCTTTGGGGTCCCCAAAATATTTATTTTGTTTGTTTATTTGGATTTTAATGGCTCAACACTATAATGGTCATATCAAGGCTGTCAGTGAGGCGGTTCTAACGAGCATTCACAGCCTATGTTTGCAGTATAAATAAGAAAAATATCCCGGATTTTTATCAGAAAAGTAGCCATTTTGGAGATGTGAAAAAATACACTATGTTGCACAAATGTTTCATCCTAATGACATTACATGGCAATTTTTAGCTCGGCTGTTTTCAACCATTTTAGCTCGGCTGTTTTCTAAGAAAACGACGGGGTATTGTCATAGCTCTGGCGTCGTCTGCATCGTCATCGTCACCTGCGTCGTCGTGCAAAAACTTGGACATTTTGTAATATCTCTGTCATTACTGAACATATTTACTTGAAACTCGGACTAGTAGTTCATTATGAAAAGGGGAACTCATACCAATAGGTGAGGTAACCCTCAAAGTATTTTTGGCACAGTTATGCCCTTTTTTACTTAGAATTTTTGCAGCCGAGCGTTGACACCCACAGGGGGTGGTCTTGTTATAGACTTTATATTTTCTTGTTTTGGATAAAACATTTTGAGGATACATCTTTCACATTTTTTTTTTATTCCAAAACCATGCTACCATGCACCTTGTTATAAAGAGATCTGTTCAAATCAACAATCCAAAAAAATACTTTTACCACCAGAATGACAAACCCACCATACACCAACACCAAATTTCATCAAAACTGACAGACAATAACATGACAATATATTCCATGAACTTCAACCCTTTTTGTACCAAATGGAATCTTCCTCCTTATACATGAGAGGAGTCCATTTTGAAATTTAGGGGTGTCAGGTTGTATTTTCTTCAAAACTTATTCGGGAAATGGCTCAACATTTTGCAAACAGTGTAGGCCATGATCAGATGCCGCAGGCATCTGATCTGGGTCTGCACTGTTTGCCAAGGTACCCCTTTCGGGGTTTCTGGTACTGAATGGGTTAAACTCTACCTGAACAATAAAATTACACCACAACCTCATTACTAGACAAAAGTGCCCAGTGGGGCACGTATACCCCCGGCCAGTGCCATCACCTCAGCTGAAACAAGAACAACAAAGGGAAATAACTCTAAAAGGCCTGACCCCTTGGCCCTTATTTTCTTTCCCACAATACAACTAGTCATACTGATCATGTTTGCAAAATTTCAAGTTTCTATGTACAGTAGTTATTGAGAAATCTTTGACACAAAATAAAAATATACACTATTAAACAGCAAGAACTACAAAGGGAAATTACTCTAAAAGGCCTGACCCCTTGGCCCTTATTTTCTTTCCCACAATACAAGTAGTCATACTGATCATGTGTGCAAAATTTCAAGTTTCTATGTGAAGCAGTTCCTGAGATATCTTTGACACAAAATAATTGGCCAGTGCCATCACCTCAGCTGAAACAAGAACTACAAAGGGAAATAACTCTAAAAGGCCTGACCCCTTGGCCCTTATTTTCTTTCCCACAATACAACTAGTCATACTGATCATGTTTGCAAAATTTCAAGTTTCTATGTACAGTAGTTATTGAGAAATCTTTGACACAAAATAAAAATATACACTATTAAACAGCAAGAACTACAAAGGGAAATTACTCTAAAAGACCTGACCCCTTGGCCCTTATTTTCTTTCCCACAATACAAGTAGTCATACTGATCATGTGTGCAAAATTTCAAGTTTCTATGTGAAGCAGTTCCTGAGCTATCTTTGACACAAAATAATTGGCAAGTGCCATCACCTCAGCTGAAACAAGAACTACAAAGGGAAATAACTCTAAAAGGCCTGACCCCTTGGCCCTTATTTTCTTTCCCACAATACAACTAGTCATACTGATCATGTTTGCAAAATTTCAAGTTTCTATGTACAGTAGTTATTGAGAAATCTTTGACACAAAATAAAAATATACACTATTAAACAGCAAGAACTACAAAGGGAAATTACTCTAAAAGGCCTGACCCCTTGGCCCTTATTTTCTTTCCCACAATACAAGTAGTCATACTGATCATGTGTGCAAAATTTCAAGTTTCTATGTGAAGCAGTTCCTGAGATATCTTTGACACAAAATAATTGGCCAGTGCCATCACCTCAGCTGAAACAAGAACTACAAAGGGAAATAACTCTAAAAGGCCTGACCCCTTGGCCCTTATTTTCTTTCCCACAATACAAGTAGTCATACTGATCATGTGTGCAAAATTTCAAGTTTCTATGTGAAGCAGTTCCTGAGATATCTTTGACACAAAATAATTGTTTACGGACAGACAGACAGACGGAAAAGACAAAAACTATATACCCCCATTGCATACTTCGTATGCCGGGGGTATAATAACACTGTTTGTTACAACAGAGGTTTGGATATGACCGAATTTCAAGATGGATCCAAAAATGTATAGATTATATAGGAAAAGGGAGACCAAAATATTTTTGAAGCATTATCTCCCCTGACCCTGTATCCATTCTTGAATGTAAAGAAGCAAAATGTTATATCCTTTTACTGCTTTGGTTTGTTTGTTTATTTGATTTGATGTTTAATGTCCCCGTCAGCACTATATAGGTAATTTTGGAGACGTTGCTTCCAATTTTCTGGGACTTTTACCCAACATTGAGATGAAATGACATCTCAAGCCCTGTCGCCTAATGAAACCAAAAGGGTTTATAAGCATGGACAGTCCGACTCGCACCACTTTGCCTGGGCAGGCTTAGATCCTCTAAGCGGTTTACCAGTACTCGTGTGCGGTCAGATTTAGCTCTGTGTGGAAGCATTATGCAGCCCATTTATTTCTTCAAGCCCCAAAAGGGCGGGAGCAGTACTGCTTTGGTTTAAACACTCTGAACTGAACTGAGGTTTTACATCCCTGTCAACACTATTGGTCACTTTGGAGACATTGCTTCCAATTTCATGGGGCTTTAAACCAACATTCAGATGAAATGACATCTAAAGCCCTACTTTACAAACAAGCCAATAGGGTTTAATTTTGAGTTTCAATGGAGGCAGAAAGCAATCTCTTTATGACCTAGGCAGAACCATGTAAAAAAAAACATGTTTTATCCAAACAAAAATGCATGGATTATACAGAAATTACCAATAGTGTTAATTTTTCTACATAACATCTACCTTTTTGGGATCTATCCTTAAACCATGTAATATCCAAGATCATGTTATAATGAACAGTTAAAAAGAGGTATTTGTGCTGAAAAAAAAAAAAAAAGTAACATTTGCAACTCGAATTTCAACAGCAAAAAATCATGAGTTTTGAAAGGTTGAAGTTTCATCACAAAAACATGCCTATATAATTTTGACCCCCTTGAACCCCACTTTTATACAGTAAAACTGGGGTTTACAGGGGTAAACCTTATTTGTCTTATTTCTGCTCTAAAATATAGATCGTGGGTACTCGTTAGAACTGCCTCAATGAGGCGGTTCTAACGAGCACCCACAATCTATATTTTGAGTAGAAATAAGAAAAATATCACAATTTTCATCTAAAAATTCTCAGGGGTTTTTTTTGGCGGTAAAGTTTATAATGTATTGGTATTGGCGTGTTTTCGTTATGTGAGTTTCAAACAACCAGACCAGGAAAAGCTGCAAGTTCATTTTGAAAAAAAAGAAGAAAAAAAAAACCAGCCAATTTATTCAACTGTATCTATTCACTTTAGAAGTTTCAAAACATTATCCCTCAAAGCACCAAGCAGAATTGTTAAGCAGATGACATTCTGGGCCCAGTTGTTCAAAGTCTCGTTAGCTTAACTAGCTTGTTCATTACGATAACACACCCATGTGATATAGAGCATTTTACATATCTCCAAAATGCCTACTTTTCCGATGAAAATGTGTCATATTTTTATTATTCTGACTTCAAACATAGGTTGTGGGTGCTCGTTAGAACCACCTCATTGAGGCGGTTCTAACGAGTACTCACAACCTATGTCTTGAAGCAGAAATTAGAAAATGTATACCCCCATAAACCCCAGTTTTATCTATACAAAGTGGGGTTTAAGGGGGTCTTCATTTCACGGGCTTGTTCAAGTGATGTAATGGTCAAAATGTTCTCTGTTCTAGCAAGTACAATATCTAATACTCGGGTATTTTTGCTGAAAAAATGTGAATAGCTTTTGCATTTGCAAAACTACTCACATTTTTTCAGCAAAAATATTAGTATATTTGTCATATTAAATGATCAAATTTTTTTCAATATGTTAACTAACGGCATCATTAGTTTTAAACAACTGGCCCAAGATTTTTTTATTATAATTTTTTTACTGAACTAGAAATGCGTCCATTGGACACGGATGCCCCCGCCTGAAAATATGTCTATGTTCGTATTCATCCATAGAAAGTTATTGACCGTGTTTAAGTTTTGGACCCGTTTTTCACGTTTGACCTCTAAGTATGACCTTGTCCTTGTAGGTAAGGACCTTGGTTTTGTGTGAGGCAGATTGTCACATGATGGCCAACATTTCTGCCAAATAATTTCAAAATCGATCCAGAGATAAGAAAGTTATTGACTGTGTTTAAGTTCGGACCATTTTATTTTACTTTTGACCTCTAAGTATGACCTTGACCTTGGAGGTACCGAACTGGGTTTGCACGTGACACATCGTCTCATGATGGTTAATATTTCTTCAAAGTAATTTTAAAATCCATCCAGAAATAAGTAAGTTATTGACTGCGTTTAAGTTTCGGACCCTTTTTTTGACCTTTGACCTCTAAGTATGACCTTGACCTTGGAGGTACGGATCTGGGTTTGCACGTGACACATCGTCTCATGATGGTTAACATTTCTTCAAAGTTATTTCAAAATCCATCCAGAAATAAGAAAGTTATTGACTGCGTTTAAGTTTCGGACCCTTTTTTATTACCTTTGACCTCTAAGTATGACCTTGACCTTGGAGGTACAGACCTTGATTTTGCACGGGACACGTCGTCTCATAATGGTTAACATTTCTGCCGAGTAATTTTAAAATCCATCAAGAAATAAGGAAGTTATTGACTGCGTTTAAGTTTCGGACGCACGGACGGACGCACGCACGGACGAACGGACGGACAGGGGCAACGCTATATGCCCTTTCCACCATTCTTCGAATGGCGGGGGCATAAAAAATTTAGTCTTGACATTTCATGAGAACAATCAGCTTAACAGATAAGTCATGTGAAATGTAAGGCCTTATTTTCTTTACCAAAAAAAAAAAACATCTCAAAAACATGCCTATATAATTCTTAACCCCATAAATCCCACTTTTGTATAGTAAAACGGGTTTACACGGGTATGCATTATTTTTCTTATTTCTACTCAAAAACATAGATTGTGAGTATTCTTTAGAACCACTCGCCGAGGCGGTTCAAACGTATACCCACAACCCATGTTTTGAGCAGAAATATAAAAAAAATCAGATTTTTTTTATCCATAAACTCTCTTTTTTGGTGGGAAAATATTTTTCTATTTATGTAAAATTCCTATATTAAGAGCACCTTTGGGACTGTTCACAAGTGGTCTTTAAGACCACTTCTGAACAGTCCAAAAGATGCCCCGACCAGAAAATATTGCAGGCATTAAAAGCACAAAGAAAAATTAAGTGTATCCTTCAAAATAAGCTTTTTTTTATAGCAGAATTAGTCTTTATTTTAGGTCTTAATAGCAGAATTTCACTATCTGATTAGGCATGTTTTCGTAAAATCTGAAAATATCTGTTGAAGTTGTGATTGGTGTTTTAAGGGTTAAAAGAATCATACATTTACACCACACTGAATTCTTGTTTCTGCACCCTATGAAAACTGTTTTTCATAAATAATATGACTATTTACAAACAAATGTAATAATGGAATTTCTTAACACGTATGCAACAACTAATTTACACGATCACAACAATAAATGTACAAACCTCCTATGGCAACGTGAACATTTTGTGTATCGTAATGATCCTAAGTATTGGGACAGACAGGCCTAAGCAAACAGTGCAGACCCAGATCAGACTGCTCCTGAAGGAGCAGTCTGATCAGGGTCTACACTGTTTGCCTGCCATTCCATCTGCATTTCTTGGACTCCTTGCTGGATTGTGAAACAAATTTGTTACCATATTAGGAGAATTACAGCAAGTCCTCTAGCTGTCCAAATTAATAGGATTTTTACAGTAATCACCATAGCAACAGATAAGGGGTAACAAGAATAATTTTGGGATAAGTTTTCTAAATTCTACTTTCAAGCATATTTTGTGGGAACTTGTTACAATTGCCACAAACTAGTTGCTGTTGATAACTGTCATCTTACAAGATGTAAAAGAAATGACATACAAGGGACTGGTTCGTCCAGTCCTGGAATATGCGAGTACATCTTGGAATCCACCTACTGTTACTCTTCAGGAGTAACTGGAGTAGGTCCAAAAATGTGCAGCCCGTTTTGTAAGTGGAAACTACTTGTTTGAAACTGGGAGTATGACTGGCGTTCTGGAACAGTTGAAGTGGGAGACGGAAACAAGGTAGACTGATACTTTTATATAAAGGTCTATAGGGTAGAGCAAGTATACTCATGGGTGACATTGTTCCCCCTTCAAAGACAACACTACGGAAAAAACATTCATAAGCCCTCCAAAAAATTGGCACCAGGACTGACATCTACAAATTTGGCTTCATCCCTAGGACAATCTCATATTGGAATGAGCTCCCCTCTTCTCTCTTGATGTCTGCAGAAGGTGCAGATGACTCCATCTCTAGATTCACCACCCTTGTGAAGTCTTGGGACTAGTTTAGTTGGTCAAAGGTCCTGGTGAAGGATTGTCTAAGGGCATGTCACCAGTAACAGTTCTGATTATGAAGAAATTAGAAATCTCAACTTCCTTGTATCAAATTCAGACACATGGTCACAACACCACATGAACTTTTGTTTCGCCAGAACTATCAGATACTGGCTGCAGAACTGTCAATTCAATTTTAATCACTACAGTATTAAATTTTTTCAACCACATTGTGTCAAAATTGACAACTGACATTTAATTACTGATTGAAGTTTTTGTCATATGATCAAGACGCGACTGTCAACAACATATTTTGGCAACTCTGTCAATTACTAGTCCGTGCATAATGGGTCCGAGCTTAGAAGCATAAGCATATGTTTCCAGCAAAAATGAGGAAAAAATATCCCTTAATCATTCTTGATACTCCCTTTTTCTGGAACTAGGTTAAATTGCCCTTTTTTTGGAGAACATGTAAACCTACTCTAAAGCACTGTGGACTGAAGTGTTTCTCACTTCGTAACATTTCAATTAAATAATCTCCAAGACACAGCTATTTCTTCAGGAAAATGGCAACACTCGGCCATTCTTCTGCCACATTTCACAATGGAGACAACTTCCTGGACATCACTTTCCTATCAACAAGGCCCATACGAATGTGGGGGAGGCTACTCTTAAAGGAAAGAATTTGCTACTTTGGAGCATTTTTTTTAATCTCTAAGAGAAGACCCCTTTTGATATAGAAGTCAAAAATAAAGAAAGAGTTGCCTTCCCTGAAGATGTATCCATTAAGGGGAATGGGAACACCAAGGCAGATTTTTCTGCCATTTTTCGAACGGAGACAACTTTTGGGACTTCCTGTTTGCTTTTCTGAAAACCCTGACCCACTGAAAAAGGGGTCTACTCGTAAAGGAAAGAATTTGCTCCATAGGAGCAAATACTTTCCTTTAAGAGTTGACCCCTATTGACATAGGAGACAAAAATACTTTTGCAGAAGTTGCCTCCCCTGAAGGTGGTCCCAATCCCTTAACTGCTGCCTGTTTTATATTTATGGGCACCACAAATTTCATACCCAGCTGATGAGCATGAAAACAGATCTATAATCTCAGACCAAATGCAAAACTTTGTTCACTCAATATCCTCTCGCTGAAGATCCATCCATCCATTATGAAACCATGGCAACACTTCTTGATAATTTCATATTTAAATGACGACTAGAACAGAAGCAAAGCTCTCAAAGTGCACATTCCCATCTTCCGAGTGTCAATTTAATCATTCTGCTTGAAGACCAGATGTTCACTTGAAATTTCTGAAAGAATAAAATAATTGTTTATCAGTTACTTCCTATATTAACTGCATTGTAACACACTGACCTATCTCAGGACAAGTGGGATATATCAGGTCAATGTGACTGTGCACCTTTTATGAATGAACCAGACTCCTGAAAAATTGGTAAAAATTTTTATTATTATTGGAGAAACTGGAAAAAATACATGAAAAACTATCATCGGAAGATATTTAAAGAGTGTACAAGGAGATAAACTGATAAATAGTATACCAGATTTGGGTCAGTTGACATCAAGTTTATCAGGCTCTGCTTCGAGAATGCGTGTAGAATCCCTTGGCAAGCCTTGTGATTCTACAAGCATTCTCGAAGCCTTGCCTAATAATCTTCATATCAAAACACACGAACCTGGTATTCTCTATATTCACTTTATGAGGAGCGGATACACCTTCAAGGGAGGCAACTCTTGCACAAATATTTTTGTCATACCTGCTTTAAGCATGGCAAGATATAGGAGTCCAGTTTTCCATGCCTTTGTCCACCCCTTTGTCAAACCGTCAACATTTCTGTCAATTCTAGCTTTAAACCAAATTTCAAGTCCAACTCTCAGTCAAGAATGACAATCATGGGCACAACATCATGTTAAAAAGTCTGTGTTATAAGTATCCCTCTAAACCCATTTCATATAGCGAAAACTGGGGTTTACAGGGGGGTAAACATTTTTCTTATTACTGCTCCAAGACATAGGTTGTTAGTACTCGTACTCAATGAGGTGGTTCTAACGAGCACCCAAATCCTACATTTGGTGTACTAATAAGAAAAACATTGTTTTTGGTTTTACAGCCCTTTCTAAATTATTTCACTTATCAAGCAGATAGTTAATCAGAGGTTGGCGAAAACCAGGGTACCTGGAGGAAAACCACCCAATCTTCTGTTGCAGAACTTGGTGTCCCAAATGTGGCTCGAGCAAGGCTCGAACCACAGCAGTGACAGACCTAATGATTAAAAGTCAGCACTTACCAACAAGGCCAGGGAGGCCCCTCTGTGTTTTGGTTTTATGGCCCTTTTAAGATTATTTCACTTATTTTGAGCCAATCTTTAATCAGAGGCGGGCAAAAACCAGAGTACCAGGAGAAAAACCACCTGACCTTCCATTCCAGAACTTGGCATCTCATATGTAACCGGAGTGAGGCTCGAAACCACAGCAGTGACAGACATAATGATTAAGAGTCAGTGGTCTTACCCACTAGGCTACAGAGACCTGTGGTATTGTTTGGATATAACATGGTTCTTTAAGTATAGCCCGTTGTCTGCTTCAGATCCCAAAAATAGTGTCCTAAAGAGGTTGTAGTGCAACACCTGCATTAACTATCTTGATAATTGATTTCATCAGAAATCTTGTATGCCTTAAAAACATAATGTTAACAGGTCTGTTAAAAGAAGACCCCATAAACCCCACTTTATACAGAGAAAACTGGGGTTTACAGAGATATACATTATTTTACATTATTTCCAAGACATTGGTTGTGGGTACCCGTAAGAACCGCCTCAATGAGGTGGTTCTAAAGAGCACCCACAACCTATGTTTCGAGTCAAAAATATCATAAATTTTCACCGAAAAATGCTTCTTAAGGCGATATGATAGACACCATTTTAGCACACAGGTTTGTTACCTTTATGAGGATTAAAATCATAACCATTTCGTAAAGAATTTTTTTAACCCTTATCTTGATGTTCATGACAACTCCTATATTTGCAAACAGTGTAGATCCATATCAGATGGCTTCTGAAGAAGCCATCTGATCAGGATCTACACTGTTTGGCATTCAGTTTATGAATTTGTAGCAATAAATTACATCAAGTAATTTGATTGGTTGATAGACAGAAATGGGCATGGCTTAAATGAATATTCAGCAAGATAAGGATTAAGATGACTTCTACTTACAAAGAGCTTCAAATGGTAATGTTCTTTGGATGTTCAAGGCATCTTTCAACATGAGATCTCTGAGGGCCCACAATGCATCTGTGACATTGCCATGGTACCCTGCACCTTGTGCTAGCCACTGAGAGGGGAGCCGGCTCTCGTCTGGTACTGGAGTATTTGCCTGAGTTGCGGATAGATTCTTGTCCCAGTCACTGATCGATCTACTTTCAGCATTCAATCCTTCAATATACCTGTGAAAGAAATTAGCCCTTTTTGTACCAAATGGAAACTTTCTCCTTATATATATAGTAGGAGTCCATTTAAAAAATTAGGGGTGTCAGGTTGTGTTTTCTTCAAAATTAATTTGTAAAAATGGTTGAACTTTCTGCAAACAGTGCAGGCCCAGATCAGACGCCGCATTCTGCAGCGTCTGATCTGGGCCTGCACTGTTTGCCAGGGTATCCGTTTTGGGGCTTCTGGTACTAAATGGGTTAATTTAACCCTTAGATGCAGAGAAATCGGCATCTAAAATTATTGTCTGTTTATGTCGTCTGCTTCATCTTCTTGCAAACTTTTGAAATAATTTTGCATGCAGGCAAACAGTGTGAACCCAGATCAGACTGCTCCTAGAAGAGCAGTCTCATCTGGGTCCACAAGAGCAGTCTGATCTAGGTCCAAAGTATTTGAAACAATGACTTTAAAAGTAGCCACCAGACAACAAAGCAGATGACAGTTGTTGGGATTGATGCCTGAAGTGGAATGGATGACTGCCTAATCAGAGCTGAAATGATGATGTACTATCATTCCTATCCTTGTGACCAATAAACAATTAGTACCGTAAAACTCCTAAAAATTCGGACACCTCGAGGATTTGCTATAATCCTCCTAAAATTTTAACAAATTTGTTTCGCGATCCACCAAAGAGTGCAAAAAGTGCAGACAGAATGGCAAACAGTGTAGATGCTGATCAGACTGCTCCTTCAAGAGCAGTCTGATCTGGGTCTACACTGTTTGCTTAGGCCTGTCTCTCCCAATACTTAGGATCATTACGGTAATCACTGTAGTTCAAACGGATACGTATCTGACTGGTGATTAAGCGGTTGAGGGTTCAATACCTGCCGTCTCGGCAACATTCATTTTAGGAGACTGATATTGAAATACTTTCTGTGGTCATTATCCCCCTTCCTCTGATTCAAGAAGGTCAGTTGTCAAATATGCATTACTTTCCTTTTCCTCAGGCTTAACCCATTGTATGCTAGTGGACTCTTCCATTGGTATATGTTGGACAAGTCCATTTGTCATATAAGGGGTGGAAGGCCTACTTTTTCAATTATATTCTATTTTTAACGGAAAATTCTGTTAGCAAATAGTGCAGGCCCTGATCAGACGCCGCATTTTTCGGCGTCTGATCTGTGCCTGCACTGTTTTCCAAGGTACATCTTTAGGTGTTTCACCCATGCAATGGGTTAAACTAAGCTACTATATCCAAAACTGTGTTATGAGTGAGTGAGTGTTTGAGTTTTACGTCCCACCAACAGCTAAGGTCATACGGAGACAGGACCTCGGTTTAAAGACTTATTCAAAAGTCTGGAGAAGCCCAGGATCAATCCTGTGACCCCTGGTTTACAAGGCGAGTAGCGTAATCACTACACCACGGAAGCTTCTACCAAAACTGTGTTATTCGCCTAGGAAGTGGTAAAGGTGTTTGCCAAGGTACCTACTACCCAGTTTGTCGTTTCCCGCATACAGTGGGTTAACCAACAATAAATTCCTGAATCTAGGACGGCATAGAACCCTCCTACTTACTTTAGATATGCTTCTGAGTGTAGTAATCTCTGGGTTCTCTGTGGTACAGTAACAAACATTGGGGATGGTGGGCGTGGTGGTGGGGGCGGGGCCATCTGTTGTTGTTGCTGACCTGCAAATATATAAAACATCAGTTAATGTGGAATCCTAGATATTTCGCATCAGCTGAAGTCCGTAACTTTTCATACATGACTTTAGTTTTCTTTTTTACACAGACATTGACTATTCCAAAATGTGCACACATGCATGCATCCATAATTTCTCTGAAAATATGGCTTGAAATTCACATATAATATGAAGCCTTTTTCCCCCCCAAAAAATATATTTTTTAAACAGACTCACAGCACTGGAAATTAAAGCATGCTTCTAGAGATAACATTCAAAATACACATACCAAAACAGGTTGCATGCAAAACAAATAATTAATTATTTCGTATTGGCCCAGTTACAGGTCCGAGGGCTGCTGTATTGGCCCAAGGCTGAAGGCCGAGGCCAATACAGCTGACTGAGGGCCTGAAACTTGGCCAAAACGAAAATACTTGATTAATGACACTTTTATTAATTGACACAATTAGACGGGCCTCCGTGGCCTAGTGGTTAAGAGTGCTGACTCTTGATCACTAGGTCTCTCACCGCTGTGGTTCGAGCCTCGCTCGGGTCACATGTGAGATGCCAAGTTCTGCAGCGGAAGGTCAGGTGGTTTTACTCCGGGTACTCTGGTTTTCGCCCACCTCTGATTAACGATAGGCTCGATATGAGTGAAATAATCTTGAAAGGGCTATAAAACCAGAACAAAAAAAAAATTGACACAATTAAAAAATATGATTATTGATTTTTGACCTGGTGTTAATACGGATGACTCCGATCAATACAGGATGGTCAATTAATAATTATACATATTTTTTTAGGAATACAGATGTTTAGCTAAATCTGGACTTAGCAGTAGTGTAGTATAGCCAACTTGTCTGCTCTAGCCTTTTTTCTAGAGGGACACTCATGATAGTTTTTTTTTTTTAAGAAAATGGCAACACTTAAACACCCAGTATCAAAATTGTTGCATCAATGGCAAATACACCATGACCTCTTTAATTAACCCATTGCATGCAGGAAACCCCCTAAAGGAGTACCCTGGCAAACAATGCAGGCCCAGATCAGACGCCACAGAACGCGGCGTCTGATCAGGGCCTGCACTGTTTGCTAACAGGATTTTTCCGTCAAAAATAAATAAAATGAAAAACTAGACAAAAGTGCCCAGTGGGGCATGTATACCCCCGGCCAGTGCCATCACCTCAGCTGAAAATAGCAATGTCCAAAGCTTCTTTGCATAAAATATACACTATTAAACAGCAAGAACTACAAAGGGAAATAACTCTAAAAGGCCTGACCCCTTGGCCCTTATTTTCTTTCCCACAATACAAGTAGTCATACTGATCATGTGTGCAAAATTTCAAGTTTCTATGTGAAGCAGTTCCTGAGATATCTTTGACACAAAATAATTGTTTACGGACAGACAGACAGACAGACAGACAGACAGACGGAAAAGACAAAAACTATATACCCCCATTGCATACTTCGTATGCCGGGGGTATAAATAGGCCTGACACCCCTTATATGACAAATGGACTACTAGCATACAATGGGTTAACACAATTGCTTGGGTTCAAAATAGAAATCTTGTAAGATAAACAAGCATGCTTTAGCCAGAACAAGTGAGGGAGTAAGTATTAGAGTTTTACGTCCCACCAACAGCTAAGGTCATACGGAGACGGGACCTCGGTTTTAAGACTCATCCGAAAGTATGGAGAAGCCCGGGATCGATCCTGCGATCCCTGGTTTACAAGGCGAGTAGCGTAACCACTACACCATGGAGGCTTCTAATTAGCCAGAACAATGAATAGACAATGAATAGAATTTTATAGAAAAATGACCATAAATTTTTCTACATAACCTAAATTTTTGGGATCCTTGTTTAACCCATTGCATACTGGTGGACTCTTCCATTGTTATATGTTGGAAAAGTCCATTTGTCATATAAGGGTATCCAACCTATTTTTCCGTTTTTATTCTTTTTTTGATGGAAAATTCTGTAAGCAAACAGTAGTGCGTTCTGCGGCGTCTGATCTGGACCTGCACCGTTTGTCAAAATACCCCTTTAGGGGGTTCCTGCATGCAATAGGTCAAACTACGAATGTTACTCGCCTAGTGGGTGGTAAAGGTTGAAATCTCAAAACTAGTTTTGGCAACATTCATAAAGTAACTTATCTTGATGTTCAACATTTTTTTCTGTGGTTTTTGCAATTTTAGAAAGGCATGTTATTGAATGTTTTCATCAACTGTCCTTTTTAATGCTTATCTTGCTGAATGTTCAGTTTAGCCACACCCATTTCTGACTTTGAACCAATCAGATTACTTCATGTAATTTATTCTTACAAATCCATAAACTTCATGTCAAACAGTGTAGATCCTGATCAGATGGCTTCTTCAGAAGCCATCTGATCTGGATCTACACTGTTTCCAAAGATAGAGGTTGTGGTGAACAGCATAATAAGAGTTAACAGCTATGCCCCTGTCAAAAGTAACACCCCATTTCTGTGCTACATGGAAAGATAACTATACGAGAGAAAAATCTAGTTCTGGAAAAAAAAAATATAGAAGAAAACCGACATGCAAGCAAAGGTAGGAAAGCTACCCATTACCACTATGCGAGATTAAAGCAACAGTGATTTTGTTAGCATCCAAATATGGAGGTTAGTTAGTTAACTCTTAAAGCACTACAAAAAGTTGTAGAAAAGACAGCATGTCTTTTCATCACGAAAACACGCCTTTATAGTTTTGACCCCCTTGAACCCCACTTTTATATAGTAAAACTAGGGTTTCCGGGGGTATACCTTATTTTTCTTATTTCTGCTCTAAAATATAGATTGTGGGTACTTGTTAGAACCGCCTCGATGAGGTGGTTCTAACAAGTACTCACAATCTATATTTTAGAGCATCGAGGTGTTCTAACGAGTACCCACAATCTATATTTTAGAGCAGAATTAAGAAAAATATCACAATATTTTATCTTAAAATTTTCATTTTTTCTGCGATAAAGGTGGCAATGTATTTGTATAGGCCTGTTTGAGTAATGTTTTTTTTTTCAAATACATGTATTTTTCTGAGAAAATAAGTCTTGACATTGCATATAAATTGTCTGCCCATAAGTTGATTGACATGTAATGTCAAGCCTTATTTTCTTTGAATGTGTATTGATTCTACAGAAATGAATGTTGTTGAATTCTTCACAGAATTGGCTTTTCCTGGATTTCTGTTGTTCTTACAAGGATTAGTTTGGCCTATTAATGCTAAAGAGAGACAAATCTATTTTCAATTTAACCCATTTAGTACCAGAAACCCCAAAACGGGTACCTTGGCAAACATTGCAGGCCCAGATCAGACGCCGCAGAATGCTGCGTCTGATCAGGGCCAACACTGTTTGCAAAAAGTTCAGCCATTTTCCAAATAAATTTTGAAGAAAACACAACCTGACACCCTTAAATTTTGAAATGGACTCATACTATATATAAGGAGGAAGATTCCATTTGGTACAAAAAGGGTTAAAGATGGATACATCCATATTTTACAATGGAGAAAACTTTTGGGCAATATTCCTATAAACTAATCCCCTTTGAAAATGGGGTCTGCTCTCCTGAGGAGCAAATTCTTTCCCTAAAAGATAGAAGATTTGTTTTGAGTTGAGATTTTATGCCCCTGTAAACACTATTTAGACCATTCTGGAGACTTCCTCCAATTTTTGGCACTTTTACCTGACACTGAGATGAAATGACTTAATCCACAGCTTCCAGTACTTTCCTTTGATGCTGGCAGTACTAATAAATTTTGATAAATGTATTGATATCATGTACTGATATCATGTACTCATATCATGTACAGTTTTGAATGAACCAATCAACTGAGCTACAATTAAAATGGGAAGGGGCTTCTAGCTCTGCATGACAAAATTAACATTGTGGGTATTCCTTAAAATAGCCTCGCCGAGGTTATTTGAATGAGTACCCATATTTAAAATAGCTTTTACTTAATGGCAAACAGTGTAGACCCGGATCAGACTGCTACCTTCTGATCTTAAAATTTGAAGGGGACTCTAGCTCTGCATGACAAAATTAACATTGTGGGTATTCATTAAAATAGCCTCGCCGAGGTTATTTGAATGAGTACCCACATTTAAAATAGCTTTTACTTAATGACAAACAGTGCAGACCCTGACCAGACTGCTCCTTCTGATCTTAAAATGGGAAGGGGCTTCCAGCATGACAAAATTAACATTGTGGGTATTCATTAAAATAGCCTCGCCAAGGTTATTTGAATGAGTACCCACATTTAAAATAGCCTTTACTTAATCAGTGCAGACCCTGATCAGACTGCTTCTTCTGATTAAGTTTCTCCAATTCTCCATAAAATCAAATTGTGGGTACTCGCTAGAACTGCCTCATCTAGGCAATTCCAACGAGTACCCACAACATGTTTTTGTGGGATGAGGCTGTTCAAAATGAGTACCCGCAACATACCTTTTTATGGAGAAAAAAATATCCCTGAATTATCACAAAATACACTCCCATTTACTGGTGCCAAACATTTTATGAAACATTTGCATGCAGCAAAAACACACATCTGAGTTCAAAGTAAGTCCTACACTTGAAGGTTCAGCATTAAAATGTCCCAGTGATAAAAACATCAGGTTAAAAAAGCATGATCAAAGAACCTGTGGTCAGTTGGATTTAGACCAATCAAATCCAATTGAATATTAATGAAGCAGAGAAGCTGACAGTGTCCTTTCAGACAGGACAATCCATTTTCCAGACGGGGTAAATCAGGTCAAATAAAAGAAATTGAAATTAACAGTAAATAAAACAAATATGCTTTAATAGGTTTTATCTATTACCTTTAAGTGGAAGTTACAATAAGCTGTGGATTAAAACAGATATATCCAATTGTTTTTGAGAAATATTGGTAAATATTTGTACTGATTGACATCTGTACAGGATAATTAGACTCGCCCTGGCGGGCTCGTCAAATTATCCTGTACAGATATCAATCAGTACAAATATTTACCAATATTTCACAAAAACAATGGATATATCTATTACATCTCAAACTGCTTGGGTTTAAGGGACAGTCTCATCACACCAATTTGCTTGGGCAGTTTTGTTTGTTTTTTTTTTTATTTTGAGGTTTTACCTCCCCATCAACACTGTTTAGGTCATTTTGGAGATGTCCCTCCCAATTTTGTGGGACTTTTTCCTGACAATGTGATGAAATGACTTCTCAAGCCCTACCATCCAAAGAAACCGCTAGCCCAACTCCCACAATTTTGCCTGGACAGGCTTAGACCATCAAAGCACTTGACCAGTACTCAATTGCTCGGCCAGTTTAAGGCTGCGCAAAAGCACTATGCAGACCAATCTATTTCTCCAAGCTCTGATAGTAGGGGAAGAGTACAGACAGGAGATACTCATTTTTTGTCAGTTGTAGGCATTGCCTCACCTCTAGTGTTATTTTTAAATCTATTTTTTTTTTTTTTCTCTCAAAAAGTTCTGGCATGCAATGAAACTGGGTATGTTGTTATCAAAAGTCACATTTTGTGTTATCTGATCATAGTCTACTTAACTTTGTAGCTCCCTTCTAGATATTCATGGGTTAACCCATTTAGTTCCAGAAACCCCAAAATGGGTTCCCTGGCAAACAGTGCAAGCCCAGATCAGACGCCGCAGAACGCGGCGTCTGATCAGGGCCTACACTATTTGCAAACAGTTCAGCTATTTTCCAAATAGTTTTTAAGAAAACACAACCGGACACCCCTAAATTTTGAAATGGACTCCTGCTATATGTAAGGAGGAAGATTCCATTTGGTACAAAAAGGGTTAATATGGCAACTCATTATAATTCCTGATTGTGCACATTTCAAGCATCTAAAATGTACATATCAGGTTTGTCAGCATTATACAATCCAGAGCTCCAGTTAATTGTACATTTTATGAGTAGTACATTTTCTTTTCTTTTTTTTTTTTTTTTTGTCTCTTTCCTTATTTTAGCAACAGCAGGTTCCCCAGCTTACCCACAAGCTATGTTTGTACAAAATAAAATCTAATACATGTATTCTGTGTCATCTTAGCTGCTGCTTTTATTGTATGTATTTACTTATTTTTTTAATAATACTTTTTGTTAGGGTCCAGAGAAGAAACAGTGCAGGCAAATTCAGCAGACCATAAATTGTTGGTATTTTTCTTATTTTTCCTGGAAAACAGGATTTGACATCTCATGCACTTTGTCTCCATAGGACAGGATTTGACATATCCTGCAAATTGTCTCCATGGGACAGGATTTGACATATCCTGCAAATTGTCTCCATGGGACAGGATTTGACATCTCATGCAAATTGCCTCCATGGGACAGGATTTGACATCTCCAGCAAATTGTCTCCATGGGACAGGACTTGACATCTCATGCAAATTGTCTTCATTGGACAGGATTTGACATCTCATGCAAATTGTCTCCATAGGACAGGATTTGACATCTCCAGCAAATTGTCTCCATAGGACAGAATTGACATCTCCAGCAAATTGTCTCCATAGGACAGGATTTGACATCTCCAGCAAATTGTCTCCATAGGACAGGATTCGACATATCCTGCAAATTGTCTCCATGGGACAGGATTTGACATCTCATGCAAATTGCCTCCATGGGACAGGATTTGACATCTCCAGCAAATTGTCTCCATGGGACAGGACTTGACATCTCATGCAAATTGTCTTCATTGGACAGAATTTTACATCTCATGCAAATTGTCTCCATAGGACAGGATTTGACATCTCCAGCAAATTGTCTCCATAGGACAGAATTGACATCTCCAGCAAATTGTCTCCATAGGACAGGATTTGACATCTCCAGCAAATTGTCTCCATAGGACAGGATTCGACATATCCTGCAAATTGTCTCCATGGGACAGGATTTGACATCTCATGCAAATTGTCTCCATAGGACAGGATTAGACATCTCCAGCAAATTGTATCCATAGGACAGGATTTGACATCTCATGCAAATTGTGTCCATAGGACAGGATTTGACATCTCCAGCAAATTGTCTCCATAGGACAGGATTTGACATATCCTGCAAATTGTCTCCATGGGACAGGATTTGACATCTCATGCAAATTGTCTCCATAGGACAGGATTTGACATCTCCAGCAAATTGTCTCCATAGGACAGGATTTGACATCTCATGCAAATTGTCTCCATAGGACAGGATTTGACATCTCCAGCGAATTGTCTCCATAGGACAGGATTTGACATCTCGTGCAAATTGTCTCCATAGGACAGGATTTGACATCTCATGCAAATTGTCTCCATAGGAGACAATTTGCATGAAATGTCAAATCCTGCAATTTGCATGAAATGTCAAATCCTGTTTTCTTGGAAAAATATGAAAAATATTTCAAAATGTTGTCGGCTGAAAAAATACCCAGTATGCCGAACATCAAGATACAAAAACTACAGGTATTTTATTATCCAAGTAGCAAACACAAAGGGGCCGATCAGACTAGAAAGCTGACAACACAGCTTAAATGAACCGGCGCATGAGGAAACCTACAATGGCATCTGCGATCGGCAAAAACTCTGATCTACCTGTCCATCTACCCACTACGGCAAACAGTTGTCTTTGTTTGATTTGAGGTTTAACGTCCCCGTCAACACTGTATAGGTCTATATGGAGATGTTGCTTCCAATTTTGTGGGATTTTTACCCAACATTGAGATGAAATGACATCTCAAGCCCTGTCGCCCAATGAAACCAATAGGGTTTATAAGCATGGATGGTCTGACTCGCACCGCTTTGCCTGGGCAGGCTTAGATCCTCTAAGCGGTTTACCAGTACTTGTGTGCAGTCTGTTTCAGCCCTGCGTGGAAGCATCATGCAGTCCATCTATTTCTTCAAGCTCCTATGGGCGGGGGCGGACAAAGAGTTGTCACTTGTGTCTCTGAGCATAGCACAGTGACTATAGAATGCTCATGCAATCAGCAGAGACACTGATCAGACTGGCATTGCACGGATGTGCAGGCTGATCTGAGTCTATGCTGGTCACACAAGTCTTACAGTCTTTTGTCCTGTGCTGGCTTATATATCCTTCATTAATGGCTCTGCATGCTTGGTGGTTTTTTTGGACAGACGGCGTTCTGAAATATTTTTTTTTTTTTTTTTCCAAGAAAACAGGATTTGTCAAATCTTCTTTTCTGGGGAAATAAGTAAAATACGGGAGACAATGTGCATTAAAATTTGAAATCTCATTTTCAGGGAAAAATAAGAAATATCAACAATTTTGTCATCTGCTGAATTAGCACAGAGAGTGATTAAGGTTGCGGCTAATAGATTATTGTAGTTATTTTTCTGCAATTTTTAAAAGGGAGACAACTCATGTTTTCCTTTTGCTTTTGAACACAAGTACTTAGCTGGAGCTCTGAATTTGAATGTTAGTACGGTTATAAAGTTGTTAGTCACAGGTGAAAGGTCAGTTTGACAACAGCTTGTTCAAAGCTTTAGTGACCATAAACATTCAAACAGGAACACACCAACCCTTATACAAATCGTTGAGATACTGTAAGTATTTTCATTCAGATCTGATGTGTCTTTTTTTTTTATTTTTGTTCTAATTTTGTTATTTGTTTGTGGTAAAGATTATAAAATTTGCTCAGGAAAGGAGACACTTTTTTTTTAATTTGATTTAATGGCCCTTACAAGATTATTTCTCTGTTGTTTTTTTTTTTTTTCTTTTTTTTTTTTTGTTTGTTTGTTTGAATTGAGGTTTAAGGACCCCTTCAACACTATATAGGTCATTTTGGAGATGTTGCTTCCAATTCTGTAGGACTTTTATCTGTCACTGAAATGAATTGACATCAAAAGCCCTGCCCCCACCCCCCCAAAAAACACCATGAAACCAATATGGTTTATAAGCCTGGGCTGGCTTAGACCTTCTAAGTAGTTTACAAGAACTCATGTGCGGTCGGTTTCAGCTCTGCGTGGAAGCACCATGTAGCCTAATCTATTTCCCCTAGCCCCGATTGGTGGGGGCCCCCGAGGAATTCCACTTTTCCTAAAACATACGGCTTAACCCTTAAGATGCCGTGAAAAAATACATCTGAAAATGTCGTCTGCTTATGTCGTCTGCTGAGTGTTTTTTTTTTTTTTTTCCATACTTGTTAAAAACATTTTTGCATATAGGCAAACAGTGTGGATCAAGATCAGACTGCTCCTAGAGGAGCAGTCTGATCTGGGTCCACACTGTTTGCAAAAATGACTTTTTACGTAATCAGCAGGCAACAAAGCAGACAACAATTGTCGTGATTGGCATTTGTTGGAAATATAAAAATATTCTACTAAACTAAAGCTCTCCTTGTTACTCATTATCTGTATCAAAATTTTATTTTTGGTGTATTCCTACTAAATTGAATGTTTATAGCTTTCTGCCATGACGTCATTACCTGTGACTTGCTGGGCAGACTGGGAAGGAAGATTAGCATGCATACTCTGGGTCATGCCAGGGAAGGGAGCCGGGCTACCAGGGAGCCCGGGATAGGGTGCCCCTGGCTGGGAACTCGGGGTCCCCAGAGGTGCTGGTGTCTGTCCGTGCGGAACGTTTCTCATACCCGTATAAGGACCTGCAGGCTGTCTAATGCCCGGAGACTGGTACTGAGGCATGAACGGTGGTCTCTGGCCCGGCTGTCCAGGCCGCGGCCCTCCAGGTGACATGTAGGGTGGGGCACCTTCAAACGAAACAAAATCAAGCACATCCAAAATCAAGATGCAACAAAAGACAATCACTAATTCAGATGAACCGATCATGGAGACAACAATGTTGTTTTCTCTTGTCAATTCTTTAACCTTGAAGATCAATGTCGATACCTATGCAAACAGTGTAGATCCTGATCAGACTGCTCCTTTCAGATGCCAATCACAATAATTGTCGTCTGCTTTGTTGTGTGCTGGTTACCCGTATTTGAAAAGTCATTGCTGCAAACATTATTGACCCAGATCAGACTGCTCCTCTAGAAGCAGTCTGATCAGGTTCCACACTATTTGCCAGTATGCACAAATATGTTTGAAAAGTTGGCAAAAAGATTCAGCAGACGACATAAACAGATGTCATTTTTAGATGCATTTTTTTCTTGGTACCCTAAGGGTTGAAATGAAATGTCTAAGCATAATGAGTCCTTAAAATGGCAAATACCATATTTATGCTTGCACATATGCCTTCTCCGTGATCAGTTCGCATTCAAGTCTATAAATACAACAAAAATATAGGTCAAAATTAAATAATTACAAACAAACAAAATCAAAATGTAAAAGTACACAAAACATAATATACAGGAGCCAGTTGTTCAAAACTAATGATGTCGTTGGTTAACATATCGTAAAAAACTTCTATCATTTAATATAACAAAAATACAAATATTTTTGCTGACAAAAAAATACCACGGTTTTAGGTATATTGCATACTAGAACAGTTAACATTTTGACCAGTAACGAGGCCGTTAAGCCACCGATCCTTCGACCAACTGGGCCCAGGTCTCCGTGGCCTAATGCAGGCGTCACACTGTCCCGAAATTGACACCAGATGGAAACACGATAAAGGAAATGTTCTAATTCGGCTCTGATCGTGAACACATAAGGCCATTCGTGGGGACATCTTGAGCCATCGTATGATCGCCGGTGGATTTTCTGAGGCTCCGGCAGCAACTTCGTGAGCGGTGGCAAAATCTTTGGCATGCCAAAAAATTGCCGGAAGACCTTGCGAAGGTTCATTTTCGTGTTGAATTCGTTTGTCCATCTTGCCATTCGTAAGGCCATCGTGAGGGCATCTTGTCAAATCGTGTCATCTTCGTCTTTTCTTCGTGTGATCATCGGTGCTCTCGGGCATTTTACGCCTCACGAAGATAATACGAGGGAAACAAGAAGTCGTCCGATTGTCTTAGGATGGCAATACGACTACGTGAAACCCTCGCAATGACGTCGTGTAGCCATCGTATTATAGTACGATGACATTGAGATTGGACCACGGTGTCGACGAAGACAGCTCAATTTGAGTACCTCAAGCGATACCCATGTGTCATGGTAACGCAGATATATAAAAGGCCAACCTTAGAGCATCTTCCTCAGTCATTGCTGATGAGCAACTCGGCAGAGCATAGGCTTGTGTAACTCCCAAAGCTTCAGTCATAATTATTCACAATTCCGTTCCTGCTGAATAGCATACTTTGATGATGAGACAACCAGGAAAAAGAAGGCAGCAGCATTGCTTCTTTTGATGCACCTTAGAGAACAAGATGAGCAGATCTTATTTTCCTATAAACCAAGTCTCTCTGAAAAAGTGGTCTTCTCTTTGGGTGGCATTTTAAATCGGTTTTAAGATGAATCAAATTTAAGAGAGTTGAAATGTACTGTGTACATTCCGATCATCAAATGAATTTCAAACGGTCGGCCGAAGGTTTTATAACATCGGGAGGTCACGTGTCGTCTTCGGGACCCAGTTCGAACGCATCGTACTCTCAATACGACGTTGTGAAGCCGTCGTGTGGCCTTCGTTTGGCCTGCGGGTAAACTTCGTAATAAAAAAAACACATCTTCGTGTTGCCTTCGTGTTTGGTTCGGATGCCATCGTGTGACCTTCTGTATGCATCGTACTTGCTTCGGCTAGAGATTGGCTGTTGACCATGTTCGGAGAGATCTTCGCGCGAAATTCAAAATTCCATATTCGTATGGCCACCTGGTGTCATTTTCGGGACAGTGTGACGCCTGCATAACTGTTAACAGCAGAATCAATGGACCACTATCCCTTCAAGTACTGAGCAAAATTTGTACAGACAATGGCATTCAATTTTTTTTTCTGAGAAATATAGGCCTTGACATTTAATCTGGAGTGTCTGCCAGCAGACAATTCACATGAAATGTCAAGTCTGATTTTCAATGAATAATAAGAAGAAAGTATTTGAAAATGATGTCTGCAACATTCACCATTGGCCATTTAGGTTTGAATCTCTTGGTTTCCCATCATGCTGTGTTCAAGCCTCTCTCTGGTCACAAGTGAGAAGCAAGCCTCACTCTGGTCACAAGTTAGAAGCCAATTTTTGTTCTAGACGGTCAAGTGTTTCTTTTCGTTTTGTTTTTTTTATTTCTCTGAGTTTTCTCATTTATGCCCACTTATTAACTCATTTCGTACCAGAAAACCCCAAAACGGGTATTTGGCAAACAGTTTAGGCCCAGATCAGACGCCGCAGAACGCAGCGTCTGATCAGGGCCTACACTGTTTGCAAAAAGTTCAGCCATTTTCCTACAAAATTTTGAAGAAAACACAACCTGACACCCCTAAATTAAACCAGAGGACCAGTGGTCCTGTAAACGCTCACCTGACATCAACCCAGGGCTACCATTTGAACAAACTATGATAGGTCCGAGTAAATAAGTCCAATTTTTTTTAAAAATCCGTCCAATAATGGTCCAAGTACCCAATTCTACTTGCCAAGTTTCAATGTCATTGGCCTTATGGTTCCAGAGAAGAAGAATTTGAAAGGTTTTTACTTTGTATGGGCATGGACGCCATCTTGGTCATGTAACCTGGACCGTATTAGCAGTTTTCATTAGTTCATCGCATAAAGGCTCCGTATCAAATTTTATTTCAATTGGCCCAGTAGTTTCTGACATATGGAACCTGAGTGATCTTGGTCCCAGACCTTTCTTACCCATAAATCTTCATGTATTCAGTTACTTTACATGATCTACCAATTTTTGTGACACTGTCTTCAATGGTTTCATAAAAATCCATTATTTTCTCTTTTTCCCATGCAAAAGCCTAAATCGGCAAATTTGACATTGGCGTAAAATAGGTCACGGTCAATCCAGGATCACCATTTGAAGAAATTATGATAGGCCTGAGTGCTATGTGCCAAGTTTCAAGGTCATTGGCCGTACGGTTCCGAAGAAGAATGTTAAAGGGTTTTTACCATATATGGGCATGGCCACCATCTTGGTCATGTGACCTGAACCATATCAGCAAATTTTCATTTGTTCATCACATAAAGGATCAATATCAAATTTCACTTGAATCGGTCCAGCAGTTTCTGAGAAAAAAATGTTTGAAATATGGTCCCAGATCACTGAATGACCTTGACCATTCTTACCTATACATGTATTCATGTATTCAATAACTTTACCTGATCTACAAATTTTGGTAAGACTTTCTTCAATGGTTTCCAAAAATCCATTATTTTCACTTTTTCCCATGCAAAAGCCTAAGTTGACAAATTTGATATTGCCGTAAAATAGGTCAAGGTCAACCCAGTGTCACCATTTGTACAAACTATGATGGGCCCGAGTACCATATGCTATACGCCAAGTTTCAAGGCCATTGGCGAAGAAGATTTTTAGAGAAGTTCTGGAGAAGAAGATTTATGAAGGCTTTTTACTATATATCTGCATGGCAGCAATCTTGGTCAGGTGATCTAGACCATATTGGCAACTTTTCATTTGTTCAACACACGAAGGCTCCATATTGAATTCCACTTCAATTGGCTCAGTAGTTTCTGAGAAAAAAAAATGTTTTTTTTTTAAATATGGAACCTGAGTGACCTTGGTCTAAGGTCAATGAATGACCTTGACCTTTCTTAACTATAGATCTTCATGCATTCAGTTACTTTACCTGATCTACCAATTTTGGTGACACTGTCTTCAATGGTTTTCTAAAAATCCATTATTTTCACTTTTTCCCATGCAAAAGTCTTAGTCGGCAAATTTGACATTGCTGTAAAATAGGTCAATGTCAACCCAGGGTCACCATTTGTACAAACTATGATGGGCCTGAGTACCATATGCTACATGCCAAGTTTCAAGGCCATTGGCCTTACAGTTCTGGAGAAGAAGAATTTTGAAGTCTTTTTACCATATCTGGGCGTGGCCGCCATCTTGGTCACGTGATCTAGATGGTATTGGCAATTTTTCATTTGTTCAACTCACAAAGGCTCCATATTGAATTTCACTTCAATTGGCTTGGTAGTTTGTGAGAAAAAAATGTTTGAAATATGGAACCTGAATGACCTTGGTCTATGGTCAATGAATGACCTTGACCTTTCTAACCCATAGCTCTTCATGTATTCAGTTATTTTACCTGATCTACAAATTCTGGTGACACTATCTTCAATGGTTTCCTAAAGATCCATTATTTTCACTTTTCTCCATGCAAAAGCCTAAGTCGGCAAACTTGACTTTGCTGTAAAATAGGTCAAGATCAACCCACGATCACCATTTGTACAAGCTCTGATGGGCCTGAGTACCATATGCTACATGCCGAATTTCAAGGCCACTGGCCTTACAGTTCTGGAGAAGATTTTTGAAGGCTTTTTACCGTATATGGGCATGGTGGCCATCTTGGTCATGTGATCCAGACCCCGCAAACAAACTTTAATTGCTGGTCAATAGGTCAAGGTTAGCCCAGGGTCACCATTTGTACAAACTATGATGGGCCCGAGTACCATATGCTACATGCCAAGTTTCAAGGCCATTGGCCTTACAGTTCTAGAGAAGAAGAATTTTGAAGGCTTTTTATCATATATAGGCGTGGCCGCCATCTTGGTCATGTGACCTAGACCATATTGGCAACTTTTCATTTGTTCAACTCACAAAGGCTCCATATCGAATTTCACTTCAATTGGTTTGGTAGTTTCTGAGAAAAAAATGTTTGAAATCTGGAACCTGAATGACCTTGGTCTAAGGTCAATGAATGACCTTGACCTTTCTAACCCATAGATCTTCATGTATTCAATTACTTTACCTGATCTACAAATTTTGGTGACACTGTCCTCAATGGTTTCCTAAAAATCCATTATTTTCACTTTTCTCCATGCAAAAGCCTGAGTCGGCATATTTGAAATTGCTGTAAAATAGGTCAAGGTCAACCCAGGGTCACCATTTGTACAAGCCATGATGGGCCCGAGTACCATATGCTACATGCCAAGTTTCAAGGCCATTGGCCTTATGGTTCTGGAGAAGAAGATTTTTGAAGGCTTTTTACCATATATGGGCATGGCGGCCATCTTGGTCGTGTGATCCAGACCCCGCGAACAAACTTTCGTTCCCCCATCCCACTGAGGCTCCATATGAAATTTGGCTTTGATTGGCCCTGCAGTATAGGAGAAGAAGATCTTTGAAAATGGTGGACGGACGGACGGACGGACGACGGACCATGGCTATACTATAAGCTCACCTATGAGCCTGAAGGCTCAGGTGAGCTAAAAATAGACTCATGCTATATTTAAGGAGGAAGATTCCATTTGATACAAAAAGGGTTAATCATGACAAATAAGTGAAACAATCCTGAAAGGACTGTTAAATCCAAATAACATAACACATTTAACGACAAACTTGGAACAAAACTCAGAACGTTTCAAGATCATACCAAAAATCACACCAAAAATCAAAAGAAGAAAAAACAAGCATTCATGATTAATAGCATGCAGGTAAATATACTTCAAATCCACATCTCTATCATCTATTTGCATGCATTTTTTTTCCATTCAATTTCTTAACCCTTGACCTGCTGAATATTTAAATATGCCACACCCACTACTGAATATCAACCAATCAGATTACTTGATGCAAATTATTGCAATAAATTCAGGAACTGAATGACAAACAATGAAGATCCAGATCAGATGGCTTCTTCAGAAGCCATCTGATCTGGATCTACATTGTTTGAAAGATAAGACATATCCAGGCTCTGCAGGACAAGGGTAAATTTCTTTTTTTCCCCAAAAGTTTGGCAAGTAAACTGATATCTGAAGATGAATTTCATCAGCATATTCTCATTGCGAAAATAAATAATTTTGACCTCCCTGAACCCCACTTTTATATAGTAAAACTGGGGTTTACAGGGTTATTTTTTTTTTTTTTTTTTTTTTGGTTTGGGTTTTACGGCCCTTTCAAGATTATTTCACTCATATCGAGCCGATCGTTAATCAGAGGTGGGCGAAAACCGGAGTACCCGGAGAAAAACCACCTGACCTTCCGTTGCAGAACTTGGCGTCTCACACGTGGCCCGAGCGAGGTTCGAACCTACGGCGGTGAGAGACCTAGTGACTAAGAGTCAGCGCTCTTATCCACTAGGCCACGGAGGCCCGTTTTACAGGGTTATATATAGATGGTATAGACGAAAACAAATACAACTGCAATAAGTGCAGAGCGAGATGAGATGGCTCATAATGAGCCATCTCATCACACTCTACACTTATTTTCCATTCTGTTTCAAAGGTGTGACTGACACTTCTTTATGGAACAATGGTTGAATCCAAATTTAAAGGTGGTAGAGTCCACTGTTGGGGTCAACTGTTTATCAGTTGACCCAAAATTACTAAGCACAGCAGCTTTACATCACAGATGACCAAGTGACTATTAATACAGGTACAGTCGAACTTCAATGGCTCGAAACCTTCGGGACCTCGAAAATCTGTTCGAGACATGAGTAGTTCGAGCCACTAAGATTACTGTCAGGAGGCATAACGAGATACTTTTAGACATCTTTTCGGTGTTCTATAATGAATATGTATGTTGTGTGTACTCATTAGAATCGCCTCATCAAGGCGATTCTAATGAGTACACACAGCATACATTTGCAAGATAAAAGACTAAAATCTCCTTAATTATCCTCCGCTTTATGTTATGTAGAGGATTTCGCTAGGGGCTCAAGAATGGGTTCGACTCATCCATGGTAAACGAGCCATCGGTGTTCGAGCCATCGAAGTTCCACTGTATATATTTTTGGGTTGACTGTTTGTCAATTGGCACAAAGCTACTGAGGACAGTAGCTTGACATTGCTAACGTCTAAGTGACTATAATCTACACAAATCAATAGCTGTGCTATGCTTATCATTATGAGGTCAGTGTTGTATAAAGACGGTTATCTGTAGAATCAATCAGGACTGGATGCATGTGTTGGGTTTGACAAACAGTGTTTTGTTTGATTTGAGGTTAAACGTCCCCGTCAACACTGTCAAGGTCATTTTGGAGATGTTGCTTCCAATTTTGTAGGACTTTTACCCGACATTGAGATGAAATGACATCTCAAGCCCTGGACCCCAATGAAACCAATAGGGTTTATTAGCATGGACGGTCCGCCTCGCACCACGGTTCCTGGACGGGCTTAGATCCTCTAAGCGGTTTACCAGTACTAGTGTGCGGGACGGACTCAGCTCTGCGTGGAAGCATCATGCAGCCCATATATTTCTTCAAGCCCCTATGGGCAGGGGCTAATTGACAAACAGTGTAGACCCAAAACAGTGGCATCTGATCAGGATCTACACTGTTTGCATAAATTAAGGAACTTTAAGAGTTAAACGAAACAGTCTAGATCTCTGTTCAGGGCAATTTTCCCAGCCTTAACTCAGAGAAAAGTGAGCCACTAGTGCTGTCAGTGTTTTGAATGTAAGTTAACTGAAACACTAGCCTTTAACCCTTTCCCACTCAGAGTTGTGTTTTTACGTGTCTGAACCCCCACTTCTGAGCCCCAGAACCACCTAAAGTCTGCGTTTCCCACCCCTGGACAGCTATGTTTGCGTTAGGATTAGTTGCCCAAAAAATGGCCTGTTTTTTCGCGCCGCTCCCCACTAAAAATATTACTATGTGGGGTTTGAAAGGAGACAGCAGCCCCCCTCACCGCCGAAAAAAATTAGGGGTATGCCCCAGCCGGTTGCTAAAATGAAATCTGAGGGTGTTCGGGGTCAAAAATGCCTCAAAATTGACCCTGGCAAAACATGCTGCAGACAGTGAAAATGGATAGCACCAAACCCCTTAACTGTTGCCTTGACAGCAGTGTGAAGATTAAGATTTGGCAGTGATTTTTTTACAAATCTGCCATTATGAGTCCTGGGACCCACTGGGTCCAGAATTAATGCATCCCAGACCCAAACCATGCATCCAACCCAGGACCCATGGTGAAACCTTCTTTTGCACCCTAGAGTAAGTCAGGAATGCATGAATTCTGGATTGTAGCAATTCCTGATCATTGCCCGTTTTCAGTTTTATTTAAACTTGTATATATACCGTATTCAGGGGTGTATTACCCGCAGTTTTTCCCCTCAAATTACAGGCCCAAGTTCAGGGTGCGGATAACCTGCCCGAATTATTATCGGATCATTTTACTTTTGTCAGCTGAAAACACGATGCATCTCATGTTATGCTCTATCCTTTTACAATTCCTGACATAAATAACGTTTAATTTAATAATTGTCCACTCAATTTTACTTACACATGAGTAATATAACAATCTCCATTACTAAGCAAGCCCGATTTTTGTGAGTATTATTCCTGAAGCTCTGACTTTAAACGAAATAAACAAGCAAGCAAGTCCAATGCGAACATCGAATTCCGGCATCCAAACTGCGGCCCACAAACCACCCCTAGTTTTTTCCTGCACGCGATCGGTAAATGACATCATCGGACCCCAACAGCCCCACACGTGTCTATTGTTTTGTCTTAATGGGGCGTATTTCTTTCATAAAAATTGTTTGGAAACGGTAAAAAAAATTCTCGACAGCCAAACGGTTGTGGAAAACAACGCTTTCCATATAAAGCTCCGTGTCAATAACCAACAGCATATAGATGTGTTAACCCAGATTAAAGCGTTCAACTTTTCTCGGCAAGCGTCTGCTATTTGGCGCCAAAACATAACCATTCACGAGATAGTAGAATAGTCATAGCAACTCGTCTTAGGAGCAATTAAATAATTTTCACATTGATTGCGGATTAAATTTTATGATTGGAGAATAAACGCAAACTAAAGACATAACTTGACCATATTTTCACACCTTATCGACACGCACCGCAGGGTGGCAATTATATGACAGGGATTAACAATAGTGTCATAATTGAACCGTTGTAAATTATCAAACAGTTTTAATCCAAATCAGACGTCTGCGGCGTCTTTCTGAGGTGTCTGATCTGGGACTGCAGTGTTTGCCGATGTCCCAAAAAAGGTCCGCGGGCATATGTGGGTTAATAAATAAATAACAATGGTGAACAGGTAAAGTTTTTTCAACATTTAAATATAAAATACATGCTTTCTGTGTATTGGACCGCACAGGTAGAATCGGTTTACCGGAGAACTACGACGCCTCTATCAAATATTGCACTTAAACACCGTTTTTTAATTCCGAAAACAAAAGTAAGTGTTCATAAATCAAGCGTACATTCATCCGAGAACTTTTATGCGTCCCAGGACCCGCCGACGATATTTTTATGCGTCCTCTGACGAAATTATGCGTACAGGACGCAGGACGCACGCCTAAAAAAATCACTGATTTGGTCAAAAATACATGTGAAATCACACTTTTTGACAACTTTGAGATGCCCCCTCATTACCATGGCAACAATGATTTAGTCTAAAAATGTTCCATTTGAAGGCTACTGCCCAGTGAATATTCCTGCAGAGTTTGATGTAAAACAGACCATTCATTATGAAATAATGGTTATATGAAGTTGCTGTGCTAGGCAACACTGTGAAAATCAGCAAAATTTACAAAGTGCCCAAGTGGGAAAGGGTTAAATACAGATTATTAACATAGGGGGCCTTTGAAAGAAGTTCTACCTTCGATATAGAAGATAAGCAGAAGTAGATGATAGATGTTTAGATAGAGAAAAGACCCTTTTAAAAGAAAGAAATAATTTTGATTTCTCAGTAAACTCAGATATATTCTAAATACTACAAGAATGCTACTGAAAGCTACTGTAATGATCCTAAGTATCAGGACAGATAGGCCTAATCAAACAGTGCAGGCCCAGATCAGACTGCAGTCTGATCAGGGTCTACACTGTTTGCCATTGCAACTACACCTTTTGGACTCCTTGGCGGATAGTGAAACAAATTTGTTAAAAATTTTAGGGGAAATAAAGCATCCAGGCATCCAATTTTTTTATTTTTACGGTAACCTAAATATTACAAGAATTCCACTGAAAGCTATGACACACCTATGATTGTAGTTCATCCGAAATGGTTGTGAACAGGTGGGTTGAGACTTGGGTTGACACAAATATTGAAAGATTCACAAACAGATGGAAAACCAGACACCAATATCACATGATGCTTTCCAGCCAGCACAAATCAGGGGGCCAAGGTCAGGCCTCCAGCGATACGACAAGTTGCTGGGTTAAAACAGGTGTAACAAAAACCAAAGGAATACCAAACAGCAGTGGAAAGTAAACGTTCAACCTCCCAGTCACCAGCGAGTTGGATATATGTCTGAATCTGGTTTGCTGATTAGTTGCTTTACATGGTGCATACTCGTCTCAGGCAAGTGAGTACATACAATATTTTTAGGATCCCTGCCATGTCAGTGGAGATTGAGCATAAAAATATTTTCTAGGGTGATTCTCTGCCATTCTGCTGTTTCAAGAAAAGGCAGTAATCAGTCACTGGTGAAAGAATTTGCGCTGTACTGGTTAACTGACCAGGAAGAATGGCACAAGGTTACCTTAATTGTGTTGACTGGGCTGATAAACTTCAAAACAAATACACAAACTGAAAGAACATTCTACTAAGCTTTCGTGAGAGCTGTAAAAATAAAGCTTGTTTTAACCCTTCTCTTGCTGAATATTCATTTAAGCCACACCCATTTCTGTCTATCAACCAATCAAATTACTTTATGCAATTTATTCCTACAAATTCATAAAATGAATGTCAAACAGTGTACATCCTGATCAGATGGCTTCTTCAGAAGCCATCTGATCTGGATCTACACTGTTTCCAAAGATGGGGGTTGTCGTGAACAGCAAGATAAGGGTTAAAGCAGCCTCAGCTGAAGCTGTGGACGATACCTAAAACATGAAGACTGATGTTGCATCTGCAATGATATATATTATTGGCACTAAAACCTATTTATAACACTATTCATTATATAGAGGATCTTACATGAGTGCTCATGTATTATTGAATTTATTAAACGAGTTAAGGAAAAGGGATAAAATGCGAGGCTTTGCCGAGCATTTTATCCCTTTTCCTCAACGAGTTTAATAAATTCAATAATACATGAGCACGAATGCAAGATTCTATTTATCATATGACATTTAAAACGCATTTTATTCACGTTTGTTTACAAAAATGTCAATATTCCGCAATTAGAAAACACGACGTCGTTAAGAACATCGTACATGTAACGTTACGGGACGTATCTAGCTAATTTGCATATTTAATCCACTAGTGGATTATCGAAAATATTACATGGCGTTATTACACTCTCAGACGCGACGTCATATGATAAAACATGGTTATGTATATAACACAGTTTAAAACGGATCCCAAAAATGTATAGACTATATAGAAAAATGACCATAGGTTATATTGTTGATATTTTTCTTAATTTTTTCCAGAAAAAAAAAAAGACTTAACATCTCATGCAAATTGGAGACAATTCACACGAGATGTCAAATTCTGTTTTCTAGGAAAATTAGAAAAATATTTCAAAATGTCATCTACTGGGAAAACAATACCCAACATGCAGAGCTTTAAATAACACGGTTTGTGCTTTGGACCACCACAACAATGTTATAAAGAAGTTGCAGTGTATGTTCTTCCTAATTTGAACACTTGACTAAAGGCAGCTAAAGGTAAGTTTGTTAATATTTAATATGAATAAATACAGTAAGAAGAAACAATGATCAGCTTTCAAAATTTATCCCAATTTTTTTATCATCCCATAAATGGCACATTGGCAAACAACAACTTTAAACTGGAAAATGACTACCTGCAATTACTGCACATACATTTTCAAGACGTATAGTTGACACCAATTAAGGGCAATGGGTACACCTTCAGGGAAGGCAACTCCTGCAAAAATGGTTTTGTCTCCCATGTCAAGAGGGGTCAACTCTTTAAGGAATTGCTCCTGAGAAGCAAATTCTTTCAAGAGTAGCCCCCTTTTTCGGTGGGACTGAGCCTATAGAAAAGTGAACAGGAAGTCCCAAAACTTGTCTCCCTTTGAAAAATGGCAGCAAAATGTGCTAGGTGTTCCAATTCCCCTTAACCCTTATCTTGCTGAATATTCATTTAAGCCACACCCATTTCTGTCTATCAACCAATCAAATTACTTGATGTAATTTATTGCTACAAATTCATAAACTGAATGCCAAACAGTGTAGACCCTGATCAGATGGCTTCTTCAGAAGCCATCTGATCTGGATTTACACTGTTTGCAAAGATAGGGGTTGTTGTGAACAGCAAGATAAGGGTTAATTGTGCAAGATTTTGCAGTCTGTTTGAGTTGAAACTGTGTGTATGTTTGAGTTTGATGACACACTAACAGCTACGGTCACATGAAGATCAGATGGGACCTCGGTTTAAAGACACATACAGTAAAACTTCAATGGCTCGAACACCGATGGCTCGTTTACCATGGCTGAGTCGAACCTGTTCTTGAGTCCCGAGGGAATTTCTGTACATAAGAAATAGGGAGGGTAAAAATTAGGACATTTTCGTCTTTTATCTTGCAAATGTATGCTGTGTGTACTCATTAGAATCGCCTCGACGAGGCGATTCTAATGAATACACACAGCATACATTTTTCATTATAGAATACAGAAAAAGATGTCCTAAAGTATATTGTTATGCCTCCTGGCATTAGCCCTCAGAGGCTCGAACTACCCCTGTCTCGAACAGATTTTCATGGACCCAAAGGTGTTCGAGCAATTGAAGTTCGACTGTACTTAAGTCTGAAGAAGCCTGGAATCAAACCCAGGACCCCTCATTTATGAGGCAAGTAGCTTAACAACTACTACAGAGGCTTCAGAGTTGAAACTGAGTTGAAGATCACACTAACTGATCAAGTATTACACACTTTGATAAAGAGAAACAAATTGCTGACTTAATTAATTAAAGAACTTAGTCTTTTAATATGTATGCTCATTTAGCCAACCTTTGGTCTCAAAATCGGACCAAAATAAAATGTTTAAGTACAGTGTGCGCTTATTACCATTAATACAGCATAAATGTTCAAAAACCGAAGGATGGTGAGACATTCTGCTCATTTTACATACTGGTTCTCTACTGTATTTACTCTGTTAGTGTTAGTTAACCAAGCAAAGCCGTGAAACTGGGAATATAGAGCTTGTGCCATGATGTCACAGGATAGGTATTTATCAAGTTATCTACCGATATGTTGGTGCTGGGCTAGAAATCATTACTATGAATAGAGATAACAAATTCAAATTCAAAATATACATGTACATACTTTGCAGCCAAACAAATAAAAATTCTGTCAAATATGGAAAGAAACTGATATTAAAATTCAATTTGATAATTTTTTTTTTTTTTTTTTTAGATTTAATTTACAAGGTCAGAAATCATCTTGGATATATTAATCAACAAAAAATAATTCAGAGACATATTTAATTTAAACTTTTTCTTTATTTCACAGGTGTATCCCAGGTTAAAATCCCGAAAACACCCTTTATTTTCTATTGATTAAGCCGTATCGTGGCATGGAATATTCCCTTTAAGATAGATAACTCTGTATAGACCAGGTGTGTGACATCACAGGATATAGCTCTATAGATTTCTGTGACAACTTTACACATCATGTTTGTTTTCCACTTCACACCAATAACCCTTATCCTGCTGTTCACAACAACCCCTTCCTTTACAAACAGTGCAGATCCAGATCAGATGGCTTCTGAAGAAGCCATCTGATCAAGATCTACACTGTTTGACATTCAGTTTGTGAATTCGCAGGAATAAATTACATAAAGTAATCTGATTAGTTCAAAATCATAAATGGTTGGGGATAAACTAATTATTCAGGGGGACAAGGGTTAAACAAAATTGTGTTCTCCATTTTTTTAATACTGAGTCATAGCATGAAGACCTTAAAACCCAAATCATACCACAAAAATCCCAAAAATTCGGACACCTTAAGGACTTTTAATTCTCCTAAAATTTTGAAAAATTTGTTTCATCATCCAGCAAGGAGTCTTAAAGGTGCAGACATAATGGCAAACAGAAAAGACCCTGATCAGACTGCTCCAGTGATCTGGGTCTGCAATGTTTGCTTTGGCTTATCTGTTCCAATACTTAGGATCATTACTGTATCCCCAGTCAATTGTTAATCAGAGATGGTTCAAAACCAGTGTACCCCAGAGAAATTCCACCTGACCTTCCATTGCAGAACTTGGAGCCTCACATCTGGCCCGAGCATTGTGCAAACCACAGCCATGAGAGACCTAATAATTACGAGTCAGTGCTCTTGCCCGTTAGGCCATGGAGACCAGTTTATCCAAGGAGACGAGCCATGATTCTGGCCTCACTCAATGGACACACATGCTGGTGTCTGTCTTTTACTGGTGTCACGGTTTTGCCATGCAATCACTCTTTTCTGCCCTCTTTACAATGGTGACAATCTGAGTGAGTCCAGAGGAGCAAATCTTTCCATTACGTGTAGACCCCTCTGGAGAAAATTCCATCCACAGGAGCAAATTCTTTCCCATATGTGTAGATCCCTCAGGAGAAAATTCTTTCCATATGAGCAAATTCTTTCCTTTAAGAGTAGACCCCTCAGGAGACAATTCCATCCACAGGAGCAAATTCTTTCCTTTAAGAGTAGACCCCTCAGGAGACAATTCCATCCCCAGGAGCAAATTCTTTCCCATATGTGTAGATCCCTCAGGAGAAAATTCTTTCCATAGGAGCAAATTCTTTCCATTAAAGAACAGACCACTCAGGAGAAAATTCTTTCCACAGGAGCAAATTCTTTCCTTTAAGAGTAGACCCCTCAGGAGACAATTCTTTCCACAGGCGCAAATTCTCTCCTTTAAGAGTAGACCCCTCAGGAGACAATTCTTTCCACAGGAGCAAATTCTCTCCTTTAAGAGTAGACCCCTCAGGAGACAATTCTTTCCACAGGAGCAAATTCTTTCCTTTAAGAGTAGACCCCTCAGGAGACAATTCCATCCACAGGAGCAAATTCTTTCCCATATGTGTAGATCCCTCAGGAGAAAATTCTTTCCACAGGAGCAAATTCTTTCCTTTAAAGAACAGACCACTCAGGAGAAAATTCTTTCAACAGGAGCAAATTCTTTCCTTTAAGAGTAGACCCCTCAGGAGACAATTCTTTCCACAGGAGCAAATTCTCTCCTTTAAGAGTAGACCCCTCAGGAGACAATTCTTTCCACAGGAGCAAATTCTTTCCTTTAAGAGTAGACCCCTCAGGAGACAATTCCATCCACAGGAGCAAATTCTTTCCCATATGTGTAGATCCCTCAGGAGAAAATTCTTTCCGCGGGAGCAAATTCTTTCCTTTAAGAGTAGACCCCTCAGGAGACAATTCTTTCCACAGGAGCAAATTCTTTCCTTTAAGAGTAGACCCCTCAGGAGACAATTCCATCCACAGGAGCAAATTCTTTCCTTTAAGAGTAGACCCCTCAGGAGACAATTCCATCCACAGGAGCAAATTCTTTCCTTTAAGAGTAGACCCCTCAGGAGACAATTCCATCCACAGGAGCAAATTCTTTCCTTTAAGAGTAGACCCCTCAGGAGACAATTCCATCCACAGGAACAAATTCTCTCCTTTAAGAGTAGACCCCTCAGGAGACAATTCCATCCACAGGAACAAATTCTTTCCCATATGTGTAGACCCCTCAGGAGAAAATTCTTTCCACAGGAGCAAATTCTTTCCATTAAGAGTAGACCCCACAGGAGAATTATTTCCATTATGGTTAGACTCTCAGGAGCAAATTCTTTCCTTTAAGAGTAGACCCTCAGGACAGAATTCTTTCCTTTTAGAGTAGACCCCTCAGCAGAAAAATTTTGTCCCGGAAACCCCAAAAAGGGTAGTTGGCAAACAGTGCAGGCCCAGATCAGACGCCGCAGAATGCGGCATCTGATCAGGGCCTGCACTGTTTGTAAAAAGTTCAGCCATTTTCCGAATAAATTTTGATGAAAACACAACCTGACACCCCTAAATTTTAAAATGAACTCCTGCTTTTTATAAGGAGGAAGATTCCATTTGGTACAAAAAGGGTTAAGAGTAGATTCCAAAGGTGCTTCCATTCCCCTGAAACATATTCCCAGTTTCTGAGAAAGAAATAAGAAAACAAAGCAAACAGAACCAGAAGAGATTTAGGGGATCGATTGAAAATAATTCTAAGATAATTTTCTCTGCATCAGCACAAATCATATCAATTCATTTGGTGCAGGTCCTACTTAGAATTGCCCAAAACCACACCCCAGTCTAAAGCTGCTTGACGAGGAGACTTACACCTGTTGACACAAAACCGTTAAAACCTCTATGAAATAACTTTCAATGAATCTCTTTGCATCAAGTTAGTTTGACAAGCAAATGTCATTCAACAAAGAATTCTAAAACTACATCAAGCAATTGATTGGTCTCATTTTGGCAAACATTTTCTGATTGACATTTGAGATCATGTATTTTGATTGGACAGTGCAGAAGTCAGAATGAAATGTACACCACCTTGTGTTTTGAATTTATTTCTGTCTGGCAGTTGACTGATAGGATGTTAGGATATATTGAATGATGTTTCAAGTAAAAATGAAATGAAGCTCATCAAAGTTTGAACAGTTTTGTGTCCACAGGTGTATTTGGACTTTCTAGTATTTATTAAAAAAAAAAAACAAGAATTAATTTTCTTTTATACAGATCTGTATCTCTCCTATCTTGGAACGAGAGAAACCTATGGCACAAAATTAAATTTTGTTTTTCCTCTTTACACTTTTTTTCTGTTCTCTTAATACAAAACAACCTTTGTCATAGAAACAATAGCTTGCCTTTGGAAAACCCAGAATTATGGACAATTATTCAGAAAAATCAGAATTACCCTAGAACAATCCCAGAATTTTTCAGCACTATAAGAATTATCCCAGAATTATAATCAATTGAACCAGTACACATGAAAATTTTACTTATCACATACACAGAAAGACACATGAGATTATAAAATGTCTCTTATTAACTTGTTGGCATTTAACTCTTTTGTTACCAAATAGAATCTTCCTCCTTGTATATAACAGGAGTCCATTTGAAAATTTAGGGGTGTCAGGTTGTGTTTTCATCAAAATTGATTGTAAAATGACTGCACTTTAGCAAAAAGTGGAGGCCCTGATCAGATGCCGCGTTCTGCGGTTTCTGATCTGGGCCTGCACTGTTTGCTAAGGTACCCGTTTTGGGGTTTCCGGTACTAAATGGGTTAAATATTAAAGACCTGGGGCCAGTTGTTCAAAGCATCATTAGCTTAATGAGCTTGTTAATGGTCAAACTGTCAACTGTTCCAGCAAGTAAAATATCTGAAACGTTGCTATTTTTACTGAAAAAATGTGAGTAGCTTTTGCATTTGCAAAAGCTGCTCACATTTTTTCAGCAAAAATATTAGCATATTTGCCATATTAAATGATTTTATTTGTTTGATTTTAGGTTTAACGTCCCCGTCAACATCGTAAAGATCATTTTGGAGACATTGCTTCCAATTTTGTGGGACTTTTACCCGACATTGAGATGAAATGACATCTCAAGCCCTGTCGCCCAATGAAACCAATAGGACGGTCCGCCTCGCACCGCGGTTCCTGGACAGACTTAGATCCTCTAAGCAGTTTACCAGTACTAGTGTGCGGGCCGGATTCAGCTCTGCATGGAAGCATCATGCAGCCCATATATTTCTTCAAGCCCCTATGGGTGGGGGCCGCCATATTAAATGAACAAAATTTTAACGATACATTAACTAACCATGCCTTTAGTTTTGAAAACTGGCCCCAGAGCATATTGAGCATGAAAAAAGTATTAAGAGTTCAAGCCAAGCCCTGGTTCCAAACAGTTGCTCAGCAAGTGTAAGGAACCCTTCATGTGTGATAAGTACAATTTTCACATGCACTGTGTCAGCTATCAAAATCCACTGAAAACAAATATTACCTGGCTGTTGGGGTGGCATAGGCATTCCTGGGTACTGCCCAGGAGGTGGGGCATACTGCCCATTATAACCTTGGTAAACGCCAGGAGGGTAACCTAGTAGAGCGGTACAAGCAAAACAACAACAAAATAAACAACATATACCGAAATTAGGTTTAACCTTTAAGCTGCCAAGAAAACTGCATCTTAAAATGTTGTCTGCTTTTATCGTCTGCTGGTCTTCTTGAAAAATTTTCAAGCATATTTTTACATACAGGTAAACAGTGCAGACCCTGATCAGACTGCTCCTAGATCTGGGTCCACACTGTTTGCAAAAATGACTTTGGCCATGTAAAATCGATTTAAGCCCCCCAGTGGAATTCTTTCCACTGACCGTTCCAAGGCGGTTCTTCTGTGGCGGATTATTTATGTTGTTTTTTGTTACTTATTGTGTGTATCACTTGTGTCTTTTTATTTTGGATGGCTATTTGGCCATTTCGTGGGAAAGAAACTGTCCTTATGGCCTTCCTTTGTTTAGGTTTCCATTATGGTCTGGTCGCTTCATGTTTGTGTTTCTTTCCTCTTGGTGTCTTTGATGGGTGGAGTAAGTTAATTGTATAGATTCCTGATCTTTGTTTTACTTCTACTTTAAAATTTACCAGCAGATGACAAAGCAGACGACATTGTCGTGATTGGCATCTTACGGTTTAACAAATGAAGCAGTATAGGATTAGCAAGCTTCTAGCTAACTCAGAATATGCATTCAAGTATTATTGGAGACTTTCAACTCTGTAGAACAGTACACATACCTATGCAAACAGTGTAGATCCAGACGAGATGGCTCATAATGAGCCATATCATCAGGATCTACACTGTTTGCCATTCGGTTAAAGGTATTTGACTAAACCCCCTATTTAAAAGAATAGATGTGTCCAAACAACAGACCACTTCAGAAACGTTACAAAATATATTCTATACTAATTTTGCCTCCTGACATTTCACTAATTCACTGAAGAATCTAGCTGCATTAACCAATTTTGTACCTGAAACCCCAAAATGGGTAATTGGCAAACAGAGCAGGCCAAGATCAGATGCCACAAAATGCCGCATCTGCTCAGGGCCTACGTTGTTTGCAAAAAAAATTCAGCCATTTTCCAAATGCTATACATAAGGAAGAGTCCATTTCGTACAAAAAGGGTTAATGTGAGGAACCAGTGTGTCCAATACATAGAGGATCTTACACTCGTGGTCACTGCATAGGAAATTTTTAAAACTCGCCACAGGCTTGTTTCTAAAAAATCATATAAAATCATCATTTAGACTAATAGTGCGAGATCTGTTTATACCCCACACTTTTGTCTCTTTCTTCAGCAAAAATCACTGCAACAATCATAACTTGAATGCATATCTTTGAGTAAAAACTGGGTTGGGTGAAAAACAGGTTTCTTTTTCCCATTAACTTAAACCCTGATAAAACAGATGGATAGTTAAGCTTGATCCCTGCCAGCCACTGATTACTGTCTGTTAAATGCATGCAATTTTATTACAACATGAAGTTAACCTTTAACCTGCTGAATATTCAATTAAGCCACACTCATTTCTGACTTTGAACCAATCAGATTACTTGATGCAGCTTATTTCTACATATTCATAAACTGAATGTCAAACTGTGTAGATCCGGATCAGATGGCTTCTTCAGAAGCCATCTGATCTGGATCTACACTGTTTGCAAAGATAGGGCTTGTCGCCTACAGCAGGGTAAAGGTTAAGATTAATGGATATACCCTGCATAGTTTTCAAAATTTTTACAAGGGAAACATCTTCCGTGGCTTGCTGTTAGATTTCTTGTTCAGCAAGCCCCTCTGAAAAGGGGCCAACTCTTAAAGGAACGAATTTGCTCCACAGAAGCAAATTCTTTCCTTTTAGGGGAATGGGAACACCTTCAGGGGAGGCAACTCCTGCAAAAGTATTTTTGTCTCCCATGCCAATAGGGGTCAACTCTTAAAGGAGCAAATTCTTTCCTTTAAGAGTTGATCCCGT
Source organism: Lucinisca nassula (assembly GCA_963580285.1). Classification (NCBI taxonomy): domain Eukaryota; kingdom Metazoa; phylum Mollusca; class Bivalvia; order Lucinida; family Lucinidae; genus Lucinisca; species Lucinisca nassula. Next base: position 17,347,547 of record OY757016.1, read on the forward strand.
TTTCCATGGGATACAACTTATGGAAAAGAGAACAGGAAGTTCCAAAAGTTATCTCCCTTTGAAAAATGGTGGAAAAATCTGCCAGGTGTTCCCATCCCCCTTAAGAGTTGGATTCGTACTGACAGGCGGAAGAAAATATTTTTTGAAAGAGTTGCTTGCCCTGAAGTTAAATCTGATCATATTAAAGCACAGTTACATATATTCTAAGATCAGGAGAACAATAGTTACTGAAAGAATCAACATGTTTTGACGAAACAGTTCAGTCCTGTGGACTAAAACAGTCAGTTTTGATTCAGAATGATTGTGTGAACACAACCATGTGCATGACCAAATCCAAACACCTATGGCTGCCGATAGCTTCTGTTTTCATAGACTATGATTTGGTCATGAGGAAGCTATTTAAGGTTGTGTCCACACAATCACTTTGTCCGCACAATTGCTCAATATATCTTGTCTCATATTCAACAGATTTTTGGAAATGCTGGATATATATGAACAAAGGAGTTGAATTCAACACTCCAACCAGTTGAATTCAACAATCGAATGCATTGAATTCAACAATCCAAAGAAATGAATTCAACAATTCATGTGTAAGATTCAAACTGAATTCATCAAGCTGAATTCAAAGATGCAGAATTAAATTCATTCAACAACAATTGAAAGAGTTGATCCAATGAGTTGAATTTAACATCTCACATGATAAAGATTGACTGCAAACATGGGAAAAGACAGGAACTAGGGCACCAAAAAGTCATCATCACCATCAACAACGGATATTTGATTAACATGCAGGTAAAGGGGCAACATACACATAAGTGGGCCCCTTCCAGGTAGCTGGCTTGTTGAACGCATGGCAGATCTTACACCAGATCTCCAGGTATGTCCACCATAAGGGTCATTAGCCAAGAGTCAATTGAGTGGATTAATATACATCTCACATATATATTAAGAACCCACATAGCATGTTATAGAATAGGAGAATTCTCTGTGTGACCACTCCATAACAAATTTTTATCAAACAAGTTGAATAACCTCAGTATTTTGCAAGCATTGGTGAGCAAACATAAGAAATCGTGCAACAAGCTAAATAAATTTCATATGGTATGACCATAAGTATCAGATACATATACCGGCCCCGATAGCTCAGTTGGTAGAGTGTCCGCTCCGGGGAACGGGAGGTCTCGGGTTCGATCCCGGGCCGCGACATACCAAAGTCGTTAAAAATGGTACTAGCTGCTCCTCGTTTGGCACTCACATTTACGGGGTAGAGCTAGGACTGGTCGATCCAGTGTCAGGATAATGTGACTGGGTGTGGTATCATGTAATGTGTCTGGGACATGATACTTCAGTGAGGCAGCACTATAAACGTGAGCATTGAGCTCCCTGTCGCAACCAGACACCGTCGTGATATGACTGAAAAATTGTTGAAAGCGACGTTAAACCCGAATTCACACACACATCAGATACATATACTTGCCATCACATGCTACAGTTTATGGCAATCTGCTGTGGACTTGTTTTTACAAGGGGGGGGGGGGGGGGGGGGTCTTCCTGTCAACTTTTTTATGCATCTAGCTCATCTGATGAAAGGGTCTACTCTTAAAAGAAAAGAATTTGCTCTTAAGGAGCTATTTTTTTCCTGTAACCGTTGTATGCGGGAAACCTCTAAAGGGGTACCTTGGCAAACAGTGCAGGCTCAGATCAGACACCGCAGAACGCGGCATCTGATCAAGGCCTGCACTATTTGCTAGCAGAATTTTCAGTCCAAAATAGAATAAAAATTAAAAAATAGGCCTGACACCCCTTATATGACAAATGGACTTGTCCAACATATAGCAATGGAAGAGTCCACTAATACACAATGGGTTCAGAGCAGACCTTTACAAACATGGGACGAAAGAAAAATATTTTCAAAAGAGTTGGATCTGCACCCACACCCCTCCTTATGGGTAGTGCCATAAATATGACATAAAATGATGTCATAAACTGTGACATGACTTAGGACTTTAATGCTACACCAATACCTCTTTGTAACACTTATTTCCGGGTCCAAAGCTAAAATAACTGTACATCTAATGTATAGATTATATATGGAAAAAGGACAATTTATGGTCATTTTCCTATATAATCTACACATTTCGGTCCATCTTTTAAACTGTGTTATGTCCAACACATTGTTACAAAGAACATTGTTATATTAAGGTTTATGTGTATAAAAATGTGTAAGATACAGGATACATCAAGTGGTGTCAGGCATGCAAATGCTAGGAGTTACATGTACAAGGATTACAACATTTGACGTTGAATGTGCAAAAATGCATATTTCTACAAATGACTTTTACCGTAAAAATCCTAAACATTCAGACATCCTGAGGACTTTCTGGAAATCTCCTAAAATTTTAACAAATTTGTTTCTTGATTCAGCAAGCAGTCCAAAAAGTGTAGACAGAATGGCAAACAGTGTCGACCCTGATCAGACTGCTCCTTCAGGAGCAGTCTGATCTGGGTCTGCACTGTTTGCTTAGGCCTGTCTGTCCCTATACTAACTTCTAAACATCAATCATGCTGCAACCATACATTGCAATTCATGGCCACCGGTACATCTTTAAAGGAGAAAACAAATGACATAGTTGCCACTTTTCATAAAATGCCTTTTCACAAAACTCTTCCTTGACATCTTACCTTGATTTCCGGGTGTACTGGGCCTGGCCGCCCCATTCTGGGCATGGACCTGATCGCTCCAGGGACTCTGAGACCTGTTCAAACTCTCGTTAAACGCCTTCTCGGCAGCCTCTTGTTTCGCTTGTTGTTCTTCAGCAATTCTCTTTGCCTTTTCTTCATATTTCTCCTTCTCCTCTTTCTCCAAATTTCTCCACTGTGTGAGAAATACAGAATGTTAACCCTTGACCCATTGTATGCAGGGGAAACCCCTTAAAGGGTACCTTTGCAAACAGAGTAGGCCCAGATCAGACGCCGCAAAGCACGGCGTCTGATCAGGGCCTACACTAACAGAATTTCCCGTCAAAAATAGAATAAAAACGAAAAAAATAGGCCTGATATCCCTTATATGACAAATGGACTTGTCCAACATATAGCAATGGAAGAGTCCACTAGCATACAATGGGTTAAAGATGCCAATAAAAATTCATCTGAAAATGTCATCTGCTTTTTGCCGTCTGCTGAATCTTCTTGCAAACTTTTCATGCAGGCAAATGTATGGACCCTGATCAGACTGCTCCTCTTGCTCCCAGAGGAGCAGTCTGATCTGGGTCCATAATGTCTGCAACCATCACATTTAAAGTAACCAGCAGACAACAAAGCAGACGACAAGTGTAGTGATCAGCATCTTAAGTGTCAAGGACAAAATTTATCAGCAGATGACATTTTTAAATATGCAACCTCTTCAAAATACTACTAGTAGGGGCCTAATGTTCGAAAATGCCTAGAAAATGGACATGCAAAAGCTACTCACACTTTTTCAGCAAAAATACCATTGTATTTAATATTAATATTGTTTAAAGAAGATGTTTTTTTTTTTGTGTGTTTTTTTTTTAATGGCCCTGTCAACATTATTTAGGTAATACTGAGATGGCAGGTTTACCGAACCATACCTTTCCTCTTTACATAAATGGTTAACCGTTTGTATACTAGTGGACTCTTCCACTGCTATATGTTGAACAAGTTCCATTGTCATATAAGGGATGTCAGGCCTATTTTTTCGTTTGTATTCTATTTTTGATGGAAAATTCTGTTAGCAAATAGTGCAGGCCCTGATCAGACGCCGCAGTCATCGGCGTCTGATCTGGGCCTGCACTGTTTGCAAAGTTACTCCTTTAGGGATTTCCCGCATACAATGGGTTAACAAATACATTACTTGTCCAGAAACTGGCAACTGCCCTTCTTGGATCAGCGGAATGGAGAGAATGACTGTAGAAAAGATTCCATGATCAATCTCCATAAAAGAATGTTGCCAGCCCTGGCAGATATCGAACCCTTAACAACCTGATCCCCAGTCTGATGTGCATCCAACAGAGCTGTGAAGGCTGGTGTTCAATATGGAAAATATGCTAATATCTTGCAAGTGCAAAAGCTCCTCACATTTTTTTTCAGCAAAAATACTAGATACTGTAATTACTAGAACAGTTAACAATTTGACAACCAACAAGCTCGTTAAGCTTATGATGTTTTTTACAACTGGACCCAGAGCTTTAAAAGATTTAAAAAAAAAAATCTTTTTCTTTTTTGTTTTGTTTGTTTGTTTGATTTGATGTGTAACATCCCCGTCAACTCTGTATAGGTCATTTTGGAGACCTTGCTTCCAATTTTGTGGGACTTTTACCCGACATTGAGATGAAATGACATCTCAAGCCCTGTCGCCCAATGAAACCAATAGGGTTTATAAGCATGGACGGCCCGACTCGCACCGCTTTACCTGAGCAAGCTTAGACCCTCTAAGCCGTTTACCAGTTGTTGTGTGCAGTCAGTTTCAGCTCTGCGTGGAAGCATCATGCAGCCGATCTATTTCTTCAAGCCCTGATGGGTGGGGGCGTTTTCATTGAAATGAAATGACATCTCAAGCGCTGACACCCAAAGAAACTGCTAAGGCTTAAGAAGTGGTCTGACTAGCACCACTTTTCCTGTAGACCAGTACAGATGCCTATGGAAACGGTGTAGATCCAGACAAGATGACTCACATTGAGTCATCACATCAGGATCTACACTGCTTGCCAACCTTTTAACCCTTTTGGTAACAAATGGAATCTTCCTCCTTATATAAAGCAGTATTCCATTTCAAAATTTAGGGATGTCAGGTTGTGTTTTCCTCAAAACTGATTTGGAAAATGGCTGCATATTTTGCAAACAGTGCAGGTCCTGATCAGACGCCGCTTTCTGCGGCGTCTGATCTGGGCCTGCACTGTTTGTCAACTACCTGTTTTGGGGTTTCCATTACAAAAAGGATTAATGGTTACTGACTAAAAACCCAATTTAACAGAATGGACATCTCCGAATTCAAAGATGGAAGGGTCCATTTTAGAAACTAAGGTGTGAAAATGGTTGAACATGTAGTTTCTAACAAATAACACGTTTTGGTGCATACATGAGAGAATAACACCATTTTCCATAACTAAAATGAACTGTTTCAAAGATACTTGAAATAAATATGAAGCAAACATGGGTTTTCAATCATGCATAAGTCCAGAAATTATAACAGAATTTTTGCACTGAACCAAAATTTCTTCTACGAAACGAAGCTAAGAAACACGCCCTACCAAGTCTTGGGCCTGAAATGAATCAACAATATAGCACTAGATATATGGAGGCATAACAAAGATAATTAAGGGATGATTTTTGTTATTTCTTGTAACATGTATGTTGTGGGTACTTGTTAGAATTGCCTCGATGAGGCAATTCTAACAAGTACCCACAACTTATGTGGAGAAGAACTAAATAAGCAGTTTGTGCTTCCGTTCCAATCCTTAAATTTTGTATTGTTACTATTATCATGTTATATGTTGTACAGTTTGTTTCGAAATAAATATGTTTATACCAACATATGTTTTTATGGAGAAATAAAGGTGATACCAACAAGTACCCACAACATGTTTTTTGTGAATAAGAAATGGTGATGCCAACAAGTACCCACAACATGTTTTTGTGAGGAAATAAGAAAAGGCGATGCCAGCTAGTACCCACAACTTGAGTTTTTATAAAGAAATAAGAAAAGGCGATGCCAGCTAGTACCCACAACTTGAGTTTTTATAAAGAAATAAGAAAAGGCGATGTCAGCTAGTACCCACAAGTAAGTTTTTATAAAGAAATAAGAAAAGGCGATGTCAGCTAGCACCCACAACGTAAGTTTTTATAAAGAAAAAAAGAAAAGGCGAAGCCAGCAAGAACTCACAAGGTAAATTTTTACAAAGAAAAGGCGATTCAAACAAGTTCTCGCAACGTTTTTATAAAGAAATAAGAAAAGGCGATGCCAGCAAGTACCCACAACGTAAGTTTTTATAAAGAAATAAGAAAAGGCGATGCAAACAAGTACCCACATATTTTTATGAAGAAATAAGAATGCATTAACATTCATCAGGTCCTGAGGAAGCTGTTTGAACAGGAGGCCCCCAGGCCGAATGTTCAAAAATCTTCCGAGGGATGCGGCAAATGTTAATGCAATGAAATAATCATGGATGATTGTTGTTCTTGCATAACTTACGATTCAGACAGCAAATTTTGATGAAAGCGTCCAAAAGCTCCATATACACTCAATATAAACTCTTCAAATGTGACCCGCGAACCAACATGGCAGCCAGTTCAGAATGTTGTTTACAATGACGTTGTTATGCAGTAACCATCTGACATCGTCAAAGAACCCTAAAACGCTACACTCAGGGCGATAATGTTACGTAACGTAAACAAAGCAAGGCCAGTCTTGTGATATCAAAAGCTCAAAATCCAAGTTCAAACAGGATGCAAATTTCATGATTTGAACACGGTTTTTACAGTTTGAGCACGGCTTTTGGACCATTTGACAATGGCTTCAAACAGCCATGTGCATAGATATTTAGGCGAGACTCAATCATGAAAGAATGTGGCAGTATGTATAAATGTGTTTGAGTTTTATGTCCCACCAACAACTAAGGCCATATGGAGAAGGGCCCTCGGCCGAAAGTTTGAAGAAGCCCGGGATTGAACCCACGACCTTTGGTTACGAGACAAGTAGCATAATCGCTACACCATAGGGGCTTCTAGAATATCGCAGAGGCAGGCAGGTATTGAACTCATGACCTCCTGATTCACTAGTTAGACTGACATCACTACACCATGGGGGCTTCTAGAATATCACAGACGCCGGCAGGTATCGAACTCATGACCTCCTGATTCACTAGTCAGACTGACCTCTGACTGAGCTACTGAAGCGGACTGGAAGCACATCCAACTGAGCCAAGAGGGCCTGGTCCCAAGGTTATAAAACTTTTTACATCCTCAACTCAGCTAAGCATGAAATTTGTACTGCTCATAAATATTAAAATACAAACAAATCAGGCAATTTTCTTGCTCAAATCAGCACAGAATGTCATTTATCCTGCTTATAAATTTTAAAATGCCAACAAATGTTGGCATTTTAAAATTTATGAGCAGGATAAATTTCATGCTCAAGTGAGTTGAGCATGAAAAAAGTATTATAACCTTGGGGCCTGCTTATATCACTCTGGTATAGATGTTTCTGTCTCTTTTCAAAAGAGTATTTCCCCTTTTTCATTCAAAACATGCCCCAAGGGCTTCTGCTGAGAACCGGACATAATGTTTAAGTATTTGTGCTCATAAGAAATAGGCCACTGAGGCCCCCTATTGAAATCAAACATAATGTTTGGGTTGATAAGTTACATACATAAAAGCTTTATTTGTTTGAGTTGAGGTTTTATGTCCCCGTCAACACTATTTAGGTCATTTTGGAGATGTTGCTTCCAGATTTGTGGGACTTTTACCCGACACTGAGATGAAATGACCTCTCAAGCCCAACCGCCCATAGAAGCTGCTAGGGTTTAAGGAGCGGTCAGACTCGCATCACTTTTCCTGGGCAGGCTAAGACCTAAGCAGTTTACCAGTATTCAAGTTCGGTTGGTTTCAGCTCTGCGTGAAAACACCGTGCAGTCCATCTATTTCTCTAAGCCCCGATGAGCAAGGGAGATAACGCAAACGCTCTCAACTGCTAATGTCCATGTTACAGCCATTGACCAAACAACTTAAAAACTGCATACAAATCAGGGTTTGCATAAACCAAAGTTCAAGGCTATATTCCCAGCCTACACATAGAGAAAAAATACCCGCCAGTGCTGTCAGTGCTTTGAATGTTTCATGCGAAAATGAATGCTATCAAAAGTGCAGTGGTATGTCGTAAAATTTTCATTCCTAAGATAATGCTCAAGGTGATTTTAAAAGCACTGCAGGCATGCAATACAAGAATGTGTTGTTTTTGTTGTTTGTTTGTTTTCACAATACACATTAACCGCTTGATGCTTATGACCCACAAAGAGGGTTGACGCATCGTTAAACACGAAATCATCATCATCATCACAATACACATGTGTTCAACATGACAACCCTATGTTTTCTAGTAATATTCTTTTGAACTTCTTTGGCAAAAGAATCTTACCCTTGACCTGCTGAATATGCAAATATACCACACCCCCCACTGATTATCAACCAATCAGATTTCTTGATGCAAATCACTGCAACAAATTCATAAACTGAATGACAAACAATGAAGATCCTGATCAGATGGCTTCTTCAGAAGCCATCTGATCTGGATCTACATTGTTTGAAAGCTAAGACATTTTGTTTGTTCGATTTGAGGTTTAACGTCCCCGTCAACACTGTAAAGGTCATTTTGGAGACGTTGCTTCCAATTTTGTGGGACTTTTACCCGACATTGAGATGAAATGACATCTCAAGCCCTGTCGCCCAATGAAACCAACAGGGTTTATTAGCATGGACGGTCCGCCTCGCACCGCGGTTCCTGGACAGGCTTAGATGCTCTAAGCGGTTTACCAGTACTAGTGTGCGGGCCGGATTCAGCTCTGCGTGGAAGCATCATGCAACCCATATATTTCTTCATGCCCTTATGGGCGGGGGCTAAAAAACTAAGACATATCCGGGTTCAGCAGGACAAGGGTTAAAATACATAAACAAAAGTAAAAAAAAAAAAATCTACAACTTAGACCATGCAGGAAATATATTCATCATGTGACTTGAGGAGATCATGCAGGAAACTATTCCTTAAGCGAGCTAACATTGATTTGTTTGATTTGTTTTGTTTGATTTGAGGTTTAATGTCCCCGTCAGCACTATTTAGGTCATTTTGGAGACGTTGCTTCCAATTTTTGTGGGACTTTTACCTGACACTGAGATGAAATGACATCCCAGGCCCTACCGCCCATAGAAACCGCAAGGGTTTAAGGAGCGGTCCGACTTGCATCACTTTTCCTGAGCAGGCTTAGACCTAAGCGGTTAACCAGTATTCAAGTTCGGTCGGTTTCAGCTCTGCGTGGAAGCACCGTGCAGCCCATTTTTTTCTCCAAGCCCCTATGGGCGGGGGCTGAGAAACATTTGTTGAAACATTGTATGTTTATGGCCATGTCTATATGGTCAAAATTTTGTCAAATTCAACTCTGATTTCCACAAAGTTTTGACCATATGGACACAAATTCAACACTGTTTCACAATATGGACAGGCTATCCAACACATTTTCATCAAAATGGACAATTTTGATATGTTTGGATAGCTTCATTCAATTTGAGGGTGTCCAATTCAAGAAAGCCTGACCATGAGGTCACCATCTAATACAGGGTCAATCAGAATCTCAACTGGAGCTAGGTTTGACAATGCTGAAAGCACAACTACTTGTATTAACCCACTGTATTCTAGTGGACTCTTCCATTGCTATATACTGGCCAAGTCCATTTGTCATATAAGGGTCGGAAGGCCTTTTTCTTCATTCTTTTTCTATTTTTGACAGAAAATTCTGTTAGCAAATAGTGCAGGCCCTGATAAGATGCCGCAGATCTGGACCTGCACTTTTTGCCAAGGTAACCCCTTCAGGGGTTTCCCTGCATGCAATGGGTATAAGGAACAGTGGGGGTGGTCTCAAACAACTTCATATTCATGCATCACAAAACATGCCCGCAGATACAATATTAATATCTTCTAAAATGCCAATCACAACAATGGTCGTCTGCTTTGTCGTCTGCTGCAACTTTAAAAGTCATTTTCTGCAAACAGCGTGGACCCAGATCAGACTGCTCCTCTAGGAGCAGTCTGATCAGGGGCCACAGTGTTTGCCTGTATGCAAAAATATACTTGCAAAGTTTGTTAGAAGATGAAGCAGACGACATAAACAGACGGCATTTTCAGAAGCAGTTTTTCATGTCATCCTAAGGAATATAACATTCACACTATCTAATTGAAATCAAGCAATCGCCAGTACAATTGAGCTTCAAAAAAAAAACAAAAAAACTTTGGACCATGAAAATAAGTTTGAGATTGGGGTAGTTTGAGCTACTGAGGGTTAATCGTAGCTCCAGGTCAGCAGGCATATTATGGGGATCCTTTTCAATCTTCTAAAACATAAAGGCATGTACTGTGTACCTTTTTTAGGGGGGTGGGGGAGGGAGGTTGACTCTCTTAAAATTTCTATCCTCCTCTTAAAGGTGCATTATTGAGCTATCTGGAAAAAAAGTTTCCGAAAATAAAATACATATAGCCGGTATTTTTCTTTAAAACAATACAAATGAATGCATTTTATGCAAAAATTCGAACAATTGCGATGACAGGTAAACGAGTTTGAGAGGGATTCCTTAACTAGGTTTCGAATACTCGTTAGATCTATTTTTAGTTCGTGACAAAAATAGAATCCCCATATATGATGTTATGCGACGTTCATTTTTGGCCTTGTTTTCTTAGGCCATGCCTGAATCGGAAAAAATATGACCTTATACCATGCCATAAGTAGCGACACTCAAGAGACGATACTGTCGCTATGTATGTGTAAAGTGACAGATTTATTTTTATAACAGAAATTCCGAACACATGTTCAGAGCGAAGGGTAAACACGAATGTAAACGACCATTTTCACAAAGTTCTGAAGCTGTATTTGGCTCCAAAAGTGTACACATGACAAAGGAGTATGCATTGAAGATAAAAACCAGAAAAATTTTTTTGAGAGCCGGTAGCTCAATAATGCACCTTTAAACAGCAGTTATACAGGGAAATACCCAAACCAAAATAGAAGCCAGTGAGTGACAAAAAGTACATTAGATTCCTCTTTTAACCCATAAAATGGCAATCACAACAATTGTCGTCTGTTTTGTCATCTGCCAGTTACTTTAAAAGTCATTTTGGCAAACAGTGTGAACCCAGATCAGACTGCTCCTCATGTATGCAAAAAAATTTTTTAAAAAAGTTGAAAGAAAATTCAGCAGGGGACATAAGCAGACAACATTTTTATATGTAGTTTTTTCTCGGAATATTACGGGTTAACCCTTACCATACTGAATATTTCAATTTGCTTTTCTCCTCTCTCATCATCATCATCATCATTAGATTTTTTATTAACATGCAGGTACAGGGGCAACGTCCACATATTTAGCCATTTATGTTGCAAGATTTCATTTTTTATCACAGATTTGGAAGCAGAATGGAAAACGGTATCTGAGAAGCCAGCTGATCTAGATTTATACTGTTTTCAAAAAGAATATATCCACGGTTCGCATAGTTAGTGTTAATTCTTATCTTGCTGTTCACGACAACCCCTATCTTTGGAAACAGTGTAGATCCAGATCAGATGGCTTCTGAAGAAGCCATCTGATCAGGATCTACACTGTTTGACATTCAGTTTATGGATTTGTAAGAATAAATTACATCAAGTAATCTGATTGGTTCTAAGTCAGAAATGGGTGTGGCTAAACTGAATATTCAGCAAGAGAAGGGTTAAGAACAGCTAAACTCTAGTCTAATTCTTCTGTCATGAACATAAGAAGTTTCAGTTTTTCCTTTTGTTTTCTACTTCCATTGCTGTCTACACCCAGTTTTTTTTGTGTTTGATTTCAGGTTTAACGTCCCCGTCTACATTGTAAAGGTAATTTTGGAGACGTTGCTTCCAATTTTGTGGGACTTTTAACCAACATTGAGATGAAATGACATCTCAAGCCCTGCCACCCAATGAAACAAATAGGGTTTATAAGCATGGACGGGCCGACTCGCACAGCTTTGCCTGGGTAGGCTTAGATCTTCTAAGCGGTTTACCGGTACTCATGTGCAGGTCGGTTTCAGCTCTGCATGGAAGCATCATGCAGCCCATATATTTCTTCAAGCCCCGATGGGCGGGGGCCGATCTACACCCAGAATCCAACCACATTTTGGACTGTCCGAAAGTGGACTTAAACAATTCGGGGTCTGAATAAAGGACTTGTACTGTTTATCAAACAGCCTAACCAACCCACATACAGCAAAGTACCGCAAAAATCAGAAGCTGCAACCAAATGGTTAATACTAGGCCGAACGTTCAGTACGCGAAAACTGGAGAACCCAGAGAAAAAACACCTGACCTTCAGTTGCTTCAGTAGCAAATTAACTATTAAGCAAGATCTCACATATAACCACATGCATTCAGCCATCTCCCTGCCCTTATACCCCTCATACACCAATGAAAGTAAAGTATATAGGAAAAGTTCAATGCAGAAAATAACAGGAAGAGAATTTAACCCATTTCATATGGAAAACTCTAAAATTTGACATTGGCAAACAGTGTAGGCCCTGATCAGATGCTGCAGAATGCAGCATCTGATCAAGGCCTTCACTGTTTGCAAGAAGTTCAGTCATTTTTCAAAATGAACTTCTGAATGTAAATCAGCTTGAAATCCCTAGAGTTCGAAATGGAACCGTGCTTTAATAGACTCCATTCAGTACAAATGGGTTGAAGTTCAAGTTTTGTAGGACCGAAAATCGGTATTTTCAATCAAGCAAAATTAGCCTTTCACTTGGCGATGGGCCAAAAAAGGTTCTTTATTTTTCATGAGATTGACAATTAAACAAACTGGAACACATGAAAAAGGGCCCTTATCATAAATGAGTAACATCCATAGTTCAGACAATGCCTCGTATAAAGAGCAGAGATCTGGTGTAAGATCTACAGGATCCTACATGGGTGGTCATTTCCTATGAAACTGATGGAACGAGTCTCTGACAAATAAATGACAAGGCATCACGAAAACATGCCTGTATAATTTTGAACCCCACTTTTATATAGTAAAACTGGAGTTTACAGGGGTATACCTTATTTTTTTCATTTCTGCTCTAAAATAAAGATTGTGGGTACTCGTTAGAACTGCCTCCTTGAGGAGGCTCTAACAATACCCACAATCTATATTTTGACGAGGCGGTTCTAACGAGTACCCACAATCTATATTTTGAGCAGAAATAAGAAAAATATCACAATTTTTAATCTTAAAATTTTCATTTTTTTCGGCAATAAAGGTTACAATGTATTTGTATAGGCGTGTTTTCGTAATGGGTCAGATTCTGTTTATCATATAACAATTTTAAATAAGATTTTTTTGGGCCAAAGAAGTTCAAAAGTACCTCAGTAGAAAACATAGGGTTGTCACAGACTGTGTCACAATGTTACCTTGTATTATTCCATGTGAGGTCATATCTTTATTATGACATGTCCTTATCTACTTAACCCTTTTTATACCAAATGGAATCTTCCTCCTTATATATAGAGCAGGAGTTCATTTCAAAATTTAGGGGTGTCAGGTTGTGTTTTCTTCAAAATTAATTTGGAAAATGGCTGAACATTTTGCAAACAGTGCAGGCCCAGATCAGACGCTGCGTTCTGGAGCACCTGATCTGGGCCTGCACTGTCTGCCAGGTTACCTGTTTTGGGTTTTCCAGTACAATATGAGTTAAAAACAGTGAAGTTCTAAGATGAAGCATAATTTTGCTCAATGCATGAGGATGAAATCTGTCCTGCTTAAAAATCTAAAAGTTTGATTTAAATCTAAAATTTTTGAGCAGGACAATATCATTTTCTGCTGGTCCGATCAGGAAAATTACCTCAATTTTCTTTTGTATTTTAACAATTATATGAGAAATTCAACTTATGCTCAATCAAGGTGAACATGAAAACAGTTCCATAACATCAGGTCTGGACAACAAGACGCTACTCATATACAGCAATGGGAACAATGATTCCATATGATTCTTGTCTAAAGAAAATGAGCCAATACCTGACAAAACCTCAAAAAATATCTGTGCAACCATCAAAGACTCATATCAGCCTGTGCATCCACCCAATATATCAAAGGTTTTTGTTTAGCTCATTTTTGGGTTTGCCTGTCTGTTGTATTAAAGATCTCATGGGATCAGCAATGACTCAGATCAGACTGTTTGGATGCGCAGGCTGCTCTTTGTCGTTCTGTCATACACTGATACAAATGTGACTTAACATATGTGCACTCAGTAAAGACCCAGATCAACCTACTCAGTCAGAACACACCTACAAAGCAAAAATGGTGTTCATTATTCAATCATTTATCCCTTTTTGTACCAAATGGAATCTTCCTCCTTATATATAGCAGGAGTACATTTCAAACTTTAGAGGTGTAAGGTTGTGTTTTCTTCAAAATTTATTTGGAAAATAGCATAACCTTTTGCAAACAGTGTAGGCCCTGATCAGAGGCCATATTCTGCAGCACCTGATCTGGGCCTGCACTGTTTGCCTGGGTACCCAGTACAAAATGGGTTAAGGTTGTTTTTTCTATATAATCTATACACTGTTTTGCATTTTCTATACCAGCAATACATTTTTGGGATAAGACTATGAAAATGTACAGATTATCTAGAGAAATGACAACATATGGTCATTTTTTTTTTTTATAAAATCAATACATTTTTTGGGATCCATCTTGAAACAGTGTATTTTTGGGATCCATCCTGAAACAGTGTTAAATCCAAAACCATGTTATAATGAACCATGTTATAAAAATGTATATGTTTAATGTAAAGCCCTGCAAACTCTGGTCAGACTGTGAATGCACAGGCTAATCTGAAGCTTTGCTGTATGCACATCTAAAGACAAAGTTTCCCGTGCTCCGGCTCATACAGTAGAACTTCAATGCCTCGGACACCCATGGCTGAACTTTTACCATGGCCGAGTCGAATCCGTTCTTGAGTCCCTAGGGAAATCCTCCACATAAGTAATAGCGGGATATAACTTAGGAGATTTTCGTCTTTTATCTTGCAAATGTATGCTGTGTGTACTCATTAGAATCGCCTCGATGAGGCGATTCTAATGAGTACACACAGCATACATTTTCATTATAGAACACCAAAAAGATGTCCAGAGGTATATCGTTATGCCTCCTGGCAGTAACCCTCATTAGCTCAAACTACCCCTGTCTCGAACAGATTTCCGAGCTCCCATTGAAATTCGACTGTATATGGTAAGAACCCATTTTTGTGATGTGCTCTAAATAGCATCAACATAGCATTACCTTTATCCCTACTATTCGACTTATCTCACCAAATGAATACTCTTTATTCTCCTTGCCGATCTGTTTACGTATATGGGCAGAAAACAGAAGAAAACCACTCGGCAGCCTTTTACCATGACGCCCCTAAAAATCACGGAAATCATGCAAAAATAAATGTAAAAATAAGCAAAATAAACCATGCACATGCCCACTATATATAAAAAGAGCCCAACATATCTTGTATCTCGCCCACTCCCCTCTTTTCAAAGTTTTTCCAAAATTATATCAGTTTAAAATTATCAAACCTGACATTAACTTTTATCTTGCTGTTCACGACTACCCTATCTTTGCAAAACAGTGCAGATCCAGATCAGATGGCTTCTGAAGAAGCCATCTGATCAGGATCTACACTGTTTGGCATTCAGTTTATGAATTTGTAGCAATAAATTACATCAAGTAATTTGATTGGTTGATAGACATAAATGGGTGTGGCTTAAATGAATATTCAGCAAGATAAGGGTTAAGAAAACCACATCTATCCAAATACATTCAATTTGTTAATTTTACCACAGAAAAAAAAAAACACGAAAATTTTAAGATGAAAAATTGTGATATATTTCTTATTTCTGCTCAAAATATAAATCAAGGTGGTTCTAACGAGTTCCCACAATCTATATTTTAGAGCAGAAATAAAAAAAATAAGGTTTACCCCTGTAAATCCCAGTTTTACTGCATAAAAGTGGGGTTCAAGGGGTCAGAATAATATAGGCGTGTTTTCGTGACGATGAGAAAAAATTATGTTTTTCAAGTTGAATTCCTTATGCCTTAAGGAGGATTGATATACATTCAGGGGAGGCAATTCTTATGAAAATATTTTTGCACCCATATCAATAGGGGTCTGTCCACTCTTAACCCTTATCCTGCTGAACACCAGTGTAGATCCAGATCAGATGCCATCTAATCAAGAATGTTTGTCACTCACATTCGCTAACACACCCGTGCTACATAGTTCATTTTTCACATCTCCAAAATGGCTACTTTTCGGATGAAAATCCATGACTTTTTTCTTATTTATACTGCAAACATAGGTTGTGGGTGCTCATTGGAACCGCCTCATTTAGGCGGTTCTAACGAGTACCCACAACCTATGTCTTGGAGTAAAAATAAGAAAAATAATGTTTACCCCCGTAAACCCCATTTTCTCTATACAAAGTGGGGTGTAAGGGGGTGTTCATTTCACGGACTTGTTCACGTGATGAGTTCAAAAATTGAGCAAATACATTATATCAAGTAAGCTGATTGCTTGATAGTCGGAAATGAGTGCAGCTTAATTAACTTATTCAGCAGGATAAGGGTTAAAAGGAAGAATTTGCTTCCAATGAACAAAGGTAAGGCAGTTTAACCCATTGTATACTAGTGGACTCTTCCATTGCTGTATGTTGGACAAGTCCATTTGTTATATAAGGGGTGTCAGGCTTATTTTTTTTTTTTTCGTTTTCATTCTATTTTTGATGGAAAATTCTGTTAGCAAATAGTGTAGGCCCTGATCAGACTCCACATTCTGTGGTGTCTGATCTGGGCCTGCACTGTTTGCAAGGTACCCCTTTAGGGGTTTCCTGCATGCAATGGGTTAAAAAAGTACCAACAAGCTATTAATCAATGTGTTTTAATGAAGAAATAAAAATAGTACTTATTTCTTGTTAGAAACATGTTGTGGGTACTTGTTGGAATCGCCTCTTTGAGGCAATTCTTACAAGTCTGTTCTGTTTGTTTGAATTGAGGTTTTACGTACCCATGAACACTATATAGGTCATTTTAGAGACATTCCTTCCAATTCCTTGGGACTTTTACCTGACACTGAGATGAAATGACATCTCAATCTCTTCCATCCAATGAAACCAATAAGGTTTATATGCACGGACAGTCCAACTCTCACCACTTTGCCTGGGCAGGCTTAGACCTTCTAAGTGGTTTACCAGTTCTCATGTGGGGTTGGTTACACCTCTGGGTGGAGGCATCATGCAGCCCAGTCTATTTCTCCAAGCCCCGATGGGCGAGGGCGTAATTTCTGTGAGGAGATTCTAACAAGTATCCAGACATGTTTTAATGGAGAAAAAAAATATATCCTCAATCCTCCTTATGCGGAGTTCTATTTCTATTCTGTCACTGTTGCTCTTAAAAGACCAATTTTGCAAACAACATGCACGCATCACTTCAAGATATGTTGGACTCGGGTCATATCAAGTTACAACGAAAAAATAAGAGACTATTCACGAAGACGACATCCAGTACAGTACCTTGTTACCAACTAATCGGCTAATGTCTCCGAAATTACATTCAGGATTTTCGTGCTGAACAGTTTTGCGGACTTCACCGGAGAACACAATGTATCCGCTAATTTGTGTCCGCTTACCCGTCTGCTTTGCCTAAAATCAAGTTTTTACATAAGTATCTACAGAAAATTATTCCTAACGAGATAAAAATAATCAATTCAACTAAGCATGAAATGATAGTACTCTGATCACAAATATTGAAAATTTTAACACAATAAAATTCCGCTATTAAAACCACCTAAAATTAAGACTAATTCTGCTTTAAAAAGCTTATCTAGAAGGGTGCAGTTATTCTTTCTTTGCGTTTTCTGCACACAATGTCCTCTTGACAGGGACCACCTATGGGGCTGTTCAAAAGTGGTCTTAAAGACCACTTTTGAACAGTCCCAAAGGTGGTCTTAATATAGGAATTTTACTGTATATTAAAATATCAAACTGATCTGAACACATAAATATCCCTGGTATTATGTGACACTATTTCCGATGAGTGCCAATGCTTGTTCAGTTCATCTGTTTGTTTGTTTTTATTGCAGTTTAACTGCCCAGTCAATACTATTTAGGTCATTTTTGAGCCAGTCAGTTTACCTTTCCACACTTTTCCTGGGCAAGCTCATACCTAAGCTGTTAACCAGTACAATGCACATTTTTTGCCAGAAACTGACGACTGCCCTTCTTGAATCAGCAGAAGGGAGAAAATGACCGAAGAAAAGATTTCATAATCAATATCCACGAAAGAATGTTGCCAAACCCAGCAGGTATCGAAACGACATCCTCCTGATCACCAGTCAATCAAACATCTGACAGCTACCGAGGCCAGCTCAGTTCAACTGAGCTTAGCTACAACAGAGTTCTAATAACACACCCAATGAGTTCACGATGTCTTTCTTGTATCTGACAAAGACATTTTCTCATAAAAAAAACTGATCGATTCCTTATTTCTGCTTCAAAAATGAGCAATGAGGTAGCTTTATAGAGTACCCACAAACAGGGCCCCGAGCTTATAAAACGTTTTTCATGCTCAACCCAGTCGAGCATGAAATTTGTAATGCTCATAACTATTAAAATACATAGCTCATATCAGCACAGAATTTCATTTATCCTGCTAATAAATTTTAAAATGCCCACATTTGTTGGCATTTTAAAATTTATGAGCAGGATAAATTTCATGCTAAAATGAGTTGAGCATGAAAACAAGTTTCATAACCTTGGGGCCTGGGCTTGAAATTTTTTTTCGAAATTTCACTCATCCAGAATGATTAAGGGCATGTAGATTTTGGTAAAGTTCATTGAGACTAAACACAACATCACGAAAACACCCTATTTAATTCTGACCCCCTTAAACCCCACATTCATATAGTAAAACTGGGGTTAAGAGGGGAAAACCTTATTTTTCTTATTTCTGCTCTAAAATAAAGATTGTGGGTACCCGTTAGAACCGCCTCCGTATTTTGAGCAGAAATAAGAAAAATATCATATTTTTTCATCTTCAAATTTTCGTTTTTTTTTGGCGTTAAAATGTGCAATATATGTGTATAGGCGTGTTTTCGTAATGTATTTCCTGCACAGCAGATAAGGAAATCCATGGTTTTAGCCTAGGACAGAAATTCTGTTCTTACACTGGTGTTCTTTCCCAGGCAAACTACATAAGTGCGAAAAATAGAATGTTAAAGTAAAATGAAAATTTTGGGTGGTGTTATGCAAGAAAAAAGATCTTATATGGTGTTCTGTTGTAGATGGGCTTTTCCAACCCTTGGGATGACTGTGCTGAGCAGAACTGAGGCATAGGGGCATTTCCAACCCTCAGGATGACCGTGCTGTGCAGAACTGAGGTGTAGGGGCGTTTCCAACCCTCAGGATGAGCAGAACCGAGGCGTAGGGGCGTTTCCAACCCTCAGGATGACCATGATGAGCAGAACTGAGGTGAAGGGGAGGGTTGGAAACGCTCATCTACAACAGAACCTGATATCAGATTCAATATTCTCCAGCATGTGGCACTCACCATTGTGAGTGGATGACTGAATTTTTCTAGTCCTGCACAACCCTAGTAAATCCAATTTTTCCTTATTTGAAGTTGGGTTTACTGGGGGATTCATCTATGCAGACTTGTTAAGATTGATTGATTTGATTGATTGATTTGAGGTTTGACATCCCCATCAACACTAGTTAGTTCATTTTGGAGACGTTGCTTCCAGTTTTGTGGGACTTTTACCCAACATTGAGATGAAATGACATCTCAATCCCTGCCGCCCAAAAGAAACCAATAGGGTCTATAGGCACGCACCACTTTGCATGGGTAGGCTTAGACCTTCTAAGCTGTTTACCAGTACTCAAGTGCGGTCGGTTTCAGCTCTGCATGGAAGCATCATACAGCCTAATCTATTTCTCTAAGCCCCAATGGGTGGGTGCCAACAGACTTGTTAAGATGATGTGGTTTTGTTTGTTTGTTTGATTTGAGGTTTAACGTCCCCGTCAACACTGTAAAGGTAATTTTGGAGACGTTCTTTCCAATTTTGTGGGACTTTTACCCGACCTTGAGATGAAATGACATCTCAAGCCCTGTCGCCCAATGAAACCAATAGGGTTTAATAGCTTGGACGGTCCACCTCATACCGCGGTTCCTGGACAGGTTTAGATCCTCTAAGGGGTTTACCAGTACTAGTGTGCGGGCCGGATTCAGCTCTGCGTGGAAGCAGCATGCAGCCCATATATTTCTTCAAGCCCCTATGGGGGGGGGGCTGAGATGATGGGGTTAATACACAAATTTCAACATCTCGTATGTCAATGACAGCAGGGCAACATGTGATAAAGTACATATGATCAATATGATCATGATGTGTATGTATGTGGGTGCATTTCTGTAACTGTTTCAACTTTTTATTTAAGAAATAGATCAGCTCTAGCTGTGATTTGTTGAGTAATAAATCACAGTTTGGAGGTCAGTTGTAGACAAATCACGAACGCGTAGCGCACGTGATTTGTCTACTTACAACTGACCTCCAAACTGTGATTTATAACTCAAATCACTGGCTAGGGCTGATCTATTTCCATTCTATCAGGCTGAAAATCAGCAATAATGTTGTTGTTTCCTTCAAAATCTCACAACTGTTTGCCATTGTTAGAAGAAATCCCGCTAAAATTATCAACTGAAACACATGCATTTATATCCTTTCTAACGTTTTCGATGCATTAAAATGACGTTACACCATCAAAACGTCAAGGAAATCGACTGGTGACGTCATATTTCTATTGCCTATATAGGCACACTGTGTTACAATTATTATCAATACATAGGCTTTAAAACTTAGTATTCATAGGCAGTTATTAGAATGCAAAAAGTTAAGCTAATTTTTACCCTTTTTGTAGTTTTCTCCGGCACGACTGGCGTTTCCTCAACTGAGGTATTAAGAGTATCAAATGATGCTTCCAGAAGAGTATCCCTAGACTCTTCTCCGTCGTACAGGGAATCCTCAGACGCCTTGGCAAGAAGTGGTGACGGTTCCTGTTGAAAGACAAACAGAAATACTGAAATCAATACAAAACTAGAAATGTGTCAATACAACACAAATGCCCCCGCCCAGGGGCCTACCTCCCCCTCCCCCGCAAAAAAAAAATGACATATTACAATAATACCTGTCCTTAGGTCATTGGCATAAATTGGTGTATGGCTGATTAAACCTTGAAAAAATAACTATCAACATACCAAATAGGAACTCAATCCATCAAATGGTTTGGAAAATATAGGCCTTTACAAACGTTAACATTAAACATTTCTAAGTCTGCAACCTTGACCTTAAGGTCATGGGCAGGGGCGGGGTTATGGCTGAATGAAACTTTTGACCTGCATCAATCATCATTCCAAATATGTAGCAAATCCATCACATGGTTCAGGAAATATGGACTCTCAAAAAATATAATATAAAACTAGAGCGATGACAAAGTTTTTCTAAAAATAACCACAGTGACCTTGACCTTGAGGCCATGACCTTGAAAGGAGTACTCGCTCGAGATATTTTTACAAGGAACATTTGTGTGAAGTTATATTGAAATCAGTGAAGAAATATAGGCGCTAGAGCGATAACAAAGTTTTTCTAAAAATAGCCACAGTGACCTTGACCTTGAAAGTGGAACTCGCTAGAGATATTGTCATAAGGAACATTTGTATGAAGTTATATTGAAATCAGTGAAGAAATGTAGGCACTAGAGCGATGACAAAGTTTTTCTAAAAATAGACATAGTGACCTTGACCTTGAAAGTCAGAATGGCTCAAGATATTGTCATAAGGAACATTTGTGTGAAGTTATATTGAAATTGGTCAAGAAATGTAAACGCTAGAGCGATGACAAAGTTTTTTTAAAAATAGCCACAGTGACCTTGACTTTGAGGCCATGACCTTGAAAGTCGAACACGTTCGAGATATTTTTATAAGGAACATTTGTGTGAAGTTATATTGAAATTGGTGAAGAAATGTAGGCGCTAGAGCGATGACAAAATTTTATGTCAAAATAGCCACAGTGACCTTGACGTTGAGGTGATGACCTTGAAAGTCGAACTCGCTCAAGATATTGTGATAAGGAAGATTTGTGTGAAGTTATATTGAAATTGGTGAAGAAATGTAGGCGCTAGAGCGATGACAAAGTTTTCCTAAAAAAAATAGCCACAGTGACCTTGACCTTGAGGTCATGACCTTGAAAGTCGAACTTGCACATGATATTTGTATAAGGAACATTTGTGTGGAGTTATATTGAAATTGGTGGTACAAATACCTTAAGCAAAGTCTTAAACATTAAAAATTTTCTAAGTCTGTGACCTTGACCTTGAGGTCATGGGTATGGGTGGGGGTATTGCTGAATAAAGCATTGGACCTATATGTATCATCATACCCAATATGAATCAAATTCATTACACGGTTTGGAAAATATGAGCTGAAGTTCTACCTGGTACAAATACCTTAACCTTTGGCTTAAACGTTAGAAATTTCTAAGTTCGTGACCTTGACCTTGAGGTCATGGGTATGGGTGGGGGTATTGCTGAATAAAAGTTTGGACCTATATCTATCATCATACAAAATATTAACCAAATCTATTGTATGGTTTGGAAAATATGAGCTCAAGTTCTACCTTGTACAAAAACCTTAACCTGAGTCTAACAGGATTACGTACGTATGTACGTACGTACGTACGTACACACTTTCCTACGTTCGGAAACCGTACCCACGGACGCACGTACGGAAAACCGAAAAACTCTATGCCCCCGGCATCATCCGATGCGGGGGCATAAAAAATCTTCTCTTCAAGCACTACGGAAAATTACAGAGCAGATAATCAAAATTTTCCGCTTACCATAAAAATCCAAAAAATTGGGACACCTTGAGGCCTTGCTGCAATGCTCCTAAAATTTTAACAAATTTATTTCATGATCAAGCAAGGAGTACAAAAGCGCCAGACGGAATGGCAAACAGTGTAGATCCTGATCAGACTGCTCCTTCAGGAGCAGTCTGATCTGGTCTGCACTGTTTGCTTAGGCCTGTCTGTCCCAATACTTAGGATCATTACAGTATTTTTATGAACATGCTTTAAATCCCTCACCCCGTATAGGCTCCACATGTAATTTTGTTTTGATTGGCCCCAGTTTCTGTGGACAATTCATCTGAAAATGTTGATGATGCCTACAATGACACTGATGACCACAGGCCACTGTCTATCCTATCGGAAACTTTGGCTCTGGATGGCTAAAAACTGCTTTAACCCTTAAGAAGCTGAGAAAAACTACATCTGAAAATGTCGTCTGCTAATGTCGTCTGCTGAATCTTCTTGTAAACTTTTTAAAAATATTTTTGGACAATGGCAAATAGTGTGGGCCCAGATCAGACTGCTCCTACAGGAGCAGTATGATCTGGGTCCACACTGTTTGCAAAAAAAAATGACTTTTAAGGTAACTGGCAGACGGCAAAGCAGACAACAATTGTCGTGGTTGGGTTATGAGTTAAGGCAAACATCCTGTGTTCTTGCTACCAACCTGTGATGACCTGTTCGGGGCTGAACTGTGCTGAGCTGAACTTATCTGAATATGAACAGCCTTGATGAGACTGTCCTACCACTGTTTTTGGCCCAGTTGTTCAAAATCTTCAGCTTAGCAAACTTGTTAGTGGCCAAAACAAGGTCAACTGGTCAAGCAAGTACAAAATGGTTTTTGCAGCTTTACAAATCATTAGAGATAATTCTTATAACTGACTGACTGATACTAGTTTTTAAGGGAACCAGGTGCTAAAAGCACACAGGGGCTACCCCATTCTTTTAACAAGAAATCTTCAGATGGCAGTGTCACTAGAGCTGCCACAAATGACAAAAGAAAAGAAATAGATGAACAAGCTACCATATTTACCCTAAATATTCACACACCTCAACTCCTTACCATATTGGTTCTAAAATTTTAATAAGTATGCTTTTCTACCAGATGTTGTGTCTAAAAATAGATGCATGAATGGCAAACAGTGTAGACCCTGATGAGATGCCGCAGGATGCGGCATCTCATCTGGGTCTACACTGTTTGTTCAGGCCTGCCTGTCCGAATACATAGGGTGAATACGGTAATAGAAATTCCGACCCCTTTGTTGTATCTGCTTATTAAAATTTTGTTTGTCTGGTTTTTAACAGCCCAGTCAATCCAGTTGGTCAGTTGGCCTAACAATGCTTTCCTTAAGCAAGCTTATGCACAAGCAGTTAACCAGTACAGTGGGCTTGAACATTTGGGTTGACGCAAATGTTGACAAAACTGATAAACGGACGGAAAACTAAACTTCTGGAGAGCACCATGCAGGCATGAAAAAAAGCTTTGCAGACATGGCAGAGATGCCAAACATTAATAACAAACATGATTTCTGATGATGACGGTTTCTGATTGTTGCAGCCCTTTCAACATTATCTAAGTCATAATGAGTACTCAGCAGAGTGACTGTGGAAAGCACTGTGCAATGGAACTTTCTGGGCCCAGCTGTTCAAAGCATCGTTAGCTTAACAAACTAGTTAGTGGTTATGTGTGTGAATTCGGGTGTAACGTCGCTTTCAATAATTTTTCAGTCATATCACGACCACTAGTTAGTGGTTAAAACTCTAAATGTTCCTGTAAGCAAAATACCTAAAAGTGGTATTTTTGCTGAAAAAATGTGAGCAGCTTTTGCGTACTAGTACATTTGCCATATTAAATGCTCAAAGTTGTAATGATACATTAATTAACGATATTGTTAGTTTTGAACAACCGGCCCCTGAACACCATATCGGACTGAGAAGAATTCTGTTTTCAATAGGATCAATCTAGGCTGCTTTCTTATTAAGCAGTGAACTGCTATAAAAGCTACATTGACTCCAGGATGACATTGTGTAGGAAGGAAATTACTGACACAAACGTTAATAAGCAATGACAAGCCATTATTACCAACTAACTAACTGCATTATGTTGCTGAGAAAGCATCAAGCGTTTCACATTTTTTATCTCTTATCGTGTTTATATATAAGGGTGTTTACACATAAAGGTACTCTTGATTACAAAATATACTGTAGAATACGGCTATTCCTTAAAATCATTAAAAAAGGAAAAAAAAACAACTTCAGTTTCAATTTATTCAGTACCAAGAATAACTAGAGCTGCCGCCTAACGGGCGCCAATTATACCCCCGCATCCTCAAGGTCAACGTAAAGGTCAAGGTCAGGTTTGTGTATATCAATCTTAAGTACTAGTGGCAAGGTGTGTGGTGTGTGAATATTAAAGAAATCGGTCAAAGAATAAGGAAGTTATGAGCAATGTTAAAGTTTTTTGTAACGGACCGACGACAGACGACGACGACAGACGACAAGCTGACTCCTATATACCCCCTTCAAACTTCGTTTGCGGGGGTATAATAATAATTATCCCTATTTCTTGCTAAAAACATATGTTATGGGTTTTGTTTGTTTGTTTGATTTGAGGTTTAACATCTACGTCAACACAGTATACATCATTTTGGAGACTTTGCTTCCAATTTTGTGGGACTTTTACCCGACACTGATATGAAATGACATCTCAAGCCCTGTCGCCCAATGAAACCAATAGGGTTTATTAGCATGGACGGGCCGGCTCACACCACGGTTTCTGGACAGGCTTAGATCCTCTAAGCGGTTTACCAGTACTAGTGTGCGGACGGTTTCAGCTCTGCGTGGAAGCATCATGCAGCCCATATATTTCTTCAAGCCCCGATGAGCGGGGGCGGTCATATGTTATGGGTACTGAGGTGATACATCAGTCTAATAAAACCCACAATATATGTTTTTGAGGAACAAATAAGAAGAAAAATTATCCCCACTCTATTCCTTTTACTATCTGTTAACCCTTGACCTGCTGAATATTAAAATATGCCACACCCACTACTGATTATCAACCAATCAGATTACTTGATGCAAATTATTGGAACAAATTCACAATCTGAATGACAAACAATGTAGATCCTGATCAGATGGCTTTCTTGAAAGAAAAAGACATATCCGGGTCAAAAGCTACAGTTTTCAGTAAGCACTAAATGAAATACTTGTTCTAGATTTCTGACTTTTTTTTAAAGCTTTGGTGACTTTTTTATGCATACCCCACTTTCTGTAAGGACGCATTACACTTGCGCCATTTTTGACAATTTGCCCAGTTACAACTGCATAATTTTTCGTAATACAACTGTGCATAATTTCAAATACCCAATTATCAGCAAGTCCATAGACCATGGCCCTTATAACTTGCATGATGGAAAACAATGGTAAGAAATGGTAATGAAATCGAACATGACCTAATGAACAAGTACAGCATAACCTCGTTATAACATGTTTCATTATACACCATAACCTCTTTATAACACTATTAATGGGGTCCAAAGCAGAAATCATGTTAGTTAAACATCTGTGTTATATCCAAACAAAAATGTATAGATTATATGGAAAAATGACCATTGTATGGTCATTTTTTTATATAATCTATACATTTTTGAGATCCAACTCGAAGCCGTGTTACATCCAAAACAGTGTTACAATGAACAATGTTATAATGAAATTGTGGTTTAATGCAATTTTGAATATAACAGTTGAAGGATGGATCACAAAAATAAAAAGATTAAATAGATAAATGAATGTAAATGGTTAATTTTCTATAAAATACAGTAAAATTCTTATATTAAGACCACCTTTGAACAGTTCCAAAGGTGGTCCTTTACAAGTGGCCTTGAGTGTAGAAAATATAAAGAAAGAACAGCTGAAACAATACAAATACACTTTTAACCCTTATCTTGCTGCATAATTAATTTAGCCACACCCATTTCTTACTTTGAACCAATCAAATTACTTGATGTAATTTTTTCCTATAAATTAACAAACTGGGTGTCAAACAGTGCAGATCCTGATCAGATGGCTTCTTTAGAAACCATCTGATCTGGATCTTCACTGTTTGCAAAGTAGGGGTTGTCATATTCAGCAGGATAAGGGTTAAAAGCAGAATTAGTCCTAATTTTAGTTGGTCTAAATAGCGGAATTTTACTGTACATGTATATAAATTTTTGTTTGGATATAACACAAATGTTTAACTAACACAGATTTTGCTGTGGATCCGCTCAGCAGTCATGTTATAAAGAGGTTGTGGTGTACGGCTGGTGCAAGCTGGCATGTGAAGTCAGGAAAGACTCAGCCTGAATGGAGTGCTGGCCGTAAAAAGTCTCCCTGCCCTTCATCACAGTGTTGTTTATATTTTCTTGTCCTTTGGGATCATTGATTCCATTGTGTTAATTTGAAAATATCTGAGGGTCACTGATGAGGGCAAATTGGCCGAAAACAGCCAGTCTGACCCAAACAAACTCATACACTCTATACTTTTCAGTTTTTACGATGTATTTCTTGTTTCCAAAAGATGAACCTTTTATGAAACATTTTCAAATTGCACCTGTTGATAAACCCATCACGAAAATATGACACTATTTTGACCCCCTTGAACCCCACATTTTTACAGTAAAACTGGGGTTTACACGGGTAAAACTTACTTTTTTATTTCTAATCTAAAATATAGATTGTAGGTACTCGTCTAACGAGTTCCTACTTGTCTGATTTGAGGTTTAACGTCCCGGTCAACACTGTAAAGGTCATTTTGGAGATGTTGCTTCCAATTTTGTGGGACTTTTACCCGACATTGAGTGGAAATGACATCTCAAGCCCTGTCGCCCAATGAAACGAATAGGGTTTATTAGCATGGACGGTCCGCCTCGCACCGCGGTTCCTGGACAGGCTTACATCCTCCAAGTGGTTTACCAGTACTAGTGTGCGGGCCGGATTCAGCTCTGCGTGGAAGCATCGAGCAGCCCATATATTTCTTCAAGCCCCTATGGGCGGGGGCTCTAACGAGTTCCTACAATCTATATTTAAGCAGAAATGAGTTCCTACAATCTATATTTAAGCAGAAAGATGGAGAAAAAAAATCACAATTTTTCATCTCAAAAATTTCTTTTTTGTTTCGTTTTCTAAAATATAGATTGTGGGTACTTGTTAGAACCGCCTCATCGAGGCGGTTCTAACGAGTTCCTACAATCTATTTGTTTAGCAGAAATATGGAAAAAAAAATTGTTTTTTTCGGCGGTGAAGTTTACAATGTATTTGTATAGGTGTGTTTTCGTAATGCCACAAAGCAAGAAGTGCAGATGCCGGTCTGGCCGTATAGTATCCAGGCAGATATGCATCTTTGCTGACAGCGCATGCCATGTTGAAACAGCTCAAGAGAAAATGAAACAAGTAACATTTTCTGTAGTAAATATTACCCAACTTGAAGAAAAAAAAGAAGACTCCTGCCTAGCTCAAAAGCAACAATGAAGGCTGGCATGGCAGTTTCTGTAAGTTTGAAATGAGCGAGCCCATGTGAAAACTTTATACTTTCTAGCCATAAAATGAGCAAAGGTTTCCTGGGGCCCGCTGTTCAAAACACACAATGTCATTACTAAAGCCTGTGTCAATTAATATGGCAAGTATACTGATATTTTTGCTGAAAAAATGAGAGCAGCTTTTGCAAATGCAAAAGCTGCTCACATTTTTCCAGCAAAAATACCAGAGTATTACCAGTAGATGTTTTTACACCTGTGGACACAAAAGCGTTCAAACTTTGATGAGCTTCATTTCATTCTGACTTGAAACATCATTCAATATATCCTTACATCCTATCAGTCAGCTGTCAGACAGAAATAAATTCAAAACACAAGGTGGTGTACATTTCATTGTTGACTCCTGCACTGTCCAATCAAAATACATCTCAGATGTCACTCACAAGGTGTTTTCCAAAATGAGACCAATCAATTGCTTGATCTAGTTTTAGGATTCTTTGATGAATGACATTTGCTTGTCAAACTAACTTGATGCAAAGAGATTCATTGAAAGTTATTTCATGGGAGTTTGAACGCTTTTGTGTCCACAGGTGTAATTTATTTTTTGCTAGAACTGTTAATAATTTCATCACTAACAGACTCGTACAGCTGACAATGCTTTGAACAACTGGACTAAAGGTTTCAGGGTCATCTGACCACTGATGACAACAGACCCGCATGTGAGGATAGGAACCATTTTTGTTTGCCACTGGGTTAGCCTGTGATTGTGAAAAACTGATGAATCATGTACACAGTAAAAGCTCTGATCGGACTGCACATTTTATGAAGCATTTTCTCATAATGCAGATCATTTTGGATCAATGCCCAACAAAATCTGCAATATGAAATGTGTGGTGACTCAGATCAACCTGTGCATCCAGTTAGTCTGGCCAGTATCTTCATGTTGTTCTTTGAATAGCCATGAGGCTATAGATGACATGTGACCAGTGCAGACTCAGATCAGACTGTGCAGATACACAGTCTGATCTGATTCTTCACTGGTTACAAAGGTCTTATTGCAGGTTTTGACCTTTGCTGGGTCTTTTCTTTTTGCAATTACGCATTTAAAGCCGATGGCCTAATATCAGATTCTAAGGCTTCCCCTTTTCTCATACCACATACCGTAAAAATACTAAAAATAGCCATCGGAAGAGATGGCAAATCCCCCGACCAAAAGCCAATATGGCCTTCAGAAGATTGTTCACCAATAGAAAGTGCACCAGAATTAAACTAGCAATATATCACAAAAGTATTGCAGTTATGGCCATCAAAAGATTATACTGTCAGGGGAGATAACTAAAAAACCAGGGCACTCAGAAATGTCGTTCTTAAGCTCATGTATTTCTGTATAAAGTACCATCAATATGTCTCAAAGGGTATTGGAGATATGGTGATCACAAGCAGGTCATACTGTTATATTGAAAGGGTAGATAACTCAAATACCACAGCACCAACAGTTGTGGTTCTTGCACATGACATCCCTTCTGTACCTTGTATACAATTGTGCCAAGTTCCTTCAATATATCTCAAAGGGTGTTGGAGTTATGGCCATCACAAGGTTATATTGCCAGGGGAGATAACTAAAAAACAAGAGCACCCAGAGTTGTAATTCTTGAGCATGACACACCTGCTTAACCTCATGTACATCTGCATCAAATACCACAATTAGGTCTGAAAGTGTATTGGAGGCACAATGATCACAAGGTTGTCATACTGTTATATTGGAAGGGGAGATAACTCAAATATCATAGCAACCAGAGTTGTGGTTCTTAGGCATGAAGCGCCATCTCAATGTTGTATACAATTGTGCCAAGTACCATCAATATATCTCAAAAGGGTATTGGAGTTATGGCCATCACAAGGTTATATTGTCAGGGGAGATAATTAAAAAACCAGGGCACCCAGAGTTGTGGTTCTTGCACGCGACACACCTGCTTAACCTCATGTACAACTGTACCAAGTATCATCAATATATCTCAAAGAGTGTTGGAGATGTGGCCATCACAAGGTAGTGATTCTTTGTTATTGGAAGGGGAGATAACTAAAAAACCATGGCACCCAGAGTTGTGGTTCTTGTGCATGACACACCGTCTCAGCCTTGTGAACAACTGTGCCAGGTATCATCAATATATCTTAAAGGGTATTAGAATTATGACCATCACAAGGTTGTCACTCTATTTTATTGGAAGGGGAGATAACTCAAAAACCATGGCAACCAGAGTTGTGGTTCTTGTGCATGGCACGCCGTCTCAGCCTTGTGAACAACTGTGCCAGGTACCATCAATATATCTCAAAGGGTATTGGAGTTATGGCCATCACAAAGTAGTCATTATATTTTATTAAAAGGGGAGATAACTAAAAAAGTATTGCATCCAGAGTTCTGGTTCTTGCGCATGACACGCCATCTCAGCCTTGTGAACATTTGTGCCATGAACCATCAATGACTCTCGAAGGGTATAGGAGTTATGGCCATCACAAGGTTGTCACTCTATTTTATTGGAAGGGGAGATAACTCCAAAACCATGGCAACCAGAGTTGTGGTTCTTGTGCATGACACGCTGTCTCAGCCTTGTGAACAACTGTGCCAGGTACCATCAATATATCTCAAAGGGTATTGGAGTTATGGCCATCACAAAGTAGTCATTATATTTTATTAAAAGGGGAGATAACTAAAAAGTATGGCATCCAGAGTTCTGGTTCTTGCGCATGACACGCCGTCTCGGCCTTGTGAACAATTGTGCCAAGAACCATCAATGAATCTCAAAGGGTATAGGAGTTATGGCCATCACAAGGTTGCGTCTACGGACGGACGGACGGACGGACAGACGGACGGACGGACGGACGCCAGGCTGATCGCTATATCCCCCGAACCTATTCGGTCGGGGGATAAAAATTCAGACACCTGTAGGACTTGCTGCAATTCACCTAAAATGTTAGCAAATTTGTTCCAAGATCCAGCAAGGAGTGCAAAAAGTGGAGACAGAATGGCAAACAGTGTAGACCCTGATCAGACTGCTCCTTCAGGAGCAGTCTGATCTGGGTCTGCATGTTTGCTTAGGCCTGTCCGTCCCAATACTTAGGATCATTATGCTATGTACCAACAGTGATGGTTCTAAAATGACTATATGTGAGTACACTTGTTTAAACCTTAACTGTTAATCTATGTAATCACATGGGCTAGCACAACTAAGCAACAAGACAGGGCAGGGTATACCTCTAACTTGGTTTTCTTATGTTCTTCCTACATGTATATATAGAAGTACAAATTATCAATACCATTAAAGCTATATGAGACACGAATGTACGACAAAACGTCCCATGGACAAAACGTCCTATGCCATTTTTGACCAGGTGGACAAAACGTTCCACGTCATTTTTTCAGGGTGGACAAAACGTCCCACATCATTTTTTTCAGGGTGGACAAAACGTCCCACACGATGTTGACAGGGTGGACAAAAGGTCCCATACTATTTCGACAGGGTGGACAAAACGTCCCATATTCTTGAGGTGATGTTAAGAACGAGGAAGGGATCTGGAAGGGTATGCGACAATATACTCCCATGAACACTACAAAAATGAATGTGGAAATACAGGGGTATAGCTGGATGCTTTTATTTTATGATGATAGCATTTCAATTAGTTGTTAATTAGATAGGTCTCTATTCCTAATCAGAATGTGTTAATTGTAATTAGTCAAAATATTTTCACACTGTATATGATTGAGCTAATATCATTTCTAATATCATTTCAGCAAACAACAATTAGTTATTTATTAGATAGATTGGACAATTCCTTTTTATTAAGTATAATGATTCCCTAAAGAGAATTAAACTCTACCTTCTAACTGAATATGGGAGGTTTTGACCACCCTGCCGAAATAGCAAGGGGCGTTTTGTCCACCCTGTCAAAATCGTGTGGGACGTTTTGTCCACACCGAAAAAATGATGTGGGATGTTTTGTCCACCCTGAAAAAATGACATGGGACGTTTTGTCCCCCTGGTCAAAAATGGCATGCGACGTTTTGTCCATGGGACGTGAAGTTTAATCCTTATCCAGCTGAATCTTCAATTTTGCCACACCCGTTTTTGACTATTAACCAATCAAATTACTTGACATAGTACAGTCGAACTTCAATGGCTCAAACACCTTTGGGACCTCGAAAATCTGTTTGAGACAGGGGTAGTTCGAGCCACTGAGGTTACTGTCAGGAGGCATAACGAGATACTTTTACACATCTTTTCAGTGTTCGATAATGAATATGTTAGCTGTGTGTACTCATTAGAATCGCCTCATCGAGGCGATTCTAATGAGTACACACAGCATACATTTGCAAGATAAAAGACTAGAATCTCCTTAATTATCCCCCACTGTTTCTTATGTAGAGGATTTCCCTAGGGACTTAAGAATGGGTTCCACTCATCCATGGTAAACAAGTCATCTGTGTTCGAGCCATCGAAGTTCTACTGTATATTCATTTAAAGTTGCAAACTGAATTATAAACGGTGTAGATTCTGATCAGATGGCTTCTTCAAAAGCCTTCAGTAGCCATCTGATCAGGATCTACACTGTTTGCAAAGGAAGGGGTTGTCGTGTTCCGGGGTGGGGATAAGGGTTAAATGTGACGTTAACTAATGACTTAGTTTGTTTTGAACGACATGACCCAGAATTCTATTTCATTTAACCCATTGTATGCTAGTGGACTCTTCCATTGCTATATGTTGGACAAGTCCATTTGTCATATAAGGGGTGTCAGGCCTACTTTTTCCATTTTTATTCTATTTTGATGGAAAATTCTGTTAGCAAACAGTGCAGGCCCTGATCAGATGCTGCGTTCTGCGGCGTCTGATCTGGGCCTGCAATGTTTGCCAAGGTACCCTTTTAGGGGTTTGCCACATACGTTGGGTTAAAGGGATGCTACATGCAAGTATCTATGTATTCATGTATATGAATAAAATATGAGTATGACTAGGAAATGACAGAATGGATCTAGACCAAAATGTGATCTATAACTATTTCGAAATGTAATTTGTTAAATCTGATTTCCAAATATAAATGTGAAGAAATGATTACAAAACGATACTCAGTTGTACAAATGCTAAGAAAGCTGCAATAATCCTTAAAGCATCCAAGAAATCTTTTGAGCAGATGAAAATTTCATTTTTTTAAATCATTTTTAGAGAAAACAAGGCTTGACATTTCATGTAGATGATTCAGATGAAAAATCAAGCCTTATTTTAGAAGAAAATGAAGGTTCTGGTCAATCGTGCATGAATGCACAGGCTGATCTGGGTCTTCACTGTCCAAAAGAAGTTTGTTTCAACCCTTATCCTGCTGAATGAATTTCATGTAATTAAGCCACACCCATTTCTGACTATCAACCAATCAAAATACTTAACACAATGTAGAAATTATACAATCCACAGACAGAATGACAGTGTAGATCCTGATCAGATGACTTCTTCAGAAGCCATCTGATTTGGGTCTACACTGTTTGTAAAGGTGGAGGTTGTCATGTTTGGCAGAATCAGAGTTGTTACTGGTGACACGTCAAATGACATTCATACAACAAAGGATACGGGTTAACACTTAAGTTGCCGAGAAAACTGCATCTTAAATTGTCGTCTGCTTTTTGTCGCCTGCTGAATCTTCTTGCAAACTTTTCAAACATATTTTAGCATACAGGCAAACAGTGTGGATCTAGATAACACTGCTCCTAGAGGAGCATCACACTGCTCCTAGAGGAGCATCACACTGCTCCTAGAGGAGCAGTCTGATCTGGGTCCACATTGTTTGCAACAATTACTTTTAAAGTAACTGGCAGACGACAAAGCAGACGACAATTGCCGAGGGTTAAGAAAAATGCTTTTACCTTATGGGGAATGATAGGTTTCCTGAAGAAATAAATTTCATCATCTGTCACTTGTGGTGATAACTGATATTTCTGAAAGAAAAAAAATATACTATAGCATAAATATCATATTAAAACAATAGTAAAATGGAGGATCTCATATAAGAGTTCATTTCATATGTGCTCATGTCACAGTCTTATTTGACCAGTATAATATGAATTTTTGTATCAGTGATATTAAACTCTCACACACAGCAACTTAGGTTAACCCTTATCTTGCTGTTCACGACAACCCCTATCTTTGCAAACAGTGTAGTTCCAGATCAGATGGCTTCAGAAGAAGCCATCTGATCGGGATCTACACTGTTTGGCATTCAGTTTATGAATTTGTAGCAATAAATTACATCAAGTAATTTGATTGGTTGATATAACGAAATGGGTGTGGCTTAGATGAATATTCAGCAAGATATGGGTTAAAAGGCATGTGATCCAGCTGCACTACACTATTATCTCATGCGCAAGACACATGGACATTCCACAAAATCCAGGTTTTCCAATGGTTGCATGAAACCAGGAAAACATTTCAAGTTCAAGTTTTACGAACAGCTGCAGTTATGCTCCGGAAACAAAAATGGAGTAAAAAATATGGATCAGGGGACATAATTCAACAAGAGCTCCACAACCGGGGCATTGTACCCCCGTAGCAAGTTAATACAGGCCTCATACTGACCACGCTTTTCCATGCCTGAAAGGCCCGATTTTGCAGCTTCAACCCTTATCCTGCTGAAAAAAGAGACAACTATTACCTTTGGAAACAGTGTAGATCCTGATCAGATGGCTTCTGAAGAAGCCATCTGATCAGGATCCACACTGTTTGTAATGCAGTTTGTGAAAATATCAAGTAATATCAAGTAATGTGGTTGACTTATAGTCAAAAATGGGTGTGGGTAAAGAAATTTATTCAGCAGGATAAGGGTTAAATGGTTTTTTAAACAGACTATAGGCACAAAAATCAAAATCTAAAAGCCTTAAATCGAGAAAAAAATCAAGCTCTAATAGCCTGAAATCCTGCAAATGCCTGAAAAATATGAGGCCTGTTAATATTTGTTGGACTGGAACCTCGAAACAATAAGAACTGCTCCATATCATGGTCTAACTACATATCAAGTTTCAGCTTGATCAGATCTAAATTGTAGGAGGAGTTAGCTGGAAATGAATATGTCTACAGATATTTTCTAAGTGTTATACTTATATAAATAGTGGTCCAATCCTCTCTAAACCATATGCACTGCTCCACATCATAGTCAAACTTAATATCAAGATTTTGCTGGATCGAATGTTACCACAAACACACAAACAAAATGAGTACAGAAATTTTCAAAGGGGCATAACTCGATAAATTTTTGGTGGACCGTAACCTCAAAACAATAAGCATTGTGCCACATAATGGTCTAACTATATATGAAGTTTCAGCTTCATCAGATATTAATTGTAGGAGTATCCACAAACAAAATACTTACAGAAATCTGCAAAGGGGCATAACTTTATTTATATATGGTAAGCCATAACCTCTAAACAATATGTGCTGCTCCACATTGTGGCCCAACTATATATCAATTTTCAGCTTGATTAAAGGTTCACTGTAGGAAGAGTTAGCCATAAACAAAATCTTCGCAGGAATTTTCAAAGGGGCATAACACTATAAATATTTGGTGGACTGTAATCTTGAAATAATATGCGCTGCTCCACATCTTGGTCTAACTATATATCAAGTTTCAGCTTGATCAGTTCTAAATTGCTGGCAAAATTGCTTACAGAAACTTTCAAAGGTGCATAATTTTGTTTTTATTTGTTGGACCATAACCTCAAAACCAGATCAACGACTACATCAGAAAGGGCCTAACATAGAGCTATCAAAGAGGTGTGGTTCAAGTTTTTGTCAGAATTCCGGTCTTGTGATGGTAATTATTTTGTAAAAGTTCATGAGAGAAAGGCAAATACTTTTTAAGTTATGACCAAGGTTATTTTTTTTGTTAAGGCAAGACAAACACACGGACAAAAGCAATATAGGTATGGTACTTTGTCAGAATATAGGTCTTGTGATGGTGTTTGTGTGAAGTTTCATGAGAGTAGGGCAAATCCTTTTGAAGTTATGGCCAAAGTTAGGTTTTTGGTTAAGCTGTTACAAACACACAGACAACATCAATATAGTCGTAGCCAGTGTGGGGCCCTAACAATATGCACTGCTCCACATCATGGTCTTACTATATTTCAAGTTTCAGCGCGATCGAATGTTAATTGTAGGAGGAGTTACCCGTAAACGAAATATTTATAGAAATACTCCAAGGGGCAGAACTCTGTAAATATTTGGTGGACTATAACCTCGAAAGAATATGCGTTACATCAGGTCATGGTCTTACTACCTACTAAGTTTCAGTTTGACCAGCTGAAATGCAGGGAGGAGTTAAAATTTCAAAGGGGCATAACTCTGAATATTTGGTGGACCGTAACCTCGAAATGATATGCGCTACAGCAGGTCATGGTCTTCCTATCTACCAAGTTTCAGCTTGATCGGATGAAAACTGTCGGAGGAGTTATCCGGAAACAAAAGTTTCAAAAAACGTTCAAAGGGGCATAACTCAGTAAATATTTGGTGGACCGTAACCTTGAATTGATATGTCCTACATCAGGCCAGGGTCTTATTACCTACCAAGTTTCAGCTTGATCGGATGATTTGTTTGTTTGTTTGATTTAAGGTTAAACGTCCCCATCAACACTGTATTGGTCATTTTGGAGATGTTGCTTTCAACTGTATGGTACTTTTACCCGACATTGAGATGAAATGACATCTCAAGCCCTGAAACCATTAGGGTTTATGAGCATGGACGGTCTGACTCGCACTGCTTTGCCTGGCTGGCTTAGATCCTGTAAGTGGTTTACCAGTACTCGTGTGCGATCAGATTCAGCTCTGCGTGGAAGTATCATGCAGCCCATGTATTTCTTCAAGCCGCAATGGGTGGGGGCCTGCTTGATCGGATGAACACTGTAGGAGTTATCCGGAAACGAAAATTTACAGACGGACGGATGCACGCACGCTGACCCCATACCATAATACGACCGTTTTTACAAAACTGCTAGAAATAGGCTAACAGAAAGCTGACGGACCTCACTATCAACAGATGACATTTTAAATTCTCTATTATTTCTTGCCATGACAGACAATTTGAAATACCCTGCTCTGTTTACAAAATGAGACGAAAAAAAGGGTTGAGGGAAAGGAGGGGCAAACTTTGTCCTCTGGCATTGTTACCTTGAGTCCCTTAGAGAGTTTTCTGATATTTTTCTCCACTTCATGGTATTTAGATTCACATATCCACACATCTTGCTCTGATATCTCAGTGGGACGACCTGAAATTTCACATGCAGAATCTCCTGTATACATCAGTATTGTACATGTATTTCATAAGAACGAATTTGGGATGTCCCATCTTTAAGGAGAATTCAATACATTAACGATTATCCTGCTGTTCACGACAACCCCTACCTTTGCAAACAGTGTAGATCCAGATCAGATGGCTTCTGAAGAAGCCATCTAATCAGGAACTACACTGTCATTCAGTTTGTGAATTTGAAAGAAAATACTACATCCTGTAATCTGATTGGCTGATAGTCAGAAATGGGTGTGGCTAATTTAAATATTCAGCAAGATAAGGGTTAATAATCTTTTAAATGATGTACCATAATTTCCAATTTCAGTTTCTACTGCTTAACTTTTTTTTTCTATCTGTATATTTATGAAAACGGCTGATCATCATGAAAAAGCCCCACTTTAAAGCCCACTTTATACAGAGCAAACTGGAGTTTAGAGGGGTATACTAAGTATATTTTTCTTTTATCTGTTCCAAGACATAGGTTGTGGGTACTCGTTAGAACCACCTCAACTAGAGCTATCACTAAAGGTGATGAATACCCCCACAAAAACTGCCTTGATAGTACAACAGCGCCATTTTGCAATTTTTTCACTTAAAAGGGGCCATAACTATGTCGAAAATTGACGAATTGTAGTGGAAATCGAACTTGACCTGTATTTTATGCTGTTACATCAGTGTACCAAAAATTATAAAAATCGGTGAAGCGCTTTTGGAGTTATCGTCTGGAAACCAAGTCAACAGACCGACCGACCGACCGACCGACCGACAAGCTCACTCCTATATACCCCGCCAAATTTCATTTGTGGGGGTATAATGAGGCGGTTCTAACGAGCACCAAAAACCTGTTTGAAGTATAAATAAGACAATTATCACCAATTTTCATCCGAAAAGTAACAATTTTATTTTGGAGATATGTAAGAATGCACTATTTAAAGTGAAATCGGTGTGTTATCGTATTGGCTTGCATTATCAAGAGTAGTCCGAGGAAGATAAATGAAGTTTATCATATGACGTCGCATCTGAGAGTGTAATAACGCCATGTAATAAATTTGATAATCCACTAGTGGATTAAATATGCAAATTAATTAGATACGTCCCATAACGTTACATGTACTATGTCCTTAACGACGTCACATTTACTAATGGTGGAATATTGATATTTTTTGTAAACAATCGTGAATAAAATGCGTTTTAAATGTCATATGATAAACAGAATCTTGCATTCGTGTTCATGTATTGTTGAATTTATTAAACTCGTTGAAGAAAAGGGATAAAATGCTCGGCACAGCCTCGCATTTTATCCCTTTTCCACAACTCGTTTAATAAATTCAATAATACATGAACACTCATGTAAGATCCTCTATAACTGTTATAGAATACTTTGTCTAAATAAAAGCCCTATAGAGCTGATGCTGTCTGGTTTTAGCATCTGACATTTTATAAAACTTTTTTATATTTACTCTTTAGGCAAGATAAATGTTCTAGGCCACTTAGCAACGAATGTAACTACATGTATTAATACTGAATAGGGCCCAGCTGTTCAACAAATTGTTAGCTTAACGGAATTGTCAGTAGTCAAAACATTAAATGGTTTAGCATATACAGTATCTAATACAAGGTATTTTTGCCGAGAAAACTGTGAAGCTTTTGCATTGCACTTATTTTTTTCAGCAAAAGCTCGATGTTTCTGCCATATAAAATGATCCAACTTTTTAAGATATCTTACTGTTCAAAACTTACATAATGGTTAGTTAACATATCTATAAAATTTTTATCATTCAAAATAGCAATATTTAATTATTATTCCTGAAAAAATTGCAATTGCAAAAGCCACTCACATTTTTTTTTCAATTGTAAAAGCTACTCACATTTCTTTTACAGCAAAATATCTGTGTATCACATATTATACTTCCTAGAAACTTAAAAATTTTGACCACTAACAATTTCGTTGAGCTAATGCAAGTTGAACAACTGGATCTTGAGCCCTAATGAGAAAATAATCACCGAAGATACCATAAACTTACAATGACAATAATCTTTGTAATGTAACACAGCACATTTTCCTGTTATGCTATCTAGCGTACGCGAATCTTCAATACCACAAGCAAATATCTCATTCTTGTAGAACAGCCGGGTTGGTGGGTGCTCGATGTCAGGGGGTCGCACAAACAGCGGTCCAAAGAAACATTTCTGACCACTGAAAAACAGAATGAAGGTGTTCAAAATTATAAAACTTAATAATCACAGCAAAACCTACTTATACAGAAAAATTCCTATATTAAGACCACCTTTGGGACTGTTCAAAAGTGGTCTTTAAGACCACTTTTGAACAGTCCCAAAGGTGGTCTCTTATTAGGAGACACTGGGTGTAGAAAACACAAAGAAAGAGTAACTTAAATCTTCTCAATATTAAGCTTTTAAAAGCAGTTTTAGTCTTAATTTTAGGTGGTCTTAACAGAGGACTTTACATGAGTGTTCATGTATTATTGAATTTATTGAACTTGTTGAGGAATAAGGATGAAATGATCAACAAGTTTAATAAATTCAATAATACATGAACATGAATGCAAGATTCTACTTATCATATGACATTTAAAACGAATTTTATTCACAACTGTTTTATGAAAATTTCAATAATCCGCCATTAGTTATGCCATGTCGTTAAGGATGTCGTTTGTGTAACGTTACGGGATGTATCTAACTAATTTGCATATTTAATCCACTAGTAGATTATTGAATTTATTACAAGGCGTTATCACATTCTAAGTCGTGATGTCATATGATAAATAGCGGAATTTTAATGCATATAATACTGCCATAAACCTAACGCTGAGTTAGTTAGCTGAAAGCCCATAATGAACCTAAGCAAAAATAACAGAATAGTCAATAGGGTATTTTCCATTGACCACTAACGAGTTTGTTAACTATAACTTCAAACTTTTAACTATACTATACTTAGTGGAGCGCTGTGGTGCAGTGGTAAAGTATCGGACTCGGGACCGAGAGGTACCAGGTTCGATCCCCACGAGCGGCAAGTGTTGTTTCCTTGAGCAAGAGATTTTATCCATATTGCGTAGTACTGGTTTCTTCCCAGGAAAAGAGGGCCACATGGAAGATTAGTACTAGTTTACTAAATGTGTTACCATCTATAAATAAGGTCAATTATTATTATTATTATTATTATTATTATTAACTCCACCCTGATCATCAGATGACTGTGCATCCAATTGTGCCATCAAAAACCAGTAGTTCTTAACAAACATATTCTAATGGCAAATATCTTCACTGTGATCTATCCTAGAGACGGTTCCCTGCACCATAACCTGATTTTGAACGCTTATAACAAATGAATATACCTTGCATCAATCCATATTTTCTCTATTCTGTAGACCATTGGTTTGTCTTGGTCAGATTTTACATATACATCATCACCTGTAATGAATAAAAATATGAAAGTAAATAAAATGACACAGATATGAAACTGACATAATAATAAAACAGCTTAGGCAGCTAGAACTTCTTTAACCCATTTAGTACCAGAAACCCCAAAACGGGTACC
This sequence comes from Lucinisca nassula, assembly GCA_963580285.1. Taxonomy (NCBI): domain Eukaryota; kingdom Metazoa; phylum Mollusca; class Bivalvia; order Lucinida; family Lucinidae; genus Lucinisca; species Lucinisca nassula. The sequence goes on from OY757016.1 coordinate 17,388,651, forward strand.
CTGGAAAACAGTGCAGGCCCAGATCAGACACCGCAGAATGCGGCATCTGATCAGGGCGTCCATTATTTGCAAAAAGTTCAGCTATTTTCCAAATAAAATTTAAAGAAAACACAACCTGACAGCCCTAAATTTTGAAATGGATTTGTGCTATATATTAGGTGGTGTATTCCATTTGGTACAAAAAGGGTTAACTGACTGATTGATCCTGTTGGCATCTTCTTTTGTCTCTCTTGGCATCTTCAGTTGCCTCTTGGCATCTTATTTGCCTCTCTTGGCATCTTTAGTTGCTTCTTGGCATCTTCTATTGCATCTCTTGGCATCTTCTGTTGCCTCTTGGCATCTTCTATTGCCTCTCTTGGCATCTTCAGTTGCCTCTTGGCATCTTCTATTGCCTCTCTTGGCATCTTCAGTTGCCACTTGGCATCTTCTATTGCCTCTCTTGGCATCTTCAGTTGCCTCTTGGCATCTTCTATTGCCTCTCTTGGCATCTTCAGTTGCCACTTGGCATCTTCTATTGCCTCTCTTGGCATCTTCAGTTGCCACTTGGCATCTTCTATTGCCTCTCTTGGCATCTTCAGTTGCCTCTTGGCATCTTCTATTGCCTCTCTTGGCATCTTCAGTTGCCTCTTGGCATCTTCTATTGCCTCTCTTGGCATCTTCAGTTGCCACTTGGCATCTTCTATTGCCTCTCTTGGCATCTTCAGTTGCCTCTTGGCATCTTCTATTGCCTCTCTTGGCATCTTCAGTTGCCACTTGGCATCTTCTATTGCCTCTCTTGGCATCTTCAGTTGCCTCTTGGCATCTTCTATTGCCTCTCTTGGCATCTTCAGTTGCCACTTGGCATCTTCTATTGCCTCTCTTGGCATCTTCAGTTGCCACTTGGCATCTTCTATTGCCTCTCTTGGCATCTTCAGTTGCCTCTTGGCATCTTCTATTGCCTCTCTTGGCATCTTCAGTTGCCTCTTGGCATCTTCTATTGCCTCTCTTGGCATCTTCTGTTGCCTCTCTTGGCATCTTCTATTGCCTCTCTTGGCATCTTCAGTTGCCTCTTGGCATCTTCTATTGCCTCTCTTGGCATCTTCAGTTGCCACTTGGCATCTTCTATTGCCTCTTGGCATCTTTTGCCATGTAAATGCCATGTAAATGATGAGTTAACAATTAAGATCAGTTAAATGGGGTCATTTGAAGCACACATTACATTTCCATAATCAGATTAGTGTGTTCTTAAAATGGATAAAGATTATATTGAAATTAGCGTATCATTGTTTCAGTCAGCCAGCACTATGGTTTTCTTTTCTTTCTTTTCCTTCGAGCCGACGAGTCCCGGACTACTTTGGTAATCGGAGTCATTATATCCGCCTCTATAAAATAATTATCTTCCTGGCCGCTGTCGTCTGTCCTCCTCTCATCTTTTCTTCCCTTTTGGCTGTGTAAATCAATGGACTGACAGGTATTTTCGCACCGGTCATTTTGGTTTTGTCCATGGATTTGAAGAGTTTCTGTTCGCTCAATTATTTCACTCATGTTGCTCTTCCTCAGATTGGTGTTGTCGATTGCGTCCTTCAACTGCAGGTTTGCCGTCTCATCTCTTGAAATATCACGGGCCTCTGTGCATATTAATTTGCCCATTTGAACAATAAAATCGTCCAATTTTCGTTCCAGTTTCATTTCCATTTCATGTGAATGCCGCTGTAATTCGTATCGCATCAGTGCTATTTCCTCCTTGCATTGTTTATGCTGGTTCCATATATTTGCGGCTTCATTTTCTTCATCTACGCAAGACACAGATTTTAGTGTCTTAATTCTCAGGATGTGTGCTGCAGACTTTGAAACAAAGTCGTCATCAGAGCTGTCCGAAGTATCTGTCTCGCATGTTTTCTGCATTCTATTGCTTTCATTAATGCTGCGAATTCTTTTTTTCTTTTGATGTAAAATTTCATCTTTGCATCTCTGTGACTTACAGACTGAGGCGAAATGATTCCGCTTCCGACACTTGTGGCATTTCTTTCCATACGCTTTTCATAACCACAATATCTACATACCACTGCCGCATCTTCTTCGTCGCTTCTATAATAGTTCCGAAAAGTTCTCTGTGTACCAGGAATATGTACCCTTGCAATATGCCTGCTGTCTAGCGAGTCCTTCATGTCGTGTACCTGCAAGGATATATCCTCAGTCTGTCCTGCTTCAAACAGAAACTGTGACAATCCCCAGCTTTTTGCTATACATTTCTGTATTAGGTGTTGGTTTTCGATTGTCTGTATCAAGTGTTCTAGAATCCTGTCATCAAACGTGTCTCCAAATTCGCAGTCGTATGCCTTTTCCCTTAGCCTAGCTGCGTAGGCAATTGTAGCCTCCCCTGCAAAGGGTCTCATCTTTAAGAACACATATTGAGCGTAATGTTTGTTCTGCTTTGGTGCAAAATAGTCATTGAGCTTTTTACGCAGTTTCTCATATTCATTCGAATCACCATCAGGGTCTGGTAGACTTTTCTCTAGTCTTGCAATTTCCTTACCGCCATAGATTATCATCGCATCTTTTCTGTCTGCCGGGTTGCCGATTCGAAAGTATCTAAATTCTCTTTCAATGTCATCTAGCCATTCTTCCAACGCTTTACCTGTAGTCAACTGGTTTTCAGTGGGTTGGAACGGAAGCACTCGTAAGTTTCTCGTTTCAGTCGCTATTACGGTGACTGCTGCGCTCTCGGCCATGTCGATCACGTTATTTGTCATTAAAATCTTCGCTACTTCCTGTATCAGGCGCCGTAGTCTTCTTAAACTCTCGAATTGTCCTTGAAATGCTCTTTTTCTACGCTGCTTTCTCCGTTTTCATCCTCGTCGCCAATGTAACAACTCAACTATTATTAGGGTTATGCGTTTTACATGTCGCCTGCAAACCGGAATGAACAATGTAGTAACTAGGAAACCGACGTCAGATAAGTAACGTTGTAACGTTAGACTGGTTAATGCTATATCAAAGACTACAAGGATATTACAGCTGGGTTTGAACGGTACATCAATGCTTGTGTGTCAACTCCCTTAGAAAGAGAGAAAAGAGATAGCAGAGGGGATAAAAGTGAGGGAAAAGGAACAAAGAGGAAAAGTAATGAAAGTGAAACAAGAGGCTCATTGGCCACAATGCTCACCAGAACTCAGGCGGACACTGCCCACTGGCAGCCATGTATGGTTTCAGGTTTTAATTTATTGATTATAAAGTCTCCCAAACAAACCCCCATTTCAAAATGAGCACCCATGTGGACTCTGTATCTGAAATATTAGGCCTTTTATGAGGAGGAGGGATGAGACATGGACCCAACAGAGCCCTGAATGGTATCACTGAATCCATCTTATCATAAGGCACATGAATATATATGGTTTAGGGGTTGGGATGTGTACTGTTCCTGAGATATAAGGCCTTTTAAGCTGCAAAGGGGTTGGAGCATGGCCCTGGCAGACCCCAGGAAAGCCAAGATTGTTGTCGCTGAATGTGTCTTATAATAAGGACCAAGAAAATATATTGTTTAGGGGTGGGGATATGAACAGTTTCCAAGATATGAGGCCCTCTTATGAAATCATGAGAGGAATGGCCCCTGTGGACCACCAAGTTTGTGTGACTGAATGTGTCTAATCATAAGAAAGAAGAATATATATGATTATGAGGTGGGGATCTTAATGGTGTCTGAGATATATGGCCTTTTATGAAGTAGAGGCGTGGGCCATGGCATCAGCATGTTGCCCTAGCACATAGAGACCCCGCATTGATGTGAGTGAATGAGTCTTATTATAGGGAACACAAATATACATATTTTAGGGGTGGGGATCTGAACAGTTTCTGAGATATATGGCATTTTATGAAGTGGAAGGGTGGGGCATAGCCCCAGCACACCCCCAGAGACCCCTAGGTTGGTATCACTGAATGTGTCTCATCATAAGGAACAAGAATATATATGGTTTAGGGGTGGGGGTTCTGAATGGTTTCTGAGATATTGAGCCTTTTATGAAGTGGAGGGGGTTTGGCATGGCCCGGGCACACCCCAGAGGACCCCCAGGTTGGTTTCAATGAATGCGTCTTATCATAAGAAACAAGAATATATATGGTTTTGGGATGGGGATCTGAATGGTTTCCGAGACATATCACCTTTTATGAAGTGGAGTTGTGGGGCACAGCCCCCGTGCGGCCTGGGAGACCCTTAGATTGGTATCACTGAATGCGTCTTATCATAAGGAACAAAAATTTATATGCTTTAGGGGTGGGGATCTGAACGGTTTCTGAGATATTGGGCTTTTACTTAGTGCAGGGGGTGGGGCATAGCCCTGGCACATCCTAGGGGACCCCCAGATTGGTGTCACTGAATGCGTCTTTTCATAAGAAACAAGAATATACATGGTTTTGGGGTGGGGATCTGAAGGGTTTCTTAGATATATCACCTTTTATGAAGTGGAAGGTTGGGGCATAGCCCTGGTGCGGCCTGGGAGATCCTTAGGTTGATATCCATGAATGCATCTTAACATAAGGAACAAGAATTTATATGGTTTAGGGGTGGGGATCTGAACGGTTTCTGAGATATTGGGCCTTTTATGAAGTGGAGGGGTCGGGAATAGCCCCCGTGCGGCCAGGGAGACCCTAAGGTTGGTATCACTGAATGCGTCTTATCATAAGGAACAAGAATTTAAATGGTTTAGGGGTGGGGATCTGAACGGTTTCTGAGATATTCAGCCTTTTACGAAGTGGAGGGGGTGGGGCATAAGCCCCGCCACATCCTAGGGGACCCTCAGATTGGTGTCACTGAATGCGTCTTATCATAAGAAACAAGAATATATATAGTTTAGGGGTGGGGATCTGAATGGTTTCTGAGATATATGGCATTTATGAAGTGGAAGGGTGGGGCATGGCCCCAGCGCACCCCAGAGACCCCAAGGTTGGTATCACTGAATGTGTCTTACCATAAGGAACAAGAATATATATGGTTTAGGGGTGGGGATCTCAATGGTTTCTGAGATAAATGGCGTTTTATGAAGTGGAGGGGGTGGGGCATGTCCCCGGAACATCCCGGGGGACCCCAAGGTTGGTGTCACTTAATGCATCTTAGCATAAGGAACAAGAATATATATAGTTTAGGGGTGGGGATCTGAATGGTTTCTGAGATAAATGGCATTTTATGAAATAGAGGGGGCAGGGCATGTCCCCGGCACATCCCGGGGGACCCCCAGGTTGGTGTCACTTAATGCATCTTATCATAAGGAACAAGAATATATATGGTTTAGGGTTGGGATCTGTAAGGTTTCTGAGATATGAGGCATTTTATGAAGTGGAGGGCGCGGGGCATGGCCCCGGCACAACCTAGGGGACCCCCAGGTTGACATAAAAGCATATGGCTGAGAGAAGTTTACTCAAGGAACATGTTTATGTAAGTTTTGTCAAAATATCTGCAATGACTTGGCAGTAAATGCCATTTTTCAGTTTTCCCCATTATAAGTCAATGGAAACCATAGCAACAAAACTAAAAGGCCAAATTTCATAAAAAGCACAAAACCTGTAAAGGCAAATATGGTAAATATTTTTGGGAGAAGAACTATATAAGTACTTGTGCTTTCGTTCTAATCCCAAATTGTATAATAACTTGTCACATATTGTAATGATGTTATTGCTATAGTAATAAAATATGTTTAAACCAAATATTTTCATACAGTCTCAGCCTCCTAGAGCATATGGTTTCTGAGGAGATGATTTTTTAAGTATTTTTTTTTTCTATTTTTTGCATTTTAGTTTCCATGGCAACCAATAAAAATGAGCAGTAGGCCTAAAATCATACCGCAGATAGTAGATTGCCTATGGAACATTTCTATGAAAGTTTTGTCAAAATATCTGCAGAGGCTTGGCAGTAAATGCCATTTTTCAATTTTCCCCTTTATAAGTCAATGGAAACTACAAGTTGCCATAGCAACCAAACTAATAAGCCGATTTTCATAAAAAACACAAACTTTCAATCCCCCAGCCCAAGGATGCTACAGATAAAATTTGGGCCCAATCGGCCCAGTGGCTTCAGAGGAGATGTCGTTTGAAAGTGTTGACGCCAGACGACGACGACATACGACAGACAACTGCCTATCCTATAAGCTCCCCCGGAGCCTTCGGCTCTGGTGAGCTAAAAATTGAAGAAATAAAAACATTCCCCCAAGGATAGCAGGCTTTGCAAAACTGTAAGCCAGTATCAGCCAATAATGCCTTTAACGTATGTCAACAGGTCCAAGTGTAGCTGCACGGAACATACACTGCAATTTCACCCTGATTCTGTTCAACAATGTGGATGTTAGTGATGAGGAGGAGGACCTATGCAGTTGATTTGTATCTGAACAGTATGAACATCAGGTCCAATTGTTCAAAGCATTGTTAGCATTGTGGTCAAGTTATTAACTTCTAGCAAATACAATATCTTATACTCTAGTATTTCTGCTGGAAAAATAGGAGTAACTTTTGCAAATGCAAAAGCTTCTTTCATTTTCCCAGCATAAACAGTAGTATATTTTTTGATGAAAAAATAAGAGTAGCTTAGTAGCTTTTGCAAATGCAAAAGCTACTCATATTTGTTCATCAAAAAATATCTGTGCAACTGATTTTATTCTTGCAAGAACAGACAACAATTTGACCAAATAATGAGCTCGTTAAGCTAATGATGCTTTGAACAACTGGACCATATGTTCATACTGTTCAGATACAAATCAACTGCATAGGTCCTCCTCATCATCACTAACATCCACATTGTTGAACAGAATCAGGGTAAAATTGCAGTGTATGTTCCGTGTGGATCCTGATGTCATGATGAGCCATTCCATTTCTTGGCCTATATATATAATATGGGAGGCTAAAATTGAATATTATAAGTTATTTTGATTCTTGACGGGGAACATGGGATGATATTCCCCACCTGGGAGTGATAATGGCTCGGGCAAATATCACTCTCAGGCGGGGAATATGATCCTATGTTCCCTGTCAAGAATCAAAATAATGAATTCGTTATACTGTAAAGCTTTTTGGCGACATTTTGTGTTGCAGAGTTTTCCAAAATATTCTTTTGTAGCGGACTTCCTCAGAAGTACATGTTTATCTATGTCATCAAACATGCCTTTCTGCAGGAACTACATTGATTACAGTGCTCAGTGGGAAAATGTTAGTGTCATGTTAGAATTAAGAAATAGATCAGCTCTAGCTGTGATTTGTTGAGTAATAAATCACAGTTTGGAGGTCAGTTGTAAAGTAGACAAATCACGAGCGCGTAGCGCGCGTGACTTGTCTACTTACAACTGACCGACAAACTGTGATTTATTACCTAACAAATCACTAGCTAGAGCTGATCTATTTCGATTCTAACACGCTGAAACTCGGCAATAATGCTATTGTTTCCTTCAAATTCTCACAACTTTTCGCCAATGTTAGAAGAAATCCCGCTAAAATTATCGACTGAAATACATGCATTTATATCTTTTTCTAACGTTTTCGATGCGAGAAAATGACGTTACACCGTCCAACGTCAAGGAAATTGACTAGTGACGTCATAAATTTGCAGTTTTAATGACGTCACTCGTCACGCTCTCCTTTGCCGTGATTTGTTGTAGAATAAAACACAGTTATTTTCCATTGCCTATATAGGCGCGCTGTGTTAGAATGAGAGTTTTAAAACAATGAAATAAAGTACCAAAAGAATGAAAATTAATCAAAGAAATTTTATTTATTTGTTTATTGGCTGGAAATTATTGTGGTGCATGATATTTTTTATCAACTGCAGTAAATCCAAGATGGCGGATATCGCAATTCAGCAAAAGCAAGTGCGAGACGGATATATATTTTTGCTCATGGGGTATATAGAAAACTGTCCAATCAAAAGCCTGGAAATTTCTTTGCAGTATAACAAGTACTTCTGCCAATGTATTTGTAATATAAACAACGATAACAATATAGACTTTTGAACATCAAGACATCATAGGCTTGACAAAATTGTAAACTTATAGATATGTTGATTTATTGTTGTTGTAGTGTCGTAGTCTAATGATATGATCATAATTTTTGTGTCATCTCCTAGAGAAAGGGTGATGGTTTTGTCCACAACAAAATTTGTTTCTTTGGACTAACTAAGGGCAAAACACCCTTAATTAACCCTTGTTCTGCTGAGCCCGGATATGCCTTTTCTTTGAAACAATGTAGATCCAGATCACGATCTACATTGTTTGTCATTCAGATTGTGAATTTGTTGTAATAATTTGCTACAGGTAATCTGATTGGTTGATAATCGGTAGTGGCTGTGGCATATATGCTTATTCAGCAGGACAAGGGTTAACAATAATAATATGACTTCTTATTAGGATTCTTTATAGCAGCAAATTCATAATTACAAAACATTGAGACAGCTACTGTCGTTAGAATGAAGGTGTTCTGTACTTACCAATCTTGATGCATCCTACATCTGTGTTGAGTTGTTCATAGAATGTGTAGCCCTCTGCTGACAACTGGTCTGCTCTTACATCCTACAAGTAAACAACATGTATAACTTGGCATTTCACATGACATGAGCGAGGCTTGTACCCACAGAACTGAGGGACAAAAGTCAGCACTTTTAATCACTTGACTGTGAAGGCCACCAGATCAGGGAGGCCAGTAGATCATGGAGGCTTGATCTGAGTGTTAGTCAATATATGGGGCTGCCCCAGCCATCAGGGCTTGAAGAAGTAGATGGGATGCATGATGCTTCCACGCAGAGCTGAAACTGACCGCATATGAGTACTGGTAAACCCCTTAGAGGATCTAAGCCTGCCCAGGCAAAGCGGTGGGAGTCGGACTGTTCATGCTTATAAACCCTACTGGTTTCATTGGGCAACAGGGATTGAGATGTCATTTCATCTCAGTGTTTGGTAAAAGTCCCAAAAAATTGGAAGCAACGTCTCCAAAATGACCTATACAGTGTTGATGGGGACGTTAACTCTCAAATCAAACAAATAAACAAATCAATATATGGGGAGCGGAATAAGATCAGACTCACCTAAATCTTTACATAAACACATATTAGCTGCATCAAGTAAAGAAGTCTTCAGATGTGTGTGCCCAGCTAAGACTCATATCAGCTGATATGAGTCTGTGCTAGGCATTTACCACATAATGATCCTAAGTATTCGGACAGACAGGCCTAAGCAAACAGTGGAGACCCAGATCAGACTGCTCCTGAAGAAGCAGTCTGATCAGTGTCTACACTATTTGCCATTCTGTCTGCACCTTTCGGACTCCTTGCTGGATTGTCGAAAAAATTTGTTAAAATTTTAGGAGAATTACAGTTAGTTCTCAAGGTGTCCGAACAATTAGGAATTTTACCCTAATGGATGCTGGTTCACTCATACCAAAGCTTCATCATGCTGATTATGAAGGCTGAATTCTGCTTCGGCTTTAAAGGGAATGGGAACACCTGGCAGATTTGTCAACCATTCTTTCAAAGGGAGGCAACATTCCAAACTTCCTGTCTGCTTATCTAAAAGCTCTTTCCCACGGAAAAAGGGGTCAACTCTCTTGCTTGCTTATACAGTTTGGACTGCAATTCATTCTATCTGAAGTACTGAGGTTAGTATGCATGTGTGTTTCGAGTTTTTTTTTTTTTTTTAAGATTCAAGATTATTTCACTCATATTGAGCTGATCATTAATCAGAGGTGGGCAAAAACCAGAGTACCCAGAGAAAAACCACCTGACATTCCGATGCAGAACTTGGCGTCTCACATATGACCCAAGCTAGGGTCGAACCACAGCGGTGAGAGACCTAATGATTAAGAGTCAGCGCTCTTAACCAGTAGGCCATGTTTGAGTTTTACATCCCATCAACAACTAAGGTTGTAAAGAGATGGGACCTTGGTTTAAAGCCTCATCCTGAAGTCTAGAGAATCCCCTTATCAAGCCAACAACCCCTTTTAACCTGTTTGGTACTTGAAACCCCAAAAGGGTTAAGTAGCAAACAGTGCAGGCCCAGATTAGACGCCACAAAACGCGGTGTCTGATCAGGGCCTACTGTGTTTCCAAAAAGTTCACCCAATTTCCAAATAAATTTTGAAGAAACACAACCTGACACCCCTAAAATAGTGAAATGGACTCCACTATATATAAGGAGGAAGATTCCTGATATATTTAAGGGGAATGGGAACACCTTCAGGGGAGGCAACTCTTGCAAAGTATGCTTATCTCCTATGTCAATAGGGAATTTGTTTGTTTGTTTGTTTAAGGTTTAACGTCCCCGTCAACACTGTAAAGGTCATTTTGGAGACGTCGCTTCCAATTTTGTGGGACTTTTACCCGACATTGTGATGAAATGACATCCCAAGCCCTGTCGCCCAATGAAACCAATAGGGTTTATTAGCATGGACGGTCCGCCTCGCACCGCGGTTCCTGGACAGGCTTAGATCCTCTAAGCGGTTTACCAGTACTAGTGTGCAGGCGGGATTCAGCTCTGCGTGGAAGCATCATGCAGCCCATATATTTCTTCAAGCCCCTATGGGCGGGGGCTTTTGTCAATAGGGATCAACTCTTAAAGGACAGCATTCATTCCTTTAAGAGTAGACCCCTTTTTCAGTGGGACTGAGCCTATAGAAAAGTGAACAGGAAGTCCCTAAAGTTGTCTCTCTTTGAAAAATGGGGGACAACTCTGCCAGGTGTTCCCATTCCCCTTAAGGAGGAAGATTCCATTTGGTATAAAAAGAGCCAGCGCATGACAAAACCTACAAAAAGGTTTGAGTGACCAACAAAGACTCAGCCTGCACATTTGCGCAAGTACATACTCTAGCTAATATCTATGCAAAGAGATATAAGCAAAAGGTCTTGCCATAGCAGACGGGTGCGCAAATTGATTCGAGTCTCTGCTGGTCGTACCGGTCTTATTGTAGGTTTTGTCATGCGCTGGCTCAAATGGGTTAAAGAGTTTTAGGAGACGAGTAGCTTAACCACTACACCATGGAAGCTTCAGGTACTGAGGTCCACTACACCATGGAAGCTTCTAGTACTGAGGTCCACTACACCATGGAAGCTTCTAGTACTGAGGTCCACTACACCATGGAAACTTCTAGTACTGAGGTCCACTACACCATGGAAGCTTCTAGTACTGAGGTCCACTACACCATGGAAACTTCTAGTACTGAGGTCCACTACACCATGGAAACTTCTAGTACTGAGGTCCACTACACAATGGAAGCTTCTAGTACTGATGTCCACTACACCATGGAAGCTTCTAGTACTGAGGTCCACTACACCATGGAAGCTTCTAGTACTGAGGTCCACTACACCATGGAAGCTTCTAGTACTGAGGTCCACTACACCATGGAAGCTTCTAGTACTGAGGTCCACTACACCATGGAAGCTTCTAGTACTGAGGTCCACTACACCATGGAAGCTTCTAGTACTGAGGTCCACTACACCATGGAAGCTTCTAGTACTGATGTCCACTACACCATGGAAGCTTCTAGTACTGATGTCCACTACACCATGGAAGCTTCTAGTACTGAGGTCCACTACACCATGGAAGCTTCTGGTACTGAGGTTCACTACACCATGGAAGCTTCTAGTACTGAGGTCCACTACACCATGGAAGCTTCAGGTACTGAGGTCCACTACACCATGGAAGCTTCTAGTACTGATGTCCACTACACCATGGAAGCTTCTAGTACTGATGTCCACTACACCATGGAAACTTCTAGTACTGAGGTCCACTACACCATGGAAGCTTCTAGTACTGAGGTCCACTACACCATGGAAGCTTCTAGTACTGAGATTAAATCTTACATGTTTTACTTTCTCCAGCACGCTAGTGTCACCGTCATCAAAATCTTCCTTTTCTTTATTAGCAAACACCGAGGCCACTCTCAGGGGAATAAGTGGAACTTCACGCTGCTCTAGGTTGATCTCCTCATTCACTGGCACTGTCCAGTGCTGCAAAAAGACAAAAACAATTAGGAGAAAAGTTAAGTATACTTGATAATAAATTGCTGATTTATTCTTAAACTCATTGAGTACTCGTTAAATGCACATGAGTAGATAACTGATCATTGATCATGTATTACCATGACTGAGTAAAAATATTTGCATCCATAAACATAACACTCTTTTTTTCTACTATGGCTAGGATCCAGAGAAAATTAATGTTTACTGCTCAACCTGTAATTATAGACATTTGAAAGTGTTAGATTATACAGAAAATTTTATTTACGACCATTTATGGTCATTTTTCTGTAAAATCCACACATTTTGCTAACAAATCCAGTTATGTTATGTCCAAAACCAGGTAATAAAGAACAACATTGCAGCAGTTTCAATGATTGATGTTTAATCCATCATCGATCACTTTCACAAGCTATGGTTGATGTTTAATCCATCATTGCTCACTTACACAAGCTATGATTGATCCATCGTCGATCACTTACACAAGCTATGATTGATATTTAATCCATCATCAATCACTTTCTATGATTACACAAGCTATGATTAACCACAAAATGTTAGCGGAGTGCAATCACTAAATAACTCCAACTCCATGTTTTTGCCACTCAATCAGATTAGTCAAGGGGAAGTTGAAAACAGAAAAAACTACTTCATAAGAACTATTGAACTATTTTGTTTGAAGATCTAAAATAAGCCATTAAAAACCACCTTCTCATTTATAGATGTAACAGTTGAACTTTATGAGAAATGAACTTCCTATTTGTGAATTTCACTGATAAGTAAACCCAAGCAAATACAATACAACATGAACAGTTATACGGTACTCTACTTATTTTCTTACTTTTTCTCAATCAATTCTTACCTTGATTTTCCTGAAACACTTGAGTCTGGAGTTGTACCTGAATTCACACACATACACATGTCTGTCATCAAATGCCTGAAATTAATTAAGATAACATGACTGAGCAGTGTCACCAAATAATCTGATTTGTTTGGAGTTAAACGGCCCCTTCAACACTACCTAGATCATGTCAAGGTGGTCACTTTACCTATCCAAACTTTTCCTATGCAGGTTTATATGAAAGCAGTTTTAACAAGTACAGTGCACATTCTTTCCCTAGACACTGACAACTACCCTTCTTGAAGGGGGAAATGACTGTACAAAGATTTCATGATCAATCTTCATGAAAGCATATTCCAGATCCGGCGGGGATCCAACCAGCCCTCCTGATAACAAATCAGATGCATATTCCAATGAACCAACAATGCCGGTGCCGGTAAAGGGGATGCCTGTTACACTTGAGAAAGCGACCACTGGGTCACGTATACCCCCGGCAAGTGCTACCCTCTGATATATCTTTCGAGCTTGTATGTAATATGAATGAAGAAGTCAAGGGACCAAGGGAGTGAGGGCATCAAAGTTACTGAAGGGGTGGGGGCATCAATGTTACTGAAGCAGCAGGGTGTGGTGTGCATCAATGAAATCTTTGGACTGGTATGCAACATCGATGCAAGTATCAATTGAATTTGTCTTAGAGTTTAGAACATATAGGCATCTATAAACTTTGTCATAAAACTTTAACCAAATGTAAAATTTCTAAGTCAGTGACCTTGAGGTCAAGGTCACCATGGGTAGGGGAAGGGACATACATCATGAAATCTTTGGACTGGTATACAACATTGATGAAAGTGTCAACTGAATTTGTGTTAGAGTTTAGAACATACAGGCATAAATAAACTTTGTCATAAAACTCTAACCAAAATGTAAAATTTCTAAGTCTGTGACCTTGACGTCAAGGTCACTTTTGGGGGTGGGGACATGCATCAGTGAAATCTTTAGACCAGTATGTAGCTTCAGTGTAAGTAACAACTAAATCTATCAAAGGGTTCAGAAGATACAATATCTTAGAAAACTTTAACCAAAATGTTCACGGATGGACGAAGGACAGACAGAAGGACGGACTGAAGGATGGACACATAGATGGAAAAATGGCATGACAACAATTATATACCCCATAGCATACTCTGTATGCCGGGGGTATAAATAGCATACTTCATATGCCGGGGGTATAATTAAACTAGTTAGCTAAGGCCCTGATCAGACGGTTCAGCTCCTTTTCAACTCGTGAAACAAGTTTTTAAACATTTCAGGATAATCCACAGTCCATGAGGTGTCTGAATTTTTAGGATGTTTACAGTATATACACGTAGCTCCAGATATTGAGTAATGAGGATAATTTTTTGGTATACAGTTGTCTCTCATTATCACAAAACACTATATCTGAAACTACAGCTTTCTGGGCAATGTTTTTTTTTTACCTCAAACTAAAGTTATCTCAAATTAAGAATTCCAGACGTTTGGAGTTTGAGATGTTTGGGATAAGGAAAACCGATTGTCCCTCGCCCATCAGGGCTTGAAGAAATAAATGGGCTGCATGATGCTTCCACGCAGAGCTGAATTCAACCACGCACATGTACTGGTAAACCGCTTAGAGGATCTAAGCCTGCCCAGGCAAAGCGGTATGAGTCGGACTAAACCCTATTGGTTTCATTGGGCGACAGGACCGGAGATGACATTTCATCTCAAGGTCGGGTAAAAGTCCCACAAAATTGGAAGCAACATCTCCAAATGACCTACATAGTGTTGATGGGGACGTTAAACATCAACTCAAACAAACAAACAAGGAAAATCAACTGTATTTTTTTCTGATTTCTTCATAAAAACTTTGATAGGCGAATCTAATGAGCATTCTTGTCCATGATTGGACTTAACTTCTCTTAGACTTAAAATGGGTTCACGTTATCACAGAGTGTCGACTTCCTTGAAGAGGGGAGTGTTTGGACCTGTAAACCCTACCTTCAAATATTTAGTGACACATTATGCATAGCATATATATAGAAGATCTTACATGAGTGTTCATTTATTATTGATTAAACAAGTTGAGGAAAAGGGATAAAATGCGAGGCCGTGTGAATCACATACGAGAGGGCATTTTCAAAAGTATATTTTTTTCTGAAAAATACAGCTTCCTTTGGATGCCCATTTGTTCATCTAAAGAAAAGAAAAAAAAAAAAATACCTCTGGCTTGTATTTAAAGTAGTCCCTGACATGCATCACATAACATTTCCCGATTATTTCACTCGGTGATATACTTGTGTTAAAGTCACTTTTGAACACTTCCTTCTGTAGAAATTTCCGTGTGGCAAGGTGGAATGTTTCGTTTGGTCTGTAGAAATAGTTGCCGTAGATTTGCTGCTGCCCAGATTTGTCAATGAAAAACTTCTCGATTACCATTATGTGTGGTGTCTCTGAGTCCGGTTCTCTGTAAAAAATAAATCAAAGAGCTCTTAGCGCCGGTGGATTATTACAGAAACTTGCAGTTTTTATAGATGATAACTTTGACCCATAAATGAAGAGAAGAGTTTTTAGTGCACAATATGCTTTGGCATTGTATTAATCCTTATCGTGCTGTTCACGACAACCCCTACCTTTGCAAACAGTGTAGATCCAGATCAGATGACTTCTGAAGAAGCCATCTGATCAGGATCTACACTGTTTGTCATGCAGTTTGTGAATTGAACAAATCAAATCAATTATTTGATTGGTTGATAATTAGCAAAGGGTGTGGCTAAATTAATTTATTCAGCGGCATAAGGGTTAAACGTATCATTAGGGAGTATATACTACCACTCAGGTATCTTCTAGTTGTCTTTATTTTTGTATGTTTCATGCTTCTGTCATTTGGAGTTCTTTCCTGATTGTCTATTTGGTATATCCAATTTTGTCCATTATAATATGCCTATTTATGCCAGCCAAAAATTCACAATAAATTCTTGTATCTTGTATCTTGGTTAATCAGTTTTCTCCAAGTGCATGCTGGGAAAATGGTCCTGAACAGGAACTAAGACTGTCTCCATGTGTATAGGAGTAGTCATTTAAAGATTTTTGTATTTTTAGCTCTGGTGGCCATCTTGTTCAGCAAAGCGGAATGGTTTCAGTTATTTTGTAGAGTCATTTTAAGCTTTGGCAGCCAGTTTGCTCAATGGAGCGGAAAGGTTTCAGCTATTTTGGTATAGCGTCACCTAAAGAAGATTCCTATGAAATTTGAATGAAATAGGCCGATGGGTATAGGAGAAGTTGATGAAAGATTTTTCTATTTTTAGCTCTGGTGGCCATCTTGTTTATTGGAGCAGAACGATTTTAGCTATTTTGTTATAGGGTCATCTAAGGAACATTCCTATGAAGTTTAAATGCAAAATTCCAATGAAGTTTGAATGAAATTGGGTGAGGTATGGGACGAATAGTCGTTTAAAAAATTCTCTTCATCAGAGCACAACAATTTTAGCTATTTTTGTAGAAATCCACCTAGGCAACATTCCTATGAAGTTTGAATTAATCTGGCCTAAGGGTATAGGAGGAGTTTTCGTTTAAAGATTTTCTATTTTTAGCTCAGGCAGCCATCTTGTTTATCGAACCTGGGCGATTTTAGCTATTTTGGTAGGGAGCCTCCTAGGCAACATTCCTGTGAAGTTTGAATCAAATTGGCCCAAAGGTAAAGAGATGTTGTTTAAAGATTTTTCTATTTTTAACTCTGGTGGCCATCTTGTTCATTGGAGCGGAACAGTTTAAGCTATTTTGGAAGAGGGTCACCTTAGCAACATTTCTGTGAAGTTTGATTGAAATTGGCCTCAGGGTTTAGGAGGAGTTAGCATTTAATGCAAATTGTTGACGCCGCCAACACAGAACGCATGACTGACGATGGACACTGACCGATCACAATAGCTCACCAGGTGAGCTAAAAACATATCCAAGTATTATACATAGTACCCCTACTTCTCTGGAGTTATATAGAAATATACAGCTTTAGCACAAAGAGCCGAAATGTACATCAAACAAGAGGGCTCAGAGGGCCCTGATTCACTCACCTGAGTGTCAATGTCTCCAGTGCATTCTATTTTTGGCTCTGGTGACCATCTTGTTCGTCACAGCGGAACAATTTTAGCTATTTTGGAAGGATGTCACCTAGGCAACATTCCTTCGAAGCATGAATCAAATTGGCCAAATAGTCTTTTACAGCAAACTGTTGATGACGGACAACACACGACAGACACTGAACAGACAGACACTGACTAATCACAATGGCTCACCACCAGCACTTTGTGCTCAGGTGTGCTAAAAACACATAAAAGTGCCTTGTAAAATGATAGTAAACATACAGTATTTACCCTAAGTATTCAGACACCTAACTAAACTCCTCTACTTCCTCTAAAATTTGAACTAGTACTACTACCGATGTTGTGCCTAAAATTAGCTAAATGTGTAGCAAACAGTGTAGACCCAGATGAGATGCCGCATTCTGAGAATGTGGCATATCATTTGGGTCTAAACTGTTTGCTCAGCCCTGTCTTTCCAAATACTAAGTTAAATACAGCATCTTGTTTGTCCATTACCTTAACACAAAGATATACCAACCTGGGTCAATCAATGACTTTTCTAAGTCTAGGTCAATCAAACATTTTTTTTTTCTCAGTCTAGGTCGATCAAAAACTCACTGTCTTTTCTAAGTCAAGGTTGATCAATAACTTTTCTAAGTCTAGGTCGATCAAACATTTTTTTTTCTCAGTCTAGGTCGATCAA
The DNA here is from genome assembly GCA_963580285.1 of Lucinisca nassula. Classification (NCBI taxonomy): domain Eukaryota; kingdom Metazoa; phylum Mollusca; class Bivalvia; order Lucinida; family Lucinidae; genus Lucinisca; species Lucinisca nassula. The sequence continues at coordinate 17,406,245 of OY757016.1, forward strand.
AAACTCACTGTCTTTTCTAAGTCAAGGTTGATCAATAACTTTTCTAAGTCTAGGTCGATCAATGACTTCAAAGTCTAGGTTGATCAATGACAAAGTTTGGGTTGATCAAGGACATTTTGTAAGACTAGGTCGATCAAAGACTTTTTCTAAGTCTAGCTCGATCAATGACAAAAGTCTAGATTGATCAATGACTTTTCAAAGTGTTTGTCGAACAATGACTTTTCTTAGTCTTGGTCTAAGTTTAGGTCAATCAGTGATTGTTCTAAGTTTAGGATGATTGGTGACTTTTCTAAGTTTAGATTGTTCAACGACTTTTCTAAGTCTAGGTCAATCAATAACATTTTTTAAGTCTAGGTTGATCAATGACTTTTTCAAGTCTCGTTTCAATGATTTTTCTAAGTTTAGGTGGATCCATGACTACGTCTATGTCTACCAATGACTTTTTGTAAGAATATTTTGCTTGACAATCTTACTGAACAGAGATTCCATTCCTTTTTTGGTTTTGTTTTCTTCTCCTAGTCCCCTAGTTATAATGGAGAGCAATTTTGACCTTTAATCATCTGCATCCCTTTGTGTTTGGCTATTACACATACCTTAGGGTTAGGGACATTATTTCTAAATATGACATTTCTTTGAAGAAACTTCTGTAACAGGGACTGTCAGAACCTGCATTTTATGGAGGTCTAGTTTATATTCAGAAGTAAAGATAATTTTTCTGGTCAGTTCAGGAAAATTGTTGCGAAATACAATAAAATTGGTTATAGCATGGATGTTATGCAACAGACCGTGTGTTTGGTTGTCAACCATTTTACAATGGACAGCTTTGCTTCGCTCTTCAATTGCACGGCATTGGCTTAGACTTCAGACTCTATGGCGGCCACATCCTAAATCTTTTGGATTCAAGAGAGGTGGAACCTGCTGTTTCCTGGCTTCGATTCTCCTTGATCTAACTGGTGGTTTTCTTTTGCTCTGACGTCGGATTGTTGTTGAGTCTTCAACCCTGGTTCATCATTGTATTAATCTATACCGGATGATTTTACTTTGTTTTTTTATTATGAAACTGTAGAGCTAGGAAACCACATGCAGATCAAGTTCTTACTGTTATTATGTTTGACACTGCACTGGAACTAAGGGTGAGGGTTGAAATTTCATAACTCCGGAGTTGAAGCCCTCAAGTAGTTTTTCTACTGAGCGTCCCAAAGCAGTCCTTCTTTTGCAGTGTCTTATTTATTTATTGGCTTTATGCCATTGGTTCATGTTTCGTCTCATCCAGCTCGCACACTTTCTGTAGGTGACTTGAGATGGCTGGGTTCTTTGATTGTGGCCTTTCCTGAGTGACCTTTTCTTACTAGTTATTCTGTTACTAGTTAAGCCGCAATCATTAAGCAGAACATTTGAATATGAAAACTAGAAATGTGTCCATAGGACACGGATGCCCCCGCTTGAAAATATGTCTATGTTCGTATTCATCCATAGAAAGTTATTGACCGTGTTTAAGTTTTGGACCCTTTTTTCACGTTTGACCTCTAAATATGACCTTGACCTTGTAGGTAAGGACCTTGGTTTTGTGTGAGGCAGATTGTCCCATGATGGCCAACATTTCTGCCAAATAATTTCAAAATCCATCCAGAGATAAGAAAGTTATTGACTGCGTTTAAGTTTTGAACACTTTTTTGACTTTTGACCTCTAAGTATGACCTTGACCTTGGAGGCACGGACCTGGGTTTTGCACGTGACACATCGTCTCATGAAGGTTAATATTTCTACAAAGTAATTTCAAAATCCATCCAGAAATAAGAAAGTTACTGACTGCGTTTAAGTTTCGGACCCTTTTTTTTACCTTTGACCTCTATGACCTTGACCTTGGAGGTACGGACCTGGGTTTTGCACTTGACACATCGTCTCATGATGGTTAACATTTCTGCCAAGTAATTTTAAAATCCATTAAGAAATAAGGAAGTTATTGACTGCGTTTAAGTGTCGGACATACGGACGGACTACTACAAAGTACCCTTGTGTGTCAAATTTCCTGGAAATTTCTTGGAAAAAAAGACACACAAGTTACTATTTTTGACACACAAGTCAGTGACTTGTGTGTTTACGGAATAAATCGCATTGAGTTTAATGTAAGTGTCCATAATTTTAAACACACAAGTATACATTTGTTCCTGCGGACGGACGGACGGACAGGGGCAACGCTATATGCCCTTTCCACCATTCTTCGAATGGCGGGGGCATAAAAAGGCATTTTTTCATGTCAGAATAGTCTCCCTTTGAAACAGGAGATATTCACCTTTTTTGCATTATCTGATGGTTCCTAGTCTGAAGGTTATCAGTGTTGGAAAAACAGGTATTCAAATCCCCCTGACCTTGAAGGGTCAGGGGGGTTTGGTTACCTGTTTTCCAGTATTAATGTGTATGCTGGGAGCCAGCACATAATGCAAAAATTGCTTATATAAATACATCTGAACAAAGTACAGTGGAACTTTGACAATTCGAACCCTGACAATAAAAAATACTAGGAAAATTCAGTGTGATCTTATAATATCAATCACATCCTTTCCAAATGTTCCTATCCCGAATAATCAAATGTTTGGTAGATTCAAAATACTCCTATATCTGTTACTTTTTAACTATCTAAGTTCCACTGTAAGTAAATGAAAACAAGCAATGTCGTGAGAAAATGCAATTTATATAATGGGTGACTAGCAAAGGCTCTGATCAGACAGCAAATACACTCAGTCTGATCAGTCTTTACTGTTCACATGAAGCTTCAATGCACACACCCCTCCTCTCTGCCCATACCACATACAGTACATGAATCTTCAATGTACACACCCACACCTATAGCGCAGTCTAGGGCAGATGGTGATGGCTCCAATCTGGCTCTACAGTCGGAGAGCCTCATCTTTGTTATAACTGGTTGTTACATACATTTTCTCTTGGCACAACTCTTAACGTAACTACAGTCAACCCTCTTTATAACGACATTCGATAATTAAGAAATAATCTCCACGTACCGTGTGTTATCGTGATTAACACACGGTGTTGGAGGGCAGATTGCGAAATATTAATTCACGACGGCGAAGCCGGAGTGAATTAATATTCGCATCTGCCCGACAACACCGTGTGTTAATCACGATAACACACCGGGTGCGTGGAAATTATTTCGATTCTAACATGATGCTAAACTGAAATACAGTAGTAACAAAGCGTTATCTTGGGGACTATTTTGGAGCGGATGTCGACAGAAGGAAATGTTTACATGCAACGTCACGATGACGCCAAATTGCACGCACCACGTTGACGACGTGAATTATCGCATATTTGCAAACGCTGACGTTTCCACTGGGTTCAATGGGAAAAACGTTAACGTCATGTTAGAACACAAATCCTCAGATCAGGATGAGACGATTAATGTAATAAGTTGATCTGGTTTGTTTATACTGGAGTTAAACTGCCCAGTCAACACTATTTAGGTCATTTTTGAGCAGTCAGTTTACCTATCCACACGTTTCCTGAGCAGGCTTATACGTAAGTGGTTAACCAGTACAGTGCACATTCTTTCGCCAAAAACTGACAACTGCCCTTCTTGAATCAGTGGGAGAGAATGACCGTTGAAAAGATTTCAAAATCAATCTCCACGAAAGAATGTTGCCTACCCCGGCAGGTATCGAACCTCATCCTCCTGATCACCAGTCAGACGAGCATCCGACTGAGCTACCGAGGCCGGCAACACAAAATTTGTTTACAGAGGTGTCCACACCATTTGTGCCTTGTTGTAATTAAAGAAAAAAGTCCTTTATGGACTGAAGAGTCCTTTATTTACTACTTCTTTTTGGAATTCTTTACAGCAGCAAATTGCATAAAAGCAGCAAAAAATTAGGAAACAAACACACTGTCGTTATAGCAAAGGTCTTCTGTATAACAAAGTTAGCATGAACTGTAAGAACTGCAACAGGAAAACACCTAAAACAACCATAATACCTAGAATACAATGATTTCCTTCTACGCTGGGTTCTTTTTCTAACATTATTGCTGTCACTGTATTAAAATAAAATGCAAAAAGAATTCCGCCAATGACTATGTCATGCCAGTAAAGCTAAATCTGAGACAATGCTGGGGTCTAAGCATATATTGATTACAGAACAAATGAAATGAAGGGAAAAAGTATCCCTATATGATGTTGAACAAAAAACGAATATAAAAAAAATATTCTATCATTTTTAATTGATATTTTATAACTTTTTTACAAAACTTACAATAAAATCATGTCACCAGAGAAGACTCAAATCAGCCTGTAGCTAAATTCCTATATCACGTCACACTGAAAACCGATTTTCTATTATTTAGTCATTGCTATTTTATAACTTTCTGTCTTTTACCCGGTAAAAACAGGATATGACCCAGAACTTGACAAAACCTACAAGAAAACTATGACAACAGCAAAGACACAGATCAGCCGGTGCCTCTGTGTAACCTGAGCAATCTTATATCTTATACGGGGTTCTGTTGAAGATGGCCGTTTCCAACCCAAGCTCAGCACTGTCATCACGAGGGTTGGTGGTTCCGCATAGCATGGTTATCCCGAGGGTTCGAAATGCCCATCAACAGCAGAACACCATATTAGATTCCTTTTCTTGCACAACACCACAGAAAATTTTCACTTTACTTTATTTTACATTTTATTTTTCGTGCCAATCACAACAATTGCCGTCTGCTCTGTTAGTTACTGTAGCATGCTGTTTATTTGAAAAGTCATTGCTGCTAAGTGTGGACCAAGGTCAGACTGCAGTCTGATCAGGGTCCACACTCTTTGCCTGTAGGAAAAATATTTTTAAAGAGTTTTCAAGAAGATGCAGCAGATGAAATAAACAGACGACAATTTTAGATGTAGTTTTTCTTTGCATCTTAAAGGTTAGGAAAAGGACTAATGGTTTATAACCTGTGACCAAGTGCAACAAAAATTTGTTCAAACCTTGAAACATGGAAACATGTAATGTGGGTATTTAGTGAGTGAGTTTGAGTTTTACGTCCCACAAACAGCTAAGGTTACAGAGACAGGACCCATCCGAAAGTCTGGAGAAGCCCAGGATCGAACCCACGACCAATGATTAATGAGGCGAGTAGCTTATACACTACACCACAGAGGCTTCTGTGGGTATTTAGTGATAATTAAAAGGATAATTTTTGCCAATTTTCCATAAAAATCTATGTTGTGGATATTCATTTGAACCGCCTCAGCGACATAGGCCTGTGTGGCAAAAACAGGAAAATCACCAAATACCAACCTTAACTGTTTCTAAGTAGACACATTGTCCCTTGTCATGGCACATAAGTACGGAATACCTTGCCTTGGCTTAAACGACTACGAATGTCTTTGGAGAAATACTCACCTAGGCTCGACATAAACAAAATCTCCAATATTGAATGTGAAGTCCTTGTATTTGATACTGTTCTCACTACCATCAGCCTGAAAAACAGAAAATCTCAGTCAGATCTCGAAATATGAGTCAAATCTAGGTTTTTAAGTTCTGGTTCATTTTTGTGTTTAATTGTTTTGTTTGTTTGTTTGATTTTAGGTTTAACGTCCCCTTCAACACTGTAAAGGTAATTTTGGAGATGTTGCTTTCAATTTTGTGGGACTTTTACCTGACAATGAGATGAAATGACATCTCAAGCCCTGTCGCCAAATGAAACCAAAAGGGTTTATATGTATGGACGGTCCAACTCACACCGCTTTGCCTGGGCAGGCTTAGATCCTCTAAGCTGTTTACCAGTACTCATGTGTGTGTCGGTTTCAGCTCTGCTTGGAAGTATCATGCAGCCCATCTATTTTTTCAAGCCCCGATGGGCGGGGGCCGTGTGTTTAATGGTACTGTCAACATTATTTAGGTCAAGTTGAGCCAGTCAGTTTATCTAATCATACGTTTCTTGGGCAGGTCTATATGTAAGTGGTTAACCCATTGTATACTGGTGGATTCTTCCACTGCTATAGGTTGGACAAGTCCATTTCTTTTTTAAGGGGTCTCGGACCTATTTTTTTTTTTCATTCCATTTTTAACAAAAAATCTGGTTAGTTAAAGTGCAGACCCTGAACAGACTCTGCATTCCGTGGCATCTGATCTGGGCCTGGGTTGTTTATCAGGCTACTTAGGGGTTTCCCGCCTATAATAGGTTAATCAGTGTAGTGCACATTCTTTCCCCAAAAACTGACAATTGCCCTCCTTGGATCAGCTGAAGGCAGAGAATGACCTTTAAAGAAAAGATTTCATGATCAATCTTCACAAAAGAATGTTGCCACTGATCTCCAGGGTCCAGTTTTGTTCAAAACACTAACAACGTCGTTAGTTAACTTATCGTTAAAACTTTGATCATTTATTATGGCAAATATGTTAATATTTTTGCTGAAAAAATGTGAACAGCTCACATATTTTCAGCAAAAATACCAAAATTTTTAATATTATACTTGCTAGAACAGTTAACAATATGACCACTAACCAGCTCTTTAAACTGACGATGCTTTGAACAACTGGCCCCTGATCACCAGCTAGATGCACATTTGACTGATCCACCTGTTTCCAAATCTGTCTGCAAATGTACAACTGCCTGATGTTCGCGACTTGTTTTATCCAACTTAGCTCTTAGTTATACTGTGCACAGTCAAACTCAAATGGCTTGAACCCCTTTGACACCATGAAAATTTGTTTGAGACAGCAATACAGTAGAACTTCGATGGTTCGAACATCGATGGCTCGTTTACGATGGCTGAGTCGAACTCGTTCTTGAGCCCCAAGGGAAATCCTCTACATAAGAAATAGTGGGGGATAATTAAGGAGATTTTCGTCTTTTATATTCCAAATGTATGCTGTGTGTACTCATTAGAATCGCCTCGGTGAGGCGATTCTAATGAGTACACACAGCATACATTTTCATTATAGAACATGTTCAAAATGTTCAAAAGTATCTCGTTATGTCTCTTGGCAGTAACCCTCTGTGGCTCGAACTACCGCTGTCTCGAATAAATTTTTATTGGTCCCAAAGGGGTTCGAGCCATCGAAGTTCGACTGTAGTTTGATCCTCTGAGGATTACTTATAGTGTCATGCCAGGAGGCATAATGGGCATAATTTTGGGGTGTCCTTTCAGTGTTCAATAATATAAATGGACTCCTTTCAGTACACCAAGAATAATCTCAAGTCCAAGCCGAAATCACAAATAAGCAGTTAGAGAGTACATTGTCAACCGAAAGATTATTGTAAACTGGGGTCCAGAGATGGTGATGGCCTGTCGTCTGATAATGTTAGTGAGGACTGACTTCGCTGCGGCATCAGACAACAGTGCATGTTATAGTTTTTTACCATAAGTGTAGAAATGGGCTTGAACATAAGTGGGAAAGCTAGGATTGACACAATAGTTTACGAAGTCAGCGAACCATGAAATGTAGGTCAAGGTCAATTATTCTTATTGATTTGAAGTTTAACATCCCCGTCAACACTGTAAAGGTCATTTTGGAGACGTTGCTTCCAATTCTGTGGGACTCTTACCCGACATTGAGATGAAAAGACATCTCAAGCCCTGTCGTCTAATGAAACCAATAGGGTTTGTAAGCATGGAAGGGCCGACTCGTACCGCATTGCCTGGGTAGGCTTAGATCCTCTAAGCGGTAGGTTAAGGTCAAATATGGATGCTTGCCTTAAAAACAAGTTTGTACCAAGGATCATTAATGGACTCTTATAGCTCTTGAGAAATGGACTTGAACATTAGGATGAAGACTAGTGTTGTCGAAAATGTTGATGGCTTCAAGAACGGACAAACGAAAGGACAGAAAACACGACTCCTATATTGTGCCATACTTAACCCATTTAGTACCGGAAACCTCAAAACGGGTATTTGGCAAACAGTGCAGGCCCAGATCAGACGCCGCAGAACGCGGCGTCTGATCAGGGCCTACACTGTTTGCAAAAAGTTCAGCCATTTTCTTAAATAATTTTGAAAAAAAAACACAACCTGAAACCCCTATATTTTGAAATGAACTCATGCTATAGAGAAGATTCCATTTGGTACAACTAGAACTGTCAGAGGATCTGACTATAGCCCCACTATAGCACTATCAGAAAAAAAAATACAAGAAAAAAAAATGTTTTCAGCTTTCAGCCTCTAATTAAAGGTGGTAAAAAGGCAATCCAGAGTTATGGTTCATGTGCTCTGCACATCGTCTCATGGTGCTTTACATTTGTGTAAAGTTTCATGAAAATATCTCAAACCGTTTTTGCGCTATGGAGCGGACAAGGTTAAAATTGCGAGTTTTTAAATGTTCAAAGGGCAATAACTCCAAAAGTAGGCAATTCAGAGTTATGGTTCATGCGCTCTGCACATTGTCCTATAGAGCTTTACATTTGTGTGTTTTTTTAGTTATCATGAATAACAGAATTACGGAATTGAGGCAAATCCAATATAGCCCCCACTTTTTCAAAGCGGGGCTATAAAGCAGGCGTGACAAAAACTTACTGCTGATTCCTGTGGGGTCTCCTCACTATCTCCCATTTTTTTCTTCTCTTCATCTTCTCTCTGTTCTGCCTCAGACTTCTCCATTCTCTCTATCTCTAGAGCTGCCTGTAGGTGGCGCTCTGTGTAGCTTAGAGCTGGGGTCAGCAAAACTTCTCCGTTCTTACACATTTCATCTCGAGTCTTGATGAAAAACAACTGCATCTCTGTGGAGTCTTCATACAGCTGTGAATAAAGCACAAAAAACAGGATGAACATACAATATGACCAGCAGAATTCTAGAATGCTATTCATTAAGTACATGACTAAGGGAAGAGAAATTCCTCCTATTTCTATATGTCTGCTGAAATTAAATACAGCTTGGCAAATCTGCTCTTGAGCTTGGAGATTAAAATCATTTTTCTTACTGAACATTATCATAACATATAACACGCACATGGCTCCTTGGCCTAGTGCGTAAGTACACTGGCCCTTAATGATAAGGCCTCTCACGGCTGTGGGTTCCAACAATCCTAAGGTCAGATGTGAGATGCCTAGTTCTTCAACAGAAGGTCAGGTGTTTTTTCTTTGGGAAATTTTAAAGGGTGACTCAAAATAAGTGAAACAATCTTAAAAGGCTGCAAAACAAACACCCCACCACCCAAAAAAAACAACATGCAAATTTAAAAGCATAACATGTAAATTTTAATCTTTTTTAGGCTAGACTTTAGAATCTGTCCGCCCCTGTTACTAACTTAAGTATGCTATGACTAAGTCACTGATGGTTAGGGTTAGGTAAATTAGGAGTAGGTCACTGATGATTAAGGTTCGGTTAGGGTTAAATTAGGGTTAGGTAAGGCTAGTCAGGCCTTTAGGGTTAGGTAAAGGGTTAGGGTTGGGTAATATGAAGTGGTGGACAGATTCTAAAGTCGATCCCTTTTTTAACTAAAATTGCCTCTTAAATCTCCAAGAGCTTAGAACTGATATCCTGTCATATGTTTGACTGATGGTAGTAAAAAGACTGTAGTATGCCAATGCAGGCTAGCTGCTAGCAAATGCCAATGAGACATGCACATGCACAGGCTGATCCGAGTCTTCACTGGTCAACAATACTTCTTGTGGGTATAATTGTATAGTAGTCGCAGATAAGACTGACTAGGCGGAGCTATTCAGGTGTTGTCAATATATGTCAAATTCGCTGAGTCCACCAGAAGATTCCGTAGAGTGCCTTTCGCACGCTTTCTACAAGCGGAAGAAATGGTCATATACACCACAGCTATGCTTGTGTTACAGTTGAATTCACACAATCGGGTGACTTGGTTTACCTTTTTGTTAATGGAATATTCCTAAGGCAGGTACAAACCATAACTCCGCCTTGTCAATCATATCTGCGATGGCTATACACTAGCTTAATTATTTTTTTAAAACTACCGTAATGATCCTAAGTATTGTGAAAAATAGTCCTAAGTAAACAGTGCAGACCGAGATCAGACTGCTCCTGAGGGAGCAGTCTGATCTGTGTCTACACTGTTTGCCATTTCGTTCGCTCCTTTTGGAGAATTACAGCGACCCCTCAAGGTATCCATTTTTTTAGGATTTTTACGGTACATAAATCTTAACCCTTCAACTGCTACGTAAATTTCTGGAGCAGACGACAATTTGATATGTGAGCCCCGCCAAGCGAATTTGTGTCTTCGAGCATTCCGTCATGACAAATTTTAACTGCGCATGCCCAGCCATTCAGAGGGGCCAGGGATATGGCTTTCTGTCTGAAGGTTCCTCTTGATTCACTGCTTGTATGAGCGAGCAGCGAAGGTTCTGGCGAGACTGCGCGGATGCGCAGGCTCGCCTGAACCTTCGCTGCTCGCATAGGCGATAAGTACCAAAATCGCTTGACGGGGCCCATGTTATGTCTAGCCTTATTTTCACAGAAAAATACACTTTAAAAGTGTCGTCTGCCAGTCATGTTGAGCAGCCAAAGGGTTACAGTCTACCTGGGAATCTGTCCTTGTTAGCCGTCTTGCCCTTTCAAACACTTTAAACAAGTCTTCTTGGAATCTGTCTAGGCGTCTATACCGACGCTGAAAAAATATAGGAATAACTTAAGAAGTATGTTTATACAGTAGAACTTCGATGGATCGAACACCGATGGCTCGTTTACCATGGCTGAGTCGAACCCGTTCTTGAGTCACTAGGGAATTTCTCATGTCAAGAAATAGGTAGGGTAAAATGTAGGATATTTTCGTCTTGTTTCTTGCAAATGTGTGCTGTGTGTACTCATTAGAATCGCCTCAATGAGGCGATTCTAATGAGTACACACTGCATACATTTTTAAATATAAAACACGAAAAGATGTCCTAAAGTATGTCATTATGCGTCCTGGCAGTAACCCTCAGTGGCTCGAACTACACCTGTCTCAAACAGATTTTCAGGATCCCAAAGGTGTTCGAGTCATTCAAGTTCAACTGTACATACTTTCCCTGGATCTTCAATACTGACATTAGGATGGCAAATTTGAGGGGTCCTTACCCTGGGATACTGACCCTATTTACATGCTCAAATCAAAAGAATAGTTGTTTTTTTTTCTCTAACTCAACAAATATTCAGAAAACAGTGTTAAAAATGCAGAAATATTTTCTGAAGCCTTACAAATCCAATGTCGAGCAAATAGTGTGTCTATAAACAACAATTGTTTGTTTGTTTGTATTAACGGCCCAGTAAACATTATTTGGGTCATTTTTGAGCTGGTCAGTTTACCTATCCACACTTTTCCTGGGCAGGCTTATACGAAAGCGGTTAACCAGTACAGTGCACATTCTTTTGCCAGAAACTGACAACTGCCCTTCTTGGATCAGTGGAAGGGAAAGAGCCCGTAGAAAAGTCTTCATGATTAATCTCCAAGAAAGAATGTTGCTGACCCCTGCAGGTATCGAACCGGCATCCTCCTGATCACCAGTCAGATGGGCATCCGACAGTGCTACCGAGGCCAGCCTATAAACATAGCAATAGCTTGAAAGAAATGGAATAAATAAAAATTTGCAAATAACATCTCTGAAGCTGTTGGAAAAAAAAGCCATGTGGTTTCCTATTCAACAATTCCAAACCATGCATAAGTCAATTCATGAAAAAGTCCTATGCATGAAGGTCTGTAAAAGGCCATCAGCCTCAATAGCGCAGTGGTTAACGCGTTCGACTCATGATCAAGAGGTTGTGTGTTTGAATCCGGCACCCTGTATCGAGGTATGTCCTTGGGCAAGACACTTAATGACACTGCCTCACTCCACCCAGGTGTAAATGGGTAGCAGTGGTGTAATAGTCACTGCCTCTCTCTCGCACACGTGAAAACATCCAGAAAGAGTATTCGAGAGCGATTAAATAAGCTTGAAGCTTCCACCGCAATCAAACTAAAATAAATTAGTATAAACTAATGTCTGTAAAATAACGTAACTCTTTTGTGTGTTGCAGTACTTACCCGGTCAACATTTCTCTTTATTTTATCAAAGGTCAGCGGTTTCCTGAAAATATCAGAGATTATTAACCCTTAGCAGACGACAAATTATTGATATTTTTCTTATTTTTCCCAGAAAACAGGACTTGACATCTCATGCAAATTGTCTCCTGTTTTCTGGGAAAATTAGGAAAATATTTTAAAATGTCGTCTGCTGCGAAAAAAAAATACCCAGCATGCAGAGCGTTAACTGACTAAGATATTATAGCAATTACATAGCCAAAACTGACTGCATCATTCTAATGATAAACATGCATTCACATAAAAAAAATCAGGGCCAATACAGGACAAGAGGGACCAAACAGCAGCACAGGGCCAATACAACTCAGCTGATACACCCCGAGGTGTGTTCAACAACATGGGCGCCCGTCGAGCGCTCGCCTGTTTGCCTCCTCGAGGACTGGCAATACAGCCTGGGAGGTGTATCGTTTGGGTACTGAATCCTTTGCGCATGCTTGAAGGGAATGGATGTTCAGCCTCAGCTGAATCGGCAAAGAAAATAGTTTGTTGACAGCCCTCTAAATGGGTATTAACTACCTTCAACGGAACTATTTGTCAGTTCCTCAGCAGAACTAGCACAATTAAACTTCTGATAGACAGGGAAGCAATCTTGAAACAGTGAGCACCCCCTGTCATTCAATAGGTTCAAGCGCTCAAGTAAGTGCCCACATTGTTGAATGCACCAATGAAAACAACATGGTGGCCAAGTCTAACAGTATCTACTGAAATAAAATTCTGCTAAACTTTCCTTTGTTTGTTGTTGTTTAAACTTTTTATTGAGACAAAAACAATTGGTGCCCCTGACCAGTCTGCACTTTGTACAACCAGTACATTGGGCCAAAGCCATTCCTCTATATCTCAAGAAACTACGAGTCAGTGCCACAAAGTGGGGTAATCTGATCTGAGGTTCCTAATGATTCATATGCATTGAAACCTCAACAGCTCAAACATGACTGACTCATTTAAAATGGCTAATCCAAACTCTATCTTGTTTGTTTGTTTGATTTGAGGTTTAACGTCCCCGTCAACACTGTAAAGGTCATTTTGGAGACGTTGCTTCCAATTTTGTGGGACTTTTACCCAACATTGAGATGAAATGACATGTATCTTGAGTCTGGGCTGGAGCCAAGGGACGATCTCCCTGTTCACCGGCAACAGGGAATAGGGGTACCACCGAATGGCTACGGTGTAGTGCCAGCATGGATTCCTTCCCTGAGACCCCACCAGCTGACGACCCGTGACACGGGGAAACTGGAAAACAACGACGATCGTCCCCAGCCTCGAGGATGCGCCCCCCGCCTTCGTGAGAACCCTCCTCGAAGAGATTCCCGGAAAGTATTACCCGTCAAATCTTTCCCAACGACAGGGCACGTACAAGTCCCAGGGGTCGTTTGCTCCGACTTCTCAGACAGGGTTTTTGTTGCGGCTCTGTGGGCGTTTCTTGACGGAGGCTGAGGTTGGGAAAGATCCTGCCAGCCCGGTCGCCATGGTCGGGTCGCGGCCGATCATGGTGAACTTCAAATTCCATCTGAACTGCCAGAGCGAGCGAGTCGTCCTAAACCTGGCTCGCATCATCGAACACCTGGGGCGCGCCAAAGAAGAAGGGAGGGGACTGTACCTGATCCGCGAAATCAAGGCCCACCCCCAGGACGGTCAGAACCTTTCGTTCAAGTTCGTGTGCCCCACCGGGGAGGCCAAAACGAAAAAGGTTCGGGTCAACATCTTTTACCGTGGGAAGGTCAATATTCTTGGGGCTCGAGATTTCGAAGCCCCCCGGGTTATCCGCAAATATCTTTCGGTCCTGGTCAACTCACGGTGGACTGAGCTGGTGGGTCAAGCCCCTTCCGGACGCCCAGCGCGCAGGCTCGATGCGATCCTGTGGCTGGCGGAGGAGTTTCGGGCCGAGTTCGTCTTCGGCCTCCGGGATAAGGAAGTAACCTATTTAGACAAGTAATTGCAAAAGACATACCGGTTTTAACGTTCATTCTTAATCATGCCTAAGGGACGCAACAATTGTAAGTGGTTGACTTTGGGCTCGGTTGAGTCCTGTGGTAAGAGTTGCATGGAAGAGTACTGTAAAACCCACCGCATGCGTCTTCGCAAGGGTTCATGCACGCGGCCATGTGAGGTTTGTGGGGCTGGGGTTACAAACAAACACGTCGTTAAGAATCTCGACCCACTGGTCGGCTGGAAGCCCCACCGAGTGAGGGACCTGACCATCCAGGTCGGTAAATTGTTGACCCTGTGGGACGGGGTCGGGTATTTCTGCAAGAATCTCATCGATCAGTTCATCCATAGTTGCGGATAGGTATACTAGTTATGAAATTATTCTCTAATTAAAAATAATTATTCTCTTAATTGGGTATTGGGATAATCACTTTTCTCTAAGTGGAAATGTCGATGGCGGCTAGACGCTTAAATTCCTTCTGCACCGCTATGGTTGCCTGGGACTGGGTCTTAACGATTCTTAACGACACCAAAGAAGAGTTCGAAGTTGATGATGCCGCTGCGGTCTTCTCTACATGGAGGGTGGAAGAAGAAGACCCATTTGACGCCGGTGATATCGAGTGGGTCGACGGTATGCATGCCAGAGCGGGTCGGATGGCTGTGGATGCCAGTATGACAGACGAGAGAGCGGCAAGGCTGTTTGGTAGCCTTCCGGAGGGTGGGTTTCTTCTGAAACTCAAATTTCTCCGTGAGCTACAGGATGGCGACTGGGTCGTTGAAGATAAATTCGTCCCAGTCCTTGCGGAGAGAAGGAAGGGACAGGCTGTCGTCGACATCTCACGGGGCACAAAACCTGACGTGTTGACTGGAATCGATAAAGTCTTCTACCAGAACGCCTATCCCGTCACTGCAGTTGCCTACGACCTCTACCCAATCAGAGACCCAGATCCGGCCAACCTCGCCCCACTAAGAGATGGCAACCACAACTGTGTGGTCAAGAGAGTTGTTGAGCACTTTGAAGGCGCCCTGAGGGGTCAGGGTTTGACACCAACGCGTCGCCAAAAAATACAAGAATGGGAGATGAGAGTCCACAGAGGTGGAGCGACTGTTCGCGACGTGGCCGAACTGGAAAAGATACTCAAAAGAGCAATCATCCTGAGGGACATTGCTGGTGAGGACATTTTCAACAGTGGCAAATATGGTAGAGGTGGGAATGGCGGCCATAGATCCGTAGAACTCATCAGCCACAACGGCCACATGGTGTTGGATTCCTTCAAGAGTGAACTGCACCCGAGGCGTTTCTTGTACTTGTATTTAAATCCCAATTTCCTTATATGCATTTGCTTGACTCCACTTGAGCTTGAAGCCGGGTAACACATCAACAAAGTTGTCGGGTCTATCTCCAAGAATTAGATCAAGGATGATCGATGACGTTGGCAAGTTCATACCAATGATTCCCGCTGGTGGTGGTGGGGGGGGGGGGGGGGAATTCGAAGACTATTTTCAGGATTCCCTGCCGGTCGTTGCTTGTCTTTAGCATGTTATCTTCGGAAACGACAATGTTCTTCGTCCCGGGGATATACGAGCAAAATCGAGTGCAATTATTCACTACCTTCCTAACTTTGTGCTGCTTACCAGTCACAACGTATGGAAACGAGATTTGTATGTCAATAAGCCACCTATCTTGAGTCCCTAGCAAATTCTTCCCATAACACCAGATGACAAATATTTGAGCCCCCGCCAAGCGAATTTGTGTCTTCAAGCATTCCGTCATGACAAATTTTAACTGCGCATGCCCAGCCATTCAGAGGGGCCAGGGATATGGCTTTCTGTCTGAAGGTTCCTCTTGATTCACTGCTTGTATGAGTGAGCAGCGAAGGTTCTGGCAAGACTGCGCCAATGCGCAGGCTCGCCCAAACCTTCGCTGCTCGCATAGGCGATAAGTACCAAAATTGCTTGACGGGGCCCATTTAATGATTGATTGTTTTGGGTTTAACAACACGTCATTCCTTGTGGGTCATTTTGTTTCGTCTCACAGAGAAAGGGAGAAGAGATAGAACAGATAGCAGAAGAGATGAAAATGAGGGACACAGGAGAAAGAGGAAAATGAATGGAAGTGTAGAAACAGAAGTAACTAGAGCTGTCAGTGAAACTGACTAGGGCCCCGGCAGCGCTATCAGAAATTTGTGGACGGACAGACGGACAGACAGACGGACGGACAGAGTGATTACTATAGGGCACCCACACTTTCAGTGCGGGGCCCTAATAACAACAGTCCTCCTCTACCCTTACCTGCTGCAAGGACAGCAGGCCTGGTCCAACTGTAAGTCAATATCAGATGGACACCCCGAGTGATGCAAGATACAAGTCACCTTTGCTTCACCTAACCACCCCAAATATTTAAGGATAATTTAGGGAGATGTTTCCTAATATTTTATCAAGAAAATGTATTAAATAAATATATTATCAAGAGTATGATGTGTGTACTCATTAGAATCACCTCGATGAGGTGATTCTAATGAGTACAAACAACATACTATTAATCACCTCGATGAGGTGATTCTAATGAGTACAAACATCATACTATTAATCACCTCGATCAGGTGATTCTAATGAGTACAAACAACATACTATTAATCACCTCGATGAGGTGATTCTAATGAGTACAAACAACATACTATTAATCACCTCGATGAGGTGATTCTAATGAGTACAAACATCATACTATTAATCACCTCCATGAGGTGATTCTAATGAGTACAAACAACATACTATTAATCACCTCGATGAGGTAATTCTAATGAGTACACACAACATACTATTATGTTATCCCCATTATGCTGCCTATGGGGATTGTTGGGTGAGGCAAAGGTGACAAGTATCTTGTGTCACTGGGGCTTCCAACTGATTTTTGATTACAGTTGGGCAAGGCCTGCTGTCCTTGCAGCAGGTAGGGGTAGAGGAGGCGTGCTGTAACTTCTATCTCTCCACTTCCATTCATTTTCATCTTTCTACCCTGTCCATCACTTTCATCTCCTCTACTCTATCACTTTTCTCCCTTTCTCTGGGAGCGACACAAAATGACCCACAAGAGTTTACATGTCGTAAACCCAAAACAATCAATCAATCAAAATGGCCCCATCAAGCGATTTTGGTACTTATCGCCTATACGAGCAGTGGAGGTTTAGGCGAGCCTGTGCATCCGCGCAGAGCCTGCGCATACGCGCAGTCTCGCCAGAACCTTCGCTGCTCGCTCATACAAGCAGTGAATCAAGAGGAACCTTCAGACAGAAAGCCATATCCCTGGCCCCTCTGAATGGCTGGGCATGCGCAGTTAAAATGTGTCATGACGGAATGCTCGAAGACACAAATTCGCTTGGCGGGGCTCAAATCCCAACATGGCATTATGGTTAACCCTCAATGGCTCACACTACCCCAGTCTCAAAAACATTTCCATGACCCAAAAGATACTTGAGACATTGAAGTTTGACTGTAATGTAGAAGGCTTACTCATCATTAGGATCAGCATCTGGGTCCCTCTCTGGTAGCTCGGCAAAGGAATCACTGTAACATCTTCCTTCTTCATCCTGAGGAATATAATATCTACTGATTTGGTTTGTATTGGCCACGTCAACACAATTTTAGTCATTTTTGAGCCGGTCAGTTTACCTGTTCACACTTTTCCTGGGCAGTCTTATATGTAAGTGGTTTACCAGTACAGTGCACATTCTTTTGCCAGAAACTGACATCTGCCCTTCTTGAATCAGCAGAAGGGAGAGAATGACCGTAGAAAAGATATCATGATCAATCTCAACGAAAGAATGTTGCCGACCCCGGAAGGTATCGAACCCGCATCCTCCTGATCACCAGTCAGACGCGCATCCGACTGAGCTTCCGAGGCTGGCATAATATCTACTGAACGTACTGAACCCACAAAGGGCCAAAGGGTAGAATATAAGAATCTGATATAGGGTTCCATTGTAGATTGGCGTTTCCAACCTTCGGGACGATTATGCTGAGCGGAACCTCAGCTGGCGTTTCCAAACCCTCGGGGCAACCGTGCTGAGCGGAACTGCACAACCGTGCTGTGCGGAACCTCTGCTGGCATTTCCAACCGTCGGGACGACCGTGCTGAACGGAACCTCGGCATAGCCAATGTTCCGCTCAGCATGGTCATCCCGACGGTTGGAATCGCCAATCTACAACAGAACCCCATATTAGATTCTTTTTTGTGCACATCACCATAAAAAAAAATTCAATTTACTTTATTTAACCTTTTATTTTTGCACACTATACTTATGTAGTTTGCCTGGGTAAGAACACCAGGGTAAGAACACAATTTCTATCCCAAGCTAAAACTATCTGGTGTGCAAGAATATGTCCATCCACACTACATAGACAGACATACAAAAAGGGAGCTCAAAAGTGACTCAACATTTTTTATCAGCAAAAGAATCAGTGTATTTTCCAAACTGAAAGATTAGATTTAATGTAGTGTTAACTAAAAACTTCATTAGTTTTGAAAATATGGGCCCTGCTATTTTCTCTTTCAGCAGACAACAAAATCAAGCTAGAGTTAATGCACAGATTAAAGAAATATGACCTAGTGACCTGGTTTTTTGACCCCACAAGACCCAAATTCAAAACTTGAACGAAGTATTATCAAATCAAACATTCTGGTGAAGTTTTAAAAAGAATAGAGTAAAATTGTGGTCTCTTAGAGGGCAACGATAATCTTTATGAAATTTGACCTAGTTAACTAGTTTTTGAATGCACATATTACATATTCAAACATGGCTGAAATATAATCAAGATTGAAGCAAAACTGCAGCCCCTAGAAAGCATACAAGGTTTTAAAGAATTGACTTAATGACCTAGTTTTTGATTGCACATGACCAAGATATCATCAAGACAAGACAACTGTTCTAATGAAACATAATGGAGAATGGATCAGAACTGTGGCTTCTAGAATACACTTCAAGATTTTTAAGAAATCTGACCTGTGTCAGGTCAGATTTCTTAAAAATCTTGAAGTGTATTCTAGAAGCCACATCCGTATTCAAACATGGTCGAGATATCATTAAGACAATGATTCTGATGAAGGTTCATGAAGATAGAGGCTAAATTGTGGCCTCTACAGTGTACAAAAGTTTTTAACAAATCTGACCTGGTTTTTGAACTCACATTACCCACACCTGAACTTGACTTCATTAAATGAAAAGACTGAAGCAAAACTAAGGCCTCCAGACTCCACTAAATGCTTTGACTAAATTTGACCTAGTTTCATAAAGACTAAACCAAAACTGTGGCCTCTATAAGGTGTACACACAGTTTCAAAGAAATCTGACCCAGTCATGTTGTTTTCAATTTGAATGAAATGAGATATGATCAAGGCAAACATTCTGGTAAAGTTTCATGTAGATTGGATCAAAACTGTGACCTCTAGAGACTGTACAAGGCAAGTCTTGACAAACCATTGACAGACAACGGACACGGGGATCAGAATAGCTCACCTTGAACACTTGGACAAGCTAAAAATTAAAATGAATAGACATTTTGGTTTTGTGCAGAAATTTAAAATGGGTCTATATGTTCCCTTTTTCGATACTTGGCCAGCCAATATACTGATATCATCGAACAATCACTTTAAGGGATAAAATTATGTGCAGTCACTTTTTCTTTTTTGCTATACAGCTATTATACAGTAAAATTCAGATATTAAAACCACCTAAATATAAGACTAATTCGGCTTTTTAAAGCTTATTGAGAACATTTGAGTTATTCTTTCTTTGTGTTTTCTATACTCAATGACTCCTCATATGAGACCACCTTTGGGATTGTTCAAAAGTGGTCTTAAAGACCACTTTTGAACAGTCCCAAAGGTGGTCTTAATATAGGAATTTTACTGTATCGACTACATTCTACAATGTCTCCGTACCTGATGGTTATAGGTTGATATAAATAAACTTGTCATCATTTCCTGTAATGCTGCCTTGATATCAGGAACTTCATTTGACCAATCATCAACCAGCTCTACTTTCTTCTCTAGGCACACTCTCTGCAGCGTCAGGGCATCCTAAAACAAACAAATATGAGGATTCAGTTTTTCAAACAATTTAGGTGAAAGATATACCACTAACATACAAACCCGGGAAGAGACATGATTTTTTATTTTTATTATGTTGTGCGAACAAGATAATATCTTGAGCGAACAAGATATTATCTTGTTCGGACAACATATTATCTTGTGCGGACAAGATATTATCTTGTGCGGACAAGATATGATCTTGTTCGCACAACATAATATCTTGTCCGCACAACATATTATCTTGTTTGCACAACATAGATCTTGGGAAGTTGTGCGGACAAGATTTTATCTTGTGCGGACAAGATATTATCTTGTGCCGACAAGATAATATCTTGTGCGAACAATATAATATCTTGTGCGCACAAGACAAGATAACATCTTGTCTGCACAAGATAATATGTTGTCAGCACAAGATAATATCTTGTGCGGACAAGATATTATGTTGTGCGACAAGATAATATGTTGTCCGCACAAGATAATAAGTTGTCCGCACAAGATAATATGTTGCCCGCACAAGATAATATGTTGTCCGCACAAGATAATATGTTGTCCGCACAAGGTAATATCTTGTCTGCACAAGATATTATCTTGTGCGCACAACTTATAAAATAATAAACAAGAGGGCCATGATGGCCCTGGATCGCTCACCTGATCCATAGTGTAACAAGTGGGCCCCAGAGAGGGCCATTATTGGCCCCAGGGCTTTAATGTACATAATGTTGAGGGAGGTCTTAAAGGTGAAGCTTCATACCAAACATCAACAAAGGCTAAAATTTGAACAATCTTGTCAAAGGTCCACTAGATGAAGCTACACATCAAATATCAAAGACCTGGGCCTAGCGGTCTCAGAGAAGAAGATTTTTAAAGATTTTCCCTATATAAGCCTATGTAAAATCAAAGGGCCCCGGGACAGGGGCATTTTTTGCCCCAGCACTATAGTTTGAACAATCTTGGTAGGGGTCCACTAGATGAAGCTTCATACCAAATATCAAAGTTCTGGGCCTTGTGGTTTCAGAGAAGAAGATTTTTAAAGATTTTCCCTATATAAGCCTATGTAAAACCAAATGGCCCCGTGGCAGGGGGGGATTTTTTGTCCCAGCACTATAATTTGAACAATCTTGGTAGGGGTCCACTAGACGAAGCTTCATACCAAATATCAAAGTCCTGGGCCTTGTGGTTTCAGAGAAGAAGATTTTTAAAGATTTTCCCTATATAAGCCTATGTAAAATCAAAGGGCCCCGGGACAGGGGCATTTTTTGCCCCAGCACTATAGTTTGAACAATCTTGGTAGGGGTCCACTAGATGAAGCTTCATACCAAATATCAAAGTTCTGGGCCTTGTGGTTTCAGAGAAGAAGATTTTTAAAGATTTTCCCTATATAAGCCTATGTAAAACCAAAGGGCCCCGTGGCAGGGGGGGGATTTTTTGTCCCAGCACTATAATTTGAACAATCTTGGTAGGGGTCCACTAGACGAAGCTTCATACCAAATATCAAAGTCCTGGGCCTTGTGGTTTCAGAGAAGAAGATTTTTAAAGATTTTCCCTATATAAGCCTATGTAAAACCAAAGGGCCCCGGGGCAGGGGCATTTTTGGCCCCAGCACTAAAATTGGAACAATCTTGGTAGGGGTCCACTAGATGAAGCTTCATACCAAATATCAAAGTCCTGGGCCTTGTGGTTTTAGAGAAGAAAATTTTTAAAGATTTTCCCTATATAAGCCTATGTAAAACCAAAGGGCCCCGTGGCGGGGGCATTTTTGGCCCCAGCACTATAATTTGAACAATCTTGGTAGGGGTCCACTAGATGAAGCTTCATACCAAATATATAAGACCTGGGCCTTGTGGTTTCAGAGAAGAAGATTTTTAAAAATTTTCCCTATATAAGCCAATGTAAAAGCAAAGGGCCCCGTGGCGGGGGCATTTTTGTCCCAGCACTAAAATTTGAACAATCTTGGTAGGGGTCCACTAGATGAAGCTTCATACCAAATATCAAAGTCCTGGGCCTTGTGGTTTCAGAAAAGAAAATTTTTAAAGATTTTCCCTATATAAGCCCATGTAAAACCAAAGGGCCCCGTGGCGGGGGCATTTTTTGTCCCAGCACTAAAATTTGAACAATCTTGGTAGGGGTCCACTAGATGAAGCTTCATACCAAATATCAAAGACCTGGGCCTTGTGGTTTCAGAGAAGAAGATTTTTTAAGATTTTCCCTATATAAGCCTATGTAAAACCAAAGGGCCCCGGGGCGGGGGCATTTTTGGCCCCAGCACTGTAATTTGAACAATCTTGGTAGGGGTCAACTAGATGAAGCTTCATACCAAATATCAAAGACCTGGGCCTTGTGGTTTCAGAGAAGAAGATTTTTAAAGATTTTCCCTATATAAGCCAATGTAAAACCAAAGGGCCCTGTGGCGGGGGCATTTTTTGTCCCAGCACTATAATTTGAACAATCTTGGTAGGGGTCCACTAGATGAAGCTTCATACCAAATATCAAAGTCCTGGGCCTTGTGGTTTCAGAGTAGAAGATTTTTGAAGATTTTCCCTATATAAGCCTATGTAAAACCAAAGGGCCCTGGGGCGGGGGCATTTTTGGCCCCAGCACTATAATTTGAACAATCTTGGTAGGGGTCCACTAGATGAAGCTTCATACCAAATATCAAAGACCTGGGCCTTGTGGTTTCAGAGAAGAAGATTTTTAAAGATTTTCCCTATATAAGCCAATGTAAAACCAAAGGGCCCCGTGGCGGGGGCATTTTTCGTCCCAGCACTCAAATTTGAACAATCTTGGTAGGGGTCCACTAGATGAAGCTTCATACCAAATATCAAAGTCCTGGGCCTTGTGGTTTCAGAGAAGAAGATTTTTAAAGATTTTCCCTATATAAGCCTATGTAAAACCAAAGGGCCCCCGTGCGGGGGCATTTTTGGCCCCAGCACTATAATTTGAACAATCTTGGTAGGGGTCCACTAGATGAAGCTTCATACCAAATAACAAAGACCTGGGCCTTGTGGTTTCAGAGAAGAAGATTTTTTAAGTTTTTGGTGAAAAAAATCTGTTTTTGGCTCCTGTGACCTAGATGTGCAACGGACCGGAACCATTTGACCCATATTCAAACTTGACCGAGATATTGTCATGATGATCATTCTGAGCAAGTTTGATTAAGATTGGACCAAAATTGTGGCCCCTAGGGTGTTCACAAGGTTTTTATATGATTTGACCCGCTGACCTACTTTTTAACCCGATATGACCCATATTCGAACTGGACTGAAATATTGTCACAATGGTCATTCTGAGCAAGTTTCATGATAATTGGACCAAAACAGTGGCCTTCAGAGTGTTCACAAGGTTTTTCTATGATTTGACCTACTGACCTACTTTTTGACCGGACATGACCCATATTCGAACTTGACCAAGATATTGTCATGATGATCATTCTGAGCAAGTTTGATTATGATTGGACCAAAATTGTGGCCTCTAGGGTGTTCACAAGGTTTTTCTATGATTTGACCCGCTGACCTACTTTTTAAGCCGACATGATCCATATTCAAACTTCACTAAAATATTGTCACAATGATCATTCTGAGCAAGTTTGATGATGATTGGACCAAAATTGTGGCCTCTCGAGTGTTCACAAGGTTTTTCTATGATTTGACCTACTGACCTACTTTTTTACCCGACATGACCCAAATTCGAACTTGACCGAGATATTGTCATGATTATCATTCTGAGCAAGTTTGATGATAATTGGACCAAAACTGTGGCCTCTAGTGTGTTCACAAGAAAAAGTTTACGCACGACGGACGACGGACGACGGACGACGCACGACGACGCCGGACATCTTACTGTCACAAAAGCTCACCATGACCTTCGGTCAGGTGAGCTAAAAATCATGTCCCTTCCCGGGTTCCGTACTAACATTTTCCAACTTTTTTTTAAAAATGAAATCAACTTTGCAGACAGGAATAAGATTTTCTACTATTTAAATCTTTTCTAAATTGTGAGGAATCAAGGAAACACCACTTTCATTATAAAGCAATCATTTAATCATTTGAACAAAAAATTTGTTTTATTTATTTAGACAACAATATTTTCTATTTTACATAACATTACAACTAGACTTCTTTCCTGAGAAAGCAGATGTCCCCCACCACATACCCCTTTCAAAACAAGCTTAATTTAAAAGCACCACTGTGACCTTCAAAATTAAGTCAAGGTCACGAAAACCTAATCAGTTCTTCATCCTGTCCCAAAATATCAGTATATTTGTCAAACTAAATGATCAAAGTTTTAACCTAATCGTTGGTTTTAAACAACTGGCCTCTGATCTATATCTGGAGCTATTGAAATTTCTTCTACAGATTATGGGATACTTCAGAAGCCCCTGTGATGTAGTGGTTACGCTACTCGTCTTGTAAACCAGGGATCGCAGGATCGGCCCCTGGTTGGTTGGTTGATTTGAGGTTTAACGTCCCTGTCAACACTGTAAAGGTCATTTTGGAGACGTTGCTTCCAATTTTGTGGGACTTTTACCCGACATTGAGATGAAATGACATCTCAAGCCCTGTCCCCCAAAGAAACCAATAGGGTTTATTAGCATGGACGTTCCGCCTCGCACCGCGGTTCCTGGACAGGCTTAGATCCTATAAGCGGTTTACCAGTACTAGTGTGCGGGCCGGATTCAGCTCTGCGTGGAAGCATCATGCAGCCTATATATTTCTTCAAGTCCCTATGGGCGGGGGCCGTGGATCGGCCCCGGGCTTCTCCAGACTTTCGGATGAGTCTTTAAACCAAGGTCCTGTCTCCATATGACCTTAGCTGTTGGTGGGACGTAAAACTCTAACACTCACTCACTCACAGGATTCTTCAAATTTCCTACCTTGTATATAAGAGAATCCGGCTCATTATATTTACAAGCATTATCAAACATCTGTACAAAGTCAGCGACCATGTCTTCCACAGATTCGTACTTCTTTAACAACATCTTCTGCTGAATATGGGACATATCTATAGGCTTCTTAATGACTTCATAGTACGTGGGGTAATCCTGTCAACGAAAACAAAGTATGTTAACCCTTATCCTACTGTTCACAACAACCCCTAACTTTGCCAACACTGGAGATCCAGATCAGATAGCTTCTGAAGTAGTCTTATCCTGCTGTACACAACATCCCCTAACTTTGCAAACACTGTAGATCCAGATCAGATGGCTTCTGAAGAAGCCATCTGATCAGGATCTACACTGTTTGTCATTCAGTTTTGGAATTAGGATGAAAACATTATACCATATAATCTGATTGGCTGATAGTCAGAAATGGGTGTGGTAAATTAAACTATTCAGCAGGATAAGGGTTAAACAAATCAATTTCTACCACCTAGAAGACTACGCATAAAATTTCCTCCTTGGGCTAACACACTTCCACTAACCCATAGATGTTCAAGCCATTAACGCTTTTTGTACCAGATGGAATCTTCCTCCTTCTATATACCAGGAGTCCATTTCAAAATTTAGGGGTGTCAGGTTGTGTTTTCTTCAAAATTGATTTGGAAAATGGCTGAATTTATTGCAAACAGTGTAGGCCCTGATTAGACGCCGCGTTCTGCGGCGTCTGATCTGGGCCTGCACTGTTTGCCAAGGTACCCCTTTAGGGGTTTCTGGTACTGAATGGGTTAAAGTTCGACTTCACTCCTATATCCGATAAGTACACCACAACCTCATTAAAACAATGTTCATTATAACACGGTTTTGGATATAGCATGGTTTCAAGATGGATCCCAAAAATGTACAGATTATATAGAAAACTGACCACAAATGGTAATTTTTCTACATACTCAATACATTTTTGCTGAGATATAACAGGCATTTGACTGAGATGGTTCTGCTTTGGATCCCATTAAGGGTTATAACGAGGTTGTGGTGTTTTTTTGTTTTTGTTTTTTTTGGTTCTGGTTTTACGACCCTTTCAAGATTATTTCACTCATATCGAGCCAATCGTTAATCAAAGGTGGGCAAAAACCGGAGTACCCGGAGAAAAAACACCTGACCATCTGTTGCAGAACTTGGCGTCTCACATGTGACCCGAGCCAGGCTCGAACCCACAGCGGTGAGAGACCTAATGATTAAGAGTCAGCGCTCTTAACCACTAGGCCACGGAGGCCCGTTTGGTTGTGGTGTTGGTGTACATGTAGTTTTAGAACAAAGACAAAATCACAAAGTAGACTCTTCCATCATCAAATTTAGACAGGTCCATTCTTGTAAATAGGGTTCCTAGTAAAATCATTCACAAGATGTAAAACAGTGTTGATCATGAAGATCAGTCTCATCTGGATCTACACCATTTGTACAGGACAAAACGGAATGAAGGTCTGTAAAACAGAAAGCTTATATAAGAATCTCCACAAAAGAAACAAATACTTCAAAGTAATGTTCCTATTCAATTGACTCAAAGATTTCAAATAAATCTTTATATTTATATTACTTTTCAATCTTTCTGGTCACGGCCTTAATTATAACCCTTTTTGTACCAAATGGAATCTTCCTCCTTATATATAGCAAGAGTCCATTTCAAAATTTAAGGGTGACAGGTCGTGTTTTCTTCAAACCTATTTGGAAAATGGCTGAGCTTTTTGCAAACAGTGTAGGCATTCTGAGGCGTCTGATCTGGGCCTGCACTGTTTTCCAAGGTACCCGTTTAGGGGTTTCCAGTCTGAAATGGGATAATGTCTGTGAAATGTAGGGCACACCTATTTAAACTAACTACATTGTTAGTTTACCTTTCATACGTCAATCACAACATTGTCAACTCCTTTGTTGTCTGCTGTTTACCTTAAAAAGTCAATGTTGCAAACAGTATTGACCCAAATTAGACTGCTCCTCTGCTCAGGTTTGCATGTATGCAAATATAATTTTAAAAGTTTGCGAGAAGGACCAGCAGACAACATTTCAGACGCAGTTTTGGCATCTTAAAGGAAAATGTTACTTTAACCCATTTATACTAGTGGACTCTTCCATTGCTATATGTTGGACAAGACCATTTGTCATATTAGGGGTGTCAGGCCTATTTTTTCATTTTTATTCTATTTTTGACGGAAAATTATTCTACCAAATAGTGTAAGCCCTGATCAGACGCCGCGTTTAGCGGCGTCTGATCTGGGCCTGCAATGTTTGCTAAGACACTCCTTTAGGGGGTTTCCTGCATGCAATCAGCTAAAGCATCCATTCCGAATGGCAAAACATTTGCATTTTTGCTGATAGATGGTTTTGGAGTTTAACAGCCCAGTCAACACTATTTAGGTGATCTCAAGCCAATCAGTTTACCTAACACACTTCTGCCGGGCAGGCTTATTCTTAAGCAGTAAACCAAAACAGCACACATTCTTTTGCTAGAAACTGACAACTTCCCTTCTTGATTTAGGGAAGGGGAAGAATGAACAATAGAAAATATTTGACGATCAATCTCCACGACAGAATGTAGCTGGGCCTGGTGGGGATCAAACATGCAACCTCCTGGAGTCAGTTGTCCAAAACTAATGAAATTGTTAGTTAATGTATTGTTAAAACTTTGTTCATTTAATATGGCTAATATACTGTTTTTGCACAAAAAATGTGAGCAGCTTTTTGCAAATGCAAAAGCTGCTCACATTTTTTCAGCCAAAATGCCACTGTATCAGGTATTTTGCTTACCAGAACAGTTAACATTTTTACCACTAACGAGCTTGTTAAGCTAACGATGCTTTGTACAACTGGGCCCTGATCACCCTTTGCAAAAAGGGAACTTACACTTTTGAGAGGGACTTTCATAAACGGACTGGATAATGTTCTTCCTCTGATATCTTGGTGATCCCGTATGGACTCGTACAGGTCGAGTAACTTGCCAGACAGGGTGGCAATCTGACGACCTCGAGTACCTGTACTACTGGACTTAGTTCTGAAATAGATCAAATACAAATCAAATCTTAATACATTTTGGGGATAACTGTCTTTAACCCTTATCTTGCTGTTCACAACAACCCCTATCTTAAGAAACACACAAAAAAACTCACTCACAACCCCTATCTTTGGAAACAGTGTAGATCCAGATCAGATGGCTTCTGAAGAAGCCATCTGATCAGGATCTACACTGTTTGACATTCAATTTATGAATTTGTAGCAATAAATTATATCAAGTAATCTGATTAGTTAAAAAAAAATCAAAAATGAGTTCCTTTAAGAGCAATACAAACATTCATAAGAAAGAAGATGGGCCATATTACGTAGTTTCGGCTAATAAAGCCTCATCAGTGACCCTGTAATGATCCGGCAAAGAAAGCCAGAGGAAACATACTGCAATTTTGCGAATTTCGAATAGGCAGTCGATTCAGAGACTGATATAAATCAAAACGGGGTCCAAAGTCAGAAATGGGTGTGGCTAAACTAAATATTCAGCAAGAGAAGGGTTAATACATTTTGGGGATAACCGTCTTTAAAGTGTCATTCATTGTCCAGTTGTTCAAAACATTGTTAGCTTAACCAGTTCATTACTGGTCAAATTGTTAACTGTTCTAGCAAGTACAAGATCTAATACAGTACTGTTGTATTTTTGCAGAAAAAAATGTGAGCAGCTTTTGCTGCTGCTCACATTTTTGTCATAAAAAAAATCCGTTTTCGATGTTTTGCTTTACCAGACCAGTTAAAATTTTGACCATTAATGAGCTCGTTAAGCTGAAAATGCTTTGAACAACTGGGCCCTGACTTATATGCCTTGCCAATTATGCCAGCATTTTTTTTTTTCTTGCAGAAAGACTATTTGTGTTTACAGTGAGTCATCGACAGTGCTCCAGATAAGCAGGGGTTAACAGAATAATTAACCCTTATCTTGCTGAATATTCATTTAAGCCACACCCATTTCTGTCTATCAGCCAATCAAATTACTTGATGTAATTTATTGCTACAAATTCATAAACTGAATGTCAAACAGTGTAGATCCTGATCAGATGGCTTCTTCAGAAGCCATCTGATCTGGATCTACACTGTTTGCAAAGATAGGGGTTGTTGTGAACAGCAAGATAAGGGTTAAGGGATTTCGCTTATTTCTTGTAAGAAACATATGTTGTGGGTACTTGCTAGAATCACCTCTTCAAGGTAATTCTAACAACCCAGCAGGCACATGACGTATTTGTGACGTCACATCAACGGCAGTGCACCGTCAGGACATTTATGCAACGTCACATCAACGTCGGTGCAACGTCATGACGTTGCAACGAAGTTGATTTGACGTTGCCCTAGCGACGTGTGCCTGCTGGGAAGTCCCCACAACAGGTTTATATGGACAAATAAGACAATTACCGCAGACAAAATTGTTTTGTTTTTTGTTTTCTTTGTTGCTGTTGATAATCATTAAAATACGGTCGCCAACGTGACACAATGAATTCCCATAACAAATCTTATTATACAGAATAACACAAAATTATGGTCAGGCCATTAGCTGTCCTTCTTTACTGGCCCCGATAGCTCAGTGGTAGAGCATCGGCTTCGGGAATGGGAGGTCGCGGGTTCAATCCCCGGCCGCGCCATACCAAATGGTACTTGGAGCTCCCTTGGCAGACGCTCGCATTATCAGGGGTAGTCCTGGGAAGGTAAATGAAGGCAGGTAAGTATTTGTTAAAGGATACTTTGTTTGTCGCAATAAAAGCTCTACAGAGCTTATGTTATTTGTTTCGGATATGCGACGTTAAATAAAGCTTCTTTATCTTTATCTTCTGTCACACTTACGTTTTTGGGGTTTTCTTTGGGTCAGCCTGGTGACAAACTGATCGCCATTTTGCTTTCAGCGCTTTCTCCAGTGTGACAGCATCATTATACACGAGAGAACCCTCCTCGTTGTAATGTCTGGCATTCTTAAACATCAGGTCAAAGTCAGCCATCAAGTTGTACTCCGACGGATACTGGAAAAAAGGACATTTTAATAAGTTTCCAAATATGGTTTAAATCAAACTTCAAACCAAACTGAAACAGAAAAGTATTTCAATCAATTCAGATGGAAAGCCCCAAAAATGGACATCACAGGTCCAGCATCCATGCCATGAAAAAAATTAGTCTTTTGGTTTCATTGTCAACATGACAGCCATTACATCTGGTAAGCAGGACAACAGGCATTGATGTTTCCTTAACCCTTTTTGTACCAAATGGAATCTTCCACCTTAAAAATAGCTGGAGTCCATTTCAAAATTTAGGGGTGTCAGGTTGTGTTTTCTTCAAAATCTGTTCGGAAATTGGCTGAAAATTTTGCAAACAGTGTACGCCCTGATCAGACGCCGCATTCTGCGGCGTCTGATCTGGGCCTGCACTGTTTGCCAACTGCCTGTTTTGGGGTTTCCGGTACCAAATGGGTTAATAACAAGCTTTCTATGGCATTTTCAAAGTATTTCTTGCTCCCCCACACCCCACCCCCCAACATTTTTCCCAAGAAAATAAGGCTGGACATTACATCTATCATGCTCAAATCAATGGGTTATGTCCAAACAAAAATGCATTATACGCCCGTGGCAATTAGTGAGTGTTAGAGTTTTACGTCCCACCAATAGTTAAGGTCATACGGAGACCTGACCTCGGTTTAAAGACTCATTCGAAAGTCTGGAGAAGCCCTGGATCGATCCTGCGACCCCTGGTTTACAAGGGGAGTAGCGTAACCACCGTGGCAATTAGTAAGATGGAGCATATATATACGGACTGTTGTACAAGTTTGGGTTTGTGGAATGTAACCAAGGAACAATATGTGCTCCATATATTATTACCTGGCACTATTAATAACCCTCAATGGCTCAAACTACCAGTCTCCAACATGGTCGGTAATATTTGGTGGACCATAACCTCAAAATAATAGAGGCATAACTCTGGCAATAAGTGGTTGAGTGTAACCTTGAAATAATATGCGCTGCTCCATATCATAGTCTAACTATATGTAAAGTTTCAGCTTCATCAGATGTAAAATGTGGGAGGCATTATCCGAAAAAAATATGTATAGAAAAATATGTGAAAGGGGAATAACTCTGGTAATATTTGGCAGACTGTAATCTCAAAATAATAAATAAAATAATATGCACTGTTCCACATCATGGTCTTACTATATGTAAAATTTCAGCTTCATCAGATGTAAAATGTAAGGAGTTATCTGGAAACGGAATGTTTAGAAAATGTGTGAAAGGGGTTTAACTCTGGTAATATTTGGCAGGCCGTTACCTCAAAATAATATGCACTGTTCCATATCATTGTCTTACTGTATGTAAAGTTTCAACATCATCTCAAATGTAGGAGTTATCTGGAAACAAAATGCTTACAGAATTTTTCAAAGTGGCATAACTCTATTATTATTTGGTGTACCATAACCTCAAAACAATATGCGCTGCCCCACATCATGGTCTAATTATATATGAAGTTTCAGCTTAATTGCATGTAAAATGTAGAAGGAGTCATCCGGAAACGAAATTTTTACAAAACTAGAGCTGCCGCCTAACGGGCGCCAATTATACCCCCGCATGCGTTGTCAGACAAATTTTTACAAGTATTTGACCTTGAGGAAGGTCAACGTAAAGGTCAAGGTCAGGTTTGTGTATATCAATCTTAAGTACTAGTGGCAAGGTGTGTGGTGTGTGAATATTAAAGAAATCGGTCAAAGAATAAGGAAGTTATGAGCAATGTTAAAGTTTTTTGTAACGGACCGACGACAGACGACGACGACAGACGACAAGCTGACTCCTATATACCCCCTTCAAACTTCGTTTGCGGGGGTATAAAAATTTCAAAGGGATTAACTCTATTATTATTTGGTGGACCATAACCTCGAAACAACATGCACTGTCCCACATCATGGTCTATCTATGGCTGAAGTTTCAGCTTGATCGGATGTACACAGAAGGAGGATTTATCGGGAAACGAAAAGTTTACAAAAAAAATTCAAAGGGGCATAACTCTATTATTATTATTTGGTGGACCGTAACCTCGAAACAATATGCGCTGCCCCACATCACGGTCTAACTATGTATGAAGTTACAGCTTGATCCGATGTAAACTGTAGGAGGAGTTATCCAGAAAAGAAAAGTTTACAAAAAAAATAAAAGGGGCATAACTCTATTAATATTTGGTGGACCGTAAGCTCGAAACAATATGCTCTGCCCCACATCATGGTCTAACTATGTATGAAGTTTCAGCTTAATCAAATGTAAACTGTAGGAGGAATTATCTGGAAACGAAAAGTTTACAGTTTACAAAAAATTTCAAAGGGGCATAACTCTACTATCATTAGGTGGACTGTAACCTCGAAATAATATGCGCTGTCCCACATCATGGTCTAACTATGTAAGAAGTTTCAGCTTGATCGGATGTAAACTGTAGGAGGAGTTATCCGGAAACGAAAAGTTTATAGATGGACAGACAGACAGACGGACATTTGTTGAGTACCTCAATGTTAATTTCTCCTGTCAAAGTACCCAACAATCGCCAAAATACCCAACAGGCTACTGGCTACTTTAAGTCTGGAATAAACAGCAAGTACCCAAGATAGGCCTACCCAACTAGTGTCCTCTGGTTTGCTTGGACAGACAGAAGGATGGTAAGATGGACCGATGCCTGGGGGCATAACATTTTATGGTTATTTTTCTATATAAGCTATACATTTTTGGGACCCAACATTAAACCTTGTTACATCCAAAACCGTGTTGTACGGAACTGTCTTATAAAGAGGTTGTGGTGTATTCGTACTGACCTTGTCACCTTTAATCTTAATCTCTATCATGCTCATATCAATGGGGTCTGCTATAACTTTGTAGTAGTCTGGGTAATCTCTCTTGGATGGCAGATACATGAATATCTGTCGTAGAGGACGTCCTGTGCTATCCTGAAAAATAAATTTCACAAAATATGTTCCCAGGCATGAGAAAACATGTCCATGATTTTTTGAACAGGGGCCAAGTGTTCAAAACTAACGATGTCATTAGTTAACATATTGTTAAAACTTAAAACTTTTCATTAAATTTGGTAAATATGCTAATAATTTTGCTGAAATATGCTATATTAAATTTGGCAAATATGCTAATATTTTTGCTTGAACAACTGGGCCCAGGTAAGACACAGACTAGCCTGCTCAGCTACAAACGATGCTTTGAACAACTGGGCCCAGGTAAGACACAGACTAGCCTGCTCAGCTACAAACGATGCTTTGAACAACTGGGCCCAGGTAAGACACAGACTAGCCTGCTCAGCTACAAACGATGCTTTGAACAACTGGGCCCAGGTAAGACACAGACTAGCCTGCTCAGCTACAAACGATGCTTTGAACAACTGTGCCCAGGTAAAACACAGATTAGCCTGCTCAGCTACACAGACTGGCAAGTCAGTGAGTGTTTGAGTTTTACGCCTCACTTACAGCTAAGGTCATACGGAGACGGGACCTCCGTTTAACCTTTAACCTGCTGAATATTCAATTAAGCCACACTCATTTCTGACTTTGAACCAATCAGATTACTTGATGCAGCTTATTTCTACATATTCATAAACTGAATGTCAAGCTGTGTAGATCCTGATCAGATGGCTTTGATCAGATGGCTTCTTCAGAAGCCATCTGATCTGGATCTACACTGTTTTCAAAGATAGGGCTTGTCGCCTACAGCAGGGTAAAGGTTAAAGACTAATCCGAAAGTCTGGAGAAGCCTGGGATCAATCCTGCGACCACTGGTTTACAAGGCGAGTAGTGTAACCACTACACCACGGAGGCTTCTGAAATGGCAATAGTAATAGTGTTGGAAATAGTGCTCTAACTATCAAAAGGCAATAGTGTTTTCGCTATCTAAATAATTTCAATAGTTCTGTAAATGGAAATATCAGATGTGTAAATAAAAGTCGCAGGCCTACAAATAGTTATAGTATTACAGAAGTGCCTCTACAAATTCTAATCGTATAGCAACAGACATTCTGGATGGAAATAGTCAACCCTATACAGTGTAATATTGCAGAACAAATGTCACGATACTTTATAATGTCATCTGTGACAATGTAATCTTTCTGTAGAAGCAACAGGTTACATTCAAAGAACTAGAGAAAGCGACCAGTGGGTATCGTATACTCCCGGCCAGGACCATACTCTTATATAGCTTTCAAGCTTGTATGTAATATGAATGAAGATGTCAAGAAGCTATAAGAATCTATAAAAGCTAAACTAAACATAAAATTTCTAAATGGACCAAGGGAGTGAGGGCATCAAAGTTACTGAAGGAGTGGGAGTATCAATGTTACCGTAGCAGCAGGGTGGGTTATGCATCAATGAAATCTTTGGACTGGTATGCAACATCAATGCGTATGCAACATCGATGCAAGTATCAATTGAATTTGTCTTAGAGTTTAGACCATACAGGCATTTAAAAACTTTGTCATAAAACTTTAACCAAATGTAAAATTTCTAAGTCTGTGACCTGGGTGGGGGAAGGGACATACATCACCAAATGTTGGGACTGGTACATTGATGCAAGTATCAACTGGATTTGTCTTAGAGTTTAGAACATTATGGGCATCTATAAACTTTGCCATAAAACTTTAACCAAATGTAAAATTTCAAAGTATGTGTCCTTAACCTCAAGGTCACTGTGGGGGGTAGGGTATGCATCAATGAAATCTTAAGACCAGTATGTAACTTCAGTGTAAGTATCAACTAAATCTATCAAAGGGTTCAGAAGATACAATCTCTCAGAAACTTTGACTCAAAACTTTAAGCAAATGTAAAATTTCCAAGTCTGTGACCTTGACATCAAGGTCACTGTGGGGGTGGGACATGCATCAATGAAATCTTTAGACCAGTATGTAACTTCAGTGTAAGTATCAACTAAATTTATGAAAGGGTTCAGAAGATACAATCTCTTAGAAACTTTGACGCAAAACTTCAACCAAAATGTTAACGGACAGACAGACGGACGGATGTCCAAATTTTTTGCCCCCTAAATGTCGTTTCGTTGGTGTGGACAGACGGACAGGTGGATGGACAGACGGACAGACAGATGTCTCTACGAATGGATACTTAATTGGCTAGACGTCAGCATATTGACTACTTAAGCGGCAAATTCTCTTAAGCGGCAAGCCTCCTAAGAGCGAATTTTTGCCACGGAAATTACGTACCAAAATTACGGAATAAACCCCATTTGGACTCACGAATATATACCTAAGTGTCAAACTGTCCAAATTTTTTGCCCCCTTAATGTTGTTTCGTTGGTGCTGACAGACAGACGGAAAGACGGGCACACAGATGGACGAACGAATGAACGGCAAGACGAAAACTATATACCCCCATAGCATACTTCGTATGCCGGGGGTATAAATAGCATACTTCGTATGCCAGGGATATAAAAAAAATGGTCAAATGATAAAAAGAATCTCAAGTGAGTGGTTATTTTCATATGAAAATTATGAAACTCGCCAAAGGCTTGTTTCAAAAATTTCATATGACTGACCACTTGTTAGAGAGCCTCTATCAAAACAATGTTCCAAGGATTAACCTTCATCATGCTGCATAAATAAATTCAGCCACACCAACTGACATTTCAGCCAATCAAATTACTTGATGTAATTTATTTATTAAACTTCACAAAATGATTGTCAAACAGTGTAGTTCCTGATCAGATGGCTTCTTCAGAAGCCATCTGATCTGGGTCTACACTGTTGGCAAAGGTAGGGGTTGTCGTAAACAGTGGGACAAGGGTGAAAATAACTTACATTGTAGTCAAACACAGCTTTATACAGGGCCCATAACCTCTGTCTCAGGATTTCATCCGATCCGACATACTTCTTTGGAGCTCCTGGGCCTCGTTTTTTCTCCACTGACTCTTGCAGAGTGGCCAGGCTTTTCCGTCCACGCCCCCTACCAACATTGCTGGTACTGTGATCTTCGTCTTGTAGCTTCTATAACAATTTTAATCATTAATCATGGGTTATTTCTAAGGGAAATAACTCTTTTCCTTCCATCCAATGCACAAATAATACATAGTCAAACTTAATGGCGGGAACACCTTTAGGACCTCTAAAAACTGTTCGAGACAGGGGTAGTTCGAGCCAATGAGGGCTACTTCCAGGAGGCATAACGGAGATTTTGGACTTCTTTTCTGTGTTCTATAGTATAAATGTATGTTGTGTGTACTCATTAGAATCGCCTCATTTAGGCAATTCTAATGAGTACAAACAGCATATAAAATCACCTCACTGAGGCGTATCTAATGAGTACACACAGCATACATTTGCAAGATAAAAGATTAAACTATCCTTAAATTTCCCTCACTATTTCTTATGTAGAGAAATTCCCTAGGGCCGCAAGAACCGGTTCGACTCAGCCATTGTGAACGAGTCATCATTGAAAATTTGTTCCATATCTGCTATTTAAACCCCTTGACAGAGCAGACCTTCTCTTGAAGAGAATGCACATACCATAATGATCCTAAGTATTGGGACAGACAGGCCTAAGACAACAGTGCAGACCCAGATCAGACTGCTCCTGTAGAGCAGTCTGATCAGGGTCTACAGTATGCTATTCTGATTTGCACCTTTTGGACTCCTTGCGGGATCGTGAAACAAATTTTTTAAAATTTTAGGAGAACTACAGCATGTTCTCAAGGTGTCCTAATTTTTAGGATCAGGGAAGACAATTCTTTCAAAAATATTTTTGTCTCTCTTTTCAATAGGTCTGCTTTTAAAGGAAAAAAATTTGCTCCTTAGGAGTCTGCTTTTAAAGGAAAGAATAAAGAATTTGCTCCTTAGGAGTCTGCTTTTAAAGGAAAGAATTTGCTCCTTAGGAGTCTGCTTTTAAAGGAAAGAATTTGCTCCTTAGGAGTCTGCTTTTAAAGGAAAGAATTTGCTCCTTAGGAGTCTGCTTTTAAAGGAAAGAATTGCTCCTTAGGAGTCTGCTTTTAAAGGAAAGAATTTGCTCCTTAGGAGTCTGCTTTTAAAGGAAAGAATTTGCTCCTTAGGAGTCTGCTTTTAAAGGAAAGAATTTGCTCCTTAGGAGCAAATTCTTTCCTTTAAGAGCAGACCCCTCCAAAGAGGGTTTAGTTTATTGGAATCCTTTGTGAAAATTGTATAAAACCTGACAGTGAACTTCCACGAAAGTGCATCTATTTCCCTTCCTCATCTGACCTAATGCACCCCGCCCATCGGGGATTGAAGAAATAGATGGGCTGCATGATGCTTCCACGCTGAGCTGAAACTGATTGCATGTGAGTACTGGTAAACCACTTAGAGGATCTAAGCCCGCCCAGGCAAAGTGGTGCAAGCTGGACCGTCCATGCTTATAAATCCTTTTGGTTTCATTGGGCAACAGGGATTGAGATATCATTTCATCTGAATGTTGAGTAAAAGTCCCACAAAATTGGAAGCTACGTCTCCAAACGACCTATTCAGTGTTGACGGGGACATTAAACCTCAAATCAAACAAACTGTCCATCATATATTATCATGCTGACCATTCAAATACAGCAACATCCTGGGCAAACAAATAACTGTCCCTAACTGATAACACTGCGGCTTATTGCTAACATTACTGACCATATGTAAAATGACAGTGAAACTTCAATACCGTATTCTACCTATTTACCGCACCGTGCGCTTAGTTTTTTTCAAAATTGTATGAAAATATTGTGGTGAAAAATCTACCGAATAAGCGCACACTCAATATGAAAAAAATACGAATAAAAAGCTTCTGATATGATTATTTTATAGAGTATAATTTCAGCATAGGGATTCACCACATATACATATGATTGTCTGGGTCAAAGATGCAGCAAAACTCAGTATGAATTTGTTGGAAGGTTACTGTAAAGTGTGCGCTTGTGTATTTTTTTCCAGAAAAAGCTTGGGTGTGTGCTTATAGGAGCATGTGTGGTAAATAGGTCGAATACGGTAATTCAAGAAAAAACATATTTGAGTTATTAAAGTTTGACTGTATATAGATCCTGGAGTAAAGATAATAAAACTTTTTGTATGCTCAACTCAACTGAGCATTAAAGTTGTTTGCCTCATAAATTCAAAATTACGATGTCCCAACAAATAACTGTCCTGCCTAAGCGGTTAACCAGTACCTGTGTTTGGCCAGTTTCCGCTCTGCATGGAATCACCATGCAACCCAATCTATTTCTCCAAGCCCAAATGGCCGCAGGGGTGCCTACATCCTTTTTGTGTGAGCATTCAATTCCCAAGCTAGACTGATGAGACAAAGCCAAGATCTTCTAAAGGAAGATAACTACCCAACTGTACAATGCATTGTTGGCATAACGAGTTCATTAACCCTAATCTTGCTGTTCACGACAACCCCTATCTTTGGAAACAGTGTAGATCCAGATCAGATGGCTTCTGAAGACGACTTTCTACACTGTTTTAACCCTTATCTTGCTGTTCACGACAACCCCTATCTTTGCAAACAGTGTAGATCCAGATCAGATGACTTCTGAAGAAGCCATCTGATCAGGATCTACACTGTTTGACATTCAATTTATGAATTTGTAGCAATAAATTACATCAAGTAATGTGATTGGTTGATAAACAGAAATGGGTGTGGCTTAGATGAATATTCAGCAAGAGAAGGGTTAAAGATGGAAATAACATATGACTTCTAGCAAGAAGAATATCCAATGCACTGTAATTTTTGCTGAAACAAATGTGAGTAGCTTTTGCACTGCAAAAACTACTCACATTTTTGTCAGCAAAAATATCAGTGTATTTGCCATATTAATTATGCAAGCTTTAATTTTATGTTAATGCCTCAGACTCGACATTTCATGTGAATCATCTTCAGATAATTCACATGAA
Organism: Lucinisca nassula; assembly: GCA_963580285.1. Lineage (NCBI taxonomy): Eukaryota > Metazoa > Mollusca > Bivalvia > Lucinida > Lucinidae > Lucinisca > Lucinisca nassula. The sequence continues at coordinate 17,445,075 of OY757016.1, forward strand.
ATGTGAAGCCTGATTTTCTCAGAAAAATACAGTAAAATTCCACTATTAAGACCAGCTTTGGGACTGTTCAAAAGTGGTCTTTAAGAGTACTTAAGTTGGTCTCTTACCACAGGACAATTGGAGTAGGAAACACAAAGAAAGAAAAACTGAAATATTTTAAACATTTTTTGGGGGGATTGGGAACACCTTGAGGGGAGGCAACTCCTGCAAAAGTGTTTTTGTCTCCCATGTCAATAGGGGTCAACTCTTAAAGGAAAGAATTTGCTCCTGAGGAGCAAATTCTCTCCTTTAAGAGTAGACCCCTTTTTCAGGGTGACAGGGATAATAGAAAAGTGAACAGGAAGTCCCAAAAGTTGTCCCCCTTTGAAAAATGGCGGAAAAATCTGCCAGGTGTTCCCATTCCCCTTAAGAAGAATCAGTCTTAATTTTTGCTGGTCTTTGTAGCAGATTTTCACGGTAGTTAATAACATCTGCAACAGTTGTGGAGTTTACTCAGTTACAAAAAAAAAAAAAAAACCCTTCCACTTGTAGAAAGATTCAATCATATACAACATAGGCCGGGTGTGATTTAGAACTTCTGGAAGCAGAAGATCCCGTGACAGAAGACATGAAACCACGTGACAGAAGATATGCAGAAGATGGAAAAATGAAAACAAATCGATTTTTGTTTGTTTGATTTTAGGTTTCATGTCCCCGTCAACACTGTAAAGGTCATTTTGGAGACGTTGCTTCCAATTTTGTGGGACTTTTACCCGACATTGAGATGAAATGACATCTCAAGCCCTGTCGCCCAATGAAACCAATAGGGTTTATTAGCATGGACGTTCCGCCTCGCACCACGGTTTCTGGACAGACTTAGATCCTCTAAGCGGTTTGCCAGTACTAGTGTGCGGGCCAGATTCAGCCCTGAGTGGAAGCATCATGCAGCCCATATATTTCTTCAAGCCCCTATGGGCGGGGGCCGGAAAACAAATCAAACAGGCCGAAAAAAATGAAAGTGGGAAAATCAAAGGAAGCTCTCCCAACAGCATGAAAAAGTAATGACTGCCCTCATGAACCTTGCATTCCATCCTTCTGCACATAAAAATCTGTCTCAGTGTGGACAGATATACAACAGTTTTTCATTGTTTTTTACTTAAATAGATAGAATTGAATAGCTGTAGTATATCTGTCCAAATTGTGACAGGTTTTTATATGCAGAACGATGGAATGGAACATTCAAGACAGCAGCCATTACTATTTCCTCCAGTCCAATTGGGGGAGTTTCACAGAGGGTAACATTTATTTGAATGTCACTTAAATGGATTCTAATAAATGTTACGCTCAGTTTTGGCTGTTTTCACAATTTCATTCATTTGTCATTGCCAAGCAGGAGGCCATTGTTGTTAGGGCGAACGATCACGTGACCATCTTCTATCACCTAACTTCTGCTAAAAACTTTGGAAGATGCAAAAGAGCTTCTGCAACGGATGTGAGCCATTCGATTAGATGAAAGCAGAAGAATTTTTCAATTTCTGTTTTCAGAAGCCGTAAATTGAACACAAAATACAAGCTTCTGCTTCTGGAAGACATCTTCCATCTGAAATCGCACCCGGCCATACAGAAGACTGTGTTATTACAGTAGCATTATAAAGAGAAATGTCATTTCATCTCAATGTCGGGTAAAAGTCCCACAAAATTGGAAGCAACGTCTCCAAAATGACCTTTACAGTGTTGATGGGGATGTTAAACCTAAAATCAAACAAACAATAAAGAGAATTCATATCGCAGCCACACTTTGACCTCCTAAACTAGGTTAGTGTCACAACAACCAATCTGATTTACATTATCACTCAAACAATACTGACATAATCAAAGGATACTGGCATGCATGTTAAACTATTTCAACCCTGTAGACCAGAAGAGATACCTATGCAAACAGTGCAGATCGAGATGAGATGGCTCATAATGAGCCGTCTCATCAGGATCTACACTGTTTGACATCCACTAAATGTTTTTAACTAAATCCCCCATTTACATGACTGGATTTGTCCAAATTCAAAGACAGAAGAGTCGGCTTCAGAAACTCAGGGGGTCAAAAGGTTAAACCATTTCAAGTATAAAATTACATGTACACCACAACCTCTTTATAACACTATTAATGGGGTCCAAAACAGAAACAGTGTGAGTTAAACTACCGTGTAATATTCAAACAAAAATGTATAGATTATATAGAAAAATGACCATTTATGGTCATTTTTCTATACAATCTATACATTTTTGGGACCCATCTTGAAACCGTGTTATATCCAAAACCGTGTTATACTGAACCGTGTTATGAGGTTGTGGTGTATATTACATTGAAAACAACAGAATGGCAAAACAATGTTGGAACCAAATGAATAAAACAATTATAAGATATTTTTAAAGACCTGTGCAACTGGAAGACGCAGACCTGTCATGCCAGTCTGGAGAGTCTCTAATTTTTTTCTGACTGAAACCACACCGCTAAGAATGTAGATGTCTACATCACTGGTATCATTGAATCATCAAGAATTTTATGTTCAACATCTGAGTTTCTTGACTTCCAATCACACCATCAATGATATAATGTTAAATGTTAGAACTGCACTTTTTAGCTTCCAATCACATCATCAAGCAAATAATGTTCAATGTCTGAACTGCATTACTTGACTTTCAGTCACACCATCAATGATATAACTTTCAATGTCTGAACTGCATATCTTGACTTCCAGTCACACCATCAATGATATAATGTTAAATATTACAACTGCATTTCCTGGCTTCCAATCACATCATCAAGCAAATAATGTTCAATATCTGAACTGCATTACTTGACTTTAAAGCATACCATCAATGATTTTGATTTGATGTTTAACGTCCCCTCAACACTATAATAGGTCATTTTGGAGACCTTGCTTCCAATTTTGTGGGACTTTTACCCAACACTGAGATGAAATGACATCTCAAGCCCTGTCGCCCAATGAAACCAATAGGGTTTATAAGCATGGACCGTCTGACTCGCACCACTTTGCCTGGACAGGCTTAGATCCTCTAAGCAGTTTACCAGTACTCATGTGTGGTCGGATTCAGTTATATAATGTTAAATGTTAGAACTGCACTTTCTAGCTTCCAATCACATCATCAAGCAAATAATGTTCAATCCCTGAACTAATGTTTAATGTTAGAACTGCATTTTCTGTCTTCCAATCACACCATCAACGATATAATGTTTAATGTTAGAACTGCATTTTCTGACTTCCAATCACATGCATTTTCTGTCTTCCAATAACACTATCAATGATATAATGTTTAATGTTAGAACTGCATTTTCTGTCTTCCAATCGCATGCATTTTCTGTCTTCCAATCACACCATCAATGATATATTGTTTAATGTTAGAACTGCATTTTCTGGCTTCCAATCACATCATCAATGATATAATGTTCACTGTCTGAGCTGCATTTCTTAACTTCAAATCACACCATCAATGATATAATGTTTAATGTTATAACTACATTTTCTGGCTTCCAATAACATCATAAAGCAAATATTGTTCAATGTCTGAACTGTATTTTTTGGCTTCCAATCATATCATCTAACTGATAAAGGTCGATCTGAATTGCATTTAAAAACTTCCAATTAAAAATGGTACAAAGTTCAATGTTTCAATTGTATTTTTTTTTCTTATACAAAAAAAAAAAGGTTGCTGGAGATTATCAAGACACAGAGCTAAACAAACATACTTAATAGTGTTCAGCCAAGCCTTAAAAGCATGAGACTGGTGACCTCTATTACCATAATTTCACACCCGACTGAATGAATGTATTTATTTTCACCGTCTCCCGAAGATGGCGATATTGTTATCAAGGTTGGCAAAATGCCGGCAAATATGAGTATTTTCCATGTAGGTGGCTTTTACCGGTAAATACTGGCAAATACTGGAAAATGCCGGCAAATACTGGAAAACTGAATTTACCACCCTGGAACTTAACTTTTACATAATGGTTATTTGAATAATTTACTTTAGTTTACTTAACTTAATTTTACATACTACTGATATAGTTCAGCTCACTCTGGTATTAGTTTATATGTTACTATCTAATTTAATTAAATGTTATAAAAAAGGCTTATTTGTTACCAGCAGGCTCAGTAGACTAGTTGTTTAAAGTCATATAAACAATGGAGTCATTAATGACATCCTTTTGTCCATCCTTGCCCCCCAGCCTGCTCTCTTGAATAAAAATTTTATTGAGAGATGTTGTTTTAGTTAATTTGACGTGATCTTGCCAAATTTACTCTAAAATGTAACTTTCCACAAACATGTTTTAATTATCATACAAAGTGTGTTCAAAAGATGCAGATAGTTTGGCAAACAGAAAAGATCCTGTTCAGACTGCTCAGTTTGATCTCTTGATAACAACAAGGTGAACAGGAGAATTCATACCTGTATTTTTCTATTAATAATACTTCTTAAGGTCAAATAATAAAGTTTGTTGTTGTTGTTTGTTTTTTTTTTAATTAAAGATACTAATTTTTGTCTATACATGTATAATTTCAAAATCCTAATCTTAAATTCAATTTTGGCTGGTTAAACATGCATAAATTGAGAAATATATCTTATTCTGTTAATATATGTTGATAACCTTCTATCGACCCCGCCCATCGGGGCTTGAAGAAATAAATGGGCTGCATGATGCTTCCACGCAGAGCTGAGACCAACCGCTCATGAGTACTGGCAAACCGCTTAGAGGAACTAAGCCTGCCCAGGCAAAGCAGTGCGAGTTGGCCCGTCCATGCTTATAAACCCTATTGGTTTCATTGGGCGACAGGGCTTGAGATGTAATTTCATATCAATGTCGGGTAAAAGTCCCAAAAAATTGGAAGCAACGTCTCCAAAATGATATTTTTAATGTAAAATTAATTTTAATTAATAATATACCTACCCATCACTACAATTATAGCCTTTTAACCAGACGCAGCTCTGGGACAGTCTGATAAAAAAAATCCACCAGAAAATGCCACAGGCATGCCCATCTCCATGAACGCCTCACGTGACCTTCCTAGAGACGCGTCCCGATTGGTTGCCGTGGTCACATGCCCAATGCGGCCAATCGGCAGTCGATAACGGGTCACGTGACCCTAATCACGCGCTCAGCTCGAGAACAAAGACATATTTCAATCAGACAATTTAAAAATATTTCAGGCGGGGCTGGGAGGTGGGACATGCCATTGTAGTGATGGGTAGGTATATTATTAATTAAAATTAATTTTACATTAAAAATATCATTTTAATATCAAATATAACTACCCATCACTACAATTATAGCCTGAATTCAAAGCAAGTGGAGGGTTGGATGAAAATTAAAGTTATACATACCCAACTCCTCTGACCTTGGTTGTTTTTCCCTTTTTGATCCCTCCATAGATCGTAGCATAAGGGGGATCCTACCATGACTGCCAGTGATCCAAATCCAAATTTCCCATAAGAGAGAAGGTAAATGGAAAGGGACCAGAGTCAAAAAAGAAGGTTCACACCTATTCAAACAGGTTAACAAACAACCAAGGAAATAAGATCCTACAATTAGTGCTTCTCAGTAATAGACTGAGAAGCTACTAATCTACCCAAGGAATGAGTATCGTTACGAATGGGGGCCAAATTCCTCAGGTAAAAGGATGAAAAGGTGGAATTGGAACGCCAATAAGCTGCACGACAAATGTCCTCAAGAGATATGGAGTTCCAATAAGCCCAAGATGTAGAAAGGGCCCTGACTTCATGAGCTGAGATCTTCATGAATGTTAACTGAGCAGAAGTGAGATTGGCATAAGCATGCTTGATCACTTTACAAATCCACCTTGAAATAGAAGCAGGAGAAATATCTCCTGAACCCTTGATAGGAATGAAAAGTCGGTCACGATTAGCTCGAATAGATCTAGAAGCTCTGATGTAAAAACGTAAGGCTCGAACAGGACACAAAAGTTTCTCATCAGCATCCGATCCACAAATCCTGGAAATACCAGGAATTAAAATAGGTTCAGGCATAGAAGCAGGGAGCTGATTTTTAGCCAGAAACCCAGGTTGAGTGAGAAGTGAAATAGAGTCATTGTTCTTATCATATCTGAAGCAACCCTCTGCAATTGATAATGCATGAATCTCACTCCTTCTACGAGCTGAAGCAAAAGCTAAAAGAAATACAGCCTTATGAGTTAGATGATCAAATGAGGCTGACTTCAAAGGTTCGTAAGGAGGCTTAGTTAAAGACCACAATACACATGTAAGATTCCATTTTGGGGTCAAGGACCTGGAAATCGGTCGGCGTAGTGAAAACCCCTTAATTAAGTCAGTGATAATGGGGTTTAATGAAATATCTGAAACCGCCGAATATTTTAATGTGTTTGAGATAACTGATCTGTACCCTTTTATAGAGGAAATTGACAACTTAAGGGTAGAGAACAGGTAACAAAAGAAATCCACCAAAACCTCTAAAGAGGGGTTGACTGGATTAATTTTCCTTTCCTTACACCAACTGGTAAAAACTTTCCATCTTCCAGAGTAAACCTTGAGAGTGGAGTTCCTTCTAGATTTGGAGATACACTCGGAAGCAAATTCTGAAATGTGTCTACCTCTGATTTGATTCCTGATAACATCCAGGCGTGTAGGTGAAGCATTCCCGGATTGGGATGGAGTGCTTGACCTACATTTTGCGATACTATATCTGGAACTACTGGAAGACGGATTGGAAGTCTTGAGACTAGGCTCAGAATGACTGAAAACCAAGATCTCTGAGGCCATAGAGGCGCTATCAGAATGACTCGGCTTCTGGACGCTTTGATTTTCTCTAGAACTAGAGGAACTATCTTGAATGGTGGAAACGCATATGCAAAGAGAGTCCCCCAATCCAGAGATATAGCATCTACTGCACATGCTCTGTGATCTGGAACTGGAGATACAAACAGTGGAAGTTGATTGTTGAACCGAGTTGCAAACAAGTCCACCGAAGGTTCTCCCCATTTGAGAAACACACGGGAGAGGACAGATGGATTCAACATCCATTCTGTGGAAAGAACACGATCCCCTCTCGACAGGCGATCTGCAATTACGTTTAGCCTGCCCGGAATGTGTCTCACTTGAATTGACATACATTCCTGATGGCACCAAGTTAGAATCTTCCATGTCAGGGCACACAGGGATGAGGAATGAGTCCCCCCCTGTTTTCGGAGAAACGATACTACAGTTGAATTGTCCGAAGCAATCATTATGCAACTGTTTTTCAGATGAAACTTGAAGTGCTGAAGAGCAAGGAAAATTGCCTGAAGTTCCAGATTGTTTATGTGAAGCCCCGCCATTTCCGGGCCCCAAGAGCCCTGAACAACTAAACCCTGAGGTTCGAGATGGGCCCCCCAACCCGATAGGCTGGCATCCGAAAATAGATGAAATTGGGGAGAAGGATCTCGAAGAGGAATCCCCTTTTTGTAAATGGAGGGATTCATCCACCACTTCAGAGCAACTCGAAACTCTGGTGATAAAGGAATCAATTGCTCTAGATCGTCTCGATGGGGTCTCCAGTAATACAGAAGATAAAACTGGAGAGGTCTGAGGTGAAGTCTGCCCAGCGGAACCAGGTCTGCTGCAGCATTCAGAGTTCCTAACAGGGACAACAAACTCCTGGCTGACATGGACCGGAGATTGTAAGACTGGAAAAGGAGAAGAAGTATCTTGTTGATACGCTCCTCCGGGACCTTTACTACCCCCAGATGAGTTAGGAATCTCATTCCCACATAAACGAAATCTTGGGATGGAATTAATTCTGACTTCTCCAAATTTGGCATGAGACCTAGATTCACAATAACCTGCCAAGTTAGGTGAAGATCTGATAAAAGGTTGACTTTGGAAAGATGGTGACAAAGCCAATCGTCGAAATATTGCAAGAGATTGGGGCCCAATTCTCTGATATGAGCTGCTACAATTTCCATTAAATTGGTGAACAGGAAAGGGGCCGTTGAGATTCCAAAAGGAAGACAACGGAACTGATACACGACCCCATCCAAGGTGAACCGAAGGTATTTGCGGGATGACCTGTGGATGGGGATGTGTAAGTAAGCGTCCTTTAAATCTATGGAAACCGCCCACGAATTGGGTGGAATGGCCTGACGAATCGAGGACGAGGTTTCCATTTTGAAATGATCGACTCGCATCATCTTGTTTAAGTGTGAGAGGTCGATGATGAGTCGATTTTTCCCATTTTTCTTCTCGACCAGAAAAATCCGACTGTAAAAGCCTGGGGAAAGTGGATCTTTTACCACCTCTACTGCTTTCTTTTCGAGAAGAACCCTTACCTCTTCCAACAAAAGTTTCTGTTTTTTGATACTGTTTACTGGAAACAGAATTGGAGATTGGGAAAGGGGAGGATTTCGTACAAACGGAATCCTGTACCCCTTTCTCAAAATTGATAAAGCCCAAACATCTTTGGTGATAGAAGCCCAGACTTGATGGAACTGAAATAGCCTGGCTCCCACTGGCAGAAGAGGAAGAGGAAGGGAAGGAAGATAGTCATTTTTTTGACTTGAATCCTCCTCTGTAGGGAAGTTTCGTTCCAGTCCGACCTCTGGAACGAAAGGACCGTCCCCTACGATCTGAGAATGATCTATTAGTAGATGAGAACTGATTGAGATCTTCCCGTCGAGGGCGTTTAGCACTTGAAACGTCACGGGAAGTAATCGAAGAGCGTCTCTTGGTTGCGGCACCTGAGCTTGATACGCTCTCCGAAAACTTAAAAAAAGACGAGTGCTGACGGTCTTTGAAGTTTGAGTCTAAAACATTTGGAAGACATGGTCCGAATAGAGTTTTAGAATCAAGAGGCGCAGCTCTAAGTTTTTGCTTACTATGATCAGTTAACACTGAACAAGTATCAAGAGCAGCATTGCGCCTAAAATGCAGCATGGTAGCAGATAAGGTAATAGCTATAACCATGGCATGTTTGAATGACCGGGAAATAGACAAGAGCATTTGATTAGCAGCTCGAAGGTCGGATTGCTCTTGACTAATGGCAGCGTGGGCAGAACGAGAAAACCAGTCGCCATGAGAACCCACGTTAACAAGTAACCTGGTAAGACGCTCCATTGATTCGAGCGTCGAAACAGGAAGTGATGCCACATTCCCTGACGTCATATCTACAGAACCTGAATCTGGGTCCAGCTTTGGAACTTCTGAGGGCCAAAATTGGTTGTGTGACTCATAACTCCTGAAAAGTATGTGCTTTTTAAGAGTCTTTGAATTAACTGACCACTTAGATTTAAATCTATCCTTCTCAGAATCCTTGAATAAGGAGGACTTTAGAGACTCAATAATTTTTGATTGAGGCAAAGATCTAGGCCCAGATTCAGACTCTAAAAGCAAACACTCTAGGGCTGATTTTACCCTGCTAGTGTTTGCCCCTTCAGTGTCTCTTGGACACTGTTCATCTCCCAGGAGAGAATATACCATGCCAAGAATGGTAGAATATGATTTTGTTTCTTCCTCCTGAGAGCTTACAGAATCCATATCTGACATTGCCGAATCAGAATAATACCCATGTAAAAATTCTGAAGATGATCCAGTAGGATGTACACTAGACCCGGTTATGGGAGAATCAGGGGAATAATCACGATGAATGTGATCTGAAGCCGATGAAACTTGAGATCTAGTATGTGTATGAGGAGCCCTTTGCCCTACATGAGAAGGGATAGATTCAGGAGAAGCTCTAACCTGATGAGCTGAGGAAGTAGTATCAGTATGAGCAACAGATTGATGAGATCCAGTTGGAAAAGGGGCCCCTGCCGACCTATAGGACGTGTCAATATAGCCGGGGTAGGGGGGAGCCCCATAAAAATATCCCGATGCATCATAACAGTTCCCTTGAGGGTAACCCCAATGAAAAGGATAATTAAACTGATTATGATAATAAAAATTACTATAATCAGTGCCAGGAGTCATAGGAGAACGGTAACCTAGGTACCGAGGGTCTTGAGGTGCACCCGGATAAAAACCGGGATAGGTACCGTAACCTAAATTCGACTGTGACATGGATTCGGCAAAATTTTGGGCATAGGTTCCCCGTGCCCCGAGGGCGCCGCGATTTTGCGCAGAACCTCTCGGGGCGGTCGACAAACCCCTCCTAGTCAACCCAGACCCAGTTTTATGGGAGGCGGGGACATGGATAGGTTCATCTTGATTCGGCAATGTTGACCCCCACGAATTGGATGGATTTTGCTTTGAATTACTTTCTAAAGGTTTCAAATGAACCTGATAATTATCCATCTGCATCGTGGGGTTTATAAGTGTAGTAGCAGACGAGGACTGGACCTGTACATGACCAGAAGTTTTTGAATAAAACTGAGAAGTTAAATCAGAAATAGAATTATCCTCTACCGACGTAGGAAGAGGGGAGGAAACATGTACAGCCCCCGTCCTGTTTCTGGTGCTCTGAGTTCCCACAACGCCGACCTCGAACCAGTTTGATTTAGAAAATGATTTAGAGTATTGACACGGACTGATGCGTGTGCACCCGTGGCAAAATACACAACCAGAAATAGGATGGTTATCAAAAGCCAGAAAAGTCTGGCCACAAGATGAACAAAGCTTCATTCTGAAAAATCAAAGATGGCGGCCGATACACGTGTACAAGTCGGCGAACAAAGATCGAAATAAATTCAACAAAGAAAATTATTTCGGATCAAAAGAAGCATTAAAAATCAGGTACGTTGTGGAAACTATTAAATTTAAAACTAAATATCAAAAAAGAATGAAAAACTTATCCGTTTTTATTCCTCTGTTTCTAAAAGCTGTCGACCACGTTGGCAGTCTGATGAAATATGACTTTGTTCTCGAGCTGAGCGCGTGATTAGGGTCACGTGACCCGTTATCGACTGCCGATTGGCCGCATTGGGCATGTGACCACGGCAACCAATCGGGACGCGTCTCTAGGAAGGTCACGTGAGGCGTTCATGGAGATGGGCATGCCTGTGGCATTTTCTGGTGGATTTTTTTTATCAGACTGTCCCAGAGCTGCGTCTGGTTAAAAGGCTATAATTGTAGTGATGGGTAGTTATATTTGATATTAAAATGACCTATACAGTGTTGACGGGGTCGTTAAACCTCAAACCAAACATACGAACAAAATAACCTTCTATAAATATTAACTTAAACATTGTTGATGCCTCAAACAATGTAAAGTGATCCTTATGTCACTCATGTTTCCTAAAGCAAATGTGACAAAAAAAATGAAAAGCACCACAATGTATGGATCAGGGCCCAGTTGTTCAAAGCACTGTTAGTCTAACAAGCTCTTTAGTGGTCAAATTTTTAACTGTTCTAGTAAGTACAATACTTAATACTCTGGTATTTTAGCTTAAAAAATGTGAGCAGCATTTGCAAAACTGCTCACTTTTTTTTCTCAAAAATATCAGTATATCTGCCATATTTAATGATTAAAGTTTTAAAGATATGTTAACTAACAACATTGTAAGTGTTGAACAACTGGCCCTAGTGAATTAAAATACACAGCATACAGTTAAAAGTTCACAATATGTAAAGATTACACACACCTTAGACAACATCAGACCACATGCAATGGTTAAATCTCAAATTAAGAATAAGACAGCAATGTTAGAAGGCATGTGGCGGGAATCGGAAAAACTGAAAACTAAAGGACTGAAAATAAGAGGCTTGATACTAATGGGAGGCAACTAAAAACATGGAAAAGCTGGTAAGAGTTTTGTCCCTTCAAGCTACTCACCAGCACCGGAAATTCAAAATGGATGCCCAGTTCCGGAATGGACATTTCCTAAGGAGGGTAAGGTAGATTTAATTTATAATACAGATATCATTCATCATGAACCTGTGTCACCTGTTGATAGCCAGACATCTGTTTTTAGCTTCTTAAGATATTTTTTTATAAACCGGCAAATCAAACCAAACAGGTACACAGATTCAGTAATATTATGTATTCAAGTAAACTAGCCAAGGACATTTGATTGAAACCCTTAAGAATTTAACTACATGTATTTTGTAGTAATATTTACTTTGTTTATCTTTCACATGACAATATAATGTAATTTCATATTTGCAAAATTATAGATTTTATGGATGCCTTCTTCCAAGGACACAATTTTAGACTAAAATTGAATATTACATTGGACAAGACAATTTTCATTATACATCCAGATTCCGAGCGTGTCTGGACACAGATATCCAAGACTGTCTGAAGAAGATTTGCATCAATGACTTTCCATACAAACCTTGGCAAAGACTCTGAACAGACTGTGCAGATGCACATACTATCGCTGTTCATATTACAACTCCTCTTTCTTTTTTCACAACACAAAAGTCATTTGAGCACAGAAATAAACTCCCATAAACCCCATTTCATATAGAGAAAACTGGTGTGTGCATTTGTATACATTATTTGTTTCTTATTTCTGCTCCAAGACATAGGTTGTGGGTACTCGTTAGAACTGCCTCAATGAGGCGGTTCTAATGAGCACCCACAACATATGTTTGCAATATAAATTAGAAAATAATGGACATGTGAAAAAATGCACTATGTCGCAAAGCATTTCCTACAATTTACATGTGTGCCCAGCAAAGAATCAGATCAGCCTGCGCCTCCATACCGTCCTACTAGCGACTTTTCGTGCTGCATGAAGGAACATTGGGCGCTTAGTTGTCCTTAGAGTGCACAGCGAAGACTGATCAGACTGTGCAGATGCTCAGGCTGATCTGAGTCTTTGCTGGATGCACATATCTTACTGTAGGTTTTGTCTTGCGCAGGCTCATTTACAATACTTTTGACTACAAATGTATTTATTTTTTCCCAATTTTCCTGATTTTATTTATTTTTTTTTTCAGTGCACATATGTGAATATATGCAGAGCCTTTTTATAAACAATAAAACATAACAGAGTACCAAGGTGATCATTCTGTATATAAACATGAACTAAATAAACTATAATGCAAGGGAGACCATTAATAGGCTAAAACTGTTACATGGTGTCAGAAGATAAACATTCCAATGCACTTGAAAATGTAACGAAGCATTTGATTGGATAACAACAAAAACTTTTTACAGTATATTACAAGATGCACTGTTGTGAACGAGGGACCAATTGTTCAAAACTAATGACGTTGTTAGTTAACGTATCATTAAAACTTTGATCTTTTAATTTGGCAAATAAGCTAAACTTTTTGCTGAAAAAAAGTGAGCAGCTTTTGCAAATGCAAAAGCTGCTCACATTTTTTCAGCAAAAATACCAAAATTTTAGATATTATACTTTCTGGAACAGTTAACAATATGATCACTAATGAGCTTGTTAAGTTAACGATGCTTTGAACAACTGGACCCAGATGTCATAACACAACATCATTTTTCATTGCTTTGTGTGTGTTCTAGGTACTGACAGGGCCTGACAGTGTGTGCGATAGTATAATTTTAAAACAAAACTAGAAATGGTGTTTGTAAAACACAATGCCCCCAACCTTTGCTTGTCCTTAGATGGCAAAATATTCAACAAATATTGTTAAAGACTCAAAAACATACAACAAGAATTCCCCCGAAGGCTATGTCGCGCCTGTGGGGGCACAAAGTCACCAAACCATGAAATCTAGGTCAAGGTTAAACATGGATGCCTGCATAAAAATTTGACTCCTAGTTGCAAGCATGTACCAAGTATCATCAATGAAACTCTTAAAAACAGACTCTTACATCAGGGTGAAAGTTAGGGTTGTCACACTATTTTACAAAGTCAGTGAACCATAAAATGTAGGTCAAGGTTAGAAATGGATACTTGCATTGAAGTTTCAATCCCTAAATGCAAGCTTGTACCAAATACAATTAATGAAGCTCTAATAGATCTTGAGAAATGGACTCTTACATTAGATAGAAAGTCAGGGTGGTCGCAATAATTCACAAAGTCAGTGAACCATGAAATATGGGTAAAAGTCAAATATGGGTGCTTGCGTTGCAGTTGCAATTCCTAGATGCAAGTTTGTACCAATTATAATTTGAAAAGCTTTAATAGTTTTCGAGAAATGGTGAAAGTCAGGGTGGTCGCAATAATTCAAGAAGTCTGTGAACCATGAAATATAGGTCAATGTCAGATATGGATGCTTGCGTTGAAGTTGCAATGCCTGGATGCAAGTTTGTACCAAGAATGATTAATGAAGCTCTAATAGTTCTCAAGATATGGACTTGCTGACAAGATTTTATTAAAAAAAAAGGCATGGCATGCGATACAAATCCCCTCGCACAAGACAACTTCGTGTGTGGAAAACACTGAAATGGCAAAAGTCCAACTTGCTTGAGATATTATCATATGCAACATTTGTGTAAAGTTTGTTTAAAAATCCATCCATAAATGTAGGTTCTAGAGTGATGACAATATTTCTCTAAAAATAGTCATAGGGACATTGACTTGAGGCCATGGCCGCGAAGTAGATCTTGCTCAAGATATTATCATAAGCATCTTTTGTGTGAAGTTAGATTAAAATCATAAATGTAGGCGGTAGAGCAATGACAAAGTTTTTCTAAAAATAGCCATAGTGACCTTGACCTTGAGGTCATGACCTTGAAAGTCAAAGCAACTCGAGATATTACCATAAGAAACATTTGTGTGAAGTTCTATTAACATCCATCAATAAATGTAGGCACTAGAGCGATGACAAATCTTTTCTAAAAATAGCCACAATGACCTTGACCTTGAAAGTCGAAATAGTTCGAGATATTGTCATGAGATATTGTCATAAGGAACATTTGTGTGAAGTTATACTGAAATCGGTGAAGAAATGTAAGCGCTAGAGCCATGTCAAAGTTTTTCTAAAAATAGCCACAGTGACCTTGACCTTGAAAGTCAAACTCAATCGAGGTATTGTCACAAGGAACATTTGTGTGCAGTTATATTGAAATCAGTGAAGAAATGTAGTCACTAGGGGGATGACAAAGTTTTTCTAAAAATAGCCACAGTGACCTTGACCTTGAAAGTCGAAATCGCTTGAGATATTGTCTTAAGGAACATTTGTGTGAAGTTATATTGAAATTGGTGAAGAAATGTAAGCGCTAGAGCATTAACAAAGTTTTTCTAAAAATAGCCACAGTGACCTTGACCTTGAAAGTGGAACTCGCTACAGATATTGTCATAAGGAACATTTGTGTGAATCGATTTTGAAATTGGTGAAAAAATGTAAGCGCTAGAGCAATGAAAGTTTTTCTAAAAATAGCCACAGTGACCTTGACCTTGAAAGTCAAACTCTTTCGAGGTATTGTCATAAGGATCATTTGTGTGAAGTTTTATTAAAATCGGTGAGAAATGTAGGCACTGGAGCGATGACAAAGTTTTTCTAAAAATAGCCATTGTGACCTTGACCTTGAAAGTTGAAATGGCTTGAGATATTGTCATAAGGAACATTTGTGTGAAGTTATATTGAAATCGGTGAAGAAATGTAAGCGCTAGAGCATTGACAAAGTTTTTCTAAAAATAGCCACAGTGATCTTGACCTTGAAAGTGGAACTCCCTAGAGATATTGTCATAAGGAACATTTGTGTGAAGTTATATTGAAATGGGTGAAGAAATGTAGGCGCTAGAGCGATGACAAATTTTTTCTAAAAATAGCTACAGTGACCTTGACCTTGAGGTCATGACCCTGAAAGTCGAACACACTCGAGATATTGTCATAAGGAACATTTGTGTGAAGTTATATTGAAATCAGTGAAGAAATGTAGGCGCTAGAGCAATGACAAAGTTTTTCTAAAAATAGCCAAAGTGACCTTGACCTTGAGGTTATGACCTTGAAAGTCGACCTCGCTCAAGATATTGTCATAAGGCACATTTGTGTGAAGTTATATTGAAATCAGTGAAAAAATGTAGGCGCTAGAGTGATGACAAAGTTTTTCTTAAAATAGCCACAGTGACCTTGACCTTGAGGTCATGACCTTGAAAGTCAAACTCGCTGAGATATTGTCATAAGAAACATTTGTGTGAAGTTATATTGAAATTGGTGAAGAAATGTAGGCGCTAGAGCAATGACAAAGTTTTTCTAAAAATAGCCACAGTGACCTTGACCTTCAGGTCATGACTTTGAAGTCGAACTCGCTCAAGATTTTTTTATAAGGAACATTTGTGTGAAGTTATATTGAAATTGGTGAAGAAATGTAGGCGCTAGAGCGATGACAAAGTTTTTCTAAAAATAGCCACAGTGACCTTGACCTTGAGGTCATGACCTTGAAAGTTGAACTCGCTCGAGATTTTTTTATAAGAAACATTTGTGTGAAGTTATATTGAAATTGGTGAAAAAATGTAGGCGCTAGAACGATGACAAAGTTTTTCACAAATTACCAAAATGACAAAGGGCCATAACTCACAAAGTATTTTTCGGAATTTGGTCATAAGTTAATCAGTTCATCTACTCATCACCACCAATCTATTCACCAACTTTCAAGGCTCTAGCTCCAATAGTTTTTGAGATATCTTGCTGACAAGATTTTATTAAAAAAATTTCAAAGAGCAATAACTCTTAAAAGGGGCATAATCCGGACAAGAAAAAAAATACGCGTCAGCTAATTTTCCATGAGGAATCCATATATGAAATTTCAAAACCCTAGCATACACGGTTCTAAAGATATGCTATGCATCACTTTTAGCATACATTACAATGGGCACAAATTACCAAAATGACAAAGGGCCATAACTCACAAAGTATTTTTCGGAATTTTGTCAAAAGTTAATCAGTTCATCTACTCATCACCAACAACATATTCACCAACTTTCAAGGCTCTAGCTCCAATAGTTTTTGAGATATCTTGCTGACAAAATTTTATTAAAAAAATTTCAAAGGGCAATAACTCTTAAAAGGGGCATAATCCGGACAAGAAAAAAAATACGCGTCAGCTAATTTTCCATGAGGAATCAATATATGAAATTTCAAAACCCTAGAATACACGGTTCTAAAGTTATGCTATGCATCACTTTTAGCATACATTACAATGGGCACAAATTACCAAAATGACAAAGGGCCATAACTCACAAAGTGTTTTTGGGAATTTTGTCAAAAGTTAATCAGTTCATCTACTCATCACCACCAATATAATCACCAACGTTCAAGGCTCTAGCTCCAATAGTTTTTTAGATATCTTGCTGACAAGATTTTATTAAAAAAATTTCAAAGGGCAATTACTCTTAAAAGGGGCATAATCCGGACGAGAAAAAAAATACGCGTCAGCTAATTTTCCATGAGGAATCCATATATGAAATTTCAAAACCCTAGCATACACGGTTCTAAAGATATGCTATGCATCACTTTTAGCATACATTACAATGGGCACAAATTACCAAAATGACAAAGGGCCATAACTCACAAAGTATTTTTCGGAATTTCGTCAAAAGTTAATCAGTTCATCTACTCATCACCACCAATATATTCACCAACTTTCAAGGCTCTAGCTCCAATAGTTTTTGAGATATCTTGCTGACAAGATTTTATTAAAAAAATTTCAAAGGGCAATAACTCTTAAAAGGGGCATAATCCGGACGAGAAAAAAAATACGCGTCAGCTAATTTTCCATGAGGAATCCATATATGAAATTTCAAAACCCTAGCATACACGGTTCTTTAGTTATGCTATGCATCAAAAGCGTAACGGACGGACGAACGGACGAACGGACGAACAGACGAACGGACGAACGGACGAACGAACCAGAAGCAATATGCCCCACCAACTTTTTCAAAGTTGGGGGCATAATGAACAAGTGCATTAGAAAGGAGTTAACTGCATTTAAAACCATCTTCTGGGTAGGTAAATTGTCAGTTTTACGGTTGCACGTAAAAATTGACAGTTGACCTCCCCAAATGACAATTCTAAGTAGAGTTATCTCCTTATTCTGATCCAACAAACATAGTATGAAGGCAACAGTCCAGTCTATTTACCAAACATTCCCAGTTGACTTATCAAGGAACACATCTGATAATAATTCTGAGAATTTCTTAATATTATTTTTTTTTAGAAGTGTAACAGAAGTGACAAATATTAAGTCCATCACCTTTTGGACTGTAAAATTTTATTTTGAGCCATCAGTGTTTGAGCCATTGAATATTTACTAAAGAAATAGATCAGCTCTAGGCATCATTTGTTAATAAATCAAACTTTGGAGGTCAGTTGTAAATTCGATCAAATAAAGAGTGCATAGCAAGAGCCATTTGTCTATTTAAAATGACAAAAGAACTGTTACTCAACAATATACACACTAGAGCTGATCTAATCGATTCTATCACTCTCAATATCGGCAATAATTCTATTGTTTCCTTCAAATTCTACCAACTTTCACCATTTTTTGAAGAAATCCTGCCAAAATTATTCATTATAACACAAACATTTACTGTAATGATGCTAAGTACTGGGGCAGACAGGCCTGAGCAAACAGTGAAGACCTAGATCAGGCAGCTCCTGAATGAACAGTCAGATCAGAGTCTACACTGTTTACCCTTCCGCTTGCGCATTTTGGACTCCTTGCTGGATCGTGAACGGGGAAGTGAAACAAATTTGTCAAAATCTAAGGAAACTTAGGACAAGTCCTTGAGGTTTCAGGATTTTTAGAATTTTTATGTTAAGTCCTTTTCTAATGTTTTCAATGCGAAAAAATGAAGTTTCACCGTCTGACATCCAAGAATCTAGGAATGGTGTCATAAAATGGCAGCTTCTTGCATCACACTCCTTTTTCTAATGATTTATTGCAGAATAAATCACATTGATTTTATTGATGAATAAATCAGTTCCTTTTCATTGCTTATTTCATATACAGTAAAACTCTGATGGCTCGAACACTGATGGCTCGTTTACCATGGCTGAGTCGAATCCATTATTGAGCCCCTAGAGAAATCCTGTACAAAAGAAACAGTGGGGATAATTTAAGAGATTTTCACCTTTTTTACTTGCAAACGAATGCTGTGTGTACTCATTAGAATGGCCTCCATGAGGCGATTCTAATGAGTTCACAAAGCATACATTTCATCATAAAACACCAAAAAGGTATCAAGGATCACCTTATGCCTCCTTGCAGTAACCCTCAGTGGTTCGAACTATCCCTGTCTCGAACAGATTTTTCGAGGTCGCAAAGGTGTTCGAGCCATTGAAGTTCCACTGTACGTCATAAAATTGGTCACATCAGAAACTCAGGGATAAAAGCATTAAATGTGTCACATGGCTGGTTTGTTGTGGACGATCATTAGAATTGCTTTGGCAAAAAAAAAATCTTATAAACTGTTTCAACTGAACATAATAAGTACCCAAAACAAACTGTTCCTTTTGATGAAAAGAGGAAATTAGCTCAGAATTATGATCAAGTTCTCCTAATGAAGTCCTCTGATTCTGAGATTAGAATGTAAGTGATTACTGATATCTCATTCTATACATCTGACACTCAGCTACTGTTATATATCTGTACATCAAAATACTTACTTTGAGAGCAAACCTTTCTAGTTCCTTTTTCTTCTCCCATAGTAACTGTTGAAGCAGGCAGGCATTCTGAAATCAAAAATTGATTGATTGATTGATTGTTTTTAACCCTTGACTTGCTGAATATTTAAATATGCCACACCCACTACCGATTATCAACCAAGATTACTTGATACAAATTATTGCAACAAATTCACAATCTGAATGACAAACAATGAAGATCCTGATCAGATGGCTTCTTCAGAAGCCATCTGATCTGGATCTGCATTGTTTGAAAGTTAAGATAAATCAGGGCTCAGCAGGACACAGGTTAAGTTTATCAGCACAGTCAATTCTATGTACAGGCAGAGAATTCAAGTCGCAATGTCTATTTTCAATGACAAGAATTCCGCCGAAGGCTATGTCGCTCCTGTGGGGGCGCAAAGTCACCCAACCATGATATGTAGGTCAAGGTCAAACATAGATGCTTGCACAAAAGTTTCCATTCTTAAATGCAAGCTTGTACCAAGTATCATTAATGTAGTTCTTGAGAAATAAACTTGACCAATAGGGTGAACGCTAGGGTGGTCGCAATATTTTACAAAGTCAGTGAACCATGAAATATAGGTCAAGGTCAAATATGGATGCTTGCATTTAAGTTACCATATCCAGATACAAGTTTGTACCAAGTATCATTAATGAAGCTCTTATAGTTCTTGAGAAAAAAAGTTGAACCTCAGAGTGAACGCTGGGGTGGTCGCAATGTTTACAAAGTCAGTGAACCATGAAATGTAGGTCAAGGTCAAATATGGATGCTTGCAAGTAAGTTGTCATCCCCAGATACAAGTTTGTACCAAGTATCATTAATGAAGCTCTTATAGTTCTTGAGAAATAAACTTGAACCTCAGGGTGAACGCTAGGGTGGTCACAAATGTTGACGCCTTGACAAACGGACGGACGGACGAACGGACGGAAAACCGGGCGCCTATATCGCGCCATGCTAATAGCAGGCGCGACAAAAAGTAAGAACAAATACAATGTAGTTTGAAAATGCCATCTGCGAGTCAAGAGTAGTGTTTCAAGGGTTAAGATTCCTTTAAATTTAACCTTTAGCCTGCTGTTGTCGACAAGCCCTATATTTGCAAACAGTGTAGATCCAGATCAGATGGCTTCTGAAGAAGCCATCTGATCAGGATCTACAATTTGACATCAGTTTATGAATATGTAGAAATAAAAAGCATCAAGTAATCTGCTTGGTTCAAGTCAGAAATGGGTGTGGCTTAATGGAATATTGAGCAGGTTAAATATCTTGTAAGTATCTCCTTCTTGATAATATCTCCCGGATCACCAAGTTAATTGTAAAAATGTCTTGAGATATAAACTTCAACACCAACTTCCATTGTGAATACAGTCGAACTTCAATGGCTCGAACACCTTTGGGACCATGAAAATCTGTTCGAGACAGGGGTAGTTCGAGCCACTGAGGGCTAATGCCAGGAGGCTTAACGACATACTTTAGGACATCTTTTTATGTGTTCTATAATGAAAAATGTATGCTGTGTGTACTCATTAGAATCGCCTCGATGAGGTGATTCTAATGAGTACACACAGCATACATTTGCAAGATAAAAGACGAAAATATCCTAATTTTTTCTCTCCTATTTCTTACGTACAGAAACTCCCTAGGGACTCAAGAACGGGTTCGACTCAGCCATGGTAAACGAGCCATCGGTGTTCGAGCCATCGAAGTTCTACTGTAGTTGTTTGTTGTTGTATTGCATACAAGAGTACTTTCTGACTTGGAGAAGCTGCACTGTACGGTATTTGCCCCCAAATGTTCGGACACCTCAACTCCTTACCAATACCTGCCTCCCTCTCCTAGTGGATAAGAGTGCTGACTCTTAATCATTAGGTCTCTCACCGCTATGGGTTCGAACCTGGCTTGGGTCATATATGAGATGCCAAGTTCTGCAATGGATGGTCAGTTGGTTTTTCCCCGCATACTGCGTTTTTCCCCCACCTCTGATTAACGATTGGCTTGATATGAGTGAAATAATCTTGAAAGGGCAGTAAAACCAAAATCAAAAACAACAAGAAAGCAGTCTGAGGGACAGCCAAATCCCCGCCTCACTTTGTATCAAGGCTCGACCTTGTAACCTTCACCTTTGACCTTGACCTTGAGTTGGCATGGTTTATTTATGGGTACTGCACATCAGCTCACTGAGGGAGACATTTGACCAAAGTTAACCCTTATCTTGCTGTTCGCGACAACCGCTATTTTTGCAAACAGTGCAGATCAGGATCTACACTGTTTGGCGTTCAATTTATGAATTTGTAGCATCAAATTACATCAAGTAATTTGATTGGTTGATAGACAGAAATAGGTGTGGCTTATATGAATATTCAGCAAGATAAGGGTTAATGAAAATCCTTCCAGGGATAAGGGAGATATGGAGTACGCAGGGTTTATTTATGTGTTCTACACATCACCTCACTGAGGGGGACCTTTGACCAAAGTTTAACCCTTCTCTTGCTGAATATTCAGTTTAGCCACCTCCATTTCTGATTTTGAACCAATCAAATTACTTGATGTAATTTATTGCTACAAATTCATAAACTGAATGCCAAACAGTCTAGATCCTGATCAGATGGCTTCTTCAGAAGCCATCTGATCTGGATCTACACTGTTTTCAAAGATAGGGGTTGTCGTGAACAGCAAGATAAGAGTTAATGAAAATCCTTTAAAGGGTAAAGGAGATATGGAACAGACACAAAATTCAAAGTTTCGAACTCGTGACCTTCCGATGTGACCTTGACCTGGTGTCAGCATGATTCATTTATGAACTCTGCACATGAGCTCACTGTGGGGGATAATTGACCAAAGTTTAATGGAAATCCTTTGAGGAGTAAAGGAGATAGGGAACGGACACAAAATTCAATGTTCTAAACTCGTGTCCTTCAAATGTGACCTTGACCTTGAGTCGGCATGGTTCATTTATGGGTTCTGCACATCAGCTCACTGAGGGGGATAATTGACCAAAGTTTAATGGGAATCCTTGCAGGGATAAAGGAGATATGGAATGGACACAAAATCAAAGTTTCAAACTTTGACCTTCAGACTTTGACCTTCAGATGTGACCTTGAGTCTGCATGGTTCATATATAGGTTCTGCACATCAGCTCACTAAAAAACATATTTGACCAAAGTTAAATGAAAATCCTTCCAAGGGTTAAGGAGATATGGAACAGACACAAAATTCCAAGTTTCAAACTCGTGACCTTCAACTGTGACCTTGACCTTGAGTCGGCATGGTTCATTTATGGGTTCGGCAAATCAGCTCACTGAGACGAATAATTGACCAAAGTTTAATGAAAATCTATCAAAGGGTTCAGGAGATATGGAGCGAACAAGAAAGTGTTATGGTCAGACTGACTGACAGATGTGGATGGACAGACGAAGGCCATTCCTATAATCCCAGCTCCGCTTGGCAGCAGGGGATTAAAAAACATGATGTGTTTGTGAAACAAGAACATGTCCCCGGGCATGGTCATTTTTTATTCAAAGTTGCTCACAGTTCAAGATGTTTGTGTGGGAAGCCCTTGACACAAGAAACTCACATGCCAAATATGAAATCTCTATCTTAAACGGTTCAAAAGCTATGAACAATAATATTTTTTCTTTAAAGTAGGTCAAGGTCACAGGTCAAAAAAATTTGCATGAATGTAAAGCTCTTGTCACAAGGAACCTACTTGCCAAATATTAAGGCTCTATCTTAAACGGTTCAAAAGTTATGAACAATTTTATTTTTTCTTTTAAATAGGTCAAATGTCAAGGTCATGGTCCAAACATTTTGCATAAATGAAAAACCTTAATCACAGGGAACCTACATGCCAAGTATGAAAGCTCTATCCCAAACGGTTCGAAAGTTATGACGAAAAATGTTTGTTTTTTTTAAGTAGGTAAAAGGTCAAGGTCATAGGTCAAAATTTTTGCATGAATGTAAAGCATTTGTCACAAGGAACCTACATGCTAAATATGAAGGCTGTATCTCAAACGGTTCAAAAGTTATGACCAATGTTAAATTTTTCTTTTATGTAGGTCAAAGGTCAAGGTCACAGGTCAACGTTTTTTTGTGTGAATGTAAAGCCCTTGTCAAGAGGAACCTACGTGCAAAATATGAAGGCTCTGTCTCAAACTGTTCAAAAGTTATGACAAAAATGTTTTTTTTATTTTAAGTAGGTCAAAGGTCAAGGTCAAGGTCACAGGTCAAAATTTTTTGCATGGATGTAAAGCTTTTGTCACAAGGAACATACATGCTAAATATGAAGGCTGTATCTCAAGTGGTTCAAAAGTTATGACCAATGTTATTTTTTTTTTTTAAGTAGGTCAAAGGTCAAGGTCACAGGTCAAATTTTTTTGCATGAATATGAAGGTCTTGTCACAAGGAACCTTCAGGCCAAATATGAAAGCTCTATCTCAAACGGTTCAAAAGTTATGGCCAATGTTAAAGTTGTCCACGTACAAACCAACAAACAAATAGACAGGGCAAAAACAATATGTCCCCGCTATCGCTACCGGGGACATAAAAAATCCTTACCATACTTGTTGTAAAATTTGAACAAGGACAATTTACTATCAGATGTTGGGTTTAAGAGTGGTGGGATGGGTGGCAAACAGTGTAGACACTGTTAAGACACCGCTTTTCTGCAGCATCTCATCAGCGTCTGCACTGTTTGCTCAGGTCTGTCTGAGCCCCGTCAAGCGATTTTGGTACTTATCACCTATGCGAGCAGCGAAGGTTCAGGCGAGCCTGCGCATCCGCGCAGTCTCGCCAGAACCTTCGCTGCTCGCTCATACAAGCAGTGAATCCAGAGGAACCTTCAGACAGAAAGCCATATCCCTGGCTCCTCTGAATGGCTGGGCATGTGCAGTTAAAATTTGTCATGACGGAATGCTCGAAGACACAAATTCGCTTGGCGGGGCTCATATGGTAAATACGATCTGTCAGGTATATCTGGAGAGCTCAAAAGGTGTACAGGTCTGACAGTAAACCATCTTGTACTGAATGGAATCTCCCAGCCAAGCCAACAGCAAAAATATTTGGCGATGTCCTATCGCTGTGGGCCGCGATGTTGGCACGTTGTTTTATGCTGGCTGGCCTCTGACAGAGCTGTCCTTTTCAAAATTTGAGGGCGTCAGGTTGGGGCATTTTCGGAGAAAAATTACCAAATTGCCGAATTTTTGAGAACAGGGAAGGCCCTGTCATCTGATCTGGGCCTGCACTGTTTGTGAATGTCCAATTCCAGGATTTCTCTGACAAAACAGGTTAAACAAAAGACTGACTACAATGTGCACTGGGTTGAAAATATGTCTTACCTTGTATATGGTCGACTCATCAGCATTATACTTTTTGGCATTTTCGAAGACGAGGTTGAGGTCTGATGCAAGCTCATCCAGGTCTACATACTGTCTTCTCTGTGAATAAAAGTACAGAATTTAAGGCAATCCATAAAACAAGAATTCTGCCAAAGGCTATGTCATGCCTGAATGGACTATAACATCAAGGTGACAGTTAGGTTATCGCAAATGACAGCTTGAAGAATGAACAAGTGGATTACTGGACTCCTATATTATGTCATGCTTAATGCTGGTGCACAGGCTCAACGGAGTCTTTGCCGCATCCCCTACGCTATAAGCATGATCTTCTTATGAGCTGTTTGAAAGTATGAAATACAGTAAAATTCCTATATTAAGACCACCTTTGAGACTGTTCAAAAGTGGTCTTAAAGACCACTTTTGAACAGTCTCAAAGGTGGTCTCCTGAAAGGAGACACTAGGTGTAGAAAACATAAAGAATACACTTGTGGACACAAAAGCGTTCAAACTTTGATGAGCTTCATTTCATTTTGACTTGAAACATCATTCAATATATCCTAACATCCTATCAGTCAACTGCCAGACAGAAATAAATTCAAAACACAAGGTGGTGTACATTTCATTATTGACTCCTGCACTGTCCAATCAAAATACATCTCAAATGTCAATCGGAAAGTGTTTTCCAAAATGAGACCGATCAATTGCTTAATCCAGTCTTAGAATTCTTTGATGAATGACATTTGCTTGTCAAACTAACTTGATTGAAAGACAATCATTGAAAGTTAGTTCATAGGAGTTTGAACGCTTTTGTGTCCACAGGTGTAACTGAAAATTTCTCAATAAACTTTTAAAAGCAGATTTAGTCTTCAATTAAGGTGGTCTTAACAGTGGAATTTTACTGTACTATGGCTTTGATAAAAATGCATCATTCAATATGTAACGTTTTCATTATGCTGAAGTTAGGCCGTCCTTAAAAAATTCTTGGTTTGCTGTGCTCCTACCTACCCACACAGATTGCCCCTACCCAAAAAATTTCATTACCATTCTGAGGAAAAGATTTTTTTTGAAATCCTGATTTAACTCAAATTTAACACACTAAGCCAAATTTCAAGATGACATTTTTGTTTTTTTCTGTTTTATTTTTTTTTTTCAGAGAAAATCAGGCTTGACATTTCATTTGAATGGTCTGCCTAGCAGAAAAATCAGAAAATAAGTGTTTAAAATGATGTTTCCGGTTGTTGTATGGTGCTTTAAGGGTCAAATATTTTTAAAGATCTAAAAAAAAAAATATAAGGCCTACCTTCCTACCCACCTCACATATGATGGGTAGGAGCACAGCAAACAAAATTTTTTTTAGGATGGCCTTACGGTACTTTATGTGTATATTTCTTTCCCTCAGAGTGTCTTGGATGGCAGGTGAGAGGAAATTGTATTGATTCCTGATCATTGTCTTCACTTTCATTTTCCAGCAAAAATACCTCAGTATAACGTTGATGGAAATTTTCAAATGGATCAATAGGGCAAAATCAATTGTTAGAGTTTGGGAAACTCTGTCAGACTGATGTTCTAATTAACATTTCAAAACCGTGTCAATATTTGCACATCGAAAAATGGGATTACTGGATTTTTTTTTTGTATTTTTTTTTTCATATCTATTTATTCCAGGTTTGGGGCTCAAGTATCAATGATCTAGTGCTATAGTTTATTCAAAATGTTAACCCTTATCCTGCTGTTCCCGACAACCCCTATCTTTGCAAACAGTGTAGATCCAGATCAGATGGCTTCTGAAGCCATCTGATCAGGATCTACACTGTTTGTCATTCAATTTGTGAATTCGAAGGAAAATATTACATCATGTAATCTGATTGGCTGTTGGTCAGGAATGGGAGTGGCTAATTTAACTATTCAGCAGGATGAGGGTTAAGCTACAACAGAAAATACCTTCATCTTTTTGTGGACATTAAACACTGACAATGGTTTCTTGATCTCTTCATAGTAGTCAGGGTAAAATCTGAAGAATAAAACATGGTACAATACAACCTGTATATGACACTGCTCAGTTTTACAGTTTTGGATATTAAGTTTTCAAGATGGATCCAAAATTATATAAATTATATAGAAAATGACCAAAAATGGTTGTTGAAACTAACAGGTTTTTTCGTTTGTACCCCAACAATAGTTTTATAGAGGTTGCAGTTGGTTTAATCTATTCCAAAACAAACACAAATACGGACTATTCTTATACGAGTAAATTCTTTCATTTAAAATTAGGCCTTTTTAAATAGGGAGAAAAATTATCCGGTCAAGGTTGTCCCACATTTGTTTTTTTCTTTCCTTTATTTTCTGTTTCGGTTTTAATGCCCTTCAATATTATTTCACTTATTTTGAGACAATAGCTAATGAGAAGTGGGCGAAAACCAGAGTACCCTGAGAAAAACCACCTGACCATAAGGCTTTGGTTGCAGAAATCGGCACCTCACACGTCCCATGTGAGGCTGGAACCACAGTGTGAGACCCCTAATAATTAAGAGTCAGCGCCCTTACCCAGTAGGCCATAGAGGTCTAAGCTGTTCACCATTTTGTTGTTAAAAGACATTAGTTGCTATATAACAGATTTATTCCCACAGATGCTTAGGGATCAAGTGCCCAGCATATGCAGATGTTTGTCTTTCAGTCCACCTTATCCTTAGGGAACCAAGCAAAGCTTTAACAGATGACTTACTAATTCTTAGACTCAGCAATAAATCTGTATCAAAATTATATTTGAATAACCTGCCTCTTCTGTACTTTCCTAAAGTGAGCTAAATACTGGCACTAAATCTGTCCAACTTTTACCTGACCTTGCTGGAAGGTGAAAAGTCCGGCCTTGTACTGGTAGTTTTACAAGCCTGCATGTAAAGCTACCTCTACCAGGTAGCTTTACATGCAGGCTTGTAAAGCTACCAGTACAAGGCTGAGTACCAGTGATGGCTAGTGGCTCTACCATATTCATCATAAATATTGCCCTTGCTCTCATCCATTTTGTAATGAATGGAATTTCCACCTTATATATAGCACAAGTCCATTTCAATATTTAAGAGAGTCGGATTGTCACACACACACACACACAATGAATGGAATCTTCCACCTTATATATAGCACAAGTCCATTTCAAAATTTAGGGGTGCCAGGCTGTTTTCTTTAATATTTATTTGGAAATTGGCTAAACGTTTTGAAAACAGTGTATGCCCTGAACACTTGGGTGTCTGATGTGGCCCTGCATTGTTTGCCAATTACTCATTATGGGGTTTCCATTAAAAAATGGCCTTACTTTTCAAGAGGTATATATGACACCAATTAAGAGAACAAGATTTTGTAAAACACTGCAAAAAGATCACACTAATATTTCAGTTTTTTATGCTTTTGTGATAAAAAGGAACATATTGCTGACGTGTGTTTATTAGGTTTAACCCTTTTTGTACCAAATGGTATCATCCTCCTTATATATAGCAGGAGTCCATTTCAAAGTTTAGGGATGTCAGGTTGTGTTTTCTTCAAAATTGATTAGTGAAATGGCTGAACTTTTTGCAAACAGTGTAGGCCCTGATCAGACGCCGCATTCTGCGGCGTCTGATCTGGGGCTGCACTGTTTGCGAGGGTACCCATTTTGGGGTTTCTGGTACTAAATGGGTTAATATATACCCTTCTTAAGCTGAATTTCGATAATCATGTCCAAAGTCGACATTAGAAGCATATGATAATGCCTGACCATGCACTTAATGGAAGGATTTTCTAGGACTTGTGTTTCATGATAAAACGAAAGATCTAAGTGTATTATGTCCTTATCACAGAAAATACAGTATTTAGGAAACCATTTGCTCACTCTGGGAGCAACCTCTTCCCTTCAAGAGAAATCCTTCAGATAGTCCATCCAGTCAATTCCAAGTTTTAACTTTAAAATGCCAATCACGACATTTGCAGACACCATTTACCAATCAAGACATTTGCAAAAGTCATTTCTTTGTCAAGACATCTGTGGATATCATTTCCTAATCAAGACATTCACAGAAGTCATTTTCAAATATTTCTATCCTATTTTTCAGAGAAAATAATATCTGACATTACATGCTGGGCAGATGATCAACATACAATGACATGCTTTACTTTATCTGAAAAAATAATTAAGCGAAACAAAATTGCCGTCTGCTCCAAACCAAAAACTTCTGAAGCTTCTGCTTCTTACCTTTTGCTTGGCAGTTTCATGTATGGCTCAATGACCTTCACCCCATCAGCAGACGTATAGTTTTTGATAGCATGATAGAGATTCCACAATGGGCTTTCTTCTTCTGACATTGTAGTTTCTGCTCCCGAGTCGTCCTCGTACTCCATACTGCCAGTAAGACTCGGAGATCTGTTGGTGTCAACCGGTTCAGGATACTCAAGGGCAGCAAACTCTGCTGAGAGTTTACCGTCATTAAGACTAACACTACTGCCTCGGGTCCTAAAAGGAAAATGAGACTAATTAGGTTACATTTACTATGAACACCACTTTTGTTTGTTTGTTTGAGTTTTACGTCCCAACAACAACATAGCTCATTATGGAGATGGGATCTCAGTATCTGTAAAGCTGGAGAAGCCCAGATAAACCCACCGACCCAGATTTATAAGCCTATCGAAGTTCCATAATTTTCATATGAAACAACCACAAGTGTTCTGTTTATCATATAATGATTTTAATTGGATTATATAGTCCCACTTTTTTTTTGTTTGCTTGTATTTTTGTTCAACCCTTATCCTACTGTTCACAACACCTACCTTTGCAAACAGTGTAGATCCAGATCAGATTGCTTGACATTCATTTTGCGAATTTGTAGGAACACATAACAAAGTAATCTGATTGGTTCAAGTCAGAAATGGGTGTGGCTTAATTAATTATTCAGCAGGATAAGGGTTAATCCTTCATATGTGTTTTGGAGCTTAACAGCCCATTCAACACTATTTTAGGTCATTTTTAGCCGGTCAGTTTACCTATCCACACTCTTCCTGGGCAGGCTTACACGTAAGCGGTTAACCAGTATAGTGCGCATTCTTTCACCAGAAATTCTTACTTCTTAGAATTTGAGCCCAATCACAAGTAAACCTGTCTTCAAGGTTTGTGACCAAGGTCCAGTTGTTCAAAACCTCATTAGCTTAACGAGCTCCTTAGTGGTCATATTGTTAACTGTTCTAGCAAGTTCAATATCTACAATTTTGTTATTTTTGTTGAAAGAATGTGAGTAGCTTTCAGCAAAAATGTTAGCATATTTGCCATATTAAATGATCAAAGTTTTAAAAATAGGTTAACTAATGACATCGTTAGTTTAAACAATTGGCCCCAGGTAGAATCAAACTGGCCTGCTCAGCTACACGGACAAGAGCAATGTAATTTTTAAATTTTTATACGAAAACTAGAGGTATTGTATAATGCAAAATATATGCAAAATGGTTATATATGCACTGTTGCTAGTCTGTGTAGCTAAGCAAGCAGGTTTGCATCTAACTAAAGTCAATTTTTTTATCTTTTTTGTCGCGTTTTTCAGCGATAACTTCTTTATTTTTTATTTTTGATCACACATCCAGCAAGAAAGTTGTAGAGGAGAAGCTTTGTCAATTTCTTGTAAAGGAGTCAGCCTCCAGAGTTGTATTCTTTTTGCTCTAGTCAGATGGACTTTATACAATTTTTTTAATTTTTCAATAAAAAACTAAGTCCAATTCTATCACTCATAACACATGATTAACCTATTTGAAACGATATCTATATATTGATAAATCCTAAGCAGCCAACAAAGTGTCCAAAGGATTATAGTGTAGTCAGTGATAAACATGACAGTGATTTTAGTCGGCAAACCATTAGAAAAGACAATACAGATCAAACTCCTTTGATTAATATTGCTGAAAAAATAAAATACTACACCAGTCCTTGCAACTTTGCTTCATCCTTGAATGTGTACATTGTAAACATGCAGAAATATTGGAATGTGGGTCAAGCACTGAACAGATGATAAATCTTCAAGCCACGCCAAGAAGGTGGGACTTGTGGAAACAGAAAATTTCGCTCAAACTCGAAATCGCAGAAATCTCCATCTGATTACAGCTCTCCTCATTTAACTTTGAGGCATGAAACCTTTTTGAGAAGTTGGCTTCTCCTCTACAACTTTCTTGCTGGATGTGTTGATCAAAAATAAAAAAAAAATAAAGTTATCGCTGAAAAACGCGGCAAAAAAAGATAAAAAAAATCAACTTTAGTTTGATGCAAACTTGCTTGCTTAGCTACACAGACTAGCAACAGTGCATATATAACCATTTTACCTATATTTTGCATAATATTATGAAGGCTGTCTCTATATCTCTGAAGACTGAAATTATTTGCAAAACTGAACTCAAGTCTCTCAAAACTGAACTCAAGTCCCTCAAAACTGAACTCAATCTCTCACTATTTTCATACTGGCTCTCCTGTGTTCTCTGTCTCAATACTGACCTCAGTCTTTCACTGGTTTTCACATTGGCTCTCCTATGGTCTAGCTCCCTCTTCTTTGTCTCTATAATCTTCTTCAAGTTACACGCATCCTGAAAATACAACACAAATACAATCAAACTTTATCCTTCCCCTCTCTCTGGGCTGACTCAGCAGACGACAAATTGTTGATATTTTTCCCAGACAAGGACTTGATTGACACCTCATGCAAATTGTCTCCATAGGAGACAATTTGCATCAGATGTCAAACAGGACTTGACACCTCATGCACAAGAAAAAAACGTTTTCAGCTTTCAGCCTATGCAACGGACACATATTATTAATGTACTGAGTTTATTTCAAGTGCCATTTTTCAATGTTTAAAAGGCAATAACTCCAAAAGTAGGCAATCCAGAGTTATGTTTCGTGTGCTCTGCACATCGTCTTATAGTGCTTTACATTTGTGTGAAGTTTCATGAAAATACCTCAAACCTTTTTTGAGTTATGGAGCGGACAAGGTTAAAATTGCCATTTTTCAATGTTCAAAAGGCAATAACTGCAAACGTAAGCAATCCAGAGTTATGGTTCATGCATTCTGCACATCATCTCATAGTGCTTTACATTTGTATGAAGTTTCATGAAAATACCTCAAACGGTTTTTGAGTTATGATGAATAACAGAAATACGGAATCACAGAAGGACAAGGCAAAACCAATATAGCCCCCACTTTTTCAAAGCGGGGCTAAAATTAGAAAAAATATTTCAAAATGTCGTCTGCTGTGAAAAAATAACCAGCATGGAGAGCGATATGATGTCAAATACAACAAATATTGTCATCTGCTTTGTTGTCTGCTGTTCAATTTAAGTCATTGTTGCAAACAGTGTAGGCCCAGATAAGATAGCTCCACTAGTTGATTATCCTATTCTTGCACACCAGACAAGGAAATCCGTCATTTTACCCTGTTATGTTCTGACCCTGGTGTTCCGACCCCAAATCGAATATAATCGCGTGTTTGATAAATGCACTGGTTGATTACAACCTCATGCGCGGCGTCGTCATGCGTGACGTCACTAAACATTCCTGTCATCACAAAATGGCGGACGTCGGTAACCGAAGTGACAGCAGCATTAAAAATTCGCAATAGAAATGGAAGGTATGCAAGAAAAAGAATCCTATATGGGTGTGAGGGGTGGATAGAAAAATCCGTCCCTTGGAATCACTGTTCGGCATCACATGGCAAGCCTTGTGATGCCGGACAGTGACCCTCGGGACGGATTTTTCCATCCACCCCTCACATCCATATAAGATTCTTATAGCTCCACTAGTTGATTAGCCTAGTACACCCTATTTAGGTCATATCAAGCAGGTCAGTACTTTTCCTGTGCAAGCTTATACATAAGTGGTAAACCAGTACAGTATACAGTAGAACTTCGATGGCTCGAACACCGATGGCTCGTTTACCATGGATGTGTCGAACCCATCCTTGAGCCCCTAGCGAAATCCTCTATATAAGAAATAGTGGGGGATCATTAAGGAGATTTTAGTCTTTTATCTTGCACATATATGCTGTGTATACTCATTAGAATCGCCTCGATGAGGCAATTCTAATGAGTACACATAAGTCAACATACATTTCCAATATAGAACGCCGAAAAGATGTCTAAAAGTATCTCGTTATGCCTCCTGGTAGTAACCTCAGTGGCTCGAACTACCCGTCTCGAACAGATTTTCGAGGTCCCAAAGGTGTTCCAACCATTGAAGTTTGACTGTACATTCTTTCACCAGAAACTGACAACTGCCCTCCTTGAATCAGTTTACTGTCTGAGCATGTAATATACTGTATCACATGTATTCAACCAGAAACTGACAACTGCCCTCCTTGAATCAGTTTACTGTCTGAGCATGTTATACACTGTATCACATGTATTCAGACTGACATGCTTGGGCAAACAATACAAAATGCAGCATCTCATCAGGGATCCAGCTATTTTTAGACACAACATTGGGTACTAAATTCTACTTGTTCAATTTTTAGAACAAGCATGGTACAGAGTTGAGATGTCTAAATACTTACGTGCATATGGTAATGTACAGACAGAAATTATCCATTATTTAGGGGATAACTGTATTGAAAATTGTCATTTGGGCAGGTGAATTGGCGGTTTTATTGTCTGAAATTTTATTTTATGGCAACGCATTAGTGGAGCTGCAAAACTGAATTCACGACCGAAAAGCGATGATTTACCTCCCCAAATGACAATTTTCAATACAGTTATCCCCATTCTAATGCACTTATTCGGTAGTTTTGTAAAAAATTGTACTATTTTACACTAAGCGACAGGCTCTGTGAGCTGTATAAACCTAAATGCGAGCCAATGAAAAGTGACGTTACCTGGTGACGTTGGGTTTCCTACAGTATATCGCATAATGTACTGTCGCAAATGTTTGATATTATCCAATCAGATGTCGTGTAACATATGCAAGTGCATTAGAATAGCAAATCAGTCACTATAATCGTTTTTGTCATATTTATTGACTGTTTAATCAATTATCCGATTAACTGTGTCAGCTTTTATCATGTTTACCTTGAAGATGAGTGACTTTGGTTCGTTGAAAGTTTTAGCATTCTTCACCATGAGATTAAAGTCCTTCTCTATATCATCTAGGGTCTTGTAAGCATTACCCTGGATTTTCTGAGCTATCATCTTCAGATCTACGGGCTCCTTAATCACCTCATAGTATTGTGGGTACAGCTGAAAATGGAAGAATATGTAACAGTGCTCCAGATAAGTAAGATTCTTAACCCTTATCTTGCTGAATATTCATTTAAGCCACACCCATTTCTGTCTATCAACCAATCAAATTACTTGATGTAATTTATTGCTACAAATTCATAAACTGAATGCCAAACAGTGTAGATCCTGATCAGATGGCTTCTTCAGAAGCCATCTGATCTGGATCTACACTGTTTGCAAAGATAGTGGTTGTCGTGAACAGCAGGATAAGGGTTAAAGAGGATCCTCTTTATAATGCCAGTATTCATTCCCTAAATATTGGTTGCTATAAGAAATAGGCCGTAAAAAAGAATTGAAAAAGTGTAAAATCAGAAAAGGTATAAAATGCCTTTTTCCCCTAATTACTCCCAGGAACAAATGTTGTGGACATTCATTAAATCGCTTTGCCAAACGTTGTGGACATTTGTGAGAATCAACTCAGTGTCTACAACATTTGTTTGTTGGAATATTAATCCGTCTGATCTTGACAAATTGTCGAACAAGTTTTGCCATTATATTGAATGTCAGTATAAAAATTAGAAATAGGTATATTTTCAGTCAGGAGAAAACAGAAGCTTGATAGGTATCCAAAACAATCTGCATCTCCTTGTATTTATATCATGGCTCTTTCAAGATTATTTCACTTATAGCAGGCCAATTTCTAACCCTTATTCACCTGAATGTAATAAATTTAGTCACACCCATTACTGACTATCAACCGATCAGATTTCTTGATAATACATAAGTATTAATTCAATTCACAAACTGCATGACAGTGTAGTTCTTGATCAGATGGCTTCTTCAGAAGCCATCTGATCTGGATCTACACTGTTTGCTAGGTATGGATTATCAGTTCAGCAGGTTAAGAAGATTAATCAGTGGGCGAAAACCAGGGTACCTGGCCTTCTATAGCAGAACTTGGCAACTCAAATTTGATTCAAGCCTGGCTCAAACCAACACTTGTGAGAGACCTAATGTTTAAGAGTCAGTGCTCACAACGGGAAAGCCATGGAGGCCTGTGCAAATGATAAGGAATCATTGAAATGAGATTGATTGAAATTGTGAGAAATCCTGAAAAAAGAACTCACAGATCTGAACGGCAGCAGATGGAAGGCCATGCTAATGTCTCTGTCCCCATCAGTGGCGTTCACAACTGCAGCAAACAGCTGTTCTAAATCATCTTGATCACATGTTTTCTCCTCTTCCTGAATAACAAATAGAGAATTTGACACAAGTGGTCATTGCCCACGCCCATCAGGGCTGGGAGAAATAGATTGGACTGCATAGTGCTGCCACACAGAGATGAAACTGACCACATATAAGTACTAATAAACTGCTTAGAAGGACTATCTCTGCCCAGGCAAAGTGGAGTGAGTCAGAACGTCAAATGCATATATACATTTTGGTTTCATTGGGCCGCAGGGCTTGAGATGTCATTTCATCTCAATGTTGGGTCCCACAAAATTGGAAGCAATGTCTCCAAAATGACCTGAATAGTGTGGACAGGGACATAAACCTCAATTCAAACAAACAAACACAAGTGGTCATTTCATATGAAATTTATGAAACAAGCCTACAGCAAGTTTGATAAATTTCATATGAAATCACCATGTGAACAAGTCTGTGACATTAACACCCCTCTAAACCTGACTTTATATAGAGAAAACTGGGGTTTATGGGTGTATAGTATGCATTATTTTCTTATTTCTGCTCTAACACATAGGTTGTGGGTGCTTGTTAGAACTGCTTCAATGAGGCGGTTCTAACGAGCACCCACAACCTATGTTTGCAGTATAAAATAAAATACCACATTTTTTCATCAGAAAAATTTTATAGGCATGAAAGATGGCACTATATCATATGGATGTGTTATAGTAATGACCCCAAGTGTAAGGTTCTATTTAAGGATTTTAAACCAGATTTTGTTGCCCAAGAAGTTAAAAAGAAAGCAAAGGGTTGTCATGGATGGCACTATATCATTATGCTACAGTAATCATGCATTATTACATGTGTGGCCATATCATTTTTAGTGCATGACTATAGCCCCAGATAAGAGGGGTATTCACATAGGAATTTTCTTATTTCTCCACGAAAACCTATTGTGTGAGTGTTTGAGTTTAACGTCTCACCAACAACTTAGGTCATATGGAGACGAGACCTCGGTTTAAAGACTCATCCGAAAGTCTGGAGAAGCCCGGGATCGCTCCTGCGACCTCTGGTTTACAAGGCGACTAGCAGAACTACTACACCACGGAGGCTTCCTCTCCACGAAAACATATGCTGTGGGTACTCATTAGAAGCGCCTCACCGAGGCACTTCTAATGAGCACCAACAACATATGTTTTCATGCTATGTGCATGACGTTATCCACTAAATAACAGTGACATTATATGATAAATAGAGGATCTTACACTCGTGGTCATTTCATATGATATTCATGATACGAGCATTTGGCGAGGTTCATAAATTTCATATGAAATGACCATGAGTGTAAGATTCTGTTTATCATATGACCACTTTAAATTGGATTTTATTGCCTTTGAATATGACAATTTTTCCACAAAAAAATGTGTTGTTGACATGGATGTCATCATGACGTTCCCGCCAAAGAGTTATTACACATGTGATCATACAATTTTTATTACACAATTTTGTCCACTGCTTATCAACAACGTTGTGATAAAGAAGAAATAAGGAATGTAATAGTAACATGAATAATGGTCTCAGATAACTATATTCATTTCTTTCCTTTGACGCATAGATTGGGGTTACTCAGCAAATTCCCACTTAACATGCTTATTAGTTCTGTTCAGATGGACAGGCACTTGATCGATATTCTGGGTCTGTTGTTCAAAACTAGCAATGTTGTTAGTTAACATATTGCTTAAACTTTCATCATTTAAACCCTATCCTGTTGAATAAATCAATTTAGCCATGCCCATTTCTATTACCAACCAATCAAATTACTTGATATTATGTATAAATTAAAATTTACTAACTGCTTGGCAAACAGTGTGGATCCTGATCAGATGGCTTCTTCAGAAGCCATCTGATCTGGATCTACACAGTTTCAAAGGTAGGGGTTGTCATGCAAAGGGGATAAGGGTTTATATGCTAAATTCGCTAATATTTTTGCTGAAAAATGCAATCCAAAAGCTACGCAATTTTTTCAAACAAAAATAGCAGAGTATTAGATATTCTACCTGCGCAGAATCCATGGACATAAGTGCATTGTACCAGTTGCTAAAACACTTAGTACAACTAGGTCTTAGCCTACACAAGAAAACATAGACCAAAACTAAGGCACAGTTCTTTCAAAATCTTTGCACTTCCTCCCAAAAAGGCTAACAATATTGTATACTATCCATGGAACAAGTTCTGATATAGTTAACTTGCTTTTTGATCCTTTTTTTTTTATTTTGGTTTTACAGGCTGTATAGTTTTGGAGTTTAATGACCCAGTCAACACTATTTAGGTCATTTTTGAGCCAGTCAGTTTACCCATCCACACTTTTCCTGGTCAGGCTTACACGTAAGCAGTTAACCAGTACAGTGCACATTCTTTCAACGAAAGAATGTTGCCGACCCTGGCAGGTATCGAACCCGCGTCCTCCTGATCACAAGTCAGGATGTGCATCCAACAGAGCTACCAAGGCTGGCACAGGCTATATACAGTCCAACCTGTATTAAGCAAGCACCAAAGGGATAACCAAAAAGTCCTTGTTAAAGACAGATGATCACTTAATACAGGTGAAATTTAGTGCATTCGCCTTTTTCGGGAACCAAATGCTTGCTTAAGACAGATAGCTTGCTTAACAGAGGTGGCCACTAAGACAGGTTTTACTGTAGATTATTTCATTTAAATTTCAAGATTTAGCTGACCGTTTAACACACTTGGGCGAATATAATCTCCAGAGAAACCACCTGACCTTCCTTTGCTGAACTTGACGTCTCACATGTTACTTAAACTAGGCTCAAACAGGGGTGATCAATTAGGCCCCTTGTTCTCTTACTGGGAAGAATGGAGACGCCTCTATATTGATTGGCTCACTGCCAGTCATCACTTCTCTACCTACCTGACTTATGCTGTCTACTGGCTCTTGCTCTGGTTCTTGCAGTTCATCATCATCATCATCATCGTCATCATCATCCTCAAAATCTGCCTTCGTTTCACCAAAAGTCTCAACAAGAAGTTCGTCTCGGATCTCGTAATAGAGATCTAGCAAATCTGTAGCATCTATGTATTCCTGGGAACCTTTCTGAAAACAATGTGTTACACACAAAGTATTACAAAGTCGGAAAAAGCATGAAGCATAGTCCCAGATTTGTTTGTTTGTTTGATTTGAGGTTTAACGTCCCCGTCAACACTGTAAAGGTCATTTTGGAGACATTGCTTCCAATTTTGTGGAACTTTTACCGAACATTGAGATGAAATGACATCTCAAACCCTGTCGCCCAATGAAACCAATAGGGTTTAGCAAAGTCCCAGATAAAAGGGGGTATCCACATACACTGTAGCATCTTTATAACGCTGTCATCGGGATCCATTAACGTTGACAGCATTATACGTGATCCCGCGCTATACAGATGGTATCCCCACACACTTTTTCTGCATGCAGGATTACTGTTTCTGCCAGTTTATTATGAATATTCCATATTGCATGTATTATAGTTATATAGATAATTAATTTAATTTTAATCTGATTCTATACTTCTAGCAGTCATTTGGCTTTTCATTCAAACAGTTTTTGAATTTATTATTGCTGAACTTTTGTTTTCTGTATCTCTGGTCGCCATATTTGTTTACCTCTTCCGGTAGTCGCTAAGGTATCACTAAATAGTGAAGTAAAAGGCAACCTGACTATACCGTACTGTTAATTTGAAAGAAAGGCAACTGATGTGAGCCAACCATGCTTTATGTTTGTTTATCGTTGTACCTTTCTTGATTTCCCTTTCTTTGTTTATATCCAGTGAATAACCGTATGCAGATGTGAGAAAAACAACAACAAAGACGTCTGCTATGCCCTGTTTTGGCGGGAAAAAATATTTAGCGTCTGCACGTGACAATTAACCCATTTCAGACTGGAAACCCCTAAAAGGGTACCGTGGCAAACAGTGCGGGTCCAGATCAGATGCCACAAAACTCAGCAAAACGTGGCAAAACGCGGCATCTGATCAGGGCCTACACTGTTTGCAAAAAGTTCAGCCATTTTCCAAACAAATTTTGAAGAAAACACAACCTGACCCCCTAAATTTAGTAATGGACTCCTGCCATATATAATGAGGAATATTCCATCTGGTACAAAAAGGGTTAAAAGGGGATTAATTAAGACATAACTGGTTCAAATATCTTGATTGACATAGTTTTCACATCTTATCACGCTGTTAATTGTCGACTTATCGGTAAGCCTTAGGCGAGTTTTCACAGTTTAATAGTGATGACAACTTGAGGAGCAAATGGTTTCACTTGACCATACGCTTAATGGAGTTTCTAGAGTTTGTTTTCATTATCAACTCTTATCCTGTTGAATAAATTAATTTAGCCACACCCATTGCTGACTGTCAACCAATCAAATTACTTGATATAATGTAGTCAATAAATTCACAAACTGCATAACAAACATTGTAGATCCTGATCAGATGGCTTCTTGAGAAACCATCTGATCTGGATCAACACTGTAAAGGAAGGGGTCATTGTGATCAGCAGGATAAGGTGGAAAACAAATGAAATGTCTAAGAGCACTTGTTAAGGCAAATATGGTATAGAATCTCAAATGGGCCCCGCCAAGCGATTTTGTTACTTATCGTTTATGCGAGCAGCGAAGGTTCAGGCGAGCCTGCCCATCCGCGCAGTCTCGCCAGAACCTTCGCTGCTCACTCATACAAGCAGTAAATTAAGAGGAACCTTCAGACAGAAAGCCATATCCCTGGCCCCTCTGAATTGCCGGGCATGCACAGTTAAAATTTGTCATGACGGAATGCTCGAAGACACAAATTCGCCTGGCGGGTCTCAAATAATCTTTAACACGAAACTTGTAAATTGTCTTGGAAGTTGACAACACCAGTGCTGCTGATCACAATAGGGCTAGTATGATAGCTCATGTTTTCTTTGTCTGATCTGAGGTTTAAAGTCCCTGTCAACTCTATTTAGGTCATTTTGAAAACATTGCTTCCAATTTCATGGGACTTTTACCGGATATTGAGATGAAATGACATCTCAAGCCCTGTCACCCAATGAAACCAATAGGGTGTATAAGCATGGACGGTCTGACTCGCACCGCTTTGCCCGGGCAGGCTTAGAGCCTCTAAGCAGTTTACCAGTCCTCTTGTGTGGTCGGTTTCAGCTCTGCGTGGAAGCATCATGCAGCCCATCTATTTCTTCAAATCCCCCTGGGTGGGGGTGGGAATTTTACTGTATTTAACATGAAACTTGTAAATTTTCTTGGATGCTGCCTTTCACACTGAGTAATGTGATAGCTCTTCAAGTACTTACACACAGACGAGCTATTTCAAAGGAAAGTAGAAAGGTGTTCAAACCTGTCATGTTTCTCTTCAAGACTGACCTTATAAAATGATCTTGCATTCTGCACCATTAATTCAACATCAGCTGTAAGCTGTTCAATCTCTTCATATTCATCTGTTTTCACTTTCTGTTGAATCTTGATCATATCAATAGGCTGGTTAACTACCTCATAGTACTCGGGAGCAGTTCTGAAAATATGGAACAGATTTTTTTTTACAAAATTATAAATTATTATTATTACAATAACACATCCGTTTGACATAATGCATTTTTTTCACATCTCCAAAATGGCTGCTTCTCTGATGAAAATCTGTAATATTTCTGTTGTATATACTGCATCGCCCCCGATGGGCTTGAAGAAAGAGATTGGGCTGCACTAGGCTTCCACG
Source organism: Lucinisca nassula (assembly GCA_963580285.1). NCBI lineage: Eukaryota > Metazoa > Mollusca > Bivalvia > Lucinida > Lucinidae > Lucinisca > Lucinisca nassula. The sequence continues at coordinate 17,486,064 of OY757016.1, forward strand.
CAGAACTGAAACCGACTGCGAACATGAGTACTGGTAAATCACTTAGAGGCTCTAAGCCTGCTGAGGCAAAACGGTGTGAGTCGGACCTTCCATGCACATACACCCTTTTGGTTTCACTGGGCGGTAGGGCTGGAGATGTCATTTCATTTTAATTTTGGTAAAAGTCCCACAAAATTGGAAGCAACGTCTCCAAAATGACCTAAATAGTTTTGATGGTGACGTTAAACCCAAATCAATCAATATGTACTGCAAATATAGGTTGTGGGTGCTCATTAGAACCACCTCAATGAGGCTGTTCTAAGGAGTACCACAATCTATGTCTTGGAGCAGAAATAATGTATAGCCCCATAAACCCCCGTTTTCTCTGTATAGGTTCGGGGTGGGGTGCTCATGTCACAGACTTGTTTATGTAATACCCTTAAATCACGACAGTTATAGATGTCATTTCATGTTATTGTTTTGTTGTTGTTGTTTTTTTTGGAGGGAGGGGGGGGGGGGAGAGTTCAGTCACCTTTTTTCTTGACATTACATAAATAAGAATTAATACAGCTTGCATCTACATGTAACAGAAAGCTGTCCTTTACCCTATCACAGATGAAAGATCATTTAAAAATAACTTCTAAGAACACAGATGACCCTACCTGGTACCATGCCTGCTTGAGATTACTTGATGTTATTTATTCCTGCAAATTCACAAACTGAATGTCAAACAGTGTAGATCCTGATCAGATGGCTTCTTCAGAAGCCATCTGATCTGGATCTGCACTGTTTGCAAAGGTTGGGGTTGTAATGCACAGCGGGATAAGGGTTAATATTCTGTTTACCTTCTGTTAGGGACCCTGATGAAAGATTCACAGAGTAGCTTCCCCTCTTCTGACTTGTAATTACGAATAGTTTCAAACAGCTCTTGTATGATCTCTCCCTAGAAATATATTGAAACCATAGAACAATATATGAACAGCATACGATTTTGTGTGTGGGTACAAATCATAGTAAATACAAATATATACAATAAAATTCCTTTATTAACCCTTGTCCTGCTGAATATTCATATATGCCACACCCACTACCGATTATCAACCAATCAGATTACCTGTAGCAAATTATTACAACAAATTCACAATCTGAATGACAAACAATGTAGATCCTGATCAGATGGCTTCTTCAGAAGCCATCTGATCTGGATCTACATTGTTTCAAAGAAAAGGCATATCTGGGCTCAGCAGAACAAGGGTTAAGACCACCTTTGGGACTGTTCCTATATTAAGACCACCTTTGGGACTGTTCCTATATTAAGACCACCTTTGGGACTGTTCACAAGTGGTCTATTTTTCATGATGTGCAGGAAAAAACAGCTTTCTAGAATTACATGGAAGTACTGATTTCTGATTTTTACCTAGTAACAACATCTTATCAATTTCAACATTTATTCAAAATTCGTTAATCCTGAAATTATTAAGCAGGAAAAACAAGTATTACAGGCTGAACACTCCCGAAGGTGGTCTCTGACTAGTGGACACTGTATTAAAACAAGAGGCCCATGGGCCACTATGCTCACCAGAGCTCAGGTGGGCACTGCCCATCCTGCCCAATGGCAGCCATGTATTTTAACATGATATCATTTTAATCCACCAAATGAACCCCCATGTCCAAATGAGCACCCATGTGGACTCAGCATCTGAAAAGTTAGGCCTTTTATGAAGTAGAGGGGGTGGGGCATGGACCCAATGGAGCCCTGGTTGGTATCACTAAATGCGTCTTATCATAAGAAACAAAATTATATATGGTTTAGCAGTGGGGATCTGTAAGGCCTCTTTAACAGTTGAGGGGTTGGGGCATGCCCTGTTGATCCCAGGAAAGCCCAAACTGTTGTCCCTAAATGTGTCTTATCATAAGGACCAAGTATATATATGGTTCAGTGCTGGGAATCTGACCGGTTTCAGGGATTTGAGGCCCTTTTATGAAATAGGAATGGCCCCTGCGGACCCCGCTACAGTAGGTGTGCTAATAATAAGGAAAAAGAACATATATGATTATGGGGTGGGGATTTGAATGGTTTCTGAAATATAAAGCCTTTTATGAAATGGAAGGGCGGGGCACATTGCCTCAGCACAAAGAGACCTCCAGGTTGGTGTGATTGAACGAGTCTTATCATAAGGAACAAGTTTATGGTTTAGGGGTGGGGATCTGAACTATTTCTGATATATATGGCTTTTAATGAAGTAAAGCGGTGTGGCATGGCCTGGGCGTGCCCCGGGGACTCCCAAGCTGGTGTCACTGAATGCGTCTTATCATAAGAAAGATGAATATATATGGTTTAGGGTGGGGCTAAGAACATTCTCTGAGATATAAGGCCTTATGTGAAGTGGAGGGGTGGGGCAAGGCCCAGGGAGACTCCCAGGTTGGTCTCAATGAATGTGTCTTATCATAAGGAACAAGACTATATATGGTTAAGGGGTGGCCATCTGTAGGGTTTCCGAGATATTGTGATATTATGAAATGGAGGGGGTGGGGCATGGCCCCAGCATATCCCTGGGAACCCCCAGGTTGGTGTTACTGAATGCGTCTTATCATAATGAACAAGAATATATATGGTTTAGGGGTGGGGATCTGAACAGTTTCTGAAATATATGGCCTTTTTTGAAGTGGAGGGGTGGGGCAAGGCCCCAGCGCGTCTTTGAGGACCCCCAGGTTGGTGTCAATGAATGTGTCTTATCATAAGAAGCAAGCATATATATGGTTTATGGGCGGGGATCTGTAAGGTTTCCGAGATATTGGGCCTTTTATCAAATGGAGGGGGTGGGGCATGGCCCCGGTGCATCCAGGGGACTCCCAGGTTGATGTCACTGAATGGGTCTTATCAAGTGGAACAAGAATATATATGGTTTAGGGGTGGGAATCTGAATGGTTTCCGAGATATTGGGCCTTTTATAAAGTTGAAGGGGTGGGGCCTGACCTGTGCGCATTCCTGACGACCCCCAGGTTGGTGTTACTGAATGCGTCTTATCAATAGGAACAAGAATATATATGGTTTAGGGATGGGGATCTGAACAGTTTCTGAGATATATGGCCTTTTGTGAAGTAGAGGGGTGGGGCAAGGCCCCAGCGCATCTCTGAGGACCCCCAGGTTGGTGTCAATGAATGTGTCTTATCATAAGAAGCAAGCATATATATGGTTTAGGGGCGGGGATCTGTAAGGTTTACGAGATATTGGGCCTTTTATGAAATGGAGGGGGTGGGGCATGGCCCCGGCGCATCCAGGGGACTCCCAGGTTGATGTCACCGAATGGGTCTTATCATAAGGAACAAGAATATATATGGTTTAGGGGTGGGGATCTGAATGGTTTCCGAGATATTGGGCCTTTTATTAAGTGGAGGGGGTGGGGCATGACCTCGGCGCATCCCTGAGGACCCCAAGGTTGGTGTTACTAAATGCGTCTTATCAATAGGAACAAGAATATATATGGTTTAGGGGTCGGGATCTGAATGGTTTCTGAGATATATGGCCTTTTATGAAGTGGAGGGGGTGGGGCATGGCCCCGGCACAACCTGGGGGACCCTCAGGTTGGCATAAAAGCATATGGCTGAAAGAATTTTACTCAAGAAACATTTCTATAAAAGTTTTGTCCAAATATCTGCAATGACTTGGCAGTAAATGCCATTTTTCAATTTTCCCCATTATAAGTCTATGGAAACTCTAAGTTGCCATAGCAACCAAACTAATGGGCCGATTTTCATAAAAAACACAAACTTTCAATCCCCCTGCCCAAGGATGCTACAGATAAAATTTGGGCTGAATCGGTCCAGTGGCTTCAGAGAAGAAGATGTTTGAAAGTGTTGACGTCAGACGACGACGACGACAACGACAACGACGACAACGACGACGACGACGACGCCGGACAACTGCCTATCCTATAAGCTCCCCCGGAGCCTTCGGCTCTGGTGAGCTAAAAACTCAAAGAAAGAATAACTGAAACCTGCTAAATAAGCTTTTTAAAGCAGAATTAGTCTTAACCCTTGTCCTGCAGAACCCGGATATGCCTTTTCTTTGAAACAATGTAGATCCAGATCAGATGGCTTCTGAAGAAGCCATCTGATCAGGATCTACATTGTTTGTCATTCAGGTTGTGAATTTGTCGTAATAATTTGCATCAAGTAATCTGATTGGTTGATAATCGGTAGTGGGTGTGGCATATATGAATATTCAGCAGGACAAGGGTTTATTAGTCTTAATTTTGGATGGTCTTAACAGCGGAATTTATCCCTGATTATGTCTCCACAAAAAATAGAGTTCCAAACTTGAGAAGAGTTAACAAAATTTGTTGGAAGCTAGGTTCTATCCCTTTACGAGACGGTCTTTACGAGACGGTTTTGATTTCACCATAGCCCCAGATAAGACGCGGCATCTACATCCACATATAATCTTTAAACTTATGTTGTGGGTACTCATTTGAAGCACCTCAATGAGTACCCACAACATATTTTCATGCAGATATAAGAAAAATATCAAATAAATTGACATTTCCTTTGCAATTTTACTTGCCACTTTTAAGGTAAAATTAATCTGAGACATCAAGTAATCAGCTGTATTTAACAAAATCATGTAACATGAAATGGACACAGTCAAGTGATTCAACATAGTAAAAGTGAGGAACAGCTACATTATTCACTAATGCAATGCAAGTGGTAATATCACAACAAATTTCACAATAATGACAGGCATGTTACCTAAACACTCAACACGTGATGCAGTGTGACAATAGCTGCATGTTACTTGTAAATGAGACATCACAACGTTAGTATCACAACTTCATGATCAAGAGATGCTAAATGAACAATATCACAACATCATACAGCATCATAATGCTCTGCATGCTTGGTGTTTTTTTCGCAGCAGTCAACATTTTGAAATATTTTTCTCATTTTTGCCAGAAAACAAGACTTGACATCTCATGTTTTCCCAGAAAACAGGACTTGACATCTAGGAGACAATTCGCATGAGATGTCAAGTCCTGTTTTCAATGCGCATGAGATGTCAAGTCCTGTTTTCTGGGAAAAAAAGAATTTGTCGTCTGCTGAATTAGCCTAGAGAGTGAACACTTGTTTTATTCAACATGACCTCTACCATTGCAAACTATGAAGGTCAAGATCTGAAAGCTTTTTATGAAATGAATGTCTGTCATTCAGTTTCTGAACTGAACAAATACATTAAATAAAGTAATCTGATCATTTGATAGTAATAAATTGGAGTGACAAATTCAATTTATTCAGGATAAGGGTTATTAAAGATAGCATGATACCAGCATGATGTGTCATGATAACAGTAGTATTACATTATCTTATAGCTGGCTCTATGATGTGTCAATATAACAGTATCACAACATCTTATAACAGCATAATGCATAATGATAACAGTATCTCTGCATGATGTGCCGTGATAACAACATCACCTCTTATAGCTGCATGATGTGCCATGATAACAAAATCACCTCTTATAGCTGCATGTTGTGTCATGATAACAGTATCACATCAGCCTAAAGCTGCATGTTGTGTCATGATAATAGAATCACATCATCTTATAGCTGCATGATGTGTCATAACAGCATCATCTCATCTTATAGCTGCATGATGAGTCATGATAACAGTATCACATCATCCTATAGCTGCATGATGAGTCATGATAATAGTATCACATCATCTTATAGCTTCATGGTGTGTCATAACAGTATCACATCATCCTATAGCTGCATGATGAGTCATGATAATAGGTATCACATCTAATAGCTGCATGATGTGCCATAACAGTATCACATCATCTTATAGCTGTATAATTTGTCATGATAACTGTATCACATCATCTTATAGCTGTATGATGTGTCATTATAACAGTATCACATCATCTTATAGCTGTATGATGTGCCATTATAACAGTATCAAAACATCCTATAGCTTTATGATGCATCATGATAACAGTATCACAACATCTTATAGCTATATGATGTGTCATAACAGTATCCCAACAACTTATAGCTGAATCCTGACAACAGTATCACATCTGATAGCTGCAGGTGTCATAATAACAGTATCACAACATCCTATATAGCTGCATGTTGTGAATCCTGAGAATCACAACATCTTATAGTTGCATGATATGAACCCTGGGTATAACAATGTCTTATAGCCTTGAGTATCACATCTTATAGCTGCATTACGTGTCATTCTAACAGTGTGCATGCTTCTGCAAACAACAAACAAGTATGCTCATATCAATAATGCAAATACTGGCAAATACACCTATCGTAAAAATCCTAAAAATTCAGATGCCTTGAGGACTTGCTGTAATTTTCCTTAAGTCCAAAAGCAGCAAACGGAATGGCCAACAGTTTAGACCCTGATCAGACTGCTCCTTCAGGAGCAGTCTGATCTGGGTCTGCACTGTTTGTTTAGGCCTGTCTGTCCAATTACTTAGGATCATTACGGTACTGGCAAATGTTGCAATAAGATGACACTATAATTGATGCAATATTATGACAACACCACATGATACATGTTTATTATCTCACAAAATTACAATATCAACTTCATGACATATCAACTTCATGACAGAAGTGCAAGACCAATATAATCAAGACAGCAGCAATGTGGGCCACAATACGCTGAAAGATGCATTGGTTCAATTTCACTAAGTAAGTCTCAAAGTAGTCTGTAAATAAATATACACCATAAACCCCCTTATAACACTATTAATAGGATCTTAAGCAGAAACCGTGTTAGTTAAACAACCGTGATTTTGTTTGTTTAGTTTGAGGTATAACGCTCTGTCAACACTGTATAGGTCATTTTGTAGACGTTGCTTCCAATTTTGTGGGACTTTTACCCGACATTGAGATGAAATGACTTCTCAAGCCCTGCCGCCCAATGAAACCATTAGGGTTTATATGCATGGACGGTCAGACCTGCACAAAAACAGCCTTGTTATATCCAAACAAAAACGTATAGAAAATATAGGACAAGAATTCCGCTGAAGGCTATGTCACGCCTGTGGGGGCGCAAAGTTACCGAATCATGACATCTAAGCCAAGGTCAAACATAGATGCTTGCATAAAAGTTGCCATTCTTAAATGCAAGCTTGTACTAAGTATCATTAATGAAGCTCTAATAATTCTTGAGAAATGATTTGTTTGTTTGATTATGGGTTTAACAATGTCTTATAGCCCTGAGTATCACATCTGATTGTTGGATTTAAGGTTTAACGTCCCCGTCAACAGTGTATATGTCATTTTGGAGACGTTGCTTCCAATTTTGTGAGACTTTTACCCAACACTGAGATGAAATGACATCTCAAGCCCTGTCGCCCAATGAAACCAATAGGGTTTATAAGCATGGACGGTCCGACTCACACCCCTTTGCCTGGGCAGGCTTAGATTCTCTAAGTGGTTTACCAGTACTCGTGTGCTGTCGGATTCAGCTCTGCATGGAAGCATCATACAGCCCATCTATTTCTTCAAGCCCTGATGGGCAGGGGCCATCTCGAGAAATGAACTTAACCATTAGGGTGAATGCTAGGGTGGTTGCAATATTTGGTGAACCATAAAATATAGGTCATGCAAGTTTGGACCAAGTATCATTAATGAAGCTCTTATAGTTCTTGAGAAATAAACTTGACCATTAGGGTGAACGCTAGGGTGGTCGCAAATGTTGACGCCTTGACAAATGGGTGTGGCTAAATAAATTTATTCAGCAGGATAAGGGCTAAGATATATTCTGTGTCCTCAATTATGTGAATGATATATTGCTGCTTTCCAAAAAACATGCAAAAGACAACCCACAAAATCACCATGTATATAAATAACATAAACTATAATTAAACCAATGTGAGCTGAATACGTAGAAAAAAAAAACTTTCCCCAAGCAATGTCTACACACAGGATAAGTAATATATGATCTCACAGAACCCATTGTATGCTATTGTTATTATGATGGACAAGTCCATTTGCCATAAAAGGGATGGTATGCCTATTTTTTTCCAACAGTGAAAATCCAGATCAGATGACTTCTTTCATCTGACCAAGAAGCCATCCGATCAGAATCTACACTGTTTGACATTCAGTTTGCGAATTTGTAGGAATAAATTATATCAAGTAATCTGATTGGTTCAAAGTCAGAAATGGGTGTGGCTAAATTAATTATTCAGCGGGATAAAGGTTAAAGAAATTTTAGCTTTAGAAAATGGCTGAACATTTGCTTGAAGATTTTCCGTACAAATAAAGTAAAACAGCCCACCAAGGTCAAATAATTGTGTATTATATGGGCCCCGTCAAGCGATTTTGGTACTTATCGCCTATGCGAGCAGCGATGGTTCAGGCGAACCTGCGCATCCGTGCAGTCTCGCCAGAACCTTCGCTGCTCGCTCATACAAGCAGTGAATCAAGAGGAACCTTCAGACAGATTGCCATATCCATGGCCCCTCTGAATGGCTGGGCATGCGCAGTTAAAATTTGTCATGACGGAATGCTCGAAGACACAAATTCGCTTGGCGGGGCCCATATAATAATTCTACATGAAAACATCTCATCTGAGCTACATTCATCAGTCAAAAACAATGAAGAAAATCAAAACACATGTTTATTAACAGCAGTGGAAACAAAATACAACCCTTTTTTTGAATCTCAGATGAGCTTAACCCATTTTGTACAGGAAACCCCAAAATGGGTAGTTGGCAAACAGTGCAGGCCCATATCAGATGCCACAAAATGCGACGTCTGATCAGGGCCTAAAGTACTTGCAAAACATTCAGTCATTTTCAGCCTTTTTCCAAACAAATTTTGAAGAAAACACAACCTGACACCTCTAAATTTCGGAATGGACTCCTGCTATATATAAGAAGGAAGATTCCATTTTGGTACAAAAAGGGTTAATTATGCATTATGACTGCTCCATGTTTTCAGTCTGATGGCACAGCCAAGGTATTCTGATTGGCTAGCCTATAAATTAAAACTAGCCAATCAGGTAAGTTTGGCTGTTGGAAATGACTTGCAACATGGAGATGAATAACAATGAGGCAGCACACGACAAAACCTACAATAAGACATGTTCGCCCATCGAAGACCCAGATCAGCCTGCCCATCCATATAGTCTAACCAGAGACTTCATTTGCTGCAGGGAGGAACATTGGGCCCTTAGCTATCCTTAGAACGCACAACGAAGACTCGGATCAGACTGCACGGATGTGCAGGCTGATCTGACTCTTCGTTTGGCGCGCATGTCTTATTGTAGGTTTTGTCATCCGCTGGCTCAAGTAACTGAGAGCAGTGGAATCTTATAAGATGTTGACATTTTGTAGATTCTTTTGGGTTTAATTACACATCAACCATTGTGGGTCATTTTGTGTCGTCTCCGAGAGAAAGGGGGAAAAAAGATAGAAGAGAGGAGATGAAAGTGCTTAACAGGGGAAAAAGAGGAAAATTAATGGAAGTGTAGAGATGGAAGCAACAAGACTCTTAAACACTCTAATAGAATCCTGCAGAAAGCAGCAAAATAAAAACTCCAGTCATAGCACAGCTTCCAGAGAAATTAATACAACTGGGCCCAGTTGTTCAAAGCATCAGTAGCTTAACGAGCTCATTAATGGACTGTTAACTGTTCTTGCATACATACCTGTGCGCATGGCTGTTTGAAGCCATTGTCAAATGGACCGGAAGCCGTCTCAAATAGCAAAAACCATGTTCAAATCATGAAATTCGCGTGCTGTTTGAACATGGATTTCAAGCATTTGATATCACACGACGGGCCTTGCTTTGTTTACGTTACGTTAAGCGACGTAACGTTACCGCCCTGAACATAGGGTTTTGGGGTTCTATGATGACGTCACTGCATGGCAAACGTTGTTGTAAACAACATTCTGAACTGGTCGCCATTTTGGTTTGCCTGTCGCATTTGAAGAGTTTATATGGAATTTATATGGAGCTTTTGGGCGTTTTCGTCAAAATTTGTTGTGACCCGAGCGAGGCTCGAACCCACAGCGGTGAGAGACCTAATGTTTAAGAGTCAGTTCTCTTATCCACTAGGCCAAGAAATCCCGTAAACACAGGTATCTCTAGCTACTGCTTAAGTCAAACCAAATTTTGGGCAATGTTGTTTCAGTTTTACTATGTTTTCATTAGATTTCAATTCCATTTATCTGAAACTACTGTTATCGCGAACCAAAATTTCCGGTCCCTTTGAGTTTGAGATAATGGGTGTTGACTGCATCTAAAACTGTGTTATAAAGATGTTGCAGTGTAATTCATTTTAGCTTTTCTGGGAGACATTAATTCTGGAACATTATTAGGCTTTCCCATTTGAGCAGCACCACTTTAACCCATTCAGTACCAGAAACCCCTAAAGGGGTACTTGGCAAACAGTGCAGGCCCAGATCAGACGCCGCAGAATGCGGGCGTCTGATCAGGGCCTTGCCTGTTTGCAAAACGTTAAGCCATTTCTCGTACTAAATTTTGATGAAAACACAACCTGACACCCCAGTTTCAAAATGGACTCCTGCCATATATAAGGAGGTCATTAGGAGGAAGATTCCATTTGGTAACAAGTCTTTGTGGACCCCAGACCAGTAATGACACAGATCTGATCACCCTGTGCCTCTGTAAAGTCAGACACTAGTCACATATATTAACTGTATTTACACTATGTATTCAGACAGGCAGGCCGGAGCAAACAGTGCAGTCCCAGATGAGACACCGCAGAATGTGACATCTCATCAGGGTCTACACCGTTTGCCGTTTGTCCAGCTACATTAGGTAGCAAGCTGTACTTGTGCAAATTTTAGAACAAGTATGTTACAAGGTTGATCTGTCCGCATATTTAGAGTTTATCCCATTGTTTGCCAGTGGACTCTTCCATAGCTATATGTTAGACAAGTCCATTTGTCTTATAAGGGGTGTTAGACAAGTCCATTTGTCTTATAAGGGGTGACAGGCCTTTATTTTCATTTTTATTCTATTTTTGATGGAAAATTCTGTTAGCAAATAGTGCAGGCACTGATCTGACGCCGTGTTCTGCGGCGTGTGATCTGGGCCTGCACTGATTGCTAAGGTACCCCTTTAGAGGTTTCCCGCATACAATGGGTTATACTGTACCAAACAGTCATACTGGAGTTTTAATCAGACTGTGCAAATTTTCAGGCTAATTTGAGTCTTTGCTGACACTTTATGTGATACTACAGATTTTGTATACAGTCAAACTTCTATGGCTCGAACACCTTTGGGACCTCGAAAATATGTTCGAGACAGGGGTAGTTCGAGCCACTGAGGTTACTGTCAGGAGGCATAACGAGATACTTTTAGACATCTTTTCGGTATTCTATAATGAATATGTATGCTGTGTGTACTCATTAGAATCGCCTCATCGAGGCGATTCTAATGAGTACACAAAGCATACATTTGCAAGATAAAAGACTAAACTCTCCTTAATTTTCCCCCACTATTTCTTATGTAGAGGATTTCGCTAGGGGCTCAAGAATGGGTAAACGAGCCATCGATGTTCGAGCCATCGAGGTTCGACTGTAGTGTGTCATTTTTTTTTTAACTCTTGATCAGCTGTGCTATGACATGTACCTAATCTAACAAATCAAATTAGTCCTTGCAACACAAAGTCCCACTTCATGCTAATTACTATTAGGTTGTGACTTTCTACTCATCATCTAAGTTTGCAGTCTTATCTAAGTCTACCGCTCCTGGCATACATCTGCTCTCAATAACAGATGCCCGACTACCCACAGAATGACAAGTTAACCTTTACAACTCCCTAGGCGAATTCAGCAGACGACAAATTGTTGGTATTTTTCTTATTTTTCCCAGGAAACAGGATTTGACATCTCATGCAAATTGTCTCCATAGAATACATTACAGGATTTGCATGAGCTGTTGTCCTGTTTTCTGGGAAAAATCAGAAAAATATTTAAAAAAATACCCATTATGCAGAGCATTAAGATTAAGATGCACTCTTTTGTTTGCTCCAAAACATCTGGGATCTTTTGGTGTCCTGTCCCCATGGTTCATTTAATCCTTCAAATTCTAATCTGTATAGGCATAGCAGACGGCATTTTCGGAGTGGTTGTTTTTTTTGTTATTTTTCAGTAAAAATAAGGCTTGACATTTGATGTGAACAGTCTGCCCTACAGACGATTTAAGATGTTATGTTAACCCTTAAAATGCTGAGAAAGACTACATCTGAAAATGTTGTCTGCTTACATGTATGTCGTCTGCTGAATCTTCTTGTAATTTGTTTTGAAAATATTTTTGCATGCAGGCAAACAGTGTGGACCCAGATCAGACTGCACCTAGAGGAGCAGTCTCACAGGTGGTAATCAGGGGAACTAGCTCGAAAATGAGTCAATGGAAATTTGTTCCCTCGACAAATCCGGGAACTCTCAAGCTAGCTCCATCACCAAGAAACTCGTAAACAAAGGTAGGTCGCGAAGAGTTTTATCACCATTTTTTTCTTTGTAAGCTATTTATAAAAAAATCCGTCAATGCAGTTCCACATAGAAATGATTTAACCTTGTACTCCGCTAAAATTTGCCATGGAAATTTGCAGCGCTGGAGTATGAATGAAAGCAAACTTTTTATCACGGACAGGAAAAATTGTCAATTTATGTCATTACGGAGATTTTGGCCGACGATTTTTCATTTTCCGTCAAAAGTACGCCCTTCACACCCACAGAAACAACATCCCTGGTGAAATGAAACATGGAAAGTTTGAAATAAGCAAAAATAAATTGGCAGTGATTACGTAACTTGCGACTTATGACGAAATTACTGTCTGAGCTAGTCTTCTCGACAAGGAGCTAGTTCTCTCGACATAAAAAAGAAAATGAAACGTTCATCAGATTCGATGTCTTTCTATGGTCCCACCCAGGTTATCCAACTGGTTTCTGTACCTCTGGCTAACAAAGGTAGGTCTCGAAGAGTTTTATCACCATTTTTTTCTTTGTAAGCTATTTATAAAAACAAATCCGGCAATGCAGTTCCACATAGAAATGATTTAACTTTGTACTCCGCTAGAATTTGCCATGGAAATTTGCAGCGCTGGAGTATGAATGAAAGTAAACCTTTTATTACGGACCTGAAAAAATGCCAATTAATGTAATTACGGAGATTTTGGCCGACGATTTTTCATTTTCCGTCAAAAGTACGCCCTTCACACCCACAGAAACAACATCCCTGGTGAAATAAAACAGAGTCTTATCATAAGGAACAATGATATATATGGTTTAGGGGTTGGGAGCTGAATAATTTTCAAAATATTAGACATTTTGAGTTTTCCATACAAATGCCTATATGTCAATTTTACGTTTTATGTAATTTTACCCCAAGGCCCATCCAGGGACAATTGTATCATGAACGGAAAGGTCTTTGGCTGAGTAAGTGTCATGCGAAATTTCAACTTTGTAGCATAACAGAAACGGGAATTATGGGCTCCAAGAGAAACGCGAACGTTAACTTTAACGTTTGTTAGACTCTGGTTAGGACTCTTGGGCAATGGCATCGGACACTCGGACACGCTCAGGAGCATGGCCCTGGGACAATCGTATCATGAACAGAAAGGTCACGGTCTGAGTAAGCGTCATACCAATTTTCAACTTTGTAGCATAACATAAATGGAAGTTATGGGCTCCAAGAGAAATGCAGACGTAAACTTCGAAATTTGTTAGACTCTGTTTATGAACGTGACTTTCCATTGCAGAACTAGGACATCCATATATGACTCAAGAGAGGCTCGAACCACACAGGCAGGATACCTAATCGACATAGATTCATGTTGTTAGGCGATTAGTTGCTTAATAGATCACTGTCTGTCGGTCACAAGTGCAGAGATCACTCGCGGTACGCGCCCGTGATCACTCGCGCTACGCGCTCATGATCTATTCACTATAACGACTGACTTCCAGTCTGTGATATATTAAGCAACTAATAAGCACCATCTTATCTTTCAACAATTTAGTCGAAAACTGTGTTGAGCATTTATGGGTATAGGGGAAACGATAGTTTGTTCGAGGCATCTGGGTCACGCCCATATATGGTGAAACCATTAAAAATCTTCTCTAATAATAATAATAATAATAATAATAATAATAATAATAATAATCTCTAGAACCAGTGGGCTGAATTCAAGAAACTTGTAGTACCTAGGACTGCAGCACAACATAATTTGTATAAACGATGACTTTAGGTTTATCAAAAATAATCAGATCACCTGCGGAAACAATATGTGATTTCTGAGTGAAACAAAAATCATCAAAAAGATTACCGGTAGGAATAAAATACTTCATTTATTTAATCAAACCTTCACACGACACTGACATTTGTGTGCATATATATTTTCTCTCTTTTTCCATCCATCCTTCCATCCATCTACCCACCGACCCATCCATCCATCCGTCCGTCTGTCTGTCTGTCCATCTATATGTTCGTTCGTCCATCCGTCCTCCAATGGACCAATCCATCAAATACCCACACATCAAAAATTTTTTTTTAAATAGCTTACAAAGAAAAAAATGGTGATAAAACTCTTCGAGACCTACCTTTGTTTACGAGTTTCTTGGTGATGGAGCTAGCTCGAGAGTTCCCGGATGTGTCGAGGGAACAAATTTCCATTGACTCATTTTCGAGCTAGTTCCCCTGATTACCACCCGTGAGTCTGATCTGGGTCCACACGGTTTAGAAAAATGAGCTTTAAAGTAACCGACGGACGACAAAGCAGACAAATGATCTGGGTCCACACTATTTGCAAAAAATGAGTTTTAAAGTAACCGGCAGACGACAATTTTTGTGATTGACATCATATGGGTTAAGCCTTATTTTACCTGAAAAACAGGAAAATGAAATACTCAACAATGCCTGCTAATAGTTTCAGTACATGCAGAATGTCACAACATCTATGGAAACAACCAGTGCCTAGATAGGGATAAACTTGCAGTTACAAAAATGATTTCTTACAAGTTCAATTTCTTCATTATGCGTGCTTTGCATGTCCACTAACTGACTTGTTGCCTGAAACAATTGTACCAAAAAAAAAAATCTATCTGTCAGAACTTGGTTGAAACTTGTCTTGTGGTACATGTACAGCTAACCCTCTTTAACCCAATGTATACTAGTGGACTCTTCCATTGCTTTATTTAGGACAAGTCCATTTGTCATATAAGGGATGGTAGGCCTTTTTTTCGTTTTTATTCTATTTTTGACAGAAAATTCTGTAAGCAAAACGAGCAGGCCCTGATCAGACACCGCTGAACACGACGTCCGTCTGATCAGGGCCTGCACTGATTGCCAAGGAAAGCCCTTTAGGGGATTCCCACATGTAATGGGTTAACCAGCTTATAATGGCATTTTGAATGAAACACATCCTCACCTAAAAATGAGACAGATTAACACTAATCCTGCTATTTCTATATTTAGCCACACCCATTACCAGCTTTATTTGTTTGCTTGTTTGAATAGGGGTTTAACATCCCCGTCAATACTATTTAGGTCATTCTGGAGACTTTGCTTCCAATTTTGTGGGACTTTTACTCGGCATTGAGATGAAATGACATCTCAAGCCCAGTCGCCCAATGAAACCTGAAGGCTTATATGCAATGGACGATCTGACTCACATCGCTTTGCCTGGGCAGGCTTAGTCCTTCTAAGCAGTTTACCACAACTCGTGATGGGTCAGATTCAGCTCTGCGTGGAAGCACCATGCAGCCCAATCTATTTCTCCAAGCCCCGATGGGCGGGGGTGACCCATAATCAGCTATCAGTATCAGCCAGATTACTTGATATATTATGTTGATTCAATTCACAAACTGCATGACAAACTGTGTAGATCCTGATCAGATGGCTTCATCAGAAGCCATCTGATCTGGATCTACACTGTTTGCAAAGACAGGGATTGCCGTGAACAGCAGGATAAGGGTTAATGGACTCTTGAAGTTATAAAAGAATGTTCTAAAATTCTTGTTACTCCTTTTACATGTAATCCCTGAATTATACATGTTACTACTCCTTATCTAGAGCTCTGAAAAATATACATACATACATGTAACTAAACCTCTTTTTTACACCCACTCCCCCCCCCCCCCCCCCCCCCGACCCCACCAACCCATTGGGGCTTGTAGAAATAGACTGGGCTGCATGATGCTTCCAATCAGAGCTGAAACCAATGAGTACAGATTAAAGTGTCTTAAGAGTATTAGCCTGCCTAGGCAAAGTGGTGCAAGTCAAGTGACCCTAGATATAAACCTTATTGGTTTGTTTGGGCTACAGTGCTTTAGATGTCATTTCATCTCAGTGTCCTGTAAAAGCCCCACAAGATAGGAAGCAACGCCTCCAAAATTACCTGAATAGTGTCGACAGGAACTTAAAACCTCAATTCAAACAAACAAACTTTTAACACAGTTCAATATAACATGGTTTTAGGAAGATCCAAAAATGTTTAGATTATATAGAATTTAACCCTTATCTTGCTGAATATTCATTTAAGCCACACCCATTTCTGTCTATCAACCAATCAAATTACTTGATGTAATTTATTGCTACAAATTCATAAACTAAATGCAAAACAGTGTAGATCCTGATCAGATGGCTTCTTCAGAAGCCATCTGATCTGGATCTGCACTATTTGCAAAGATAGGGGTTGTCGTGAACAGCAAGATAAGGGTTAACAATTGAAAAATGACCATAAATGGTCATTTTTCTATATAATCTACACATTTTTGTCTGGATATAACATGGTTGTTTAACTAACATGGTTTCTGCTTTGGACCCCATCAATAGTGTTATAAAGAGGTTGGTGTGTATCATTCAATATGAATCTGAAGTGAAACATGTTGTGTTCATATTCATGTTATGTGTGAATTAGCTAAAGCAAAGCATTAGACAATGAAGTGTGAATGTTATGTCCAATCTCGGACTCTCCATTAACCCTTATCTTGCTGAATATTCATTTAAGCCACACCCATTTCTGACTTTGAACCAATCAGATTACTTGATGTAATTTATTGCTAAAAATTCATAAACTGAATGCCAAACAGTGTAGATCCTGATCAGATGGCTTCTTCAGAAGCCGTCTGATCTGGATCTACACTGTTTGCGAAAATAGGGGTTGTCGAGAACATTAAGATAAGGGTTAACCCATTTTGTGCCGGAAACCCAAAAATGGATACCATGGCAAACAGTGCAGGCCTAGATCAGACGCCGCAGAATGCGGCGTCTGATCAGGGCCTCCACTGTTTGCTAGAAGTTCAGCCATTTTCCAAATCAATTTTGATGAAAACAAGACCTGACACCCCTAAATTTCTAAATGGACTCCTGCTATATAAAAGGAGGAAGATTCCATGTGGTACAAAAAGGGTTAAAACATATGCCATCAGAATAGATATAACTGTCTCAGTCAAGATGATGATGATTCAAATGAGCACCATTAACCCTTTTTGTACTAAATGGAATTGACCTCCTTACACATACCGTTAGCAGGAGTCCATTTCAAAATTTAGGGGTGTTAACCCTTGTCCTGCTGAGCCCGGATATGTCTTATCTTTAAAACAATGAAGATCCAGATCAGATGCTTCTGAAGAAGCCATCTGATCAGGGATCTTCATTGTTTGTCATTCAGCTCATGAATTAATTGCAATAATTTGCATCAAGTAATCCGATTGGTGGATAGTCAGTTGTGGGTGTGGCATATATAAATATTCAGCAGGACAAGGGTTACGTTGTGTTTTCATCAAAACTTAATTTGCAAAATGACTGAACTTTTAGCAAACAGTGGAGGCCCTGATCAGACGCCGTGTTCTGCGGCGTCTGATCTGGGCCTCCACTGTTTGTCAGGGTACCCGTTTTGGGGTTTTCGGTACAAAATGGATTAACCTGTTTCCAACAAGAAATACATATAAGGACATGATTTATCTTTCAAGGGGAATGGTTACACTTTCAGGGGAGGCAACTCCTGCAAAACTATTTTTGTCAATAGGGGTCAACTCATAGAGAAAAGAATTTATCCCCCAGAGAAGCAAATTCTTCCTTTTAAGAGTATGCACCTTTTTCAGTGGGAAAGGGCTTATAGAAAAGCGAACAGAAAGTCCCAAAAGTTGTCCCCCTTTGAAAAATGGCAGGAAAATCTTCCAGGTGTTCCCATTCCCCGTAAATATATCTTGTCCAAATGAAAAAATTAAAATAGCTACATTAACCCTTATCTTGCTGTTCGCGACAACCCCTATCTTTGGAAACAGTGTAAATCCAGATCAGATGGCTTCTGAAGCCATCTGATCAGGATCTACACTGTTTGGCATTCAGTTTATGAATTTGTAGATATAAATTACATCAAGTAATTTGATTGGTTGATAGACAGAAATGGGTGTGGCTTAAATGAATATTCAGCAAGATAAGGGTTAACTTCTGAATTTCAACTAATCAGATTACTTGATTAACTTCCTACAAATTCACCAACTGTATGTCATTATGTGTGGATAAAGGTCAGATGGCTATTCCGGAAGCAGCCTGATCTGTATTTATACTTTTTGGCTGAAGGCCGTATTTTACGCCTCTGTCAACAGTAATTAGGTCATTTTTCAGATCTTGCTTCCTTTTTGTGGGACTGAGATGAAATGACTTCTCAAGCCTTATCACCCTAAGAAACTGTAAGGTTGGTTTCTTATACCGAACAGTACATTTTGTCTCCTATTGAAAACAGGCTAGACAAGGCTAAATGACCCAAAAGATCGGGTTCTTGGGCGAAATGTTCTCCCCTGCCCCCATTTTAGTCATGATTTCAAAAATGCCTGGCAGTCCTAAGGATATGGGAGCATTTGTTTTCTTTAAAGATAGCACAATGGTTGAGCGGAGGATCACTTCCATGTCCTGTCTATGTTAACATGTCTATAAAATCAATTCTTCTCTACTTACAGGATCAAACTGTATTGATGGCTTGCGTCTCTTTGGAGCTGACGGGGTAGGAGTTGGAGACCTCTCCCGTTCCTCCACTTTAGCTTCTGCCGCTGTGGCACCTCGTTTCCTCTTACCAGGCATCTTAAACAAGCAAATCATAAAAAATGTCAAGGCAAACATTGATGTGTTGGAGAAAATGACAGCCCAATTGTTGAAACACTTCCCAAATTTCATATTTGCATGTTCAAAAGCTAGGGATGTAACGATAGTCAGAAAATGACTATTGCGATAGTATTGACATTGCAGGAAGAACCATTGCAATATTATTACTATTGCAATATTATTGCCTAAAACAAATTTTCTTGCTTTAGAAGGACATTAAAACTATCCAAACCTTCAAACTGTTTTACTGTATGTATTAACTGCATCAAAGAAATAAACAAGATAATTTACACAGGGGGACAGCTTTTGTAAACTCCTGTTTGTTTTTCTGTCTGTCCCTACAAGAGGAAACTGCTCCCCAGGAGCATCTAGTTCCTTTAAGTGTAAATCCTCCTTGAAGAGCCGGGTGACTCATTTTAATAGAAGTTTCCAAGTACATGTATCAATTCACATTGAGAACTTAACATCAGTTTCTTAATCAAAATAAATGTAAACTCTTCAAGAAGGCAATGAAATAAAAACACTTATGTTGACATGATAGTGACAAAAAGGTAGATAACTGAAAGACTAGGTCAGCAATGCATAAGATTCAGAATCAGAATTGTTACTGGTGACATGTCAAAAGACATTCATACACCAGGACCTGTGATATGGGAAGTTAGATTTGAATCTTCTGACCGAAAATCTAAGGAAAATTTAAATACAGTCTCGGTGTTACGGTACACAACCGATCGTATGCGATTGTTAAAAGGAACACCATAGAGATCAGGGCTAAAAAATTTGTAAGGTTTCAGAGATATTGGGCCTTTTATGAAGTGGAGGGGATGGGTTATGGCCTTGGCACATCCTTGGGGAACCCCATGTTGGTGTCACCGAAAGCATCTTATCTGATATACCACCCTGGCAGACCCCTAGGTTGCTGTTACTGACTGTGTCTAATCATAAGGAACACGCTATATAATATATGGTTAAGAGATGGGGATCTGTAAGGTTTGAGAGATATTGGGCCTATTATGAAGTGGCACATCCTTGGGGAACCCCATGTTGGTGTTTCTGAAAGCATCTTATCATATCACCCTGGTAGACCCCAAGGTTGCTGTTGCATAATGTGTCTAATCATAAGGAAGATGAATATATATGGTTTAGAGGTGGGGATCTGTAAGGTTTCCGAGTTACATGTATTGGGCCTTTTTTGAAGTGGAAAGGGTGGGGCATGGCCCCAGCGCATCCCAAGGGACCTCAAAGTTGGTGCCACTGAATGCGTCTTATCATAAGAAACAAGAATATATATGGTTTACGGGTGAGGATGTGAATGGTTTCTGAGATATGAGGCCTTTTATGAAGTGGAGGGGATGGGGCATGGCCCGGCGCATCTGAGGGCCCCCAGGTTGATGTCACTGAATGTGTTTTACATGTACCATAAGGAACAAGAATATATATGCTTATGGTGTGAGAATCTGAATGATTTCTGAGTTACGTTGCCCTCTATGAAGTGAAGGGGGTGGGGAATGGTCCCAGCACATTACTGGGGACCCCAAGTTTGTGTTAATGAATGCGTCTTATCATAAGGAACAAGACTATAATTATATGGTTTAAGGGTGGAGATCTGAATGCTTTCTGAGAAATATGACCTTTTATGAAGTGGAGGGGGTGGAGCATGGCCACGGCACACCCCTAGGTTGCTGTCACTGAATGTGTCTTATCTTAAGTAACAAGAACATGTATGGTTATGGGGTGGGAATCTGTAAGGTTTCAGCGATATTGGGCCTTTTATGAAGTGGAGGGCATGGCCCCGGCGCATCCGGGGAGGAGCCCCAGATTGGTGCCACTGAATATGTCTTATCACAAGGAACAAGAATATATATGGTTTAGGGGTTTGGATCTGTGAGGTTTCCGAAATATTGGGCCTTTTAAGAAACAACTCTCTATCCTATAAGCTCCCCAGGAGCCTTCGGCTCTGGTGAGCTAAAAAGATGTGTCTAGAATATTCTAAACCTGTTCAATGATGATAAGTGTTCGAATTAAAGCAAAATGTAAAAATGACTTAGCAAGTGACCTGACCCCAAGCATCTGTGTATGCAATATAACATTCTCTGCTCTACATTTCACCATTTGATTCATATTCTGCTTTGTCATGCATCTTGGTACATGTAGCACCTATTTGTCTCGTTTCTCGGTGTAGCACCTATTAATATCTAACTATCCTCATTTTGCGCGTCACCAGTAAGGCTGACCCGATTAATCATATAATCGATCTATAAATTCCACAAAAATGATTATCATTTCTGATTTGCTTTTAATCGATTACTTGATAGGTACAATTTACTACCCAAAGTTATGTCTAAAATAGCTGGATGAGTGGCAAACAGTGCAGACCCTGATGATTATGCGGCGTCTCAACTGGGTCTACACTGTTTGCTCAGGCCTGTCTGTTCAATTATACATATGGTAAAGTGAAACATATGGTAAGAGTCATGCTCAGACGGAAAGCCAGATAGGTAAAATAATGACAAAAACCTTAGCGATTACTAACACTTATCGATCGCAATGACATGACTGATAATCGATTATCTTTTCAGCTCCGATTAGCCAGCCCTAGTCACCAGTAACAATTCTGATCTAACTATACTGTGATCAGCAACATTTGACCATCACTCCCAGGTGTACTGTATATAACGTACACACCAGGTTTGCAGGATTAAAAGTAGAAGTGGAGGCAATGATCAGGAATCGATTCAATTAACCCACAGCTCCAATCAGAGACACCAGAGGGAAAGAAACACAAACATGAAACATCAGACCCTAATGGAAACATCAACAGCAGAAAGCCAAAAGGACAGTTGCTTTCCCACAAAATGGTCAATAGGTTATCCAAAATAAAATCAGAATTGTTACTGGTGATGCGTCAAATGACATTCACACAGCAGGACCTGTGATGTGGGAAGTTAGTCCCTAGCTCTAACCAAAGAGGTAAATTTAGCTACACAATCCAAAATAATATAAGCGACACTAACACCCAAAGACAAACCATAACAAAAATAAAACGCGACAGAAGAACTTCCTTGGAACGGTCAGCGGAAACGAATTTCACTATGGGGCTTAAATCGATTTTACGTGGCCACAATCCTCGCCCTTACTTCCCTCGCGATTAAAAACATTGGTTTGCCTCAGCTTGAATATGCATCACCCATTTGGCATCCATAAGTTAAAACTCAGATTCAGCAGGTGGAGAAGGTGCAGAGGACAGCTGCTCGATGGACCTGCAGACGATGGCGAAATAGAAGTAGCGTCGGTGACATGCTTGATGAGCTAGAGTGGCCTTCCCTGGAGACCTGTCGTGAGCAGTCCTCCTTAACCTTCTTCTACAAGATACATTCTGGTACAGTATCAATTAACAAGGATAGGTATTTGACCCCTGCAACAGTGTCAAGCCGGACAAGGGCATCAAGAGCAAATAACTCTCAGTATCGTAGGTACCAGTCCTATAGTGATACCCTGAAAAACTCTTTCTTCCCTAGAACAGTGTTCTGCCAAGAAATTCAAAAACATGGGCCAATGGCCCATCAGACAGGAAATTGTCGGGCCATTTACAAAAAAGTGGGGCCATTCACCAAAAAAGCAGGGCCATTCACAAAAAAAAAATCAATTTATACAAAGGGCGAGTATGACCTCTTGAAAGGGCCATTTATCAATCAATATTTTATTTCTGTCCGACTTTTAAATGTGGAAATACAATGTTAAACAGGTGTTGTAGACTTTGACATGATAATCATGACCTTGCAGTCGGTACACAAAAAAAGATCAAACAGAATTTTTTTCTTGGCCTTCAGCTAAATGTGTCTCATTACTATTTTTAGCCTAAGGAAATATAATTTTGGGGAACACTGAAACATGGGTTGATCAAAAAGAGACAGATCAGCCTGCGCAGCCTGATCAGAACATTCGCTGTTGGCTCTACAATTAAGTAGGTAAACAAATTATTATAAGAGCGTTGGGTATTATCAAACCAAAGGCAATATTTACGGCCACTGACACGTGACCAGTCCACAGGTGTCAGGTGTGAAAAACGTGTTGGGTTAATTTTGAGAGGCTAAAAATATATATTGGGCTGCAGATTAATAGACTTCAAAGGAAAGCAACCGGATCAAGACATGATGACGGTTCGTTCCTCGAGAAAAAGGTGCGCCCGGCAATAATTTGGATGCGCCCACGGGCCCATGGATGTCAACTTTTCTGCGCCATACAGATTTTTTCCGCGCCAATGGCGCAAGGGCGCGGCCTTGGCAGAACACTGCTAGAACTAATCCTCAGTGGAAAAGTCTTCCATCTTCTGCGGTGAATGCCAAGACTGCAGAGGAGTTCAAAGCCCACACAGTATAAGATTGAGACTCAGAGGTATGCGTTTTAGGATACCTCTGTGTTTGGATTGTAAATAGTATTAAGGACTCATCCAGAGAGGATTTTCTTTTTTGTGCTAAATTCTAAATTCAGCCACCCACCCAACTGAGGTAATGGCCAAATATGACCGACTCAGTATGAGAAGATAGATAGATAGAAGACAAATAATTTGTTCAGTCCGCATGAAGGCCTCCTAACTCATCAGTGCAACATCTCCGTGAACACAAAAAATCAAACAACCACAGAGTGACAGAGATGAAACAATGGCGAGGACTTGACAGCAAGAAACACTGAGATGCTCGATCAAAAGAAAACCAACAGTCAGACTCCAATGGGCCTACACAGTAACCATGTAATTATGGTATGGTCATAATCCCCTGCACAGGGGATGACTCTCCTGCCACAGGGGCTGCAATTTCTTTAATTCATCCCTGCATATGATGCTAATGGAGCATGTTCACACACCAAAATAATCGCCACCTCCAGGGATCAAACCAGGGGCTATAGGACTGGGACGTTAACTGGAGGCCCTGTGCAGGGAGAACCATCCCCTGTCCATGTTAAAGATCCCTACCATGATTACTGTGTAGGCTTTCATCCTGCAATTCTAGAGTGTACGTAATGATGACCATTACCGCAGGTGTACATTACATTCACCTTTTTGCATTATCTGCTGGTTCATTCTCTGAACGTTATCAGTGTTGGAAAAACAGGTAACCAGACCTCCTGACCTTGAAAGGTCAGGGGGGTTGGGTTACCTGTTTTTCCAATATTGACAATGTGCAAGCTGGGAGCCAGCAAATAATGCAAATATGGTGAATATTACACTCCAGATAAGTGCAATATGCTGTTTTCTCCAGTTATCGTCATGCTAAGAATTTGAGTGACTGTAACAACTGTCTGCTTAAATCATTCAAAATGTCTCTAATTTAAATATAATGGCCATTTAATAACCAACCAGTTTTTCAAGACTTACGATTTCCATTACTATTTTACTGTGCAAAATCTTTAAATAAAGTGCAACGGGGATGCCCTTTTTGGCCCATTTCACATCACTTTACAGAAACTTCCCATTGAAGTTCACCTCCCACACTTAGCTGTTAGCAGCGGCCCATATTTTTGTATTATAAGAACTTTATCCCTACCTCGGAAACTCCACTTAGAATGTTATTTATTCCAAACGTTTGTTTTACATTTTTCTGTCGTTTTCCGCTGCTTCGTCCGCCATTATTTTTGACGTAACCGACCTTGACGAAGTAAGCTCATTGGGTATGAATGGGATCGTCCGTAGCTCTTTTTGTAAGCCATTACCTGATTGGTTGGCTTCCCTTTATAAGCGCGTGATTCAATTTATATGTCGCCTTGGACTCAATACGAGGTGCTCGTTCAAGTATCTTGCCCTTTCTCTTTTCGGAAGCAATGTGAGCTTCTCACTCACTTCCGAACTTAAGTCTCTTCATTTCGGCTCAAAGATCTAAAAAGGGAGGGTGGATGTATTTTCATGTTAGGCACACACTTTTCTTAAGGGATATTAGAAGTAACTAAGGGGGTGGTTCGTTGTCTTGGGGTCTCAAGCCTGACTCAGGGGGATCCTCAGACTGTGCTCCGTTCTACTGGTCCTTCCAATGCTCAGTATATAAGGCTAGTTTTACATTTTGCTAAAATGTTTGAATTGTGATTTATTTGCTAGGGAAAAACATAGAAACTCTTTTTCTCCTTTCATTACTGCTTCCCAAGATTGCCTCTTTCTCCTGGTAAACCGAGCCTGGGTGCACACAACCGGGCAGGGGGAGGTGTCAGTAGTCTGTCGCCTGACCCTACTCAGTTGATCAGACGAACCGTAACCGCGTCTGGGTATACTAGAGAGGTCAAAAGGGGACTAGCCCCGTTACAAAACATAGCTTACCTTGACCGTAAAACATTTGGATTGTCTCTCAAGTTATCGTCACGCGTTGTTACCATGACGCCATAGCATAAGCAGGGGCTACCTAAACATGGGGTTCGTAGAATACCGGAACACACCAAAACACCGGAACACACTGGTAATTACCGGAACACACTTGAATTTTTTATATTTCTTTTATTAGAAATGTTATTTTTTACTTATTTGCATTGATTTATTGTGTATGGTGTTGTTGAAAACATTTCTGATATAAAAAGCACAAATAAATTTATCTTAGTTCAGTGTTTTATCAAATGTGTTCCGATCCTGTGGGTCTAAATATATACAAGTAATTATACTGAGCAGTTTATATTTAGATTTGCTCTCTCTGACATAACTCATTTGATGACCAAAAGAATACAGTTTGACAATTCTTCTAGCCACAAAAAAGCTTGACATTTCCAGCATAGTGTCGCCATTGGGAAGAAAAACATGAAATGTCAAAAGCGTGTTTATTAGCGTGTGCAGTTATTATTGCATTATACACTAATCCCCAGGTAGCAAACGGGTAACTGGCGGAGCTTAAGGGGATTATATGGATTGTTAATTGTAACTATGTTGATTAGATCACTGATGTCATTTCTTGAGTACATCGACTTAATCAATGTCAGAAAGGCGCTAAAAAATAAAAATAATAATAAAAAAAAACACAAAAGTTTTCTTCCACAGAATAAGATGGCATAATTTTTTTTATTTTTTTTTTATTTTATTTTTTTTTTATTTCTGCCCAAAACATAAATTACGGGGACTTTATAGAAACACCTCATCGTACTCTATTGATACCCACAATCTCTTTTTTTGATCAGAAATAAGAAAATTAATGTTGACCCTTAAACACTCAGTTTTACATGTACACCTCAACCTCGTTATAACACGGAACTCCGGGTCCAACCAACGGACCGTGTTAGTTAACCGAATCGTGTTATAAACGCCGACCGTATTTGTCACAGATCAACCATTGACACAATGGTGATCAATAGTTTCCCAAACATGATGATGTGCGGTCCGGTTAATGACCATATTTCCCGATTAAAATGTGTTTAGAACTAATCAATGGCAGTAAATACCATGGCCCATCAAGTCAAACAAGTCACTTTAATCGAAACCAGCTGATAAACCATGTTTTATATCCAGAAATCGTCCGATCTGACAGCGAGTATGACGCCATTTTGATAGCTGGTTCTCGGCTGACGTTGTTGTAAACTGAGCGTCCGGAACCGTACCGAGCTACAGTACCGTTAATACATTTCAATGGTGAAATTACCGGGTAGGGTTCGGAACCGGACAATGATCAACGCTTACAAGAAATTTGAATTACTTCCCTTGAAATGTCTAACCCTTAATATTTTAGCCATATGAAACGATTTTTAATGGCCCAACATGGTTTTGAATGAATTTTTTACCACGAAAATCGATCTTGAATATGTATTATCATTTGCTTTTAAGGGGGAATAAATTTGACTTTCTTTTACATGCGGCTCTAGAAAATGAGTTTTATTGCAGTTGACCGATCACATCGTCTGCATCGATGTTTAAAAATTCTGCTGAGCAGTGATCCTTAACAGAGCGTGATAAATATTTTATCCCGTTGCGTAACAGAATTCTTTAATCTCTTTATCTCACTGGGCCAACACTTGGCAGTTCATGTTTATCATGCGTGTCAAGCTAAACAAGTTTATATACTATATATTCAACTCTGCGGGAGGCCTGCAATAAATATCAAAAAGTACCGTTATAAACCGTGTTAGCTACCGTGTTAGCTACCGTATTTCCGCAGTCAAAAGTGAGAGGAAAATATAGTTGTTGTGCTTAAAACCTGATACAATCCATGGATAATATTTATAAATGTTGGTTGGGGAAAATTTGGCGTCCAAACCAAAACCGTGTTATATCCGATTTCGTGCTATAACGAGGTCCGGGTGTACTATATAAAATCATTCTCGTGATGACATTGTTCATTCTGACCATTGATATTCCGCCCTTGATATTCCCTTTCGGGGTTTAATGCAAACAAAAACTATACCTTGAGCCCCCGCCCATCGGGGCTTGGGGACGTAGGCAGAGGTGCGAGTCGGGTCGTCCTTGTATATAAAACTTCGGTTACATTGGCCGGTAGGGCTTGAGAATACATCTCAAGTGAATGTAGGTAAAAATCACCCAGAATTGAAACGTCTCCAAAATGACACAAAGTGTTCTGAATCAGTGTCGATGAGACGTAAATCCTACAATAAAAAATGAAATACTATAACTTATTACCACCGTGACAGTTAGTCTAGGTTTAAATAACATTTTCTGACGTTTAATGTATTTCTTATAACTTTCTTATGCCTAACGCATCATGACAAAAATATACCGGATCACATTGCCATTAATTATTTGATGCGTAACTGGGCTAGGGTTTATAAAGTATGTTTTTTGTGTCACATTTGGTCAATATAACGCATATAAAATGTATATTATAGTATATTCCTCCAAAATACATTTATTAAGCCAAATAAAAAAGCTTTTTTTGAGTGTGTTCCGGTAATTACCAGTGTGTTCCGGTGTTTTGGTGTGTTCCGGTATTTCTACGGACCGCTACACATGTAGTACATGACCTAATCTTATGCATATTTTCTGTAGCCTTTTTTTATCGGTTGAATGCTGGGAAACAAATGCCACGTGAACAAATAATGGGAAAATAAAACGGAGGCCAGTTGTCTGCTGCACATTCATTTGTGTATGAATGTCATTTGACGTGTCACCAGTAACAATTCATGGTTGTTTAAAATGGGAGGAAATAGAACAAAAGGTGCTTTGTTCGCAATTTAGCATCATCAGCTTCCTCATGGTCAATGATTCTTGATTTTTAATTACTGTTATAACAGTATCTAGTGGCTTCTTAGTTACCATAGTTCTTAGTTAGTCATAGTTACCAGAAAATGAATGCTGACGAAAACATGAGACATGACGATAACTCGAGACACAGGCATTACTGCTGAGCAAAAAATGTGCAGGGCCCGTGTGCCTAAATGCAGGATGATGAACAGAATAATACAAGACCAAAGAAATCTGCTTCAATAATGAACAGCTGAAATGCAGTAATGAACAGTGCAGAACATTATTATATTCTGGTATTGATTTTTCGATTTATGGACATCTCGGCCCCTAACAAACTCGGCCCCTGACAAACCCGGCCCCTGACAAACTCGGCCCCTAGCAAACTCGGCCCCCATTCAACTCCGTCCCTAAAAACTCAGTCCCTAGCAGCATTTAGGTCCTAAAATACAATGTTTTTGTTTTCGAGAATTAATTTGGAAGGTGGATAGATAGTTTCACAGAAAGTTTGAGCATATTCACGTTTTTAATACGAAACCTTATCCACGATAAAAGATCGCGGAAACCCATGCTGTAATTGGGACGGTGTTGGAATTGAGTGTGGCATCACGAAAATATGCCTATATAATTTTGACCACCTGCAACCATACTTTTATATGGTAAAACTGGGGTTTACAAGGGTTTATATCTATTTACTTTTTTCTTCTCAAAAACATAGATTGTTGGTTCTTGTAAGAACCGCCTCGTCGATGCCGTTTTTTCAAGTACCCAAATCTGTTTGCTCTAAAACATAGATTGTTGGTACTTGTTAGCATCGCCCTGTCAATGTGGTTCTAACAAGTACCCAACATCTATGTTTATAGAAGAAACAAGAAAAATATGTGCATGTTTTATCTATCTATCTTCTGATACTGCGTCGGTCACATTTGACCATTACCGCAGGTGTATATTACATACACTCCAGTTTTGCAGGATGAAAGCCTACACAGTAATCATGTAATTACGGTAGGGATCTTTAACCTGCACAGGGGATGGTTCTACCTGCACAGGGGGCCTCCAGTTAACGTCCCGATCCGAAGGACGGTGCACTTAATGATATTCATCCCTGCAAATGATGCCAATGGAGCGTGTTCGGACACCGAAATTTTATCGCCGCTGCCGGGGATCGAACCCGGGACCTCTAGCATCAGAGGCAAGTGCACTAACCACTGAGCTATCACGCTCCACTATGTTTCATCTGAAAATTTTCATATTTGGGTGGTGAAAAATTCAATATTTTTTAATAGGCGTGTTTTTTTTTTTTTTTTTTTTTGGGGGGGGGGGGGGGGGATATTAACATTTCCAGTATAAAACCAAATGTAAACCTATAGTATAGAAAACAATATTCGCCCCCTCCCCCCCCCCCCACCCCCCACCCCCACCCTTCGGGGCTTGGAGAAATATATACCGGGGTTCATTCATTGTTCTTTCTTATTTCTGCTATAGCCTCGAGGTTTTAACGAGTATCCACAGTCTATTTTGAGCAGAATATATATTCGTGTGTGGGTACTGCTGGTTAGAACCGCCTCGAGGTTTTGTTTGATTTGAGGTTTAACGTCCCTGTCAACACTGTATAGGTCATTTTGGAGACGTTGTTTCCAATTTTGTGGGAATTTTACCCAACATTGAGATGAAATGACATCTCAAGCCCTGTCGCCACTTAGAGGTTTTAACGAGTATCCACAATCTCTGTTTTGAGCAGACTATAGATTGTGGGTACTGCTGGTTAGAACCGCTTCGAGGTTTTAAAGAGTATCCACAATCTTCTTTTGAGCAGTATATTAAAATCGATTGTAACATAAACTGACAGAGTTCGAGCCTCAAAATGAGTTCAAAAGGTAATTAGGCATATGTACATTAAAAATATGTGTAATAGTTTGATAATAAGTCAATTCCAACACTAATATAAACATATTCTCATTTTAGGGGCCGAGTTTGTCAAGGGCCGAGTTTGTCAGGGGCCGAGTTTGTATGGGCCGAGTTTGCTAGGGGCCGAGTTTGTCAGGGGCCGAGTTTGTTAGGGGCCGAGATGTCCTGTCACCGATTTTTCCACATTATCAACAACAAAGAAAAGCACACATTCACCCATTAATTTGCATTATCTGGCATTTAGCTAACGAAACCTTTACCTCCCAAAACAAATACTTCTTTGACCAACACAGCAATGGCAAAATATATTATGTTTATCGTTCAAAGGATTAAATATTTTGTTTTTAGTTCTTCACAAAACCAATTTCCCCTTCGAACGCCGCCATTTTACTTCACGATCCGGTGTGAATATAGATTTATGCTTCCTGTAAACGGTCCGGGTAGGGGTCGGACGACTTAGTGAAATCACCGAAATCTAACGGAATCACCGAAATCACCTAATAAATTACCGATAATCATTTTATTGATATAAAAGTTTGTTTTTTGTTTGATTTGAGGTTTAACGTCCCCGTCAACACTGTAAAGGTCATTTTGGAGACGTTGCTTCCAATTTTGTGGGACTTTTACCCGACATTGAGATGAAATGACATCTCAAGCCCTGTCGCCGAATGAAACCAATAGGGTTTATAAGCATGGACGGTCCGACACTCACACCACTTTGTCTGGGCAGGCTTTCCTAGTGGAATTCGATTCCGCTGACCATTCCAAGGCGGTTCTTCTGTCGCGGTTTATTTTTGTTATGGTTTGTCTTTGGGTGTCTGTGATGCTTATATTATTTTATTTTGGATAGCCTATTGGCCATTTTGTGGGAAAGTAACTGTCCGTTTTGGCTTTCCGTTATTGATGTTTCCATTTGGGTCTGTTGTTTCATGTTTGTGCTTCTTTCCCTTTGGTGTCTCTGATGGGAACTTTTTAATCAGGGTTATCGGTACCATAAACAACACAAAGCCTTTTCTAAATTTTATAGACGTCATTCTGATTTAATTTCAAAAGTCAATATTGGACTTAAATCTCTTCTGCAACAAGGTCTATCGGATTCCGAATTTTATGGTGACTTAGTATATAAATTCAGAAAAATATATAACCGCAATGACTTCAGCACCAAATTTCGTAAAATCGTTCTTCGATATAAAAAGATTGGGTACAACATAAATGTTATACGGCAGACTGCATGCATGGTAGTTAACTCAATCACGGTTAACAACTTTGCTTCCCTCTTTTATTGCACGCCGGTGGGTTAGGCCTCAGACTCTATGACGGTTCCAACGTAAAGGCCTATTGAGAATTAGAGAGATCTTATTCAAGGTAATGTTGTTTGGTGCCTGATGCTCTGTCTCTGATCGGGCCCATCGGAGTCTAACTGTTGGTTTTCAATTGCTCCAGCATTTCAGTGGTTTCTTGCTGTCGAGTTGTTTCATCTCTGTGGTTGTTTGAATATTTGTGTTCACGGAGATGTTGCACTGATGAGTTAGGAAACCTTCATGCAGACTGAACAAATTATTTGTCTAAATCGCGAGGGAAGTAAGGGCGCGGATTGTGTCCTCGTAAAATCGATTTAAGACCCACAGTGGAATTCGTTTCCGCTGACCGTTCCAATGCGGTTCTTCTGTCGCGGTTTATTTTTGTTATGGTTTGTCTTTGGGTGTTTGTGTCGTATATGTTATTTTATTTTGGATAGCCTATTGGCCATTTTGTGGGAAAGTAACTGTCCGTTTGGCTTTCGCTGTTGGCGTTTCCAATAGGGTCTGTTGTTTCATGTTTGTGTGTCTTTCCCTTTGGTGTCTCTGTTGGAAGCTGTGGGTTGATTGTATCGATTCCTGATCATTGCCTCCACTTCTATTTCATTCAAGCTTCGTCCGAAAATCATATCCCCTCCAAAACTAGCAGGTCTGTATCTTCAATTCCTTTGATCACACCAGAAATAAGAAGAAATAATCGGAAGAGAAATAAGATTCATGCTAAGGCAAAGAAGTACGGAAGTGGTAAACTCAGAGCAAAATTGGAAAACTTACGACGAGAAATTAAAAATGACATCAAAAGTCAGCATGATCTGCATGTAAATAACTTGGTAGGCGCTGTAAAGGCAGATCCCAGAGACTTCTACAGATATATCAATAGCCAGAAGAAAGATAGGCAAGGTATCCCACCCCTTAATAAAAGAGGAGGGAACGGGGTCGCTGAATCGGACTCTGAAAGGGCAGAGGAATTGGTTGGTCAATTCAATGATGCATTTAATAAATAAGTTCTAAATAGTTAGATCCATTGGCAGCAAAGAACACACCAAATAAACCAAAATAGCAGACTCGGTTTTATTGAGTCTGTTCATGACCAGTACTGAAATGTGCAACACCGGCCACGCCCCCTAGCACCGGCTTCAGCACAACTCTATTTTCTACACTGAGTTCAACGAGGTTCCATTGATTGGAATATCGACCATTTTCATGGAAAATATTGTTGTATCCTCGGCGGGAGTGATCAAGTTTTTTAAAGGCTTGAACCCGTCTAAAGCTTTGGGGCCTGATGAGCTTCATCCTAGAGCCCAGAAGGAACTAGCAAATGAGTTAGGTCCAGTTTTTGCTCATCTCTTCAACAATCTCTCGATACGGGCGAAATGCCTAAAGAATGGCTCCTAGCGGACATCTGTCCACTTTTCAAAAACAAGAGACAGGGCTCTTGCTCGTAATTATTTCCCGGTGTCACTGACCTGTGTTCTATGTAAATTGCTTGAACACATAGTCTACTAAAACATCATGGCCCACTTGGATGAACATAAACTTTTGTCAGACAGACAACATGCATTTCGGAAAAGGCATAGTTGCGAAACTTAGTTGAGTACGGTTATTAATGATTGGGCAATCATCTTGGACAACGGGGGTAGGTGGACACATTTATTCTGGACTTCGAGAAGGCTTTTGACACCCCTCCTCGTGAACAACTTAAATCCAAATTATTTTGTTATGTAATTGGAAGGAAGACTCTCAAATGGATAGAGTCCTTCCTTTGCTACAGAAAACAGCTTGCTGTTGTTAATGGTGAATCTTCAGTATGGGCGCCAGTTATATCTGGAGTACCCCAGGGGACTGTTGTTGGTCCGCTGCTTTTCTCCCTGTACATCAATGATATTTCCACTGGCACTGACTCGGAAATTAGACTGTTCGCAAACGACTGTGTTTGCTATCGGGAAATATGAGATACTGAGGACTCAATGAAATTTCAGAAGGATATAGATAGGTTAGGATGTTGGGCACGAAACTGGGGCATGAGATTTCAACCCGTTAAATGCAATATTATGCAGATAACTAGGTAGAGAATAAATAAAATTGAGGCTTCTTACATCTTAGAGGGAACGGTCCTCGAAAATGTGAATTCCATTAAATACCTTGGTGTGGCAATCACTCACGATTTGAGATGGAATACACACATTAGCAACATGTGTACAAAGGCGAATAGAACACTTGGTTTCCTGGGGCGAAATCTTCATCAGTGTCCTCAGGATGTGAAAGAGACAGCATATAGGGGACTTGTTCACCCAATCTTGGAATATGGTAGATGCATCTGGGACCCAAGCGGAGTGGTCCTTAATGAAGAAATTGAAAAAGTTCAGAATAGAGCTGGTAGATTTGTAACAGGAAATTACTGCTTTGAAACTGGGAGCATGACCGGAATTCTAGGAAAATTAAGATGGGAGAAGAGATAGTAGGCTCATACCCTTATACAAAGGTCTAAAGGGTGCTGTCAGCATTCCAACAGATGACATTGTTCCCCCAGCTAGGCACTGTAGAAAGCATCATTCAATGACGTTTCAGACCCTTTCTGCAAGAACTGACATTGATAAAGAATCGTACACCCCCCCACCCCCCGAACGATTAGAGATTGGAATGCCCTTCCCGATTCGATTATATCGACGGCTGAAGGTGCTGAGGATTGTGTAGCTAAGTTTACCTCTTTGGTTAGAGCTGGGGACTAACTTCCCATATCACACGTTTTGGTGTATGAATGTCATTTGACGTGTCACCAGCAACAATTCTGATTCTGATTCTGATTCTGTTGAGCATATCAGTAACACTAGATGTATACCTGTAGTCATGAGTGACCCATCTGGCAGCTCTGCGCTGCACAGATTCTAATTTGTAAATGTCAGTGGCTGTGTGTGGTGACCAAACAGATCTGGATAATGTTTTAGAATAACTAAGAAAATAATGTTATTATATAGGAGTGATGCGGATGACTCGTTTACCTGTCTGATTCAATTGCGTTTATCAGTAAACAGGAAAAAGTGGGGTTTGCAGGGATGTATTTTTTTTCTTATTTCTGCCCAGAATGTACATTGCGGATACCCTAGTCAAATATAATGAAAATTTTACACCCAAAATATGAATATTGTCTGAAAAGAAATCGTGTGAAATAGGGCATTCTTTCATATCTATAAAAGGTTACTTTTCTGGTGAAAATTATTGATACTTTTCTTATTTTTACTCCAAACATAGGTTGTGAGTGCAACAAAGGTTGTGAGTGCTGTCTAGAAGCGCCCCTTTGTGTCGATTCTAACGAGTACCCACAACATATGTCTTCGAGCGGAAATAAGAGATATAATGTATACCCCATAAATCCCAATTTCATCTATATAAAGTGGGGTTTATGGGGCGGGGTCAGTTCAAGGGCTTGTTCACGTGATGAATAGTTGCAAGATTTGCAGCCTTAAAATTTAATTGACATCATGAAGTTACTCGTTCAGACTGCGTGAGTGGCCCTAAAAATAGTGAATGCAAAATGATCTGGAATCGATACAATTAACCCATAGCTCCCATCAGAGACATCAAAGGGAAAGAAACAGAAACATGAAATAACTAGACGTCAATAGAGTAAAGACAAATCCCACAAAATGGCCAACCGGCTATCCGGAACAAAAAATTAAGCGATACACACACTCAAAGACAAACCATAACAAAATAAACCATGACAGAAGAACCGCCCTCCAACCAACGGTCAGTGAAACGAATTCCACTGGGAGTTGGGGAAGGGGGGGCTTAAATCGATGTTACGTTGCCGCAACCCCGTTTGTACCTCGCTCGCGATTTAGACAAATAATCTGTTCAGTTCGCATGAAGGCCTCCTAACTCATCAGTGCAACATCGCATAGAACACAAAACTCAACAACCACAGAGTTGAAACAACGGTGATGACTCGACAGCAAGAAACCTCTGAAATGCTGGAGCAAAAGAAAACCAACAGTTAGACTTCGATGGGCCCGACCAGAGACAGAGCATCAGGCACCAACCAACATTACATGCAATTAAATTCTAATTCAATTTTCAGTTAACCTTTACGCTGGAACCGTTATGGAATCCGAGACCTGACCCACCGGTGCGCAATTAAAGAGGGAAGCAAAGTTGTCAACCGTTTATTGTGTTAACTACTATGCATGCAGTCTGTCGTATAACATTTATGTTTTCACCCAATCTTTTTAAATCGAAGAATGACTTTACAGACTGTGGTTTGTTTTGCTTGTTTAATTTGAGGTTTTACGTCCCGTGAACACTGTATAGGTCATTTTGGAGACGTTGCTTCCAACTTTGTGGGACCTTTACCCAACATTGAGATGAAATGTCGCCCAATGAAACCAAATGGGGTTATAAGCATTTTTCTGACTCGCACCGCTTTGCCTGGGCAGGCTTAGATCTTCTAAGCAGTTTACCAGTACTCGTGTGCGGTCGGTTTCAGCTCTGCGTGGAAGCATCATGCAGCCCATATATTCCTAGGTAGTTCGATCACGAACCGTGGTTAACCAGTGGTTAACCAAAGTGTGATCGAACTCAGTCTGGTAGCGGTCTGGTAGCATGGCGGAAGTGTCCTGACGTCACTCTGGTCGAACCAGACTAAAGCGTGGGTTACTCTGGTATATACGTCACACCATACGTAACAAAGATGGCGGCGAAAGGTGCGAACACTAATGTCCGGGAATTGACTGCTTCTATTCAAGAAATAGGAGGTCTGTGTACCAGTAAACCAAACATCTTCAAGACGTCGTTCGATCACACCGGTGAAAAAAACATGGAAATCATGGGAAGAACGTGCACAATTTGACTTCCGCTAGCATGGTCTGGTAGATGGTCGAACTCCCTCTTCTTCAATCCGATGGGCGGAGGTACTTACAAAATAGGGTGCCGAAGTCATTGCAAGAATATATTTTTCTGAATTAATATACTAAATCAATATAATTAAATTATTCTTTAGTAATAATAATACAGATTTGTGATTTCGGCGACTTTGTTTTGCATACTTAATAAACCGACGATTATTGTTTATGCAAGTGTTAAATAATTAAAGAAATAAACAAATATGTTAACTAGACAATTTAACATACTATAACGATCTTTCCCCTGATTTATTTATACCTTAATTAATTACAGTTATAATTTTAGTATCGTATCCTACCCAACTTTGGTGATTTCGGTGATTTCCATGGCGATTCCCCGATCAAACCCGTCACTATCAAACCCAACCTGACCAAAGCCAACAAAACCCTCCCAACCAAGACTACCCAAAATAGAAGTTAAGGCAATGATCAGGAATCGATACAATTAACCCACAGCTCCCATCAGAGCCACCAAAGGGAAAGGAACACAAACATGAAACAACAAACCCTAATGGAAAAATCAATAGCGGAAAAGCCAAAAGGACAGTAACTTTCCCACAAAATGGCTAAAACAAAACAATATAAGCGATACAAACACTCAAAGACAAACCATAACAAAAAATAAACCGCGACAGAAGAACCACCTTGGAACGGTCGGTGAAACGAATTCCACTGGGGGGGGGGGGGGGGGGGCTTAAAACGATTTTACGTGGCCACAATCATCGGAGCAAAAGAAAACCAACAGTTAGACCCTATGGGCCCAACCAGAGACAGAGCATCAGGCACCAACCAACATTACTTTGAATTAGATCTCTCTAATTCTCAGTAAGCCTTTACGCTGGAACCGTCATAGAATCTGAGGCCTGACCCACCGGCGTGCATTTAAACAGGGAAGCAAAGTTGTCAACCGTGATTGGGTTAACTACCATGTATGCAGTCTGTCGTATAACATTATGTTGTACCCAATCTTTTTCTATCGAATAATGATTTTACGATTATTGTGTGCTGAAGTCATTGCAGTTATATATTTTTCTGAATTTATATACCAAGTCACCATAAAATTCGGGTTCCGATAAACCTTGTTGCAGAAGAGATTTAAGTCCAATATTGAATTTTGAAATTAAATCAGAATGACGCCTATAAAATTTTGAAGAGGCTTTGCGTATTTTATGGTACCGATAACCTTGATTAAGAAGTTTAGCAGTTAACAATTTATTACGACTGTTGAAGTCAGTTACATGACTACACAGTCTGGCAAATCGAATTAACTGCGAAATATAAACGCCATAGGATGCCGCACGATTTTTGTTTGATTTGAGGTTTAACGTCCCCGCCAACAATGTAAAGTTCATTTTGGAGACGTTGCTTCCAATTTTGTGGGACTTTACCCTATTCTCTAAGCTGTTTAACAGTACTCGTGTGCGGGTCGGTTTCAGCTCTGCGTGGAAGCATCATGCAGCCCATATTTGTTTGTTTGATTTGAGGTTTAACGTCCCCGTCAACACCGTAAAGGTCATTTTGGAGACGTAGCTTCCAATTTTGTGGGACTTTTACCCGACATTGAGATGAAATGACTTCTCAAGCCCTGTCGCCCAATGAAACCAATAGGGCTTATAAGCATGGACGGGCCGACTCGCACCGCTTTGCCTGGGCAGGCTTCGATCCTCTAAGTGGTTTACCAGTACTCGTGTGCAGGTCGGTTTCAGCTCTGAGTGGAAGCATCATGCAGCCCATATATAAGCCCCGATTGGCGGGGGGCGTGAATCAGCATCCAAAAAATGAAAATTTACAATCTCAAAAGCAAAATCATCGCGTTTATCATAAATTTTGCAAGAAACAAACCTATCTACAATAGATAGTTGTAAATCCATAAATGGAGCCTCGGTATCAGAAGAATAAGAATTTGCTTTATTTAACCGAAGTTCTTGGGGGTAAATTTGTCTGATCAAGCCATCGAAATAGGTATTGTCAATATTTAATAAATCGTCCAAATATCTAGAAGTCGAGCTAAAAGCTTCAATGATGTCAGATTGGTTTTCAGCAGAAAGGGACAGCATGAAAAATAGAAGTAGAGGCAATGATCAGGAATCGATACAATTAACCCACAGCTCCCACCAGAGACACCAAAGGAAAAGAAACACAAACATGAAGCAACAGACCGCAACGGAAACACCAACAGCGGAAAGCCAAAAGGACAGTTACTTTCCCACAAAATGGCCAAAAGGCTATCCAAAATATAATAATATAAGCGACACAAACACCCAAAGACAAACCATAACAAAAATAAATCGCGACAGAAGAACCGCCTTGGAACGGTCAATGGAAACGAATTCCACTGGGGGCTTAAATCGATTTTACGTGGCCACAATCCTCGCCCTTACTTCCGTAATTTGTTCAGTCCGCATGAAGGCCTCCTAACCATGAAGTCTCTCTCATAACAAACAAAATCAGATCAGCCACAAGGGGTGCGCAATTAGTACCCATCGGAATACCTTTAAATAACTTAGTACCAAATCTAACGTAAATGTTGTCAAGTAGAAAGGTGAGAGCTTCACACACTTGCTGACATCACCGTAAAGTATAAATTTTATGCTCTTCAGAAGTGAAATAAGCAGCTCTTACGTTACATGCAAGATAGAAGAAAATAAAAATAAAAAATGAGTTCCTTTAAGAGCAATGAAAACATTCATAAGAAAGAAGATGGGTCATACTTCGTAGTTTCGGCTAATAAAGCCTCATCAGTGACCCTGTAATGATCCGGCTAAGAAAACCAGAGGAAACATACTGCAATTTAATGAAAAGACCATACAAAGCACGTTTTATTGCAAATTTAAGCTCTTGTACCACCACTGATCTCTCAAAATTATTAACTTCATGTTTAACTGCTATCAAAAACATGTGATAAAATATTGCGACAAAGTCTTCGAAAGATCAGGTAGAAATCTCTTTTGGTCTATAAAAGATTCTAATGAAGTTTTAAATAAATTGAAATCCGGACGTTTTCATGCTTCAAGTCTGTCTACTTTATTTTTATTTTCTTCTTTCTTGCATGTAACGTAAGAGCTGCTTATTTCACTTCTGAAGAGCATAAAATTTATACTTTACGGTGATGTCAGCAAGTGTGTGAAGCTCTCACCTTTCTACTTGACAACATTTACGTTAGATTTGGTACTAAGTTATTTAAAGGTATTCCGATGGGTACTAATTGCGCAACCCTTGTGACTGATCTGTTTTTGTTTTGTTATGAGAGAGACTTCATGGTTAGGAGGCCTTCATGCGGACTGAACAAATTATTTGTCTAAATCGCGACGGAAGTAAGGGCGAGGATTGTGGCCACGTAAAATCGATTTAAGCCCCCAGTGGAATTCGTTTCCATTGACCGTTCCAAGGCGGTTCTTCTGTCGCGATTTATTTTTGTTATGGTTTGTCTTTGGGTGTTTGTGTCGCTTATATTATTATATTTTGGATAGCCTTTTGGCCATTTTGTGGGAAAGTAACTGTCCTTTTGGCTTTCCGCTGTTGGTGTTTCCATTGCGGTCTGTTGCTTCATGTTTGTGTTTCTTTTCCTTTGGTGTCTCTGGTGGGAGCTGTGGGTTAATTGTATCGATTCCTGATCATTGCCTCTACTTCTATTTTTCATGCTGTCCCTTTCTGCTGAAAACCAATCTGACATCATTGAAGCTTTTAGCTCGACTTCTAGATATTTGGATGATTTATTAAATATTGACAATACCTATTTCGATGGCTTGATCAGACAAATTTACCCCCAAGAACTTCGGTTAAATA
Source organism: Lucinisca nassula (assembly GCA_963580285.1). Classification (NCBI taxonomy): domain Eukaryota; kingdom Metazoa; phylum Mollusca; class Bivalvia; order Lucinida; family Lucinidae; genus Lucinisca; species Lucinisca nassula. The sequence goes on from OY757016.1 coordinate 17,526,193, forward strand.
AAGCAAATTCTTATTCTTCTGATACCGAGGCTCCATTTATGGATTTACAACTATCTATTGTAGATAGGTTTGTTTCTTGCAAAATTTATGATAAACGCGATGATTTTGCTTTTGAGATTGTAAATTTTCATTTTTTGGATGCTGATTCACGCCCCCCGCCAATCGGGGCTTATTTATGGACTGCATGATGCTTCCACTCAGAGCTGAAACCGACCTGCACACGAGTACTGGTAAACCACTTAGAGGATCGAAGCCTGCCCAGGCAAAGCGGTGCGAGTCGGCCCGTCCATGCTTATAAGCCCTATTGGTTTCATTGGGCGGCAGGGCTTGAGAAGTCATTTCATCTCAATGTCGGGTAAAAGTCCCACAAAATTGGAAGCGACGTCTCCAAAATGACCTTTACGGTGTTGACGGGGACGTTAAACCTCAAATCAAACAAACAAATATGGGCTGCATGATGCTTCCACGCAGAGCTGAAACCGACCCGCACACGAGTACTGTTAAACAGCTTAGAGAATCGGGTAAAAGTCCCACAAAATTGGGAGCAACGTCTCCAAAATGACCTTTACAGTGTTGACGGGGACGTTAAACCTCAAATCAAACAAAAATCGTGCGTCATCTTATGGCGTTTATATTTCGCAGTTAATTCGATTTGCCAGACTGTGTAGTCATGTAACTGACTTCAACAGTCGTAATAAATTGTTAACTGCTAAACTTCTTAATCAAGGTTATCGGTACCATAAAATACGCAAAGCCTCTTCAAAATTTTATAGGCGTCATTCTGATTTAATTTCAAAATTCAATATTGGACTTAAATCTCTTCTGCAACAAGGTTTATCGGAACCCGAATTTTATGGTGACTTGGTATATAAATTCAGAAAAATATATAACTGCAATGACTTCAGCACACAATAATCGTAAAATCATTATCCGATAGAAAAAGATTGGGTACAACATAATGTTATACGACAGACTGCATACATGGTAGTTAACCCAATCACGGTTGACAACTTTGCTTCCCTGTTTAAATGCACGCCGGTGGGTCAGGCCTCAGATTCTATGACGGTTCCAGCGTAAAGGCTTACTGAGAATTAGAGAGATCTAATTCAAAGTAATGTTGGTTGGTGCCTGATGCTCTGTCTCTGGTTGGGCCCATCGGAGTCTAACTGTTGGTTTTCTTTTGCTCCGATGATTGGCCCATCGGAGTCTAACTGTTGATTTTCTTTTGCTCCGATGATTGTGGCCACGTAAAATCGTTTTAAGCCTGTATTATTATTATTAAAGAATAATTTTATTATATTGATTTAGTATATAAATTCAGAAAAATATATTCTTGCAATGACTTCGGCACCCTATTTTGTAAGTACCTCCGCCCATCGGATTGAAGAAGAGGGAGTTCGACCATCTACCAGACCATGCTAGCAGAAGTCAAATTGTGCACGTTCTTCCCATGATTTCCATGTTTTTTCACCGGTGTGATCGAACGACGTCTTGTAGATGTTTGGTTGACTGGTACACAGACCCCCTATTTCTTGAACAGAAGCAGTCAATTCCCGGACATTAGTGTTCGCACCTTTCGCCGCCATCTTTGTTACGTATGGTGTGACGTATATACCAGAGTAACCCACGCTTTAGTCTGGTTCGACCAGAGTGACGTCAGGACACTTCCGCCATGCTACCAGACCGCTACCAGACTGAGTTCGATCACACTTTGGTTAACCACTGGTTAACCACGGTTCGTGATCGAACTACCTCGGAATATATGGGCTGCATGATGCTTCCACGCAGAGCTGAAACCGACCGCACACGAGTACTGGTAAACTGCTTAGAAGATCTAAGCCTGCCCAGGCAAAGCGGTGCGAGTCAGAAAAATGCTTATAACCCCATTTGGTTTCATTGGGCGACATTTCATCTCAATGTTGGGTAAAGGTCCCACAAAGTTGGAAGCAACGTCTCCAAAATGACCTATACAGTGTTCACGGGACGTAAAACCTCAAATTAAACAAGCAAAACAAACCCCATTCTGTAAAGTCATTCTTCGATTTAAAAAGATTGGGTGAAAACATTAATGTTATACGACAGACTGCATGCATAGTAGTTAACACAATAAACGGTTGACAACTTTGCTTCCCTCTTTAATTGCGCACCGGTGGGTCAGGCCTCGGAATCCATAACGGTTCCAGCGTAAAGGTTAACTGAGAATTGAATTAGAATTTAATTGCATGTAATGTTGGTTGGTGCCTGATGCTCTGTCTAAATCGCGAGCGAGGTACAAACGGGGTTGCGGCCACGTAACATCAATTTAAGCCCCCCCCCCCCCCCCCAACTCCCAGTGGAATTCGTTTCACTGACCGTTGGGTGGAGGGCGGTTCTTCTGTCATGGTTTATTTTGTTATGGTTTGTCTTTGAGTGTGTGTATCGCTTAATTTTTTGTTCCGGATAGCCGGTTGGCCATTTTGTGGGATTTGTCTTTACTCTATTGACGTCTAGTTATTTCATGTTTCTGTTTCTTTCCCTTTGATGTCTCTGATGGGAGCTGTGGGTTAATTGTATCGATTCCAGATCATTGCATTCACTATTTTTAGGGCCACTCACACAGTCTGAACGAGTAACTTCATGATGTCAATTAAATTTTAAGGCTGCAAATCTTGCAACTATTCATCACGTGAACAAGCCCTTGAACTGACCCCGCCCCATAAACCCCACTTTATATAGATGAAATTGGGATTTATGGGGTATACATTATATCTCTTATTTCCACTCGAAGACATATGTTGTGGGTACTCGTTGGAATCGACACAAAGGGGCGCTTCTAGACAGCACTCACAACCTTTGTTGCACTCACAACCTATGTTTGGAGTAAAAATAAGAAAAGTATCAATAATTTTCACCAGAAAAGTAACCTTTTATAGATATGAAAGAATGCCCTATTTCACACGATTTCTTTTCAGACAATATTCATATTTTGGGTGCAAAATTTTCATTATATTTGACTAGGGTATCCGCAATGTACATTCTGGGCAGAAATAAGAAAAAAAATACATCCCTGCAAACCCCACTTTTTCCTGTTTACTGATAAACGCAATTGAATCAGACAGGTAAACGAGTCATCCGCATGACTCCTATATAATAACATTATTTTCTTAGTTATTCTAAAACATTATCCAGATCTGTTTGGTCACCACACACAGCCACTGACATTTACAAATTAGAATCTGTGCAGCGCAGAGCTGCCAGATGGGTCACTCATTACTACAGGTATATATCTAGTGTTACTGATATGCTCAACAGAATCAGAATCAGAATCAGAATTGTTACTGGTGACACGTCAAATGACATTCATACACCAAAACGTGTGATATGGGAAGTAAGACCCTGGCTCTAACCAAAGAGGTAAACTAAGCTACACAATCCTCATCACCTTCAGCCGTATAATCGAATCGGGAAGGGCATTCCAATCTCTGATGGTTCGGGGGGGGGGGGGAGTACAATTCTTTATAAATGTCAGTTCTTGCAGAAAGGGTCTGAAACGTCATTGAATGATGCTTTCTACAGTGCCTAGCAAATGACCAGTACCAAGGCATTGATACGTCGAATAACCGAAATACGACGAGGATCCGAATCAATGCTGGGAACAAAGACGAGACTGTTCCAGTGGACAAAGCCGTCGCTGATGCCTTCGGCAATCGCTTCTACAAGCCACTGGACTTCTAGCTGCTCGAGAGCCACATGCAATTCTATCAGAGCGCGCAGGGCGACCGGCTCGAGTATGAGCTCACGTTCAACGGCTACAACCGTGTGATCCAGGCCAAAGGCAGAGGTGCCTCGTTCGACATTGGAAACATCTGCCTTGAGTATGACATGGTTATCCAGCCAGAGCTGACCCAAATGATCAACAATAAGTACAGAGGCCGCGTTGCGATTCTGTATGACCGGGTACTGCGGCACCGCAAAATCGGCAAAGACAAGAACGACATCCTCTGGAATATCAATCTCAACGTGCCCGCCCGCAGCATGAAGGGCATCCTGTTGCTCTTTGAGGATGTAACCACGCAACAGCCATTCGCTCGCCATACTGATGCCTGCTATAACCTTAAAATCAGCAACGTCGAGGTCACCATCGAGGGGGTCCCCAACCAACTCTTCAGCCAAGGGATGTGCTCTTACCAGATGTTTGATGAAGCGAGGAAGCTCTTCGCAGCCAGCAGCAAGCGACACCCTGAAAAAGACCTGGTTCTAACCGACGTCAGCCTTGCAGAATACTTCACCAGCAAGTACGCGCTGTGGCTTGACCTCAGGACAAGCGACGACGACCGGCTCCACGGCTTCGGCAGACGGATAGAGAATGCCAGTGAAGGTGTGACCATCCAGATAACGAAAAGAGTCGAGGTGGCTGGCGCATTGAACATCTACCTCTTCATCATCATGGATGCACAGCTTAACATCGAAGATGGCCGGTTCGTCTCAGCGGTCCATTAATGTTCCGGAGGATTGATAAAAAGAGCTCCTATCGCGCGCGGCCCATTCGGCGACAATCAGCGGGCAGACGGGATGCGAAAACCCCGTTTATATCCTTGATCTGCTCGAAGAGCCCTACCGGGGGTTATTTCAGCAGGTAGTGGTTCGCTGCCCCACCATACGGCACACCAGGACGTATCAACAGCGCCCCTGGATCTGGACGGACCCTGAGATTTACGTTCTAGACCCCGATGAGCGCCTTCACGATTACTTACGAGCCTTTACCGGGTGTTTATGGGCGAGCCGACCCTATACATCACAGACGACTGCAGCGCTAAGAGGGCTTTGACGAAGAAGAAAGACATAATGTCAATGCTGGCGTTCTCGGGCCACCACGCGGAGCAGTCTGTCTGGGTCCTCACTCCGTCTTACAAGACATGCGCGAGCAGACGCGCTGGGTCTGTTTGTTCAACTGCAAGGATCGTGACTCCTTCGAAGACTGTCTGCGTGAAAATGACGTGATCCCCGCACGAGGACGGGAGTTGGTGCGGCAGCAGCTAGCCGAGACAAAACATGCTAAGCTTCTGTTGAAGACTGATCAACCCGCTGATTATATTATCATTAGGTGAGCCGTTGCGAAGCCGTTGCGTAGCAACAACAACAACAGTGATTTGCTCAGAGGCGGCCGTATGGCTGCTAATCGCTGTACTTGTCCTGTATGTAGCGCTGCTTTTCGCTGTATTTTTTTGTCCTTTCTCGGGCGATAAGGCACATAAAGATGTTCGCTTTGCGAACATGCGCACTCCTACGACTCCATTTTAGACGGGCCCGCCCTTGTTGCAAAACCACGATAGGAATGGACTGTGACGTGCTGATAGACCAGATGCTTGACGACTCCGCGTCGCCGGACACCTTTGCCGACGTTGTTTCACATGTTGCAGAGCAACAACGAGGGCCACGAAAAGATAACAGGGTGTGAGAATACCGCGAAAGGCTCGCTGCAACAGTAGCAGGAGGGTCGGCCAGGAAATACGGAATTGTGGCTCACGGAAAGGCCTTGACCGTCGACCAGGTCGAGGAGCTGAGTGACTCTGAGGTCGAGAGGCTCTACGCCCGTTACTCCGCCCGATTAGGGGCAGACATGTCAAAGACGATTTCGAACGCGGCTCTCGGGCTGTATGCGGGACTGGTCGCGGTGTTCGTCCCGATCCCGGACCTACAAGGGCTCATTCGCGATCTTGAAAGCGATCCGTTTCTAGGTAGCGCACTTCAAGGCGCTGTCAGCGAACTCTATCATCGCTATGGCACGTGGTTAGCTCCGCTCACCGCAACGTTAATCGCTCTCAAGCATACCAGATTTGACAATGCTGCCCCATCATTTCATCATACGATGATGGCGGAGAATACGATGACTGCGGGGAAGGCTCAGCAGCCGGACGCTGCAATGCAACTGGCGGACGTTGCGACGCCACTGGCGGAGCCTTTGCAACGCAACAAACGCAAAGAGCGACAAAGCCTAAAAACCCGAAAAAGGTCGCGGCCAGTCGTGCCGGCGCCGCAGCTCGAAATGCAAAGTAAGAACTGCTCGAGGAGTTTCGAGGAGCCAAGGAAAAACATCATGGCACGAATAACGATGGCGCATCTGATGTTGCCGCCGTTGTTTCACATGTTGTAGAGCAAAAACAACAACAACAACAACGACAAGACGAACAGGAACATCACGGTAATCTGCCGGAAGGACAAAGAACCTGGACCCCATGGATCATCGGGGGTTGTCTTGCGGGTGGCATTGCTGTTGCAGTGAACCTATCGCGGCGACAAGTTGCTTCGTCGACGTCCTCTTTGTTTCACATGCCGTTGTTTCACAACAGCACCAACAACGGCAATGACAAGTCGAATAGGAGCCCCGCGTTGTCAATGAAGTTATCTGCGCAGCCGCCGGGTCAGCAGGCGGAGTCGCCGGGTCGGCAGGTTTCCGCTGCGCAACGCGCGCTGCAACAGGATAAACCCCGGGGAGTGAAACAATTAGAGGCCAGGCTAGATCCATTCTATATGGAATAAGCAACCATAACAACGCCGGCAACTGATGGTAAAATGCTTGTCAACGCGCTCTACCATAACGCAGTCGTCTTTGGCATCGCTATGGGATACGCCCGGATTGGCAAGATGGCGATGGGGGTAGCCCCCCGAAGCTAGACTTCACACCCCGTGATGTGGGCATGGCCGTAGTTGACGTCGCTCTCGTCATGGCAACCAAAGATATGCTAATTAAACAAGGGATTATACCTGCTGATATCATGAAGTAACGATAATAAAATGTCAAGTATTGCTATGCTCGTTGGCGGTGCCTTTGTGAACGCCCTGGCGTTCTCGGGATCGAGCTACTTGTTCTCCATGTTGAAGAGCTCTGGCGTCATCGAAGAGCGCAAGCGTCACGATAAAGCAGTCGAACAGCTACAGGCTTCACAGGCAGAAAACGGACCGAGCGTATTGATTTTATCACTGAGGACCTCTGCCGCCAAGGGCACACCGTTCGAACCTTTAAAGACGTCGATGACGCGATGCGCCTGTATGCGCAGGTCGCCGGGCATAACCTTGACCTCCTGGGGCCCGAGCCCCAGCTCTCCGACTTTTACCACCCGAGTGACGACCATACAGACCGCAAGGTTGCCTTCGTCATCCTGGGGATGGCCGCGACCGGCCTAGTGGCCTACAAACTCGCCAAGTAATCGATTACTTAAGTAATCAGCTTAAAAAGCGATACCTGTGTGTGTTTTGCAAACTCCGTTTGTGGCCATGCCGTCGTCGTTGCCGTTGCTTGTTGCTTCGCCCGACACGATCAAAATAGTGAGGCGAGTTTTAGTTTTTCATTTTTTGGAGACTTATCAGGCTGTTGGAAAACATTAGTAGCAATGGCCGACAGTAAGCTCTCTGCCATATACTATAGCCCAAAGGGCTACAGGAAGGGGCTCGCTGCTATTGAGAAGCTGAAGTCTGCAGCCAAGGTGAGTGAGCAGCGGGCTTGCTTCTCAAAGAGAGCCTCTTTGAACTGCTCATGTCTGATGTGCTTCTTGACAGTTGCTTTTCTCACTTTCTTGGCCTTCTTGATGTTCTTTCCAGATGCCTGGAGGAGGGAGTACATCTTCGGCCGCAGGCCCACATATTCGGCGATTGACCGCCCGGCGCACTCGTCCTTCACCTTTCCGAGAACCTTCTTGTTCTCTGTGCTGTACAGCGGGTGGCCTTTCGGAAAGTCGGACGTGTCGTAGAGGCCCTGGTGCTTGGCCATGTCCTCGAAGACATGGACCTCTGTCTCGATCGATTTCGAGGAGGAGGCTGTCAGTGTCTGTGTAGAGGAACTTCTATTTTACAGTGTTGACGGGGACGTTAAACCTCAAATCAAACAAAACCAAACAAAGCAGTATTTGCGTAGTTGTTACTTTTTTTGCAGCAGTATACACATGTTCAACCAATCGCAAATTACAATTTATTCAATCGAGACTAATATCAATAAGTAGGTGAAAAGCCAGCTTATACAGCTACGCCGAAAAAAAACCTCCCGAATAGATTAGCTCTTTTTAGGGGGTTCGAACCCAGGCTATTGTGCTTGGGGCGTAGGGGGTGTTCACCAGAAGTACCCATCACTTCAGGTGCCCTTCTTCTCTTCTTGCTTTACATAAATGGCCTCCTAGAATACATTCAGTCTCATGTCAGGTTATTTGCGGATGATACTGCAGTTTACCTCACTAGGAGAAATAAAAATGAAGCTGCATTCTCCAAAATGATCTTAATACCCTGCAAGAAAGGGAACGAACCTGGGACAGACAAACCTGGGACAGGGAATTTAATCCAAGTAAATGTCAAGTTCTGTACATTGACATAGCTAGACAGCTTATCCACTCCCAGTATACCTCCATGGTGAGATACTGGAGTCTGTTGATTGCACACGCTACCTTGGGGAAAGTATTTCCAAAGATCTGACCTGGAATACACATATTAATGAAATTGTCACTAAGGCTATTCAAACTTTAGGATTTGTTAAAAGAAATGTAAAAAAGAATCAAAGCGCCAAAGGCACTGAAATGACAGATCCTACACTGTGAAAACTTACAGAAAACCTTTCAAAACCAAACATTAAAATTCAAGTTTTAACAATGCTACTGTCCACAAGTAACAGTTTTTGGTTGGTCGGTTGTGGACACCTCTACCCAAAGATACTCTATGGGAAAAAGGCTGGCTAGTCCAGTACATGAATTCCATTGGCTTGAAGACATTTTTGAGTAAGAACAGCACTATGAGCCCGCTCGTAATCCTGCTGGATAAGATATCCCGGATTCTGAGCGTAAACAAATAAATGGAACCATGTGAGGCCGAAGCACTTGATTGATGTAACGTCTCGGTGTTCAATCCACGTCTCAGCTATGATCTTGAATGTTCTTAATGACACTAAGCTGCGTTCGCTAACTAAACGCAATAGCTCGCCACACAATTACGCTTATTTCACCCGATATGTCATGCTCTATTACGCACACGTCGCCTCGGCATACCTTACACCTATACGTCGAAACACCCGGAATCGACAACCGGCGTGATTCACGCTGAAGTGCGATTTTTCACTGAAACGCATATGTCAGTCGCTTAGACTCCAATTTACGTATTTCATGCACTAGCGTAAGTGTTCCGTACTGTGTCGACGCGTTAACTTTTGTCACGACAGGGACGTCTAGCTCTCAAACGTGCATCGTATAAGGGCGATGATCAGTATCAGTGCTTATTAGTCGGTAGTTGAGACCCCTTGTTTATCTACAGGTACAGTGTAGCAGCTGCCGGCGGAAATCTGTTTCGCATATGCGTATGACGGTCGCATCGATATTGACGTACGGACGTCTGTCTTCCGCTACGTCGACGTCCACTAGCGTCTTCTGTAAATAGTAAGATGTCGCTCCAATAGACGATAGATCACACACATGTGACACCCAAAATCAGAGTGAACGTCATCCGCTTTCCGACCAGCTTCTAACTGTCCAGGGGTACGCTTACGATCCTTTAATGAAAAATGTTGCAATACGCTCTCACTAAATGCTTTTTATGCTCCCCGAAGGGGGAGCAATATAGTCGCCGCTTTGTCCGTCCGTCCGACCGTCCGTCTGTCCGCACCAACGAAACGACATTTAGGGGGCAAAAAATTTGGACAGTTTGACACTTAAATATATATTCGTGAGTCCAAATGGGGTTTATTCCGTTATTTGGGTACTTAAGTGGCAAAAATTCGCTCTTAGGTGGCTTGCCGCTTAAGAGAATTTGCCGCTTAAGTAGTCAATATGCCGACGCCTAGCCACTTAAGTATCCGTTCGTGAGAACGTCCGTCCGTCCGTCACGCTCTATATCTCTAAAAGTATTAAAGGTATTTAAGTGAAACTTGATATACTGATAGAGGGCGATGAGGGGAATCGTAAAATACAAGAACCATAACCCTGTCACTAGTATTTATGGAGTTACTTCCCTTCTTAACTATTTCAATGAAAAGATTGTCCGGAGCATATCTCTGAAAGTATAGAATGGATTTAAGTGAAACTTTATACATTGATAGATGGCCATCAGAGGAAGTGCAGAGTGCAAGAACTGTAACTCTATCACAAGTAATTACAGAGTTATTTCCCATTTTAGTTTTTGCTATATTAAGCTTGTCCAGAGCATATCTCTAAAAGTTTGAAAGGTAATTTAGTGAAACTTGATACACTGATAGGGGGCTATGAGAGAAATCGCAGAATGCAAGAAGCATAACCCTACCAACAGTATTTACGGAGTTACTTCCCTTCTTAATTAGGGCCCTACACAGTATTTTGGGTGCCCTATAGTAATCTCCTTGTCAGTCAGTTTCAAATCTAAACTAAAACATTTAACCGGTTATAACTTCAAAAGTATTATCCCTACTCCCATGAAACTTCACACTCATACTAACAATCACAAGACCTACATTCTGACAAACCATATTGCTTTTGTCCGTGTGTTTGTCACGCCTTAACCAAAAAACTTAACCTCAGTCATAACTTCAAAAGTATTTGCCCTACTCTCATGAAACTGCACACACTTACTTACTATCACAAGACCTACATTCTGACAAAGGACCAGAACTATATTGCTTTTCGGTGTGTGTTTGTCAGGTAATAACCAAACAACTTGAACTCGGTCAAAATTTTAAAAGTATTTATCCTACTCTCATTTAACTTCACACACATACTTACCACCACAAAACCAACATTCTGACAAAGGGCCATAATTATGTTGCTTATTTTCACTGAATTATCTCCCCTTTTTCAAAAAATATCTCCTGTTGTTTCATAACCATGGGTAATAGGGCATTCATATTTCACATATATATTCCTTGTGACATTCTTCATTGAACCGTGGTGTGAGGCGTACCGTCCATGCTAATAAACCCTATTGGTTTCATTGGGCGACAGGGCTTGAGATGTCATTTCATCTCAATGTCGGGTAAAAGTCCCACAAAATTGGAAGCAACGTCTCCAAAATGACCTTTACAGTGTTGACGGGGACGTTAAACCTCATATCAAACAAACAAACAAACATCATTGAAAATCACTTGCTAGGGAACACAAAACTGAGTTTCTTTGTCTTATGGTTTAAGATTTACATGCCCTTGCACGGAAGGGGCCTTACATTTCTCCTTATTTTTACAGTCTTTTTTGAAAATCACTAACTAGGGAATTCTTAGACTTTAGGTTAAACCCATTTGGTACCGGAAACCCCAAAAGGGGTAAGTGGCAAACAGTACAGGCCCAGATCAGACGCCACGAAACTCGTGTTTGTCACGCCTTAACCTGGCCCTACTCTTATGAAACTTCACACACATACTTACCATCACAAGACCTACATTCTGACAAAGGAGAAAAACTTGTGTGTTTGTCACACCTAAACCAAAAACCTTAACCTCGGTGATAACTCCAAAAGTATTTTGTCTACTCTCATGAAACATCACACATAATTACCATCACAAGACCTACATCCTGACAAATTGCATTTGGGCGTGTGTTTGTCAGGCTACATTCTGGCAAAGGGCCATTACTATATTGCTTATTTTCACTAATCATCTCCCCTTTTTCAAAAAAATATCTCCTGTTATTTCATAACCATGCGTGATAAGGCTTTCGTGTTTCACATGTGTATTCCTTGTGACATTTTTCATTGAAAATCACTTACTAGGGAACACAAAATTGAGTTTCTTAGCCTTATGGTTTATGATTTACAGGTCCCTGCAGGGAAGGGGCCTTACATTTCTCATTTTTTTGGCATTCTTTGTTGAAAATCACTACCTACTTTATTTGTACTCCAAACATCAGCTGAGGGTACTCATTAGAACCTCCTCATTCAGACGGTTCTAACGAGTACCCATAACCTATGTCTTCAAACAAATCTTATCAAACTTCAAAGTGTATAGGATCATTTCACTAAAATAACCCTCCTACTACTGCGCTTCTTCGGGGAGCATCCCTCGGTTACACCGATGCTCTTGTTTGAGAACAGATTTCAGTTTCTTCTTTTCTTGGCACGACCTTACATTACACATCAAACGTTTGATCCTGAACATAAGGTTTCTGTCCGTACTGGTGTGAGGGTGGTGCACAGGATCGACGTGGCCGGACTGGTAACCAGACGTCACGGTTGATTGATTTAACCTTTTTAGCTTAAGGGCATGGTGCCTAAGTGTGTTGTAATCGTTTGGTTTCAGAATTTAACTCTGAAATTCCAAACAAATAGTGAAAACTTTGATAAGAAGACGCGTTCGGCAGCGTCTGATCTTGGTCTATACTGTTTGCCAAGCTCACTCTATGATTCCAGGATAACCCTCTTCCGTCTTAGGGAATACTCCGATCTCACTGCGGTTATTTTCTACAAGACAAAAAGTTATTCTGACAAGTCAGTGATAGTCACGTAGACATTAGCACTGAAGCGCTTTGTTTATTATCAACTTCGGGTCGAATGCCAAACAATCAACCCAAACATAGCCGCGTCGTTTGTCAGTGTTGGGTACATGTAAGTGTTACCTGTAAAATCTGCACATGAATCAAATGTTGGATCTGGCAAACAATGTAAACTCAGTTCAAAAGCCATTCAACACGGTGCTGATTTTGTTCTACACTTTTTTGCATCAGTTACTAACATCTAAGTTTAAACGCATGAGTCCAAGTCCTCGTTCATGACCAGCCTGCATTTAGAGACAATCGGCATGAGTGTTGTCAGTACTTTGATTTATTCACTGCCTTGGGTTTCTGGAGTGCACTCTTCCATCACTGAAGTTAGGCTCGTCCATTCTGCTAAATATCTCAGTTTTGTTTTGTTTGATTTGAGGTTTAACGTCCCCGTCAACACTGTAAAGGTCATTTTGGAGACGTTGCGTCCAATTTTGTGGGACTTTTATCCGACATTGAGATGAAATAACATCTCAAGCCCTATCGCCGAATGAAACCAATAGGTTTATTAGCATGGACGGTCAGCCTCGCACCGCGGTTCCTGGACAGGCTTAGATCCTCTAAGCGGTTTACCAGTACTAGTGTGCGGGCCGGATTCAGCTCTGCGTCATCATGCAGTCCATATATTTCTTCAAGCCCCTATGGGCGGGGGCTTCCTAAATATATGGTACCTAGAATTATATCACAGGACCTACACTAAGTATCTATACCATTTTCCAGCGTTGAAAAGGACAGCCTTTCTTTTCAATTTCTCCACGCAAAGTCAATATACACCTAAGTTGTAACTGACCTAAACTTGACCTCGAAAGTCAGAAAGAAAACCCATTAATATTCTTGTCTACAGCTGACCTGATCCAAAAGCAGGCTGGTCTTTAAGGATTAAATATTGACAACACTGATAGAAAACAGTGTAAAACCTGAGCAGACTGCTGAGCAGACGCCGCATTGATCTGGGTATACAGTCTTCGCATGATGTAGCTGATTCATATGCAATGCTGAATCGTCAAGTCGTCTGCTTCAAAAGTTTGTATTACGCTTACAGGAAAACTAATACGCTTGTACAAATTTGATTACTGTGCCAAACCGGACTACATTTTGTGCGGACTCATAGTTCTATGGCGGACAAAGCCGGAAGAAAAAGCCTGAATTGCTTTAAACGTGCAGCACAGCAACAATAGACAGATAGAGTTTGTCATTAAAAATCAGTCAATTAAAGAATTAGCCCATAAAACATCAGTCTGTTAGACCCAAACTTGAATATGCCTCCACCGTGTGGAGCCCTTATACCAAGAAAAACATAGACCAAATAGAAATGGTGCAAAGGAGGGCAGCGCGGTGGGTTACAAACAGATATTCCTCATATGATAGTGTTTCTGCCATGCTGGGCAACCTCGGTTGGCGCTCCCTTGAAAATGGATTTAAGCTAACTCGGGTCAGTGAAGATTTTGTATTTATGGAACTTGGCAAACTTAATCCATTTAAAAGTACAGGCTCGGGTGAAATTCGTGCTAGATTTGTCAAAGATGCAGCTTCGGTTTTTAAGTGTGGAATGGTAAACTGACCGGCACAAAAATGACCTAAAACAGTGTTGACTGGACCGTTAAACCCCAAAACAAACAAAGTCACCTATAAATCGTGTTGTAAATGTTTCTATTGAATCAGGCTTTGTTTACACATGTTATTGTCCCAATCCATAAGAAAAATAAGAGATCAGACGTCGGCAATTATCGTCCTGTTAATGTTCTGTCTGTGGTTTCAAATATACAAGAGATGGCTGTGCATATCCAGTTGAAAAAAAAAAATAGATCTAGTTGATAATAGGATTTTGAATGAATTTCAGTCGGGATTTAGGAGCGCATTTTCCACTGACACTTGTTTGACTAACTTGACAGATTTTATTAAAACTCAAACTTCTAAGGGATTGTACACTGGTATGATAATGATAAACAAGTTCAGAAAGCGTTCTGACACTGTCGACCATACTTATGTAACAAACTCGCTCGCAGCACTGCTTGTTGAATCAGTTACATGGTTTCGATCTTATCTTTCCGAAAGAAATCAAATTATACATGTAAAATGAAACATCCTCTGATTCTTCTCCGTTAACTTGTGGTGTTTCTCAAGGTAGCATTTTGGGTCCACTTCTGTTTCAGTGTTATGTTACAAACGACATGGGGATAAGCATAAGTGGGGATTTCAATCTTCTCCTGAATGCAGGCGACAGCGCAATACTTAACTCTCACAGAGATCCAAAGACCATTTCCTTGAAGCTTAGTGCAGAACTCGAAACTTCCAGTAAATGGCTGATTGATAATAAACTATCCTTGCATCTAGGAAAAAAAAATGAATGCATATTGTTTGGCTCACGACGTAAACTTAGAAATGTGAATAATTTCTGTCGAATGCAATTGTCACACCATCAAATCTCGGTCTTCGGTTAAATATCTAGATTTAACTTTGGACCCCTTTTGAAAACCATTTTACACGTAATGCAATTGCATCTATTGTTTTTCAGATCGAAATTGATCGTTTTTGACACAGAAAACTAGGAAGCATTTATGTTCATCACTAATACATTGTCATTTTGATTATCCATGCTCATCTTAGTATTCTGGGATAACCCTTTTATAGAACATATTTAATTTCACTACAGCTGGTGTGTGGAAATGTGTGGCGGTGTTAAAACGTCTCCCTGCCCTACATCATAGTGTAGATTATATTTTCTTGTCCTTTGGGATCATTGATTCCATTGTGGAATTTCGAAAATATCTGGGGGTCACTGATGAGGCCTAATTTGCCGAAACTAGCTAGTCTGGCCCAGAAAACATGTACACTCCATATTTTTCACTTCTGTGGTGTATTCCTTGCTTCCAAAAGATAACCCTTGTATAGAACGTATTGAAAGAAAAAAAAACTTCAGATTCCTCAAAACAAAATGGTAAGACATATAAAGGACCTTGGGCATCGGTCACATGTTGGATTTTCAGAACTGGATAGTATCAGAATGTTAAATGTTGTACATAGAGCTAAACAACTCAGGCTAAATCATGTTTTCTACATTTCAATGGAACTTGCCCGTCATATTTATCTGAAATTTTCGTTAAGTTTCAGTTCAACACAGATATAACACAAGAGGTAGTGCTGAAAACTTTGTTGTTCCCAGGGTCAATGGTCAAGCCGCTAGTTCGATGAAAAGCTTTGAAACTTCAGTTAAAATCAAATGAAACTTGCTGAAATGTTCAGTTTTATTGAGTATTCGAACTTGGTCAGTCATCTGGAAATATATTTTTCATAAATCCCCCACACCCCACCCATCACGTGAAAGACCCCCCCCCCCCCCCCCCCTATACCCAGTTTATATAGAGAAAACTGGGGTTCACGGGGGTAAACATTATTTTCCTAATTTCTGCTCCAAGACATGGGTTGTGGGTACTCGTTAGAACCGCCTCGTTGAGGCGGTTCTAACGAGCACCCAAAACCTTTGTTTGGAGTATAAATAAGAAAAATATCACAAATTTTCTTCAGAAAATTGCCTTTTTTTGAAGTTTGAAATATGAACTATATCACACGGATGTGATATGGTAATGTATGTCTTGTACACACCCAGTAGGACCCCATTGGAAATAAGCCTCAGTTCTTTCCATCACGAAAAACGCCTGTTATAATTCTGACCCCTTGAACACCACTTTTATATAGTAAGACTGGGTTATAAAGGGGTAAACCTTTTTTTTTATTTCTGCTCTAAAATATAGGCTGTGGGTTACAACCGTCGAACCGTTAGAACCGTCTCGACGAAGCGGTTCTAACGTGTACCCATAATCTACATTAGAGCAGAATAAAGAAAATTATCACAAATTATTTTTCATCTGAAATTCATAATTTGTGATAATTTTCTTTATTCTGCTCTAATGTAGATTATGGGTACACGTTAGAGCCGCTTCGTCGAGACGGTTCTAACGGTTCGACGGTTGTAACCCACAGCCTATATTTTAGAGCAGAAATAAAAAAAAAGGTTTACCCCTTTATAACCCAGTCTTACTATATAAAAGTGGTGTTCAAGGGGTCAGAATTATAACAGGCGTTTTTCGTGATGGAAAGAACTGAGGCTTATTTCCAATGGGGTCCTACTGGGTGTGTACAAGACATACATTACGATAACACATCCGTGTGATATAGTTCATATTTCAAACCTCAAAAATTAATGTATTCGAATAGGCGAGTTTTCGTAATGATGGGTTATCCTAGGTTTTATCAACACCTTTCAAAATTTGTCACTTTCACTTTTTTTTTAACCCCCGCCGCGAAGCGGAGCGGGGATTATAGGAATAGTCTTCGTCTGTCCGTTAGTCTACCCGTCTGCCGTCTGTCCATTCGTCCGTCCGTTCCGTCTGTCTGCCCGTAACACTTTCTTGTCTGCTCCAACTATCCTAAACCCTTTGATAGATTTTCATTACACTTTGGTCAAATATTCGTCTCAGTGAGCTGATGTAACAGAACCCATAATGAACTATGCCGACTCAAGGTCAAGGTCACGGTTGAAGGCCACGAGTTTGAAACTTTGAATTTTATGTCCGTTCCATATCCCTTTTAACCTTGGAAAGATTTTCATTAAACTTTGGTCAAATATTCTTTTCAGTGAGCCAATGTGCCGAACCCATAAATGAAACATGCCAACTCAAGGTCAAGGTCACAGTTGAAGGTCTAGAGTTTGAAACTTTGAATTTCGTGACCGTTCCATATCTCCTGTACCCCTGCAAGCATCCCCCCACTCCCCGCCAGTGAGCTGATGTGCAGAACCCATAAATGAACTATGCCGACTAACGGTCAAGGTCACATATGAAGGTCACGATTTTAAAACTTTGAATTTTGTGTCCGTTCCATATCTCATTTACGCCTCCAAGGATTTTCATTATACTTTGGTCAGTTATCCCCCTCAGTGAGCTCATGTGCAGAGCCCATAAATGAATCATGTCGACATCAGATCAAGGTCACATTGGAAGGTCACGAGCAGTTTGAAACTTTGAATTTTGTGTCCGTTGCATATCTCCTTTACCCCTGGAAGGATTTTCATTAAACTTCGGTCGAATGTCCCTCTCAGTGAGCTGATGTGCAGAACACATAGAACACATATAAATGAGCCCCGCCAAGCGAATTTGTGTCTTCTAGCATTCCGTCATGACAAATTTTAACTGCGCATGCCCAGCCATTCAGAGGGGCCAGTGATATGGCTTTCTGTCTGAAGGTTCCTCTTGATTTACTGCTTGTATGAGCGAGCAGCGAAGGTTCTGGCGAGACTGCGCGGATGCGCAGGCTCGCTTGAACCTTCGCTGCTCGCATAGGCGATAAGTACCAAAATGGCTTGGCGGGGCCCAAATAAACCATGCTAACTTAAGGTAATGGTCACAGCTGAAGGTCACGAGTTTTAAACTTTGTATTTTGTGTCCGTTCCATATTTCCTTTATCCCGGGAAGGATTTTTATCAAACTTTGGTCAAGTATTTCCCTCAGTGAGCTGATGTGCAACACCAATAAATAAATCATGCCGACTCAAGGTCAAGGTCACGAGTTTATAACTTTTGATTGTGTGTCTGTTCCATATTTCCTCTACCACTGGAAGGATTTTCATTAAATATTCCCCCTCAGTGAGCTGAAGTACAGAACCCAAAAATAAACCATGCCAACTCAAGGTCAAAGGTGAAGGTTACAAGTTTGAAACTTGGAATTTTGTGTTCGTTCCATATCTCCTTTACCCCTGGAAGGATTTTCATTAAACTTTTTGTGAAATATCCTCAGTGAGCTGATGTGCAGAACCTATAAATAAGCCATGCCAACTCAATGTCAAGGTCACAGGTGAAGGTCACAAGGTTGAGCCTTGATACAAATTGCGGCTGGGGATTTGGCTGTACCTCAGACTGCTTTCTTGTTCCATTAATCCCTAATAAGGTTATAAGAATGTTTATACTTTTTTTTTTCCTTGACCAATTAACAGTGCACGATTTGTCAGTGGAGGATCACCTCTCGCAGCCAGTTGGTTCGATGTGTGTGTGTGTGGGTGGGTGGGGGGGGGTCTATGTGCACTGGCATTGGTCATTTTTTAAGCTTAAGTCTCCAAGTAGGTAAATAAAACTTGCAACATAAAAGATAAAGAAGCTTTTTTAACGTCGCATATTCAAAACAAATCACATATGCTCTGTAGACTGTAGAGCTTTTATTGCGACAAACAAAATACTTAACCTGTCTCCATTTATCTTCCTAGGACTACCCCTGGTGCCAATTGAGCGTTTAGTACAATTTTTCACGCCTTTCGTATGGCGCGGCCGGGGATCGAACCCGCCACCACCCATTCCCGAAGCGGAAGCTCCACCACAAAGCTATCGGACCTATATAATTCTGATCCAGTTGAACACGCCTACACAATTCTGACCACCTTCTTGCAATTTAAAATTGTGATGGCACCTGCAAAAACTGTGATACGTTAATGTATGGGGCGCCGTTTTACTAACAGATATCCATAATTATTTATGGATATCCATAATTCGAATTATGGATATCCATAATTCGAATTATGGCTATCCATTATTGTTTATGGATATCCATAATTATTTATGGATATCCATAATTCGATATGAATTAATGATATCCTTAAATCGAATAATGGATATCCATTATTCGATTTATTGATATCCATAAATCGAATTACGGATATCCATTGTTCGGCTGATTTATGGATATCGAATTATGGATATCCATTGTTCGGCTGATTTATGGATATCCATATATCGAATTATGGATATCCATAAATCGATTTATGGATATCATTAATATTGATCGATTTATGGATATCCATAAATCGAATTATGAATATCCGTAATTCGAATTATGGATATCCATAATTCTGTCTATTTATGGATATCCATAATTCGAATTATTGATATCCATAATTCTCCTCTGCAAATAAACCAACTGAATAATGACTGCTCCCTTTACAAAAAAAAAAGAGAAAAATCTCGACTATTCCCGTCAGGTTCCCGACTTTCGAATGTAATAAAAGCCGTGTTGGAGGTGGCGGTTTTTATTTGTTGACGTTTAACGTTCCCATAATCATTGCATAGGTCATTTTGGAGACGTTGCTTCCAATTTTGTGGGACTTTTACCCGACATTGGGATGAAATGACATCTCAAGCCCTGTCACTCATTGAAACCAAATGGGCAGGCTTAAATCCTCTAAGCGGTTTACCAGTACTCGTGTGCGGTCGGTTTCAGCTCTGTGTGGAAACACAATGCAGCCCATCTATTTCTTCAAGTCCCGATGGGCGGGAAAGGGGAGGTGGGGTACAATAGGGTAGGTTTAAATTTAGTTGTGGCCTATGGTTTGTGAGAGATTTGTTTTGTTTTTCTCAGTTTGATTTTAGGTTTAACGTCCCCGTCAACACTAGTTAGGCCATTTTTAGAGACGTTGCTTCCAATTTTGTGGGACATTTAGCCTACACTGAGCTCGAAGCTCTTTTGGAAACTCCGCCAGTACGGAATAAGAGTGGAAAGCACTGGGTTGGATCCACGCCTTTTTAAGTAATCGGTCACTGTCGGTAATCCTTGAGGGTGAGGAATCAGGTTCAGTCCCAGTTCGTCAGGAGTGCCTCAGGGCTCTGTACTGGGTCCGATCCTGTTCCTTGTCTATATAAATGACTTACATGAACAGTTAGAATCACAGGTCCGTCTGTTTGCCGATGACAAACCGTTTACCTCATCAAAGAAGGAGTGGCTAGTGGTCAGGTGCTCCAAAAATGATCTAAACACCCTGTCTACGTCCAGGTGGGACATGGAGTTTAACCCCTCGAAGTGCCAGGTGGTAAGGGTGACTACTTCCAGGAGACCATCAAACGACCTGTATCACTGTGCCCTGCATGTGCAGGTCCTGGAGGTGGTCCCCAGTGCTAGGTACTTGGGGTGGACATATCCGGGGCCTGTTCTGGAACTCCCACATAGACAGGATAACTGCAAATGCAATCAGAACCCTTGGATTCCTTAGAATGAATATCAAAACCAAACTACCAAGGGTGGGATAGACTGCGTACAACACTCTGGTACGGCCACAACTGGATTATGCAGCCCCTATATGGGACCCCTTTACCCGAACCAAGATACTCCAGTTAGAAAAAAATCCAAAGGAGGG
Source organism: Lucinisca nassula (assembly GCA_963580285.1). Lineage (NCBI taxonomy): Eukaryota > Metazoa > Mollusca > Bivalvia > Lucinida > Lucinidae > Lucinisca > Lucinisca nassula. The sequence goes on from OY757016.1 coordinate 17,546,814, forward strand.
CTGCTCACTGGACCGCCAGTGACTATGACAAAGTCAAGCGTTACAGCCATGCTTGATAGACTTGGTTGCAGATCTTAGGGAGAAATCGTTAGACCAAAGGCGTTAGCTGTGAATTATGGTTGTCCATAAATCGAAATATGGATATCATTAATTCAGGTTGATTTATGGATATCCATAATTTGATTTATGGCTATCCATAATTCGAATTATGGATATCCATAAATCGATTTGAATTAATATCCATTAATCGATTTATGGATATCCATAATTCAATTTATGGATATCTATAATTCGAATTATGGATATCGATTATTCGGCTGATTTATGGATAGCCATAAATCGAATTATGGATATCCATAAATCGAATTATGGATATCCATAAATACGGATTAAATAATAAAATGGCGCCCCATATTAATGCATGATGCTTCCACGCAGAGCTGAAACCGACCGCAAATCGCTTAGAGGATCTAAGCCTGCCCAGGCAAAGCGGTGCGGGTCGGAACGCCAGTATTTATAAATCTTATTAGTTTCATTGGGAGGCAGGGCTTGAGATGTCATTTCATCTCAATGTCGGGTAAAAGTCCCACAAAATTGGAAGCATAGTCTCCAAAATGACCTATACAGTGTTGACGGGGACATTAAACCTCGAATCAAACAAACAAACAAATCATTTTATTTTGTTCTAATAATTTTTAAATTTTCCATTTGATTTTAATGTCATTTCTAGCTATCCTGCGTGTTTTAAAGTAGATCCAGCTTTCTTTCCGCTTTCTTCCGGCTTTGACCGCCATAGAAATATGAGTCCGCACAAAATGTAGTCCGGTTTGGCGCAGTAATAAAAAATGTACAAGCGTATTAGTTATCCTATAATCGCAAAAAAAAAAAAAAAAAAAAAAACTTTTGAAGCAGACGACTTGACGATTTTATCTTACCTTTCAGGGAAAAGATTCAGCATTTCATATGAATCAGCTGCATCATGCGAGACTGTATACCCAGATCAATGCGGCGTCTGCTTAACCGTCTGCTTAGGTTTTACACTGTTTTCTAACAGTGTTGTCAATATTTAATATTTAAAGACCAGCCTGCTGTACGACCAGGCCAGTTGCAGACAAGAAGATTAATGGGGTTTCTGACTTTCGAGGTCAAGTCTAGGTCAGCTACAACTTAGGTGTATATTAGACTTTGCAATGAGAAATTGGAAAGAAAGGCTGTCCCTTTCAACCCTGGAATATGATACAGATACTTAGTGTAGGTCCTGTGATATAATTATAGGTGTCTTATTTATCAGAATGGACGAGCCCAACTTCAGTGATGGAAGAGTACACTCCAGAAACTCAAGGCAGTGAATAAATCAAAGCACTGACAACACTCATGCCGATTGTCTCTTAATGCAGGCTGGTCATGAACGGGGACTTGGACTCGTTTAAACTTAAGATGTTAGTAACTGATGCAAAAAAAGTGTAGAACAAGATCAGCACCGTGTTCTGTGGCGTTTGACCCGAGTCTACATTGTTTGCCAGATCCAACATTTGATTCAAGTGCAGATTTTACAGATAACACTTACATGTACCCAACACTGACAAACGACCCGGCTATGTTTGGGTTGATTGTTTGGCATTCGACCCGAAGTTACTAATAAGAAAAGCGATTCAGAGCTAACGTCTACGTGACTATCACTGACTTCCCAGAATAACCTTTTTCTTGCAGAAAATAGCTTCAGTGAGACCAGGGAATTCCATAAGACTGAAGAGGGTTATCCTGGAATCATAGGGTGAGCTTGGCAAACAGTGTAAACCAAGATCGGACGCGCTTCTTATCAAAATCTTCACTGTTTGTTTTGAATTTCAGAGTTAAATTAAACAGTTTAAATCTCAGCCTAGGACTGTTATCCCAACCTACATCCCACCAACACTTTCACTGCTTTGATTCTGAAACCAAAACGATTGCATGATTTCAACACCCTCAGGCATCATGCCCTTAAGCTAAAAAAGGTTAAATCAACCGTGACGTGGCCCCCGTGACGTATGGTTACCAGTCCGACCACGATCCTGTGTACCACCCTCACGTAGAAACCACACGTTCGGGATAAAAATTTTGATGTGTGATGTAAGATCGTGCCTAGAAAAGAAGAAACTGAATTTTGTTCTAAAAAAAACATTAAGTGAGAGTGTATTGCAACATTTTTCATTAAATGATCGTAAGCGTGCCCCTGGACAGTTAGAGTGAGTGAGTGAGTGTTTGAGTTTGACGTCTCACCAACCGCTAATGCCATATTGAGACGATACCTCGGTTTAAAGACTCATCCGAAAGTCTTGAGAAGCCCGGGATCGAGGCTTCCAATGTACAGTTAGAAGCTGGTCGGAAAGCGGATGACGTTGAATTTGATTTTGGATGCCACATGTGTGTGATCTATCGTCTATTGGAGCAACATTTTACTATAAACAGAAGACGCTTGTGGACGTCGACGTAGTGGAAGACCGACGCCAGTACATCAAGATCGATTCATCCGACAGACGCATATGCGAAACAGACTTCCGTAGGCAGCTGCTACACTGCACCTGTAGATAAACAAGGGGTCTCAACTACCGTCTAATAAGCACTGACGCTGCTCCTCGCCCTTATGCGGGCTAGACGTCCCTGTCGTGACCCAAGCTGACGCGTCGACACAGTACGGAACACTTACGCTGGTGCATGAAATACGGAAATTCGCGTCTAAGCGACTGACGTGAAATGCGTTTCAGTGACAAATCGCACTTCAGCGTGAATCACGCCGATTGTCGTTTCTGGGTGTTTCGACGTGTAGGTGTAAGGTATGCCGAGGCGACACGTGCGTAATAGAGCATGGCATATCAGGTGGAATAAGCGTAATTGTGTGGCGAGCTGTTCCATGTAGTTAGCGTACGCAGCTTAGTGTCATTAAGAACATTCAAGATCATGGCTGAGACGTGAACTTAACAGCGAGACGTTACATCAGTCAAGTGTGTCGGCCTCACGTGGTTCCATTTATTTGTTTACGCTCGGAAATCTTATCCAGCAGGATTACGCGGGGGTTCATAGGACAAAATTCTTACTCAAAAAATGTCTTCAAGCCAATAGACGCCCCCCGCCCATCGGGACTTGAAGAAATGTATGGGCTGCATGTTGCTTCCACGCAGAGCTGAAACCGACCCGAAACGAGTACTGGTAACCCGCTTAGAGGATCTAAGCTTGTCCAGGCAAAGTGGTGCGAGAAGGTCCGTCCATGCTTATAAACCCTATTGGTTTCATTGGGCGACAGGGCTTGAGATGTCATTTCATCTCAATGTCGGGTAGAAGTCCCACAAAATTGGAAGCAACGTCTCCAAAATGACATTTACAGTGTTGACGGGACGTTAAACCTCAAACCAAACAAACAAAACAAGCCAATAGAATTCATGTACTGGACTAGCCAGCCTTTCTCCTCCGATCTCTTTCCCATCGAGTATCTTTTGTTAGAGGTATCTGCAACCGACCAGACAAAAACTGTTACTTATGGACAGCAGCATTGTTAAAACTGGAATTTTGATGTTTTGTTTTGAAAACGTAAATAGTTTCTTTCAAAAATTTGAAACATCGAATGGCATTTCATAATACCACCGGTGTATAGACATCTGCAAACATATCATATTATAATGGAATTTGCAGAAATACTTTTCTAAATTTTAAGATCTTTTTAGAAAGGTTTCTGTAAGTTTTCACAGTGTTATGGTTTTCTCATAGAATCTGTCATTTCAGTGCCTTTGGTGCTTTGATTACTTTAAAGTAGAAGTAAAACAAAGACCAGGAATCGATACAATTAACTTACTCCACCTTTTAGTTCATATACACAGCCTTATGGTAGAGAAATTCATTAAATTTAAAAAGATATTGATTCAAAGAATGGAAGGGCGAAACCCGCATTAAATTATCTTTATTAGTTTCCAAGGTATCACAATTTGAAGTGAGAAATATTCCATGCAAACATAGCATCTTCAGACTGCCTCATTAGCATTCATGAGGTATTCTATGATGTCATAGATGCACATTATTTTTTTAAAACTTTTTTAAATATGAATACCTAGTGTTTAATTGTCGTCAGGTATTGTATTATCACATTTTTTAATTATTTAAACTGATCTCCACTGATATGCTAAGCCAGTTGTCTCCTATTTTCAATTGCAAGCCTTAAATTCAAACTTTAAATATGTTTTAAAATAATTAAAATTCAAGGTTCTGTATGTGTAGGTTGGTGAAATAATGTACAGAACTTACTGATCTGTTTAAAAGGCATGTAAAAACACAACATCAACTAGTCTAAATGAAATTTTGAATTAAGTGGTAGTTTTAAACATTTAAAAAAAAAATACTTTAAATGTAAGTTTCAATTTCAAAATCAGTTTTCTCATTTCTATCCTAAATTATGAACAACATACACAGCTACCAAAGGGCACGAGAAAACTGCATTAGACAACTGGAAAATGGAAAATATGGTAGTTAAAAATATTTTTAAAGAAGTTCAAAACCACTATGACATCACAGAATATTGCATTGTGTGATTAAATCAAAGAAAATTCAAGGGAGGTTACTCTTAGAGGGAAATAGATATGTATCAAATTTAACTGAGCATAACTTTAGAACGAATGGGATTTTTTTTTTCATGCGGTTTTCAATAAAATGACCCTCTTTGTGTTTGCTTTCACCCTGCTTCATACTAGGAATTTTTAAAATTTCTTTGTAATTGTTCTTTAAATGGTAAATGTCTTTTTAATATATTAGTGTCTTCCGTGGATTTTGTTTTCACACTACAAACTTTTACTTTAATCTATAGTTTAATTTAAATTAGTGTAATACTATTTAAATTATTCCATTCTTGTCAATTTTATATGTATATGTTGTGTTGATTGTGCCAAGTCGTAAGATAAGCCTTTATCCATAAAATTCTAGCTGGATCCGCCACCCCCCAAAAAATATATTTGGCCAGATGAAATGAAAGAGCTTTTGCTTCCTTTGACACCGGTAGCCTTGCAGACGACGTATGTGAATTAAAATACGTTTGTAAACATAGATGTAACTTCTAAAGTATTTTAAAAGATTCAAGAACGCAGAAAATAAGTTTACACTGGGAAAAGGTTTTTGTTTTTTAAATGAAAGAAAATATGATTTGGGAAAATAGTTCTATTTACTAATAGGATAAAATATAGTTCGGAGAAAAATACGATTTGCTCATGTTAAACGCCTATGTATTTTCACTTAGCTTCTTCACCTTTTAGTTTCTGAGATTATTCATTCAAATAAAAAAGATTAATCTGATTTATGTTTGTATTTTGATTTTTGCCTTTTCCTTCATTATTTCTGTGGACTAATACAATGACCTTTGCAGTGACGTCAGTAGGTCGGGTTAGCCGGTGTCATCCGTCGCTTTGACAGATTGTCATGAAAGAAATGATGTGACACATTGCTTTAATAGTGGAAAATAAAAGTTTGGCTGGAATTGGTTATAAGCGGTGGTCAAAGAAAGACGGTCATATTTTATTATTTTAACAATGAGTTTCGAAATTCCAGCCGGACTTACAGATCTTTTACAAGATTTTACGGTTGCTGTATTGAAAGAACGACCATCAGATTTGGTTCAGTTTGCTGCGGATTATTTCCATAAACTCAATGAAAACAAAAATGCTGGAATATTGGAGACACCAAAAGGAGTTCGGTTTGTTGAAAACGAACCAATGCAAACGGAAGACAGTGAAGAAGAACCGGCAGAAGGTTTGTTGCTATGATAGTTTTTGACAATATCATTTTTTTTATGAGGCGGATCCAGCAAATATTTTAATGGGTTTCCGGTCGGTTAAACAAAAATCTATTGTGATAACAATCTATTGGGATAAATAGTATTTGGGATACCCTTTTCCGGAAGACAATATATAGTATGCATTATGATCACACACCCGTGCACTCAAATGTGACTTTCATATGTCAGGACCCCATATCCCTGCAGCCAGATGATTTTTTTCTTTTTTTATGTATTCAAACATATAATGGGTGTTGTTAGAATCAGAATTGTTACTGGTGACACATCAAATGACTTGTGATTTGGGAAGTTAGTCCCAAGCTCTAACCAAAGAGGTAAACTTAGATACACAATCATAGGTGCCAGTCCTATAGTGATTAGGGCTGGCTAATCGGAGTTGAAAAGATAATTGATTATCAGTGATGCCATTGCAATCGATAATCAATTAGTAATGATTGAATATTGTAAAATAATTTTACCTATCTGCCAGTATCTGGCTTTCTGTCTGAGCATGACTCTTACTATATGTTATACTGTACTGTGTGTTTTCAGACAATCAGGCCTGAACAAACTGTGTAGACCCAGATGAGACGCCACAGAACGCAGTGTCTCATCAGGGTCTGCACTGTTTGCCACTCATCCAGCTATTTTAGACACAACATTGGGTAGTTAAGTGCACCAATCAAATAATCGGTTACTAGCATATTAATAACGATAATCATTTTTCTGGAATCTATCGATCAATTAATCAACTATACAATAAATTATGCCAGCCTTAATAGTGATGCCCTGAAAAATTCCCTTTTCCCTAGAACTATTCCCCAGTGGAATAATCTTCTCTCTCATTTAGAGACAGGAGGCGGTTGATGTCCCCTTCTACTAAGAAATTATCCCCTACTACTTTTGATAAATTTATATGGGTTTAATACAGATAACACTGACAATCACCCTCCTACTTTTCCTGGAAACCTGGATGCACAAAAAGTCTCTCTTTTGTGGTGAATGCTAAGACTGCAGAGAAGTTCAAGGCCCATACAGTGTACGATTGAGATTCAGAGGTATGGCTTTTAGTATACCTCCGTTATTCAGATTTTAAATAGTTTTCAGGACTCATTCAGTGACTTCTTTATTTTTTTTGTGCTAAATTCTAAATTCAGCAACGCATCCAACTTAGGTAATGGCCAAATATTACCAACTCAGTTTTTATAAGAAGATAGATATCAGCACAGCACATTCAGCTGTCGAAATAATCAAATCAGGAATGGCATTCAGATCTCTTACAGTTCGTGGAGGGGGGGACTATTCTTTTATAAATGTCAGTTCTTGCAGTAAGGGTCTGAAATGCCAATGAATGATGATTTCTACAGTGCCCAGCTTGGGGAACAAGGTCATCTGTTGGATTGCTGGCAGCATCCTATAGACCTTTGTATAAATGCAGTGGCTAGCCGCCCGGTACCGGGCGACCAGCCTACGAGTCGGGCTCGTCCGGTACTAGACAACCAGCCAACAAATCGGCTCATCGGATCCTGTACCAGATGGCTAGCCAGTCCATGTCCCCGGACAGCTAGCCATTCCTACGTGGACTGGCTAGCCAACCTGTAGTAAATTTTAGTCTCTCATTTCATATTTATATAAGGTAAGAATGCCAAATAATAGTATCCACATTATGATGTGATAAAAGTATTTCTAATTTCTGATTTTTCAATTAAGATGGTTTGTCGCCATTTATTTTTAGCTCACCAGAGCCAAAGGCTCCGGGGAAGCTTATAGAATAGGCAGTTGTCCGTCGTCACATGTCGTGTGACGTCAACACTTTCAAACGACATCTCCCAAGCCGCTAGGCCGATTGGGCCCAAATTTCGTCTGTAGCATCCTTGGGTTGGGGGATTGAAAGTTTGTGTTTTTTGTTTGTTTGTGTTTTTCATGCTGGATCATGAAACAAATATGTTAAAATTTTAGGAGACTTACAGCAAGTCCTCAACGTGTCCCAATTCTTAGGATTTTTATGGTAAAGTCTGGTTTCTTCATGTGGACTGGGCAGGGCCAAATTGTCATTGCTTATCATTGTCTGTTGACAGAGTTTGTAGAGCACGGTCATTGAATGAGTGTCTCATCCGTATTTTCTCTACTGAAACCATATGAAAAGACATGTCAATGTAGTTTATCACATGAAGATGTAGATGACTTGTGGCGTTATCCTTAAGATGCCAATCACAACAATTGTCAACATACTTCTGTTGTCTACTGGTTACTTAAAAAGTCATTGCTACAAACAATGTGGACCTAGATAAGACTGATCCTCTAGGAACAGTCTGATCATGGTGCACACTGTTTGCCTGTATGCAAAAAACAAGTTTGAAGAGTTTTGTTAACAGACTCGTGAGGCAACATTTTCAGCTGCATTTTTTTTCATCTTCTTTTAGCATGGCGCTATATAGGAGTCTGAATTTCTGTCCTTTCATCAATTCGACCACCCCAGCATTCCTGTCCCTGTGCATCAGGGCTTAGATCCCACAGACTAAAATGAGGGCAGGGTGCTACTCCAAAAAAGGGCATTTTCAACGTGGCACTGCATGTCAAAAGGGCACCCCTTGCAAAGACTCCTACCAAAGAGGGCAAGGCAGGGTCTTTTCATCCCTTTAAGGAAATGGGGACGGGTCCTTTAGAATTGGGAAAATCATCAACATTTTGACTAAAATTGGGAAAAATGTACTATGAACACGGTGGTTTTCTTTTATGGCATTGTTATTTGAAGAAAAAATGTTATTAAGCCAGACATCGGACTGTGGAATAAACAACAGGGATAAAGCTTAACCTGCCCAGGGGCCATGTGGACCTCCAAACTCTCACATGTTTGGGATCCAGATCAAAAGTTAAGGGCCCATAAATGGTTGGGTAAGATAATTGTACTTGATAGACACTCCCTGGCAGTGACTGTAGTAAGAACTTTATCCAAATGCAAAGCTGTTAACATTTTTTTACATTAGGGTAATACAAATATGAAAACAAAACAGGTGATAACTATCAATATCATTCTTCAAGTACATTTTATTCAGGTTCATACAAGACAAAAAAAAAAAAAAGCAACAACCAGAAAAAAAAACATAGAACAAAAATGATAATTGCACAGAATGACGGTAGTTTTAAATGTTTTGTTCAACGCTAAAAAATATTGGTAACTGCTACCTTAATAAAACGTAGTGACGGACGTGAAGGAGGACACTCATTTCAGTGCATCTGGCAACTTTGATGATGTCAAATTTCAATATTTTTTCTTTAGATTGTCCAAAAAATATCATTTATTTTATTTTGAAAAAGGTCTTGGTAGACCGAAACCGGTCGGCGAATAAACACACTACGATAAAAAAGCCTGTTGTTTGGTTGTTCATTCTGTATTTCCTCTTATCCTCTGATTTATTTTATTTGTAACAAAATATCTTGCTAAAAAAATTAGAGCCAGCATATTGAGGCCCTCAAAATCTTTAATGTAGTGGGTGAGGTACCTACGTAAAAACTACATTGTAGACAAGATTAATTTTGTAAACCTTAATAGTAATACTAAAACTGCATATCACACATTTATGTTTTAGAAGAACTGCAACATTTCTTGGACAAAATGTGCTTGGCCAGATTGGAAATAAGGGTGTAACAATATATTGAAATATCAATATATTGCAATACGTGTCTGAGCAATACGTATTGCAATATGACCTGAACAGTGTGACAATATATTGTGTTACTATATATAGAATAGAAAATCATTAGAAGTAATGTAAAATGAATCAGAGTTTGAGAGAATAAAAATGTCCAAACAATTTGAATGTATTTGTTAGCCTAAGTGGTTGAAGCATGTCTTTACAGTGACCTTCCACATAGATTGACATTTTGGACCTTAGATAATGATCCTTTTTGCTTGAATTTTCTAGTCTGAATGGTGCTTGGTGGTCTTCAGTCTTCAGATATGTCAATAATAAAATATAAGACTCTGGAAAGGCTTGTCAGATTGAATTAAACATGGGGAACAGCTACAATTCATCTGTCATTAAACAGAAAAAAACTTTTAATGATTGATAAATGGTTTTGCTTAAGTATAGCTTTAATTGATAAAGCAATCAAAGGGTTTTTGTAATATACAATACATATTCAATACGTATTGCAATACAAAAAAGCTGTATCGCAATATATCGCAATACGGTATTTGCATGCAATACTCAGCCCTAATTGGAAATTTGTCTTCCGAAAATTGGATACTTGAAAGCATTTGGGTAATCAAGACCTCTTTTCATTTAGTCAAAACCTAGCGGTATTGTCCATCGTTATGTGAGAATTTCCCTAATACATTCCTGGTTATTGCCTTCTGTAGACACGAGTAAAATGGGAACCGTAATATACACTCAACTGAACACAACACAGGTTTTTTACACTGTGTGTCTTGTGATTATTGGATTAAAGGTGAAAAGATTATCTTTATAATAAGAGGTTAATTGCAGGGCACATTTATTTGGCATAAAGGGCAATGCAGGATGCAAAGAGGGGCAAACATTTCACATTTTAGGGCAAGAGGGCGAGAATTTAAGGCACCGGGGCGTCGCGCCCTGCTGTTCCGCTTTTGGGCAATCACTAAATATTGGACTGCATGATGCTTCCACGCAGAGCTGAAACAGACCGCACACAAGTACTGGTAAACAGTTTAGAAGGTCTAAGCCTTCCCAGGCAAAGTGGTGCCAGTGAGCCTGTCCATGCATATAAACCCAATTGGTTTCATTTGGCAGCAGGGGCTGAGATATTGTTTCATCTCATTGTCAGGTAAAAGTCACACAAAATTGGAAGCAACGTCTATAAAATGACCTAATTAGTGTTGAGTGGGACGTTAAACAGTAACCTCAAATCAAACAAACAAAACCCTAGCATTTACCCAAATATGTGTAGTAAAATTTATTTCTCAAGAACTATAAGGGCTTCATTAAAAAATACTTCATACAATTTGTTCCTAGGGATGGCAACTTTAATGCAAGCATCCACACCTGACCTACATTTCATGGTTCATTGACCTTGTGAAAATTTGCAATCACCCCAGTATTTACCCAAATAGTAAAGTTTATTTCTCAAGACTTATAAGAGCATAATGTACGGCACTTGGTTCAAACTTGTATCTTGGGTGGCAACATTAATGCAAGCATCGATATATTTGACCTTCACCTTCATTTCATGGTTCACTGACTTTGTGAAAATTTGCGACCACCCTGACATTCATCCATATGGTCAAGTTTATTTCTTAAGAACTATAAGAGCTTTATTTATGGGGTTTGGTTCAAACTTGTATCGAGGGATGGCAACTGCATCTATATTTGACTTTGACCTTGTTTCATGGTTCTTAACTTCAAAGACTTTGTGAATTAAAGCGTAAACCCTTGTCTGTTTAAGTTCATTTCGCAAGAACTACATGAGTTTCTTTAATGATGCTTGGTACAAGGTTGCAACAAGGAATGGCAACTTTTATGCAAGCATCCATTGTTTGACCTTGACCTACATTTCAGGGTTTTGTGACTTTGTGCCCCTACAGGGGCAACATAGCCTTCGGCAGATTTTTGTTCTTGATATCTTAAGGGCTAACTGGAAAATCCTCCGATCACTCCTCTTTGCTGATAGTGTGGACTGGCTGTAATATGACAGACTGCATGCATGGTGGTTAACCCAATCACAGCTCCCTGTTTAACCGGTTGTATACTGGTGGACTCTTTCATTGCTATATGTTGGACAAGTCCATTTGTCATATAAGTGGTGGTAGGCCTATATTTGTGTTCTTTTTCCATTTTTGACAGACATTTCTGTTAGCAAATAGTGCAGGCCCTGTTCAGACGCTACATTCTGCGGTGTCTGATCTGTCAAGGCATCCCTTTAGAGGTTTCCTTCCTAAAATGGGTTATGTTGCTACTTCAACTTGATATAGTGCCCCAAACACTACCAGCTTGAAGTGTTGTGGATGTCTGCAAGACATCATTGCAGATAGTTTCTGACATTATTTTGCAGCAAAAATGAGGCTTGACAATTGCATGTGAATCATTTGCCCAGCCTACAATGATTAGGGCTGGCTAATCGGAGCTGAAAAGACAATCGATTATCAGTCCTTACATTGTGATCGATAATAGATTAGTAATCACTGAAGATTTGACCATAATTTTACCTGTCTTGCTTTGTCTGAGCCTGACTCTCAGCATATGTTGTATCTTACCATAAGCATATTTGAACGGACAGGCCTGAGCAAACAGTGTAGACCCAGATGAGATGCCGCAAAATGCGGCGTCCCATCAGGGTCTGCACTGTTTGCCACTGATCCAGCTATTTTATGCACAACTTTGAGTAGCAAATTGTACTTATCAAATAATCGATTACAAGCAAATCAGTACTGATAATCATTTTTGTGGAATTTATCGATCAATAAATCAATTATTCGATTAATCGTGCCAGCCTTAACAATGATACACATTTTTTTTTTGCTGGTAATACTACATATTGCTATACTCTTGTTTGTTGTCTTCTACTGTCTCAGTTGTGTCCCTTTTCTGCATTTTGGAAATGGGGTGAGTGGGGGTGGGGTTAACCCTTAACCCCGCTGAATATTTATATATGCCACACCTGTTACTGATTATCAACCAATCAGATTACTAGATGCAAATTATTGCACCAAACTCATGAGCTGAATGACAAACAATGAAGATCCTGATCAGATGGCTTCTTCAGAAGCCATCTGATCTGGATCTTCATTGTTTGAAAGATAAGGTATATCCGGGCTCAGCAGGACAAGGGTTAAGAATTGGAAAAGATTAATTCATAAAATCATCTCTTTGCAAAATGGTTCATCCTAAAATTTCAAACAATGAAGCCCCTGATCAGATACCACATTCTGTGGCTACTGATCTGGGTCTGCTTTGTTAGCCATTTTGGGGTTACCTATGCTAACTAAACCGGGTGGGTGGCAGGGAAATCCTGGGGAATTAGATATCCAGGTAATCCCAAACCTTACCAATTTGGTAGAATATGCTAGGTTTTACACCACACCAACCAAACTGGTTCTCGCTGGGTTCTGGAAAACATTGACAGACTTTAACTGTGTCCGAATAGAGTTGATATAGCAGCAACCTTTAATGATATGTTTACTAGGGCTGACTAATCAGAGCTGAAAAGATAATCGATTATCAGTTCTGGCATTGCGATCGATAATCGATTAGTAATCGCTAAGGTTTTTGTCATAATATTACCTGTCTGGCTTTCTGTCTGAGCATGACTATTACCATATGTTGCACTTTACCATATGTTTAGTTAAACAGGCAGGCCTTGGCAAACAGTGTAGACCCAGATGAGACGCCGCAAAATGCGGCGTCTCATCAGAGTCTGCACTGTTTGCCACTGATCCAGCAATTTTAGGCACAACTTTGGGTAGTAATTTGCACTTATCAAATAATGAATTACAAGCAAATCAGTACTGATAATCATTTTTGTGGAATTTATCGATCAATTAATCGATTATACGATTAATCGTGTCAGCCTTACTGTTTACTAACTTTATGGACAATCTTGGGTGGGCTTGGAAAGCAAGGGTCCTCCAGAGTGTCCTGCTCAAAATTCTTTGCCATCCACCCAGTACTGCAGTTAGACGGAGTGATCCTGTTTTGGTTTCTGTTATGAGATGGTGCGGTCAGGAATATTGTAGTGGTATTTGTGTGAACATTTGCGTCCACCCTAGGGTTCACCCAAATGGTAAAGTTTATTTCTCAAGAACTAGATACTTGGAACAAATTTGTATTTGGGGATGGCAACTTAAATGAATGCATCCTTCAATATTTCACCTTGACCTACATTTCATGGTTCACTGACTTGGTGAACTATTGTGTAAAACGTAGCATTCACCCAACTGGTCACTGTGGTCAGGTTGATTTCCTAAGAACTATAAGAGCTTCATTAATGTTAATTGGTACAATCTTGCATCTACATGTAGGAATCACATTGTGAGCATCCATATTTGGCCTTGACCTACATTTCATGGCATAGTGAACTATTGTGCCAACCCTAGCTTTCACCCTAATGTTAAGCTGATTTCTCAAGAATTATAAGACCTCCATTAATGATTCTTGGTACAAGATTGCATGAATTTGCATCCCTTAGACCCTAGATGCAAGCAACATGTTTGACCATGACCTAGATTTTATGGTTTGGTGACTGTGCGCCTTCACAAGTGCAAAATGGTTTGGAGGAATTCTTTTTGAGGTATGGTGACAGCAATGAATACAGTGGGCTTGATAGGCCATTAATGATTGTTATGGTTAAATATTTAAATATGCCACACCCACTACTGATTATCAACCAATCAGATTACTTGATGCAAATTATTGCATCAAATTCACAATATGAATGACAAACAATGTAGATCCTGATCAGATGGCTTCTTCAGAAGCCATCTTATCTGGATCTACATTGTTTGAACGGTAAGGCATATCTTGGCTCAGCAGGACAAGGGTTAAGAAATAGATCAGCTCTAGCTGTGATTTGTTGAGTAATACCGGTAAGCAATTTAATGACGTCAATCCAACTCGCTCATATGCCCCGTGTTTTGTTAAATAAGTCACAGGTCCTTCCCATTGTCTATATAAGTATGCTGTGTTAGGATGATAGTTTTAAATGTCGTGGACTTGATCTGCACAATTTGAAGAGGGGAACAAGATGAGGGATGACAAGAACACACTCGATTTTTACAACCCTCAGGTACCGGCCCCGTTAGCTCAGTTGGTAGAGTGTCCGCTCCGGGGAACGGGAGGTCACAGGTTCGATCCCGGGCCGCGACATTCCAAAGTCGTTAAAAATGGTACTAGCTGCTCCTCGCTTGGCACTCAGATTATTGGGGTAGAGCTAGGACTGGTCGACCCAGTGTCAGGATAATGTGACTGGGTGTGGTATTATGTAATGTGTCTGGGACATGATACTTCAGTGAGGCAGCACTATAAAAGTGAGCATTGAGCTCCCTGTCGCACCCAGATACCGTCTTGATATGACTGAAAAACTGTTGAAAGTGACGTTAAACCGGAATTCATACACACACACATACAACCCTCAGGCCAGGAAGTGATTGCAGTTACGTTCCACCAACACTAATGGGCAGGGGAATTGTGTATCTAGCTATGAACAAGGTGGTGAAAGTATGAATTAGTAAGAATAGGTTTGAAACTTGGAATGTGCTGGGAACTATATCCCCACTTTGAAAAAGTGGGGGGTATACTGGTTTACATCTGTCCATCCATCCATCCATCCATCCATCCATCCATCCATCCATCCATCCATCCATCCATCTATCCATCCATCCATCCATCCATCTGTTCCTCCATAAAGTATAATTTTTCGTAAAAGATTTCTCAAGAACCATAAGAGCTAGAACCCTCAACTTGGCTTCCATTGCAATCATGATGACTTGTTATACCCCCGGCATACAAAGTATGTCAGGGGGTATATAGTTTTCGTCTTTCCCTTCGTTCGTACTTCCGTCTGTCCCGCCGTTCGTCAACCTTTACGTCAAAGTTTTGCGTTAAACCGTTTTGATACCTCATATCACTGTAACCACATGTTAAATTCGCTTCATATTTGGTAAAGGATATCTCTATAGCATTACCTTTCATATGGAATATCTAAGCCCCTGGGTCAAGGTTTTATTTGTGTGACAAGAATTATCTTTTATAAAACCCTTGAGTATTTGCATCACAGTTATTGATACATTTTATAGTGACTAAACAGTCTTGATTTTGTTTGAATTGAGATTTACGTCCCTGTCAACACTGTTTAGGCCATTTTGGAGACGTTGCCTCCAATTTTGTGGATTTTTACGCGTGTTCGTTTTATGATCGAGAGGCAAGGTGTGTCCTTGGGCAAGACACGTTGTGTCTCTGCCCCACTCCAACCATGTGTAAATGGGTAGCAGTCATGTAAATGTCACTGCTTCTGTCTTGCCCGCATGTTAACACCCGGAATTAGTGTTCGAGAGCAACCTGATTTTCGGTAATGTCCTTAGAAATGTTAACTCATTTGCATATTTAGAGCATTAGCAGTGTAGTCATTCCCCAGATCAGCGGTATTTCCTCGAGTTGACAATTGAACTGTCTTTCCCAACAAAATTTTATGACAATTTTATAGGGTGCTCTGTAAAAATAGTGGAACAATTAATTTGAAAAACAGCCTTTGTCCAGGGAATTCTGTAATTGACCCCCACTTCAAATGTTACTGTATGTATTACCTCCCTTTGTAACAAAAATAGAAATTTGGTTTAATTTGTGTGACAAGAATAAGCTCTTCTCAAACCCTTTGATGATTCGCATCACAGTTATTGATTCATTTTACAGTGACTAAACAGTCTTGATTTTGTTTGAATTGAGATTTACGTCCCCATCAACACTATTTAGGCCATTTTGGAGATGTTGCTTCCTATTTTGTGGATATTACGCGAGTTGGTTTTATGATCCAGAGGTGAGGTGTGTCCTTGGGCAAGACACTTTACGTCACTGCCCCACTCCAACCATGTATAAATGGGTACATGTAGCAGTAATGTAAAAGTCACTGCCTCTGTCTTGCATGCATGTAAACCCCCGGAATTAGTGTTCGAGAGCGATTTTAATAAGCTTGAATCTTTCATCGCATTTGAACTAAAAGAAATTAGTTAAAACTACTGGTAAGTTGTTTATCATTACTCATGGATGGTCGGTTTCGCTCTGCGGGGAAGCATCTACATGTATTTCTTCAAGCCCCGAGAGACTGTGTTTCCTATAATTGTTGAATTTGGTAACAAAACTGCTTTAAACAGTTTGTAACAGTATATATCTGTATAAAGTATAACTATATCCTTTCCACCACCATAGCGTATTTATGCGTAATTGCTGCCAGAAACCTTTTGAACAACCCCCATTCTTTTGCATATTCAACGATACTTTTGACAAGGGTGTTTTTGAATAGGGTATTCCAACAACTGTTCACAGCATGCATATCAATCCTCTAAGAGATACTGGAACAGGTTTCCAAACCTGGCAAAAAAAGTGGAAAAAAAAATAGCCTCTGAAATTGCCATTCTGCCCCATGTTCTTTGAGATAGCTTGCTGTCTGTACGAAACAAGTGCGGCCACAATAAAGACATGTCGAGGATAGGTACAAAAGAGTGAAAAGTACATAAGGGAAATGAAAGAAAAAGAGGAAAATTAGGTAGAGAAAAACGAAAAAAAAGAGTATGTGCGCACGTTTTAACATAGCATGACCCCTGCGCCATGACCTATGACGTCATCAGAAAGGTTGTTTTCACATACCTAACAGTACATTCTTTCTCCTATTGAAAATGGCCTAGACAAGGCTAAATGACCCAAAAGATTGGGTTCTAGGGCGAAATGTTCTCCCCAACCCCCATTTTAGTCATGAT
Organism: Lucinisca nassula; assembly: GCA_963580285.1. Classification (NCBI taxonomy): domain Eukaryota; kingdom Metazoa; phylum Mollusca; class Bivalvia; order Lucinida; family Lucinidae; genus Lucinisca; species Lucinisca nassula. The sequence continues at coordinate 17,564,045 of OY757016.1, forward strand.
TTCAAAAATGCCCGGCAGTCCTAAGGATATACTATAAAAGCTACTGATCTGTTGTGCAGAAAGAAACAAAAACACAAAAACACATTAAAACAGCATCATCTAATAAATGTTTTATTTTAATATATATATATTAATAAAATAAATAGATTTTTGAAAGCCCCCACTCCCCTCCCCTAAAAAAACATCAGTTTAAGAAGTTCCCCAGAGTAATATGGTCCACCTTCGGATGGAAAACATTGACTGGTGCATAACGTACATTTTCTTGCCGTATGGTCCATGAATCTTAAGATTCCCTCTAAGTGACGAGAGACCATTAATGTTTGCCTGATGAATTCCTTTTTAGTGTGATAGGCACTTATGCCTGCCAGCATCGAGATTCACTCTCTTGATTTACAACTGAACTTCGCAACAACAAAGCCCATGACTGGAGAAAGAATCCTGATTCCAGGGGAAAACCCCGCTCTTTTTAATCAGAATCTACACTGAGTGGAATAAGAACAAAGCGTTAAGGCAGGCATCGATCATTTCAGTGTTCCAAATCATCATTTACACTGATCCAAAGCCTTTATCACATGTGTTACAGGTTGCGGTAAACAGGTTGTCTTTTTTGTGCCTAAGGTAATCAGTTGTATGCTAAATATTTCAAGAATTATCCCCAATTTGTACTGGTCTTTAACTTTTATTGTAGCAGTCTGTATGCGGTACAACCAAGAGTCACATCAATATTGAACTCCACTGAGAAATTATTAACAATCGTCCGTCTTTCTTGAGAATTGCAGCAGCTGCTTGAGACATTAATTCAAGCTTGACAAAACCTACACAATGCCCTGTGTGATTGGCAATGACCCAGATCAGGCTGTGCATTTGCCCAGGCTGATCTGGGTCATTGCCATTCACTTGAGCTTTCTATGGTTTCCGGACTATTTAAAAAGAGCAATTAGTGAGGAATAGGTTGATGGTGAAGCTGATCTAAGTCCGTAGGGTTGCACAGATCCTCTTGTTGGTTCTCTTTTGATCCGTCTCATGTGGTATATGAACATATTTGTGTGACGGAAGAATATTGTCATCATGGAAAGAACTATGAATAATTAGTGGAATTTTAGAAACTAAATGCTTTGTGAGCCTGCTGTTATGAGCTTCGCAAACAGAAATTGACTGGAGACAGAAAAAAAACCGTTGGAATGATTTTCTGTGTTTCATATTAATGGTGAATGGATCTTACATGAGAAATTTATACTTGTTTCAACAGTTGTTGTGATGAGCAATGAATGTCTTTGGTGGGATTTTTATATTATTCAGTTTATGGAAAATAACAGCATGAGGTCTTGTGATGTCTAAAAGAGCAAATATCTTATCAGTTGTTGGTTTCATTTCACGATTCTTTTTCCATTGGACAATTTGTTGCTTCTGTTCAAAATGCTTAACTGTTTGAAAACATACCAACACTTACAGGAATAAGTACAAAATTGTAGGAAATATTAAAAAAAAAAAAAAAAAAAACAACCAAAGAACTGTACTTGGTACCTTAAGTATCTTTGATTCATGGGTCTACCAGTCTGACCAGGGTTGACACTTCATTTTTTTTCTGTCGCACTTTCATAACACATAAAGGAATTTCCGCCTAGCAGGTTACCATTTTTGTTGCGCCCGCTATTTGGATGGCATGATATAGGAGTCCAGTTTCCCGCCCATTCATCCATGTATTTGTCAAACCATAAATATTTGTGACCACCCTAGCATTCACCCAAATGGCCAAGTTTATTTCTCAAGGACTATAAGAGCTTCATCAACAATATTTGGTTCAAACTTGTATCTAAGGATGGCAACTTGAATGCATGCATCCATATTTGATCTTGATATACATTTCATGGTTCACTGACTTTGTGAACATTTGCGTTCCACCAAATGGCCAAATTTATTTCTCAAGGACTATAAGAGCTTCATCAACAATATTTGGTTCAAACTTGTATCTAAGGATGGCAACTTGAATGCATGCATCCATATTTGATCTTGATATACATTTCATGGTTCACTGACTTTGTGAACATTTGCATTCCACCAAATGGCCAAATTTATTTCTCAAGGACTATAAGAGCTTCATCAACAATATTTGGTTCAAACTTGTATCTAAGGATGGCAACTTGAATGCATGCATCCATATTTGATCTTGATATACATTTCATGGTTCACTGACTTTGTGAACATTTGCGTTCCACCAAATGGCCAAATTTATTTCTCAAGAACAAAAAGAGCTTTGATAATAATACTTGATACGAACTTGTTTCTAAGGATGGCAGCTGGAATGCAAACATCCGTATTTGACCATAATTTACATTTCTTAGTTCTTGAGAACATTTGCCACCAAACTAGCGTTCACCCAAATGGTCTCAAGTTTTTCTAAAGAACTATAAGAGCTTCATTAATGATACTTGGAACAAACTTATGTCTAGTCTTTAATGCAAGCATCCATATTTCACCTTGACCTAGGCTACATGTACATTTTATGGTTCACTGACTTAATGAACTAATGCATCAACCCCAGTTTTCAGTTTTTACCGTTATATTTATGTTCATTTCTCAAGAACTACAAGAGCTTCACTAATAATAATTGGCACAGACTTGCATCTTGGGATGACAACTATAAAACAAGCATCCATATTTGACCCTGATCTATATTTCATGGTTCACTGGCTCATATTTCACGGTTCACTGGCCCAGTGAACTTTTGCGTCAATCCTAGCTTTCACCTAATGTTTAAGTTAACTTCTCAAGAAATAAAAGGTTCATTAATGATACTCATGGTGCAAGGTTGCATCTAGGAATGGCGACTTTTATGCAAGCATCAGTGTTTGACCATGACCTAGATTTCATGGTTTATTGACTTAGCGCACCCACAGGTGCAACATAGCCTTCTGTGGAATAGGAGGTTGTCAAGTTACTTTCAGAGCTTCATCCAGGAAACTGGCTGAATGTTTTAGCAAACAATGGATGCCCAGAATATGGCATCTGATCTGTGAGCCTGCACTGTTAGGCTGTTAGCAGATATAACCAATTTTGGGGTTAACAGATTTTCAAGGCCCAATTGTTCAAACAAGCTTGTTGGTGGCTAGGGACAAGAAACAAAGTTGTAGTCAAAATAGTAGAGAAAATATCTGCTAAATAAATTAAACTTAGGCTACAACCATTTCTGACTTTAAACCAATCAGATAACTTGATGTAATTTAACCCTTACCTTGCTGTTCACAACAATCCCTATCTTTGCAAACAATGTAGATCCAGATCAGATGGCTTCTGAAGAAGCCATCTGATCAGGATCTTCAATGTTTGACATTCAGTTTTTGAATTTGTAGCAATAAATTACATCAAGTAATTTGATTGGTTGAGAGACCAAAATGGGTGTGGCTCAAATGAATATTCAGCAAGATCGAGAAGGGTTAATCTTACAAATTCTGAGATTCTCTAAATGAATGTCAAACAGTGTTGATACTGATCAGGGCCCAGTTGTTGAAAGCCTCGTTAGTGGTCAATATTGTTAACTGTTCTAGCAAGTACAATATCTAAAATTTTGGAATTTTTGGCTGAAAAAAAATGTGAGTATCTTTTGCATATGCAAAAGCTACTCACATTTTTTGTCAGCAAAAATGTTAGTGTATTTGCCATATTAAATGATCAAAGTTTTAATTATTCGTTAACTAACAACATCGATAGTTTGAACAACTGGCCCCAGATGTTTGCAACAAGACAATGGTTATACCCCAGTCTGCTAGAACTTTGGCAAACTTAAGTGGAAATATGTCAGCATCCAAATACATTGTCAGTTGGCAAAGATGCCTGCGCTTTAATTCTTGCCTATTGTGCTAGTGACGCCAATTTGTCAATTGAGCCTGAAGGAGAATTTCTGAACACATCTAGCTAATTGTTTGCATCCTTAGATTTGAAACTGAAAGATAATATTGATCGATAGATATCCTGATGTAATGCAGTAATTTGCAAACTGAAATTTAACATACTTATTCTGCTGAATACATTAATTTAGCCATACCAGTGATACAGACAAACAGGTGCCCAGTCGCCCAAGGTGCCTAAATTTTTGCCTGGGCGCCTAAGTTTTGAATTAAATTTGTATTTATCGTCTGGGTGCCTAAAGCAAAATACTAAGTCTGTATCCCTGCATACCCATATCTGTCTGTCCACCAATCAGACTGATATATTATATTGGTTCAATTCACAAACTGCATGACAAACAGTGTAGCTCCTAAAGAAGCCATCTAATCACGAGCTACACTGTTTGCAAATTTGTGTGTGTGTTTGAGTTTTACATCCCATCAACAGCTAAGGTTTATTCGGAGATGGGACCTCGGACAAAAGACCCATGCAAAAGTCTGGAGTAGCCTGGGATCAAACCCACATCTTCTGGTTTATGAGATTAGAAGCCTCTGTGGTCGAGTGGTTACACTACTCGCCTTGTAAACCAGGGGTCGCAGGTTCGATCCCGGGCTTCTCCAGACTTTCGGATGAGTCTTTAAACCGAGGTCCCGTCTCCGTATGACCTTAGCTGTTGGTGGGACGTTAAACTGAAACACTCACTCACTCACTCTGGTTTATGAGGCAAGTAACATAACCACTACACCACGAGGCTTCTACTGTTTGCAAAGGTAGGGGTTGTCATGTGCAACAGAGCAACTGTTTAAGCAGTAACGTCAGGAATCAAGAACAGGACTTAGGAGACTGTGGGGAATGGGGCAGAATAGGGGGCCAGGAGGGATGAAAATTTAGCAGTTAGTTTATTTTTGCTTAATCACTTCTTAGCTGCATTCCTGCCAAGAAAAAGTGGGGCCAGACAAACTGACAGGCTTGGTATGACCTAAGATGATAATGCACAGTTAAATTTATAATCTTTAACCCTTGTCCTGCTGTTTACAACAACCCCTACCTTTGCAAACAGTGAAGATCCAGATCAGATGGCTTCAGAAGCCATCTGATCTGGATCTACACTGTCACTGAAGCCATCTGATCTGGATCTACACTGTCATGTTGTTCGTGAATTGAGCATTTTTATCCCCACGCTTTTCGAAGAAAAAGTGGGGATATTGTAATTGTCTTCGTCGTCCGTCCGTCCGTCCGTCCGTCTTACCGGACAACTCCTCTCACACTTTTAGAGCTAGAAACTTAAAACTTTGGGAACTGATAGGTCTTTGGTCTGAGGAGTGCATGACACTTTCGGAATTTTGATCCTACCTCTAGGGGCCAGTCCAGGGGGTGGGGTGCCCCGGGGGTAAAAAATCAAAGTCTTCAGAACCTGGTTGTGTGACATATCAAATCGAACAACATAATGAGTAAAATACATAACAATCAAAATTTGACCCCTAGGGTCAGGTTTGAGGTCACCAGAGGTCAAAAACTTGGATTTTCACCCCCATAACCCACTTTTTAACGATTACCGGATAACTCCTCCTACGCTGTTTCAGATAGAAACATGAAACTTTGGGAACTGATAGGTCTTTGGTCTGAGGAGTGCATGACACTTTCGGAATTTTGATCCTACCCCTAGTGGCCAGGCCAGGGGGTGGGGTGCCCCGGGGGTAAAAAATCAAAGTTCTCAGAACCTGGTTGTGTGACATATCAAATCGAACGGCATAATGAGTAGAATACATAACAATCAAAATTTGACACCTAGGGTCAGGTTTGAGGTCACCAGAGGTCAAAAACTTGGATTTTCATCCCCATAACCCCCTTTTTAACGATTACCGGATAACTCCTCCTACGCCGTTTCAGATAGAAACATGAAACTTTGGGAACTGATAGGTCTTTGGTCTGAGGAGTGCATGACACTTTTCAGAATTTTGATCCTACCCCTAGGGATCAGGCAAGGGGATCGGTTGCCCCGGGGGGTAAAAAATCAAAGTTTTCAGAACCTGGTCGTGTGACATATCAAATCGAACGGCATAATGAGTAGAATACATAACAATCAAAATTTGACACCTAGGGTCAGGTTTGAGGTCACCAGAGGTCAAAAACTTGGATTTTCACCCCCATAACCCCCTTTTTAATGATTACCGGATAACTCCTCCTACGCCGTTTCAGATAGAAACATGAAACTTTGGGAACTGATAGGTCTTTGGTCTGAGGAGTGCATGACACTTTCGGAATGTTGATCTTAAGATTGGGTGGGAGTTGCAATTGAGAACTTATATAGTGGCGTATCTTTAAAAAAGCGTGGGGATATGCGATGGCGTGCCATCGACTGCGCGATTCTAGTTTATAATATCAAATAATTTGATTGGTTGAAAAAGGACTCATAAGGACAGAATTTGCTTTTGAGGGCTTAAATCTTAATTAAAAAGATTGATCCTTGTCCGTAAATGTTTTTGGTTGAGTTGCCTCCCCTGAAAATGTAACCATTCCCCTTACAGACAGTGACCTATGTACAATGTTTTCCTATTTCCAGCCATCTGTTAATGTCTGGATATTCCAAAATCGGGATTGTTACCATTAATGGAGATTTGCCGAATTCCAAATTTGATACTATCCAGACGGTTAGAATTTCTTCTAAAAACACTTGCAGCATAATAAAGTTGTCAAAGACAAATACTTTCTGGGATATTCCAGTCGTGATATACTGTGAAAACACGAGTGATTTCATTATTTTGTCGCTTGAATGGTTACAATGACAGTTCGAAGTATTGTTTCATAAAATTCACCAGATTTAAAAAAAAAATGGAGTCGTTCGAAGTGATAGCTAGGAGGGAGTCCAGGAAAGAGAGAAGAACTGCTGTATCAGCAGGATCATCAGGTATTATTTAACCCTTTTTGTAGCAAATGGAATCGTCCTCCTTATATAGGAGGAGTCCATTTCAAAATTTAGGGGTCTCAGGTTGTGTTATCTTCAAAATTTATTTGAAAAATGACTTAACTTTCAGCAAACAGTGTAGGCCCTGATCAGACGCCGCATTCTGCGGCGTCTGATCTGGGCCTGTGCTGTTTGCCAAGGTACCCCTTTAGGGGTTTCCCGCATGCAGTGGGTTAAGAGACGCCTTCGAATCGTAATGATCCTCAGTATTGGTACAGATAGGCCTAAGCAAACAGTATTTATACTACAAACACAGGTTGTGGGTGCTTGTTAGATCCGCCTCATTGTGGTGGTTCTAAGGAGTACCCACAACCTATGTCTTGAAGCAGAAATAAGAAAAATAATTCAACCCCCATAAACCCCAGTTTTCTGTATATGAAGTGGAATTTAACCAATTTAATACTGGAAACCCCAAAATGGGTACCCTGGCAAACAGTGCAGGCCCAGATCAGACGCCGCAGAATGGGGCGTCTGATAAGGGCCTACACTGTTTTCAACAAGTTCAGCTATTTTCCCAATAGTTTTTGAAGAAAACACAACCTGACACCCCTAAATTTTGAAATGGACATACTTATAACATAAGGTGGAAGATTCCATTTGGTACAAAAAGGGTTAATGGGGTTTTCATTTCACGGACTTGTTCACGTGATGGACAAGGGCTAGTACTAAGGATAATTCAAGGATAAACATTAGAAACAGTTGTTATGGGTACTTGTTAGCTTAACCCTTGTCCTGCTGAATATTTAAATATGTCACACCCACTACAGATTATCAACCAGTCAGATTACTTGATGCAAATTATTGCAACAAATTCATAAACTGGATGGCAAACAATGAAGATCCTGATCAGATGGCTTCTTCAGAAGCCATCTGATCTGGATCTACATTGTTTCAAAGATAAGGCATATCCGGGCTCAGCAGGACAAGGGTTAATAAGCCATGGCCTGTTGTACGTCGTCTGTCCATCTTAGCAAACCATAGGACACTAGTTGGGTAGGGCCTTTGATGAGTACATAAAATGCCATTTATTCCGTTAGTGTTCTAAAAAGTAGCCAAAATATTTTGGGGTTTTGTTTGGTAATTTTGCTGCTTGTTGGGTATTTTTATCCCTAAAGTGTAGGGGATATTGTAATCGCGTCTGTTTGTCCGTCATGCCCCAGGGACTCTACTTAGGGGGTTGGGGGTCTGGTCAAAATTTAAGTTTTTCAAAACATAGTCATGTGGAATATAATACAAGTAAAATTTTGACCCTGTGGTCAGATTGTGGCATGGGGAGGGGTCAAATGTAAATAAAATTCGATAACCACCGTATACATGTCAATTTTATAGATTTGGAGGTCAACTTTGCAGAAGTAATGAGTAATGAAATATGTAAAACATATTGAACAGGATAACGGATGTCCCAGGGGCTATACTAGGGTGGGGGTTGGGGGGTGAGGGTCAGGGTGGGTTGGGGTGGTGGACATGTACCCTTTGAATATGATGTGATTGTGTACTTAGCCCCTTTGGAGGAAGGAAGGGATTTTGGATGGCGTGCCATTGACCGCATTCTAGTTATTCTCCGACCTCCGTGGCATACGAAGTATGTCAGGGGGTATATAGTTTTCGTCTTTCCATCCGTCGTGGGTTCTTTCATTCGTTCATACTTCCATCTTTCCATCCATTTGTCAACCTTTACGTCAAAGTTTTGTGTTAAACCTTTTTGATTGCGCATATCTCTGTAACCACATGTTAGATTCTCTTCATATTTGGTAAAGGATATCTCTATAGCATTACCTTTCATATGGAATATATAACGCCCTGAGTCAAGCCCCTGGGTGGGCTAGGGCTGTCAGTCCGTTGTCAACTTTTACGTCAACGTTTTATGTTAAACCGTTTTGATTGCCCATTTCTCTGTAACCACGTTGGATTCTCTTCATATTTGGTACAGACTGTCTCTATAGCGTTACCTTTTATTTGGAATATCTAAGCCCCTGGGTCATGTCCCTGGGTCGGCTGTCCAGCTGTTTGTCAACTTTTACGTCAAAGTTTTGTGTTAAACCTTTTTGATTTCTCATATCTCTGTAACCACATGTTGGATTCTCTTCATATTTGGTACAGGATATCTCTATAGTATTACCTTTCATATGGAATATCTAAGCCCCTGAGTCAAGCCCCTGGGTGGACCGTCCGTCCGTTTGTCAACTTTTACGTCAAAGTTATATGTTAAACCTTTTTGATTGCTCATGTCTCTGTAACCACACGTTGGATTCTCTTCATATTTGGTACAGGCTATCTCTACAGCTTTACTTTTTATTTGGAATATCTAAGCTCACGGGTCAAGCCCCTGGGTGGGCTGCCGTCAGTCCATCTGTCCATCAACCTTTATGTCAAAGTTTTGTGTTAAGCCTTTTTGATTGCTCATATCTCTGTAATCACATGTTAGATTCTCTTCATATTTGGTAAAGGATATCTCTATATTATTACCTTTCATATGGAATATCTAAGTCCCTGGGTCATGCCCCTGGGTGGGCTGTCAATCCGTTTATCAACTTTTACGTCAAAGTTTTCTGTTTAACTTTTTTGATTGCTCATATGTAGGATTCTCTTCATATTTGGTACAGGCTATCTCTATAGCATTATCTTTTATTTGGAATATCTAAGCTCTCAGGTCAAGCCCCTGGGTGGGCTGTCTGTCTGTCCATCTGTTCATCAACCTTTACGTCCAAGTTTTGCGTTAAACCTTTTTGATTGCTCATATCTCTGTAACCACATGTTAGATTCTCTTTATATTTGGTAAAGGATACCTCTAAAGCGTTACCTTTCATATGGAATATCTTAAGCCCCTGGGTCATGCCCCTGGGTGGGCTGACCATCCATTTGTCAACTTTTACGTCAAAGTTTTGTGTTAAACCTTTTTCATTGCTGATATCTCTGTAACCATGTTAGATTCTCTTCGTATTTGGTACAGGATATCTCTATAGCATTGCCTTTTATATGGAATATGGCCTCTATATGCAAAGAAGCTTTTGACATTGCCATTTTTATAGCCCCGCTTTGAAAAAGTGGGGGCTATATTGGATTTGGCTTGTCCGGAATTCCGTCTGTCTGTCTGTCAGTCAGTCAGTCAGTCAGTCTGTCTGTCTGTCTGTCTTTCTGTCTGTCTGTCTGTAATATTTGATAGTGGGTACCTTGTTACCGCAACTCCTCTTACAGTTCTAGGTTAATCCTTTTGAAACTTTACAGGTGTTATCATATAGGTTTGAAGATGTGCATATTTTTTTTTCATTATCCTTAAATAATTTTTTTCACTTATTTCACCTTTTTTAACTTAGACACTTTTTGAGAGCTACTAATGTTAAAATGTATAGGGAGTAGCTACCTTGTTACAGCAACTCCTCTTACAGTTCTAGGTCAATCCTTTTGAAACTATACAGGTGTTTTCATATAGGTCTGAAGATGTGCATATTCTTTTTTCATTATCCTTAAATAATTTTTTTCACTTATTTCACCTTTTTTAACTTAGACAATTTTTGAGATCTACTAATGTTAAAATGTATAGGGAGTAGCTACCTTGTTACCGCAACTCCTCTTACAGTTCTAGGTCAATCCTATTGAAACTTTACAGGTGTTTTCATATAGGTCTGAAGATGTGCATATTCTTTTTTCATTATCCTTAAATAATTTTTTTCACTTATTTCATCTTTTTTAACATAGACAATTTTTTTAGATCTACTAATGTTAAAATGTATAGGGAGTAGCTACCTTGTTACCGCAACTCCTCTTACAGTTCTAGGTCAATCCTTTTGAAACTTTACAGGTGTTATCATATAGGTCTGAAGATGTGCATATTCTTTTTTCATTATCCTTAAATAATTTTTTCCACTTATTTCACCTTTTTTAACTTAGACAATTTTTGAGATCTACTAATGTTAAAATGTATAGGGAGTAGCTACCTTGTGACCGCAACTCCTCTTACAGTTCTAGGTCAATCCTTTTGAAACTTTACAGGTGTTTTCATATAGGTCTGAAGATGTGCATATTCTTTTTTCATTATCCTTTAATAATTTTTTATAGCCCCGCTTTGAAAAAGTAGGGGCTATATTGGATTTGGCTTGTCCGGAATTCCATCTGTCTGTCTGCCTGTCTTTCTGTCTGTAATATTTGATAGTGGGTACCTTGTTACCGCAACTCCTCTTACAGTTCTCGGTCAGTCCTTTTGAAACTTTACAGGTGTTATCATATAGGTCTGAAGATGTGCATATTCTTTTTTCATTATCCTTAAATAATTTTTTTCACTTATTTCACCTTTTTTTACTTAGACAATTTTTGAGATCTACTAATGTTAAAATGTATAGGGAGTAGCTACCTTGTTACTGCAACTCCTCTTACAGTTCTAGGTCAATCCTTTTGAAACTTTACAGGTGTTTTCATATAGGTCTGAAGATGTGCATATTCTTTTTCATTATCCTTAAATAATTTTTTTCACTTATTTCACCTTTTTTAACTTAGACCATTTTTGAGATCTGCTAATGTTAAAATGTATAGGGAGTAGCTACCTTGTTACTGCAACTCCTCTTACAGTTCTAAGTCAATCCTTTTGAAACTTTACAGGTGTTTTTATATAGGTCTGAAGATGTGCATATTCTTTTTTCATTATCCTTAAATAATTTTTTCCACTTATTTCACCTTTTTTAACTTAGACAATTTTTGAGATCTACTAATGTTAAAATGTATAGGGAGTAGCTACATTGTTACCGCAACTCCTCTTACAGTTCTAGGTTAATCCTATTGAAACTTTACGAGTGTTTTCATATAGGTCTGAAGATGTGCATATTCTTTTTTCATTATCCTTAAATAATTTTTTTCACTTATTTCACCTTTTTTAACTTAGACAATGTTTGAGATCTACTAATGTTAAAATGTATAGGGAGTAGCTACCTTGTTACTGCAACTCCTCTTTCAGTTCTAGGTCAATCCTTTTGAAACTTTACAGGTGTTTTCATATAGGTCCGAAGATGTGCATATTCTTTTTTCATTATCCTTAAATAATTTTTTCACTTATTTCACCTTTTTTAACTAAGACAATTTTTGAGATCTACTAATGTTAAAATGTATAGGGAGTAGCTACCTTGTGACCGCAACTTCTCTTACAGTTCTAGGTCAATCCTTTTGAAAATTTACAGGTGTTTTCATAGAGGTCTTAAGATGTGCATGTGGTTTTTTCATTATCCAAAACTTATTTTTTAACTTAGACTGTTTTTCAGATCTAATAACACGAAAAGTCTATAAGGCGTAGGTACCTTGTTAGGGATTTAACCCTCTCACAAGTCTTTACCTTTAATTCATGAGTCTTTCTCCTCTGACAGGGCTATAGCGGGGCTATAGTCAGATCCTCTGACAGTTCTAGTTAGCCTAGGCGATGGCACTGGCCGGGGTATACATGCCCCACTGGGCACTTTGTCTAGTTTTACTATTGAAATACCCAACTAGAATGCCCATCCAGCCGTCATCCATCTGCCTGTCTGTCATTAACCTTTCACATTTTCGACATCTCTGCCAGAATCTGAAGTAGGATTAAGCATATACTTGATGGGAGACATTGGGGTGACATTCCAGATTCAAATTTGCTAAAATGATTCCTTTCTGAATCCAAGATGGGCGGACATCTTGAAATTCTTCAAATCATGACATCATCTCCCATACCAAAGGGCGGATTGAGCTGAAACTTGATGGGCGGCATAAGAGTGATATGGAGATTCATATGTGCCAAAATCGTTCTATTCTGATATCCAAGATGGCCACCATACCAAGATGGCCATTATGGTGGCCATCTTGAAATTCTTTAAAGACATCTCCGGAACCAAAGGTTGGATGGAGCTGAAACTTAACCCTTATCTTGCTGAATATTCTTTTAAGCCACACCCATTTCTGTCTACCAACCAATCAAATTACTTGATGTAATTTATTGCTACAAATTCATAAACTGAATGTCAAACAGTGTAGATCCTGATCAGATGGCTTCTTCAGAAGCCATCTGATCTGGATCTTCACTGTTTGCAAAGACAGGGGTTGTCTTGAACAGCAAGATAAGGGTTAATGGGAGGATATATTATATAGAAAAATGACCATAAATGGTCATCTATTCATTTTTATTTGGATGTAACACAATTGTTTAACTAACACGGTTTCTGCTTATAAAAAAAAATGGCCCCCATTAATAGTGTTATAAAGAGGTTGTGGTGTATTTGAGAAGTTTTTGGACATGTTCTCTGGGAGTGTAGCAAGGGGTCTTTGAGTTAAACTGCAAATACTTTATGTTTGTCTGGCTGCATAATGATTTAAAGCCCCATTGAGACTTGCCAAATTAATGCTGAATGGAAATGTCTTGTTTCATTAGTAAACTGCCTTGTGTCTTTATGTTGGATTTGACATTGTCAGGTTATCACTTGTTTGCAATGCATGTCAAAAGTGCATTGTATCTATTGTGAAAAGGAAAATGATATATTCTTCTAACACAGCACCCCTATATAGGAAATAGAAGGAACGGTGATTTTTAGCTCATCTGTTTTTTTTTTAAGAAAAACTTAAGAGCTATTGTCGTCACTACGACATTCTGAATTGTTGTTGTTTGCGTACCTTGGCTATAACTTCGAAAGTATTTGACCTAGCCTCAAGAAACTTCATACACATACTATCACAAGAGCTGTACTCTGACCAAGGGCCCTAACTGTATTGTTGATTTTGGTTTAATTATCTCCCTTTTTATGTCCCCCTTTTTATGTCTCCGGTAGCGATAGCGGGGACATATTGTTTTTGTTCTGTCTGTTTGTTTGTTGTTTTGTTTGTTTGTTGGTTTTTTGGTTTGTACGTGGACAACTTTAACGTTGGTCATAACTTTTGAACTGTTGGCGATAGAGTATTCATATTTGGCATGAACATTCCTTGTGACAAGAGCTTCACATTCATGCAAAAAAATTTGACATGTGACCTTGACCTTGATCTTTGACCTACTTAAAAGAAAAAAAATGTCATCGGTCATAACTTTTGAACCGCTTGAGATACAGCCTTCATATTTGGCATGTATGTTCCTTGTGACAAAAGCTTTACATTCATGCAAAAATTTTGACATGTGGCCTTGACCTTGACCTTTGACCTACTTAAAACAAAAAAATAACATTTTGGTCATAACTTTTGAACCATTTGAGATACAGCCTTAATATTTTGCATGTACATGTAGGTTCATTGTGACAAGAGCTTTACATTCACACACAAATTTTTGAGCTGTGACCTTGACCTTTGACCTACGTAAAAGAAAAAGTTCACATTGGTCATAACTTTTGAACCGTTTGAGATACAGCCTTCATATTTGGCATGTATGTTCCTTCTGACAAAAGCTTTATATTCATGCAAAAAATTTTTGACCTGTGACCATGACCTTGACCTTTGACTTACTTAAAATAAAAAAAATAACATTTATGTCATAACTTTTGAACCATTTGAGATACAGCCTTAATATTTTGCATGTAGGTTCCTTGTGACAAGAGCTTTATATTCACACAAAAATTTTTGACCTGTGACTTTGACCTACATAAAAGAAATGGTTCACATTGGTCATAATTTTTGAACCGTTTGAGATACAGCCTTCATATTTGGCATGTAGGTTCCTTGTAACAAGCGCTTTACATTCATGCACAACTTTTTGACCTGTGACCTTGACCTTTGACGTACTTAAAAGAAATAATAAACATTTTGGTCATAACTTTCGAACCGTTTGGGATAGAGCCTTCATATTTGGCATGTAGGTTCCTTGTGATAAGAGCTTTACATTCATGCCAATTTGTTTTACCATGACCTTGACCTACTTATAAGAACAAATAAAATTGATCATAACTTTTGAATCGTTTAAGATAGAGCCTTCATATTTGGCATGTAGGTTCCTTGTGACAAGAGCTTTACATTCATTCAAAATTTTTTGACCTGTGACCTTGACGTACTTTAAAGAAAAAAATATTATTGTTCATAACTTCCAAACCGTTTAAAATAGAGCCTTCATATTTGGCATGAAAGTTCCCAAAACTTGACCTGTGACCTTGACTTTGAACTGTGACCAACTTTGAAAAAAAAATGACCATGCCCGGGTACATGTTTGTGTTTCACAAACACATCTTGTTCTATTTTTTCTGAAATCTCATTTCAATACTGTTTATAACAGAGCCTTCAAACTTCACATGGATGTTCCTTGGAACAAGACCTTTCCATTGATACTAAACTTTGTGACCTTTGAACTTTGACCTTTGTAGCTTGATCATATTTCAAAAAGTATTTGGCCTAGCTTTATGAAACTTCACATACATAATGTATTTTGCCGTGTATAACACACACTTTTTATGCCGCCAGAATCAAAGATTCGGGGGCATATAGTTTTTGGTCTGTCTGTCCATCTGATTGTTTGTCTGTCCGCAAAAACTTTAACATTGGGCATAACTTTTGAATGGTAAGTGATAGGGCTTTGATATTTCACAAGTGCATTCCTTGTCACAAGACCTTTCTAGTGGTACCATAATATTTTGATCTTGTGACCTTGACTTTGATTAGTGATAGGGCTTTAATATTTCACATGCGCTGTCCAGGGGCATCAGTGTTTGACAAACACATCTTAAAAATTAAGGGTTTATAAGCCCCAGCCCCCCCCCCCCCCCCCACACACACACACACACATACACCAACTGTGTGTCCATCAGCCATCAAGCCATCAGCTCTAGGTCAAAATATCTGTCTTATATGTGTGCTTATAAACAATAAGTAAATATTAAGTTGTAATAATTAAACAATAAACAGTACAATTGGGCATATTAACCTAAGGACCAATGTCATTTGTGATTGATCATTGAGCATTATTTTCCTGTTGAGCCCTGGCCCATAAAAGTTAACTAGACCATAGCACCCAGAGATACATGCCTATCTTCTAGTCCTGTTCATAATGACAATTTTTGAGTCACTGGTGAGCTATGCTAGCCAGCACTGCATGTGCAGATGCACAGACTGATCCAGCAGATATTTTTAATCCTTTTCGTAGCAAATAGAATCTGCCTCCTTATTTAATGGCAGGACTCCACTTCAAAATTTAGGGGTGACAGGTTGTGTCACTTTAAAATTCATTTTGAGGACCCCCGCCGGCATCGGGGCTTGAGGACCCCAGCCGGCATCGGGGCTTTGATGCTTCCTCGAAGAGCTGAAACCGACCCACACAGGAGTATTGGTAAACCGCTTAGAGGATGTAAGCCTACCCAGGCAAAGCGGTGCGAGTCGTATGCTCCATGCTTATAAACCCTATTGGTTTCATTGGACGGCAGGGCTTGAGATGTCATTTCATCACAATGTCAGGTAAAAGTCCCACAAAATTGGAAGCAGCGTCTCCAAAATGACCTTTACAGTGTTGACGGGGACATTAAACCTCAAATCAAACAAACAAACAAATCCTCCTTATATATTGCAGGACTCCACTTTGAAATTTAGGGGTGACAGGCTGTGTCACTTCAAATTTTTTTTTAAAATACCTGAACTTTTAGCAAAAAGTGTAGGCCCTGATCAGACGCCGCAAAATGCGGCGTCTGATCAGGGCCTGCACTGTTTGCCAACTGCTCCTTTTTGGGTTCCTGGTACAAAATGGGTAAAAGATAGATTTTTCTGCAATGTGGCTTATATGACCATATTGTCCTTGTGTGTATCAATTATTGATATATCAATAAAAATTTGGTTGTGTCATATTAAAATATATCTGGTGACACAATAAAATTAAAGTCTTCATTAATCCCAGTAAAGACGCAGATCACCCTGCATGACTGTACAGGCTGATCAGAGTCTTCACTGGGGCATGATCTCGATTTCTTAGATACGTCATCACTTCTAAAGATGGACAAGGAAGACAAATGGAATCGTCCTCCTTATATATATAGCAGAAGTCCATTTCAACATTTAGGGGTGTCAGGTTGTGTTTTCATCAAAATTGATTTGGAAAATGACTGAACTTTAAGCAAACAGTGTAGGCCCTGATCAGACGCCGCATTCTGCGGCGTCTGAACTGGGCCTGCACTGTTTGCCAGGGTACCCATTTTGGGGTTTCCAGTACAAAATGGGTTACGGGCATGTTGTGTGACGTCAGAAGATACAGATTTGTACAAAGCGGCTTTTATATTGTATTGACGATATACTCAAACAGGTACATTGGGGTAATCAGAATGCTTTTAAATGACTGGGCTAATTCAAGAAACAATATCCTCAGACCACCATAAACAGAAACTTTGTATGTTTAGATTATTCTTTGTTTGCCCAAAAGATCCCTCAAGATCCTGAAAATCCTTTCTAGGAACATGAAACTCACTGACCAAGCTGCACACTTTAGCAAGTAAGTCTGTATTATCTGGAATTTATTCCAGAACTATTCACGTACCGTAATGCTGTTGGATTTCCGTGATTTGGCTTAATAAGTAAGGTAAACCGGACAAAGGCCTGATTACTTCTACAGATTTGTCAACCTGGGTGAATTCTGAAATGACCACTGAGCTTTAAAAGGATCATAATATAATAATATATGTACCTTTAAGAATAACTAAGTCTCTAAGATCAATGAATAATACATACGGTTAATTATTCAATGTTGAACATGATAACACTCATAGAACAACAAACCTCCATTATTGTCATGATGAGCCTAGTGTTGATTCAAACAAAATACATAATGACCTTAATACGCAATGACCTTAATAAAATTGTCATTAATCAAGTAATTCCATATTGGCCAATACACCAGACTTTGGACCTGTAACTGAGCTAATACAAAAAAACTTGATTTATTATTAGCCATCTCATCTGGATCTACACATTTTGCATATATATGCAGGTCTGTATTTGTTTTAAGGGTTGAAGGGGAAGCTTGGGTGAGGCAAAGGTGTCAATGTATCTTTTGGATCCGATTGGCTTACAGTTACCAAGACAAGGCTTGCTGTGGTCACAGCAGGTGTGGGAAGGGTGTGGGGTTTTTCTTTGGAAGTATGGGGGGTATACTGTTTTCTCCTTGTCCATCTGTGTGTCAATTCACGGTCACCCATCATTTCCACTGCATATCTTGAAAACAAATTGATGCATTTTGGTCAGATTTTGCATATGAATTGTTATTGACAAATTCTGCTTTGGGATTGTTACATAGCTTTTCATGTCAATTTTCAATAGAGTTAATGGCTCTTGCCTGACACCAGAAAATCGTTTTTGTTATCATAAGACGAGTGCGAAAGTCTTCTGGATTGGCCTTGTATACTTCCAGAAGTTCTGTTCTTGACTTGACTCCACCCTTTGCTGACGATCTTGCATGTTCAGGTTTCTGGGTACCCTCCTGGCAGATACTTTTGACATGCCTAAAATGTTCATGGATTATTCTATTAGAAATACCACAAGCAAGTTTGGCAACTTTGATTTGGCGATTGTTTAGCACAAGTCTCCAACACGGTCAATCATCTCCCAGCTGATGACATCAGTGGGGTGACCTGGCCCTGGGTCATCTTCTGAGAATTTAGCCCACATTAAAACTCTGCTGACCTCTTTGCCACTGTGGCAGACTTTGGGCTACTATCCCCATACAAATCAGCCAATTTCTTTGGCCTTTGCATCCTCCTTAGTGAAGAGCTTTATGACTGCTCTGAACTCAATATTCTGACTTTCCGTATAGGTTTTCAAACACAAAGTAAGAGCAAAAAATATATGTGTTAACTGAACGGCTGTTATCATTCAACTGACAAAGGTTTACACTGCACAAAAAAGAAATTGTATAGAAAATACGAACTTAATGAATTCCCCTTGTATTTTTGCTACTAAAGGCAATCTATGCTGGCGGCTAAATGTTTGCTACAATATATGGAGTGGCTAGGTCCTTAGTTGCACTTCTTGAAAAGTTGCCTTGGTGTGATGAATGAATAGGCTTAAGCCCTGTATAATCAGATTTCAACTTGACTTTGGGTAAATATAATTGAAAGTTTCAATGTTTGAAAACTTCTTATCAGAACCATTTCATATGCTTATGTATCCCTTTCATAATAACCTAAAAGAAAAATTAAATGTTGGAGGCTAATAGCCTCATTTTGTGTATGAAAGAAAGAGGTGTGGGAGCCAAGTACAGTACATGCATTATTTGTTCCAGTGTTTATAGTTAACTTAGTAAAATTTTAATCAGCAAATGTTTTGTTTGATTTGAAGTTTAACATCCCCATCAACACTGTAAAGGTCATTTTGGAGACGTTGCTTCCAGTTTTGTGGGACTTTTACCAAACATTGAGATGACATGACATCTCAAGCTCTGCCGCCCAATGAAACCAATAGGGTTTATAAGCATGGATGGGCCGACTCGCACCACATTGCCTGGGCAGGCTTACGGTAGATCCTCTAAGTGGCTTACCAGTACTCGTGTGCGGTTTCAGCTCTGCGTGGAAGCATCATGCAGCCCATCTATTTCTTCAAGCCCCGATGGGCGGGGGCTATCAGCAAATGAGGCAAATATACTACTAATCAGAGGTGTAAAATTCCACTCGCCCGCTCGCATTTGCGAGTAAGTTTAAGGCAGAGCAAACTGACCTTACTTTTTCTTCATTTTTAGCATCTAAATGAAAAGTTTAGACGATAAGGGCGAGTAAGTTTGAGGGAAATTTTACACCTCTGCTAATTTTTCTGAGGTCAGATGTTTTTTCTCTGGGTAATCCGGTTTTTGACCAACTCTGATTGACGATCAGCTCGATATGAGTGAAATTTTGACCTAGTTATAGTAGCAGGCTCGTTATTGTTTCTAAAATGCTTTGAACAACTAAGCCCAGTTCTTTACACAGGAGCTAGGGCAAAAGCTCATAATTAAGCCCTACCAAGGTATCGTGCCCCTTTTCAGACATAATTTATATAATTTTATTTAATTTAGACAGTCTAGATTAAAAATCAAATCAGAAACTTGTTAAAGGGTCTGTCTAAATTATATAACATATACAGTAAAATTTCTATTTTAAGACCACCTTTGGGACTGTTCAAAAGTGGTCTTTAAGACCACTTTTGAACAGCTCCAAAGGTGGTCTCTTATTATAAGACACTGGGTGAGGAAAAGTTAGAAAACAAAAAAGAAAGTATAAAAAGAACTTTCTCCAGAAGTGTTAATTTTAGGTGGTCTTAATAGCAGAATTTTACTGTATTAACTTTTCTTGTTTCTAGATTGAAGACTTCAGGCACTACAGAAAATTCTATAAACAAGGAAAGTGTCACAAATTTTCCTCAGAAAAAAGGTCATTTTCAGACCCATGAAAGAAAGTATTATTTCTTTATTAAGGCTGGCACGATTAATCGGATATTCAATTATTCAATTGATAAATTTCACCAAAATGACTATGGTTACTGATATGCTTGCAAATGATTATTTGATACCCAAAATTGTGCCTAAAATAGCTGGATCAGTGGCAAACAGTGCAGACCCTGATGAGACGCCGCATTTTCTCATCTGGGTCTACACTGTTTGCTCAGGCCTGTCTGTTCAAATATACTTATGGTAAAGTACAACATATGCTGAGAGTCAGGCTCAGACAAAGCCAGGCAGGTCATATTATGATCAAATCTTCAGTGATTACTAATCGATTATCGATCACAATGTCAGGACTGATAATCCATTATCTTTTCAGCTCCGATTAGCCAGTCCTATTCTTTATATGAGTGTGTACAATAATGATATGACAGTAAGCCAAGATAACAATATTAATTAAAATACTTGAAAATATGAAATGGAGGAAACACTGAAATGCAGTCTTGACACTCTTGACCTATATATGTATAGTAATACTTATTTCCTGAAAAATCTTCATTCATATTGACCTTGTAAAATCTGAATTTTTGCTTGAAAAGATTTTTCTGACGTGTAACTTTATTTTACGTACACAATGATTACAATCCTGTGCCATTGGGCTAAGATTGGGGCTTGTAAGAAACAAATTTGGTGTAAATAGCAGCACAGTGCGCTTAGACATTTCTTTTAACCCATTTTGTACTGGAAACCCCAAAAATTGGTACCCAGACAAACAGTGCAAGCCCAGATCAGATGCCCCAGGACATAGCATCTGATCAGGGTCCACACTGTTTGCAAAAAGTTCAGCTATTTCCCAAATAAACTTTTAAGATAATACAACTTGTCACCCCTAAATTTCGAAATGAACTCCTGCCATATATAAGGAGGAAGATTCCATTTGGTACAAAAGGGTTAATTTGGAAAGTCCTTCCCCTAAGGCATGATCAACAGGATAATCAATTAATCTATCAATATATTCCACTAAAATGATTATCGTTACTGATTTGATAATAGTCAATTATTTGATTTTGTTTTGTTTGTATTGGAGTTTAATGGCCCAGTCAACACTATTTTATTTCATTCTTTAGCCTGTCAGTTTACCTATCCACAATTTACCTGGGCAGGCTTGAATGTTTTCATTGCTCTTAAAGGAACTCATTTTTGATTTTTATTTACATGTAAGCGATTAACCACTACAGTGCACATTCTTTCGCCAGAAACTGACAACTGCCCCTCTTGAAACAGCGGAAGGGAGATAGAAAAGATTTCATGATCAATCTCCACGAAAGAATGTTGCCCACTGCGGTAGGTATCGAACCCGCGTCCTGACCTAATCACCAATCAGATGCGCATCCGACTGAGCTGACGAGGCTGGCTGGATTTTTTTGGGTGTGTATGTGTGGGGGAGGGGGGGGGGGTTTACAGCCCTTTCAAGATTATTTCACTCATAATGAGCCAACCGTTAATCAGAGGTGGGCGAAAACCGGAGTACCCAGAGAAAAACCACCTGACCTTCCGTTGCAGAACTTGGCATCTCACATGTGGCCCGAGCCAGGCTCGAACCCACAGGGATGAGAGACCTAATGATTAAGGGTCAGCGCTCTTATCGACTAGACCACGGAGTCCCGTCGCTGGATTATTTGATAAGCATAATTTACTACCCAATATAAAATAGCTGGATGAGTGGAAAACAGTGCAGAGCCTGATGAGATGCCGCAGAATGTCTCATCAGGGTCTACACTCTTTGCTAAGGCCTGTCTGTTCTAATACATACGATGGTAAGAGTCAAAATTATGATCAAATCATCAGCAATTTACTGATCGATTGTCAATCGCAATGACAGGATTGATAATGGATTATCATTTCAGCTCTGATTAGCCAGTCCTACTTAACCCTTATCTTCCTGTTCACGACAACCCCTATCTTTGCAAACAGTGTAGATCCAGATCAGATGGCTTCTGAAGAAGCCATCTGATCAGGATCTACACTGTTTGACATTCAGTTTATGAATTTGTAGAAATAAATTACATCAAGTAATTTGATTGGTTGATAGACAGAAATGGGTGTGGCTTAAATGAATATTCAGCAAGATAAGGGTTAATATTTCACAGGGTGGTTGGGTGAGGCAAAGGTGCTCCTTTTGCCACCTTTTGACATCTAAAGCTATGACATCATAATGTTAAAATACAATACCAGTACTAGTCAGCAATTTGTCCTTATGAAAACATGACATTTGATATGTTATCCAACTTAAGTCTGCTTAATCTTGCCAAGTTCTTAATTCCTTGAAAGGTACTGTAAGGGAAAATTGGCCTAGACCCAGATCAGACTTCTCCTGCAGGAGCAGTCTGATCAGGGTCTACACTGTGTGCAATTTGGTCTGCACCTTTTCGACTCCTTGCTGGGTTGTGAAACAAACTTGTTAAAATTTTTGGAGAAATTCAACAAAGTGTCCAAACTTTAAGGATTTTTGACAGTTTACTCTGTAGTCTGTATTAATAGAGCATGTACGATAATTACGACAAGTACAGTGCATTATGGGTCTATGGGTGGCTGCAGAGCAGATCTGCAGGAGTTTAACCCTTATCCTGCTGAATAATTTAATCAGCCACACCCATTTCTGACTAACAGCCAATCAGATTACACAATATTAATATTTTCTAATTCAAATTCCCATTTCAATACAGTGTAGATCCTGATCAGATGGCTTCTACACTGTTTGCAAAGTTAGGGTTTGTTGTGAACAGCAGAATAAGGGTTATAGCTCAGTGGTTAGTGCACTTGCCTCTGATGCTAGAGGTCCCGGGTTCGATCCCCGGCAGCGGCGATAAAATTTCTGTGTTCGAACACGCTCCATTGGCATCATTTGCAGGGATGAATGTCATAAAGTGCACCGTCCTTCGGATCGAGACGTTAACTGGAGGCCCCCTGTGCAGGGAGAACCATCCCCTGTGCAGGTTAAAGATCCCTACCGTAATTACATGATTACTGTGTAAACCTGCTTCCTGCAAAACCTGGAGTGTATGTCATTTACACCTGCGGTAATGGTCAAATGTGACCGACGCAGTATCAGAAGATAGATAGATAGATAGATAGATAGATAGATAGATAGATAGATAGATAGATAGATAGATAGATAGATAGATAGAAGGGTTAAAACAGAATGTTCATAATTTTAGGAACCAAAGGAGCCGTTGTCTTGACACCCACAAAATGAAAGAAAATCAAAGTCCTGAGAGTAATGTCTCTGAGTGTAGGCTGGAAAAATGGTCCTGAACGGGGACTTACATATAGGCTGTTTTGTTTAACCTTTAAATTCCTGTATGGTAAGCAAACAGAATAGACCCTGACCAGATGCCGCATATAGTCTTAGTCTATACTACAGTCAAACCTGTCTTAGTGGCCACCTCTATTAAGCAAGCAACCTGTCTTAAGCAAGCAGTTATTCAGTTCCCGATAAAGGAAAATGCATTAAAATTCACCTATGTTAAGCAAGCACCTGCCTTAAGCACGCACTTTTTGAATATCCCAGAGGTGCTTGCTTAATACAGGTTGGACTGTATTTGCCAATGTCCCAGCACATGAGCTGAATTAGTGTTTTGCAACATGCTTTCTTTTACACAACACTCTTGACGTCACAACTACAAGAAATAGCACAAATTTAGATAACCATTTCCCGGATTTTTCACTTGGTCATTGATAGGCACATAGGCCCATTTCTTTAAAGCATTGTTAGCTTAACAAGCTCGTTAATGGTCAAATTCTTAACTGTTCTATAACAATTATAATATCTGAAATTTTGGCATTTTTGCTGAAAAATGTGAGCAGCTTTTGCATCAGCAAAAGCTGCTCACATTTTTTCAGCAAAAAGATAAGCATATTTATTATAGTAAATGATCAAAGTTTTAGCAATATTCACCAACAACATGATGACGTTAGTTTTGAACAACTGGCCCAATGGACAATAGCAATTAGTGAAAAGCTTCTGTAGTTGTTAACTTTGGGCCAGTTGACAAACAATCAATCCAAAAAGAAGTCCACTCTTGAAAGAAAGAATTTACTTCTCGAGATTCATTTATTTAGTGCATATTTTTTCTCCTTTCAGCACCTCCAAAACAGCAATTTACAAGAAGAAAATCAGGTAAGAATCTATTCCAGCCATGCCATTAAAATTTCTTTGGGTGGCAGGGCTTGAGATGTCATTTCATCTCAATGTCGAGTGAAAGTCCCACAAAATTGGAAGCAATGTCTCCGAAATGACCTAAATAGTGTTGATGGGGACATGAAACCACAATTCAAAGAAACTCAAACATGTTATAGGATCATATAATGCCTAAAAAGTGTGTAAAATTTTCCAGGGGCCTGCTTCGTTACGTATACGAGGGTCATCCAAAAATAACTGATCAGTGGGTTATAATTTTTTTATTTATTGACGTACGTATCTAATATTTGGCACGATTGCTGATCAATATCTCCGTCAAAGATTGCGCGCCAAAACACGACGTTACGTGACGTCATCTTTACGTGACGTCATATATCGCAACGTAATGGCGGACTGTGCGTTCACGCTGACGCGGGAAGAACAGATTACGTATATTAAGATTGAATCAAGACGAGGAAAAGGCGCACCTGAGATTCTAAACGCTCTTGAAGAAGTTGTACCAACGTCAGTACTTGCGTATAGTACAATCAGGAGGTGGGTACGTGAATTTAATAATGGGAGGAGCAATGTAAGCAACAAGCACCTGTGCGGAAGGCCTATGTCTCCAACGGATGGTGAAAATGTTGAAAAAGTAGCGAAACTATTGAATGATGATAGAAGATATACATGCACCGAGATAGCTCATGAACTGGATATAAGCCATGGGTCAGCACACTTCATTCTGCTTGAACGTTTGAAAATGAGAAAAGTTGCAGCCAGGTGGGTGCCTCACATGCTGTCAGATTCCGAAAAACACCATCGGGTAAAAATCGCTCGCTCACTCCTGCATAGGTATGGAGAAGAAGGAGACGAAATGCTTCAGAGAATTGTAGCAATCGACGAAACGTGGATACGGTCTTTTGAGCCTGAATTAAAGCGGCAAAGTAGTGAATGGCATACAAAAGATTCACCGAGGCCATTAAAATTTCGCTGAAGTGAGAATTGTCCCAAGATGTTGATGATATTTGCGTATGATTTCTGTGGCGTTCTTACCTCACACCGGGTACCAACAGGTCGAACAATCAATAAAGAATATTATGAAAAGTATCTACGGACAATACTTCGTCCAGCATTACGCCGCCAGCGCTCAGAACTTATTAACTGCACGCCGTTAATTCTGCACGACAACGCGTCACCACACAAAAGTAACGTTGTCAAGGAGCTGTTGGAAGGGTATGGCTGGGAAGTGCTCGATCACCCCCCGTATTCACCAGATTTGTCTCCTCCCGACTTCGACCTGTTTCCAAAGTTGAAAGAACCTTTACGGGGAAACCGTTATGACAGTTTGGACGAGTTAGAGTGTGCCGTGAACGCAGAGGTCCGACGCATCAACTTCAGTTGCTTAGCAACCGGTATAGAAGCATTACCAAGCAGATGGAATTCTGTCATCCGTTCGAGGGGAGATTACTTCGAAGGACTGTGAAGAAGTAAGCTGTATTTAAAACCTATTTTAATAGTTATAAGGCATTGATCAGTTATTTTTGGATGACCCTCGTATACCTTTGAGCTCCTCATTTGGACCGTAACAGGCAAAAATCAGGGGCATATTATCTCCTTAGGTAATGTGACAAATGCATCAAAGGGACTATATAGGGAAAAAACACTTTGCTCCTCATTTGGACTGTAACAAGCGTAACAAGAATATTCTTGGACATGTTTTCGGTACGTAATAAGCATAACCAGCAAAAATGTGGGGCATATTTTCTCTGTACATAACATAACGAAGGGAATATATAGGGAAAAACACTTTGTTCCTTTTGGACTGCAATGAGCGTAACGAGAACATTCTTGGAGATTGACTGACTGGCTCAACTTGACCTTGTCATAGTGGCCAACGGATTTAAAGGCATTTATTCTTGATTATTGAGGACTATCATTTCATTACATAATATTATGTAGCCCTCAGAGCTGACTGGAGAGAAGTCCTCGGTCTTCAACAGATAAGGGGCCTCCTTTGGGAAAATCAATAATTTACTATCTGTTGACAGGTGTACATTATTGATTTCCCCTTAAGTGCCTCAGTCAGGGGATACAATAAGAACTACTAATCACCCTACTAAGGGCAGCCTTTGATCTGCTATAGTCAGTTTTTCACAGGGGGGGGCAATAAAACAATTATGATGAACACATGGTGTGTCCTACTGTTACAAGAATAAATGCCTTTAAGCAAATAACCTGTATTAAACAAGACTGCATTCAGTTCCAGAAAAGGCAAATGCGTTAAGATTCACCTGTACTAAGCAAGCACTTGTCTTTGGTAAGCACATTTTCATCTGTTAAATGCAGGTTTAACTGTTGCGTATGTCCTTGACTGGATTTACAGGTATTTCGCTTTTGATCCCTAATTCATTGTTGTATATGAAAGGTTGTATGACATATTCAGAAGTGATAGTTGAGGTTTTTAAAGCACTCATAGAAAAAAGATGGAATAAAAAGCATGGTATTAGTATAATTATGTCAACTTTTCAGTGGCTGCCGAAAAATATGATCCAGAAGCAGATGATGAACATGATAAAGTAAAGGTAAAACTGAATGTTAGAGTAGAATTTTTTCATCAGTCTTGTGTATTTCTAGGGTAACAGTGTCAGAGGTTTCTATCATTATTAGAGGAATGGCAGCTTACTCATAAATGCATGGCCATGTAACATAGTGGGGGATATTTTGTAACATGGGGTTATAGAGCTTTAGCATGAGAAACTCACAAAACGACAATTAAAGTTAGAGCTTAATCTTTCTGATCTGAGGCCCAGTTTTTCAAAGCTTTTTCAGCTTAACGAGCTCGTTAGTAGTCATATTGTGAACCATTCTCTGAAATTCTGATATTTTTGCTGAAAAAAATTGAGCAGCTTTTGCAGATGCAAAAGTGTCTCATATTTTTTTCAGCAAAATATTAGCATATTTGCCATATTAAATGCTCAAAGGTTTAACGATACATTAACTAACGACATTGTTAGTTTTGAACAACTGGCCCCCGGTATTTTTGAACACTGGAAGCTTGGTTTTGTGTTTAATGACAAAATGACTTGCACCCCCCCTCCTGCCGATCGGGGCTTAGAGAAATAGATTGGGCTGCATTGTGCTTCCTCACAGAGCTGAAACTGACCAGGCATAAGTACAGGTAAACCGCGTAGAAGGACAAAGCCTGCCCAGGCAAAATGGTGTGAGTCAGACCATCCAATGCATATAAGCCTTACTGTTTCATTGGGTGGCAGGGCATGACATGTGATTTCATCTCAATATCGGGTAAAAGTGCCACAAAATTGGAAGCAACGTCTCCAAAATTACCAAATTGTGTCGACGGGGACATTAAAGTACAATTCAAACAAACAAACAAAATGACTTATCCAACATATAAAAAGAAAGAAAAAAAAAAAGAGTTCACCAGTATACAATGGATAAACAATGCAAAACAAAAGCTTATCAGAGCATGTGCCATAAGTATGGTCAATAGGGTATAATAAGAATACAGAGGACCCGTGTTATAATGACATTTGTTATAACGGCATAACTCGTTATAACGGCAATTTCAATGGAATGAATTCTTAGCTCAAGGGTTAGCCTTGATTCCGACCGTCTTGGGCTTCCCTCAGGTTGGAAATGCCTTAATCGAATCCATAGTCATGAAAAATTCTTGTAATTTAATACTCCAAGAAACAAAAGTAATAGACATTTGTTAGAATCGCCTCAATGAGGCGATTCTAATAAATGTCTATAACATTTGTTTCTTGGAGTAATGCTGTGGAAAAGACCTTTTATAACCTATCATACTCCTAACTGGGATTCTTTATAACGTCAAATTCATTATAATGGCACAATAATACGGAACATATACTGTCGTTATAATGCGGGTCCTCTGTATTCAGATTGTCATCATGGATACCAGTTAGTTTTGTGACTTTCTCAGGCACTGAGATGCTACATGTCTAGACTTTCAATTATTTTAATGTCTTTTTGTGTGAATTTTAGTTTGCAGTGCATTTTAGTCTGTCAGCATTTGCTATGTTTCAGTCTCGGCAGAAGCTTATGACCCCGACGAAGAAGATGATGAAGAAGATGACAAGGTATTACTCTTCCCATCATCCCTGACTATATAAAATGGACTCATCCACCTCAGTTTGGACAAGTCCATTATTTCAAAGAAAAATTTTAAATTGGGCATATCTTCTTTGGATGACCCCCGCTCATCGGGGCTTGAAGTAATAGATACGGCTGCATGATGCTTCCACACAGA
Organism: Lucinisca nassula; assembly: GCA_963580285.1. Taxonomy (NCBI): domain Eukaryota; kingdom Metazoa; phylum Mollusca; class Bivalvia; order Lucinida; family Lucinidae; genus Lucinisca; species Lucinisca nassula. The sequence continues at coordinate 17,592,669 of OY757016.1, forward strand.
GCTGAAACCGATCGCACTTGAGTACAGGCAAACTGCTTAGAAGGTCTAAGATTGCCCAGGCAAAGTGGTGTGAGTCTGACCCTCCATGCATATAAACCCTATTGGTTTCATTGGGCTGCAGGGATTGAGATGTCATTTCATCTCAATGTCGGGTAAAAGTCCCACAAAATTGGAAGCAATCTCTCCAAAATGACCTAAACAGTGTTGCAGGGATGTTAAACCTCAAATCAAACAAACAAACAAATCATCCACCTCAGTTTGGACAAGTCCATTATTTCAAAGGAAAATTTTAAATTGGGCATAATGAATATTCATATTGTCCATTCATTGGATGGCCCCCACCCCTTGGGGCTTGGAGAAATAGATTAGGCAGCATGATGCTTCCATGCAGAGCTGAAACTGACCGCACATGAGTACTGGTAAACTGCTTAGAAGGTCTAAGCCTGCCAAGGCAAAGTGGTGTGAGTCGGACCATGCATATAAACCCTATTGGTTTCATTGGGCAGCAGGGATTGAGATGTCATTTCATCTCAATGTCGGGTAAAAGTCCCACAAAATTGGAAGCAATGTCTCCAAAATGACCTAAACAGTGTAGCAGGGACGTTAAACCTCAAATCAAACAAACAAACAAATCATCCACTTCAGTTTGGAGAAGTCCATTATTTCAAAGGAAAATTTTTAATTGGGCATATCTGGTTCATTGGATAGCCCCAGCCCATCGGGGCTTGGAGAAATAGAATTGGCTGCATGATGCTTCCATGCAGAGCTGGAACCCACCTGCACACAAGTACTGGTAAACCGCTTAGAGGATCTAAGCCTCCCCAGGCAAAGCGGTGCAAGTCAGCCCATCCATGCTTATAAATCCTATTGGTTGCATTGGGCGGCATTGCTCGAGATGTCATTTCATCTCAATGTCGGGTAAAAGTCCCACAAAATTGGAAGCAACCTCTCCAAAATGACCTGTACAGTGTTGGTTAGGATGTTAAACCTCAAATCAAACAAACAAAAAAATCATCCCTGACTATAAAAAATGGACTCATCCACCTCAGTCTGGACAAGTCCATTATTTCAAAGGAAAATTTTTAATTGGGCAATTTTAAATTGGGCATAATGAATATTCATATTGACCATTCATTGGATGGCCCCCGCCCCCTGGGGCTTGGAGAAATAGATAAGGCAGCATGATGCTTCCACGCAGAGCTGAAACTGACCGCACATGAGCACTGGTAAACTGCTTAGAAGGTCTAAGCTTGCCAAGGCAAAGAGGTGCGAGTCGGACCATGCATATAAACCCTATTGGTTTCATTTGGCGGCAGGGATTGAGATGTCATTTCATCTCAATGTCGGGTAAAAGTCTTACAAAATTGTAAACCGTGTCTCCAAAATGACCTAAATAGCGTTGGCGGGGATGTAAACCTCAAATCAAACAAGCAAAATCTGGTTCATTGGCTTGTTTATCCGATTTTCCTTGAGGGAGTCCAGGTCAAAATTTAGGGGTGTCAGGTTGGGTTATTTTTAGAAATTTATCAAGACAGGGCCTGCACTGTTTACCAGTATACCATCTTGGGTTTTCCCCATATGAGCCAGTGCATGACAGAACCTACAATAAGACTGGTGCGACCAGCAGAGACTCGTATAAACCTGGGCACCTATCCACTATGACAAGACCTTTTGCTTATGTCTCTTTGCATAGATATTAGCCTATAGTAAGTACACGCAGTCAGTGAAGACTCTGATCAGACTGCACGAATGCAGAGTCTGATCAAGCATCAAGCCTTCTTTCAGATTTTATCATGCCTTGGGTCATAAAAAATAGTTTTATCGTTGGCTTGACCGTGACACTTGTTTGTTTGTGTTGAGGTTTTACATCCCTGTTAACACTATTTAGGCCATTTTGGAGATGTTGCTTACGATTTTATGGGACTTCTACCCAACATTTGAGATAAAATGACATCTCAAGGCACCATGCAGCCCAGTCTATTTCTCCAAGCCACGATGCCCCCGGCACACAGTGAAACTTGTATCTCACACAGGTTTTGTTTGTTTGTATTGGAGTTTAATGGCCCGGCCCAGTCAACACAATTTAGGTCATTTTTGAGCCGTTCAGTTTACCTATCCACACTTTTCTTGGTAAGTGGTTAGCAAGTACAGTGCACAAACTGACAACTGCCCTTCTTGAATCAGCGGAAGGGAGAGAATAACCGTAGAAAAGATTTCATGATCAATCTCCATGAAAGAATGCTGCCCGCTCGGCAGGTATCGAACCGGCATCCACCTGATCGCCAGTCAGAAGCGTATCCGACTGAGCTACCTTGGCCGGCTATCTCATACAGGTAAATTTATATACTGTTTCCATTAAGCTTGTACTGGCCCCGATAGCTCAGTAGGTAGGGTGTCCACTCCGGGGAACAGGAGGTCACGGGTTCGATCCCGGGCCGCGACATACCAAAGTCGTTAAAAATGGTACTAACTGCTCCTCGCTTGGCACTCAGATTTACGGGGTAGAGCTAGGACTGGGCGACCCAGTGTCAGGATAATATGACTGGGTGTGGTATCATGTACTGTGTCTGGGACATGATACTTCAGTGAGGCAGCACTATAATAATAATAATAATAATAATAATAATGACTTTATTTAACGAGAAAGCCCAGTTGGACACAGTCCAATCTTCCCTGGGGTCCTCCTTCAACATATACATATGTACAATATGAACATAGAAAATTACATATATCTGTATACATATAAACATAACATAACAAACTATATAACATCTTAGATTATAGTTGTGACTGGGTTGCTGCCCATTCCAAGTATCTTTTTCTAAACTGTGGAATGGATGCAGAAGCTTTGATGGTTTCTGGGATGGCATTCCATATTTTAGATCCAGAATAAGCAAGGGTATTCCGGTAAATTTCATAATTGGGTAAAAGTGAGCATTGAGCTCCCTGTCGCAACCAGACACCGTCGTGATATGACTGAAAAATTGTTGAAAGCGACGTTAAACCTGAATTCACACACACACACACACACTCCATCAAGCTTGTGTCAGAAGATGTATTTTTGTCTCCAAAAATATAGAATTGCAGGCTTTCAGGAAGGTGACACCCCCAACATTTCTGTCTGTTGCATGTATGCTTTAAGGTATGTTTGTTTTGTGCATGTCTTTGATCAATTGCATGCTTAATGACATGAGCTTAATTAGATTCTAGTTGACCGCACCAGGAGAAAACCTGTCTTTAATGTTTGTGACCAGGTAAACCATAAACTGGTCTGATCAGTTACAAAGACTAGCCAGAGTCTCGAAATTTTGCTTGTAGAAACTTGAGGCATGGTGTACTATTGTAATGATCCTAAGTATTGGGACAGACAGGCCTAAGCAAACAGTGCAGACCCAGATCAGACTGCTCCTGAAGGAGCAGTCTGATCAGGGTCTACACTGTTTGCTATTCCATCTGCACTTTTTGGACTCCTTGCTGGATCAAGAAACAAATTTGTTAAAATTTTAGGAGAATTATAGCAAGTCCTCAGGGTGTCCGAATTTTTAGGATGTTTACGGTATTCAAACTGTGAACATTAAGATACTGATCAGAGATTGTGCCGATGCACAGACTGATCTATTCCTTTGTTGTTCGCAAATGGCGAAAGCAGGTTTTCTCATTTCGTGGCACAGTTTTTGAAAAATGACTCGTAAAATTTAATACCTATATATCTAACAGTAAACACCTCATATATTTGTACTTATATCAAAAGAATAACTTACTGGGACTAATATGGGAATGAAATATATTTATTTTTTTCTTGTCAATGTACTCTTTGAAATTTATAGGACATTCTCCATAGCCATAATACTTATTTATGCATATTACCATAATAATGCTAAGTGTTGGGACAGATAGGGCTAAGCAAACAGTGCAGACCCAGATCAGACTGCTCCTTAGAAGGACTAAGCCCGCCCAGGCAAAGCGGTGGGAGTCAATGCATTTAAGCCTTCTAGTTTCATTGGGCTGCAGGGCTTGAGATGTCATTTCATCTCAATGTGGGGTAAAAGTCCCACAAAATTGGAAGCAACGTCTCCAAAATGACCTAAATAGTGTTGACGGGGACGTTAAACTGCAATTCAAACAAAATCCTTCAGCTCCTTAAGGAGCAGTCTGATCAGGGTCTACACTGTTTGCCATTCCATCTGCACCTTTTGGACTTCTTGCTGGATCATGAAACAAATTTGTTAAAATTTTAGGAGAATTACAGCAAGTCCTCAAGGTGTCTGAATTTTTAGGAGTTTTACCGTAAGCTGATGGAAACTATGGTTGTTTTGAACTCCTTTTTGAGTCCATAGAAATTTCTTCCCAGAGTTCCATATACTGTTTGTAACACTATCAGTGGGGTCCAAAGCAGAAACCATGTTAGTTAACCCTTATCCTGCTGTTCACGACAACCCCTATTTTTGCAAACAATGTAGATCCAGATCAGATGGCTTCTGAAGAAGCCATCTGATCAGGATCTACACTGTTTGTTGTTCACTTTGAGAATTTGAACAAAACATTATATCATGTAGCCTGATTGGCTGATAGTAAGAAATGGGTGTTGCTAATTAAAATATTCGACAGGACAAGGTCATATCCAAGCAAAAAAGTATAGATTACATTGATAAATGACATTTTTCTATATAAACTATACATTTTTGGGATCCATCTCGAAACTATGTTATATCCGAAACCGTGTTATAAGGAATAGTGTTGTAATGAAGTTGTGGTATATTAAGGATAATTGAATAAAATCTTGAAATGGCATTTAGAATCCCCAAGGTTAAAGCTTATAAATCATTTTCATGCTGAACTCACTTGAGCGTGAAATTTTATAATGCTCATAAATTTTAAATAAATACATGTAGAAGGGATAATTTAGGGCGTTTTTTTTTTTTATTATTCTTTTTTATGCCCCCGCCATTCGAAGAATGGTGGAAAGGGCATATAGCGTTGCCCATGTCCGTCCGTCCGTCCGTTCGTGTGTCAAAAACTTAAACGCCGTCAATAACTTCCTTATTTCTTGATGGATTTTAAAATTACTCGGCAGAAATGTTAACCATCATGAGACGACATGTAACCCGCAAAACCCAGGTCCATACCTCCAAGGTCAAGGTCATCTTTAGAGATCAAAGGTAAAAAAAAGTGTCCGAAACTTAAACGCAGTCAATAACTTACTTATTTCTGGATGGATTTTAAAATTACTTGGCAGAAATGTTAACCATCATGAGACGACGTGTCATGTGCAAACCCTGATCTGTACCTCCTAGGTCAAGTTCATACTTTGAGGTCAAATGTCAAAAAGGGTCCGAAACTTAAACGCAGTCAATAACTTACTTATTTCTGGATGGATTTTGAAATTACTTGGAAGAAATGTTAACCGTCATTAAACGATGTGTCACATGCAAACCCAGATCCATACCTCCAAGGTCAAGATAATACTTAGAGGTCAAAGGTAAAAAAAAATGGTCCGAAATTTAAACACAGTCAATAACTTTCTCATCTCTGGATGGATTTTGAAATTACTTGACAGAAATGTTGGCCATGATATGAGATAATCTGCCTCACACAAAACCAAGGTCCTTACCTCCAAGGTCAAGGTCATACTTTGAGGTTGAATGTGAAAAAACTTAAAAAACTCCAAAACTTAAACACGGTCAATAACTTTCTATGGATGAATACTAACATAGACATATTTTCAGGCGGGGGCATCCGTGTCCTATGGACGCATTTCTAGTTTAAATAAAATCTTGAAACAGTATTTAGAATCCCCAAGATTCTAGGTCACAATTTTTGCTGCTCAGTAGGTTACATTATTTTTTCTGTTCATGAATTGTAAGATGCCAACATTTTAAGATCTATGTACAGGACAAATTTCATGCTCAAGTGAGTTGAGCATGAAATAAGTTCTATAACAATAGGGCCTGCTGATGAATGATGAGAGCTTAATAGGTTATTTGACTGGCTCAAGGTCACCGGCATGTTGAATGGGCTGTAAAAGTCCAAAACAGAAACATACATTTACCTTTGCTTTGCATTGTCATCTACATCACGAAAACATGCCTATATAGTTTTGACCCCACTGAACTCCACTTTATATAGTAAAATTGGGGTTTACAGGGGTAAACCATATTTTTCTTATTTCTGCTCTAAAATATAGATTGTAGGTATGCATTAGAATCGTCTCAATGAGGCGGTTCTAACGAGTACCCACAATCTATATTTTGAGCAGGAATGAGAAAAATATTGCAATTTTTCATCTTAAAATCTTCGTTTTTCGGCGCTTAAATTTGCAATGTATTTGTATAGGGTGTTTTCATAATACAGAGGTTGAAACTGACAAATGAGGTCAGGTGTTTTTTTCTCCCACCCTTGATTAACAATCTGCTCGAAATAAGTGAAATAATTGTGAGGGCCATAACAGCGCCCCCACCCCAACAAAAAAAAAGCAAAAAAAAAAAAAAAAAAACACACAAAAAAAAAAAAAACAAATGATGGGCTAATCATCTTGTGTATTTGCACATTATTCTCATTAACAACTTCAACATGATGTTTATTATTTAGAGTGTGGGGTCAGCAGAATAATCCTGTAAATTGATGCCAAAGTCAATAAATATTTACATTATTTTTACATTATTCTAACAAATAGGAATATGAATAATGAAGAAAAACAATATTCTAATCTTACAAAATACCAAGGACCTAATTGGCAGTGGTACAGAAGACATAAGTATTTTGAAAGATGTTAGTTAATATCATATTTACCCTAAATATTGTTGACGGGGATGTTAAACCTCAACTCAAACAATTACCCTAAATATTCGGACATGGCCCCCACCCATAGGGGCTTGAAGAAATATATGGGCTGCATGATGCTTCCACACAGAGCTGAATCCGGCCCGCACACTACTACTGGTAAACTGCTTAGAGGATCTAAGCCTATCCAGGAAACGCGGTGCGAGGCGGATAGTCCATGCTAACATACCTATTGGTTTCATTGGGCGGCAGGGCTTGAGATGTCATTACATCTCAATGTCGGGTAAAAGTCCCACGAAATTGGAAGCAACATCTCCAAAATGACCTTGACAGTGTTGATGGGAACGTTAAACCTCAAATCAAACAAAACAAACCAACTCCTTAACATATTTGTTCTAAAATTTGAACATTACAAGCTACTACCCGAATTTTTGTCTAAAAATAGCTGGAAGAGTGAAAACAGTGTATACCCAGATGAGATGCCGCATTCTGCGGCATCTCATCTGGGTTTACAGTTTGCTCAGGCCTGTTTGGCCCATACACAAAATACAGTAGGCTCCGTCTTGTTGAATTTTACTCAGGTGTTTGTTGAATTCAAAATCTCCATCTTTTGAATTCAACGAAATCTTTGTGGTGTCAAATTCAGTTTTGACTGTTGATTATTACAGGACTGATTCTTTGGACATGTCTTATAGTTGTAAGTCTTCAAGTAAGTCTTCAAGTCTGAAGGACTTTGTTTCCAACCTTTAAAGGCATTTATTCTGTGACAGTAGAACACACCGTGTGTCATAATTGTTTTATTGCCCCCTGTGATATATAACATACACCAGTCAACAGTAACTTGTAATTTATTGATTTTCCCCAAGGAAGCCCCTTACCTGTTGAAGACAGAGGACTTCTCTTCAGTCAGCTCTGAGGGCTACATAATATTATGTAATGAAATGATAGTCTTCAATAATCAAGAATAAATGCCTTTAAGTGGGGATCAGGAGGTCCAAGGTACACTCAAGGTGTCTGACAGCATTATTTGTGGAAATTATTGATGAATTCTTTTCCATTATTAATCTCTTTGTATAGCAGATTCCTAAAGGATAGCCCTCGATGGCCAGCCAAGTAGTCAAGATTGTTAAATCTTTTAGGTTTCTCACCACTGTGTGTTCAAGCCTGGCTTGTGTCACATAAGAAGTACCTTAAGTTCTTAATAGAAGGTAAAGTAGTTTATCCCTAGGTTCTCTGTTTTTTGCCCAACTCTGATCTAATTGGCTCGATATAGGTGAAATAATTTTGAAAAGGCCCTTAACAATATTAAAAAGAATGCAGTTGTTAGCTACTGGCAAAAGAAAATCAGAGACCAGGGGCCAGTTGTTCAAAACTAACGATGTGGTTAGTTAACGTATCGTTAAAACTTTGATCATTAAATATGGCAAATATGCTGAAAATTTTGCTGAAAAAATGTGAGCAGCTGCTCACATTTTTTCAGCAAAAATACCAAAATTTTCAATATTGTACTTGCTAGAACAGTTAACTATTCGACCACTAACAAGCTAGTAAAGCTAACGATGCTTTGAACAACTGGCCCCAGTTGTTCAAAGCGTTAGCTTAAAGAGCTCACTAGCAGTCACATTGTTAACTGTTCTAGCGGGTACAGTATCTTATATATAGAACTATTTTTGCTGAAAAATGAGAGCAGCTTTTGCATTTGCAAAAGCTGCTCTCATTTTTTCAGCAAAAACAATAGTTAAATTTCTGTAGTTTTGACAAATTGTTAACTAACAATGCCATTTGTTTTGAACAACTGGGCCCAAAAACCTGTACCAGTTAATGGCTTGGCAATTCTAAGCCTGCCCAGGAATAATGTAGCTGGGTTAACAGTTCTGTTTTGTCATGACCTAAATAGTGTTGACTGGGATTTTAATCTCCATGTCGGGTAAAAGTCCCACAGATTGGAAGCAACGCCTCCAAAATGACCTATACAGTGTTGACGGGGATGTTAAACCTCAAATCAAACAAAACAAACAAATCAAATCTCCAAATGAATGGAAAAAAAAAATGTCCAGTTCCTTTTCAAATTGTCAATATTGAGCAGTAAAAGGGCAAGATTCTATCCTGTAAGTAAGGTTGACACGATTAATCGGATAATCGATTATTCAATCGATAAATTCTACAAAAATGATTATCATTACTGATTTGCTTGCAATCGATTATTTGATAAGTACAATTTACTACCCAAAGCTGTGCTTAAAATAGCTGTATAAGTGGCAAACAGTGCAGACCCAGATGAGATGCCGCGTTCTACGGCGTCTCATCTGGGTCTACACTGTTTGCTCAGGTTTGTCTGTTCAAATACGTATGGCAAAGAAGTACCCGGTAACAGGGTAAAGGAGCATATAGCATATGGTAGGAGTCATGCTCATACAGTAAGCCAGACAGATAAAATTATGACCAAATATTCAGTGATTACTAATCGGTTATCGATCACAATGATAGGAATGATAATCGATTATCATTTCAGCTCCGATTAGCCAGCCCTACCTGTAAGCGATATTGAACCATTAGACTAGGCAGAATTACCGGTACCTCTAGCAATGTCAGAGATGACGAAATATCCATAAACGACTGTTGACACAATGTCAATATGCAATCATAGAGTAATTACTGTGATGGTGGTACCCTGATCCCTTTTTTTCTTGATTAACCCATTTTGTACCAAATGGAATCTTCCTCCTAATATATAGCAGGAGTCCATTTCAAAATTTAGGGGTGTCAGATTGTGTTTTCTTCAAAATGTACCTGGAAAATGGCTGATTTCTTTGCAAACTGTGTAGGCCCTGATCAGACGCCACATTCTGCAGCTTCTGATCTGGGCCTGCACTGTTTGCCGGCGTACCCGTTTTGGGGTTTCCGGGGTACCCGTTTTGGGTTAACAGATATCTGTTTTCCATTCAAGCAAAGTTTCTATTCAACTTCAGACCATTTGACCATTTGACCCATTTTGTACTGAATGGAATCTTCTGCCATATCATAACTTAGGGCAGTTAACCCATTGTATACTGGTGGACTCATCCATTGCTATATGTTGGACAAGTCCATTTATCATATAAGAGGTGTCAGGCCAAAGAAAACGACGAGGTATTGTCATAGCTCTGGCGTCGTGGTCTGCGTCGTCGTGCAAAAACTTGGACATTTTGTAATATCTCTGTCATTACTGAACATATTTACTTGAAACTCGGATTAGTTGTTCATTATGAAAAGGGGAACTCATACCAATAGGTGAGGTAACCCTCAAAATATTTTTGGCACAGTTATGCCCCTTTTCCGACTTAGAATTTTTGTTTAACTAAAAGCAACTGCAGCCGAGCATTGGCACCCACATGCGGTGCTCTTGTTATTCTATTTTTGACAGAAAATTCTGTTAGTAAATAGTGAAGGTCCTGATCAGACGCCACATTCTGCGGCGCCTGATCTGGGCCTGCACTGTTTACCAAGGTACCCCGCAAGCAATGGGTTAAAGATATCTAAGATGGCTTCCATGTTGGCAATCTTGAAAATCATCAAACAACATCAAGACGAATTGAGCCAAAACGTGATGGGAGGCAGTGGGGCGACATGGTGATTCAGACTTCTCAGGACCATTCTGTTCTGATATCCCAGATGGCTGCCACATTGGCCATCTTAGAAATCTTCAAACCACATCAGATTCTGCTGCTGCTTCGAGCTGAAATCGGCAAGAGGCATTTGCGTGACATGGAGATTCAGAATAACTAAACTTGTTGCATTCTGATATCCCAGATGGTGGCCGTCTTGAAATTCTTCAACACTTGTAGAGTAATTACATATTTATATGATTTTCAGGGAGGGCTAGCTCTTTATCAGCTGTGGTCAGTACACAAGGGTAGGCTGAAAAGTTATGAGCCTGACCAAGATCCAATGGTTTGTCCATGCTGAAAGTGCCTTATTTTTTTAACATAGTCTCCCTTCCAGTCCACACACTTCCTCCAGCGATGCTGGAGTCCTTGGACCCTGTCTCAAACAGATTTTCCTGGTCCCAAATGTGTTCGAGCCATTGTAGTTCAGCTGTAGTTTTGTTATGAAAATATATCTAGTCTTTCTGTGGACCTTGTTGCCTAAGACATCTTTTGTAACTTTATTTTGTTGCCTTGGATACAGGAAATGTTTGACTTTGCCTTCAACAAAAATTTTGTTGTTTTATTGGATTTTTACGAAACTTGAAGGAAACTAGAACAGATATAAAAATCAAGAATTCACACTTGGCATTTTGTGTTTTGAACAAAAGCTGCAGTTGTGAAAGAAGCCATTCTATTGTCTAGTTTTCAAAGCGGATCTTTGGTCACATCATTGTCATTTTCCTCATTTTCTGCTGATTCAGCTGTTTTTAATAGTAAAATCTGAAATCAATAGAGGTCTAATTCCTTTTGATTTCCAGACCAAATTCGTTTCTTTGCAGTCTGTCCTTAAGATACACCTTCAGGGAAGGCAACTCATTTGAAAATATTCTCGTCGTCCACAAATTTGTTTGTTTGATTTGAGGTTTAACGTCCTCGTCAACACTTTAAAGATCATTTTGGAGACGTTGCTTCCAATTTTGTAGGACTTTTCCCCAACATGGAGATGAAATGACATCTCAAGCCCAATGAAACCAATAGGGTTTATAAGCATGAACGGTCCGCCTTGCACTGCTTTTCCGGGGCAGGATTAGATTCTCCAAGCAGTTTACCAGTACTCGTGTGCGGGTCGGTTTCAGCTCTGCGTGGAAGCATCATGCAGCCCATATATTTCCTCAAGCCCCAATGGGCGGGGGCCGTGTCTTCCGCAAAGCAAGGGTCTACTCAGTTAGTCCAAATTCTCACCTTTATGAGTAAACCCCCATTTTCAGAAGTACATAGTTAACAGAAAATCATACCAGGTGTCCAAAAAGTTGTCTCCCTTGAAATGAGTATTGACCAGTTGTATCCATTCTCTTTAAAAGCTTTATTCAGAGAGACAGCATGAAACCTTTGTTATTACTCAAGACATTGGTGATTGTCACAAGAAATGACAAGCTGAAATTTTCTTGAATTCTGAGTGGCTGCATTAGCTGTTCAAAATTGAAATTTTGGCATTTTAAGACTAAAAGTAACTTGTATGAATTCACTGAAAGGTTTGTATTTAAACCTCAACCTGGAATCTTCCTCCTTATAGCCCTGGGCTTAGTTTGTCAAAGCATCGTTAGCTGAACAAGCTCATTAGTGGTCAGATTGTTAACCCTTGTACTGCTGAATATTTCAGTCTGCCACACCCACTACCGATTATCAACCAAACAGATTACTTGATGCAAATTATTGCAACAAATTCACAATCTGATTGACAAACAATGTAGATCCTGATCAGATGGCTTCTTCAGAAGCCATCTGATCTGGATCTACATTGTTTCAAAAATAAGGCATATCCGAGCTCAGCAGAACAAGGGTTAATGTTCTATTATATATAATACTTAATAGAGTGGTATTTTTGCTGAAAAAATGTGAGCAGCTTTTGCAGATGCAAAAGCTGCTTACATTTTTTTCCAGCAAAAATCTTAGCATATTTGCCATATTAAATGATCAAAGTTTTAACAATATGTTAACTAACAACATCGTTAGTTTTGAATGAGTTCATTTCAAAATTTAGGGATGTCAGGCTCAGTTAGTTTTAAAAATTTCTGTAGAAAATGTTTAAACTTTCTGCAAACAGTGATGGCCTTGACTGTAGCATTTGTACAGGGCCTGCACCCATATTACTGGTTTCCCATATTAAATGGGTTAATCGGCAAATTAGGACTGTTGAAGATGTCATTTTTCTGTTTTAAACAATTTCTTAAGAATCATCTGCCATCTGCTACACAATTTCCTTGGTGCTTTAACCCATTTTGTACCAGAAACCCCAAAATGGGTACCCTGGCAAACAGTGCAGGCCCAGATCAGACTCCGCATTAAGCAGTGTCAGATAGGGCCTATACTGTTTGCAAAAAGTTCAGCTATTTTCCAAATAAATTTTAACCCTTTTAGTACCAAATGGAATCTTCATCCTTATATATACCAGGAATCTATTTCAAAATTTAGGGATGTCAGGTTGTGTTTTTATCAAAATTTATTTGGAAAATGGTTAAACTTTTTGCAAATAGTGTAGGCCCTGATCAGACACCGCAGACTGTTGCCAACTACCCGTTTTGGGGTTTCTGGTACAAAATGGGTTAAAGATAGCACAACCTGTCACTCCTAAATTTCGAAATGGACTCCTGCCATATATAAGGAGGAATTTTCCATTTGTTACAAAAAGGGTTAAGGATTAAGATTTTTTTTTTTTTTCAGAAATCACAGTGATGGTATTCAGAGCTTGATAAGGAAATCTCAGTCCAAAATTATTTAAGTCTTATGAAAGGCAGAGCTGCATTTGAGACTGAATAATCTGGAAACTAGCCTAAGGTCTCACCTCCATAATTCTCATCTCTGCCTAAGGTGCTGCAAGTCCCGGATTGTTGTGTACCTTATGGCATCAGACTGTACCCATGCAATTGATGCTCAGGCGTGACCCTTAACAGTTTTGCAAACTCCATTTTGTCGCTCCTCAGGGTTGGAAAATGCTCCAAAATTTTACTTGTTGTACACGACCAAGGGCATGTAGTTTTTGGTAAATTTCATAGAAACTAGAAAACATTTTCACTCGTCCTCCAAAATTTTTACTCGTCATGGCAAGTGGACAAGTGGAATTTTCCAGCCCTGCCCCTGCATTAACCCATTTTGTACCAGAAACCCCAAAACGCGTACCCGGGCAAACAGTGTAGGCCCAGATCAGATCCCCCAAAATGCGGATTCTGATCTGGGCCAACACTGTTTGCAAAAAGTTAGGCCATTTTCCAAACAATTTTTTTTCACAAGAAAACACAACCTGACACCCCTAAATTTTGAAATGGACTCCTGCCATATATAAGGAAGATTCCATTTGGTACAAAAAGGGTTAAGCATGACGTGATAGCGGTTTCTGGTTTTCTGTTCATTTCTCTATAAGTCAATCAATTTGTCAAGCCATCAACTTTTGCAGTAATTCTAGCCGTCACGCTAATATTCAAGTAATTAAGTGCAGAGTTTCGTAAGTGATACTTTGTACAAACTTGCATCTAGGCATGGCAACTTTCATGCAAGCACCTGTACTTGACCTTCTTTTCGTTGGTCATTATCCCCACGCTTTTTTACCCCAGGCTTTTAAACAAGTTGGCTTCCTTCAAAAAAGGAATCCAATACGTGGGCTGGCAATTTTTCTAAACTTTGGGTTTTGGATTATTTTAAAACACATAAGATAATCAGTTCACCAGCAGTTTATTTGTAGAACAAATAAATAAATACAAAAATATTAAAACTATTTGTTGTCTAAAGTATTTTAATTGTCTGCAATTAAAAGAAAAACAAAGCATTTTTAGAATAGCTTATTGGTACTCTTATTTAGCAATAATAATCACATTGTTACAAAATCAATAATAAAGCATGATTCGGTGAGAGATGTGCAGTCATATACAATTTAAAAATGTTTTAGAAGTTGCTTCTAGATAATTCTTTAAACTGAATGACTTTTTACATGCGAAGGTGTATTTTGATTGGTTTTTATTGTTATAGACTAGATTTTGTCTTTACACAAAAGTATCTTTTGGCTAGATTTTACGTAATGTAAGTACTTACTAAAACTAGATCTGCCACGAAAAATGATTCACTTGGGTGGTTATAATAATGGCGGATAGGATTCTCGCGAAGATTAATATAAAAATAGCCACCATTTGTTCTGTAATTTATGAAAAAAAACACAAGCAAATGACAGGAATATCTGCACATTATAAAATGCTAAAACTTGCTTAAATCAATAAAAACGTTTCAATCGTTTAAACATTCATGTATTCGAAAGTGTTTCAAATTAAACTTAACTGCTCTGTACCGTTCAGTCCATTATATGACTTATTTTGTGCATCGTTTGAGATCTGTTTTAAAGTTTGACTTATGCTAAACTAATGTAAATGTTTATTTTATGTCAGTTTTCCTATGCGGTTGAATAGTCTCAATGTATTAGTAATATTAGTGCCTACGAATTCCCAAACCTTTTCTGCCCATTGCTGAATACTACATGTATCCAGCTTCAATCTCCATTTGTCTATTACATTATATATATACAGACGTCTCAAATCCGAAGATTTGGTTTCATGTTTACCAAAAGCGTAGAACGGCGTCTCGGGTTAGAAGTCTTAGTTACATGTTTTTACCTAAAGTTTTACACACAGTCACATGTTTTATTTACCCAAAGAAGTAGACAGCTACACAGACTTCTATTTTAAAAACGGACGATTCTAGTTGATGGCTGATCACGTGATTTGTCCGAGCGCTACTGTAGGTCAATGAATATACATCACAGAATTGTAAAGCTGCCTGATGGTTTCTCTTCGTTTATTTATGGAAAATTACTCTGCAACACCGACAGGGATAAGAATCCAAATACCTACATGAATCTACTTTCACCTAATATGTAAATCATCGTAATAAATGCAGCTTATAATAAAGGAATGAATTTTTACCGCATTCTGCTTTTTCTGATCGGTTTTATGCAGACCTTGTATTTTTCTGAAAAACAAAAAGTTTATTCCTTGACATTCCCATCACGTTACAAAGTCAAAGTAATATACACCCCTGCAAACATTACTTTATTGAGAGAAAATGTGGAGTGTGCAAGGGGTATTATTCCTCAAAACATTACGATAATACACCCGTGCGACACAGTGCATTCTTTCACATCTCCAAAATGGCTTCTTTTCAGATGAAAATCCTTGATATTTTTTTCTTATTTATATTGCGAACATTGGTTGTGGGCACTCGTTAGGTCCAACTCTGCTAGGCGATTCTTACACACAACCTATGTCTTGGAGCAGAAATAAGAAAATAATGTGTACCCCTATAACCCCAGGTTTCTCAATATTAAATGGGTTTGAAGGAGTGTTCATTACACGGACTTTTCATTTTTGTTATAGTGTGTACATTACACTAACACCCTTGCAGTGAGCACTGCTGTTAAAGACACATTTTTCGATTACATAACATCATAATGACCGTTTATTAAAGAATCCAGCATTGAGATAAAATACTCTTGGGGTATTCAGGCTGCCATACAGGTAGGGGATCAAGAGAGGGTAATAAATTACCTAGAGATATGACATCTATTCATTTACACCTAAGTCCTTATTTTGATCTGCATGGAAGAAACAACAGCACTTTTTCCGATTTTATATTTAGTAGCCATTATTTATAATCATTACAGAAAATGCCAATTCAAATATACTGATAAATTTTTTTCACCAAAAATGTTTTTTTTTTTTTTTCAGATAAATCCTGATAACTTTTTTATTTCTGCTTTAAACATATATTGTGTGTACTCATTAGCACCACCTCGGCGAAGCGGTTCTGACGAGTACCCGCAATTTGTTTTTACAGTGTGACTGCTTGAGGCGTTTCTAACGAGGACACACGAGGAAAAAAAGGAACATCCCCTTAACCCCACTTTCTATAGAGAAAATGGGGGTTTTAAGGGGGTATGCATTATTTTCCTTATATCTGTTCCAAGAATAGGTTGTGGGTGCTCGTTAGAATCGTCTCATTGCGTCATAGGTTGTGGGTACTCAATTAAACCGCCTCAATGAGGCGGTTCTAACGAGGAACCACAACCTATGTTTGCATTATAAATAAGAAAAAGAAATTTAATTGTGTTTGTCATTTTTGTTTTAAACTTGAAAAGGTGTCCAAAACAAAGAACATTTTATTGTTCCATCTTGACTGAAACTATAAAATGCTAATGTTTTAGACATTATATGATTTGTGTGTCACATACTTTCAACCAAAATAAATAATAAATAAATAAAGTTAAATTTATTGATTAAATTTTGAGGTTAATCAATTCATTTACCTTGTTTGTTTACTTCTTTGCTTTTTTTGAGTAAAGGAAACAATGGATATCAGTGTTTTTCTTTACTTTATTTTAACCCTTGTTCTGCTGAGCCCGGATATGCCTTTTCTTTGAAACAATGTAGATCCAGATCAGATGGCTTCTGAAGAAGCCATCTGATCAGGATCTACATTGTTTGTCATTCAGATTGTGAATTTGTTGTAATAATTTGCTACACGTAATCTGATTGGTTGATAATCGGTAATGGGTGTGGCATATATGAATATTCAGCAGGACAAGGGTTAAAATAAAAAAAAGAAGTAATTTAAAACATATTTTGTTGGAAACAATCTCAGTAAATTATACTATCACTCAAATACCCTTATTGAGCCCCCTATTAAACAAGAAATCTGCTCATAATCACCTCATAATCACTTAGATAAGATAAGCCTTTGATGTGCACTATGGTCCGAAGGAAGTGTTTATTGGAGATCATTAGACAGGCCACCCCATATATATAAGGAAAAAAATGTGTCTTTAAGTAGAAGAGAAGGCAATGATTTCTATAATAAAAGGTGGGGATTGCAGAGATAAAGATTAGTATTGTAACTCTACTAAAAAGAAAGTTTAGAATGGCTTCACTGAGGCGGTTCTAGCGGACCTCCAATGATCGAGAATAAGGCAAAGAAGACGAATTCTAAAACATGCCACTACATGTAGTTTTAAACCTGTATCAGAATTGTAAAGATTCAACACCTGTTTTGGGTCGATTGTTTTACAATCGACCCAAAGTTACTAAAAGACAAATCAAAAAAATAATGCTGTTGCCCACGTGACAAACACTGATTTGGGGAAACCAATATTAACATTATAAAATAGAAAACTTCGCGCTATTTTTGTCGATGTTACATGTAAGTCAGAGCTATCTATAGAGTCTGGTAAGAAATCGTGTGCTGGGTTTCGCAAACACTGAATACCCAGATCAGAATGTGGCGCGGAATGTGGCGTCTGCTCAGCCGGCTGCTCAGGACTACACTGTTTGCTTAAATACTGGCATTTAAGGATCAAACGAAATAGGTCAGGCCAATGCCAGGCTGCCTCCGTCATGAAAGGAAAACAAAAAAGTATCTTAATATAGCCCGCGCTCTCACGCGACGACTTTCGAAAAAAAAGATAATAAAATTGTTAGAAAGAAATGGACGTTTGCACATATGTATGCTAAGCCGACCAAAAAAGACAATATAACGTTACTTTTCGCACTTCTGCTTATAACATATCTTAGAACCTAGGAATATTTTAGAGCAAAACTTTTAAAGGTGGTATCGTTATTAGACATACAGCATAGACCCAAATCGGATAGACAGTACATCGCGTCTGATCAGGACCAGCACTGTTCGCCATACATACAGCAACATTTTCATTTTAGAACATGATTCAGGCCGTACGCAGACTCTATAAAATGTGGGAAGGGTGCGAATTCCGGGTAATTTGCAGAATGTGAAATACTGCATGAATTTTAGATAATTTTCCAAATTAGGAGGTTGGGTGGGGGTTGTCACTCCTGCGTACGGGCCTGCATTAACAGGTAGAATGAACAAATTACTTTGTTTAAAAACATTGCACTGAATCACTGTTATTCAGTAGCTGGGATGCAGTGGTTGGACTGAGCGAGAAAATGCGAGAGAGGAGAAACTATGGCAGTGTGGATCCTGATAAGCAGAAGCATTCGATGGATCTACACTGTTTGCAAAGGAGAAATTGGATAAAATGTTATATTACATGCATAACAGAGAAATACTATGATTTCTACCAGACATAATCTTGGTATTTTCCTTTTTGCTGAGAAGAAATATTTCCTCTTAGCCGGAGAAATAAATATCTTTAGCTGGAACTACTTTATGTACAAGATACAAGATACTGCTTTTGCAGTAAAACCGTTATATTCAAATGCGGGAAAGTTTCAGTCTCGTCGACGTCATTCATTAGGTCATTGCAATGGTGTCTGGGAAGACATCAACAGACGTTCAGAATGAGTGACGTTTGGGTCGGATGCAACTCTTCAACAAAAGAAAACATGGACATGCGTTTTATCACTGAAACACTTTGTTTCTTCTGTTTATGTTCAAAACTGTAGAAAGCGCTTTCAAAATGGCGGCCATCCAGTTTTTCTTCCACCAAGCTTGTGTAACACTACGCTGATTGAACCGTTAACATGAGCTGCAAACAGTCAACTGAACGGAAATTCAGACCCAAAATTCAAGATCCATTCGGTCCTTAAAGTCTATGGAAGTGCATGTAATATAGAGATTATTCATTTCTCCTATTTGAAATGTGGTATATTAATACCACATTTCAAACATATTTGAAATGTGGTATATTAATACCACATTTCAAACAGGAGAAATGAATAATCTCTATATTACATGCACTTCCATAGACTTTAAGGACCGAATGGATCTTGAATTTTGGGTCGGGGGGGGGGGGGGGGGGGGGGGGGGGGGGGGGGGGGGGGGGTAAAAAATCCGTTATCGGATTGTTCTACATGTACCTCCCTCGGTATTTCAAACAGGAGATTTACATGTACCTGTAATAACTTTTCAAGCACATATCAGTGCATATTGTCTTGCATATGAGGCTAAGCATTATCAATGAAATATTACAAATCTGTTGAGATGATTGGATATATGTGTATACAGAAGGCGAATAAACACATTAACAAATGATACGTTAATAATTTGGCAAAACATCACGAAAACACGCCTATATAATTTTAACCCCCTTGAACCCCACTTTTATATAGTAAAACTGGGGTTTCAGGGGGTATACCTTATTTTTCTTATTTCTGCTCTAAAATATAGATTGTGGGTACTCGTTAGAACCGCCTCGATGAGGCGGTTTTAACGAGTGCCAACAATCTATATTTGAGGCGGTTCTAACGAGTGCCCACAATCTATATTTTGAGCAGAAGTAAGAAAAATATCACAATTTTTCATCTTAAAGTCTTCATTTTTTCGGCGATAAAAGTGGCAATGTATTTGTATAGGGGTGTTTGCGTAATGTCTTGAAGGAAAATGCTTCCAGTACAACACCAAGAACGTCATTTATTTATTTTTTTTTTTTTTTTCACTGAATACTTTTCTTATAATGAAGCGATTTAACGTGTACCCACAATCTACGTTATAAAGCAGTGTTTTTGTTGGTTGTTTTTGTCCGCATGACTATTGCTGGCTATGAACAAAACCCAGGCAGCAGTGTTTAGTCTTCTCCCTGTGCCATCAGAGGGCTGTGTAAAACGTAAACTCTAGACTGGACTCATGTACGGGGTATTGACTTATCAATAGACACAAAGAAAATCTGGACTGGGCTCGTGTACGTGGCATTCTCTAATACAGAAACTTCACGCCTACTGTTTATTGTTGCTGACAATTAACAAAATCGAGGGACTGGTTGTTTATAGCACCTAAGAGGTGCAGTGTAAAAAGTAAATTCTGGGCTGTGCTCGTGCAGGGGGGCTTTGGTAAATAGTGTATACCTGATCAGACGCGACATAACGCGGTGTCTTCTACTCTGCTTGCTTAAAATACTGGAATTTAATGGTTCAACGAACAGATGAATTCTCAGTTCAGGATATATTTTCTCAACCTACACTCAGAGACGATCGACCCACCGGTACTCACAGTGCTTTGACTTAATATTTCCCCAACTAAGCTGTTACTGTTACGCAAACAATTCTGCAAATCAACCCAATACATCTTAAACAATTATGTAGACATAACTCTACATGGAAATGTACCTAGCTATATAAAAGCGGTTAGTTCAGTCCTTATTAGTTTCTCTGTGTGTTCTAACGTTAGAAAGTCTTGCAAACTAATGTGATTTTTCAGGGCCATAAAAGAGTTGAAACCGACCCGCACACGAGTACTGCATGGTAAACAGCTTAGAGAATCTAAGCTTGCCCAGGCAAAGCGGTGCGAGTCGGCTCACCCATGCTAATAAACTATTGGTTTCATTGGACGGCAGGGATTGAGATGAAGGTAAAAGTCCCGCAAATTGGAAGCAACGTCTCCAAAATGACCTTTAAAGTGTTGACGGGAACGCTAAACCTTAAATAAATCAATCATTCAATCAATCAATCAGGGCCATAAAATACTGTTGCTAAAATATTCCTTCTTTTCAGACCAAACATAGATTTAGATAATATGGATACTCGTTAGAATCGCCTCGACGAGGCAGTTTTAACAAATACATATCGATCTACTCAGTGCTATAGCAGTAGTAAAGAAGTTGCATTCACCCTTGCGAAACCTTGCATTTTTGAAAAGCCCCATGGATAAATTCAACGTATGCACTGAACTAATATTGTCAGGTTATTAACCCCAAAACGTTTTTGGAAATGACTACCCCCATTTGCCTAGCGTTCCATAAAAGGCACAAAGAAATATTGAACTAATTTTTCGAAAAGTAGAGACAGAAATCAGAAAAGTAGAGACAGAAATCAGCCTGCGCATATGCACAGTCTGGTCAGGGGTTTGGCTGTTTTTGTCAAAATACTTGCAGCGAGCAGACGACAATTCTTCCGACTGACAGTGAAGCGCTTGGCATTAATGGGTTATTTACAGTTCAATGGGAAACAAGTTTTAATTAATAACACATTTACGCAGCTGGTCCCTACTAATGATATAGCAGTCTACCAAAGAAGAAGTAGCCATCTAGTGGAGATAACGACGAGGGAACCAATCTATTGATCCACCTGAAGCAAACGCTTGATTGCGTGGCTGAGAAGCGTCTTGCAAACCTTGATGCTTTACCATATACATTTTCCAATCTCGTCCATATTCTTACTGCGTGGGCCTAATAGGCCCACGCAAAAAGCATAAGGGGATATTGTGAAAGCCTCCATCCATTCTGTCTGTCTTTCCATCTGTCTGTCCATCCATCCATCATGCTATCTGCTGCTTAACCACTGGCTGGAATGCAGCCAAATTTGGACATAGCTTCTTTACATGATGAGGGCATGCGAGAGCATTCTTTACATGATGAGGGCATGCGAGAGCACTGTTAAATTTGGGTGCACATAGGCCATGCCACACACCCTCCATTTCATTAAAGACCTTATATCTCAGAAACCGTTCAGATCCCCACCATTCTTGTTCCATATGATAAGATGCATTCAATGACTCCAACCAGGTATGTGAAAACAGCATTATATTTGGCTTTGCCAGAATAGTGGGGATTTGTGATAGTGTACCATCGACTGCAGGCTCTAGTTGAATTTCGGGAAATATTGTTTTAGTTTTTTAGCTCACCTGACCGAAGGTCATGGTGAGCTTTTGTGACTGTGAGATGTCCGGCGGCGTCGTGCGTCGTTCGTCGTGCGTGCATTAACTTTTCTTGTTAACACTCTAGAGGCCACAGTTTTGATCCAATCCTCATCAAACTTGGTCAGAATGATCATCTTGATTATATCTTGGTCAAGTTTGAACATGGGTCATGTTGGGTCAAAAAGAAGGTCAGTAGGTCAAACCACAGAAAACCCTTGTTAGCACTCTAGAGGCCACAGTTTTGGTCCAATCGTCCTAAAACTTGCTCAGAATGATCATCCTGACAATATCTCGGTCAAGTTCGAATATGGGTCATGTCTGGTCAAAAAGTAGGTCACCAGGTCAAATCAAAGGAAAACCTTGTTAACACTCTAGAGGCCACAATTTTTATCCAATCATCCTCAAACTTGCTCAGGATGATCATCTTGATAATATCTTGATCAAGTTCGAATATGGGTCATGTCGAGTCAAACAGTAGGTCAAACCACAGAAAACCCTTGTTAGCACTCTAGAGGCCACAGTTTTGGTCCAATCATCCTCAAACTTGCTCAGAATGATCATCCTGACAATATCTCGGTCAAGTTCGAATATGGGTCATGTCGGGTCAAAAAGTAGGTCAGTAGGTCAAATCATAGAAAAACCTTGTTAACACTCTAGAGGCCACAGTTTTGGTCCAATCTTCCTCAAACTTGGTCAGAATGTTCATCCTGACAATATCTCGGTCAAGTTTGAATATGGGTCATTTCAGGTCAAAAAGTAGGTCAGTAGGTCAGATCATAGAAAAACCTTGTTAACACTCTAGAGCCCAAAGTTTTGGTCCAGTCATCCTCAAACTTACTCAGAATGATCATCCTGACAATATCTCGGTCAAGTTCGAATATGGTTCATTTCGGGTCAAACAGTAGGTCAGTAGGTCAAACCACACAAAAACCTTGTTAGCACTCTAGAGGGCACAGTTTTGGTCCAATCGTCCTCAAACTTGCTCAGAATGATCATCCTGACAATAGCTCGGTCAAGTTCGATTATGGGTCATGTCGGCCAAAGAAAATAAGTCAGTAGGTCAAATCATAGAATAACCTTGTTAACACTCTAGAGGCCACAGTTTTGGTCCAATCATCATCAAACTTGCTCAGAATGATCATCCTGACAATATCTTGGTCAAGTTCGAATATGTGTCATGTCGGGTCAAAAACTAGGTCAGTAGGTCAAATCATAGAAAAACCTTGTTAACACCAGAGGCCACAGTTTTGGTCAAATCATCATCAAACTTACTCAGAATGATCATCTCTACAATATCTAGGTCAAATTCGAATATGGGTCATGTGGGGTCAAAAGAAGGTCAAATCGTAGTAAAACCTTGTTTACACTCTAGAGACTGCGATTTTAGTCTAATTATCATCAGACTTGCTCAGAATGATCATCTTGACAATATATAGGTCAGATTCGAATATGGGTCATGTGGGGTCAAAAAGTAGGTCAGTAAGTTAAATCATAGAAAAACCTTGTTAACACTCTAGAGGCCACAGTTTTAGTCCAATCATCATCAAACTTGCTCAGAATTGTCTTCTTTTTGTAATACCTTGGTCAGGAGGGGTATTTTATTTGACAGAAAATGCTGTTAGCAAACATTGCAGACCCTGATCAGATGCCACATTCTTCAACGTCTGATCTGGGCCTATGCTGTTTGACAGGCTACCCCTTCAGGGTTTTCCCACCTTTTAGTGGTTATTATAACTTTAAACAAATATTCTGTATGATAATACAGTATCTCAAGCAATTCAGACTTTCAGGGTGTTTGGATCATGGTCAAAGTTCTTTTGGCTATTTTTAGAAAACACATTGTCATCACTCGACCTACTTTTATTTCATAATTTCCCCACCATAAGCATGCTACAGATTAGAAATGATTGAAATTAACCTTCAGGCTGCAGAAATATAAATGCTGTCAGACTTGAAGGGGCGGACCTTTCATCTCAATGTCGGGTAAAAGTCCCACAAAATTGGAAGCAACGTCTCCAAAATGACCTAAATAGTATAAACCTCAAATCAAACAAACAAAATTGGTCAAATCATACTTGAGACTGCATGTCTGGTTCAAGCTTCATGAAACTTGCCAAGAATGTTTGCTTTTATAAAATCTGGAATATGTTTGAATATGGGTCATGTGGGGTCAAAAACAAGGTGATGAATAGATTCAGGTGAGCGATACAGGACCATCATGGTCCTCTTGTTCTGTATTTTCCTCAGATTTCAACCTCTTTTATTCTCATATACTGTTATCTCAAGCCAGAATTTCCAGTCTGTTAGTTTGACAGGACTCTTGAAAATTGACAACTTGACATGTTTTGGACTACAAACCAACAATAACAACAACAGGAGAAAAAGCAACCATAAATGTTAGCCATGAACTTATAGGATGAAGCATGAATAATTTAATTCCACTAACGACTGTTATTTGATACCCGATATTGACATTTTTTTTCCCAGTCTTTGTGACAGTTTATGTCTTATCATTGTAATTAGAACAAATGGCAGCATCTTTATCTTCGGAAATAATGGCAGCTTTTTACTATCAGAGAGAAATTTTGATTGACAAGGCAGCCGGCCAACGATAATGATCCTAAATATTGGGACAGAAAGGCCTAAGCCAACAGTGCAGACCCAGATCAGACTGCTCCTGAAGGAGCAGTCTGATCAGGGTCTACACTATTTGACATCCCGTCTGCACCTTTGGACTCCTTGCTGGACTGTGAAACAAATTTGGTAAAATTTTAGGAGAATTACAGCAACTCCTCAAGGTGTCCAAATTTTTAGGAGTTTTACGGTAATTCATGAGAAAACATGGACAGCCAGCAAAGACTCAGATCAGACTGCCCAGATGCAATCAGGGTCCAGTTGTTCAAAGCATCGGCAGCTTAATCCATTGTATGCCAGTGGACACTTCCATGGCTATATGTTGGATAAGTCCATTTGTCATATATAAGTGGTGTCAGCCTATTTTTTCGTTTTTATTCTGTTTTTGCTGGAAAATTTTGTTAGCAAATAATGCAGGCCCTGATCAGATGCCGCGTTCTGCGTTGTCTGATCTTGGCCTACACTGTTTGCCAAGGTACCCTTTAGGGGTTTCCTGCACACAATGAGTTAACAAACGGTTAACGGCTCCGGTAAGCAAAAAACTTAATACAGTGGTATTAGGGTGAAAAAATGAGAGCTGCTTTTGCATTAGCAAAAGCTGCTCACAATTTTTCTGCAAAAACATTAGTATTTTTGCCATATGTAATGATCAAAGTTTTGACGATTCGTTTCCTAACGACATTGTTAACGGCCCATACCCATCAGGGCTTGAAGAAATAAATTGGCTGCATGATGCTTCCACGCAGAGCTGAATCCGACCGCACACGAGTACTGGTAAACCACTTAGAGGATCAAAGCCTGTCCAGGCAAAGCGGTGCGAGTCGGACCGTCCATGCTTATAAACCATATTGGTTTCATTGGGCAACAGGGCTTGAGGTGTCATTTCATCTCAATGTTGGGTAAAAGTCCGACAAAATTTGAAGCAACGTATCCAAAATGACCTATATAGTGTTGACGGGGACGTTAAACATCAAATCAAACAAACAAACGACATTGTTAGTTTTGAACAACTGGCCGTGGTCAGCACCTTCGTTGTTCACTACATGGTTAGTATGATTACGAGGTTGTGTATACACAAACACACGCCTCGGAGGGGCTTCTGCATCAGTTTTACTAATGTTCTTATTTTTTCTGTTTTCCAGATTGTTTATCCCAAGACAGATGAACAACGAAACAGACTTAGCGAAGCTGTTAAACCTATATTTATATTTAGATCTTTAGAACCAGTAAGTATGATGATGGTGGTAAAACTGTTGTCTTGTTGAAAAATAACAATAAATTTCATATATCACGAGAATATGCCTATATAAATTTGACCCCCTTCAACACCACTTTAATATAGCAAAATTTGGGTTTAAGTGAGTATACATTATTTTAAGCTCGCCTGTACGAAGTACAAGGAGAGCTATTGTTGTCACCTTGGATGGCGTGCGCATGTGCGTTTGCGTTTGCGTTCCCGTCACACTGCGTTAAAGTTTTTCAAATGCTTATATCTCAACAGTCACTCATCACAGACCACTCATATTTGGAACTTAAGTACCTGGGAGGGTCCTCTGATGTTCAAAGAGAACAGACCCCTGGGTTCATGCCCCGGGGTGGGGCTAGGGGTCAAAATCTAGAACACCTTTATAATTCTGTGTTAAAGTTTTTGAAATGCTTATATCTCAACAGTCACTCATCACAAAGCATTCATATTTACAACTTGGATACCTGGGAGTGTCTTCTGAGATTCCAAGACAACACACCCCTGGGTTCATGCCTGGGATTGGGGATGGGGTGGGGCTGGGGGTCAAAATCTAGGACACCTTTGAAATTTGTTGTATACCTTTCCATTATACTAACGAGTTATAGACACAATTGGTTATACATCAGCCAATCAAGTGACATTGGTTCAAGTGTAAAAGGGTGAAGGTCATGGTGACCTACATTTCACGGTCCAGTGATTTTGCCTTATATCTTGAAGTCTATTTGTTGGAGAAATGTCATACCTGGGATATTAGTTCCATGTGACTCCACGATTGACCTCAAAATATATCTAGGTCACTGTGACCTAGATTTCATGGTTCAGCGATTTTGCCTATTATCTCAAATACTATTTGATGGAGAAATGTCATACCTGGATAATTAGTTCCATATGACCCAATAATTGACCGCAAAATATATCTAGGTCATGGTGACCTACATTTCACGGTCCAGTGATTTTGTCTATTATCTTGAATACTATTTGATGGAGAAATG
The DNA here is from genome assembly GCA_963580285.1 of Lucinisca nassula. Classification (NCBI taxonomy): domain Eukaryota; kingdom Metazoa; phylum Mollusca; class Bivalvia; order Lucinida; family Lucinidae; genus Lucinisca; species Lucinisca nassula. The sequence continues at coordinate 17,619,590 of OY757016.1, forward strand.
TTATACCTGGGTTATTAAATGCAGGTGACCCCATTATTGACCTCAAAATATATCTAGGTCACTGTGACCTATATTTTATGGTTCAGCGATTTTGCCTATTATCTAGAATACTATTTGATGGAGAAATGTCATACCTGGATTATTAGTTCCATATGACCCAATAATTGACCGCAAAATATATCTAGGTCATGGTGACCTACATTTCATGGTCCAGTGATTCTGTCTATTATCTTGAATACTATTTGATGGAGAATTGTTATACCTGGGTTATTAGTTGCATGTGACCCCATTATTGACCTCAAAATATATCTAGCTCAGTATGACCTATATTTCATGGTTCAGTGATTTTGCCTATTATCTTGAATACAATTTGATAGAGAAACGTCATACCTGGATTATTAGTTCCATGTGACTCTATAATTGACCGCAAAATATATCCAGGTCAGTGTGACCTATATTTCATGGTTCAGTGATTTTGCCTATTATCTTGAACACTATTTGATGGAGAAATGTCATACCTGGATTATTTATTCCATGTGACCCCATGATTGAGCTTGAATTAATATCTAGGTCAGTGTGTCCTATATTTCATGGTTCAGTGATTTTTCCTATTATCTTGAATACTATTTGATGGAGAAATGTCTTACCTGGATAATTAGTTCCATGTGACCCGATGATTGACATGGAAATATATCTAGGTCCTTGTGACCTATTTTCATGGTTCAATGATTTTGCCTTATAATTCAGATACAATTTGATCCTGAAATGTAATATCTGGAATATATGTTCCATGTGACCTGATTATTGATCTCAAATATATCAAGGTGAGTGTGACCTATATTTCATGGTTCATAAATTTTTCCTTATATCTTGAAGTCGCGAAACAGGCGAGCTATGCTGTCTGGCGACAGCTCTTGTTCTTATTTCTGCTCAAAAACATAGGTTGTGTTTACTCGTTAGAACCGCCTTGACCAGGCGATTCTTATGAGTGCCCACAATCTATCTATCTGCCAATAAGTCTAAACCTCTGAGGAGGACTTTCAGAAGGGGTCCCAGTATACCAAGTACTGAAGGGGGTTAATTGAAATAAAAGATAAGTATAGCAGGTGAAATGAGTTTGTACAGTGCAAGGAGAGTGTTAATATAGTTAAAAGTAAAAACAAAGGCCAGTGACTAGGGGGACACGTGCATCACCCGGCACACAGCCCACAATCTATGTTTGATGCAAAAGTAAGAAAAATATTTTTCATCAGAAAATTTAATTTTTTTGGAGGTAAACTTTTCATAATGACTTCAGATAATGAGGATAATTCAGGGATAATATTCCTTTTTCTTTGTTGGAAACATGCGCTGTGTGACTTGTAAGATTTCCCCCTATGAGGTATTTGTAACAAGTTTAGTTTGTGTTGAGGTTGCACATCCCCGCAACACTATTTTGGTAATTTTGGAGATGTTGCTTCCGATTCAATAATACATGAGCAAGAATGCAAGTTTCTATTTATCATATGAGCCACTCCAAGCGAATTTGTGTCTTCGAGCATTCCGTCATGAGAGATTTTAACTGCGCATGCCCAGCCATTCAGAGGGGCCAGGGATATGGCTTTCTGTCTGAAGGTGCCTCTTGATTCACTGCTTGTATGAGCGAGCAGCGAAGGTTCTGGCGAGACTGCGCGGATGCGCAGGCTCGCCTGAACCTTCGCTGCTCGCATAGGCGATAAGTACCAAAATCGCTTGACGGGACCCATATGGCATTTAAACTCGTTTTATTCATGATTGCTTTATAAAAATGTCAATAATCTGTCCTTAGTAAACGCGATGTCGTTAAGGATGTCGTACATGTACATGCACTAATTTGCATATTTAATTCACTAGTGGATTACAGAATAAACCTCCCAAAGACTTGAATAAATTTTGGCAACCCTAAAAATATTTTGGCTACCTTGACCTTATTTTCAAGGTCACATACTTACCAACTGTTGTCTGCACCCTGTCATGGTTCTTCTGAAAACAATTTCCTTGTTTCTGTACATACCCACAGTGATTCATTTTGCCGTGCGTCCCGCGTCTTTGACGCATAGATTTGACAAAGGACGCATTGTTCTGAAAGATACGCATCATGAGGACGCATAGAATTTCAAATTACTTTGTTGTATCTTTCTTTATAATTCGCTTGACAGCTTTCGAAAGCTGGACTAAAAACGGAGATTAAATTTACCTGCGCACCGCCGGTGGCAGTGGCGCGCGCATCGTATTTACTCATCGACTTGACTAACGCGTAATTTCATTGGACGGGCCAGGGCTTCCGTTAGGCCGACGTACGGCGTATATTACGTCCTGAAATCGCTTCCGGGTGCCCAAATTAAACATCAAAAGCGTCCCGCGGACTCCCGAAAATTTTTCTGTACGGCCAAAAATCTTTACCGAGACGTATAAACCCGCCCACTTTTAGCGATTTGTAAAAAGTTTGCTCCGCCTTCTTAGCTGAAACCGCTTTCTGTGTTTATTGAGTACTAAGGACGTCCCATTTTCTGCCTGCGCGGTATTATATTGACAGTCAGAATCACGTGCGTCAGCATACCTTTGATGCCGCCTTTGATCGTCATCGGTGTGTGAAAAACGTGTCGAGTTGATTGCTCGGTGTTTGCATATAATTAAACGTATTAGTAGTCGAGGATAAACTAATTATCTCATTGACGATAATTGGTTTTTAATCCTGTAAACTTGTTACTGTTTAAATTAAAACGGATCGTAATTTAGGTGTTTGGTAGTGAGATTATCATTAGCGATGCAAAGTGTGTGACAATATTTTCAAAGATAGATACGCATTTTTTCTTGAGTAAATAGCAGGTGTTCACAAGGTGAAATGACGAAAATAATTTATAAAATCCCAAAATGTTGTCGCGATCGCATTTTGATTTTGGCGCCCTGAAAATACGTCAAACCGGCGAATGTGACCAGGCCGGTTCGTCAGGGTCCGAGCTACAGTCATATCTGTCTGTTAGCCAAAAAGCAAAAAAAAAAAAAAATAAATAAATAAATACCGCTGACTCGTCTAAGTCTGCTCCAATTGACCAAAAATGCACGTGTTTCTGCCTGTAGTTCCGAGTGTTGAGTACAATGAAGACTCGAAGCGTATGTTTTGCAAAGTTTGGCAAAAATCCTTTACAAAAGTATTTTTTTTTTAATTTCGTAATCCATATAAATTATGACAGTGGGTGTCAGGTTTGTTTTATTTTATTTGTGTTAAGTTTTACAAACAGTGTAGACAGATCAGATGCTATATTCTGTGGCGTCTGATCTGGGTCTACACGGTTTGTTAATGACCAAAAAATGGGCCACTAGGCATATATGGGGATGGGAAATGCGATTGTTTTCTTTACTTTTTATTTATTCATTTTTTTGGGGGGGGGGGGGGGGGGGGGGTACTTGGAAAGTTATATAATTTATACAGGCCAAGCAAAAATATTTTTCTTTTTTGTATGCACTCCTCTGCACTGTACTGACCGCAGGTATGTCACATAGTTATGAGTATTTTTGAGTTTAACGGCCCAGTCAACACTATTCAAGTCATTTTTGAGCTTGTCAGTTTACCAATCCACACTTTTCTAGCCATCTAAAAAGATATACACGTGATTAAAAATGCAAACAAGAGATTCAAAGATTAAATATTATATATTTCTTCATCAAAACAATTTTACGATCCGCAAACACCTTGCTTCAAAATTGGGACTTCCTGAATTTTCCAGTGGGACTTCCAGATTTCAAGGGTAGGAAGTTCGGGACTGCCTGAATTTGGGAGTTAATGGAAGCCCTGACGGGCTATATTTGTTCGGCCAATTGCTCGCAACGTTTTAATTATTTTAGGCGTAGTTGTTTATAAAGTCCCCGGATGTACAACAACGATGATCAGGATGCCACCGAAAAAGAAATCAAAGATCGAAATCGGTCAAAAAAATATCACAGGTTTTTTCACCCAGTCCCAATCATCGGAGAAAGCGATAGAGAAAAAATCTGAGTCACCTACGTCTTCGGCAAAACCCTCCGATGATGCGACGGAATCAAAGAAAGAAAGGAATCATATTTTTCCTAGTCAACATTGTATGGTGTTTGTTTGTCTCTGAAAAACAAATTACATGTAAGAAAAACAGCATTTCAGAGCAGTAAAATTAGCTATCAAACTATCACCAGAATGCAGGAAATTGAGTCTAGAATTTGAAATTTTTTCGGGGGGGGGGGGGGGGGGGGGCATGCCCCCGGACCCCCCCAGCAAATTCCCTCGCTTCGTTCGGTCAATGTCACAGTGGGACTCATTGTTTACAAAAATGTGAGTCCCCAGGACTCATACTATCAAATTTCAAAATGAATCACTGTACCCAGTAGATTGTGGGTACTCATTTGGAAATGATTTAGTCTCCCCCAGCAAAAGATGTTTGTCTACTCTTTATCTTTAAAGAGGCCTTTTGTAGGAAATCAAAACTGACTTTCCAGACCAAAAGGTTGTAGAAAATAGACTGGGAACCAGTTGTTCAAAAGTTACGATGTAGTACGTTTATTAAAACTTAATCATTAACTGATATTTTTGAAGTAAAAAAATGTGAGTAGCTTTTGCTCACATTTTTTCAGCAAAAAAGAATTCAATTAGATATTGTACTTACAAGAACAGTAAACATGGTGACCACTAACGAGCTTGTTTTGAATAAATGGCTCAGATGTCTCCAATAAGGCAGCCACGATTAATCGTATAATCAATTAATCGATCGATAAATTCCACAAAATTGATTATCATTTCTGATTTGCTTTTAATCGATTACTTGATAGGTACAATTTTCTACATAAAGCTATGCCTAAAATAGCTGGATGAGTGGCAAACAGTGCAGACCCTGATGAGATGCCGCATTATACGTCGTCTCATCTGGGTCTACACTGTTTGCTCAGGCCTGCCTGTTCAAATATACATATGGTGAAGTGCAACATATGGTAAGAGTCATGCTCAAACAGAAAGCCAGACAGGTAAAATAATGACAAAAATCTTATGCTATGTTCCCACTATCACGATTCGCGCCACGATTGTAATCGTGTTCTTAATCGTGGCTTAATCGTGGTGGTCCTATCAGATCTTATCGGATCTTGAGGTCAGTCGTGGCAATCGTGTTAATCGTAGAAAATTTTTGAACGGTTCAAAATTTTTCCACGATCAACACGATCGATTTCAAATCGGGATCATCGTATCACATCGTGTTGCATCGTAACAAAGCGCGACGGATCGCATCTAATCGTGCTTCCAAATCGCGGTGATCGGGGCCAATCTTGGACAGAACAAACGCCGCGTTTTGTTGAGATGTGTTGCGATCTCACAAGATCTGTCACGATTTGTTACGCTCTGTCGAGTCCCATTGCTCAAGACCTGTCACGAATGACTCGTGATCAGATACGAGATGATACGAGTAAATGCGATTAGATACGAGTAGGCTACGTTTTTATACGAACGTTCACGATCTATTACGAGTTCTCAAGATTAAATGCGACTCATTCGGCGATCTGCTCATGAGTGAGTGAGTGAGTGTATTTCAGTTTTACGTCCCACCAAAACTTAAGGTCATACGGAGACGGAACCTCGGTTTCTAGACTCAACCGAAAGTCTGGAGAAGCCCGGGATCGATCCTGCAATCCCTGGTTTATACAGGCCTTTGCTAGTATTTTTAAAGCCTTTGAAAGATGCCACCCAAGGGTAATGGAAGCAAAGAATGGAAAAGGCAAGCCTGAACCATTCCAGCCAGAGAAATTGCCACATTGTCATTATCCGCAACTCCTACCATCATCAATGGTTGAGGGCCAGTGTTTATGCTGTAAAAGTTCGAGAAACAATTAAGTCCATGGTCAGTTCGGCTGTATATACATGTATACCAGTCGGGGTCAAGTCGTAGCTCAAATCGTGATCGCCATCGATCATGATCGTGAAAAACATCGAGACGACAGTCGTATGCTATCGTAACGGAGCGCATCGGCTCGTGATGAGCGTATAAGAACGTATCTGCACGTATCAGATCGTCCCAATTCGGGGTACTCGATCGTGATGATCCTTTTAGATCGAGACCAAGTCGCAGACAATCCTATCGGAACGCATTTGGTCGTATCTGAACGTGAGAGCAGACCGTGGCTGATCGTGATTCCTGAAATTGACAAATCGTGATTGGATTGCATCCGAGCGCAACGAATCGTACTAGAACGTAACGACTCTCATCACCTCGTATCCAAACCTGAACTTTCAGAGAATATTCCACGACCAGCTACGAATGGCCAATCGTGGCGTTCGTAACGGATCGCACGACAGTGGGAACCTAGCATTAGCGATTACTAATCGATTATTGTTCGCAATGACAGGACTGATAATCGATTATCTTTTCAGCTCCGATTAGCCAGCCCTAGTCTCCAATCGTCTTAATGACAGAACTACCTTAAAAATCCTAAATATTTGGAAACCTTGAAAACTTGCTGTAATACTCCTAAACTTTGAACTTTGTTTCACGATTCAGCAAGGAGTCCAAAAGGTGGAGACAGAATGGCAAACAGTGTAGACCCTGATCAGACTGCTCCTTCAGGAGCAGTCTGATCTGTGTCTGCACTGTTTGCTTGGGCCTATCTGTCCCAATACAAAGGATCATTACAGTATGTGTCACATTCATATGTCTTTTTGGAGGTAGTGCAATGCCTGGTTTGAATACAACTTAATTTGAATATTATTAAAAAAAGATTGTCTGCACATTATGTAAAACATGTTCTGCTGTTTTCACGCAAATCTACTTCAAGACAGGCTTTATGTCCTTCTGTAGACATAATGGCATCGTTTTATTTTCAATTTTATTTCTCAAAACTGATCAATACTGCTAAGACAAATTTTTACGGTGTTAGTGAACCCTTAAAGAATCAAATTCATTAATGATTGAAATGTTCTACTACAGACAATATCTAATATAGTAGTATTTCTTTTTAGCTCACCTGACCGAAGGTCATGGTGAGCTTTTTGTGACTTTGAGATGTCCGGCGTCGTTTGTTGTGCGGCATGCATCGTGTGTGCATAAACTTTACTTGTGAACACTCTAGAGGCCACAGTTTTGGACCAATCATCATCAAACTTGATCAGAATGATCATTAGATAATGTCTTAGTCAAGTTTGAATATGGGTCATGTCGGGTCAAAAAGTAGGTCAGTAGGTCAAATCATAGAAAAACCTTGTGAACACAGAGGCCATAGTTCTGGTCCGGTCATCATCAAACTTGCTTAGAATGATCATCTTGACAATGGATCGATCAAGTTTGAATATGGATCATGTTGGATCAAAAGGTAGGTCAGCAGGTCAAATCATAGACACAGTTTTGGTCTGATCATCATAAAACTAGCTCAGATTGATCATCTTGATCATATTTTGGTTCAGATCAAATATGGGTCATGTCGAGTGAAAAAGTAGGTCAGTAGATCAACTCATAGAAAAACCTTGTGAACACACTAGAGTCCACAGTTTTAGTCCGATCATAATCAAACTTTCTCAGAATGTTCATTTTAACAATATCTCAGTCAGATTCGAATATGGTTTATGTTGGGTCAAAAAGTAGGTCAGTAGGTCAAATCATTGAAAAACCTTGTGAACACATTAGAGGCCACAGTTTTGGGTTGATCATCATCAAACTTGCTCAGAAAGATCATCTTGACAATATCTTGGTCCAGTTTGAGTATGTGTCATGTCAGTTGAAAAGATAGGTCAGTAGGTCAAATCATAGAAAAACCTTGTGAGCACACTAGAGGCCACAGTTTTAGTCTAATCATAATCAAACTTACTCAGAATGATCATCTTGACATTGACTCAGTCTTATTCAAATATGGATGATGTCGAATCAAAAAGTAGGTCAGTAGGTCAAATCATTGAAAAACCTTGTGAACACACTAGCGGCCACAGTTTTGGTCCGATCATCATCAAACTTGCTCAGAATGATCATCTTGACAAGTTTGAATATGGGTCATGTCGCTGGAAAAAGTAGGTCAGTAGGTCAAATCATAGAAAAACCTTGTGAACACTCATAAACTTTGAATCATTTGAGATAGAGCCTTCATATTTGGTATGAAGGTTCCTTCTGACAAGGCACCTTACCATATTACCTACCATTTCATTTCTACAGTGAGGATCAGATGAGCGATCCAGGGCCATCATGGCCTTCTTGTTCTTTTTTTTGTGCAGGTGGGAGGGGGGGGGGGGCAAAATGATCTAAATAGTCTTGATGGAGAGGTTAAACCTCAAATCAATCAAAATAATAGTTTTTTTGCTGATCAAAAATGTGAGTACCTTTTCCAATGCAAAAGACGGTTTTGCAACATCAGTTCTATATAATGCCACATCAGCAATTTCAAAATTACCATCTAATCACACTATCTAATTACTTTCTCATAACCAAACATCGTTTACATGCAAATTTAATTTAAAATCCTAATATGAAAGTCATAAAATTCCCAACAGCTGATCATAACATTATTTCACACATGCACCAAATAAGGTATCAAGCAGCGTGTCTCACTTTTTTATTCACGCAGAACATCCAAGTAATCTATTCAGCAGAACAGGCATTCGGCAGAATTCCTTCATAATTCGGCCAAACCCCAGCCCCCAAAACTGGCATATTTATCATATTAACCCTTATCCTGCTGTTCACGACAACCCCTACCTTTGTAAACAGTGTAGATCCAGATCAGATGGCTTCTGAAGAAGCCATCTGATCAAGATCTACACTGTTTGTCATGCAGTTTGTGAATTGAACAAATATATTATATCAAGTAATTTGATTGGCTGATAATCAGCAATGGGAGTGGCTGGATTAATTTATGCAGTAGGATATGCATTAAATATTGAAATGTGTGAATTTACAGTTCCCTAGTACTTCTTACCATACTTTCTCTAAAATTTGAACAAGTACAATCTACTACCCAATGTTGTCTGTGATAATAGCTGGATGAGTGGCATACAGTGAAGACCCTGATGAGATGTTGCATTCTGCAACATCTCATCTGGGTCTACACTGTTTGTTCAGGCCTGTCTGTCCAAACATATGGTAAAAATGAGTATCTTGGTCCCGATTGCCTTGAGCTTTGGCTTTCTGCCTTATTTTGTGCACACAGTTCTTTCTGCCTGCTGTCGTTTGTATGGTAAATAGACGCCAACCTCTTTTGGAATGAATGAATGCATGCATATTAAAATTATTTCCAGTCTGGAACGTTTTTATCTGTTTCAAATCTGAATAGAATTTATTGCATCAGTGGCTCTTGTGGTAGACAAGTTTCCAAAAATACCTTGTTTTCTTGTCAACGCGTTCATCCTAAGCTGGTGAATTGGGTCCTTATTTTGAGGTATTACATGGTGGGCAGATTGTAAAAATATGTGGGAGTTATAAGCTAATCCTGAAATTTGTTCGTTTGTGGACAACACAAAAAGATAATTTCCCGGCTTAGTCCTTAATGACCTAAATAGTGTTGACAGGACAATTAAGCTTCAATTCAAATTCAAAATAACTGAAGATGAAATTTAGTACAGTAAAATTCCGCTATTAAGACCACCTAAAATTATTACTATTTCTGCTATAAAAAGCTTATTTAGTAGATTGTAGTTATTCTTTCTTTGTGTTTTCTGCATACAGTGTCCTCTGGTCTGAGACCACCTTTGGGACTGTTCAAAAGTGGTCTTAAAGACCACTTTTGTACAATCTCAAAGGTGGTCTTAAAATAGGAATTTTACTGTATTTGTGTTTGTAGATGGAAGATCTTACATGAGTGGTCATTTCATATGACATTTGTGAAACTTTGGCGACTTGCGTAGATTTCATACCACTGACCACAAGTGTAAGATTCTGTTTATCATATAACACTTTTTTTCCAAAGAGTATCGTTTGAAAAGATAGGGTTGTCAGATGGTGTCATGACATTGTGAAGATTTTTATGACATAACACAGTCCGCATGGTAACACTGACATTTTATGATAAAATATTATTATAAATAATGCATGATGAAATACTATAAGTTATTTTGATTATGGGATCACAGGGACATTTGCCTGAGCCTTTAGGCGAGGGTAAATATCACTTCCAGGCAGGGAATGTCATCTCATGTTTCCCCTCAAGAATCGGGGTTAATGTTGTGACAGCTTTTCAATGTTCTATAATAAAAAAATATGTTGTGTGTACTCGATGCTTTAATGAGTATATACAGCATCGAGGCCATTCTAATGAGTACACACAGCATACATTTACAATATAAAAGTCGAAAATCTCCTTATGGTTCCACGCTAATAAGGAGGAATTCCCCAGGGACTCAATTACGGGTTTGACTCATCCATGGTAAACGAACCATCAGTGTTTGAGCCATCGAAGTTCTACTGTAGTATATAGGGCTGGCTAATCGGAGCTGAAAAGATAATCGATTATCAGTCATGCCATTGCAATCGATAATCGATGAGAAATCGCTAAGGTGTTTGTCATAATTTTAGCTGTCTGGCTTTCTTCTTAGCATGACTCTTACCATATGTTGCACTTTATCATATGTATATTTGAACAGACAGGCCTGAGCAAACAGTGTAGACCCAGATGAGATGCCGCAGAATGCGGCGTCTCATCAGGGTCTGCAGTGTTTGCCACTCATCGAGCTATTTTAGGCATAACTTTGGGTAGTAAATTGTACCTGTCGAGTAATCGGTTAAAAGCAAATCAGCAATGATAATCATTTTTGTGTGGAATTAATCGATTGATTAATCGATTATACGATTAATCGTGTCAGCCTTAGTAGTATATGCCATTTTTTTGTCTTTTTCAGGAACAAATGCATTGTGTCTTAGATGCCATGTTTGAAAAACAGGTATGTACTTGTGTGATATTTTACTTATTTCTTGTATTCGACACTTGCCAACTTGTGAAAACCGGGTCAAAAAGGGCTTAGGCTAATGAAAATCCTATGTCTCTTGCTAGACCAGGCAAGCTCAAATAAGAACAAAGTGGCTTACAGACTTAGATGGTGTGTGAGTGATACATGTAATTTGCTTATACACTCACCTAATAAGCCATTTCACATTGCTTTTCCTGTGTCAACTTTTCTCCGTTTTTATGCCCCCGGAATCAAAGATTCGGGGGCATATAGTTTTTGGTCTGTCTGTCTGTCCATCTGTTTGTCTGTCCACAAAAACCTTAACATTGGGCATAACTTTTGAATGGTAACTGATAGGGCTTTCATATTTCACATGTGCATTCCTTGTCACAAGACCTTTCAAGAGGTACCATCAATTTTTACCTTCTGACCTTGACCTTGACATTTGACCTACTTTTGATCTCCATTTTAAAAACTTTAACATTGGCCACAACTTTCGATTGGTAAGTGGTAGGGCTTTCATGTTTCACACATGTGCATTCCTTGTCAGAAGACCTTTCTAGTGGTGCCATAATTTTTGACCTCATGACCTTGACCTTGATGTTTGACCTACTTTTTAAAAACTTTAACATTGACCATAACTTTCGATTGGTAAGTGGTAGGTTTTTCATATTTCACATGTGCATTCCTTGTCACAAGACCTTTCTTGTGGTACCATAATTTTTGACATCGTGACCTTGACATTTGACCTACTTTTTAAAAACTTTTACATAGTCCATAACTTTCGATTGCTAAGTGATAGGGCTTTCATATATCACATGTGCATTCTTTTTCACTGTTACCATAATTTTTGACCTAGTGACCATGACCTTGACGTTTGAACTACTTTTTAAAAAAACTTTAACATTGGCCATAACTTTTGATTGGTAAGTGATAGGGCTTTCATATTTCACATGTGCAATGTATGTCACAAGACCTTTCCAACAATCCCATAATTTTTTACCTTGTGGTCTTGACCTACTTTTTTAAGACTTGAACATTGGCCATACCTTTTGATTGCTTAATGATACTGCTTTCATATTTAACATGCGCTGTCCAGGGGCATCAGTGTTGTTGTCTCTGTATGACAAAGCCTGACACTTGTGGTAGACAAGTCACAGGTAGACATCAGGGGAGCTACCGCAAAATCGTGTTATCTTAACCCTTCTCTTGCTGAATATTCATTTAAGCCACACCCATTTCTGTCTATCAACCAATCAAATTACTTGATGTAATTTATTGCTACAAATTCATAAACTGAATGTCAAACAATGTAGATCCAGATCAGATGGCTTCTTCAGAAGCCATCTGATCTGGATCTACACTGTTTCCAAAGATAGGGGTTGTCGTGAACAGCATGATAAGAGTTAAATTTGTTCCCACGACACATCCTGGAACTCTAGCGATAGTTTCTAAGACCTGGAAATTGTAAACAGAGGTAGGTACTCTCGCATGTTTTGATTGATTGTAGAAAAATGAGCGAGTAACATAAAATTTCGGCAATGCTATTCCATGTTAATATGATTTACCTTTCTAAGCAGGCTGAAAGAAATATTGAAAAAATTGTTGCCGAAAGTAGGTGACCATAACAAAATCGAACACAGTGTTGTCTGACTATAGTTTTATGTCAACACGAATGAATGATGCAATTGTTTTGTAAGTTATTGCTTAGACGAGATCCTTTGGCGCATGTTCGGGGTATGTCGGCCCTTATCAGGCCTCATATTTTTCAGGCATTTGCAGGATTTCAGGCTTTTAGAGCTTGATTTTTTTCTTGATTTCAGGCTTTTAGATTCTGATTTTTGCGTATATTGTCTGTTTAAAAAACTATTTAACCCTTATTTCTGACTATAAATCAACCAAATTACTTTATATTTTCACAAACTCCATTACAAACAGTGTAGATCCTGAGCAGATGGCTTCTGAAGCCATCTGATCAGGATCTACACTGTTTGCAAAGGTAAAAGTTGTGTCTTGTTCAGTAGGATAAGGGTTGAATCTGCAAAATCGGGCCTTTCAGGCATGGAAAAGGGTGGTCGGTATGAGGCCTGCTTATTCATCATTTAGATGTAAAACTTTTTATCAGTCCATGTACTGTGAAGGAGTAATGCTGAAATTTTCAGGCAGAGTAGCTCCCAAGGATCATTTTGGTGAAGTTTGGTCCAAATTGGCCCAGTGGTTTAGGAGGAGATGTCAATTGTTGACAGACGATGGACGCCGGACGGACGCCGGAGCACAGGCCTATCAGAATAGCTAGCTCACTGAGCGCTTCGCGCTTCGTGCTCAGGTGAGCTAAGAATGAGCAGTAGGCCTAAAATCATGTGGCGGATAGTAGATTGCTTAAAGAGAACATTTCTATGAAAGTTTTGTCATAATATTTGCAAAGGCTTGGCAGTTAGTGCCAATTTTCAATTGTCCCTGTTATATGTGAGTGGAAATGCTAAGTTGCCATAGCAACCAAACTAAAGAGACCAATTTCATAACAAGAGGGCCAAGATGGCCCTGTATCGCTAATCTGTCATCAGATGATCATAAGCAATGTTTAGAAAACAAGAGTTGGCATTAGATGCTAGACATATGAGTTAGTGGTTCCCTGTGACAATACAGAGCTGACTTGTATGGCACTGTCTGGACACCTTGTGGACACTGATAGTCAGGTCCTAGTAGTTCACTAGTAGGAGATGAAGCTTATTGACAATACAATACCTTGGCCTTCTGGTCAAACGAGAAGAGTAAATATGGTTATCTCTGTACCTGACTAGCTGTGCAGACTAGTTTGTGTATTACCTGGTCACAAACCCTTAAGATATGAGCCCCGCCAAGCGAATTTGTGTCTTTGAGCATTCCGTCATGACAAATTTCAACTGCGCATGCCAAGCCATTCAGAGGGGCCAGGGATATGGCTTTCTGTCTGAAGGTTCCTCTTGATTCACTGCTTGTATGAGCGAGCAGCGAAGGTTCTGGCGAGACTGCGCGGATGCGCAGGCTCGCCTGAACCTTCGCTGCTTGCATAGGCGATAAGTACCAAAATCGCTTGGCGGGGCCCATATAGCTTTTCATAAGAGAAAAGAGAAACAAAAAAAAAAAAAATAAATGCGACACTTTTCAGTAACCTGATCCTAAAAATCTCGGCTATGTTTCTCTGATTTCATTGATTACAATTGATGGTCTTGCGGCATTTCCGTCAGTGTCTATCAGATATCAATACATTCTGTATCTTGCTAAGCTTGACAGTGGCTGCCGAGCAAATTTGCTTGAGGCAAACGATATGCAAAACTGTAAAAAAAAATATGAAAAAAAGATTAGCATTAAGAAAGAGTGTACATCACCTTGCTTAATTAAAAATGTGATAGAATTCCCATAAGGATTTTGGTTGGTCCATACTTGAGGTCATAGAATTTGTCTATGCCTAGCAGCCCTTTTTTGGGACATTGGCAAACAGTGTAGACCCAGATCAGAATTTGGCATCTGATCTGGGTCTACACTGTTTGCTCACAGAGTATTCATTTTTGTACAACTTACATTAAACAAAACTAACCTGACAACCCTAAAATTGAAAATGAACCACTCCAAATTTATAAGGTGGAAGATTCCGACCCACACACGAGTACTGGTTAACCGATTAGAGGATCTAAGCCAGCCCAGGCAAAGCGGTGTGAGTGTCGGACCGTCCATGCTTATAAGCCCTATTGGTTCCATTGGGCGACAGGGCTTGAGATGTCATTTCATCTCAATGACGGGTAAAAGTCCCACAAAATTGGAAGCAACATCTCCAAAATGACCTTCACAGTGTTGACGGGGACATTAAACCTCAAATCAAACAAACAAAAAACTTTGTAAACATGTTACGATTGCACCATGTTTCATGAATTCCAATGGAAAAACTAACGTGTGTAACAGATTTTAAACTCACTGTTCTGGTAAGCTTTTGGTTCCTAATAAGGCTCCCTCTTTTTCCAATTTCTAACTCTTATCATGCTGTTCACGACAACCCCTATCTTTGGAAACAGTGTAGATCCAGATCAGATGGCTTCTGAAGAAGCCATCTGATCAGGATCTACACTGTTTGACATTAAGTTTATGGCTTTGTAAGAATAAATTACATCAAGCAATCGGATTGGTTCAAAGTCAGAGATGGGTGTGGCTAAAATGAATATTCAGCAAGAGAAGGTTTAAGTGCCCAGGGTGCTAAATGGGAGGAATACATTAGCTGGCAATACCCACAAAAAACCCCACAAAAAACTGTGACAATCAGGGGCCAGTTGTTCAAAACTAACGACGTCGTTAGCTAACGTATCGTTAAAACTTTGATCATTAAATATGGCAAATATGTTGAAATTTTTGCTGAAAAAATGTGAGCAGCTTTTGCGGATGCAAAAGCTGCTCACATTTTTTCAGCAAAAATGCCAAAATTTTCGATATTGTACTTGCTAGAACAGTTAACAATATGACCGCTAACGAGCTCGTTAAGCTAACGATGCTTTGAACAACTGGGCCCAGAACAATAAAAATTGGTTGTACAGTTAACTAAGACAGTGTAGAATATTGATTACTATTTGTATTGTCATTCATTTCCGTTTGATATGTTTTTTTGGCTGATGAGTCCCCAAACAGACAATTTTATGGATGTAGATAGGAATTTCGCTAATAGGGTGAAAGAAATATCTGAACTGTATGTTGATTGACATAGTGTCAGTTACAGTCTGTCTTTCTTGATTTCCAGTTGATACGCCTCAGGCTCAAATGAGTTGAGATTTATTCCTAGAATATTGACTTCCAAGAAAGTGTTAACCCTTATCTTGCTTTGCTGTTCACAACATCCCCTATCTTTGCAAACAGTGTAGATCCAGATCAGATGGCTTCTGAAGAAGCCATCTGATCAGGATCTGCACTGTTTGACATACAGTTTATGAATTTGTAGCAATAAATTACATCAAGTAATTTGATTGGTTGATAGACAGAAATGGGTGTGGCTTAAATGAATTTTCAGCAAGATAAGGGTTAAAATGTTTCGGTAAAAACAGTTCTTAAGATGCCATTTCATCTCAATGTTGTGTAAAAGTGCCACAAAATTGGAAGCAACTTCTCTAAAATGACCTAAATAGTGTTGACAGGAATGTTAAACCTCAAATCAAACAAATCATTATAATATGGTTTAACGCATTTAGTACCAGAAATCCCAAAACGGTACCCTGGCAAACAATGCAGGCCCAGATCAGGATCAGGGCCTCCCCTGTTTTCTTAAAGTTCAGTCATTTTCAAAATAAATTATGAATAAAACACAACCTGATACCCCTAAATTTTGAAATGGACTCCTGCTATATATAAGGAGGAAGTTTCCATTTGGTACAAAAAGGGTTAAAGATGGATCCAAAAGAGGGATGACACAGTTGCTTAACTAACATGGCTTCTGCTTTGGACCAGTATGAGGAAAATTTTAATCCCTCTGAACACCACAGTATAGATCAGGTGGCTTCTGTTTGTCATTCAGTTTTCAAATTCCAATGAATAGAATATATCAAGTTCTTTGACTGGTTGATAGTCATAAATGGGTGTGGCTTAATTAATTATTCAGCAGGATAAGGGTAATGCAATCTCTCCAGAGTCTTAGCTGTTTGGTTCTATTTTTACCCTTTAAGCACTTAACCTGTAGCACAAGGCTTTTTTTAAAAAAATATTGTTTTTTTTATGCTGCCCCCCACCCCCCTTTGATTCAGGGGGCATATAGTTTTTGCCCTGTCTGTCTGTCTGTTTGTCTGTCTGCCCATCACAAAAACTTTAACCTTGATCATAACTTCAAAAGTATTTGACCTAGCCCCATGAAACTTCACACACTTATTCACCATCACAAGGGCTACATTCTGACCAAGGGCCATACATAACTCTGTTGTCATTTTTGGCTGAATTATCTCCCCTTGAAATTCAGAAATTGGCTCCCACAGGGGGCATTGGTCACCTATAGTGACAGCTCTTGTTTTTTTTTTATTTTTCAGCAAAAAAAAGCTTGACATCACATGTAAATCAGCTGCTGGGCAGATGATTCCCATGAAATGGTCAGGCCTTATTTTTGCTGAAAAATAATGAAAAAATTAGATTGCCATCAGTGTCCTAGAACTTTCTGCAGGCATCACAGGTTAAAACAGCAGATTCGTGTTTTAACCTGCCTCCAATTAGGTAGAGATAAAAATTTGATTTCCTTTTAGAAGTAAAGACCGTTATTTAACCCATAAAATGCCAATCACAACAGTTGTCGTCTGCTTTGTTGTCTGTCGGTAACTTTCATTATTGCAAACAGTGTGGACCCAGATCAGACTGCTCCTCTATTTAACCCATAAAGTGCCAATCACGATCATTGTCATCTGCTTTATTGTCTGCCAGTAACTTTCAAAGTCATCATTGCAAACAGTGTGGACCCAGATTAGACTGCTCCTCTATTTAACCCAAAAAATGCCAATCAAGACAATTGTCATCTGCTTTGTCGTCTGCCGGTAACTTTCAAAGTCAGACCTAGATCAGACTGCTCCTCTATATAACCCATAAAATGCCAATCATGATCATTGTCATCTGCTTTATTGTCTGCCGGTAATTTTCAAAATCATCATTGCAAACAGTGTGGACCCAGATTAGACTGCTCCTCTATATAACCCATAAAATGCCAATCAAGACAATTGTCGTCTGCAGGTAACTTTCACAGTCATTATTGCAAACAGTGTGGACCCAGATCAGACTGCTCCTCTATATAACCCATAAAATGCCAATCATGATCATTGTCATCTGGTTTATTGTCTGCAGGTAACTTTCAAAGTCATCATTTTAAACAGTGTGAATCCAGATTAGACTGCTCCGCTATTTAACCCAAAAAAAATGCCAATCACGATCATTGTAGTCTGCTTTATTGTCTGCTGGTAATTTTCAAAATCATTATTGCAAACAGTGTGGAGCAGTCTGATCTGGGCCCACACTGTTTGCCTGTAAGCAAAAATATTTTTTTAAAACATTTGCAAAAAAAAAATCAGCATACGACATTTTCAGATGTAAAATCAGCAAATGACATTTTCAGATCCAGTTTTTCTCGGCATCTTAAGTTTTAAGTTCTTGGCCATACACTAGCATGTCTGCAAACTAGAACTGCCTTGATGTCATTAATAGAGTTGTTGATTAAATTTACACCAAAAACGGATATGTGGCTCAGCTAATTATTGACTTCAGGCAAACAAGAAAAAACTGTTGATCTTCACTACTAAGCCTGGTTGAGAAGGGTCAAAAAAGAAAGTTCTTTATTATACCCCCGGCATACGAAGTATGCTATTCGTATGCTATGGGGGTATATAGCTTTCGTCCTGCCATTCATCCGTCTGTCCTTCAATGTGTCCGTCTTTCCGGGCGAACATCCAGGGTTTAGGGGCTAGTGTCCAGATTGATAACAATATAGAAAATGATTGGAAAATGATTGGTAAACAATAGATTTATTCAGTAAATAAAAGGTTTAGGAGGTTAGCCCCTAAACCAAACAAAAGAAAAGAACAAAAGAAAAATAGCCCTTAAACCCAAAATGTTGGAACGCAAGGTCACAGACTTAGAAATTTTACATTTTGTTCAAGTTTTGCGTTCAAGTTTCTAGGAGATTGTATCTTCTGAACCCTTTGATAGATTTAGTTGATAGTTACACTGAAGTTACATACTGGTCTTAAGATTTCATTGATGCATGTCCCCCCCCCCCCCCCACCACCACCCCCACAGTGACCTTGAGGTCAAGGACACAGACTTTGAAATTTTACATTTGGTTAAAGTTTTATGACAAAGTTTATAGAGGCCTATATGTTCTAAACTCTAAGACACATTCAATTCATACTTGCATCAATGTTGCATACCAGTCCAAAGATTTCATTGGTGCACAACCCACCCTGCTGCTTCAGTAACATTGTTACCCCGACTCCTTCAGTAACTTTGATGCCCTCACTCCCTTGGTCCATTTAGAAAATTTATGTTTAGTTTAGCTTTTTCAAGCACATTTATAGATTCTTACAGCTTCTTGACATCTTCATTTATATTACATACAAGCTTGAAAGCTATATCACAGTATGGCTTTGCAGAGCATTTTATCCCTTTTACTCGACGAGTTTAATAAATTCAATAATATATGAACACGAATGCAAGGTTCTATTTATCATATGACATTTTAAAATGAAAAATGTCAATATTCCACATAATGTTACAGAGCGCCTCTAACTAATTTGCATATTTAATCCACTAGTGAATGACCAAATTTATTACCGTAATTCCCTGTGTATACCACGCACTTTTTTCACCCAGAAAACGGTAAAAAAATCCCCTGCGTGTAATACAATGGCATAGAAAAATGACATTGTTTTTCTCGAAAAGTCGGCAGGTCACGAAAACCCATTACAAATACAATGTGACACTTTGAGACCCACATAAAGTTCGTTTGACATATTAATTCATTGAATCATTCATACCATTAAAAATGCAATCAATATTCCTACCTCAGACATCAACCTTTCATCCCTTTTTGGGACATCGGCAAACAGTGCAGTCCCAGATCAGACACCTCAGAAAGACGCCGCAGACATCTGATTTGGATTTACTCTGTTTGATGATTTATAACAGTTCAATTATGACACTATTGTTAATCCCTTTCATATAATTGCCACCCTGCGGTGCATGTCGATAAGGTGTGAAAATATGGTCAAGTTATGTCTCTAATTTGCGTTTATTCCCCGATCATAAAATTTAATCCGCAATCAATGTGAAAATTATTTAATTGCTCCTAAGACGAGTTGCTACGACTATTCTACTATCTCGTGAATGATTATGTTTTGGCGCCAAATAGCAGACGCTTGGCGAGAAAAGTTGAACGCTTTAAATTGTGTTAACACATCCGTATGCTGGTGTTGGTTATTGACACGGAGCTTACAGAAAGCGCTGTTTTCCACTACCGTTTTGCTATCGAGAATTTTTTTACCGTTTCCAAACAATTTTTTATGAAAGAGATACGCCCCATTAAGATAAAACAATAGACACGTGTGGGGTTGCTGGGGTCCGATGACGTCATTTACCGATTGCGTGCCGATTCGCCCCAGTCAATTTCGGATGCGCGGAAGTTCTATGCGCCGGATTCAAGTCTGTGGGTTGTCAAAGATCTATTTCAGCGAATCGGCCGATTCGCCCCCGTCAATTTCGGACGCTCGAAAAAAATCGGCCGGTTCGCCCCAGTAAATTTCGGATGCGCGGAAGCTCTACTATGCGCGACGGATTCAAGTCTGCGGCTTGTCCCAAATCTATTTCAGCGAATCGGCCGATTCGCCCCCGTCAATTTCGGACGCTCGAAAAAAAATCGGCCGGTTCGCCCCAGTCAATTTCGGACGCGCGGAATCTCGCCCGACGGAAAAAAATCGTACGTGATTTTTATTTTCTTTGCGTGATTCACGTAAGATTTTGCGTGAGTGGGAACTCTGAAATTTAATTATGATAGTTAATGCATGTCAACAAAGTTTCAAATTGCACAGGAAATCGGGTTCCTTGAAGTCAGGCATGAATCACCGTTTTATTAACAGTAAATGCAAAATGGGGTCAATAACGCTATGGAGCACCTGTCTTGGAGGCATGTTGTCACAATTTTACCTTTGGAAAGAAACCTGTTTCTATCTTTCCTTGTGAAAGAAAACTAGGAAAACGCATTGTCATCTTTCATAACAAATGAATAACAGCACCCTTAAAATGTCACCTTGTCACACACCACCGTTATGGGTAAACGGAGAACTGCCTATGCTGCAAGAGAGAAACTAACCACTATTCTATTCTATAACTACTAGGAAATATACCTATAACCAGTCAGGCTATTTTGATAGTAGCCAATCAAAATTCGTGTACTTTCATTTTCAATCAAAATGGCGTCTGAGAAAAGCATTCTGTGATACTGGGGAAAAGCATGTGCGTGTTTTAGACTGGAATATATTTTTTTTCACATATCTTGGACTCAGAATTGAGGTGCGTGTTATAGATGAGTGCGTGGTATACACAGGGAATTACGGTACATGGCATTATTGCATTCTCAGACACGACATCTTATGATAAAAACTAATGTATATTGATGAGCCTGAGCCAACAGTGTAGACCCAGATCAGACTGCTCCTGTTTGTCACTGAGCAAAATTCAGTGGCCAAAATATTTATTGTAGTGAATAAGTTACAATATTGTTAGGCTCATTAACCCATTTTGTACCGGAAACCCTTAAACGGGTAATTGGCAAACACTCAGGCCCAGATCAGATGCCGCACAACACGGCGTCTGATCAGGGCCTACACTATTTGCAAAAATTTCAATTATTTGAAGAAGACACTACCCGACATCCCTGCATTTTTAAATGGACTCCTGCTATATATAAAGAGGAAGATTCTATTTGGTACAAAAAGGGTTAAAAATTGTCCAATTTTTCGGGTAAATACGGTTATTTATTTATCTGCTTTATATTTGCAGGTAAACCCAGGTGACCACGTCATAGACCAAGGTGATGATGGTGATAATTTCTATGTTATAGATGGGTAAGATCACCTTTAACCCATTTAGTACCAGAAACCCCACAAGGGGTACCTTGGCAAACAGTGCAGGCCCAGATTAGACGCCGCAGAATGCGGCGTCTGATCAGGGCCTACACTGTTTGCGAAAAGTTAAGCCATTTTCCAAATCAATTTCCAAAACTGTCACCCATAAATCTCAAAATGGACTCCTGCTATATATATAAGAAGCAAGATTCCATTTGGTACAAAAAGGGTTAATACAAATATGTGTTTGAAAGTTGACAGGGAATAGACACCAAATTATAATACATGGTCGTTATGTGCCTACACCAAAGGGAATGGGGACATATTTCCTTGCAAAGGGGACAGGGACATATTTCCTTGCAAAAAGGGAGGGGACATGTTTAGCAGATCTGGGCAGAGGGTTCCAGGGGAGCTATAAGTGTAGTCTTCGGTCCGTCGTCCATCCATCTGTCAGCACCATTCACCAGTTATATCTCTGCAGTCTCAGTCACATGGCTCTGGTGGGGGATTGATGACATAAGCTTTTTATCTAAATTGAATAAAAACTTTGGTTGCTATGGCAACCGCAAGGTCCCATAGACTTACAATGGGAAAATATTTGTCATTCTTGCGAACACTCTACATGCCACAGTTTTGGTTCCATCATCATCAAACTTTCTCAGAATAATCATCTTGACAATATCTCGTTCAAGTTTGA
This sequence comes from Lucinisca nassula, assembly GCA_963580285.1. Taxonomy (NCBI): domain Eukaryota; kingdom Metazoa; phylum Mollusca; class Bivalvia; order Lucinida; family Lucinidae; genus Lucinisca; species Lucinisca nassula. Next base: position 17,641,782 of record OY757016.1, read on the forward strand.
ATATGGGTCATGTCAGGTCAAAAAGTAGGTCAGTAGGTCAAATCATAGAAAAATCTTGTGAACACACTAGAGACCACAGTTTTGGTCCAATCATCATCAACCTCGCACAGAATGATCATCTTGACAATATCTCGGACAAGTTGGACTATGGGTCATGTCGGGTCAAAAAGTAAGTCAAATAGGAAAACCCTGGTGAACCCACTAGAGGCCACAGTTTTGTTTCGATCATCTTCCAACTTTCTCAGAATGATCATCTTGACAATATCTCAGTGAAATGCCAATATGGGTCATGTCCGGTCAAAATGTAGGTCAGTAGGTCAAATCATAGAAAAACCACATAGAATCCACAGTTTTGGTCCGATCATCATCAATCTTGCTCAGTCAGAATGATCATCTTAACAATATCTCAGTCAAGTTTGAATATGTGTCATGTTAAAAAGTAGTTCAGTAAGTCAAACCTTGTGCACACACTAGAGACCACAGTTTTGGTCCGATCATCATCAATCTTGCTCAGAATGATCATCTTAACAATATCTCAGTCAAGTTTGAATATGTGTTATGTCGGGTCAAAAAGTAGTTCAGTAAGTCAAATCATAGAAAAACCTTGTGAACACACTAGAGACCACAGTTTTGGTCCGATCATCATCAAGCTTGCTCAGAATGATAATCTTGACACTATCTCTGAAAAATTCGACTATGGGTCATGTCGGGTCAAAAAGTAGATGAGTTTTGTTTTGTTTGATTTGCAGTTTAACGTCCCCGTCAACACTGTAAAACGGCCCCCGCCCATAGGGGCTTGAAGAAATATATGGGCTGCATGATGCTTCCACGCAGAGCTGAATCCGCCCCGCACACTAGTACTGGTAAACCGCTTAGAGGATCTAAGCCTGTCCAGGAACCGCGGTGTGAGGCGGATCGTCCATGCTAATAAACCCTATTGGTTTCATTGGGCGACAGGGCTTGAGATGTCATTTCATCTCAATGTCGGGTAAAAGTCCCACAAAATTGGAAGCAACGTCTCCAAAATGACCTTTACAGTGTTGACGGGGACGTTAAACCTCAAATGAAACAAACAAATCAACACTGTAAAGGTCAGTTTGGAGACGTTGCTTCCAATTTTGTGGGACTTTTACCCGACATTGAGATGAAATGACATCTCAAGCCCTGCCGCCCAATGAAACCAATAGGGTTTATAAGCATGGACGGGCAGACTCGCACCACATTGCCTGGGCAGGCTTAGATCCTCTAAGCGGTTTACCAGTACTTGTGTGCAGATCGGTTTCAGCTCTGCGTGGAAGCATCATGCAGCCCATTTATTTCTTCATGCCCTGATGGACGGGGGCTAGCTCAAATCATAGAAAAAACTCTGGTGAACACACTAGAGGCCACAGTTTTGGTCATATCATCAAACTTTCTCAGAATGATCATCTTGACAATATCTCGGTCAAGTTCGAAAATGGATCAAAAAGTAGGTCAGATCATAAAAAAAACCTTGTGAACACTCTAGAGGCCACACTTTTGGTCATCAATCATCACTAAATGTGCTCAGAATAATCATCTTGACAATATCTCACTTACTGGTAAGTTTGAATATATGTCATATTGGGTCAAAAAGTATGTCAGTAGATTAAATCATAGAAAAACCTTGTGAACACTCTAGGCCACAGTTTTGGGCCAATTATCATAAATTTTGCTCAGAAATGTGAAAAGCTGCTCACATTTTTTCTGCAAAAATATTAGTATATTTGCCATATTTAATGATCAGAGTTTTAAAGGTACGTTAACACCAGCATGTAATTGGTGCGATTGGCAGGTAAAAGTTTAATTGCAAAGTTAATTTCTAGTCTTGAAAGATCAGAATTCAATACACTCTGTGGTATTTTTTAATAAATCTAAAAATATATTATTTGTCATGCCAGATCTGAAAATAGTGAATTAAAAACATGTCTGCATTTTTTGTTAAGAATGCTGTTATTTGGTCGATTGTTTATCAATCGACCCAAAGGTATAAAGGACAAAACCTCTATGAGTGCTGGAGTCCACGTGACTATCACTGATTTGTAGGAATCCAAGCAGATTATTTATAGAATTTTATCGCAGTGAGGTCAGCATGTTTACGTAAAAGGTTAACTGTAAAATCTGGGCTGGAATAATGGGTTGGGCTAGGCAAACAGTGTAGACCCAGAACAGACACCGCAGAATGCGGCGTCTGATCAGGGTCTTCACTGTTTGCTTAGAGTATACGAATTTAAGGGTCAGGTGCCGAAAAACGCAGCGTATGATCATGGTCTACACGGTTTGCTTTCAGTAAAGGAGTTTAAGGGTTAAACGAAACAGTCCACGCTCAGGCCATTTTTCCTAACTACACCCAGAGACAAGTGATCCACCAGTACTCTTAGTGCTTTGATTTTTGAAATGGCAGCAAGCTTTAATTAGAACCTTCCTACACAAAACCTACCCATGGAAAATGAATATTGATAAACCTTTTTATGTGGCAAACGATATAAATGAAAATAAAAACAACAATACATTGTTTTTACATTACGCAAACTCACCTATACAAATACATTCCCACCTTTATTGCCGAAAAAATGAAAGTTTATGATGAAAAATTGTGATGTTTTTCTTATTTCTGCTCCAAATATAGATTGTGGGCACTCATTAAAACCGCCTCATCGAGGCGGTTCTAACGAGTACCCACAATCTATATTTTAGAGCAGAAATAAGAAAAATAAGGTATACCCCGGAAACCCCAGTTTTACTATATAAAAGTGGGGTTCAAGGGGGTCAAAATTATATAGGCCTGTTTTCGTGATGTTATTTATCATGCCAGATCTGAAAATAGTGAATTCAAAATATGTCTGCTTTTTTTGTTTCGAATGCTGTTATTTTTGAAATGGCAGCAAGCTTTAATTAGAATCTTCCTACACAAAACCTACCCATAGATGATAAATATTAATAAAGCTTTTTATGTGGCAAACAATTTAAACGGAAATAGAAACAGTAAAACGTTGTTTGAAAAGACATAAAAAAACATATTGAATGTCATGAAAACATTTTTAGATTGTTAATGTTAAATAGAGGATCTTACATGAGTGATCATGTATTATTGAATTTATTAAATGAGTTGATGAAAAGGGATAAAATGCGAGGCTTTGCCGAGCATTTTATCCCTTTTCTTCAACGAGTTTAATAAATTCAATAATACATGAGCACGAATGCAAGATTCTATTTATCATATGACATTGAAAGCGCATTTCATTAACGATTGTTTATGAAAATGTCAATATTCTGCCATTAGTAAACGAGACGTCGTTAAGAACGTCGAACATGTAACGTTACGGGACATATCTAGCTAATTTGCATATTTAATCCACAAGTGGATTATCGAAAATATTACATGGCGTTATTACACTCTCAGACGCGACGTCATATGATAAATGAAAATAGAAACAACAAAACATTGTTTGAAAAGACATACACCTGTGGACACAAAAGCGTTCAAACTTTGATGAGCTTCATTTCATTCTGACTTGAAATATCATTCAATATATCCTAACATGCTATCAGTCAACTGCCAGACAGAAATAAATTAAAAACACAAGGTGGTGTACATTTCATTGCCGACTCGTGCACTGTCCAATCAAAATACATCTCAAATGTCAATCAGAAAGTGTTTTCCAAAATGAGACCAATCAATTGCTTTCTTTGATGAATGACATTTGCTTGTCAAACTAACTTGATGCAAAGATGAAAGTTATTTCATAGGAGTTTGAACGGTTTTGTGTCCACAGGTGTAAAAACATATTGAATGTCACTAAAACATTTTTAGATTGTTAATGTTAAAATAGAGTTATGAAATTGCATGAGCACTGGTAATGGGATACTTCTGAAAGTTCACAAGAATGTTGCCAAGGTGGCCCTGCAGCAAATTAGCTAAATTTGTTCTCTTCTATTGTAAAAATAGCTACCATGGCTAAACTTAGAAATAATCTTGAAATGGCAAGTGCTCCATTGCCATTTGGAAAATTTCATTCAAATTCAATTTGCGCTTTACAATTCTCCAGGGTACAACAGAGTCCACTGTCCACACCACTATGATGCATTTAAATCTTGCTTGACACACCACTCATTACGAAAACACACCTATACAAAATACATTGTCAATTTCTTGGCAAAACAATAGAAATTTTAAGATGAAAAATTGTGATATTTTTCTTATTTCTGCTCAAAACGTAGATTGAGGGGACTTGATAGAACCGCCTCAAACTGCCTCAATGAGGCGGTTCTATCAAGTACCCACAATCTCTGTTTTTGAGCAGAAATAAGAAAAATAATGTATACCCCCTTAAACCCCAGTTTTACTATATAAAAGTGGGGTTGAAGGGGGTCAAAATTATATAAGCGTGTTTTCGTGATGGCTGGATGCCTGCGCACAGTGCGTCTTCTTTCTGTTATGCCGCTTTGCCAGTTTAGAATTCACCTCCGGTGCATGTTTCCGGTAGGGAAAATGATGTCTACTTTCTATTTCGTCTTGATGGAGAAAACATAATCTTGTCACTGAAAAAAGTAAACAAAAAAAAAACTACTTCCCCTGGATCCAAACCAGCGTTGAATTGCTTCTTATTTACAGTCAACTGCCAGTTCAATGTCTGATCATTAACCCATTTAGTTCCAGAAACCCCAAAACGGGTACCCTGGCAAACAGTGCAGGCCCAGATCAGACATCTGATCAGGGCCTCCACTGTTTGCTAAAAGTTCAGACATTTTGCTAATAAATTTTGAAGAAAACACAACTTGTCACCCCTAAATTTTGAAATGAACTCCTGCTATATATAAGGAGGAGGATTCCATTTGGTACAAAAATGGTTAACCCTTGTCCTGCTGAGCCCGGATATGTCTTATCTTTCAAACAATGTAGATCCAGATCAGATGGCTTCTGAAGAAGCCATCTGATCAGGATCTTCATTGTTTGTCATTCAATTTGTGAAAGTGTTGCAATAATTTGCATCAAGTAATCTGATTGGTTGATAATCAGTAGTGGGTGTGGCATATTTGAATATTCAGCAGGACAAGGGTTAAGACATAGCTGGTAGAATTAAGGGCACAGTCAATCTCCTATTGAAGTTGATTACAATAATCATCAGTAATGATCCCCACATCTTCTTGTGAGATTAGAAAATTTCAGCCTTCAGGCTTGGAATGATCAGTCAACCCTGGTTGGATTATGACAGCAAAGTAAATAAGGTGTTCCATAATATGATGTTCTGCAAACAATCTGACTACCCAGCTAGCACGCCGCAGCGGGCCAACGTGGGCCGACAGCGATACGACGTTGCCACGTCGTATCGCTGTCAGCCCGACGTTGGCCCGTCATTCGTTGCTGGCTGGGTATGACCTGGCATACTGAAAGTTTTAAACCAGACATCTCTGACTATCTGCCATATACATTCACCAGATATCTCTGACTATCTACCAATTAATTAAGAATTATAATGTACTTTTTCTATTGACAAACTGCATGAGTGTGTATAATAGAATTGATACAATTATCCAACACCTCCCATCAGAGACACCAAAGGGAAAGAAACACAAACATGAAATAACTAGACCCTAATGGAAACATCAATAGCGGCAAGTCAAAAGGACCGTTATTTTCCCATAAAATGGCCAATCGGCTATGCAAAACAAAAGGATATATAAGCAATACACACATTCAAAGACGAACTATAACAAAAATAAACTGCGACAGAAGAACCGCCTCGGAATGTGGGGCTTAAATCATTTTTACGCGGCTGCAATCCTTGCCCTATTACTTCCGTCTCGATTTAGACAAATAATTTGTTCAGTCTGCATGAAGACTTCCTAACTGATCAGTGCAACATCTCCGAGAACACAAAAATCAAACAACCACAGAGATGAAACACCGGTGAGAACTCGACAGCAAGAAATAACTGAAATGCTGGAGGAATAGAAAATGAACGGTTAGACTTTGATGGGCACGACCAGAGACAGAGCATCAGGTACCAACCAACATTACATTAAATTTTAATTCTAAGGCAGCCTTAATGCTGGTACTGTCAAAGAATCCACTGGTGTGCATTTAAAGAGGGAAGCAAAGTTATCAACTGTGTTTGGGTTAACTACCATGCATGCAGTCTGTTGTATAACATTTATGTTGCATCCAATCTTTTTAAATCAAAGAATGATTTTACAAAAGATGTCTTTATCTGGATCTACACTGTTTATAAAGGTAGGAGTTGTCTTGTTCTGCAAGATAAAGGTTAATAAACCATAACAATAGAAGGGTTTTGGAATTTTAATGAAATGAATCAAATGGGTGAAAATAATTATGGATCAAATCAACATGCAGCTTGAAATGTTAATTTAATTAAGTTGGTGGCATTTTCAGTGGATCAGAGCTTAACCCTTTTCCTGCTGAATATTTAAACATGCCACACCCACTACTGATTATCAGCCAATTAGATTACTTGATGCAAATTATTGCAACAAATCCACAATCTGAATGGCAAACAATGTAGATCCTGATCCAGAAGCCATCTGATCTGGATCTACATTGTTTGAAAGACTAGGCATATCCGGGCTCAGCAGGACAAGGGTTAAAAAAATGATGCCAGGAGAGAACAGATACAGGGTTCTAGAAATATTAAAATCGTATTTGGCTCCGTGGCCTTTTCCTCCTGGACCCCCTACCCGGACGTTACCCCTGGACGCCAGTGGGGTCCTTAGTGACCCTGGCTCATTTAGGGCCATACTGTAGTTGCTATAACATTGAAACTTTACTACATAGTGTTTCTTTTTGACGCGCAGAACCTTGATCCCATGACCTTGACCTATATTTCATGCCATGTTGGCATTATACAATGGCCCTTGTGATCTTAGAATCTATAGTGGCTATAGATTTTAAATTTTACATACACAGTCGAATGGCTCGAACCCCATTGGGACCATGAAAATTTGTTCGAGACAGCGGTAGTTCGAGCCATAGAGGGTTTCTATTAGTGTCATTCCAAGAGATAATTGTGGATATTTTCTCGGTGTTCTGTATTATAAATGTATGTTGTGTGTACTCATTAGAATTGCCTCATCGAGGCGATTCTATAGAATCGCCTGAGTACAGACAACATACATTTGCAAGATAAATGAAGAAAATCTTCCTAAATTACGCCTATATCGTATTTGGAGGAATGGAGAAATTCCCTGCGGACTCAAGAACGGGTTCTACTCATCCATAGAAAACGAGCCATCGGAGTTCGAGCCACTGAAGTTCTACTGTATTTTTTCTTAAAATGCATTCACTAATAAATACAAACAATATTAAAATTAATTAGTTTACATGGGTTTCTACAGCTACTTTCAGCTTTGCTGTTCAAATGCCGCCTATTAATATTTGTTGTTTGCAGGTAAAATTGTACCAAACTGTCATTATAAATCAAACTCTGATGCTCATAATTCCGCAAAGACAAGCAGTATTATATTTGGACATGATCTGAATATGCTTAAACTATTGTTAAAATTCAGTAGTCATTATCAATGGACTATGTAAATGGAAAGAAGCTATAGACATTGGCATTCCAAGCAGAGGTGATGGCTCTGGACAGGGGTTAATGTGCCCCAATGGGCACTTTGTCTAGTTTGTACTGCTCATGAATTTTAAAATGCCAACAAAATTTATGAACAGTACAAATTTCATGCTAAAGTGTCTTGAGCAGGAAAAAAGTCTTATAGTTTTGAGTCTCAAACCGAGAAGACGGGTTTTGTCACAATGACAATTATATTATCCCCTCATCATTGGCGTCACCATATAATCGGGAAACCTGTCTCGTTGTCACCCCACATGCTAAGCCAGAATATAGATCGTCTTTTGGGAAATTGGCAATTTGTAACTGTGTTACTGGGCTGTCGTCGTTGATTTAGGGTCTGATGTCAATTTTAAATGACTTGGCAACCGTACTTGATGAGTTGTCAAGCTTTTTGTCTGTATTGTGCGATACAAATCGGTTTTTATGAACGCACTGCAGTAAGCTGTTCTCCAATAATGTGGAGTGGTCTATTTGTATAACCGTGATCGGTCAATGATGAAAGGGTTATGGTGTTTCGTTTCCTCCTTAGACATTTTATTCTGAGATCCAATTACTTGCTAAAGACAGCTTTCATCAAGATTTCCAAAGCTTGCTTGTCCCTTATATTCCCATTAGAGATTACTGTATGAATCCTACAAATTCTGATACCCTGAAGACTCGGCTGTAATTCTTCTACAATTTTAACCCTTCTCTTGCTGAATATTCATTTAAGCCACACCCATTTCTGTCTATCAACCAATCAAATTACTTGATGTAATTTATTGCTACAAATTTATAAACTGAATGCCAAACAGTGTAGATCCTGATCAGATGGCTTCTTCAGAAGCCATCTGATCTGGATCTACACTGTTTGCAAAGATAGGGGTTGTCGTGAACAGCAAGATAAGGGTTAACTGATTTGAGAATTACAGCAGGTCCTCAAGGTGTCCCAATTCTTAGGATTTTTACGTAACCATATTTGTTGTAATTTGTACACATTGTGGTTAGAAACATTTCCATGAGCCATACAGAAAGTCTTTCAGTGATGCACACAATTAGTTCTAACAAAATGTTTCAGTGATGCACAAAATGTTTCATCGATGCACACAATTAGTTCTAACAAAATGTTCTTGGCCCCTGCCTGTCGGGGCTTGGAGAAATTAGTTTAAACATATTTTATTGCCTTTCATTTACAATGAAACAAGCAAGTGGGTTGGGCCACAAGTTCTAGCAACATTAATTACGGCCCTCCCCGTATACACAATTCATTTACAAATTTTGATGATGGCTATGACACAATGCTTCAAAACAAATAAACAACAAGAGTATTAATTATGGTAGCAGAAGAGTGATATAAAATTGCTTTAAGAGAGAGAGAGAGAGAGAGAGAGAGAGAGAGAGAGAGAGAGAGAGAGAGAGAGAGAGAGAGAGAGAAAGAGATCTACCGAGCACATTCATCAATTGTCAAACAATTTGCAATTTTACAATGACATAATACAACACAAAACCATGTTACATGTGTAGGGACTACATCAACTTCAATCAAACCGACCTGTATTCTTAATATAGAGATGTACTAAATTAAATAAATGTTGGTTTTCTTCGCTAGACAATTCATCTTTACCAAACAATACAGTATTGCAGCTGAGAGGATGAAATGCACGTGTTGCCTCAAAAAGAGTCCGACGTTCATTTGAAAAATTGGGACACTGAAAGAAAAAATGATCTGCGTCCTCTCGCGCGTAGCCACAAATACATGCGGCGTTTTCAATGAGATTGTTAGCGAAGAGATCAGAGTTTAAATTACTGCATCTGTTTCTAATTCTGGCATGTATTATTGAGAGTCTTCTGTTACCGTGTATATAGTGGTTTGGAACTGTATTAACTACAAATAAATTGGATAAGATTAGTTTTTTAAAAGACGAAACAGATGTACAATTACGAAAGTTATCAGGTAGTGCATTCCAAAGAGAAATAGCTGATGGTACAAATGAGTTAGAAAAAGTTGCAGTCCTTTGGCTTAAAATTTGAAAATCCTGAGCATTTCTTAGAGCATATGTTGTTTGCGTTCCAACTATCGGAGGGAACAAGTTTAGGAAGTAATCTGGAGATATTCCATTTTTTACTTTAAATATTGGTATATATTTCTGGTAGGTGCGACGGTCATTTAAAAATAACCAACCTATTTCTTTATATAAGTTGTGAATTGAGACTGAACGAGTTAAGCCAGTTACAATTCGAGCAGCTTCGTGTTGAATTTTTTCTAATAAGTCTTTTTCATATCCGGTACAGCTATCCCATACAACAGAAGCATATTCAAGAACTGGCCTTAAAAATGATATATATACTTGATTTAAAGCTTTTCTGCTAAGCGTATATTTCAATCGTCTCATAACACCTAATATTTTAGAAGCTGAAGAACTAATAGTATCTATGTGTTGGTGCCATTTAGCATTACTTGACAAGGTTATACCAAGATGTCTGTGGTGAGTCACAAATTGAACTGGGACATTATCAAAACTTAAATTTGGGACCTCTATACCTGTTTCCAGGGTAAACAACATAGCTTCTGTTTTGCTCGGGTTAAAACTAACTAACCATTGTTTGGCCCAAAGGGATACTACTTTTAAGTCGTGGTTCAATATACCTTCTATATCGTTTAAATTTCGCGCCGTGAACGCCAAAGACGTGTCATCAGCAAATAACCGAACGACACTCAGAAGATTGTCAACAATATCATTTACGAAGATCAGAAAAAACAGTGGGCCAAGGACCGATCCTTGTGGTACACCAGCTGTAGTTTCTTTACAATCTGAGAAGGAAGAACCTACGAAAACTTTTTGTTTTCTATGAGATAAATAATCACTGATCCAGGTTAGTAGATCGCCGGAAATTCCATATTGTCGTAGTTTAAATAATAGCCCTTTGTGCCAAACACGGTCAAATGCCTTGGAGATGTCGCAAAAAACCATACAGGTATAGTGCTTAGAATCGATACTTTGACATATTTGATGATACATATCAATTAGTTGGTAAACAGTGGAGTGTCCTGCGAGAAAACCTGACTGTTTAGGATAAATTAAATTATTTTCTAAGAGAAAATTGTAAATATGTTTATAAACTGTTCTCTCCATTAATTTACCGAGGCAACTTAACAGAGCTATAGGTCTATAGTTAGAAGGCGAACATGCCTCGCCTTTTTTGAAAAGAGGCATTATAATGGATGATTTCCATGGTTCTGGAAAAGTACATTCCTCTAATGATTTATTAAATAAGATACCCAATGGTTTAGCTATTGAATGTTTAACTGCTTGCAAAACTTTGTGACTAATTAAATCTTCACCTACTGCTTTATTCGGGTTGAGTGTTCCGATCATATCTATAATTTCAGATTCCGTAATTTGTACATTCGATATTGAATTATTAGTTTTTGGAACAAAATTTGGTAAAGAAGTATTAGAATCATCTACTGTGGATATTGATACGAAAAAATCATTTAAACAATTTGCTTTTTCTGTTTCAGTGAACATGTATTGATCTGAGCCATTACTCGTTGATTTTAATGGCGGAATATTTTCTGCATTTTTATTTGCTTTTATAAATTGTCTTAGTAATTTCCAATATAATTTCGGATTGTTCGTACTTGAATCTACAATAATTTGCTCCATGTTGTCATAAAATTGCTCTTTTGCGTGTTTCTTTTGGTTATTTACCTTATTTCTCAGCGACTTGTATTTATTCCAGTCCTCCAGTTTTCCTGTTTTTAAAGCTTTTTTATGTTGTCGATCCCTTTTTCTAGAAGTATTTCTAATTTTCGAGTCATACCAAGGCTTGTCATTTGGTCGTATGGTGACCAGTTTATGAGGAATTGATTGGTGAATAAAATCTAGTAATTTCTCAGTAAAAAGTCTACAGGCGTCGTTCATAGTGTTCGACCCAATGAAAGACCAATCCGTTTCGTGAATAAGTTCATTAAGTTGATTAAAATCTGCTTTGTTGTATAGCCATACTTTACGTTTGAAAACAGGGTGATTAATATTGTCAAACAACAAATATGCGAAAGTGCCACGATGGTCGCTAATATGACCAGGTACTAAGTAAACTCCAGAGTGCAATTCTTTGCAAGAATTCGAAATGAGTATAGGGTCAATTAAAGATTCACTTTGATCAGTGACCCTTGTAGGTTCGTCTATTAAATTTTTCATGTCATTTAATAGTATAATATTTCTTAAGTGGTTATTGTTTGCATTCAATAGGTTTTCGTTTAGGTCTCCAACAATAATAATGTTTGGTGAAATATCTAACGCGTTACCAATAGATACGTTAAAATCATTCCAAAACAAAACAGGGGTATTTGGTGGTCTGTAAACGTTACATAGCAACATAGAACACCCCATAAATTTTATTTCGAGCCAGATCGACTGCATAGAATTAATTTCAAGTTGTGGCTGTCGACTACTTACTAAATTATTTGAGACATATACTAATAATCCTCCGGAATGGGCTGTTGTATCTTTTCTATAAGGAACATTAAAACCTTCAAGCCTGATCGACTCATCTTGTATTTCATTGTTTAAGTGTGTTTCGCTAAAACACAAGATATCGAAATCTAGGAAATTATCTTTAATATATTCGTATTTATTACGGATGCTCCTTGTATTTAGATGAACGATTGATAAGCTAGATTTTGATTCTGAATTATTTAAAACCGGACCAGGATTCTCTGCGACATCTCCAGACAGTAAAAGCAATAAATTAGCAATAATTATAATGGAAAGATGGTTCTTAAAAAACTTGAAATGCATTTTGATGTAACAACGTATAAACCGGATTGAAGCATCGCCATTTTGGTTAAATTTTGAGGCTGTGTCCAAATTGAAGCGTGAATACAAATTGTTACTTAGAAGACAAAATTTATTGTAAAAACTTCCGATACTTACTCGCCATGCATTTACATCATTACCTATTTGGGTACAGAAACAATCTTAAGACTTGTAAGTATCGGAAGACATTACATAAACATCTTTCCATTCCAAGCATAGTGTGACAAAAAAGGTCAGGGATTTCTCGGTAGGATAGTAGAAAATTTAGGAGAGCAGCGAAGAATAAAAGTAGGAAGAAGAGTACGATGATTTCAAAATAAGACATCATCACCGAATAAACTAATGCGATTGGAGATGTAAAATTCGAAACATACAGATACATTGATAAAGTAACATTAAAAACATGCAAATATGCAAACAAATACATGAACATTATACGTAAAAGCGCACGCACGCACGCACGCAAGCATATGCGTATACATGCTCGCATGCAGCCAGGTCATACGACCGCTTGAATGCGCCCAGGCAAGCTTTTGTGAGCATATCAATTGTAAGCGGGCATGCGAGCAACTACACGCAAAAACTTACACACATACACACATAAATACATACATACGTACATACGCACACACATACATACATTTCTTGGAGAAATAGATTGGGTTGCATGATGCCTCAACGCAGAGCTGAAATCGACCACACATGAGTACTGGTAAACCACTTAGAAGGTCTAAGCCTGTCCGGGCAAAGCAGTGCGAGTCTATAAACCATATTGGTTTCATTTGGCGGCAGTGCTTGAGCTGTCACTTCATCTCAGTGTCAGGTAAAAGTGCTACAGAATTGGAAGCAATGTCTCCAAAATTACCTAATTAGTGTTGACGGGGACATTAAACCTAAAATCAAACAAGCAAACAAAAACATACTGTTCCTTGTGCCAACTTTGGACATTGTTAGCTCTGCCAAACATGTCCAACCTGACATGGCATAGTTCCTTAACATGCTAGAAAAAATGAGTAATGTCTGACATATAAGTCTGATATTTTAACACTTTCATTTGCAGAATGTTGCTTTCTTGAAATTCTGTTAATAAGACCACCTAAAATTAAAACTAATTTTCCTTTAAAAATCTTATTTTGAAGGCTGCACTTAATCTTTCTGTGTGTCTTCTGCCCGCAGTGTCCACCTTTGGGACTGTTCAAAAGTGGTCTTAAAGACCACTTTTGAACAGTCCCAAAGGTGGTCTTAATATAGAAATTTTACTGTACATTGTACTTTAATCAAAGCACTCAAAGCATTGGTGAGTCAGTTGTCATTGAACAGGCTGTTTTTGTCCCACCTGCTATTAGCATGGCATATTGTAGCAGTCCAATTTTCTGTCTGTTCATCTGTCTGTCCATTTGTCTCACTGTTAGCATTTGCAACCTTCCAAGCATTCACCCTAATGGTCATGTTCATTTCTCAAGAACTACATATATATGAGCTTCATTAATTATACTTGGTACAAGCTTGTGTCTAGGGATGGCAACTTTAATACATGCATCCATATTTGACCTTGACCTACATTTCATGGTTCACTGACTTTGGGAATTATTGCATCATCCCTAGCATTCACCATAATGGGCAGGTTCATTTCTTAAAACTACAAGAGTTTCATAAATAATACTAGGTACAAACTTTTATCTAGGGATGGCATCTGATCAGGATCTGCACTGTTTGACATTCAATTTATGAATTTCTAGGAATAAATTGCATCAAGTATTTTGATTGCTTGATGGACAGAAATGGGTGTGGCTTAAATGAATATTCAGCAAGAGAAGGGTTGACCTCCATTTCATGGTTCATTGTCTTAGTGAACTAATGTGTCAATCATGGTGTTCACACTTACGTTTGAGTTCATTTCTATGCTTCATTAACCCTTATCTTGCTGAATATTCATTTAAGCCACACCCATTTCTGTCTATCAACCAATCAAATTACTTGATGTCATTTACTGCTACAAATTCATAAAGTGAATGCCAAACAGTGTAGATCCTGATCAGATGGCTTCTTCAGAAGCCATCTGATCTGGATCTACACTGTTTTGCAAAGATAGGGGTTGTCGTGAACAGCAAGATAAGGGTTAATTATACTTGGTACAAGCTTGGATCTTAGAATGGCAACTTTTATGAAAGCAACCTTTGACCTTGACCTAGATTTCATGGTTCAATGACTGTGCCCCCCCCCCCCCCCTCCCCAACAGGCACAACATAGCCTTGGCAAAATTCTTGTGTTTAATCCTTTATCCTGTATTTAATGCAAACAGAAGACCCTGATCAGCAGAAGCTACATTTTGCAGCATCAGCTCTGTGTCTTCACTGTTTGCAAATGCCCCAGTTGATGAGCCGAGTCAATGTCTTACAGATGGTTTCCTTAACCAAGCACTCTTGATGCCTTAAAGACAAAAATATTGTGGCTGTAAATAACTATAACAAATCAGTTATAGTAGCAGAATAAAGCTTCTTTGCTTATAACTTTGGGGTGATCAACAAACAGTTGACCCAAAAAGCATTTTTGTGCTTATTAGCAAGTCCCATAGCTCATATGGATTGTTCAGATTGATCATGAAATCTTTCCTACAGTCATTCTCTCCCTTTCCCTGATTAAAGAAGGGTAGTTGTCATCTTCTGGCGAAAGAATGTGCACTGACCTGGGGAACACCTCTTGTATAAGCCTTCCCTGGAAAAGTCTTGTTAGGTAAGCTGGCTGGCTAGATAGTACCTAAATAGTGTTGACTGGGCTGTTAACCCATTGTATGGGGGAAACCCCTAAAGGGGTACCTTGGCAAACAGTGCAGGCCCAGATCAGACGCCGCAAAATGCGGCGTCTGATCAGAGCCTGCATTATTTGCTAACAGAATTTTCTGTCAAAAATAGAATAAAAGCAGAAAAAAATAGGCCTGACACCCCTTATATGACAAATTGACTTGCCCAACATATAGCAATGGAAGAGTCCACTAGTATACACTGAAATAAAAGCATATGTGATAATAATGGCAAAAATCCTGAAAGCAAAAGTATGAATAAACACCATTTGGCTGTTTCAAGGCTTGTCATTTGGTTTTACAATGAAAACAGAAAATGTAATTTCTGCCGAATGCGGTTTTATAAGAAATAAAGATAAAAAAAGTTGTAGCAGAGACCTTCAGAATTGATTTTTCAGTCCACACCTCAAAGCCATAACTGGCTTAACTGGATTTTCTTACTTTCGCTCTAATTCTCGCTACAGTCATTAGGGAGAAAAAATCGAGGAGAAATTCCGCTATTAAATCTCGCCTATGACAACAGTGACATATTATCTGCCCACTGGTTTCCAGGAAAATTAGTGATGGTCATGAATGAAAATTGCTGACATCAGCCAACAGATTTTTTTCCTCTCCTAACTAGCCGTTTTTTTTTTGTTTTGTTTTTTAGCTCACCAGAGCCGCTCTGGGGAGCTATTGTGATCGGTCACCGTCCATCGTCGTCGTCATTGTCGTCCATCCGTATGTCCGTCAGTTCACAATTAACAACGTCTCCTCCTAAACAACTGAACAGATTCTGACAAAACTTGGCAGAAATGATCCTTAGGTGGTCCTCTCTCAAAGTTGTTCAAAAAATTCAATTCCATGCAGAACTGGTTTTACATAGGCTTATACAGAGAAAATCTTTCAAAATCTTCTTGTCTGAAACCAGAAAGCCCAGGTCTTTGATATTTGGTATGAAGCTTCATCGAGTGGACCTCTACCAAGATTGTTCAAATTATAGCACTGGGGCGAAAACAGCCCCGCCCCGGGCCAACTGGTTTTATATAGGTTTATATAGGGAAAACATTTAAAAATCTTCTTGTCTGAAACCAGAATGCCCAGGACTTTGATATTTGGTATGAAGCTTTATCTAGTGGACCTCTACCAAGATTGTTCAAATTATAGCCCTGGGGCCAAAAACGCCCCCATGCTGGGGCCCACTGGTTTTTCATAGGCTAATATAGGGAAAACCTTTAAAAATCTTCTTCTCTGAAACCAGAAGGCCTAGGTCTGTGATATTTGGTATGAAGCTTCATCTAGTGAACCTCTACTAAGATTGTTCAAATTATAGCCCTGAGTCTAAAAATGCCCCCGCGCTGGGGCCCACTGGTTTTACATAGGCTTATATTGGGAAAACCTTTAAGAATCTTCTTGTCGGAAGGTCTTTGATATTTGGTATGATGCTTTTACCAAGATTGTTCAGATTATAGCCCTGGGGCCAGTAATGCTCCTGCGCCGGGGCCCACTGGTTTTTCATGGGCTTATAGAGAGAAATCCTTTAAAAATCTTCTTGTCTGAAACCAGAAGGCCCAGGTCTTTGATATTTGGTTTGAAGTTTCATCTAGTGGACCTCTAGGCTCTACCAAGGTTGTTCAAATTATAGCCCTGAGTCCAAAAACGGTTTTATATAGGCTTTTATAAGGAAAACATATAAAAATCTTCTTGTCTGAAACCAGATGGCCCAGGTCTATGATATTTGGTATGAAGCTTCATCTAATGGACCTCTACCATGTTTGTCCAAATTATAGCATGGGGACCAAAAATGTCCCTGCCCTTGGGCCCACTGGTTTTACATAGACTTATATAGAGAAAACTTTTTAAAATCTTCTTGTCCGAAACCAGAAGGCCCATGCCTTTGATATTTGATGTTAAGCTTCATTCAGTGGACCTCTGCTTAGATTGTTCAAATTTTAGACCTGGGTTCAAAATTGCACCGCCCTGGGACCTATATGTTAATCTCTTAGCTCAGTTGAGCGATATAGGACCATCATGGTCCTCTTTTTTTTTCAGATTCTATCTAGTTAAAAACGAGACTTATTATAATTGGTCAGGGGCCAGTTGTTCAAAACTAACTACATGATCTACTTCATTAGTCAACTTTTTGATAAAAATATGATTATTTAATATGGCAAATATCCTTGTATTTTTTGCAGAAACAAATGTGAGCAGCTTTTGCAAATGCAAAAGCTGCTCACATTTTTGTTCAGCAAAAATACCAGAGTTTTCAAAATTGCACTTGCTAGAACAATTAATAGTTTGACCACTAATATAACAAGCTCTTTAAGCTAACAATGCTTTGAACAACTGGGCCCAGGTAGTTTAACAGGATCCTTTTATGCCCGAGTTTCTGAATCATGGTTTTCGGTATTTTTTTTCACGAAACAAACAGGGATTTGTGTAATATCCCTTGTGTCCATCAATTTGAGCTAAGCATAATATTATGTATGCATGTGTAACTGGTAGACAGGGCCCGAAAAATTCACTTATCCGCTCGTATTTACGAGTAGAAACACCCACATTCTATACTATGACAGTGTGTGTGTGTACAGGTGCTGGACAAAAAGGTTGAGCTACTGTGTTTTTCTCTTTGATCATGGTCTACCACTTTTGCCAGTCATCCAGCTATTTTTAGACACAACATAACTTAGTAAATTGAACTTTTCCAATTTTAGAACAAGTATGGTAGGGAATTGTGGTGTCTAAATAATTAGGGTGTGTGTGTGTGTGAATTCGGGTTTAACGTCGCTTTCAACAATTTTTCAGTCATATCACGACGGTGTCTGGTTGCGACAGGGAGCTCAATGCTCACTTTTATAGTGCTGCCTCACTGAAGTATCATGTCCCAGACACATTATATGATACCACACCCAGTCACATTATCCTGACACTGGGTCGACCAGTCCTAGCTCTACCCTGTAAATCTGAGTGCCAAGCGAGGAGCAACTAGTACCATTCTTAACGACTTTGGTATGTCGTGGCCCGGGATCGAACCCGTGACCGTGGAGCGGACACTCTACCAACTGAGCTATCGGGGCTGGTAAAAATAAATAATTAGAGTAAAACCTGTCATTTTTATGCCCCCATCTTCAAAGAGGGGGATTAGGGGCATATTGGTCTCTATCCTGTCTGTCCAACTATCAATCTGTCTGTCCATGCATTAACCCTTTTTGTACCAAATGGAATCTTCCCACTGATATATAGCAGGAGTCCATTTCAAAATTTAGGGGTGTCAGGTTATGTTTTCTTCAAAATTTATTTGGAAAATGGCTTAACTTTTCGCAAACAGTGTAGGCCCTGATCAGACGCCGTGTTCTGCGGCGTCTGATCTGGGCCTGCACTGTTTGCCCTGGTACCCGCTTGGGGTTTCCGGTACTAAATGTGTTAATGTTGGATGAAATTTCATAAATATTTTAGAGTTTTGATTTCCAAATTTGGCCAGCCTTAGGGGCGAGCATGTGGAATAGGACATAGTGTCTTATAAACACTTGCCCCAGTTCCGTACAATAAATACAGTTTGCATAAATCAAAGCACTGACAGCACAGGTGGGTCAATTGTCTCTGAGTGTAGGCTGGAGAAGTTGTGCTGAACGAGGACTTAGACTAGGGCTGGCTAATTGGGGCAGAAAAGATAATCGAATATCATTCCTGTTATTGCGATCGATAATTGATTAGTAATCACTGAGGATTTGGTCATAGTTTTACCTGTCTGGCTTTCTGTCGGACAATGACTCCTACCATGTGCTGTACTTTGCCATATGCATTTGAACAGACAAGTCTGAGGAAACAGTGTAGACCCAGATGAGACGCCGCTGAACGCGGCGTCTCATCTGGGTCTACACTGTTTGCCACTCATACAGCTATTTTAGGCACGAGTTTGGGTAATTAATTGTTCTTATCAAATAATTGATTGCCAGCAAATCAGTAACGATAATCATTTTTGTGGAATTTATCGATTAAATAATCGATTATCCGATTAATCGTGATAGTCTTAACTTAGACTGTTTTGTTTAACCCTTGTTTTATTGTACTGTAAGTGAACAGTGTAGACCCTGATCAGATGCCACATTCTGCAGTTTTTGATCTGTGTCTACACTGTTTTTCAATCCAGTCGAGATTCTATAGATAACCCTCTTAGACAAAACTCTTACCTCATAGGGATAAGTTTTGTTTGTTTGATTTGAGGTTTAACGTCCCCGTCAACACTGTAAAGGTCATTTTGGAGACGTTGCTTCCAATTTTGTGGGACTTTTACCCGACATTGAGATGAAATGACATCTCAAGCCCTGTCGCCCAATGAAACCAATAAGGTTTATTAGCATGGACGGTCCGCCTCGCACCGCGGTTCCTGGACAGGCTTAGATCCTCTAAGGGATTTACCAGTACTAGTGTGCGGGCCAGATTCAGCTCTGCGTGGAAGCATCATGCAGCCCATATATTTCTTCAAGCCCCTATGGGCAGGGGCTGTATAGGGATAAGAATACCTGGATTTCCTACAAATCAGAGACAGTCACATGGATATCAGCTCCGAAGTGCTTCTGTACTCAGTTTATTTGAATTGAGGTTAAGCGTCCCTGTCAGCACTGTTTAGGTCATTTTGGTGGCATTGCTTCCAATTTTTTGTGGCTTTTACCTGACAATGAGATTGAAATGACATCTCAAACCCTGATGGCCATTGAAACCAATAGGGGTTTATATGCATGAACTCTGTGCTTAGTAACATTGGGTTGATTGACGAACAATCAACCCAAAAAGTAAACTAAGACCTATTTGATCAGCAAAGACACAGATCAGACTACCCATTCACCCAGTAAGACAAGACTTGGCCTAGCCTGGAGGTTATGGAAGGCTCATGCAATCAGCAAAGTCTCCAATGAGACTGCGAATGCACAGGCTGATCTGAGTCGTGTCTTATCATGCTATCTCAAATATACAATAAAATTCCTTTAATAACTGTTAAAAAAATAGTCCCAAAGGTGGTCTCTTGAGAGAAGTAAACACACAGGACTTTAAAAAATGCTTTTAAAAGGAGAATTAGTCTTAACCCTTGTCCTGCTGAATATTTAAATATGCCACACCGACTACCGATTATCAACCAATCAGATTACTTGATGCAAATTATTGCCACAAATTCATAAATTGAATGGCAAACAATGAAGATCCTGATCAGATGGCTTCTTCAGAAGCCATCTGATCTGGATCTACATTGTTTGAAAGATAAGACACATCCGGGCTCAGCAGGACAAGGGTTAATGTTTTAATAGGGGAAATTTTGCTATATATTTTTGTTTGGAAGCATTTTTAGCTCACCTGACCGAAGGTCATGGTGAGCTTTTGTGACCGTAAGATGTCCGGCGTCGTCGTGCGTCGTCCGTCGTCCGTCGTCCGTCGTGCGTAAACTTTTTCTTGTGAACAAACTAGAGGCCACAGTTTTGGTCCAATCATCATCAAACTTGCTCAGAATGATCATCATGACAATATCTCGGTCAAGTTCGAATATGGGTCATGTCGGGTGAAAAAGTAGGTCAGTAGGTCAAATCATAGAAAAACCTTGTGAACACTCTAGAGGGCACAGTTTTGGTCCAATCATCATCAAACTTGCTCAGAATGATCATTGTGACAATATTTTAGTGAAGTTTGAATATGGATCATGTCGGCTTAAAAAGTAGGTCAGCGGGTCAAATCATAGAAAAACCTTGTGAACACCCTAGAGGCCACAATTTTGGTCCAATCATAATCAAACTTGCTCAGAATGATCATCATGACAATATCTTGGTCAAGTTCGAATATGGGTCATGTCCGGTCAAAAAGTAGGTCAGTAGGTCAAATCATAGAAAAACCTTGTGAACACTCTGAAGGCCACTGTTTTGGTCCAATTATCATGAAACTTGCTCAGAATGACCATTGTGACAATATTTCAGTCCAGTTCGAATATGGGTCATATCGGGTTAAAAAGTAGGTCAGCGGGTCAAATCATATAAAAACCTTGTGAACACCCTAGGGGCCACAATTTTGGTCCAATCTTAATCAAACTTGCTCAGAATGATCATCATGACAATATCTCGGTCAAGTTTGAATATGGGTCAAATGGTTCCGGTCCGTTGCACATCTAGGTCACAGGAGCCAAAAACAGATTTTTTTCACCAAAAACTTAAAAAATCTTCTTCTCTGAAACCACAAGGCCCAGGTCTTTGTTATTTGGTATGAAGCTTCATCTAGTGGACCCCTACCAAGATTGTTCAAATTATAGTGCTGGGGCCAAAAATGCCCCCGCACGGGGGCCCTTTGGTTTTACATAGGCTTATATAGGGAAAATCTTTAAAAATCTTCTTCTCTGAAACCACAAGGCCCAGGACTTTGATATTTGGTATGAAGCTTCATCTAGTGGACCCCTACCAAGATTGTTCAAATTTGAGGGCTGGGACGAAAAATGCCCCCGCCACGGGGCCCTTTGGTTTTACATTGGCTTATATAGGGAAAATCTTTAAAAATCTTCTTCTCTGAAACCACAAGGCCCAGGTCTTTGATATTTGGTATGAAGCTTCATCTAGTGGACCCCTACCAAGATTGTACAAATTATAGTGCTGGGGCCAAAAATGCCCCCGCCCCAGGGCCCTTTGGTTTTACATAGGCTTATATAGGGAAAATCTTCAAAAATCTTCTACTCTGAAACCACAAGGCCCAGGACTTTGATATTTGGTATGAAGCTTCATCTAGTGGACCCCTACCAAGATTGTTCAAATTATAGTGCTGGGACAAAAAATGCCCCCGCCACAGGGCCCTTTGGTTTTACATTGGCTTATATAGGGAAAATCTTTAAAAATCTTCTTCTCTGAAACCACAAGGCCCAGGTCTTTGATATTTGGTATGAAGCTTCATCTAGTTGACCCCTACCAAGATTGTTCAAATTACAGTGCTGGGGCCAAAAATGCCCCCGCCCCGGGGCCCTTTGGTTTTACATAGGCTTATATAGGGAAAATCTTAAAAAATCTTCTTCTCTGAAACCACAAGGCCCAGGTCTTTGATATTTGGTATGAAGCTTCATCTAGTGGACCCCTACCAAGATTGTTCAAATTTTAGTGCTGGGACAAAAAATGCCCCCGCCACGGGGCCCTTTGGTTTTACATGGGCTTATATAGGGAAAATCTTTAAAAATTTTCTTTTCTGAAACCACAAGGCCCAGGACTTTGATATTTGGTATGAAGCTTCATCTAGTGGACCCCTACCAAGATTGTTCAAATTTTAGTGCTGGGACAAAAATGCCCCCGCCACGGGGCCCTTTGCTTTTACATTGGCTTATATAGGGAAAATTTTTAAAAATCTTCTTCTCTGAAACCACAAGGCCCAGGTCTTATATATTTGGTATGAAGCTTCATCTAGTGGACCCCTACCAAGATTGTTCCAATTTTAGTGCTGGGGCCAAAAATGCCCCTGCCCCGGGGCCCTTTGGTTTTACATAGGCTTATATAGGGAAAATCTTTAAAAATCTTCTTCTCTGAAACCACAAGGCCCAGGACTTTGATATTTGGTATGAAGCTTCGTCTAGTGGACCCCTACCAAGATTGTTCAAATTATAGTGCTGGGACAAAAAATCCCCCCCTGCCACGGGGCCCTTTGGTTTTACATAGGCTTATATAGGGAAAATCTTTAAAAATCTTCTTCTCTGAAACCACAAGGCCCAGAACTTTGATATTTGGTATGAAGCTTCATCTAGTGGACCCCTACCAAGATTGTTCAAACTATAGTGCTGGGGCAAAAAATGCCCCTGTCCCGGGGCCCTTTGATTTTACATAGGCTTATATAGGGAAAATCTTTAAAAATCTTCTTCTCTGAAACCACAAGGCCCAGGACTTTGATATTTGGTATGAAGCTTCGTCTAGTGGACCCCTACCAAGATTGTTCAAATTATAGTGCTGGGACAAAAAATCCCCCCCTGCCACGGGGCCCTTTGGTTTTACATAGGCTTATATAGGGAAAATCTTTAAAAATCTTCTTCTCTGAAACCACAAGGCCCAGAACTTTGATATTTGGTATGAAGCTTCATCTAGTGGACCCCTACCAAGATTGTTCAAACTATAGTGCTGGGGCAAAAAATGCCCCTGTCCCGGGGCCCTTTGATTTTACATAGGCTTATATAGGGAAAATCTTTAAAAATCTTCTTCTCTGAAACCGCTAGGCCCAGGTCTTTGATATTTGATGTGTAGCTTCATCTAGTGGACCTTTGACAAGATTGTTCAAATTTTAGCCTTTGTTGATGTTTGGTATGAAGCTTCACCTTTAAGACCTCCCTCAACATTATGTACATTAAAGCCCTGGGGCCAATAATGGCCCTCTCTGGGGCCCACTTGTTACACTATGGATCAGGTGAGCGATCCAGGGCCATCATGGCCCTCTTGTTTGGGATTTTATCCAGAACTGTACTTAAGTGAACATTGACATTACACATGCTGAGGTATTGTTTGATTTTTGCCATAGGCTCTGAGTGTAAGGTCATTTTCTTTTCTGATAGAGCTACTATTCATAGCTCATTATCGAGAATGTCTGAAAGAGGATCTTCATTGATGTAAAATTAGCCATCTTCCTGCAGCTGGTCATTATACAACAAGGACAATATCAGTCAGGTCATGGGAAAATGTGACTTTAGATGTGCACATGGCAAGGACTTGATCACGAGTGTATGATTTGTGGAAAATTTGCTATAACCAGTTAAATTTTGTCTCTGGGCATGACCAAGCCAGTTATAACCTTCCGAGACTACAAAAAAACACCTCATAATCCTTCATTTGCCACATAAATTCCTAGAGTCTGATTTTTAGCTCACCTGGGCCGAAGGCTCCAGGGGAGCTTATAGTATAGTGGGTCCTCCGTCGTCAGTCCGTCGTCCGTCCGTCGTCCGTCCACACTTTTGAGCAGCTATATATCTGTATCTTGCAGGCTGATCTCAATCATTTCTCATCTGTAGCATGCCTCTGGTGGGGCATTGATGACATAAACTTTTTTTCGAAATCGCTCTAAAACTTTGGTTCCTATGGTAACCACAAGGTCCCATAGACTTACTATGGGAAAATGCTTGTCATCACCGTAGCGCCTTCAGTTTTGATCGGATCTTTCTGAAACTTATATGTAAGGTGACTGGGGATAAAAACTCGGATGAGTTCGAAAACCGGCCAAGTCGGCCCAATTATCATAGAGTTACGTCCCTTTGATTGCTGAAAATACCAATTTTCGACCTTGTCATCACTGTAGCCCCTTCAGTTTTGATCGGATCTTTTTGAAACTTATATGTAATGTGGCTGGGGATAAAACCTCGGATGAGTTCGAAAACCGGCCAAGTCCGCCTATTTATCATAGAGTTACGCCCCTTTGATTGCTGAAAATGCCGATTTTCGACCTTGTCATCACCGTAGCACCTTCAGTTTTGATCGGATCTTTCTGAAACTTATATGTAAGGTGGCTGGGGATAAAATCTCGGATGAGTTCAAAAACTGACCAAGTCGGCCCATTTATCGTAGAGTAACGTCCCTTTGAATGCTGAAAATGCTGATTTTTGACCTTGTCATCACTGTAGCCCTTTCAGTTTTGATCGAATCTTTCTGAAACTTATATGTAAAGTGGCTGAGGATAAAATCTCGGATGAGTTCGAAAACCAGCAAAGTTGGTCCATTTATCCCAGAGTAGCGTCCCTTTGATTGCTGAAAATGCCGATTTTTGACTTGTCATCACCGTAGCCCTTTCAGTTTTGATCGGATCTTTCTGAAACTTATATGCAAGGTGGCTTGGGATAAAACTTCGGATGAGTTCGAATACCAGCAAAGGTGGCCTATTTATCATAGAGTAAGCTAGGTCCCTTTGATTGCTGAAAATGTTGATTTTTGACCTTGTCATCACTGTAGCCCCTTCAATTTTGATCGGATCTTTCTGAAACGTATATGTAAGGTGGCTGGGGATAAAACCTTGGATGAGTTCGAAAACCGGCCAAGTTGCCCCATTTTCTATATAGTTATGTCCCTTTGATGGCTGAAAATGTCGATTTTTTACCTTGTCATCACCGTAGCCCCTGCAGTTTTGATCTAATCTTTCTGAAACCTATATGTAAGGTGAATGGAGATAAAACCTAGGATGAGTTGGAATACCGGCCAAGTTGGCCCATTTATCATAGAGTTACGTCCCTTTGATTGCTGAAAATGCCGATTTTTGACCTTGTCATCACGGTAGCCCCTTCAGTTTTGATCGGATCTTTATGAAACTTATATGTAAGGTGGCTGGTGATAAAATCTTGGATGAGTTCGAAAACAGGCCAAGTCAGCCCATTTATCGTAGAGTTATGTTCCTTTGATGGCTGGAAATGTTGATTTTTGACCTTGTCATTACCGTAGCCCCTTCAGTTTTGATCAGATTTTTCTGAAACTTATATGTAAGGTGGCTGGGGATGAAACCTTGGTTGAGTTCGAAAACTGGCCAGGTCGGCTCATTTATTTTAGAGTAACATCCCTTTGATTGCTAAAAATGCCAAATTTTGACCTTGTCATCACCGTAGCCCCTTCAGTTTTGATCGGATTTTTCTGAAACTTATATGTGAGGTGGCTGGGAATAAATTCTTGGATGAGTTTGAATACTGGCCAAGTCTGATCGGATCTTTCTGAAACTTACATGTAAGGTGGCTGGGAATAAAACCTCAGGTGAGTTCGAATACCGGCCAAGTCGGCACATTTATCAGAGTGACGTGCCTTTGATTGCTGAAAATGCCTATTTTCGACATTGTCATCACTGCTGCCCCTTTAGTTTTGAACGGATCTTGATGAAACTTACAAACAAGGAAGTCAGGCAGAAAGCTTGAAGGAGTTTGAAAACTTGTTTTTGAACTTGTCATCACCATAGCCACTTCAGTTTAGATCGGATCTTCTTAGCAAGTCAGGAATAAAAGCTTGAATGAGTTTGAAAACCGGTGAGGTCAGCCTGTTTATCATAGAGTTACATTCTACTTGATTTTCAGAAAATGCTTACCCTGTCATCACCATGTCCTCCTATAAAGCCTTCAGTAAAGGTTGGCACTTCCTTAAACTTTGAATCGGTTAGCTCAGGTGAGCGATACAGGACCAAGCTAGGTTGGTCCTCTTGTTTAAAAATACTTGTATTTTTAGCTTACCTGAGCCGAAGGCTCCGGGGGAGCTATTGTGATCACTCACCGTCCGTCGTCGTCTGTATGTCTGTTCACATTTTCCTTTAAACAACATCTCCTCCTAAACCACTGGATGAATTCGAACCAAACTTGGCAGAAATGATCTTTGGGTGGTCCTCTCTCAAAGTTGTTCAAAGAATTCCATTCCATGCAGAACTCTGGTTGCCATGGCAACAAAAGGGGAAAATAAGAAAAAAACCTTTAAAAATCTTCTTGTCTGAAACCAGAAGGCCCGGAGCCTTCTGGTTTCAGACAAGGTTTTTAAAGGTTTTCCTTATATAAGTCTATATAAACCTTGGGCATTTTGGCCCCAGGGCAATAATTTGAAGAATCTTGGCAGAAATACACAAGACAAAGCTTCATACCAAATATCAAACACTTTGGCCTTCTGCTTCCAGACAAGAAGATATTCAAAGGTTTTCATTGCCTTGACTTCTATTTCCTTGGGCTATAATTTGAACAATTTAGATGAAGCTAAATATCACCAAATATCAAAGACCTGGGCCTTCGGTTTCAGAGTAGATTTTTTTAAATTTCCCTATAATGTCAATGTAAAAACAAAGGGCCCCTGGGTGGAGGCATTTTTGGTCCAAACGCTATGATTTGAACAATCTTGGTAGAAGTCCACTAGATGAAGCTACACACCAAATTTCAAAGAACTGGGCCATGCGGTTTTGGAGAATAAGATTTTTAAAGATTTTCCCTGTATAAGCCAATGTAAAACCAAAGGGCCCTCAGGTGGGCGCATTTTTCGCCCTAGGCCTATAATTTGAACAATCTTGATAGAGGTCCACTAGATGAAGTTTCACACCAAATATCAAAGAACTGGGCCTTGCGGTTTCAGAGAAGAAGATTTTTAAAGACTGTCCCTATATAAGTCTATGTAAAACCAAAGGCCCCCGTGGCGGAGGCATTTTTGGCCCCAGGGCTATAATTTGAACAATCTTGGTAGAGGTCCACTAGATGAAACTTCATACCAAATATCAAAGACCTGGGCCTTGTGGTTTCATAGAAGAAGATTTTTAAATATTTTCCCTATATAAGCCTATGAATAACCAAAGGGCCCAGGGGCGGGGGCATTTTTGGCCCTAGGGCTATAATTTGAACAATCTTGATAGAGGTCCACTAGATAAAGCTTCACACCAAATATCAAAGACCTGGGCCTTGCGGTTTCAGAGAAGAAGATTTTTAAAGATTTTCCCTATATAAGCCTATGTAAAACAAAAGGCCCCTGGGGCAGGGGCATTTTTGGCTTCACCTTTTAGACCACTACCAAGATTATTCATATTATAGCTCGGGGCCAATAATGGCTCTCCCAGGGGCCCACTTGATACCCTATGGATCAGGTGAGCGATCCAGGGCCATCATGGCCCTCTTGTACAAAATTAATAGTCTTTGCTGGTTGTCTTTGCTGGTTGAGATCAGCATTTAAAATGTTAATGATTTTATTCTTTTGTATTTCAGAGGGAAATATGATATTCATGTAGATAACAAATTAGTGGGCCATTATGAGGGCTCGGGCAGTTTTGGGGAGTTGGCTCTCATGTATAATATGCCAAGGGCAGCGACAATCATAGCAACTACAGATGGTACTCTCTGGGCTATGGTAAGTACAGAGGACTCTGGTTATTTTGTTTGATTTGAGGTTTTACGTCCCCGTCAACACTGTATAGGTCATTTTGGAGACTTTGCTTCCAATTTTGTGGGACTTTTACCGGACCTTGGGATGAAATGACATCTGAAGCCCTACTGCCCAATGAAACAAATAGGGTATATATGCATGGACAGTCCGACACCATTTTGCCTGGGCAGGCTTAGATCCTCCAGCACTCATGTGCAGTCGGTTTCAGCTCTGCGTGGAAGCATCATGCAGCCCATCTATTTCTTCAAGCCCCAGGGCCCTCGTTATAACGACAGTATTTGTTCCCTATTATTGTGCCGTTATAATGTGGGAGTATGATAGGTTATTAAAGGTCTTTTCTACATCATTACTCCAAGAAAAAAATGTTATAGACATTTGTTAGAATCACCTCGGTGAGGCAATTCTAACAAATATCTATAACATTTGTTTCTTGGAGTATTAGATAACAAGAATGTTTCATAACTTTGGATTCGATTAGGCGTTTCCAACCCGAGGGAAGCCCTCGCTGCCTGGCACCGAGGCTAAGCCTTGAGCTAAGAATTCATTCATTGAAATTGTTGTTACAACGAGTTTTGCCGTTATAACAAATATCGGCATAAAGAAGGTTGACTGTATTGAACTAACAAACAATCCTGTTTGTCCCCCGCCCAGTGTGGCTTGGAAATTACAAAAACACGCCTATACAAATGCATTATAAACTTTACCGCAAAAAAAAAAAAAAAAAGATTTAAAATGACAAATTTTGATACTTTTCTTATTTCTGCTCAAAACGTAGATTGTGGGTACTCGTTAGAACCGCCTCACCTCATTGAGGCGGTTCTAACGAGTACCCACAATCTATATTGTAGAGCAGAAATAAAAAAAGTTTACCCCTGTAAACCCCACTTTTACTATTTAAAAGTGGGGTTCAAGGGGATCAGAATTAAATAGGCGTGTTTTCGTGATGAGAAACCTTACAAAAAGCCTTATTAATTCAGAAGCAATGTCTCCATAGTGACCTAAAAGGGTGTTGATGGTGTTATAAAACCTCAACATTAACAAACAGTCCTGTAGATGGGCAAGTTTTGGAATACAGACTTCTTGGAGGTCTGTTTCTGATATCAGCCCAGCAGGGACTGACAAATCTAAAGTTTCAACCACTTGCCCGGCCGCCCACAGCATCTTGAAAATGGCTCAGAATTAGAATATTTCCTATATATTCTATACATTATAAAAAATCACTTGCCCAGCCAAAATTTGGACTTGTCCTGGGCAGTTGGGCAATGGATTTGTCAGGCCCTGGCCCAGATACTACCAGTGCTGTCCTAATTGTAAAGATGAACACCACTGGGACAAATTGCATTTGAGCCAGCGCATGTCAAAACCTACAATAAGACATGTGCGCCCATCGAAGACTCAGATCAGCCAGCACATCCATATAGTCTAACCACAGACTTCTCTTGCTGCATGAAGGGCCATTGGGCCCTTAGAAATCCTTAGAGCGCACAACAAAGACTCTGATCAGACTGCACGGATGCACAGGCTGATCTGAGTCTTCATTGGGGGCATAGGTCTTATTGTCGGTTTTGTAATGCGCTGGTTCATATTATATAAAATCATGGCAATTTGATATTGGGTATCAACCTTATACAAATTATGGTGATTTATCATTTGAATTAGCACACAGCAAAACCTACAAGTAGACCCATGTGGCCAGTCACACAGCAGCCTGCATGAAGATCTTTGCTGATCACATAGACCTTCTATAACATCCAAGTTGTCCAAAGACAAGTGATATCTGGCCAGAATGGGTTGATGCACAGGATGATCTGATTCTTTAACCAGACCTTATTGTAGATTTTGTCTTGTGCCAACACATTTAATTCCTCAACAGCTAGTGATGGCTTTTGTCATCTGTTGATATCCTTTGCTTGCAAAACAGATCAGGCCCAACAAGACATTGGACCTGATCTGTATCCAAACTGTATGACATTCTGATAATTTTTGTTTTGAAAAGTTTGTTGAAAATATCCACAGAAGACAAAAAAGCATGCAAAATTGCCCAGCATGAAAAGCATTAACCCTTTTCCCACTGCATAATTCAGTTAGCCACATTCATTTCTGACTTTGAACCAATAGGCAGTGATCCATCTCTGCGTCGTCATCAACATTTTTAATCATCTCCTCTGCAACCACTGGGCCAATTGAACCCAAATTACATGTGGAACTCCTTGGGGTGGGGATTCAAAGCTTGTTAATGGGATCTTGGTCACATGACCAGCATGGCCGTCATGCCTATATATGTTATAAACCTTTAAAATCTTCTTTACAGGAACCAAATGGCCGATGACCTTCAGACTTGGTACAGCATTAGGGACTCAGACCCTATCAAGTTTGTTCAAGTGATGACCTTTGGTTGACCTTGGTCTGTTTTACTTCAAGGTCAAATTTGGTCACTTAGACATTTTTATGGAAAAAGGCAAAATAGTGGATTTTTATGCCCCCGCCATTCGAAGAATGGTGGAAAGGGCATATAGCGTTGCCCCTGTCCGTCTGTCCGTTCATCCGTGCGTCCGTCCGTGCGGACGAAACTTAAACGCAGTCAATAACTTCCTTATTTCTTGATGGATTTTAAAATTACTCGGCAGAAATGTTAACCATCATGAGACGACGTGTCACGTGTAAAACCCAGGTCCTTACCTCCAAGGTCAAGGTCATACTTAGAGGTCAAAGGTCATAAAAAGGGTTCGAAACTTAAACGCAGTCAATAACTTTCTTATTTCTGGATGGATTTTGAAATGACTTTGGAGAAATGTTATCCATCATGAGTCGATGTGTCACGTGCAAAACCCAGGTCCGTACCTCCAAGGTCATACTTGGAGGTCAAAGGTCAAAAAAAGGGTCCGAAACTTAAACGCAGTCAATAACTTTCTTATTTCTGGATGGATTTTGAAATTACTTTGTAGAAATGTTAACCATCATGAGTCGATGTGTCACGTGCAAAATGCAGGTCCGTACCTCCAAGGTCAAGGTCATACTTGGAGATCAAAGGTCAGAAAAAGGGTCCGAAACTTAAACGTAGGCAGTCACTTACTTATTTTTGGATGGATTTTGAAATTATTTTGAAGAAATGTTAACCATCATGAGACAATGTGTCACGTGCAAACCCATCCATGCCTCCAAGGTCATACTTAGAGGTCAAATCGCATAAAAAGGGTCGAAAACTTAAACACTGTCAATAACTTTCTATGGATTAATAAGAACATAGACATATTTTCAGGCTGGGGCATCCGTGTCCTATGGACACATTTCTAGTTCTGATTCTGTTGTAGTCTGTGGCATCAGAATTGATATTTTCAATCTTCATTAATTCCAAAGGTTAAGGTCATTTACTGATGCAATATTTTGATATTCTTTGCCGCTAAAACTGCTGGGCTGATTGTAACCAAATTACATGTAGAGCTTCTAGGGGAAAAGGCAATGAAAATTTATTTTTGGGATTGGAGTCACATGACCAAGATGGCTGCCATGCCCATATATGGTAAAAGCATTTTGGAGTCTATTTCTGCAGACATAAAAAGCCTAAACCTGAAAGAACGTCTCAGGTACCAAATGGCCAATGACCTAGAAACTTGGTGTGCAGCATTGGGGCCCTATATTGTTTGTTCAAATGGTGACCTTTGGTTGACCTTTACCTATTTAAGTTCAACGTTGGTCATTTAAACCTTTGTATAGGAGAAAACAGTAGATTTTTCCAATTGTCTTGTAGTCTGATAGGAGTCAGCTTAATGGAAGTTTATCAATTCCAGGTGAAGGTCATTTACTGCCTTTGTGCTGGATGGCTCAGATTCATTATTTTTATCTTCTTCTCCACTGATTGAAACCAAATTATATATGGAGCCTCTATGGGATGTGGTAATGAAAATTTATTGGCAGGATTGGAGTCACATTTATAACCAAGATGACTGACATGCCCATATAAGGTAACCCTTTGGAATTCCTCTTCTCTGGAACCAAATGGTCGATGATCTTGAAACTTTGTGTGTAGCATTGGGGATTCGGGGGCCCTAACCAAGTTTGTTAAAATGGTGACCTTGGTGGACCATGACCTATTTCACGTCAAGGTAAACTTTGATCACTTAGACCTTTGCATTAGAGAGAGGCAAACCATGGATTTTTCTTATTGTGTTGTATTTTGGTGGAATCAGGATTGATATTCCTAGCAAGTTTGCTGAGATGGTGACCTTTGGTTGACCTTGACCTATTTTATGTCAAGGTCATATTTGGCCACTTGGGCTTTTGTTATGGGGAAAAAGGCAAAACAGTAGATGTTTCTTATTCTCTTGTTGCCTATGGCATCAGATGGAATATTTGTAGTCAGCTAAATGGAAGTTGATAATTATGGCCAAGATGGCTACCATGCCCATGTATGGTAAAAATGACTGAAAACTCTTCATTTCAGAAACTGAAAAGCTAAATTTTTGAAGCCACCGTTTGTTTAAAAACATGGCTGCTAGGGGCCCAGGCAAATTTTCCACACTTGACCTCTGGTCAGTTTAGCGGCCCATGGGCCTCTTGCTATTCAATGTTTGTCTCTTTATACAGAAAATGTATAGATTATATAAAAAAAATGGCAAAAAATGACCGTTTATGGTCATTTTTTTATCCAATAAAATTTACAGTCGAACTTTGATGGCTCAAACACTGATGGCTCGTTTACCATGGCTGGGTCGAAGTCGTTCTTGTGCCCCTAGGGTAATCCTCAATATAAGAAATAGTGGGGGATGATTAAGGAGATTTTAGTCTTTTATCTTGCAAATGTATGCTGTGTGTACTCATTAGAATCGCGTCGGTGAGGCGATTCTAATGAGTACACACAGCAAACATTTTCAGTATATAACATCGGAAGATGTTCAAAAGTATCTCGTTATGCCTGTCGGCAGTAACCATCAGCGACTCGAAGTACCCTTGTCACGAATAAATTTCCATGGTCCCAAAGGGGTTCGAGCCATCGAAGTTTGACTGTATATTCTGTTGCAGGCCTTGATAGCACTGTGAGTGTCCAGCTGATGACCAGGAGGTCGTGGGTTTGATACCTGCTGAATCAGCAACATTCGTAAAAAAAATCATGGTTAAGTCTTTTTGAAGCTTATCTTCTCATGCTGATTCAAGAGGGGCAGTTGTCAGTTGTTAACATAACATAACATAACATAATAGTTCTTTATTAAGACAAGCTCAGGTCATGCATATGACATATGAGTGGAAGAATATAATAACAATATTTATCGTCATCACTACCGATATTATTGATAATAATAGTAGTAATAACAATAACAAAAATGTTAACACAATGTAAAAAAAAAAAAAAAAAAAAAAAAAAAAAAACACAATGTATCACGTCAATGAACCCGTCTAATTAATACCCCAAACCCCACTTTATGCAGAGAAAGGTGGGGTTTACGGGGGTCAAACATTATTTTCTTTATTTCCGCCACAGAAAACATGTCTTGGATACACGTTAGAACCGCCACAAATGAGGCGGTTTCACGGAGAACCACCAACACATGCCTGAGGCAAAGTTATGAAAAATATCACAACTTCTCATCAGAAACATCTCCGTTTTTGAGATAATAAATAATAATAATAATAAAATGCACTTTGCGTCACGGACATGCTATATTGTATGGACAAGGAAGTCTGTTTTGGACATAGGGGCTTGAATCATGAAAAAAAATGAAAAAAAAAAAAATGAAAAAAAAAAAAAAAAAAAAAAACATTTTTTTTTTTTTTTTTTTTTTTTTTTTGGAACTATAATAGGTTGTTGGCAAAAGAATGTGCATTGTACTGGTTAACTGTTTATGAATAAGCCTGCCCAGGAAAAGTGTGGATTGGTAAACCGACTGGCTTGATATGACCTAAATAGTGTTGACTGGGCTGTAACTCCAAATTCAATTACTAATGGATTGGGAGACATTCTGGGACATACATTTTCTCTGAAAATATATCCATTAACATCTGTCATTGTTCATTTTGTTTTATCATAGATGTGGTCTTTAAAATTCTGTTAAATTCAGATAACCAAATTCATCAGCTATGTGGCCTTATATTGATTATATTCATTTGAAGTGTCTGGAAAATGTCAAATAATTTCTGGGACTTCTGATGTAATAATGATAGAAAATTGAAGGAAAGCTTTTGGAAAATGTACTTGATTCTATCTAGAAGACCTCTTATCATTATTATCTTGCCTGTACAAAGTTACAAGAAGAGACACATTCATTGTCTGCATTGGTGTTGGTGATGGCGTCTGTGTCAGCAAAATTTCCAAATTTTGTTTCAGCCTCTATTAGCCTGAAAAGAACTTCTCTACTTATACAGTAACATTCCTATATAAAGACCACCCTTGGGACCGTTCGAAAGTGGTCTTAAAGACCACTTTCGAACGGTCCCAAAGTTGGTCTCTTATGGTCCAGGACACTGGGTGTTGAAAACACATGGAAAGTTAAATCTGAAACTTTTAAATTTGTTTTACAAGAGGAATTCTTCGTACTTTTTGATGGTTTTATCGGCAGAATTTCAATGTATCTTGAAAGAGTCTTTTTTTTGTGTCAGTTTTATGTTTGTCAGACTGAGTTATTAATGGAAATTTAATTCTAATAGCAAACAGGGGAGGCCCCGATTTCGCAGAACTTGTGTCTACTAATCAGGGCCTGCACTGTTTAAAGTGTCCCTTTTTGGGGTTACCAATCAAGTTTGAAGTAGGTTGGCTGCCCTGGCTGGTGACAGGTCTTGTCAATAAAAGTTTTCATTCGTGTCCTAGGCCCAACTGTTCAAAGGTTAACAGTAAGTTTCAACTGAGACCATTCACTATGGCTATTTATCACTTACAACCTTTCATGAAATATAAAAACAATCTCTGGTTATGTAGTCCTTAACCCTGGTCCTGCTGATCCCGGATATGCCTTATTTCCCAAACAATGAGCCTTATTATACCCTCGCAAACGAAGTTTGAAGGGGGTATATAGGAGTCAGCTTGTCGTCTGTCGTCGTCGTCTGTCGTCGGTCCGTTACAAAAAACTTTAACATTGCTCATAACTTCCTTATTCTTTGACCGATTTCTTTAATTTTCACACACCACACACCTTGCCACTAGTACTTAAGATTGATATACACAAACCTGACCTTGACCTTTACGTTGACCTTCCTCAAGGTCAAATACTTGTAAAAATTTGTCTGACAACGCATGCGGGGGTATAATTGGCGCCCGTTAGGCGGCAGCTCTAGTTTCCCAAACAATGAAGATCCAGATCAGATGGCTTCTGAAGAAGCCATCTGATCAGGATCTACATTGTTTATCATTTGGATTGTGAATTTGTTGCAATAATTTGAATCAAGTAATCTGATTGGTTGATAATCAAAAGTGGGTGTGGCAGATTAAAATATTCAGCAGGACAAGGGTTAACCATAGTATTTGTTTTTGTTTTTTTCAGGATAGATTAACATTCCGAAGAATAGTGCTAAAAAATGCATACAACAAACGAAAAGTGTATGAGACACTGCTGGAAAATGTGCCAATGTTAAAAACTCTCAATGTAAGTTTATACACATAAACTTGTTTTAACCCCCTCAAACAAACAGTGCACACCCAGTGTATGAGACACTGCTGATTATTGACCACAAAATAAATCCAGGTCATTGTGACCTATATTTCATGGTTCAGTGATTTTCCCTATTATCTTTATTACTATTTGATGGAGGAATGTCATACCTGGCTTATTAGTTCCATGTGACCCCATGATTTACCTCAACATGTATCTAGGTCACTGTCACCTATATTTCATGGTTCAGTGGTTTGCCTATTATTTTGAATACTTTTTCATGAAGAAACATCATGCCTGGATTATTTATTCCATGTGACCCCATGATTGACCTCGAAATTATATATCTTGGTCAGTGTGACCTAAATTTCATGATTCAGTGACTCTGCCAAATTGAATACTATTTTTTTTTTTTAAGAAACTTCAGTCCTGAATTATAAGTTCCATGTGACCAGATGATTGACATGGAAATATATCTAGGTCAGTGTGACCTATTTTCATGGTTCATTGATTTTGCCTTATAATTCATACACATTGTGATTCTGAAATGTAATATCTGGCATATATGTTCCATGTGACCTGATCACTGACCTCAAAATATATCTAGGTGTGTGTGACCTATATTTCATGGTTCAGTAATTTTACCTTATATATTGAAGGCGCGAAACAGGCGAGCTATGCTGTCTGGCGACAGCTCTTGTGAAATTTTGCATGTGCTTTCGCCATGGTATGAGGTTGTGCATGTGGTTTCGACATAATTCTCAGAATATTTTTTTTTCACTTTTTGCACATTGTGAACTTTGCCAATTTTAAGCTTCAGTTGATATACAATAGGTACCTCTTGTCATCGCAACTTCTCTTAAAGTTTGAGATTGATCATTTTAAAACTTTGTGTGTGTTTTTGCTATGGTATGAGGATGTGCATGTGGTTTTGACTTTATCTTGGGATAAATTTTTATCACTTTTTCCACATTGTGAACTTAGTCAGTTTTTACCTCACATATAAAGGCTATGGATTCTTCTCAAAGCCCTATATTCATTACTTCTGCCTTAAATAAACTTATTTTTTTTTGTGTGGGGCAGGTGGGGAGCAGGTGCGACATCAACTTCACCGAATTTGAATTTCTGGTTTAGTCTAAACTATCTTTCCTTTCTAATGCCCCGGCTTGGGATGGACAGTTGCTCGAGTTCTCAGCTGTTGAACTAGCCCAATATGGTCTTAGCTGTTGACTGGGCCATAAAACCACAACACACATGTGCACAAGACTGTTCTGTTGTCATTAGAAAATGTTCTGAAATAAAAAATGCATTCTTATGCTTGATGCAGTTTTGAAAAACATTTTGGGTACATTGGTTGAATACTGTAAAATATCAACAGTGGTCCAAATTATTAAAGGTATACACCAGGGCCCAGTTGTTCAAAGCATTGTTGGCTTAACGAGCTTGTGAAAGATCAGGGGCCAGTTGTTCAAAGCATTGTTAGCTTAACGAGCTTGTTAGTGGTCATACTGTTAACTGTTCTAGCAAGTACAATCTCGAAAATTTTGTTATTTTTGCTGAAAAAAAATGTGAGCAGCTTAGCTGCTCACATTTTTTTTTTTGGCGTAGAATAGGTCATTCTCATATCACAAGACTATACAATTAAACATATTTTAATTGAATGCGCTGACTTTGGAATCATCTGTGATAGATTTTATCATGTTAACAATATATTTGAACTTTTTAATCAAATACATTGCAAACAGATTTTATCATTTCTTAAAGAAATCCAGATTTTTAATAAATTGTAAATAGCTACATTGAATATAAATTTTTAATCTATGAATTGAAAATTACTCTTTTTCGTTTGTTATTTGTTATTTTTCCTGCGAAAATATAATTTAGATAAATTTTTAATGTCTTAACATTTTTCATTATCCCAAACATTCGTATAGAAAATTATTAGACACCATATGACCAATAGGTTGAGGTGTCTATAAACAAAATAATACTCACTCACTCATTTTTTTGGCAAAAATATCAGCATATTTGCCATATTTAATAATCAAAGTTTTAACGACACGTTAACTAATGACGTTGTTAGTTTTGAACAACTGGCCCCAGATTTGTTAACTGTTCTAGCATGTAATATATCTAATATAGTGTTATTTTTGTTGAAAAAATGAAAGCAGTTCCTTAGTTTTGAACAACTGGCCCAGGTCCCAGGGCCCTGTTGTTCAAAGCTTTGTTAGCTTAATAGCTTGTTAACGTTCAAAATATGAATTTTTCTTGGAAGTACAAATTTCTAATACTGGAATAGTGTGCTGAAAAATGCTAACCACATTTTTTTCCCCAAAAAACTTAAAGCATATTTGCAATATTATATCAGCTAACAAGATAATTATACCCCTGCTTTGTATGCTATGGGGTTATTATACCCCCGGCATTCAAAGTATGCTATGGGGGTATATAGTTTTCGTCATGCAGTTCGTCTGTCCATTCATCCGTGTGTCCATCATTCCATCCATCCGTCCGTTAACATTTTGGTTAAAGTTTTGTGTTAAAGTTTCTAAGAGATTGTATCTTCTGAACCCTTCGATAGATTATGTTGATACTTACACTCAAGTTACATACTGGTCTAAAGATTTCATTGATGCATGTCCCACCCCCACAGTAACCTTGGGGTCAGGGTCACAGACTTAGAAGTTTTACATTTGGTTAAAGTTTTATGACAAAGTTTATAGATGCCTGTATGTTCTAAACTCTAAGACAAATTCAGTTGATACTTGCATCGATGTTGCATACCAGTCCAAACATTTCATTGATGCATACCCACTCTGCTGCTTCAGTAACATTGATGCCCCCACCCCTTCAGTAACCTTGATGCCCTCACTTCCTTGAACCATTTAGAAATTTTATGTTTGGTTTAGCTTTTACAAGCACTTTTATAGATTCTTATAGCTTCTTCACTCATAATACATACAAGCTCGAAAGATATATCAGAGGGTGGCGCTGGCCGGGGTTATACGTGACCACTGGTCGCTTTCTCTAGTTGGTTTTGAATAACTGACTCCAGAAAATTTAGCTCTGAAAAAATCAGATTTTGCCAGTTTCAGGTTAATAAGAAAATCTAATTCCTTATTTATTTCAAGGATATAACATATTTCCTTTTCATAACATTGCTCCATGTTCGGTTGATTAGATAAAGATTTTTCATATGGAGCCAAATTTTCACAGAACTGATTGCTATGATTTTATTTGAGAGTTCTTTATATTGTATGGTGGACTTTTCTTGGTTATAAATATTCATGACCAGACAGTATGTCTCGTGATAATTTGATGAGGTAAAACCCAGACCTAATATATTACCATCTTTTGAGTACAAGACGCATATTAACCCTTTAATCCATTTTGTACCGGAAACCCCTAAAAGGGTAGCCTGGCAAACAGCAAAGGCCCAGATCAGACACCGCAGAACGCGGTGTCTGATCAGGGCCTACACTGTTTGCAAGCCATTCAGCCAGTTTCCAAATACAGTAGATTTTGAAGAAAACACAGCCTGACACCCCTAAAGTTTGAAATGGACTCCTGCTGTATATAAAGTGGAAGATTCCATTTGGTACAAAAAGGGTTTATACTTTGTATCATATAAAAGGGATCTTTATAAGTTGTGTACAACCAGATTAGGTACACCGAGAATGAGATATTTTAGCCAGCACATGAGAAAAGGGTTTGTATCAAAATGGCGACCAGCAAAGATTCAGGTGAGGGATTGTCTAAGGATGTATCTATCACCAGTAAACAATTCTAATTCTGAGGTGAACCTACACATAAGTGAAGACCACTCAGAGCCTTTGCTGCTTGACAACATGTAGAGGAGACACGCAAGAAGTTACGTGTCTACCCCAATTAGATGGCTGTGTCTACCCCAATTAGATGGCTGTGTGTACACATTTGAAGAGCAAATGTAAAGGCCATCTTTTCTAACGCATGATTTTGATTGTCACGCCTACCATGGCACGAAATAGGAGTCCGGTTTCCTGTCCATTTGCGAGTCTGTTTATCAAGCCGTCAGCATTTGCGATCATCCTAACTAAACTTTCACCCTCATGTTTTTGTTTGATTTGAGGTTTTACATCCCCATCAACAGTGTATATGTCATTTTGGAGACATTGCTTCCAATTTTGTGGGACTTTTACCCGACATTGAGATGAAATGACATCTCAAGCCCTGTCACTCAATGAAACCAATAAGGTTTATTAGCATGGACGGTCGTTCTTGTACTGCTTTGCCGGGACAGGCTTAGATCCTCTTAGCAGTTTACCAGTACTCATGTGTGGTCGGTTTCAGCTCTGCGTGGAAGCCCATCTATTTCTTCAAGCCCCGGTGGGAGGGGGCCGTCACCCTCATGTAAGAGTCCATTTCTCAAGGCGTGACATAGCCTTTGGCGGAATTCTTATTTATTTATTTATTTATTTATTTATTTATTCTTCAGCTTTATGAAAGAATGAATGTTGCTGATGCTCTCTTCTCAAAAACATACGAAGCTGGAGATGTCATTATCAGACAGGTAAGCTAAGAAACTGCTATTGTACAGTAGAACTTCAATGGCTGGAAATCTGGTGGCTCGTTTACCATGCATTACGAAAACATGCCTATACAAATACATTGTAACCTTTATCATTGAAAAAAAAAGAAAATTTTATGATGGAAAAATATGATAGTTTTCTTATTTCTGCTCAAAATATAGATTGTGGGTACTTGTTAGAACCGCCTCAATGAGGCGGTTCAAATGAGTACACACAATCTATTGAGGCGGTTCTAACAAGTACCCACATTCTATATTTTGAGCAGAAATAATTGAGGCGGTTCTAACGAGTACACACAATCTATATTTTGAGCAGAAATAAGAAAAATAAGGTTTACCCCTGTAAACCCCAGTTTTACTATATTATAGAAGTGTGGTTCAAGGGAGTCCAAATTATAGGGGTGTGTTTTCTTGATGGATGTGTGGAACCCTTCTTAAGTCCACATGGAATTCCACCAAATATGAAATAGACATAATGAAGGGAGATTTTCTTCTTTTATCTTGCAAATGTATGCTGTGTGTAAAAATAGTTTTGAAACAGTTCTGATGCAATAAACAAGGTGGCCACAAGAGCTAAAAAGAAAAAGAAATACTAATGACAACTCTTGTACCCTCATCAAATTTCATAGGACTGTTGCTTAGGTGACCCTCTACCAAAGTATCTAAAACGACTCTGCTCCTCAATGAACTAGATTGCCAGTGCTAAAAATAGAAAAAATATTTAAATGAAAACTGTTTCTATACCCTTGGGACAGTTTCATTCAAACTTTACAGGAATGTTGCTTTGATGAACTTTTTGCAATCCTCCTTTAATGAACAGTGTGGCCACCAGAGCTAAAAATTGAAATATCTTTAAATGGCAACACCTCTTATACCCTTGGCCAAGTTCATTAAAACATCACAGGAATGTTGCTCATAAACCCTTTTGGTTGCATTGGGCGACAGGGCTTGAGATGTCATTTCATCTCAAGGTCGGGTAAAAGTCCCACAAAATTGGAAGCAACGTCTCCAAAATGACCTTTACAGTGTTGACGGGGACGTTAAACCTCAAATCAAACAAACATCAGGTGACCATCTACCAAAATAGCTAAAATAGTTGTGCATCAATGAACAAGACCCCCAGAGCTAAGGATAGAAAAATAAATTCTTCACTGTCAACTCCTATAGCCTCATTCAAACTTTACAGGACGTAAAGAGTACTGTGTAAAGAGTGTAACCTGTAAAACCTGGGGCCTGCTGTTCAGGACTAACAATGTCCTTAGCGTACAATTAAAACTTTGATCATTTAATATGGCGAATATACTAATAATATTTTTGCTAAAAAAATGGGAGCAGCTCTCATTTTTTCAGCCAAAATAACTTCTTTCATTTTTTCAGCAAAAATATCTATATTAGATTTTATACTTGTTAGAACAGTTAACAATTTTACCTCAGATGAGCTTGTTAAGTTAACAATGCTTTGAACAACTGGACCCAGGTCTTTTTTTTCATGTGCTGAGTTAAGCAAATAGTGTAGACGAGAATTAGACACTGCAGAAAGTGACATCAGATCTGGGCTTACAGTGTTTTGGTAAAAAGAAAGTAATGGTAGACTAAAATGAAATTGTCTAAATTCCCATTCAGGATCATTTTTCTGCCTATCCTCAGAGGCATTCAACGTATCAATCGGATGAAATTGTCTAAATTCCCATTCAGGATCATTTTCTCTGCCTATCCTCAGAGGCATTCAACCTATCAATCAGATGAACTTGTCTAAATTCCCATTCAGGATCATTTTCTCTGCCTATCTTCAGAGGCATTCAACGTATCAGTTGGATGAACTTGTCTAAATTCCCATTCAGGATCATTTTCTCTGCCTATCCACAGAGGCATTCAACATATCAGTTGGATGAAATTGTCTAAATTCCCTTTCAGGATCATTTTCTCTGCCTGTCCTCAGAGGCATTCAACATATCAGTTGGATAAAATTGTCTAAATTCCCATTCAGGATCATTTTCTCTGCCTGTCCTCAGAGGCATTCAACATATCAGTTGGATGAAATTGTCTAAATTCCCGTTCAGGATCATTTTCTCTGCCTATCCTCAGAGGCATTCAACATATCAGTTGGATGAAATTGTCTAAATTCCCATTCAGGATCATTTTCTCTGCCTATCCACAGAGGCATTCAACATATCAGTTGGATGAAATTGTCTAAATTCCCATTCAGGATCATTTTCTCTGCCTATCATCAGAGACATTCAACGTATCAGACAGATGAAATTGTCTAAATTCCCATTCAGGATCATATCTCTGCCTATCCTCAGAGGTATTCAACGTATCAGTTGGATGAACTTGTCTAAATTCCCATTCAGGATCATTTTCTCTGCCTATCCTCAGAGGCATTAAACGTATCAATCAGATGAAATTGTCTAAACTCCCATTCAGGATCATTTTCTCTGCCTATCCTTAGAGACATTCAACATATCAATTGAATGAAATTGTCTAAATTCCCATTCAGGATCATTTTCTCTCCCTATCCTAAGAGGCATTCAACATATCAGTTGGATGAACTTGTCTAAATTCCCATTCAGGATCATTTTCTCTGCCTGTTCCTCAGAGGCATTCAACATATCAGTCGGATGAAATTGTCTAAATTCCAATTCAAGATCATTTTCTCTGCCTATCCTGAGAGACATTCAACGTATCAGTTGGATGAAATTGTCTAAATTCCCATTCAGGATCATTTTCTCTGCTTATCCTCAGAGGGATTCAACGTAACAATTTGATGGAATTGTCTGAATTCCCATTCAGGATCATTTTCTCTGCTCATTCTCAGAGGCATTCAAGGTATCAATTTGATGGAATTGTTTAAATTCCCATTCAGGATCATTTTCTCTGCTTATCCTCAGAGGTATTTAACATATCAGTTGGATGAACTTGTCTAAATTCCTGTTCAGGATCATTTTCTCTGCCTATTCTCAGACATTCAACGTATCAATTGGATGAAATTGTCTAAATTCCCATTCAGGATCATTTTCTCTGCTTATCCTCAGAGGTATTCAACATATCAGTTGGATGAAATTGTCTAATTTCCCATTCAGGATCATTTTCTCTACCTATCCTCAGAGGTATTCAACGTATCACTTGGATGAAATTGTCTAAATTCCCATTTAGGATCACTTTCTCTGCTTATCCTCAGAGGTATTCAATGTATCAATTGGATGAAATTGTCTTAATATCCATTCAGGAATATTTTCTCTGCTTATCCTCAGAGGTATTCAACATATCATTCGGATGAAATTGTCTAAATTCCCATCCAGGATCATTTTCTATGCATATCCACAGAGGCATTCAACATACCAGTCAGATGAAATTGTCTAAATTCCCATCCAGGATCATTTTCTATGCATATCCACAGAGGTAGTCAACATACCAGTTGAATGAAATTGTCTAAATTCCCATTCAAGATCATTTTCTCTGCTTATCCTCAGAGGGATTCAACGTATCAATCAGATGAAATTGTCTAAATTCCCATTCAGGATCATTTTCTCTGCTTAGTCTCAGAGACATTCAACATATCAAACAGCCCCGGCCCATCGTAGCTTGAAGAAATAGATTTGGCTGCATGATGCTTCCACTTGGAACTGAAACTGACCACACATGATTTCTGATAAACTGCTCAGAAGGTCTAACCCAGCCTGGGCAAAGGGGTGCGAGTCGCACCGTCCATGCATATATAAGCCCTATTGGTGATATCATTGAGCGGCTGGGATCGAGATGTCATTTCATTTCAATTTCGGGTAAAAGTCCCATAAAATTGGAAGCAACATCTTCAAAATGATCTAAATAGTTAAACCTCAAATCAAACAAACAAATAAAAGATAAAGAAGCTTTATTTAATGTCGCATATCAGAAAAAATTAACATAAGCTCCGTAGTATTTTTTTGTGGCAAACAAAGTATCCTTTAACAAATACTTACCTGCCTTCATTTATCTTCCTAGGACTATCCCTGATATTGCTAGCGTCAGCCAAGGGAGCACCTAGTACCATTTTTCACGCCTTTGGTTTTGGCGCAGCAGGGGATTGGACCGGCAACCTCCCGATCCCGAAGCAGACGCGCTACCACTGAGCTATCGGGGCCAATGCTAACAGTGCTTTGATTATTTCAGCTTGGTGAAGTGAAATGAAATTAAACAACAATAAACGTAAATTGCATTATTTTTGTCTCACTTGTCAGCGAGAATAGCAAATATGTTACAGTTCTGCATCCAATTAGTCAC
Source organism: Lucinisca nassula (assembly GCA_963580285.1). NCBI lineage: Eukaryota > Metazoa > Mollusca > Bivalvia > Lucinida > Lucinidae > Lucinisca > Lucinisca nassula. The sequence goes on from OY757016.1 coordinate 17,686,231, forward strand.
TGTCTCTGTCTATTCAATTAATGAAGACGCTTAATTCAATGCAGATCACGTTAAATATTTGTGCTAATTTTGTTCTGTTGCAAATATAGCCTGTAGCTGGTGTGTACAGACAAATTGAGCAGGTCCATATAAATCATGAAAAGCAAAATTGTGTTCGTACCCATCTGCACATGAAAACTGATCAGCCTGCACATCAGTGCAGGCTGATCAGTCTTCGTGTGCCCACAAGCCAGAATACAATTTTTTCTTCGTGTGCTCAACAGGTCAGAATACAATTTTTGCATTTTTTGCTGTGCACAGCAGTACAGGATACAATTTTTGCTTTTTGTGCACAGTAGGTCAGAATACAATTTTTTGTTTTGTGTGCACAGCAGAATTCAATTTTGCTTTGTGTGCCAAGCAGGTCAGAATACGGTTTTTGCTCTTTTTGTGCACAGCAGAATACAATTTTTGCTTTGTGTGAACAGCAGAATACAATTTTTGTTTTGTATGCACAGCAGAATACAGTTTTTGCTTTGTGTGCACAGCAATGCAGTCTTATCTGATTCTTTGCTGTGAATTATTTGGATGAACATTGATCCAATGCTTTGACATGCTTTAGTGCACACAAGTGAGGCTGTGTTCTGTCTTAAGTGGTTATGGGGCTAATTTTTCAGTTGTGCCCGAAGCACATGTTTGAAACTTATTTATTCTTGACATGCCTCAAAGAAAACAGGTACCATTGCCAAAATCAGGGAAAGTCTTGCCTGATATACCTCTGATTGTCCATTGCCTCTGTTTTAGTGAACCAGTCATGAAAGGGCCTTAAAATGCTTTGTTTGTTTGATTTGAGGTTTAACATCCCCATCAACACTGTAAAGGTCATTTTGAGATGTTGCTTCCAATTTTTGCGGGACTCTTACCCGACATTGAGATGAAATGACATCTCAAGCCCTGCCCCCCAATGAAACCAATAAGGTTTTTAAGCATGGATGGTCTGACTTGCACAACATTGCCTTGGCAGGCTTAGATCCTCTAAGTGGTTTACCAGAAAATGCATGTTACAAAAAAAAAAAAAATACATAAAAGTGATAAAAGATAGTATTAGGTTCCGTCCACATGGTCAATCCTTTGGAATTTGACAATATTTAGATTTAGAGGACATAACTTAATGGCTATGTCACTTGGCCAGTATATGCAAATCAATGCATCTTTAATTATCCTCGAACAATTCTCTAATGACGTTTTCAAGTGATCAATTGGCCCATTACAATAGAAATGGTCTCCATTAAGTGAAAATCTGAAGTCAGTGTTTAGAGTAGAAGGAGGCTTGTCTCAGCAAATAGAAACAATGGCATGTTATTATGCAGACATTGTTGGTTATCTGAAATGTTCTTTTAGCAAAGTAAAGGCCGAATTTCTAGATTATGTGCAGTTTCTAAATAAATGATTGTCCTGACCCGATGTGCAAACCAGTCTGGAACATTTATGGCTGTATGTATGTTTTAAGTATTTTTTACTTGTCAGTCACAGTGAAAAAGTGGGACACAAAAAGAACCGGTGCATTTTAAGAATATGTTTTAATAAAACATGTATTTTTCAAGGGCTACACAATATCATATGCTGTGGATTTTCTGTGGGAGGCAATTCTAACCAGTACCCACAGCATATGATTTCAGATTGAATTTAACCAAAAAAAAAAAAAATTCTCAAATACCATGTTTGAAATATTTGCTCTTAACAAGTCCTCTTTCAATGTACTGACTAGCCTCTTACGCACCAGATTGCTCTTTTCATATCATGTTTATATTTTTAGCTCACCGTCACGTAGTGACGAGGTGAGCTTTTGGGATCACTTTTTGTCCGTCGTCCGTCGTGCGTCCGTGCGTCCGTCCGTGCGTCCGTCCGTCCGTAAACAATTTCTTTAAACGACATCTCCTCCTAAACCACTAATCAGATTTTGACCAAACTTCACAGGAATGATCCTTAGGTGGTCCCCTTTCAAAGTTGTTCAAATGGTTCCGGTCCGTTGCACACCTAGGTCACAGGAGCCAAAAATAGATTTTTTTCACCAAAAACATAAAAAATCTTCTTCTCTGAAACCGCAAGGCCCAGGTCTTTGATATTTGGTATAAAGCTTCATCTAGTGGACCCCTACCAAGATTGAACAAATTATAGTGCTGGGGCCAAAAATGCCCCCGCCCCGGGGCCTTTTGGTTTTACATAGGCTTATATAGGGAAAATCTTTAAAAATCTTCTTCTCTGAAACCACAAGGCCCAGGACTTTGATATTTGGTATGATGCATCATCTAGTGGACCCCTTCCAAGATTGTTCAAATTTTAGTGCTGGGACAAAAAATGCCCCCGCCACGGGGCCCTTTGGTTTTACATAGGCTTATATAGGGAAAATCTTTAAAAATCTTCTTCTCTGAAACCACAAGGCCCAGGTCTTTGATATTTGGTATGAAGCTTCATCCAGTGGACCCCTACCAAGATTGTTCAAATTATATTGCTGGGACCAAAAATGCTCCCGCCCCGGGGCCCTTTGGTTTTACATAGGCTTATATAGGGAAAATCTTTAAAAATCTTCTTCTCTGAAACCACAAGGCCCAGGACTTTGATATTTGGTATGAAGCTTCATCTAGTGGACCCCTACCAAGATTGTTCAAATTATAGTGCTGGGACAAAAAATGCCCCCGCCAAGGGGCCCTTTGGTTTTACATAGGCTTATATAGGGAAAATCTTTAAAAATCTTCTTCTCTGAAACCACAAGGCCCAGGACTTTGATATTTGGTATGAAGGTTCATCTAGTGGACCCCTACCAAGATTGTTCAAATTTTAGTGCTGGGACAAAAAATGCCCCCGCCACGGGGCCCTTTGGTTTGACATTGGCTTATATGGGGAAAATCTTTAAAAATCTTCTTCTCTGAAACCACAAGGCCCATGTCTTTGATATTTGGTATGAACCTTCATCTAGTGGACCCCTACCAAGATTGTTCAAATTATATTGCTGGGGCCAAAAATGCCCCCGCCCCGGGGCTCTTTGGTTTTACATAGGCTTATATAGGGAAAATCTTTAAAAATCTTCTTCTCTGAAACCACAAGGCCCAGGACTTTGATATTTGGTATGAAGCTTCATCTAGTAGACCCCTACCAAGATTGTTCAAATTATAGTGCTTGGACAAAAAATGCCCCCGCCACGGGGCCCTTTGGTTTTACATAGGCTTATATAGGGAAAATCTTTAAAAATCTTCTTCTCTGAAACCACAAGGCCCAGGTCTTTGATATTTGGTATGAAGCTTCATCTAGTGGACCCCTACCAAGATTGTTCATATTATAGTGCTTGGGCCAAAAATGCCCCCGCCCCGGGGCCCTTTGGTTTTACATAGGCTTATATAGGGAAAATCTTTAAAAATTTTCTTCTCTGAAACCACAAGGCCCAGGACTTTGATATTTGGTATGAAGCTTCATCTAGTGGACCCCTACCAAGATTGTTCAAATTTTAGTGCTGGGACAAAAAATGCCCCCGCCACGGGGCCCTTTGGTTTTACATTGGCTTATATAGGGAAAATCTTTAAAAATCTTCTTCTCTGAAACCACAAGGCCCAGGTCTTTGATATTTGGTATGAAGCTTCATCTAGTGGACCCCTACCAAGATTGTTCAAATTATAGTGCTGGGGCAAAAAAAGCCCCCGCCCCGGGGCCCTTTGGTTTTACATAGGCTTATATAGGGAAAATCTTTAAAAATCTTCTTCTCTGAAACCACAAGGCCCAGGACTTTGATATTTGGTATGAAGCTTCATCTAGTGGACCCCTACCAAGATTGTTCAAATTATAGTGCTTGGACAAAAAATGCCCCCGCCACGGGGCCCTTTGGTTTGACATTGGCTTATATAGGGAAAATCTTTAAAAATCTTCTTCCCTGAAACCACAAGGCCCAGGTCTTTGATATTTGGTATGAAGCTTCATCTAGTGGACCCCTACCAAGATTGTTCAAATTATAGTGCTGGGGCCAAAAATGCCCCCGCCCCAGGGCCCTTTGGTTTTACATAGGCTTATATAGGGAAAATCTTTAAAAATCTTCTTCTCTGAAACCACAAGGCCCAGGACTTTGATATTTGGTATGAAGCTTCATCTAGTGGACCCCTACCAAGATTGTTCAAATTATAGTGCTGGGGCAAAAAATGCCCCCGTCCGGGGCCCTTTGGTTTTACATTGGCTTATATAGGCAAAATCTTTAAAAAATCTTCTTCTCTGAAAACGCTAGGCCCAGGTCTTTGATATTTGATGTGTAGCTTCATCTAGTGGACCTTTGCCAAAATTGTTCAAATTATAGCCTTTGTTGATGTTTGGTATGAAGCTTCACCTTTAAGACCTCCCTCAACATTATGCACATTAAAGCCCTGGGGCCAATAACGGTCCTCTCTGGGGCCCACTTGTTACACTATGGATCAGGTGAGCGATCCAGGGCCATCATGGCCCTCTTGTGTTTTATATTAGGATCACTTTTTGTCTGTCATCCGTGCGTAAACAATTTCTTCAAACGACATCTTCTCCTAAACCACTGATCGGATTTTGACCAAACTTCACAGGAATGATCCTTAGGTGGTCCCCTTTCAAAGTTGTTTAAATGGTTCCGGTCCGTTGCACAAATAGGTCACAGGAGCCAAAAATAGATTTTTTTCACCAAAAACTTAAAAAATCTTCTTCTCTGAAACCGCAAGGTCCAGGTCTTTGATATTTGGTATGAAGCTTCATCTAGTGGACCCCTACCAAGATTGTTCAAATTATAGTGCTGGGGCGAAAAATGCCCCCGCCCTGGGGCCTTTTGGTTTTACATGGGCTTATATAGGTAAAAATCTTTAAAAATCTTCTCCTCTGAAACCGCAAGGCCCAGGTCTTTGATATTTGGTATGAAGCTTCATCTAGTGGACCCCTACCAAGATTGTTCAAATTATAGTGCTGGGGCCCAAAATGCCCCCGCCCTGGGGCCCTTTGGTTTTCCTTGGGCTTATATAGGGAAAAACTGTAAAAATCTTCTTCTCTGAAACCGCAAGGCCCAGGTCTTTGATATTTGGTATGGAGGTTCATCTAGTGGACCCCTACCAAGATTGTTCAAATTATAGTGCTTGGGCAAAAAATGCCCCCGCCCCGGGGCCCTTTGGTTTTACATAGGCTTATATAGGGAAAATCTTTAAAAATCTTCTCTGAAACTGCAAGGCCCAGGTCTTTGCTATTTGGTATGATGGTTCATCTAGAAGACCCCTGCCAAGATTGTTCAAATTATAGTGCTGGGGCTAAAAATGCCCCCGCCCCGGGGCCCTTTGGTTTTACACAGGCTTATATAGGGAAAAACCTTTAAAAATTTCTTCTCTGAAACCACAAGGCCCAGGTCTTTGATATTTGGTATGAAGCTTCAGTTAGTGAACCTCTACCAAGATTGTTCAAATTATAGCCCTGTGACCTAAAATGCCTCAGCCTCATGGCCCTTTGGTTTAACATAGACATATATAGGGAAAATCTTTAAAAATCTTCTTCTATGAAACCACAAGGCCTAGGGCTTTGATATTTGGTATGAAATTTCTTCAAGTGGACCTCTATCAAGATTTTTCAAATTATAGCCCTGGGGCCAAAAATGCCCCCGCCCCGAGATCCTTTGGTTTTACATAGACTTATATAGAGAAATATTTAAAAATCTTCTTCTCTGAAACTGCAAGGGCCATGTCTTTGATATTTGGTATGGAGCTTCAGCTAGTGGACCTCTACCAAGATTGTTCAAATTATAGCCCTGGGGCCGCACATGCCCTGCCCCGCGGCCCTTTGGTTTTACATAGACTTATATAGAGATAATCTTTGAAAATCTTCTTCTCTGAAACAGCAAGGCCCAGGTCTTTGATATTTGGTGTGAAGCTTCATCTAGTGGACCTCTATGAAGATTGTTTAAATTATAGCCCTGAGGCCAAAAATGCCCCGCCTCGGGTCCATTTGGTTTTACATAGGCTTATGTAGGGAATATCTTTAAAAAAAGTCTTCTTCTCTGAAACCGCAAGGCCCAGGTCTTTGATATTTGGTGTGTAGCTTCATCCAGTGGACCTTTGCCAAGATTGTTCAAATAATAGCCTTAGTTGATATTTGGTATGAAACTTTACCTTTTTAGACCTCCCTCAACATTATGCACATTATAACCCTGGTGTCAATAATGGCCCTCCCCGGGGCCCACTTGTTACTCTATGGATCAGGTGAGCGATCCAGGGCCATCATGGCCCTCTTGTGTTTTATATTTGGATCACTTTTTGTCTGTCATGCGTGCGTAAACAATTTCTTCAAACGACATCTCCTCCTAAAACACTGATCAGATTTCGACCAAACTTCACAGGAATAATCCTTGGGTTGTCCCCTTTCAAAGTTGTTCAAATGGTTCCGGTCCGTTGCACATATAGGTCACAGGAGCCAAAAAAAGATTTTTTTCACCAAAAACTTAAAAAATCTTCTTCTCTGAAACCTTAAGGCCCAGGACTTTGAGGTTTGGTATGAAGCTTCATCTAATTATAGCCTTTGTTGATATTTGGTATGAAGCTTCACCTTTTTAGACCACCTTCAACATTATGCACATTATAACCTTGGGGTCAATAATTGCCCTCCCTGGGGCCCACTTGTTACTCTATGGGTCAGGTGAGTGATCCAGGGCCATCATGGCCCTCTTGTTATTCATTGAAATTTGTCACAGATTTCACTTCATTAGCAGACCTATTGAAACCTGCTTCAGATCACTGAGCAAGCTAGGCATGTCACTAGAAACTTCACTGTATAAAGGTAGCTGTTTAACCCTTATCTTGCTGTTCACGACAACCCCTATCTTTGGATATAGTGTAGATCCAGATCAGATGGCTTCTGAAGAAGCCATCTGATCAGGATCTACACTGTTTGGCATTCAGTTCATGAATTTGTAGCAATAAATTACATCATGTAATTTGATTGGTTGATATAACGAAATGGGTGTGGCTTAGATGAATATTCAGCAAGATAAGGGTTAAATCTGCTTCAGTTCAGTGAGCAGGTGAGCCACACCACTAGAAACATTGCTTTATGCACATGCTTATTGATTAGTTGAAGCTTAATTGTTTGGATGCTTAGCAGTTCAAACCCCTCAGTTACATCGTCCCTACATCCGCCTGCTCCCTGGTCTGTGTCATGTGTAATGGATTTGGAGGTTGGGGTCCTTCATGCACATTGCTCAAGAAATATTTTCTGTCATCAGAGGGCACATCATTGTCTTCTGTCAATTCTTGTATTTTCTATGGTAGGATGCACCATTTCTGTTATATTATGACCTGTGTTATGAAGACGTTTCTGCATACAGTCGAACTTCGATGGCTCGTATCCCTTTGGGACCATGAAATTTTGTTCGAGACATCGGTATTTCAAGCCATAGAGGGTTACTATTAGTGCCATACCAGGAGACATAATGGAGATAATTGTGGATATCTTTTCAATGTTCTGTATTATAAATGTATGTTGTATGTACTCATTAGAATTGCCTCATCGAGGCGATTCTAATGAGTACACACAGCATACATTTGCAAGATAAATGAAGAAAGTCTTCCTAAATTACCCAATATCGTATTTGGAGGAATTCCCTGCAGACTCAAGAACGGGTTCGACTCATCCATAGTAAACGAGCCATAGGAGTTTGAGCCACTGAAGTTCTACTGTACTTGCATGTTTCTTTTTGTTTACCGTAAAAATCTTAAAAATCCGGACACCTTGAGGACTAGCTATAATTCTCCTAAAATTTTAACAGGTTTTTTTCCCAATCCAGCAAGGAGTCCAAAAAGTGGAGACGGAATGGCAATGTAGACCCTGATCAGACTGCTCCATCAGAAGCACTCTGATCTGGATCTGCACTGTTTGCTTAGGCATGTCTGTCCCAATACTTAGGATCTTTACAGTACTTCCCCGTAGGTTCAGCAAGGATAGTTACAGGATAAGTTTTTTTCTCTTCAGAAGCTTATGTTGGAGGTTTTGTTTTTGTTTTAAATTGAGGTTTTACATCCCTTTCAACTCTATTAAGATCATTTTGGAGATGTTTCTTCCAATTTTGTGGGACTTTTACCCAACATTGAGATGAAACGACATCTCTAGCCCTACCACACAAACAAACCAATAAGGTTTACATGCAGGGACGGTCTGGCTCGCATCACTTTGCCTGTTCAGACTTAATCCTTAAGTGGTCTACCAGTACTCCAGTGTGGTCGGTTTCAGCTCAGCGTGGAAACACCTTGCAGCCCAATCTATTTCTCCAAGCCCCATCGGGCGGGAGCCCTTTTGTTGGAGAGTCTTGTTAGAATCACCACATATAGGCAGTTTTAACAAATGCCGTCATATGCAGGTTTTTATGAACTCTGCAGTTAGCTCCCTATGTGTGAAATAAAACCCCATATGGTTGGTAAGTCCACAGAACATTATGATAATACACCTGTGTGAAATAGTTTTTCATATCTGCAAAATAGTCATTTTTTTTCTGATGATATTCTTGTGATAGTTTTCTTATTCATACTCTAAAGATAGGTTGTGGGTGCTCGTTAGAACTGCCTCATTGAGGCAGTTCTAATGAGTACCCACAACCTATGTCTTGAAGCAAAAATAAGAAAATAATGTATAACCCTGTAAACCCCAGTTTTCTTTATATGGGCCCCGTCAAGTGATTTTGGTACTTATCGCCTATGCGAGCAGCGAAGGTTCAGGCGAGCCTGCGAATCCGCGCAGTCTCGCCAGAACCTCTGCTGCTCGCTCATACAAGAAGTGAATCAAGAGGAACCTTCAGACAGAAAGCCATATCCCTGGCCCCTCTGAATGGCTGGGCATGCGCGGTTAAACTTTGTCATGACGGAATGCTCGAAGACACAAATTCGCTTGGCGGGGCTCATATAAAGTAGAGTTTTGAGGGGTGTTCATTTCACGGTCTTTGTACGTGATGATCTGACAAGATTCTTGGTGTTTGACTTTGAATTCAGCAGTTTGATACTGATGTTAACAATTGAGCAGGTCTGAATTTGAGAAAGATAAATCATATGAATGCAGCCTTAATCTGTCAGATTTTATGCTCAGAGCTCTGGGAGATCTTTTTTCTGATACATGTGGTAATTTTTTCCTGATAAACGAGGTTTCAATGAATATTAATGGATGATACTTGTGATATCTCTTATTCCTTTGGCAGAAAAGCACGGGCATGTAAACAGCTTTTAATTAACTCGAGTTGGCTTGGACATTTTGCCATAGGCTGAACTGACCCAGTTTTCTAGGTCATGATTGCAGCACACTGTAAGGGGAGGTAACTCTCAACAATATTTTTGTCTTCCTTCTTGATAGGGATCTGCTCTTGAAGGAACAAAATCTTTTCTTTAAAAGTAGTCCATTTTTTTGGTGGAAGGGCCTGAAGTTGTCTCCCTTGCAAATGGTGGAAAATGTTGCATGTATCATACATTCCTACTTTTTATACCTTGCCATTCAAAAAATGGCGGGGTATTATGTTATACCCTCCGAAGTTTGAGTGTTTGTCCGTCTGTCCAGCCGTCTGTCCATCCATCAGCATCTCAAAGTTCGTGTCCGCTTTATAACTCTGATACCATTTGAGATATTTTCACTAAACTTCACAGATGTGTAGAGCATTATGAGACGATGTGCAAAAGATATGAACCATAACTTTGATTTTCCTACATTTGGAGTTGTTGGCCTTTGAATATTGAACATAGCCATTTCTATCATTGTTTCGTGTCCACTCCATAACTTCAATAACATTTTAGATATTTCCATGAAACTTCACAGATATGTAGAGCACCATGAGATGACATACAGAACATATGAACCATAACTCTGATTTTCCTACTTTTGGAGTTATTGTCCTTTGAACTTTGAATATAGCTGTTGCTATCAGTTTCCAGTCCGCTCCTTAACTCTGATGCCATTTGAGATATTTTTATGAAACTTGACAGCTATGTAGAGCACCCCAAGACGACCTGCAGAACATATGAACCATAACTCTGATTTTCCTACTTTTGGAGTTATTGTCCTTTGAACTTTGAATATAGCTGTTGCTATCAGTTTCCAGTCCGCTCCTTAACTCTGATGCCATTTGAGATATTTTTATGAAACTTGACAGCTATGTAGAGCACCCCAAGACGACCTGCAGAACATATGAACCATAACTCTGATTTTCCTACTTTTGGAGTTATTGCCCCTTGAACATTGATCATAGCCATTTCTATAATCATATAGTCTGTTTGAAGCACTGAAGAAGCAATCTTATCAGGATCTGCACTGTCATGTAGTTTGTGAATTGAACAAATATATTATATCAAGTAATTTGATTGACTGATAGTCAACAATCGGTTTGGCTAAATAAATTTATTTAGCAGGATACGGTTTAATATCATGACAGAACTGCTAAAAAATCAAAGCACTGAGAGTACTGGTGGGTCGATTGTCTTTGAGTGTAGATTAGGAAATTGGTTTCACCCTTAAATTCCTGTACTGTAAGCAAACAATGTAGACCCTGATCAGACGCCGCATTCTGCGGCGTCTGATCTGGGTCTACACTGTTTGCCAAGCCCAACCCATGATTCCAGCCCAGATTATACAGATTACTGTTTTACAAAAAGGCTGACCTCACTGCGATAAAATTCTATAAATAAGTTACATGCATTTCCTACAGTTTTGTGGGCCTTTTACCTGACACTGAGATGAAATGACATCTCAAGCCCTGCTGCCCAATGAAACCAATAGGGTTTATAAGCATGGACGGTCCGACTGGCACCGCTTTGCCTGTGCAGGCTTTTTTCCTCTAAGCAGTTTACCAGTACTCGTGTGCGGGTCTGTTTCAGCTATGCGTGGAAGCATCATGCAGCTCATCTATTTCTTCAAGCCACGAAGGGCGGAGCCGGAAATGTGAGTGCGTGTGTGAATTCGGGTTTAACGTCGCTTTCAACAATTTTTCAGTCATATCACGACGGTGTCTGGTTGTGACAGGGAGCTCAATGCTCACTTTTATAGTGCTGCCTCACTGAAGTATCATGTCCCAGACACATTACATGATACCACACCCAGTCACATTATCCTGACACTGGATCGACCAGTCCTAGCTCTACCCCGTAAATCTGAGTGCCAAACGAGGAGCAGCTAGTACCATTTTTAACGACTTTGGTATGTCCCGGCCCGGGAACGAACCCGTGACCTCCCGTTCCTCGGAGCGGACACTCTACCAACTGAGCTATCGGGGCCGGTGCCGGAAATGTGAAGTTGACATTCTATCTTCTAGTGGAGTCTTTTGATGACATCCAGCAGGCAGTTCATGCTGTTGTTTTCAGTTTAAGCTGCAGAAAGTACTAGGGCAAATGGTTTTCTACTTTTTTTTTCATTATTTTTCAGCAAAAATGAGGTTTGTAATATAACTTGTGAATTGTCTGCCCAGCTGACAATTCATAAGTAATGTCAAGCCTTATTTTCACTGAAAAATAAGTTGAAAAACTTCGATAATGCCATTTTCTAAACAAGCTTAACTCTTATCTTGCTGTTCATGACAACCCCTATCTTTGCAAACAGTGTAGATCCTGATCAGATGGCTGCTGAAGAAGCCATCTGATCAGGATTTACACTGTTTGGCATTCAGTTTATGAACTTGTAGCAATAAATTACATCAAGCAATTTGATTGGTTGATAGACAGAAATGGGTGTGGCTTAAATGAATATTCAGCAAGATAAAGGTTAAAAGCCCTTGAAGGGTTAAATACATAGTTTTATGTATATTTCAGGGAGACAGTGCTGATTGTATGTTCTTTATTGAAGAAGGAGAGGTGAAAATTACAGTCAAAAATAAGGTAACTCTTTTTGTTGTAACATCTTTCATTTGATCTGCAATAAGCAAAGCTTTGTCTTAGTGCATTTGCACCTAGCAAACACTCAGATCAGACGGTGCGTTTGTGGAGTTCCATCAGAGTCTTCCCTGTGTGTTGGATGGATGATTGTCGACCCGTCGCTTCTTTATGCTGACTGGGGCATTCTTTTGTGCAGTTTGATCATGAAATATTTTTCTATGATCATTCTTTCCATTCTGGTGATTTAACCCTTAACATGCGGGGGGAAAAACTCCATTTCTGCATTTGAAAATGTCTGTTTATGTCTTCTGCTGAATCTTCTTGCAAACTTTTTAAAAATCTTTTTGCCTACAGGCAAACAGTGTGGACCCAGATCAGACTGCTCCTAGAGGAGCAGTCTGATCTGGGTCCACACTGTTTGCAACAATGACTTTTAAAGTAACCAGCAGATGACAAAGCAGATGACAATTGTCGTGACTGGCATCTTTCTGTTTCTGGCAAAAGAGTTTGTGCACGGTCATGGTTAGCTTATGTATAAACCTGCCAAGGGAAAGTGAGGTTAGATAAACTGATCAGCTTGACTTGACCTAAATAGTGTTGACCGGGCCATTAAACTCATAACTAAACCAAAATCGTGGAAACAGGGAAGACTGTATATTCTCAGAGTAGGTACACAGGCCGATTCCTGTCTTCTCTGAGCACACACCTGAAGACAAGTTTTTGCTAGATATGGCTCATGTCATTTTTTTTTTTTTTATTTTATTTATTTTTTTTTTTTTTTGCATAATTTCACACATATACTTGTTGAGCTGCAAAAATCTTAGGAATTTATCAGAGTCTACACTTGGCATTATTCTATATTTGAGAACCAAAACAGGACTTGGTTCTATGCTTCACTCAGTTGAGCATGAATTTTGTTGTTTTTATGAACAAATAAAACACATTTCTTGCTTAGTACAACCGAATCTATGATTTTTCCCATGCCTAACATTGGCATTTTAAAATTTATGAGCAGGAAAAAAAAATCATGCTCAATCTGTTTTTCAGAGACTCAGGGATGTAAGGATTAACACTTTGTTGTTGGCTTTAAAGATCCATCATTTATATGAATTGATGCACTTTGTTTTTTTATTTTGATTCCATGATTAGGTTACTCTGTAACATGAGGGATGAAATCTTGGCGATTTTCACTGAAGCATGTTTTAGATTTTTATAACAGAAGTATATAACATGCTAGACCTTCATCCTTGTCCTGCTGAGCCCGGATATGTCTTATCTTTCAAACAATGAAGATCCAGATCAGATGGCTTCTTAAGAAGTCATCTGATCAGGATCTTCATTGTTGTCATTCAGCTCATGAATTTATGGCAATAATTTGCATCAAGTAATCTGATTGGTTGATAATCAGTAGTGGGTGTGGCATATATAAATAGTCAGCAGGTCAAGGGATAAGACACAGAGTTTTGGGGATCTTCACACATTTAAAACTGATGTGAATCTTCCTCACTTTATAGCAGAAGTCCATTTTGAAATTTAAGAGTGTCACATTGAATTATTTTTAGAAATTTATTTAGAGAATGGCTGAACTTTTTGCATACAGTGAAGGCCCTGATCAGCATTCTGCAGCATCTGATCAGGGCCTTTACTGTTTGCTAATGTCATGTGGGGTTTTACATATAAAATGGGTTGAAGGGTCCAATGTATTTCTGTTAGGAAAATTTTGAAAAATACAAAAATGTCAAAGATTTGATCTCCATTGTAATACACGTAACCTACTGTTTTTTCTTCACTTCTTCATTTTTATCGCCTTCATTGTTCATTTATTCATTTTTGTTAAAAGCTTCCATTAACTTTCATGTGTCTGCCATGAATTGAGCTGTGACAATCAGAAATATGTCTTGAGACAACCGTAAAAACTTAATAATTTGGACACCTTGAGGACTTGCTGTAATTCTCCTAAATTTTTAACAAGTTTGTTTCATGGTCCAGGAAGGAGTCAAGAAGAAGCAGACAGAATGGAAAATAGTGTAGCCCACAGTCAGATTGCTCCTGAAGGAGCAGTCTGATCTGGGTCTGCACTATGTGCTCTGGCCTATCTGTCCCAATACCTAGGATCATTACAGTACACAAATCAACCTGCAACTCATTAAGACCTAGAAGAAGCATTTGGTCAGTGGGAAGCAAGCCATCATGATAACACATCTATGGGAGCAAATTCTTTCCTTTTAGAGTAGCCCCTTTTCCAAATAAAGATGATTTTTCTAGGTTTTACTTGTTCTGGTAACAATACATTTTTCTGGCTATGCCACTGAGTCTGAATAGACTGCACAGATATACAGACTGACCTGGGTCTGCTGTTCACATGTATTTGAAGACCCTTTTAGACAGCTCACAGCTCAGTTTAGATAGTTTATTACTAGTTTATTACTATTTATTATCATTTTTTGTTGCATTGAAACCAAGTTTTTTTGTTAGTTTACATGGCTTAAAATTTTTCTTAAACAGCATGGAAATTGTCAGTCTTTCGGTGCAGTAAGACAAGCAGTCTATCAACCAATCAATCAATCAATCCAGTCAATCGATTAATCAGTCAGTCAAACAATCATATCAATCAAGCATGTTAGTCAGTCAATAAGTGAATGAATGAAACTGTCAAGAAGTACCACATTACTCAGTCAATCAATCAGTACAGTCAATCAGTCCAATCAATCAATTAACCATCATCATCATCATCATCATCAATGGATTTTGATTAACATGCAGTACAGGGGCAACATCCACATAAGTTGACCCCCTTCCAGGTAGCTGGCTTGCTTCACACATGGCAGATCTTACACCAGATTTCCAGGCTTGTCTATCATGAGGATCAATAGCAGAGAGCTAATCTCTGCAATCTCTTTCTGTCAGCTGCTTCCAGGTCATCTTGGGCCTTCCAGGCCCCCGCTTTCCACCTACCTGTTTGTCACAGGCAGTCTTGACTATCCGTTGGATCGTTCCACATGTCCATTCCAGCAGAGCCTTCTCTCTTTCAGGATCAGGTCCTGGTCCTCAATGCCAAGACGCTCAAGTAACTCACTGGACCTGATGGTGACAGTGTCCTGTGGCTTGACATTGCAGATCTGTCTGATCATTGCCCCGTCATTCTGCTGAAGACGTTGTAGGTTTGGCTTTTTCAATGGCCATGTCTCACTGGCATGGAGCATTGTGCTCCACACACAAGAGCTGTACACACGGACACGTGTCTTGAACGAGAGGTGGCAGGAAGAGAGAACTGTAGCAACTCCTTGAATTTCTTCCAGGCTGTTTTCACACGTGATGTAGTTGAAAGACCGCAACCACCCGCTGCTGAGAGCATATCACCTAGATAGCAAAAGAAAACTACAATCTCCAGCTTGTCAGATCTGACTTGGACTTCCCTCTGTGGTCTGCCATCTAAGGGTTGTGCAGTTCCTCGGCACCATGTACACCTGTAATCAGGGTCCTCTATCAAGCGCTTGAGCCCACTGCATTTCTTGTGCACCCAGAACTTGCAGCCATTACAAAAAATACTGTTGCTGCCCACTCCAGTGCGACATACAGCACATGGGAACTGGCCTGTACTCTGCAGGAGGTCCAGACCTGTACCAAAGATCATGATCTTTGTCTTTCCTGCATTCACTCTCAGCCCTTTTGCCTCCATTGCATCTTTCCAAGTTAAGAGCCTCCTCACACATTCCTCAAGGGATTCAGCTATGATGACAAGGTCATCAGGTCCTCCGAGGGGACACCAGAGCGGAACTCGCATGACAAGGCTTCAAGCACAATGATGAAAAGCAATGGGCTGAGAACAGAGCCTTGATGAACAACCACCTTCACTTCGAATTTTTCACTGTAACCTTCACCATCGAGGACATGGCTCCGAGCATTAGCATACATCCCTTGGACCAGTCGCACAATCCACTCCTAGTTTTCTTAGTGCCCACCAGATGACTTTCCGAGGCACTCGATCAAATGCCTTCTCCAGGTCTACATAAGCCATGTAGAGTCTCCTGTTGGCCGCCAGATACTTCTCTTGCAGCTGCCGTACAACAAAAATTGCGTCTGTTGTGCCTCTTCCTGGGACGAAGCCAAACTGGGAATCGTCAATGGACACCAACTGCCTAATGAGGCCATCCACAATCCTCTCCAGGGATTTCATGACCTGTTCTGTCAGCTTGAGACCATGGTAGTTGCCCCGTTATTCAATCATTCAATCTGTAAATCAGTCATTCTTTTAGCATATGACTGACCGGAATGAAATGAATAAATTAACTAATGTGTCAGCCAAGGCAATCAGTCCAGTCAGTCAGTTCAGTCAGTCAGTCAGTCAGCTTTAGTTAGGGCGCCGCACTGAAAGTGTGGGTGCCCTATAGTAATCACTCTGTCTGACTGTCTGTCTGTCCGTCCGTCTGTCCATCCACAAATTTCTGATAGCGCTGCCGGGGCCCTAGTCAGTTTCACTGACAGCTCTAGTTTAACGAGTTTCTTGGTGGTAAAAATGTTAACTTAGTTAAGCCAGATTAACCCTTTTTGAATGCAGTGATCCGCCTTTATATACAGCAGGAGTCCATTTGGAAATCAAGGGGTGTCAGGTTCAGTCCTTAGGCAATTTTTCTGCAAACTGTGAAAGCCCTGATCAGATGCCACATTCTGCAGAGTCTGATCTGGGCTTGCACTGTTTACCAATGACCCATTTTGGGGTCCCCATATAAAATGGAATAAAAAAACTCATACTTTTAGCACTTTTTTCAAAGACCGCGCGGTATTGAGAACTTGAAGAAATTTTTGGCATTCTGCTGTGAATTCAGACAGATAATGAAAATAAGCACAAAAATGGATTTTTACCACGTTTTCTGAATAATGACGGTAATAATGATTTACTGCAGAAAATCTATATTCTTGTTGGGGGAAGCCGAGCATAATTGCGATAATTCAGTAAGATTTATTTGTTTAGGTTGGAAAATGGTCTTGTGAATGCCTTTCAGGGTTGGCATTGGCTTTAAGGAGAATGGGAACACCTGGCAGATTAATCCTCGATTTTTCAAAAGGAGACAACTTTTGGAAATTCCTAATTGATTTTCTATAAGCTCTGTTCTCATAAGCAAATTCTTTAAAGAGTTGACTCCTATTGACACAGGAGACAAAATTATTTTTGGAGGAGTTGCCTCCCCTGAAGTTGTATCCATTCCCCTTAAAAGTACTTGGTTTGTTTGTTTGTTTGTTTGATTTAAGGTTTAACGTTCCTGTCAACACTGTATAGGTCATTTTGGAGATGTTGCTTCTAATTTTGTGGGACTTTTACCCGACATTGAGATCAATTGACATCTCATGCTCTGTCGCCCAATGAAACCAATAGGGTTTATAAGCATGGGCGGACTGACTCGCACCGCTTTACCTTGGCAGGCTTAGATCCTGTAAGCGGTTTACCAGTACTCGTGTGCAGTCATTTTCAGCTGTGCGTGGAAGCATCATGCAGCCCATCAATTTCTTCAAGCCCTGATGGGCGGGGGCAAAAAAGTACTTAAACATGAATATTGAGGATCATCTCAAAAAATGCTTGCAAATGTATAAAGTCCTGTGTCCAGCTGTACTAAACTAATGATGTTGTTAGCTTACATATTGCTAACATTTTGATAGTTTAATATGGCAAATATACTAATACACCACAACCTCTTTATAACACTATTAATGGGGTCCAAAGCAAAAACCGTGCTAGTTAAACATCCGTGTTATATCCAAACAAAAATGTATAGATTATATAGAAAAATGACCATTTATGGTCATTTTTCTATATAATCTATACATTTTTAAATGGTCATTTTTCTATATAATCTATACATTTTTGGGATCCATCCTGAAACCGTGTTGTAACCACAATCGTGTTATAACGAACCGTGTTATAATGAGGTTGTGGTGTAGTTCTGCTGGAAAAATGTGAGTAACTTTTGCAAATGCAAAAGCTACTCACATTTTTTCCAGCAAAAATACCACTGTATTGAATATTGTACTTGTTATAAAGTTTACATTTTGACCGCTTACAGACTCATTATGCTAACAATGTTTTGAACAACTGGGCAGCAAATTATTGCACTTGCCAGAACAGTAAGTTTTTGACCACTAATGAGCTCATTAAGCTGAAAATGCTTTGAGCAACTGGGCAACTTTGAACAACTGGGCAACTTTGAAAAACTGGGCCCTGAACTTTTAGGCCCAAATCACACTCTAGACATCGACCATGAAGACCAACTCAGACAAGGACCATGAAGACGACATTGTATCCAAAAAAAAAAATTATGAACAGGATAAAATCAAGGAAAAACACAATTTTTAAGTTGATGGTACATCTACTATGTCTCAGCCAGATAATCAAGGTTTCTTACATGCTTTTCAATGAATGATAGAGATTTATCAGTGAAATATAAATCAATATTTTCACTGTTTCAAACAGTGAAAATACGATTTTTTATTTTTCACTGTTTTGGACTACTTTTTTCTTCAAATCTAACTCTAATTTCAATTTCATCTTTGTCAGATAACTGAACAATACTGAAATGTGTTCTAATTGACGCATAGCCCGTTCATGTGTGACGGGGACGTTACTGACGTCATTCATGACGCTGACGTCACGTCTTTTGTCGCGCGACGTTAGACTTGCCAGCAACTTCTTTGGAAAACTACTCTCTCAATTATTTCATTAATTATTCATAATAATACCATCCCAGGCCATTTCTCGGGTGCAAACTTTTAGTTTACATCCAATAGTATACCCACTAAACACGATGGACACCACTAAATTGACGCGAAACGAACAGGAACAAAAATAATTTTCTCCGAATGTGAGCGACACCATTAAAGACGCTAAATATTGCCTTTTGAAGCATGTAAGAAACAGAAAATTTGATTTTTTCAGTGCAAGATCAAATTTTATTACACTCATGAACACCAAAACTGCTATTTTCACTCGTGGCTACGCCACTCGTGAAAATAACAGTTTTGGTGTTCATTCGATGAAATAAAATTTGATCTTACACTGAAAAAATCAAATATCCTCTATGTCTAACACATTTCAACTAATTTCTCATAATATGCAGGATCAGTACACATTACGAAAATACGCCTATACAAATAGATTGTAAATTATACCGCTGTAAAAATGAAAAATTTAAGAGGAAAAATTGTGATATTTTGAGCTCATTAAGCTGAAAATGCTTTGAGCAACTGGGCAACTTTGAACAACTGGGCAACTTTGAAAAACTGGGCCCTGAACTTTCAAGCCCTCATCACACTCAGACATCAACCATAAGACCAACTCAGACAAGGACCATGAAGAAGACATGGTATCCAGAATAAAAAAAATATATCAACAGGATAAAATCAAGGAAAAACACAATTTTTAAGTTGATTGTACATCTACTATGTCTCTGCCAGATAATCAAGGTGTCTATCACATTTCAAACTAATTTCTCATCATGACGAAAACACGCCTATATAATTTTGACCCCTTGAACCCCACTTTTATATAGTAAAACTGGGGTTTACACCCTGTAAACCTTATTTTTCTTATTTATGCTCTAAAATATAGATTGTGGGTACTTGTTAGAACCGCCTCCGTGAGGCGGTTCTATCAAGTACCCACAATCTATACTTGGAGCAGAAATGAGAAAAATGTCACAATTTTTCATCTTAAAATTTTCATTTTTTCCACGATAAAGACTACAATGTATTAGTATAGGCGTGTTTTCATAATGTAATGTGCAGGATCAGTACACATTACGAAAATACGCCTATACAAATAGATTGTAAATTTTACCGCTGTAAAAATGAAAATTTAAGATGAAAAATTGTGATATTTTGACCCCAGTTTTATATAGGGGTCAAAACTATATAGGTGTGTTTGGGTGATGAGCACCAGGTTCATTTATAAAGAATCCCAGTTAGGAGTATGATAGATAAGAAAAGGCCTTTCCCCATTATTTCTCCAAGAAACAAATGTTATAATTAGGCGATTCTAACAAATATCTATAACATTTGTTTCTTGGAGTATCAGATTACAAGAATCTTTCAAGACTATGGACTCGATTTGTGCACTTCCAACCCCAGCTCATGCCGCTCATAATCAAGGCTAAGCCTTTAGCTAAGAAATCTTTCCATTGAAACGCTTTACCGTTCTAATGAATGTCGGTATAAAGAGGGTTGACTGTACAATAGAACAGTAAGAACAACAGTATTGGAAAATGAAGTCGGCAACAATCATGATTGATAGTTAGCGGGTTGAAAAAGTTGAAAAACTCTCTGTATCTTACGTTGGGTGAGAAATATTCATTCAATGTCTGGCCAGTGTCAGCCAGTCGTATATCAATTATTATTATTCTCGAGGTTGAAAGGAATTAAATTGTCTGAATGTGACACATGATTAGATATCAGGCATCCTAAAAAGAGTATTTATCTCATAGTTTGTCTCCTGTAAGTCTTACTTAGGCATGGACTGTATCTTTATATGGAAAATTGTTACTCTCGGGCCGGTTGTTAAAAAGTAACGTCAATATTTAGTTTCTTGTAAAAACTTTGATCATGGCAAATATACTAATATTTTTGTTGAAAAAATGTGAGCAGCTTTTGCAAAAGCAAAAGCTGCTCACATTTTTTCAACAAAAATACCTCTATTTTTGTTGAAAAAATGTGAGCAGCTTTTGCAAATGTAAAAGCTGCTCACATTTTTTCAACAAAAATACCTCTGCTTTGAATATTGTACTTGATAGAACATTTAACGTTTTGACCACTAATGAGCTTGTTAAGCTAATAGGCGAGATACGTTAATTTTTATGGTCCAACTAATTCCTGTAGGCAGCATTCTTTCCTTGAGATTGATCTTGAAATCTTTTCTACGGTCATTCTCTCCCTTCCGCTGATTCTAGAAGGGCAGTCGTCAGTTTTGCATGAAAGAATGTGCACTGTACTGGTTAACCGCTTACATATAAGCCTGCCCAAGAAAAGGGTGGATTAGTAAACTGACAGGATCGACATGACCTAAATAGTCTTTACTAGGCTGTAAAACTCCAAAACCTACAAAAAAAAAAAATAACATATAAGATACCTTATGATATCTTTATTGACATATTAGATATCAAATATCAGTGCAATAGTTTTGCGCTATAGGCGAGGTACTTTAATTTTTATGGTCCAACTAATTCCTTGAGAAATTCTTTTAACACCAAAACACAGGGCTATGTTATGTTAATTACCAAAAAAAAAGTCCTCAAAAAATATCCGTGCCAGTTCTGAGAAAATTAGGATTTAATCGGCAGAAAAAGCATTAAATAAGGAATGGCCAGATAACAGCACCATACACTGTTTTACCGGCTGTAAGTCTCCTCACGCGCAAACAAATGACGTCATCAAAAACAAAACTTACGTCAGAAGTTGATAAAGTGCAGTCTTTCTACATTCTATTTTTTAAATACAATGCCATTTATATTTTCCTTGTATGCTATTGATAAACAAGATCTGTGTTCAAGTTGTAAGAATAAACATTTATTTTTTGGTCGGAAAATACATTTGTCAATGTCTCATGACAAAATTTTAATGTATGGAAGCACATTAAAAATTTTGTGCCATCAGAATCAAATGAATTAATATCGTAAATATGTGCATACGGTGTATTCCGGTAACATGGTGCACTTAAGATTTTGATAGCTATGTGTGACTTTGTGGAAGCAACCACTCAATAATCACAATCAGAACAATTGCAACACTGTCCTATCTACTTTCTGCAATAGAAATTGGCCGCTGACTTTTTAACAGGCAGGAAAATAATATGGGTGTACCCCCTTGGAATTGATTTACAAATTTTGTCTCCCAACATTGTGCACAATAACTGTTTTGAGCTGATTGAACACAAAGGTTGACTCAAACATCCTTAAAAGGGGCAAAATCTGGATGAGAAAAATATCTTTCAGCTAATTTGCCATAGGGAATCCATATATGAAATTTCAAAACCCTTGCCTACAAGGTTCTAAAGTTTTGCTATGCATCACAAAGCATAGGCCTACAATGTACCCAAAGTGACAAAGGGCCATTAGCCACAAACTATTTTTCGGAATTTAGTCAAAAGTTTATCAGGACATCTGCTTGTCACCAACTTACAAGGCTCTAGCTCCAATAGATTTTGAGATATTTTGCTGACAAGATTTTATAAAAAAAATTCAAAGGGCAATAACTTTTGAAAGGGGCATAATCTGGATAAAAAATAAATAGGTGTTAGCTAATTTTCCATGAAGAATCGATATACGAAATTTCAAAACCCTAGCATGCGTTTCTTGCGTTATGCTAGCTATGCATCAAAGGCGTAACGGAAAGTCGAATGGACGAACCAGAAGCAATATGCCCCTCCAACTTTTTAGCTCACCGTCACGTAGTGACGAGGTGAGCTTTTGGGATCACTTTTTGTCCGTCGTCCGTGCGTGCGTCCGTCCGTCCGTCCGTAAACAATTTCTTTAAACGACATCTCCTCCTAAACCGCTGATCGGATTTTGACCAAACTTCACAGGAATGATCCTTAGGTGGTCCCCTTTCAAAGTTGTTCAAATGGTTCCGGTCCGTTGCACATCTAGGTCAAAGGAGCCAAAAATAGATTTTTTTCACCAAAAACTTAAAAAATCTTTTTCTCTGAAACCACAAGGCCCAGGTCTTTGATATTTGGTATGAAGCTTCATCTAGTGGACCCCTACCAAGATTGTTCAAATTATAGTGCTGGGACCAAGAATGCCCCCACTCCGGGGCCCTTTGGTTTTACATGGGCTTATATAGGGAAAATCTTTAAAAATCTTCTTCTCTGAAACCATAAGGCCCAGGTCTTTGATATTTGGTATGAAGCTTCATCTAGTGGACCCCTACCAAGATTGTTCAAATTGTAGTGCTGGGGCCAAAAATGCCCCCGCTCCGGGGCCCTTTGGTTTTACATGGGCTTATATAGGGAAAATCTTTAAAAATCTTCTTCTCTGAAACCACAAGGCCCAGGTCTTTGATATTTGGTATGAAGCTTCATCTAGTGGACCCCTACCAAGATTGTTCAAATTATAGTGCTGGGGCCAGAAATGACCCCACTCCGGGGCCCTTTATTGCCCCCGCCCATAGGGGCTTGAAGAAATATATGGGCTGCATGATGCTTCCACGCAGAGCTGAATCCGGCCCGCACACTAGTACTGGTAAACCGCTTAGAGGATCTAAGCCTGTCCAGGAACCGCGGTGCGAGGCGGACCGTCCATGCTAATAAACCCTATTGGTTTCATTGGGCGACAGGGCTTGAGATGTCATTTCATCTTAATGTCGGGTAAAAGTCCCACAAAATTAAAATAATAAAAAAAAAATAATAATAAAAATAATCGACTTTATTTTGAGAGGGTAACACATTTAGTTACAAAACTAATCTTCCATGAGGCCCTCTATTATATACATATATTACAGTGATTTAAGAAAAAGGGCTGATAAACACAGATAGACCTGAGTTTAGCAGGGTCTCCTTACAACATTGCACCCTGTGTGGATAATGTTATAAACAGACTGCACTGCACTTGATCATGACAGGTGCACATCAGGAGGTCTCTATCTATGTTTGTCCCTTTATGACATACATACACAATTTATAAAATATTCAACTTTCAACCAGAGGCACTTATGTACAAGTATGCAGACACACATACATACACATCCAGCAATCTTTAGTAGTTTTTCTTAGAAGATTAACAGTATGATATTATAAATTGAAACAAATAGCAAAAGACTAAGTAATTGGTCCTAGAATCCATTTTATAAATTGAGAATGAAATATATTTATATTATCAACTGATCTTAAGTTCGATGGTAAGCAGTTCCAAATGATGGGTCCAGAATAGGTAATACTTTGTTTGAAAATTTCTTTATTAGGTTTTGGAGTGATGAATGTATGTCCTGTAGCTGAACGTAGTTGTGGCTCATTTTCATTAATGGTTTTTTTCTGAAACATTTCACTAACATATTGTGGAATTCCCCCCATTGAGATCTTGTACATAAATTTTGCTTTTCTGAGGTATAACCTATCAAAAACAGATAATATTTTGAGATCCTGCATGCTTTCCAGTATGTTTTCAACATTATAATCTAAAATTATTTTGCAAGCTCTTTTTTGAAGGCGAAATACTCTGTTCAAATTCATTTGAGAAGTGCCACCCCATACAATATTACAATAATCAATGTGTGGCTGTATATATGTTTTATAAAATTGAATTCTGTGATCTCTTGACAAAAAGGTTTTAATTCTAGACAAGAGCCATAAATTTGAAGCTATTTTTTTGCATATTTTGTCAATATGATGTGTCCATGTCAGATTATTGTCTATCACTACTCCAAGAATTTTGTCATTTGAAATCATATTCAAATCAACGCTGTTAAGGGTTAAAGACAGTTCTTCAGTTGTTAAGGTGGCACGTTTCTGGTGTGTGGTTATTAGCATTGCTTTTGTTTTGTTTGTGTTGATGATCATGCCATTGCACTTGCACCATTTTGCTAAACTATCTAGAGCCATTTGTAAAGATCTTTGAATTTCTTCAGGAGATTTAGCAGATACATATAATGTTGTATCGTCTGCGTACATGTCTGTGTTAGATGATTCAGTAAATAGCGGTAGGTCATTAATAAATAAAAGAAAGAGAAGAGGGCCTAAAATTGATCCCTGTGGGACTCCGTCAGTAATGATTTCATCATTTGACAGAGTATTATTTAAGGATACTTTTTGTTGTCTGTTGTTTAAGTATGAAGAAAACCATGATACTGCAGTAGATGATAATCTATAATGCTTTAGTTTTTTGAGTAGCACTGCATGATCTACAAGGTCAAATGCTTTTTTAAAATCAACCATTATTGCTCCAGTTAAGAATCCTTGATTAATGGCTTCCAGCCAACGACAAACCATGCCTACTAAGGCAGTTTCGCATGAATGGTTAGGTCTAAAACCGGACTGGGTTTTTTGAAGTAATTGATACTCTGTTAGGAAATTCATCAGTGAGTCATGGATATGTTTTTCTAGAACTTTTGAAACTACAGGAAGAATTGAAATGGGACTGTAGTTGTTTATATCATCTTTTGGACCACTTTTGTGTAAAGGTGTCACTTTTGCTTCCTTCCATGTATCTGGAAATTGTGATTTTTTTATACTTTGATTGCATATATATGCAATAGAATCAGCAATAAAAGGAGCTGCCATTTTGAGTAGACGAGGTCCAATATAGTCACATCCTGTGGCTTTTGTAGTATCAATATTTTTTAAGAACTTTGTTATTTTTTCTTTTGAAATTTCAGGAATTGTAAAGAAAATGTCTGCTGGAACTTTGCTCCTGCAGAAAGTTTCCAGTTTATCAAAATTAGAAGTCTGGATAGGTTCTTTTAAGTGTGAAGCAACTGAGACAAAAAATTTATTGAATTCATTGACAATTTCATTACTGTCATTAATTTCTTTGCCATCGACTCTTAGAGATACAGTTGGGTCTTTAGGCTTCTTATTTACACCAATTTCTTTAAATAGTTTCCATACACTTGCAGGATTATTGTTGTTTTCTTGTATAATAGCTGTATACTGAGCCTTTTTTGACTGTTTAATTAGGTTCGCAACTCTGTTTCTCCATAGTTTATACTGGGCCTCATCATTTAATG
This sequence comes from Lucinisca nassula, assembly GCA_963580285.1. NCBI lineage: Eukaryota > Metazoa > Mollusca > Bivalvia > Lucinida > Lucinidae > Lucinisca > Lucinisca nassula. The sequence continues at coordinate 17,711,781 of OY757016.1, forward strand.
ATTTATAACGATCTCTTGTCTTTATTGCTTCAATTATATCAGATGTAAGCCACTTTGGTTGTTGATTATATTTAACCCTATGTTGTTTAAGGGGGAGGTGCCTATTAACTATTTCCATAAACATAGTTGACCATGTATCTAAAATGTCATTTGCATCATCAAATACTTTAATGACATCCCACGGGGCAGACTGAAGTTCGTTCAAAAATTCTTCTTCACTGAAATTTCTAAATGATCGATATGAAATCGTATAGTGTGATGATTTAGGGAGAGAACAATTAGTTTTTCTTGTGAGAAAGATAGGAAAGTGGTCACTTATGCCTATTTCTGGAACACTGATTGAACTTATGTTTTCCTCATTATTACAGTATATATGATCAATAAGTGTTTGGGAATGTGTAGTTTTTCTAGTTGGAGAGGTCACTTTTTGTTTAAGGCCAAATGGTTCAATGTATTCCAGCCAAGCTCTTTTAATATTTTCATTTAAAAGATCGCGATTAAAATCACCTAGTAAGTAAATTTCTTTCTGTTTCTCAAGGACATTTTCAATCAAAAGTTCAAAATTTTCATTCCATTGGACTCCATCATTTGGATGCCTATATACTGTACCAACTAAGAAACTATGTGAATTCTTTGGAAACACCTCTATCCATACACACTCAATTTCATTCATTTCCAGGTCCTTTCGTCTCTCTACCTTTATTCCATTCTTAACATAAACCAGTATACCGCCACCTTGCTCATTTCTTTCCCTCGTGATAACTCTATCTTTCCTAAACAACTGATGATTATCAAGACAGAAGTAACTGTCAGGGTGAAAATCTTTTAATTTGGTTTCACTCAATCCAAGAATGTGAATGTCATTATGGGAATTGTTTAGCATTAATGATAGCTGGTCTAGCTTATTTTGAATACCTTGAATATTCAAATGACCTATTTTCAAGCCTTTAGTAGGTAGGTCTAGTTTAAGAGCTTGGTGGGCACTCATGGAAGAATCACTATTAGCATGCAAATATACACTCTGTTCTTGATCAGCAATAATAATGTTATGATCAGAGTTAGATGTAGTATTATCAAACGTGGAAGAATAAGAGTTTAGCAGTGGTTCACTGCTACTGTCAAATGGCTGTTCATTAGTTACAGTTTTAGAAATATAAGTATTCCCATCAGATTTTTCGAGATTATGAATGCTTTGGTTTGTATGTTCATATTCTGTTATTTCCGAGTCATTCCTAGAACAAGAACAATATATATTACAACATTCACATAAATCATGCAATAGTTGAAAAGTGTTTGACACAGAAAGAATTTGCTCGCTTAAATTTTGTGATGAGGCATATTTGCCAAAGTCCTATTTTATCCGGCACAAGCCTGAAGAATCTTTGTGTCCAAACATTTTACATGTGAAACATTGAACCTGATTTCTATGTTTGCAGTCTGCAGTGACGTGGTTTGTGAGTCCACACTTTAGGCATCTTTCATTTTCTAAATATCCCAACTGCCTGAATGTCTGTCGCTCTTTGCCTGTTGAAAGTCTGTTATTGTTGTTGGTGGTGGGAAATACATGTCTCTCATATGTTTCGTTGTTTAGAGATGTTCTGAAGTAATTGTTCGGAGTTCTTCTGTAGTGATCCCGTTGCAGGTTGTTTGTTGGTCTAGAACGCAACGGGTATGCACAATTGTCAAAACTGTCCACAATATGTAGACTTTGATTAATGATGCCTAGTAGCCTTTTCACTCCTGATCGAGACAAATGGATATTGTCACGTTCTTTGTAAAAATGAGAACGAAGCTTGCCATTTTTATCAAAGAAAGCTGTATTAGTGTCAATACATTTAACTTCATGTTGTTCACACAGTCTGAATATAACCTCATTTACATCAGAAACATCGGTGTCACCTCTAGGACATGAAGTACATAAATATATCTGGCCTTTCTGATTTTTATTCTTTATAAATGTAATGAACTGTTCATATTTTTCCTCAAAATATTCAATATCAGAATCTCTAGAAGAGTCATTACCTCCAACATACACAATGATGTCAGTAAATTTTGTCAAATCGTATAACTGGACCGTTTCCATCAAAGTGTCAATTGTGGCTCCTGATAAAGCTCGGCATTCGATACCCTGTACAAGTCCTTTTCTATTTACACCAGATAAAATTGAGTCACCAATAATGAGTGGTCTGCTGTGATGTTGCTCTGCTAGATGTACTTTCTTGTGAGATGTTGCTTCTTTTGGGGCCTTTACTGTCTGTGTATTTCTTGTTGGTCTCCTTTGATTTGATTTCACATTATTATTTAGGTTTCCATTTTTCTTTTGGTGTTGCTGGTCCTTTCTATGACTGATGGTGTCAGAGCTTTCCTGTTCCCCCTGCTTAGTTTGAGTGTTTGATACAACATCGCTGTAGCTTAGCGGTCCTGGGGTTAAGTTGGTTTGGTCTTGGTCCTCTGATGTAGTATCAATGGTGACATATAGGGGCATATTTTCAAGAGTTCTCTCAGAGACTTCGTGAACAGATTGAGAATGGGATGTTTCTAAATACTTTTGTAAAATAATGTCTAATTTGGTGTTTACACTGGTTAGTTGTTCTTGAAGGAGTTTGCTTGTTTGTTGAAGGTCTTTTATTTGATCTCTGATCTCTAATGAGAGTGAAGGCTGTGGATGGATTGAATCATTATGACTAGGTACGGGAGAGATTGTTGGTGAAGAAGAGCTCTGGCCTCCGTTAAAGGGAGTTGATGTTTGAGATTCTTGAGAATTATTGATTTCGTCATCCATTTCATTAGTATATTGCTGATACAGATGTAATCCAAGTCGCAAAAATACAGTCTGCCTCCAGAGTTGTTGGCCTGGGCCTTTAATATTGATAGATGCCACATTATTGTCTGTTGTTAGAGAGCACCATTTTCCACGTATGTGAGTTTGATATATTGAACGTGTGTCAGTGACTGGTTTAGGGTGCAACTCCCCATTTAGTGACTCAACAAACTTCAAGTAGAGATCCTTGGATGAAAATAGGACAGTCATTTGTCCATCATTGGGGATTACATGATACAATATACCATTGAAACGGTCTTTTAAATTACCCTCTCTATCAGCTGTTGCTCTTCTGACTGGTGTGGTCTGCTGAGAGAATAAAGAGGCTTGAGATAGGTTCTCGTCAAGTGAGTGAGACATATCCTTTTGACTTTCAGAACCTGGTTGTAGCGGAGAATCTGGAATTTGTGACATCTTAAATGATATTTCTTCGTCTATTTGATAAATCATTAAAATAAATTGATCTAAATTAGCTAATTTTCACTTATATTACTTTTTCTTGGGTATCTTCACTTTAAATTTCCCTTAATGTGCAGTTCTAGTTAACAGAAAGTTATATGAGCTTCATAATACAAAAAAAAAAAAAAAATTTTTTTTTTTTTTGTAGATAAAAATATTTATTAGCTTCAAATTATCCTTTTTTTTTTTTAGATATAAACTGCATATAAAGGTTAGAATTACTGGTGGACTTTGTTCAGACTTTCCAAAACAAATAATTAATTAATCTATTACTGGCCAGCAGTTATGTTCCTTTGTTGATCTTGTGCAACTTATTAACACATTTTTGAGATTTGGTTTATACTTGGTAATTCTCACTGCAGCTCCTTTGATGTAATTAAGTAAATTATCAACACAGTAGGTTTGGGCACTTGAGGTGCTCTATACAACAGCTTTGCTGTACAGTATTCCAGAAACACAGTATGTGGTACAGATGTTTTCCTGGAGCTGAGATATAGTTTCCATAATATCACAGCAGGGAATTTCAGTAAAAACTCCAAAAACTATTAATGTTTATACTTAAAACACTATTTAAAATTGTTTTTTTCACATTTTTAAGCACTTCACAATATTCCTGAAGATACAAGCTTTATTTTTATGTAAAATTCATTTCAATTGCTCATTTAAATCCATTTAAAATTTGAATAAACATCAGAGCACATTTTTACATGACTGATCACTTCCACAGCCAATTCAGAAAAGGCACAAAATTGGAAGCAACGTCTCCAAAATGACCTTTACAGTGTTGACGGGGACGTTAAACCTCAAATCAACCAACCAACCAACCGGGGCCCTTTGGTTTTGCATGGGCTTATATAGGGAAGAGCTTTAAAAATCTTCTTCTCTGAAACCACAAGGCCCAGGTCTTTGTTATTTGGTATGAAGCTTCATCTAGTGGACCCCTGCCAAGATTGTTCAAATTATAGTGCTGGGGCCGAAAATGCCCCCGCCCCAGGGCCCTTTGGTTTTACATGGGCTTATATAGGGAAAATCTTTAAAAATCTTGTTCTCTGAAACCGCAAGGCCTAGGTCTTTGATATTTGGTATGAAGCTTCATCTAGTGGACCCCTACCAAGATTGTTCAAATTATAGCCCTTGGGCCAAAAATGCCCCCGCTCCGGGGCCCTTTGGTTTTACATGGGCTTATATAGGGAAAATCTTTAAAAATCTTCTTCTCTGAAACCCCAAGGCCCAGGTCTTTGATATTTGGTATGAAGCTTCATCTAGTGGACCCCTACCAAGATTGTTCAAATTATAGTGCTGGGGTCAAATATGCCCCCGCTCCGGGGCACTTTGGTTTTACATGGGCTTATATAGGGAAAATCTTTAAAAATCTTCTTCTCTGAAACCGCAAGGCCCAGGTCTTTGATATTCGGTATGAAGCTTCATCTAGTGGACCCCTACCAAGATTGTTCAAATTATAGTGCTGGGGTCAAATATGCCCCCACTCCAGGGCCCTTTGGTTTTACATGGGCTTATTAGGGAAAATCTTTAAAAATTTTCTTCCCTGAAACTGTAAGGCCCATGTCTTTGATATTTGGTATGAAGCTTCACCCCACAAGGCCCAGGTTCCTCCCCCCCACCCCCCCCCACCCCCCCACAACCTCTGGGCCTTTTTGGTTTTACATAGGCTTATATAGGGAAAATCTTTAAAAATCTTCTCTGAAACCGCAAGGCCCAGGTCTTTGATATTTAGTATGAAGCTTCACCTAGTGGACCCCTACCAAGATTGTTCAAATTATAGTGCTGGGGCCAGAAATGCCCCCGCTCTGGGGCCCTTTGGTTTTACATGGGCTTATATAGGGAAAATCTTTAAAAATCTTCTTCTCTGAAACCGCAAGGCCCAGGTCTTTGATATTGGGTATGAAGCTTCATCTAGTGGACCCCTACCAAGATTGTTCAAATTATAGTGCTGGGGTCAAATATGCCCCCACTCCAGGGCCCTTTGGTTTTACATGGGCTTATTAGGGAAAATCTTTAAAAATTTTCTTCCCTGAAACTGTAAGGCCCATGTCTTTGATATTTGGTATGAAGCTTCACCCCACAAGGCCCAGGTTCCTCCCCCCCACCCCCCCACCCCCCCACAACCTCTGGGCCTTTTTGGTTTTACATAGGCTTATATAGGGAAAATCTTTAAAAATCTTCTCTGAAACCGCAAGGCCCAGGTCTTTGATATTTAGTATGAAGCTTCACCTAGTGGACCCCTACCAAGATTGTTCAAATTATAGTGCTGGGGCCAGAAATGCCCCCGCTCTGGGGCCCTTTGGTTTTACATGGCTTCTATAGGGAAAATCTTTAAAAATCTTCTTCTCTGAAACCACAAGGCCCAGGTCTTTGATATTTGGTATGAAGCTTCACCTAGTGGACCCCTACTAAGATTGTTCAAATTATAGCCCTGGGGCCAAAAATGCTCCTGCTCCAGGGCCCTTTGGTTTTACATAGACTTATTTAGGGAAAATCTTGAAAAATCTTTTTCTCTGAAACCACAAGGCCTAGGTCTTTGATATTTGGTATGAAGCTTAATCTTGTGGACCCCTACCAAGATTGTTCGAATTAAAGCCCTGGGGCCAAAAATGCCCCCACTTGGGCCCTTTGGTATTACATAGACTTATATATAGGGAAAATCTTGAAAAATCTTCTTCTCTGAAACCAGAAGACCTAGGTCTTTGATATTTGGTATGAAGCTTCATCTAGTGGACTTCTCCCAAGATTGGTCAAATTGTAGCCCTGAGACCAAAAACACCCCTGTCTCGGGGGCCCTTTGGTTTTACATAGACTTATATAGGGAATATCCTTAGGTGGTCCCCTTTCAAAGTTGTTCAAATGGTTCCGGTCCGTTGCACATCTAGGTCAAAGGAGCCAAAAATAGATTTTTTTCACCAAAAACTTAAAAAATCTTCTGTGAAACCACAAGGCCTAGGTCTTTGATATTTGGTGTGAAATTTCATCTAGTGTACCTCTATCAAGATTGTTCAAATTATAGCCCTGGGGCCAAAAATGCCCCTACCTCGAGACCCTTTGGTTTTTCATAGACTTATATAGGGAAATCTTTAAAAATCTTCTTCTCTGAAACCACAAGGCCCATGTCTTTGATATTTGGTATGGAGCTTCATCTAGTGGACCTCTACCAAGATTGTTCAAATTATAGCCCCTGCCCTGGGGCCCTTTGGTTTTGCATAGTTTTATATATAGAGATAATCTTTGAAAATCTTCTTCTCTGAAACAGCAAGGCCCAGGTCTTTGATATTTGGTGTGAAGCTTCATCTAGTGGACCTCTATCAAGATTGTTTAACTTATAGCCCTGAGGCCAAAAATGCCTCCGCCCCGGGGCCATTTGGTTTTACATAGGCTAATGTAGGGAATATCTTTAAAAAAATCTTTTTCTCTGAAAACCCAAGGCCCAGGTCTTTGATATTTGGTGTGTAGCTTCATCTAGTGGACCTTTGCCAAGATTGTTCAAATTATAGGCTTTGTTGATATTTGGTATGAAGCTTCACCTTTTTAGACCTCCCTCAACATTATGCACATTGTAGCCCTGGGGTCAATAATCGCCCTCCCCGAGGCCCACTTGTTACTCTATCATATGGGTCAGGTGAGCTATCCAGGGCCATCATGGCCCTCTTGTTTAAAGTTGGGGTCATAAAAAACATAACGAAAACACACATATTCAAATCTATTGGAAGATTTTTCTTATTCATCACGAAAACGAGACGTTGTTTCCAAGTTTGTGGGACTTTTACCTGACCTTGAGATGAAATGACATCTTAAACCCTGCCGCCCAATGAATCCAAAAGGGTTTACATGCATGTACAGGCTGACTCGCAGCAACTTTTCTGGATATTCTCAGCGGTTTAGCAGCACTCATATGCGGTCGGTATCAGTTCTGTGAGGAAGCATTAGCAGCCCCATCTATTACTCCAAGCCCAGATGGGTGGAGTAAAAAAACACGCCTATATAATTTTGACCCCTCGAACCCCACTTTTATAAAGTACAGGGATAAATATTAAATTTCTTATATCAGCTCAAAAACATAGATTGTGGGAACTCGGTAGAACCGCCAAGTTCAGGCGGTTCTGTCGAGCACCGCAATCTATGTTTTGAGCAGAAATAAGAAAAACATTTTTTTTTATCTTAAAATTTCATTTTTGGGCTGAACAATTGACGATGGTTTTGTTTAGGGGTGTTTCGTAATGTCTGCTCAAACGCATAGATTGTGGGTACTCGATAGAAACTTTTAGCCTCATAAACCAGGAGTCGTGGGTTCGATTCAAGGGCTTCGCCAGACCCTCAGATGAGTCTTTAAACCGTGGTCCGGTCTCCGTATGCAGGAGTTTCATCAATAGACGGGTAGTAAGGATTTTCCCGTTTACTTAGACATTATTTCCCTGCTACGCTTGATAAATTTGCAAGGGCTTTGTTCAGATGACATTGAAAAGCCCACTCCTATCTCTCCTTGAAATCAAGATGCCGAAATGTTTTTGAAACCACTGCATATGACATTTGTTGTTGACGGGATGTAAACCTCAAACACACTCATTCACTTATTTCTGCTCAAACATAGTTGAGGCAGTTCTATTGAGTATCAACAATCTCAGAAGCTATGTTTTTGAGCAGAAAACAAAAAATAAAATTTAACCCCATAGACCAAGTTTTTCAAGTACATGTATATAGATAAAAGTGGGTTAGTGGGGGTCAAAATTATATAGGCATGTTTTCGTGATGTGTTTGCTTTTGATTTTTCTTACCCCCCCCCCCCCCCCACCCCCCCCCCCCCCCCCCACACACACACACACACAAAATATCTTTTGCACAAAAACTATCATTTTTTTTAATGATTTCATGAAGTTAAGTACCGATATGGATTTACTTTTAAGATATATGTCAGTGATATTAATTTTTTCTTGTTTTAAGCGACTTTCCTTTATTGTCTACGCCCACGGGTGTAGACAATCTTAATGACAGCTTTTGCTCCGGAAGCATTTAATGAAAGGTCATGACTGGTATTCTGTTGACTGGTTCTCCTTTCCATTTTCCATCTGGTTACCCCAGGACACCCCAACACTGGTCATACTGGAACGCCCACTTGCATACTGAAACCCAGCAATCACCTGAAAGCTGCCTAAAGTTTATCACATGGATATGCATGATTGCTCTCGCACTTGCAAAATTAACATATATTTGCCCTTATCTAGTTCTTCCCACATCCAATTCTTAATGTTCTTATTTCTAGACGGCAATCTTGGCAAATTGTTTTTTTTTCATGACTTTAACCTAGAATGTAAAATGAAAGTTTAAACTAGAATGCGAAATGAAGAAACCGTAAATGTAGGCATGTAGTACAATTAGTTGTAATTGATAGTGAAACAAAAATCGGAAATTTTGTTTTATGTGACATTGGTGATAAGATTTGGAAATCCTCATTTGATATATGTGACTTTTTTACACTTTGTGGTAACTGGCACATTTTAGTTCTATTCAAATTAATGTGTGCTTAGCATAGACTCAAGCTTTTTATAAAAGCTAATACTTGTTTTTCGAAATTTCACACAAAAAAATACAAAAAAACAAATTAAAAGAAAACTTTTATCTTCAGAATTTTCAGTATTTTCCCCAGATAGAAATATTCATTTTGGATGATTTAATGAAGTCAAGTATTAATTGTTTAACATACGCCTGGTTTTTGTGATTTTTCTTCATTTTTCGTATTTTTTTCACCCCCCAAAAATACCCTTTCCCCTCGGATTTTTTTTGAGGACTTTTTTTCTACAAATCAGGACACCTTCCTGATACTAAAACTGCTGATAACATTTCTCAAGGAATTAGTTGTGGGTCAAGGGTCATTTCCGGCTAAATGTACTGGCCTATAATGATGCTTTGCACATCTGGGCCCTGAATTTCTTTTTTTTCCGCCAGTTTTTACAAGGGTAACAACATAACGTGATTTTCTACAGTGTTTCAAAGAAAAGGCACATCCGGGCTCAGCAGGACAAGGGTTAGTATTGGGACAGACAGGTCTAAGCACACAGTGCAGACTCAGATCAGACTGCTGTGTTCAGGGTCTACACCCTTTGCCATTCTGGGCTCCACTTTTAGACAGAGAATTACAGCAAGTTCTCAAGGTGTCCAAATGTTTAGGATTTTTACGGTAAACTGACTGGATCTAAATGCCATTTACAATATTGACTAGGCCATTAAACTTGAACCAACTTTATTAATTGATTATCCTATATTACACAAGGACAACCAATAGTCAAAAATCAAAAATCATGTTTTTAGTTGCATCAATTAATAAAATTGTCATTAATCAAGTAATTTCGTATTGGCCAAGTTACAGGTCCTCGGTCAGCTGTATTGGCCTCGGCCTTCGGCCTCGTGCCAATAGAGCAGACCTCGGACCTGTAACTGGGCCAATACGAAATTATTTGATTGATAACATTATAGTATACTAGTGGACTCTCCAATTGCTATATGTTGTATAAGTCCATTTGTCATATAAGGGGTGAAAGGCCTATTTTTTCTTATTTTATTTTTGACAAAAAATTATGTTAGGAAATAGTGCAGGCCCTGATCAGACGCCGCGTTCTGGGCCTGCACTGTTTGCCAAGGTACAGTTTCCCGCTTACATTGGGTTAAAATTTAAACCAAAAGAAATTCATTACAATCGCCTAATACCGTCAGATTTTAGTCCATGTTGATAACAAGATTTTCCGCTTTTCTTCAAGCCGTTTTATTTTCCAGAATTGACATTCTTTTGATTAATGACTTCTATTGTTGTGCTTTTGAATTTGTGTTACACAATATCAGTTAGGTTCGTCATGCATCAAGAGTGCTTGATTAGCATGTCAGTCGATAACACTTGGGTTTTTTTCTGAAAGTTATTGAGTCCCATTTATTATGGGTTTATACTGGCAGTGCCTTGACCAGGACACAGTCAACACCCCCATCCATCGGGGCTGGGAGAAAAAGAGTGGGCTGCATGGTGCTTCTGCGCAGATCTGAAACTGACCAAACATTTGAGTACTGGTAAACCTTTTAGGAGGTCTAAGCCATCCCAGGCAACTTCCATGTATGTAAACCATAAACTGGTTTCTTTTGGCAGTAGCGCTTGAGATTTCATTGAGGTAAAAGTCCCACACAATTCGATGCAAACCTCCAAAATGACATAGTGTTGACAGGGACGCTAAATCTCAACACAAACACGAACAAAAAGAGACAGGCAAAAACAAACAACCCTGACATAGTAAATACTAAATACATAGTTAGTGTCTTTAATGGTGAATCTTAGACAGTTTTATAGGGGCGAGCTTGAGCGAGCCCTATAAAATTGTCATGGCTAACGGATTGTATTCAGGGGTGTAAAATTCCACTCGCTCGCTCGCATTTGCGAGTAAGTTTTAGGGCAGGGCGAGTAAGGTTTTCAAAACTGACCTTACCTTTTCTTCATTTTCAGCACTTAAATGAAAAGTTTAGAACATAAGGGCGAGTAAGCTTTAGGGAAATTTTACACCTCTGGTATTTTATTATTAAAGACACTAATCATGTATTTAGTTTATACCTCAATCGAAAAAAATCAAGGGGTTTTGCAATAATTTAGCAAATATAACCAAAAAAAGACAGCAGACGGTGTGCCATTTTAAACGCTATTCAGTGTCATGGCGCCCACACGTAACATAATGTGACGTCAAGGAGTGCAAAATTTCTGACGTCACCGCGCCACAGAGACGTCGGAAACAACATGAACGCTCGAATAAAAGTTTCTCAGCGCTTTACATTCGTTATGAAAATTTGCAATAAATAGTTTATTTTATCTTTGGAAATTATTTTCGAGGTTATGACGCACTCGCAGTAGCAGTGCGCAATTATTCCAACAGACCGTTCAAATCAGGAAAGCCTGAGAAGGTAAGAATCTAGCTAAAATTACTGAAAATTTATTAAAATAAACATAGTAAAGATTATAACTTGCAGTTTGGTGGTATTCCCGGGTATGAAAGTTTACACTTGCAAATTAGTGACCTGAAAAGTAGGTCCGGTCTACAAACGGTCACTAGATGTATTTGTGTGCAGTTATTCAACCCCCTTTATTAGGTTACTAGAATGCCTGATTGTGGCATAAAAAAGATACTTATTGCAAAGGCGAGTAGCAAAAGCTCTGGCGCAGTCTCGACAGAGCCTTTGCTGCTCGCACAAATGTAGCGGAGACTGTTAGGTAACTTCATCCGTCATCTGTCTTGTCGTAGTTACATGGCCGGGCATGGCTCTTTAGTAACGTAATTTTCTTACTGTTTGTAAATGAGCCAGCATGTGACAAAACTTTGGGTGATCAGCAAATACTCAGATGGGCATGCACTTCCAAAGACTATCCAAAGAGAGATGAACACCCATCCTGCTAGTTTTAGACACAACATTGCATCCAAGTGATAATTTTTAGAACTGTGTGAGGGAGATTTGCCATTGTGATGAGGCAGATTCTTAACAATTGTAAAGAATATATAAGGAAATTCTCAAGACTATGAAATTTTCATCACATGGCCAAGTCCGTGAAATGAACACCCCCTAAACCCCACTTTATATCGAGAAAACTGGGGTTTACGCCAGAATACAATTTTTTTCTTAATTTTGCTCCAAGACAAGGTTGTGGGTACTAGTTAATGAGGCGGTTCTAACGAGCACCCACAACCTATGTTTTTCATATAAATTAGAAAAATATCATGGATTTTCATCAGAAAAATAACCATTTCTGAGCTGTGAAAAAAATGAAATATATCGCACGGGTGTTATGGCAATGGACATAATTTCTGCAAAAATTAGCATCAAAATGAGGCAGTCTCCCTCCTGATGAAGGAGAATTGGTCTTGTTCAAATGTTACAAGTTATAGTAAGGAGTTGAGGTGTCCGAATACTTGGGGTAAACAGGGTTTTACTGGTGGCACAGGTCTTAATGTAGGTTTAATTATGCGCTGTCTCTTCAACAACGTTATTGCTCATTTGTTTGATGTTTGAAGTTGCTTTCTTCTTAAAAGATTTCTGTATTGCATTTCTTAGCTCATATTTTGCAGTGAAATTTAAAATGAGAATTCAACTATTCTAATTTCGAGAATGAGAAAATGAGACATAGAAACCTGTTTTTAACATTTGAACCTCATCAGGTGAAAATAGAATCAAAGGCAATGATCAGGAATAGATACCTTTTTTGCCATTTGTGAACAAAAAAGCTTGCGCATCCACGCATTTCCAGTTTCTATATCTAATATTTTCGAAATGAAATCTAATACCTTATACATTAGAAGCCTCTGTGGTGTAGTGGCTACGCTACTTGCCTTGTAAACCAAGGGTCGCAGGATCAATCCCGGGCTTCTCAAGACTTTCAGATGAGTTTTAAACAGAGGTCCCGTCTCCGTATGACCTTAGCTGTTGGTGGCCCCCGCCCATAGGGGCTTGAAGAAATATATGGGCTGCATGATGCTCTCACACAGAGCTGAATCCGGCCCGCACACTAGTACTGGTAAACCGCTTAGAGGATCTAAGCCTGTCCAGGAACCGCGGTGCGAGGCGGACCGTCCATGCTAATAAACCCTATTGGTTTCATTGGGCGACAGGGCTTGAGATGTCATTCATCTCAATGTCGGGTAAAAGTCCCACAAAATTGGATGCAATGTCTCCAAAATGACCTTTACAGTGTTGACGGGGACGTTAAACCTCAAATCAACCAACCAACCTTAGCTGTTGGTGGGATGTAAAACACAAACACCCACTCACTACCTTATACAGTGAAATTCTGCTAAATTAAGACTAATTCTACTTTTAAAAGCTGTGGGTATTCTTTATTTGTGTTTTCTGCATACAGTGTCCTCTGGTTAGAGACCACCTTTGGGACTGTTCAAAAGTGGTCTTAAAGACCACTATTTAACAGTGCCAAAGGTGGTCTTTATACAGGAATTTTACAGTATATAGCACAAGTTCACATCAAAATTTAGAGTTGTCAGATTGTGTTTTCCTCATTTCATTTGGAAAATCTCGTAAACTTTTTGCAAACAGTGTAGACCCTGATCAGATCTTGGCCTGCACTGTTTGCCAGTTACCCATTTTGGGGTTTCCAGTGCAGAATGGGTTATGTAAAACCTTGTATCCAAGTTTATCTTTTAACCCATTGCATGCGGGGAACCCCTAAAGGGTACCTTGGCAAACAGTGCAGGCCCAGATCAGGGCCTGTATTACTTGCTAACATAATTTTCCATCAAAAATAAAAACGAAAAAATAGACCTGACACCCCTTATATGACAAATGGACTTGTCCAAAATATAGCAATGGATAAGTCAACTTTAGTATACACTGGGTTAAGACCCTTGTCAGTATATATACCTAGCTAAGCTTGGCCCCCGACAATCGGGGCTTGAAGAAATAGATGGGCTGCATGATGCTTCCACGCAGTGCTGAATCCGACCTGCACACGATTACTGGTAAACCCTTTAGAAGATCTAAGCCTGCCCAGGCAAAACCTTGTTTCTGACTTAATCTTTTAAACATTGAGTTGTAGAAATGTAGTTAGGAAAATGGCTGAACTGTCTTGCAAACTGTGAAGGCCCTGATGAGAGGCCTTATTCTGCGGCATCTGATCTGGGCCAGCACTGTTTCCCAGTGTCCTGTTTTGGGATTTCCCATACAAAAAATGGATTTAACCCATTTTGTAGCGGAAACCCCAAAACAAGTAGTTGGCAAACAGTGCAGAACGCGGCGTCTGATCAGGGCCTACACTGTTTGCAAAATGTTCAGCCTGTTTCCAAATAAATTTGAAGAAAACACAAACTGACACCCCGAAATTTGAAATGGACTCCTACCTGCTATATACAAGCAGGAAGATTCCATCTGGTACAAAAAGGGTTAAGCTTAGTGGTCTATAGTGTCCCGCTTTGCATTTTCGTATACTAATAGGCACAAAATGTTCTGTTGAAGAAAGAGCTGCACCATCAAAGCATGCAGTATTTTAACAGCAGTAATTGTTAATTGATATTTTTACCAGGAGGGAAATGGCATTCATTACCAACTGAAAACTCCTGGGGATATCTTCAATTGAAAGCAAAATGCTTGTTTTGCTGCTGTTTTTGGCAGTTGAAAAAAATGCAGAATGATCCTTAACCCATTTTGTACCGGAAACCCAAAAAAGGGTACCCTGGCAAACGGTATAGGCCCAGATGAGACGCCGCAGAAGATGGCATCTGATCAGGGCCTCCACTGTTTGCTAAAAGTACAGTCATTTTCCAAACAAATTTTGAAGAAAACACAACCTGTCACCCTTAAATTTCAAAATGGACTCCTGCCATATATAAGGAGGAAGATTCCATTTGGTATCAAAAAGGTTAAAATAAGCCAGCTAGTGACTAAACATTAGGTGGTTGAGTGAGAAGAAGTTCTCTTGTATATTATGTCATCAGGGCATCCAAATGCTATTTGCAAGGCCTGCTATCCTTGCAGCAATTATAAATTAACCCATTTAGTACCAGAAACCCCAAAACAGGTACCCTGGCAAACAGTGCAGGCCCAGATCAGACACCGCATTCTCGGCGTCTGATCAGGGCCCACACTTTGCAGAAAGTTCAGCTATTTTCTGAATAAATTTTGAAGAAAAAACAACCTGTCACTCTTAAATTTCGAAATGGACTCCTGCCATATATAAGGAGGAAGATTCTGCTCTCCGGAGGTTTGCACCCCCAGGACATTTGCCCCCCAATGAAAAAATGCATTGATGGACATTTGCCAAAGATTCCATTTGGTACAAAAGGGTTAAGTGGGGGTAGAGATGGGAATGATTTTCTTTCTTCTGTTTCTTTACTTTATTCAACTTCCTCTTCCTCACCCATCACAGGCTGATTTCATCTTCTCCATTACCTCTTCTATCTGCTCTGTCCCCTTTCCATGGGAGACCCAGAATGGTTCATCATCATCATCAACAGATTTTTGATTAAAACCTTTTGATTAACGTGCAGGTACAGGGGCAACGTCCACAAATGTGGGCCCCCTTCCAGGTAGCTGACTTGCTGCTTGCATGGCAGATCTTACACCAGATCTCCAGGCTTGTCTATCATGAGGATCGATAGCAAAGAGCTTCCATTCTCTGCAATCTCTCTGTCAGCTGCTTCCGGGTCATCTTGGGCCTTCCAGGTCCCCGCTTTCCACCTATCTGTATGTCACAGGCAGTCTTGACTGCACCGTTGGAGCATTCCACATGTCCATACCAGGGGAGCCTTCTCTCTTTCAGGATGAGGTCCAGGTCCTCAATGCCGAGACCCTCAAGTAACTCACTGGACCTGATGGTGACAGCGTCCTGTGGCTTCACATTGCGTTCTGTCTGATCATTGCCCTGTCATTCTGCCGAAAACGTTGGAGGTTTGGCTTTGTCAATGGCCATGTCTCACTGGCATGGAGCATTGCGCTCTGCACACAAGAGCTGTACACACGGCCACAACATAATTGACATAATTATAATTATTGTAACCGCCCCACAACTACAGCAGTTTATGTATATCACATACATTACAGTACTGCTTGTGTCCTCCAAACGCCTGCCGTTTTCAAGGTACCGTAAAAATCATAAAATTTTCCAAGACTTGCTGCAATTCTCCTAAAATTTCAACAAATGTGTTTCATGATCCAGCAAGGAGTCCTAAAGGTGCAGACAGAATGGCAAACAGTTGAGACCCTGATCAGACTACTCCTTCAGAACTCCTAAACAAACAAATGTGCCCTTGATTATCACAGAAATTTTGGGGTTGCAGGGATATCCATCCCAGTGTATGGTTTGTCCAGTTACTTAAAACAAATTTTTGCTTTCAGATGGCCTGGCTAAAATTGATATTTTTAAATACATATTGCATGGCTGCTCTATGTATTTTATCTGTTACCGTTCTATTGAAGTTGATCAATAACAATAGGAAACGCTGCGGGAGCTCAAAGAAACCAGTATTTGTTGCGGATGTGAATATTTTGCAATACGGGTTCTCGGAAATTAAAACTGTAAACTTTCAAAGTGGGGGACTATCTCTTATGCAATAGTGCATTGTTAAAAGTTCACTGATTTTAGACCTGCTTTCAAAGGCAATCATAGCACTGACAGCACTGGTGGGTCGATTTTCTCCGAGCGTAGGTTGGAAAAATGGTCCACTCCTGAATGGAGACATACTGTAAATAACTAAATATTCCGGCACCTTCAGAACTTGCTGTAATTCTCCTGAAATAAAACTTTAACAAATTTGTTTCACAATCCAGCAAGGAGTCCAAAAGGTGCACAAAGAATGGCAAACAGTGCAGATCCTGATCAGACTGCTCCTCTGATCTGGTTCTGCACTGTTTGCCTAGGTCTGGGTGTCCTAGTACTTATGATCATTATGGTAGACTATATCATTTAACCCTTCAAAACCTGTTCTTTAAGCAGTGTAGACCCTAATCAGATGATACTTCCTGTGGCTCCTGATCTGGATTAAATTGTTAGCTTAATCCAGTGCAAGATTCCAGATACAAGTAACCGTCTTTACACAGCACTCAGAAATCACAGAGACAAGACCAGCTTGGCTATTAATGACCATTGCCTGGCTTTCGAATTTTCGCCGTCTAAAGTTAAACCTTTGTCAACAACTCAGTTATCACGGGCCTCCGTGGCCTAGTGAATAAGAGGGCTGACTCTTAATCATTAGATCTCTCACTGCTGTGGGTTCGAGCCTGGCTCGGTTAAGATGTGAGATGCCAAGTTCTGCAATGGAAGGTCAGGTGGTTTTTCTCTGGGTACTCTAATTTTTGCCCATCTCTGATTACTGATCAGCTCGATAGGAGTGAAATAATCTTGGAAGGGCTGTAAAACAAAAAGAAAAAAGAAAATAACTCAGTTATCAGAGATTAAGTCAGTTTCCTGCATTTGGAAAATGGTTGACTGATTTGATGAAAATTTTCTGAGAATATTCCAGTTTTCCGATTGTGCTTTAATGGATATTTGTCATTGATTACAGTTTATCTTGTTTGATTTTCTAAAACCATTTATTTATGAATATTGGCGCATAATCCTGGCTGGCGTTAGGATTACAGAATATTTCAACCACTTTGAACATGGCCTGGATAACACAAGCCTCAGTAGCTACCCATTAACCCATTTGCACCTTATATGTTATGTTCATTTCAAAAGTTAAGGGTTGTGTTTTCTTCAAAAACTATTTGGAAATTGGCTGAAAATTTAGCAAACGGTGTAGGCCCTGATCAGATGCCGCATTCTGCGGCGTCTGATCTGGGCCTGCACTTTCTGCCAGGGTACCCGTTTTGGGGTTACCAGTACAAAATGGGTTAAAATCCAAAAAATCTGAACATCTTGAGGACTTGTTGTAATTTTCCTGAAATTTTAACACATTTGTTTCATGATTTAAGTGGCAGACAGAATGGCAAACAGTGTAGACCCATATCAGACTGCCCTCTACAGGAGCAGTCTTATCTGTGCAGATATTGCACTGTTTACTGAAAACTAAAACAATAGCAACAACAAATACATCATCATTATCATCACCAGTGACAATAACATCACCATCATTCAAGAGAAACAACACCCTGGCAGTGCATATGCCATTGAATGATGTTTACATCTTTGCTAGACCTTTTTTTCCAGCGATACAACTTGACGTTAATAACACAAGTGAAGACGGCATAAAATATCAATTTGATTGAATGGAGATTGATTGCAGTTTTAGTTCCTCTTTTAAATGCTTGCCATGTTCATTTCAGTCATTCGCTTCATACTTTTTTTTCCTTAACCTATTTTGTACTGAATTTTGTGCCACCATATATTTAGGAAGGGTTCACTTCAAAATTTAGGAATGTCAGATTGTGTTACATGTTATGTGTAACTCGTTGTATGCTAGTGGACTCTTCCAATGTCCGTTTGTCATATAAGGGGTGTCAGGCCTATTTTTTTTCTTTTTTATTCTGTTTTTGACAGAAAATTCTAATAGCAAACAGTGCAGGCCCTGATCAGACGCCGCACTCTGCGGCGTCTGATCTGTGACGCCGCACTCTGCGGCGTCTGATCTGGGCCTACACTGTTTGCCAAGGTACCCCTTTTGGGGTTTCCCCCGCATACACTGGGTTAAGAAATTTATTTTGAAACTGGCTGAACTGTCTGCAAACAGTGAAGGCCCTGATCAGCTGTTGTGTTCTGTGGCATCTGGTCTGGGCCTTCACCATTTGCAAGTTTCCCATTTGGGTTTTGTCTAGAATGAGTTATCTGTTTAAATGTTGGGAAACAATGTAGACACAGGTCATTGTTTGTTTGATTTGAGGTTTAACATCCCCGTCAACACTGTAAAGGTCATTTTGGAGATGTTGCTTCCAATTTTGTGGGACTTTTACCCGACATTGAGATGAAACCCTGCTGTCCCAATGAAACCAATAGGGTTTATAAGCATGGACGGTCCGACTCCCACTGCTTTGCCTGGGCAGGCTTAGATCCTCCAAGGGGTTTACCAGTACTCGTGTGCGGGTCGGTTTCAGCTATGCTTGGAAGCATCATGCAGCCCATCTATTCTTCAAGCCCCGATGGGTGGGGGCTGAGACACAGGTCAGGGCGGGGGCGTATTTACCATGTATGTATTGTTAATTACATGTATGCAGTTAGCAGCCCCATCTACTCTTATGTAGGATGAAATATTTAACCCTTATCCTGCTGAATATTCTGTTTAGCCACACCCATTTCTGACTTTGAACCAATCAGATTACTTGATGTTATTTATTCCTACATATTCATAAACTGAATGTCAAACAGCGTAGATCCTGATCAAATGGCTTCTTTAGATCTGATCTGGATCTACACTGTTTGCAAAAGTAGGGGTTGTTGTGATCAGCGGGACAAGAGTTAAGATATTTTTTTTTATCTTCAGTTTTCTGTTTCTGTCCACCCCCACCCCACAAATTGCCCAAGACTTTTAGTTGTTTAACTGAATTTTCATTTTACTTTTAGGAGGTATGCTACCAAGAAGGTTTTATTTAGATTTTGTTTCTTTGTGGCTTACAGTCTGTACCTTCACCGCCTCCTAACTTTAACCTAAAATAAAAAAAAAAAAGTGTTTTTGTGCTGTGAATTAACAAAAGTCATCCTTTGCCTAGTTGTCTAAAGCCTTGTTTACTAACAAACTGGGGCCAGTTGTTCAAAATGAATGATGTCATTAGTTGACATATCATTGAGCCTTTGATCATTTAATATGGCAAATATGCTAATATTTTGCTGAAAAAAAAATTGGAGCAGCTTTTGCAAATGCAGAGTGAGTGAGTGTTTGAGTTTTACGTCCCACCAACTGCTAAGGTCATACGGAGACGGGACCTCGGTTTAAAGACTCATCCGAAAGTCTGGAGAAGCCCGGGATCGATCCTGCGACCCCTGGTTTCCAAGGCGAGTAGCTTAACCACTGCACCACGGAAGCTTTTAATTTGCAAATGTAGAAGCTGCTCTCATTTTTTTCAGCAAAAATAAATATCTTAATTTAATAGATATTGTACTTGATTAATGATGATTGTAACAACTGGCACCTCTTTAGTGATAAAGATGTTAATATCTATATCCACTAACCTGGCATATTTTTTTTTTTTTGCCAAAAGCTACACACTTAATTTTTAGCAAAAATATGATTTGTCACCAAACTGTATTATGGTTGAAGTTCAAAATTACACTAATTTTGTTAGCTTTGAACAATTGGACCCGAATCTTTTTAGTTTTTTTTCTAAACTGGCTTTAACTTTCATATGCTTCAAATATTTTCTGATTAATTTCTTTAGTTTCTGCTTAATTTGGTTTTGTGCTTTAGATGTGTAGATTTTATGTATTTATTATCTGTACACATGTATATATATTTTGTTTTTTCTCTGGGTTTAGTTCTTTTAGTGATCTGTATACCGTATTCGACCTATTTACCGCACCGTGCGCTTAGTTTTTTTTCCTAAAAATTTTATGAAAATATTGTGGTGAAAAATCTACCTAATAAGGGCACACTCAATACGCAAAAAAATAAGAAAAAAGCTTCTGATATGATTATTTTATAGAGTTGAATTTCAGCATACATATGATTGTCCGGGTCAAAGATGCAGCAAAACTCAATATGAATTTGTTGGGAGGTTACTGTAAAGTGTGCGCTTGTGTATTTTTCCAGAAAAAGCTTGGGTGTGCGCTTATAGGAGCATGTGCGGTAAATAGGTCAAATACAGTATCTGTAATTTGAGTACAAATTACATTACGAAAACACACTTATACTTATACATTGTAAACTGTACCGCCTTAAAAACGAAAATTTTCAGATGAGAAATTGTGATATTTTTCTTATTTCTGCTCAAAATATAGATTGTGGGTACTCGTTAGAACCCGCCTCATCGAGGCGGTTCTAACGAGTAGCCACAATCTATATTTTAGAGCAGAAACAAGAAAAATGAAGTTTACCCCTATAAACCCGTTTTACTATATGAAAGTGGGGTTCAATGGGGTCAAAATTATATAGGCGTGTTTTCGTGATGGACACCTTGAGAACTTGCTGTAATTTTCCTAAAATTTCAACAAATTTGTTTCATGATCCAGCAAGGAGTCCAAAAGGTACAGACAGAATGGCAAACAGTGTAGACCCTGATCAGGAGCAGTCTGATCTGGGTTTGGTCTGTTTTGCTTAGGCCTGTCTAACCTAATACTTAGAATCATTATGGTAATGAGATTAAAATGTTCCGTTTACTTTGCTCAAAAGTATTAGTCAATATTTTCTGTTGTAGATAAGCAGTCTCATTCACAATAGAACTACTTTCAAATTTGTCCATTTCGATACTTGAAATCGGCAGCAATCTAGTCGTGCGTATCGACTGAAAGAATATTAAACAAAACGAATATAGTCTGTTAAAAAGTGCATATTGTGCATTTATGGTGTCAAATAATTTATGACCTACCTGCAATCTGTTTAGATATCCAATAATTTCTTTTAGGAAATAAAAGTATTTTTGACAGAAATAAAACAGACACTTTGGAAATATATGGCATCCTGCATTGGGAAATGTCAATGTTTTTAATGATGTCACATCCACCATTGTTAATGTCATCTTCACTTTGGCGCCATTGGGCGTGTTTTTTTCAACATGTAGGAAGACTCTTAACGACCTGCATTATTTTCCATTTCAAACCACCTGAAGATATATAATCTGATTTTATGTTCAGATTTCTATGCCAGGCAATAATTCTGAAATTTAGCAGGCAGTCCAAGCTTTGGGTATATAATAAAGAGATTGGTGACTTCATATTGTGAAATATTCGGCACTCGTTCATATGGCGAAGACGCCATTGCAAGCTAGTGCATCCTTTGCCATGTGGACTCGTGCTGAATATTTCACAATATAAAGCCAATAACCTATAATATCTGTTAGCGTCCCTTATCTATTGCAGGTTTGAAACCCCTAAAGAAACCCCTAAAGGGATACCTTGGCAAACAGTGCAGGCCCAGATCAGATGCCGCAGAAGAAGGCAGCGTCTGATCAGGGCCTGCACTGTTTGCTTACAGAATTTTCTTTCAAAAATAGAATAAAAACAAAAAAAAAGTATTTGCCTTCCTGTCTATTATATGACAAATGGACTTGTCCAACATATAGCAATGGAAGAGTCCACTGGTATCCAATGGGTTAAAAGGAATCTTGGTAAAAACAGTAAAATTCAGCTATCAACCCATTTAGTACCGGAAACCCCTAAAGGGGTATTTGGCAAACAGTGCAGGCCCAGATCAGACGCCGCAGAACGCGGCGTCTGATCAGGGCCTCCACTGTATGCTAA
This sequence comes from Lucinisca nassula, assembly GCA_963580285.1. Classification (NCBI taxonomy): domain Eukaryota; kingdom Metazoa; phylum Mollusca; class Bivalvia; order Lucinida; family Lucinidae; genus Lucinisca; species Lucinisca nassula. The sequence goes on from OY757016.1 coordinate 17,733,914, forward strand.
AAGTTCAGTCATTTTCCAAATAAATTTTGATGAAAACACAACCTGTCACCCCTAAATTTTGGAATGGACACCTGCTATATATAAGGAGGAAGATACCATTTGGTACAAAAAGGGTTAAGACCACCTAAAATGAAGACTAATTCCAGTTTATAAAGCTTATTTAGAGGGGTCATCTGATTTTTCTTTGTGTTTTTTTAAAAACAGTGTCTTCTGATCAGGGACAACCTTTGGGACTGTTCAAAATTGGTCTTAAAGACCACTTTTGAACAGTCCCAAAGATGGTTTTAATATAAGAATTTTACTGCACATTGTACGGGTTCAGCTCAGCCATAGTAAACGAGCCATCGATGTTCGAGCCATCAAAGTTCTACTGTAGATGTACTTCTGTTCGAGCCATTGAAGTTCGATTGTATATAGCAGAAGTGGCTTTTTGTTTTAACCCAAATATAAAAATGGAATCTTCTACCTAATTTTAGAGTGGTCCATTTCCAATTATAGGGGTGGCAGGTTTATTTTGTTTGTGGCAAGTTTTACGAAAATATAATTATGTTCTTTCAGCAAACAGTGTAGACCCAGATCAGTCGCCAGATTCTGCGACATCAGATGCCATGTTCTTGCACACCAGACAAGGAAATCTGAGATTTTACCCTGGGATAGAACATTATGTTCTGACCCTGGTGTTCCGACCCCAAATCGAATATAATTGCGTGTTTGATAAATGCACTGGTTGATTACAACCTCATGCGCAGCGTCGTCATGCGTGACGTCACTAAACGTTCCTGTTGTGTCATCACAAAATGGCGGACATCGGTAACCGAAGTGACTGCAGCATTAAAATCCGCACTAAGAAATGGAAGGTATACAAGAAAAAGAATTCTATATGGATGTGAGGGGTGGATAGAAAAATCCGTCCCTCGGGATCACTGTCCGGCATCACTCGGCAAGCCTCGTGATTCCGGACAGTGACCCTTGGGAGGGATTTTTCTATCCACCCCTCACACCCATATAAGATTCTTATATTCTGCGGCATCTATCCTGGGTCTAAACTGTTTGCCATTGTCCTGCAAAATGGAGGCTAGGCTAGGCATCTATGGGGTTTGTAAAATAATGACATTCCATTATGACGTTATGTCTGCCCTAGAAATGTTGAAGTAGGAATATCTCATTATTTGAAGATGAAAAAAAAAAAAGAAAAATAGCATATTTTGCAGTATTTTTGCATGGGCTTTGGTAAAAATTAAGTTTTCTGTGTGAGCTTTGAGATTTATTTTGACTAAGCTTTGAGATTTATTTAACAATCTCATGGAAGAATAAAACCTAAATGTCAGTTTTCTGATTTTAGAGGTTTTATTTTCAAATAAATCAGGATTGGAGCGTCTGTGCTGAAAAAAAGCGTGGGTTGGCACTTGCAGCTGGTCAAGACTGGGATCAGACTGTATTGGTCTGGTCAGAATCTTCTCTGACCACTTGTAGGTCATTTGTTTAACTTGGAGAGGGTGGTCCATAAAGCAAAAAGTGAAGACAGTGCTTAAGCGGCATTGGTTGGCATTGTGTGCACAGACTGATTACACAAGCCAAGTTGTTCGTTTTTGTCTACATAGCTTTCCTTGAGACAGCTCATGAGAAACGAGTACTTTTCATATAGGTGAGCAGCCGAGGCTCGGGTGAGACTGTGCTTAAGCACAGTCTCACCCGAGCCTTGGCTGCTCGCAGACTTGGAGTAAAGGTTAACCTTGAGAAAGCTCCGGGCAAGAAGTCATGCTTCTACATTGTAGCTTTATGAGATGTGCACGTGCTCTTGAAGGATATAAATCGCAGAATGCTTGTTTTATTTTAGTATCTTCCAATTGTTGTAATTGACCATTCTAAGACAAATATGGACCAGCACTTCACAGGGATTTTATTAGATTGCTAGACAAATAAGGAGACAAGGAAATAAGAAAAAAGAAACCCTGATGAACAGCAAATGCTCCTACCAGCCTGTATACTTAACCAGCCAGGCAGGAAAGAACTTTAGTGTGTGACATTTTTGCTGAGTTATAAAATGTCTTGGCGTCATTTAATGGGAGGGTTGCAAATTTGGTTCCTGCCAGATCCTTCTGAACAGAAATGCTCGTACCTGCCTGCATACTTAACCAACCAGGCAGGATTGAACTTTAGTGTGTGACATTTTTGCTGAGTTATAAAATGTTTTGGCCTCATTAAATGGGTGGGTTACAAATTTTGTTCCTGCCAGGTCCTTCGTATCCTTTCATAGAGACTGATCATGCAATGTTTTCTGCTCTTCCTTGGATTGAATTCAGAAGAGCAGTAACTGATTTTAGTCTCTTATGAAATAGTAAATATTATGCATTATACTTACCGTATTCGCCCTAATTACCGCACCGTGCGCTTAGTTTTTTCAAAATCGTTTCATAAAATCATGGTGAAAAATCTACCTAATTAGCGCACACTTGATACGAAAACAACAGCTTCCGAGATGATGCATACTGATATTTAATGGGACGAAAAAAGATAATTAAGCATTGCCTTCACTGTTGGAAGAAACAATGGTAAGTTTTTTTATAGATTTACTATGAGAGCTTCAAGGGGAGATTACTGTAAAGTGTGCGCTTATGCATTTCCTTTTCAAAAATAGCTTTGGTGTGCGCTTATAGGAGCATGTGCGGTAATTAGGGCCAATACGGTAATTTAATTGTCAACCCTTGTCCTGCTGAGCCCAGATATGCCTTACCTTTCAAACAATGTAGATCAAGATCAGATGGCTTCTTCAGAAGCCATCTGATCAGGATCTACATTGTTTGTCATTCAGATTGTGCTTTTCTTGCAATAATTTGCATCAAGTATTCTGATTGGTTGATAATCAGTAGTGGGTGTGGCATGTTTGAATATTCAGCAGGACAAGGGTTAACAACTCATTGGAAAATTGTGATTCGGTAAACAGACTGGCTTGACTGACCCAGATAGCATTGACTGGGTTTACAGTTGGACAAGGTCTGCTGTCACTTCCATTCAGTCTCTTCTTTTACTTTCATCTCGTCTTTTATCTCTTCTCTCTCTTCTCTCCCTTTCTCTTGGAGACAATACAAAATACCCCAAAATATTAAAATCTAACAATATGACAGGTCCTGTTCAATGTCATAAACCATGTCTGACCTTGGCCTACTTTTCACATGCCTGGTAGTAGCTGAAATATAGATGGATCAATAGATTTCTGAATGATGCTCTGATTTTGATAAAGCCATTTCATTGTGAATGGCGTCATATCTGACAAGCATGGTGGTCCAGTCAACCATTTATCCCTTGATTTGTGATTGGTTGGACCTCTTCAGCGTGCAGTAAATGCCCCCTGTAAACCCCACCTGACACAAGAGGTATTCATTATCCAACCAACAAAAACTAAGGTGTTGAGCAATTACTTCTTGGATGTGCAAATGGCAAAAACAAGTCAGTAAAATTGTAAGTTCCAAGTCGGTGCTTCTGTTGTGGTTTGTTATCATTTCATTGTTGGTCTTTATCTGTATGTACTGCTAATATTATTTCATTATGATAACACATCTGTGTGACATAGTGCATTTTTCACATCTCCAAAACAGCTACTTTTCGGATGAAAATCTGTGATATTTTCCTTATTAATACTTCAAAAATAGCTTGTGGGTGCTTGTTAGAACCGCCTCTTTGAGTACCCACAACCTATGTCTTGGAGCAGAAATAAGAAAAATAATGTATACCCACCTAAACCCCAGTTTTATCTTATGTGGGGTTTAGTGGGGTATTCATTTCCCAGACTTGTTATCGTGCTGTTATTTTGGATAGCCATTTGGCCATTTTTCGGAAACAAACTGCACTTACGGCTTTCTGCTTGTGATATTTTAATTACGGTAAAGTTGTTTTATGTTGATGTTACTTTTTGACTGGGAGGTGTAAGTGGTTGTATCATGTCTATTTCTCATAATGCAGTGCATATTTAAACAGTCATCAATTCAAGGAGAAGCCTCCGTGGCGTAGTGGTTATGCTACTCGCCTTGTAAACCAGGGGTTGCAGGATCGACCCCGGGCTTCTCCAGACTTTCGGATGAGTCTTTAAACCGAGGTCCCATCTCCATATGACCTTAGTTGTTGGTGAGACCTAAAACACAAACACTCACACTCACTCACTCATTCTTTCATCAATTCAAGGGAACAGAATAAGAAAAACAGGTTATGTAGTTTTCTAGTTCTTACGACATGAAAGCCGTAACAAAGGAAAGATGCATAGCCTGAAAAAATCCCCGCCTATGGTGGGATTCGAACCCAGGCCCCTCGGGTGATAGTCCAGTGCTCTAACCGCTGAGCCAAAGAGTCGACTCCCTGGCGCAGTTGTCAGAGAGTGGTTATAAACCTAGAAGCTATGCATATGATCTAGCAAGGTAGATAATGGAATGGAGGTAACACACCCCCTCTTCAGGAAGTCATCATTTTTGATGACGTGAAGGATGCCAACTTCGGCACAAGCCAATTCTGGCATGTAAAGTCCAATCCAGGACGAGCCCCCATCTTACGACATGAAAGCTGTAACAAAGGAAAGATGCATAGCCTGAAAAAATCCCCGCCTATGGTGGGATTCGAAGTCAGGTCGCTCGGGTGGTAGTCACGTGCTCTAACCGCTGAGCCAAAGAGTCGGCTCCCTGACGCAGTTGTCAGAGAGTGGTTATAAACCTAGAAGCTATGCATATGATCTAGCAAGGTAGATAATGGAAGGGAGGTTACACACCCCCTCTTCAGGAAGTCATCATTTGTGATGACGTGAAGGATGCCAACTTCGGCACAAGCCAATTCTGGCATGTAAAGTCCAATCCCTGACGAGTCCCCATCTTACAACATGAAAGCCGTAACAAAGGAAAGATGCATAGCCTGAAAAAATCCCCACCTATTGTGGGATTCGAACCCGGGTCGCTCGGGTGGTAGTCCAGTGCTCTAACTGCTGAGCTAAAGAGTCGGCTCCCTGACGCAGTTGTCAGAGAGTGGTTATAAACCTAGAAGCTATGCATATGATCTACCAAGGTAGATAATGGAAGGGAGGTAACATAGTTCATTAGTAATCAAGACAAGAAAATGAAATACCAATTAATTTGCAATATAATACAGGAGATAATACTTGTCTGCACTAGGAGTCTAAGACATTATATTCTAAATTTAACCCATACAGAAGACAATTTTATCCATTTCTAAAGGCACTGAGGAGACTGTTTTTACACTGATGAACATTATTTTAGAGATTCCAGACAGAAAAAAGGAATTCAGGACAGGAATATACTAGACCTTTAGTCTGACAGAAAAGATTCCAATATTAATTACAATAAAGTGCAGAAAAAACCCTAATGTCATTGCAAAACCCAGTTGATGTGACTGATATAAGAAGTATCTTGCTGCAAATGCATCCTAATAAATGCACAGCAATGCTTTTTCATGAACCATATTTGTCTCGTTAAATTAAACTGACAATATTTCAATGTCTGTTTAACTCTTGTCCTGTTGAACAAGAACACCGGTGTATTACAGTAACTTCAATGGCTGGAACACCGATGGCTGAACGTTTACCATGGTTGAGTCAAACCCATTCTTAAGTCCCCAGAAAAATCATCAGCATAAGAAATAGCGGGGTATAATTTAGGAGATTTTCGTCTTTTATCTTGCAATGCTGTGTGTACTCATACCGGCCCCGATAGATCAGTTGGTAGAGTGTCCGCTCCAGGGAACAGGAGGTCACGGGTTCGATCCCGGGCCACGACATACCAAAGTTGTTAACAATGGTACTAGCTGCTCCTCGCTTGGCACTCAGATTTACGGGGTCGAGCTAGGACTGGTCGACCCAGTGTCGGGTGTGGTATCATGTAATTTGTCTGGGACATGATATTTTAGTGAGGTAGCACTATAAAAGTGAGCATTGAGCTACCTGTCGCAACCAGACACCGTCGTGATATGACTGAAAAATTGTTGAAAGCGACGTTAAACCAGAATTCACACACACACTGTGTGTACTCATTAGAATTGCCTCGGTGAGGCGATTCTAATGAGTACACATAGCATACTTTTTCATTATAGAACACCACAAAGATGTCCAAAAGTATATCGTTATGCCTCCTGGAAGTATCCCTGAGTGGCTTGAACTACTCTGTTTCGAACAAATTTTCGAGATCCTAAAGGTGTTAGAGCCATTGAAGTTCGACTGTATCTATTATAGCACTTACAGTGGTAGGAGAACATCTCAACATGAGTGCATTACAGCAGTAATGTTTGTGCACATTTGTTCAACATGAGTGTTTTACAGCAGTGCTGTTGAACAAGAGTAGTAGTGCTGTATCTATAGATTTGTGCCTCATAACAGCCATAATATCTGCTCAACATGAGTGTAATACATGAGTTTAGTACAGAGGCAGTGGCTTTTACACCACTGCTACCCATTTATACCTGGGTGGAGTTCATATAACATTTCATATAGCAGGAGTCCATTTCCAAATTTAGGGATGTGTGGGGTTGAGTTGTTTACAGAAAATAATTTTGAAAATGGCTTAACTTTGTGCGAACAGTGAAGGTCCCGATCAGAGGCCTCATGCACTCTTTGTTAATGTCCTGTTTGAGATTTCCCATACAAAATGGGTAAAGGGAAAATCTACGCCGAAGTCACAATTCCCTATGAAGTTTCATAATTTCTGGAAACAGCTCACATTGCTAATCCCAGCTAAGCTTGGGCATTAGTTGTGTTCCTGATGAAAGCTAGCATTTATTAAAACCACGAATGTGCTGTCTTAGAATTAGAAGTGAATGAAATGAAATCAATAGCAGTCCTTATAAGGCTTATTAGAATCTTTATGAGGAAATTACCCCAAGAAAATTACATGTTAAATGTAGTTACAAAATAGAACAAACTCAAGTTTCCCGATTAGATGTGACACATTCTTCAGTCTTGAATCTGTCATTGCAAAGTTTCCAGCTTTCATATTGTTTGACCCAGTATTCCTAAAAATAAACACAGATTGTTTAGCTCACCAGGGTCCAGTTGTTTGAAGCATTTTTAGCTTAACGAGTGGCCGAATTGCTAACTGTTCTAGGTCCAGTTGTTCAAAGCATCGTTAGCTTAACGAGCTCGTTAGTGGTCATATTGTTAACTCTTCTAGCAAGTACAATATCATAAATTTTGGTATTTTTGCTGAAAAAATGTGGGCAGCTTTTGCGGATGCAAAAGCTGCTCACATTTTTTCAGCAAAAATTTTAGCATATTCGCCATATTAATGATCAAAGTTTTAACGATACGTTAACTAACGACGTCGTTACTTTTGGACAACTGGCCCCTGGTTTACAAGCAAAATACCTAATACAGTGGTATTTTTGCTGAAAAAGTGTGAGCTTTTGCTGTTCACATTTTTTCTTCAAAAAAAAGTGGCAGTTTTGCCATATGAAATAATCAAAGTTTTAACAATATGTTAACTTAAGACATTGTTAGTTTCGAAAATTTGAACAACGGGCCCCAGAGCACAAAGCACTCATCTTGAGCTATCATAATCTCTTAAATGTCGGTTTTCCATTGTGTGTTTCACAATTCAGTTAAGCGCCCCCGCCCATAGGGGCTTGAAGAAATATATGGGCTGCATGATGCTTCCACGCAGAGCTGAATCCGGCTTGCACACTAGTACTGGTAAACCGCTTAGAGGGTCTAAGCCTGTCCAGGAACCGCGGTGCGAGGCAGACCGTCCATGCTAATAAACCCTATTGAATTCATTGGGCGACAGGGCTTGAGATGTCATTTCATCTCAATGTCGGGTAAAAGTCCCACAAAATTGGAAGCAACGTCTCCAAAATGACCTTTACAGTGTTGACGGGGATGTTAAACCTCAAATCAAACAAACAAACAAACAATTGGGTTAAGCATCTTCTACCCTGAAACCATTTAGCTGATTTTGCTGCTACTTCACAGAAAGCATCATCTCAACCAGCCATCTTGATACCCTCACTTAAGTTCCTTCAAAACCTTTGGAACCTTTCAGAACTCTGATTGTCCTGGCAATGGAAAGTCTTCTCCTCAGAATCTGTTCATTTGGGGCCAGTTGTTCAAAACTAACGATGTCATTAGTTAACATATGGTTAAAACTTTGATCATTAAATATGGCAAATATGCTGAAATTTTTGCTGAAAAAAATGTGAGCAGCTTTTGCAGATGCAAAAGCTGCTCACATTTTTTCAGCAAAAATACCAAAATTTATGATATTGTACTTGCTAGAAGAGTTAACAATATGACCACTAACGAGCTCGTTAAGCTAACGATCCTTTGAACAACTGGCCCCTGATATCAATGAAATTTTTCAGTCAGGTGTACATCTCATTGGTGATCAGGCACTTGCCTGTTCAGTACCTGCTGGGCTGGCAACAGTCTTTCGTGAAGATTTCTACAGTCAAGCTTTTCAAGAAAAGCAGTCGTCAGTTTCTTGCAAAAGAATATAATATGTGCACGGCAGCAGTAAACCACTTATTTTCGAGCCTACCTAGGAAAAATGTGGCTACGTAATCTGATCAGCTCCTTAGGACCTAAATATGTTGACTTGGCTGTGAAACTCTAAACAAACAAACATTATACACACTCTCTTTATAACACTATTAATTGGGTCCAAAGCAGAAACCATCTCATATCCAAGCAAAAATATATAGATTATACAGACCATTTATGGTCATTTTTCTATATAACCTATACATTTTTGGGATCCATCTTGAAAGTGTGTTCATTCCAAAACTGTGTTATAATGAACAGTGTTATAATGACTTTTTGGTGTAAATCATGTTGATCAGTTGAAAAACATGGCCATGCATGCACCAGTGAGTTGTCAGTGCATGTAAATGCTATCAGAGTCATGAACCTCACTTAGACTGACCTATATATTTGTCTGGTCTGCCCTACTTAATTGTCAGAGAAGCCAGCCATAGAGTATTTGGTCTGACACTTCTATTAAAATTTGTCTGCTTTATTCTTTCCTGCTTTCTTCACATGAGCAGACATAATAGACTGGGAAGCGACATGACATCATGATTACATTTTGTGCCAAATGTTAAACCTTAAAGCACCAAGTAAAATTGTGTTGCAGATCACATTTTAGCTCATTTGAGCCAAAGGCTTATTGGTGAGCTTTAACCCTATACCACTCAGGGATTTTGTGAATTTTGCTGATTTTCACAGTGTTGCACCTGACAGCAACTTCAACTAGCCAGGTTGTTTCATAATGAATGGTCTGTTTTACACCAAACTCGGTATGAGTGTTCATTGGGCAGTAGCCTTTCAAATGCAACCTTTCATGACTTGATCATTGTTGTCATGGTAAAGAGGGGGCATCTCAAAGTTGGCAAAAAGTGTGTTTTCACATGAATTTTTGACCACTTTTTAATCTTCACACAGCTGTCAAGGCAACAATTAAGGTGTTTGGCACTGGCCATTTTCACTGTTTGCAGCATATTTTATCAGCATCAGTTTTCAGGCATTTTTGACCCCAGACACCCTCAGATATAAATTTTAGTGGCCGGTTGGGCCATACACCCAAAATTTTTCGGGATGTGGTGGGGGGCCTTCAATCCTCCCAGAATATTTTTAGTAGGGAGGCGCACGAAAAAAACAGGTCACTTTTTTGCCCAACAAATCCTAAAGCAAACATAACTATCCAGGGGTAGAAATGCAGATTTTAGGTGCTTCTGGGGCTTAAAATGGGGATGGGTGGGTGCAGACACGTAAAAGCACGTATCTGAGTGGGAAAGGGTTATAGCTTACAGTATGGCAAGGCTCTGTTGTCTATCGTATGTATACGTAGTCAATCATCTGTCTGTCAATATTTTCAACATCTCTGAAACCACTGCTTGCAGCTGATAGAAGTCAAATTTCATTTGGAGCATCCATTTGGTGGGGATTCTGGTCATATGACCAAGATGGCCGCCATGCCCAAATAAGTTAAAAACCCTTCATAAATCTTCTACTCATGAACCAGTGGGCTGATTGTAATGAAACTTGGTATGTAGCATTTAGGACTCGAATCAATCACAGTTTATTCAAATGATGACCCCTGGATGACCTTGACCCATTTTAGGCCTAGGTCAAAATTTTGTCACATAGACTTTTGTATAGGAAAAAGTCAAAACCTTGTATTTTTGGGAAATTATTGCAGGCTGTGATTTGAAAATTTCATCACAAAAACACGCCTATATAATTTTGACCCCCTTGAACCCCACTTTTATATAGTAAAACTGGGGTTTCCGGGGGTATACCTTATTTTTCTTATTTCTGATCTAAAATATAGATTGTGGGTACTCGTTAGAACCGCCTCTATGAGGCGGTTCTAACGAGTGCCCACAATCTATATTTTGAGCAGAAATAAGAAAAATATCACAATTTTTCATCATAAAATTTTCATTTTTTCGGCGATAAAGGTGGCAATGTATTTGTATAGGCGTGTTTGCGTAATGGTAGATGCAGTTTGCTAAATGAGTAAATGAAGCTATAGAAGTATTCTAGGTTCACAGATATTCCTTGACCTTGGCCCAAGGTCCTTCAGATATTTATAAATTGTAACCAAATTTCATATGAAAGCTTTTAAGAACAAGGAAATGAAAATTAAATTTATATGAGTGTAGTCGCATGATTATTTGTTTGATTTGAGATTTAGCGTCCCCAGACTCAGCACTGTATAGGTCATTTTGGACACGTTGCTTCCAGTTTTTTGTGACTTTTACCTGACATTGAAATGAAAATTAATGACATCTCAGGCACTGTCGCCCAATGAAACCAATAGGTTATAGGGTTTAAAAGCATGGACGGTCCGACTTACACTGCTTTGCCCAGGCAGGCTTACCGGTAAGGCTGACACGATTAATCGTATAATCGATTAATCGATCGATAAATTCAACGAAAATGATTATCATTTCTGATTTGCTTTTAATCGATTACTTGATAGGTACAATTTAATACCCAAAGTTATGCCAAAAATAGCTGGATGAGAGGCAAACAGTGCAGACCCTGATAAAGACGCCACATTATGCGGCGTCTCATCTGGGTCTACACTGTTTACTCAGGCCTGTCTGTTCAAATATACATATGGTAAAGTGCAACATATGGTAAGAGAGTAAGATTCATGCTCAGACAGGTAAAATTATGACAAAAACCTTAGCGATTACTAATCGATTATCGATCGCAATGACAGGACTGATAATCGATTATCTTTCCAGCTCTGATTAGCCAGCCCTACTTACCAGTACCCACGTGCGGTTAGTCAGTATTTGAGTTTTACGTCCCACCAACAGCTAAGGTCATACGGAGAGGGTACCTCGGTTTAAAGACTCCTCCGAAAGTCTGCAGAAGCCCGGGATCAGTCCTGTGACCCCTGGGTTACAAGGCGAGTAGCATAACTGCTAAACCATGGAGGCTTCCACCAATGTGCAGTCGGTTTCAACTCTGCATGAAAGCATCCTGCAGCCCATCTATTTCTTCAAGCCCCGATGGGCGAGGGCCGCAGTCGCATGATTAATCCTTATATGTTAAGAACACTTCACTTCAAAACCTTCATCTCCGAAACCAATGGTCAGTTGCCGTAAAACTTTGTATGTTGCATTGGGATCTTGGGCACATCATAATTTGTTCAAATAATGTCTTAACCTTGACCCAATTTATGTCAAGGTCAAATTTGGTTGCAATGCTTTTATATGGAAAAAGTGGACATTGTTTATTTTTCAGAAACTATTGTTGACTGTGACCTTCATATTTCTGTATACAATTGGCTAAGTGAGTAAATGGAGCCACACTTCTATTCTACATGAGTAACAAAGGTCAAGGGCATTCCTTGATCTTGCTAAGGTCACTTAGATATCAAAATTAAAACCCCAATATTTATCAAAGACTTGGCAAATTGAAGTCAAATTTCATGAAGCTTTATAGGATGAAAGAAATGTTTTTGTTTTTCAACTGGTTCAGTTCACATGACCAAGATGGCTGTCATGGCAATATAATATGGTAAAAATCTTAAAAAAAATAAAATCTTTTTCTCTGAAACCAGTGGGCAAATTGTCTTGAAACTATGAATGTAACTTTGGGAACTCTGCCCATTGTTATGTCACCTCCACCTTGTCTCAGGAACCAATCAATGATATTCGGTCAAACATGTTATAGTACATGTATATCATTGCATCCTACTTAAGATTTGATTAGATTTTGGCGACCTTGAAAAACTTAGTTTTGGCTTGTCTGCACAGTGCACCCTATTTCATGAACGAATTGATGAAATTTGGTCAAAATTGTTACAATATATCATGGTTTGATTAGATTTTTGTGACCTTGACCTTATTTTCAAGGGCAAAGGCCCCCCAAAATGGTCAATTTTGCTTGTCTGCACCTATCTCATAAACAAATTGATGAAATTTGGTCAAACTTGGTGTAATATATAATCACAACCTATCAAAGATGTGACTTTGATCTTATTTTCAAGGGCACAGGCTCCACAAAACTATCAATGTTGGCTTGATACAATATATCGTTGCAGCCTACCAAAGCTTTGATTAGGTTTTGTTGACTTTGACGTTATTTTCAAGGGCAGAGACAATTTTGGCTTGTCTGCACCCTTTCTGATGTATTTATCGATGAAATTTGGTCAAAAATGGGGAAAAAATGGGGAAATTAATAATTTTTCGAAAATTGCTGGGAAAATTTAACCCTTTTCTTGCTGTTCACGACAACCCCTATCTTTGGAAACAGTGTAGATCCAGATCAGATGGCTTCTTCAGAAACCATCTGATCAGGATCTACACTGTTTGACATTGAGTTTATGGCTTTGTAAGAATAAATTACATCAAGTAATCTGATTGGTTCAAAGTCAGAAATGGGTGTGGCTAAACTGAATATTCAGCAAGAGAAGGGTTAAGCCAACTTTTGATAGGATGGAGGAAGAGAAGTTTGTTCAAATGGTTAAGGTCACATGACCAAGATGGCCGTCATGTTAAAAAAAAAAAAAAAAAAAATTCTTTTCAGAAACCAAATAGCTCCATATATACTCAGTACTCAGGTGAACAGTTCAGGACCATTGGTCATCTTGTTGAGGAAAACAGGGCTTGACAGTCTTTTAACCTTCTTTTTCAAACAAAATCAGACTTGACATTAACCCTTGTTCTGCTGAATATTTTAATCTGCCACATCCACTACCGATTATCAACCAATCAGATTACTTGATGCAAATTATTGCAACAAATTCACAATCTGGTTGACAAACAATGTAGATCCTGATCAGATGGCTTCTTCAGAAGCCATCTGATCTGGATCTACATTGTTTCAAAAATAAGGCATCCGGGCTCAGCAGAACAAGGGTTAAAGCTTGAAAATGATTGCAGAGATTTTCTTAAAGCATTGCAACAATGTAAAGCAACATAAGATTACATATAGAACTCAAGACCATATGTCTCGCCTCAAGTGGCTTAACCCATTATAGGCGGGGAAACCCCAAAAGGGGTATCCTTGGCAAACAGTGCAGGCGTCTGATCAGAATGCAGCGTCTGTTTGGGGCAGGGCCTCCACTATTTGCTGACAGAATTTTCCGTCTAAAAAGAATAAAAACGAAAACATAGGCCTAACACCCCTTCTATGACAAATGGACTTGTCCAGCATATAGCAAATTTTTGAGTTATGGCTCTTTGAACATTGAAATGACATTGAATGGTTTGTACCTCATCATTGTCAAAAAAAAAAAGTTCATGTAAATTTGTCTTTTTGAGCCATACATTGTGTGGGCTGAATCATGTGAAAACAAACATGAAAACAATGAAGATTGATCCAGATTCAGATCAGCTTGCACACCCATATAGTCTGATCAATCTTCACTTGGTGCCATTAAGTCCAAAACGTTGTCAAACGGACAGGAAAGGTTGTGATCTAAATGAATGAATGTGCAGTGTGATTTTTGTCATCCCAAGTGTACGAGTATGCATGTGTTGCTGATTTGCTTGCTGATGTCTGGATTTGTAAGAAAGCTGATTATTGAGGTGACGTATGTGAAAGGAAGATTTGTTTGTTTGTTTGTTCGATTTGAGGTTTAAAGTCCCCATTAACACTGTAAAGGTCATTTTGGAGACGTCGCTTCCAATTTTGTGGGACTTTTACCCGACACTGAGATGAAATAACATCTCAAGCCCTGCCACCCAATGAAACCAATAGGGTTTATAAGCATGGACGGTCCGACTTGCACCACTTTGCCTGGGCAGGCTTAGATCCTCTAAAAGGTTTATCAGTACTCATGTGCGGGTCGGTTTCAGCTCTGCGTGGAAGCATCATGCAGCCCATCTGTTTCTTCAAGCCCAGATGGGTCATCCCAAGTGTGTGCATGTATTTGCATATAGCAGCTTGTTTGATAATTGAGCCCCGACAAGTAAATTTGTGTCTTCGAGCATTCCATCATGACAAATTTTAACTGCGCATGCCCAGCCATTCAGAGGGGCCAGGGATATGGCTTTCTTTCTGAAGGTTCCTCTTGATTCACTGCTTGTATGAGCGAGCAGCGAAGGTTCTGGCGAGACTGCGCGGAAGCGCAGGCTCGCCTGAACCTTCGCTGCTCGCATAGGCGATATGTACCAAAATCGCATGATGGGGGCCCAATTTGCATGTGCGGCTGATTTGCTTGTTGATGTCTGGATTTGTTAGAAATCAGATTATTGAGGTGAAGTATGTGAAAGGAAGAAATGATTGAAATGATTTTATAGGCTGAAATGATTTTTATAGGCTGAGAGATAATAAAAAAGTATTCTGTCAGCATATCTGTATTCATTGCCATGAAAAGGCAGAACAGCAATATGTACAGTAAACCAATCCTCATATTTTTCAGGAATATGCAGGATTTCAGGCTTTTAGAGCTTGATTTTTTCTTCATTTTTCTTGATTTCAGGCTTTTTCCTCCTGTATTCTGTTTAAAATGACTATTGAACGCTTACCTTGCCAAATAAAGTTATTTAGCTACACCCATTTCTGACTATTCACCAATCAAATTACTTGATGTAATGCATTTATTCAGTTCACAAACTGCATTACAAGCAGTGTATGGATCTACACTGTTTGTAAAGGTAATGGTTGTCATGTTCAGCACAATGAGGTTAAGGCTGTAAAATCGGGCCTTTCAGGCATGGAAAAGCTTTGTCAGTATGAGGCCTGCAATATGTACAGTAAACCAATCCATTTTGCATACGAAATTTGTTTTCTGTTTTGATGGGAAAGAAATGATCGCAAAATTTATCACAGTGAAATGGTATTACTTGTGTTTACCCTTCTCTTGCTGAATATTCATTTAAGCCACACCCATATCTGTCTTTCAACCAATCAAATTACTTGATGTAATTTGTTGCTACAAATTCATAAACTGAATGTCAAACAGTGTAGATCCTGATCAGATGGCTTCTTCAGAAGCCATCTGATCTGGATCTACACTGTTTGCAAAGATAGGGGTTGTCGTGAACAGCAAGATAAGGGTTAACCACTTATTGAAGTGTTCTCTCTGAATTGGGACATGTACAATGTTGTAAATTCTAACAAGTGGTCATTTTATGGAAAACTCTGGCAAGTTTCATATATTCCATATGAAATCACCATGAGTGTAAGATTCTGTTTATCATGTACATGTAATGATTTTAAATCAGTTTTTATTTCCATAGAAATTCCAAGAAAACATAGGATTGTCATGGATGTCTTCATGATGTTACCCGACTGTAATGCTGTATTATTACTTGTGTGATGTTACACAACTGTAATGCTATATTATTACTTGTGTGATGTTACACAACTGCATTGCTATATTATTACTTGTGTGATGTTACACAACTGTAATGCTGTATTATTACTTGTGTGATGTTACACAACTGTAATGCTGTATTATTACTCGTGCGATGTTACACAACTGTAATGCTGTATTATTACTCGTGTGATGTTACATGACTGTAATGCTGTATTATTACTCGTGTGATGTTACATGACTGTAATGCTGTATTATTACTCGTGTGATGTTACATGACTGTAATGCTATATTATTACTTGTGTGATGTTACACAACTGTAATGCCGTATTATTACTTGTGTGATGTTACACAACTGTAAGGCTATATTATTACTTGTGTGATGTTACACAACTGTAATGCTGTATTATTACTTGTGTGATGTTACACAACTGTAATGCTGTATTATTACTCGTGGGATGTTACACAACTGTCATGCTGTATTATTACTCGTGTGATGTTACACAACTGTAATGCTGTATTATTACTTGTGTGATGTTACACAACTGTAATGCTGTATTATTACTTGTGTGATGTTACACAACTGTAATGCTGTATTATTACTTGTGTGATGTTACCTGACTGTAACACTGTATTATTACTTGTGTGGTACTTCAATCTAGTTTCATGTCATGCCGTTATCTACAAATAACATGAGTATTATGATAAATATATTTCTGGGTCCATTT
Source organism: Lucinisca nassula (assembly GCA_963580285.1). NCBI lineage: Eukaryota > Metazoa > Mollusca > Bivalvia > Lucinida > Lucinidae > Lucinisca > Lucinisca nassula. Next base: position 17,750,406 of record OY757016.1, read on the forward strand.
GTTCAGAACATAATGTTATAGCTCATTATTGGTCAAAATGTTTACTGTTTTAGCAAGTACAATATCCTATACTCTAGTATTTTTGCTGGAAAGATGTGAGTAGCAAATGCTACTCTTTTTTTTTCAGCAAAAATTAAGCATAAATGCCAGAGTAAAAGTTTTAAGGATATGACATTGTTAGCTTTGCACAACACTGTACCCAGATCAGTCATGACTCTTTATCCTTTGCAGACCAGTCCCTCGGGAGATGAAGTTGAGGTGAAGAGGTGTACAAAGGGAATGTACTTTGGTGGTAAGTGATAGTATTATTGTTGCATTTACCTTTCCTTTCTCATTCATACTCTAACTCAACTGTAGTAAATATTAGCCCATTCAGTGCCAGAAACTCCTAAATGGGTACCTTGGCAAACAGTGCAGGCCCAGATCAGAAGCCGCAGAACGCGGCATCTGATCAGGGCCTACACTGTTTGCAAAAAGTTCAGCCATTTTCTTAATAAAGGAGCAGTCCCTATAAGGCCCATTTTATGGCCCCTTTTGATTTTCTTTAAACTTTGCAGACTCAACATAGGATGTATTTGCTTTAATGTGGTGAAATTTCAGATCCGCAGATGTAATGGTATTGGCTCTATGAGCAACCAAAGTGGGTGGGGTAATTCTACCCCATTGAGGGACCTGTGGTTCTTACGCTATTATCTCTAACATAAAGCATCCTTGCAAGTGGGTCTTTTTAGTATTGTTTCAACTTTTATAGCTGTTAAACATAATGTATATGTTTTTGTGGAAAAATTCTTCACTTTACCATTATACTCACTTATAAGTCGTACCTAAATTTCAGCTAAATTTACTGACCGTCTTTACGCAAAACCACAACGTAAGTTTATTTCCAAAGCTATTGCAAAGGTACTTGACAGGGATAATTGAGATATAATAGGCATTGCCAAATTATGAGCATTTCTTTCTTCTATAATTATCCCCACGCTTTTCGAAGAAAAAGTGGGGATATTGTAATGGTCTTCGTCGTCCGTACGTCCGTACGTCTGTCCGTCCGTCTTATCGGATAACTCCTCCTAGACGGTTATAGATAGAAACTTGAAACTTTGGGCACTGTTAGATCTTTGGTCTGGGGAGTGCATGACACTTTCGGAATCAAAGGGGGGTCAAAAATCAAAATTTCCAGAACATGGTCGTGTAATATATCAAAGCGAACGGCATGATGAGTAGAAAACATTACAACCAAAATTTGAACCCTGGGGTCAATTTTGAGGTCACCAGAGGTCAAAAACTGATTTTGACCCCTTTACTGGATAACTCCTCCTATACGGTCATAGATAGAAACTTGAAACTTTGGGAACTGATAGATCTTTGGTCTGGGGAGTGCATGACACTTTCGGAATTTTGATCACACCCCTACGGGTGGGCCCAGGGGGTGGGGGCCGCGAGGGTCAAAAATCAAAATTTCCAGAACATGGTCGTGTAATATATCAAGCAAACAGCGTGATGAGTAGAAAACATTACAACCAAAATTTGACCCCTGGGGTCAATTTTGAGGTCACCAGAGTTCAAAAACTGATTTTGACCCCTTTACCCCCATACATTATTGTTACCGGATAACTCCTCCTAGACCGTTATAGATAGAAACTTGAAACTCTGGGAACTGATTAAACTTTGGTCTGGGGAGTGCATAACACTTTTGGAATTTTGATCCTACCCCTGGGATTGGGGCCAGGTGTGGGGCACCTTGGGGATAAAAAATCAAAGTTTTCAGAACATGGTCATGTAGCATATTAAATCTAACGGCATGATGAGTAGAATACATCACAATCAAAATTTTATCCCTGGGGTCAAACACCCCTAGAGGATGGCCAAGGGGGTGGGGCCCGCGGGGAAGCGTGGGGATATGCGATGGCTTGCCATCGACTGCGCGATTCTAGTTACATATAGAGTTATCTGCCCCTGAATCCATTTTTGTCATATTTTCTGTTATATTTAAAATCTATAAATATATGCAAAAAGGATTCTTCAAAACCAGTCAAAAATCAGCAAACAATGGTTTTCTGTCGATCTAATGAAGCTATTAGGTGATTTATACATATCTTTGATAATGACTTAAAACAATATGGGTGGGTCAAATACCCCTTTGCTATTTCTACTGCATAATTTCCTTGGCTTTATGTCAATTCATCTTCACAAATCATATTTGTGAAGAGTAAGAACTAGCGCATATTATAATTGATGGTAGGAACAATAACTGTTCACATTCGTTACAACAGAAATGTCTAGAAATAAAGAAATTGATCTTTTATTGGATGACAACACTTATTATGCCCCCGGAATCGAGATTCGGGGGCAAATAGTTTTTGATCTGTCTGTCTGCCTACTAAACCATTAACATTGGGCATAACTATTGAATGGTAATAGATAGAGCTTTCATATGTCACATGTGTATACCTTATAACAAGACCTTTCCAGTGGTAACATAATTTTTGATCTAGTAACCTTGACCTTGACCTTTGTCCTACTTTTTCCACAATTTTTAAAAACTTTAACATTGGCCATAACTTTCGATTGGTAAGTGATAGGGCTTTCATATTTCACATGTGCATTCTATGTCACAAGACCTTTCAAATGATCTCATAATTTTTTACCTTGTGACCTTGACCTACTTTTTTAAGACTTGAACATTGGCCATTTCTTTCGATTGCTTAGTGGTACTGCTTTCATATTTAGCATGCGCTGTCCAGGGGCATCAGTGTTTCACAAGCACATCTTGTTTTTACATGATTTTTTTATATTTATTCTTTTGCTCTACATCACATTCTGTTAAAAGTAAAAAACCTTGATAGCTCAGTGGCTAGTGCTTTAGACTTACAATCGAAAGGTGCTTGGTTCAAATCCGGCCACCGAATGATGGCATTGGGGAAAAGTCCTAACAAGCTGCAGGGAAAAGTACTAAAATATGATAGGGAGGGGGTGGGGGGGGGGGGGGGAAGTGTAAATATTGGGAAAAAGGTGCAGGATGCAGGTTTAGAAGTTTCCTCAACTAGCTGAAAATGAGCTTAGGGATTTGAGCGTGGGCATATATAACCTCAGTGTTACTCAGATGAGCATTTCAATGAGAATGGGCGGTATGAAATCTTGATGCCTAAAGAGGAGGAGGGTATATTTTAAGCCCAGATTTTTTCCAGGCATACTTCCAGCAAAACGTTTTGTTTGTTTGATATGAGGTTTAACGTCCCAGTCAACACTGTAAAGGTCATTTTGGAGACGGTGCTTCCAATTTTGTGGGACTTTTTCCCGACATTGAGGTGAAATGACATCTCAAGCCCTGTCGCCCAATGAAACCAACAGGGTTTATTAGCACGGACAGCGGTTCCTGGACAGCCTCGCACCGCGGTTCCTGGATAGGCTTAGATCCTCTAAGCGGTTTACCAGTACAAGTGTGCGGGCCGGATTCAGCTCTGCGTGGAAGCATCATGCAGCCCATATATTTTTTCAAGCCCCTTTGGGCAGGGGCTGCCCAGCAAAACGTAAAAGTTTATGGATCGAGTGCAGTCAGGGACTAAATCCATTAGTGGGTGGTACTGCCGGTGCCGAAGTGGGGCACGCACAGTTGGTTGCTGTGCACATATAGCATTATGTACTCTGGTACTTAACCTTTAGCATGCTGAATTAATTTTTTTATCGATACTCCGTCCCACTGAATTGTTTTTATCAAATACTACCATTTTCAGCAACTTTTAACACGCAAAAACCCGTATTTTTCTTGATTTCTCCACCATTCAAAGCATATGGAAAACGAAAGTAGCCTACTGTCACTCAGCTGACTTAGTCGAAAAATCGTTTAAAACACCCTTTCAGAGCGTATTTTGGGCTCGATTAGATCAAGTTCGTCAAAAAGTAGCGATTTCCTAAAACAAATTGCAACCTTACCCAGAAAACCCGAAGAAAATCCATCCAAAAACATCGAAACGGCAAGTTTTTTTTTTTCATCGATGCCCGGATGTTATTTGATACCGAAATGCCAAACCCCACCGAAAAACGAGAGTTCTTCTTTTTCTATGAGTCGCACCAAGCACACCAGTCAATTTCGGCGCACGATTGCGCCTACAGCGTGGCGCCATTACATTTTCACGGGCGCACGAATGCGCCTACAGCATGCTAAAGGTTAAGTTTCTTTAGATACAATACAGAAAATAATGGCGCTAAACTTAACAGAGCTCACATAGACCATGTCGTAGATGCAGCCATAGACACTTGGAGTGCATCAAGTGTGTCTGATGAAGATGAATAGAAAGGATTGATGGTTACCGGGTAATATATACATAGCACTAAATTCATTTGTAACAGTAACATCCTTCTCGGTCTGATAGAGAACAGGATAGAAGGCAAACACACCAAAGTCAAACATCAGACTTGTTAACTCATGAACAAAAGTAAAAAGTAAAGGTTCAAGGAAAGCCACAATCACAAGATGTGGCCAAATCAAGGACAGACAAAACACATATGCAAAAATCAACAATTTCTTCCTCACAAGGGGTGATAAAAATGTTAAACAAAAGACACACAGCAAATGTAACGCACAAAAGGGACATCAACAAGCCAAAGTATTACATGACCCACATCAGAACCACTGCCTTAGAATGGTCAGTAGCACAGACTACCAGTGGGATGAAGGACCCTATAATTATGTCCAGCCAACCATCACCATGGGTTCAGGTGTAAAATATTGAATGTTTGTTTCGTTTACTGGATTTCTACCATAACTGTCGGTGTCTAAATCAGGATCTGCTTCCTGTCAAATCCCTAAGCAATTGTTGGTCAGCCAAAGCTGATAATCTATTTAAGACTGGCTGTCGAAATCACTTGATAGGTAAATTCATAAAACAAGAGGCCCATGGGCCACTATGCTCACCAGAGCTCAGGTGGGCACTGCCCAATAGCAGCCATGTATTTTAACATGATATCATTTTAATCTGCCAAATGAATCCCCATATCCAAATGAGCACCCATGTGGACTTAGTATATGAAATGAAGTAGAGGGGGTGGGGCATGGACCCAATGGAACCCTGGTTGGTATCACTAAATGTGTCTTATCACAAGGAACAAAAATATATGGTTTAGCAGTGGGGATCTGTAAAGCCTCTTAAACAGTGGAGGGGTTGGAGCATGCCATGTTGATACCAGGAAAGCCCAAGATTGTTGTCCCTAAATGTGTCTTATCGTAAGGACCAAGTATATATATGGTTTAGGGGTGGGAATCTGAATGGTTTCCGAGATATGAGGCCCTTTTATGAAGTGGAAAGGAGAGGAATGGCCCCTGCGGACACCCCTACAGTAGGTGTGCTAATAATAAGAAACAAGAACAAATAAGATTATGGGGTGGGGATTTGAATGGTTTCTGGAATGTATGGCCTTTTATGAAGTGGAAGGGCGGGGCACATTGCCTCAGCACAAAGAGACCCCCAAGTTGGTGTGACTGAACGAGTCTTATCATAAGGAACAAGAATATATATGGTTTAGGGGTGGGGATCTAACGATATCTGAGATATATGGTTTTTAATGAAGTCAAGCGGTGGGGTATGGCCTGGGCATGCCCTGGGGACTCCCAAAATGGTGTCACTGAATGCGTCTTATCATAAGGAGGATGAATATATATGGTTTAGGGCTGGGGCTCTGAACATTTTCTGAGATATAAGGCCTTTTGTGAAGTGAAGGGGTGGGGCAAGGCCCCGGGAGACCCCCAGGTTGGTGTCAATGAATGTGTCTTATCATAAGGAACAAGAATATATATGGTTCAGGGGTGGGGATCTCTAAGGTTTCCAAGATATTGTGATATTATGAAATGGAGGGGGTGGGGCATGGCCCCAGCACATCCCTGGGGACCCCCAGGTTGGTGTCACTGAATGCGTCTTATCATAATGAACAAGAATATATATGGTTTAGGGGTGGGGATCTGAACAGTTTCTGAGATATATGGCCTTTTGTTAAGTGAAGGGGTGGGGCAAGGCCCCGGCGCACCCCGGAAGACCCCCAATTTGGTGTCAATGAATGTGTCTTATCATAAGGAGAAAGAATATATATGGTTTAGGGGTGGGGATCTGTAAGGTTTCTGAGATATCGGGCCTTCTACGAAATGGAGGGGGTGGGACATGGCCCCGGCGCATCCCGGGGGACCCCCAGGTTGATGTCACTGAATGGGTCTTATCATAAGGAACATGAGTATATATGGTTTAGGGGTGGGGATCTGAATGGTTTCCGAGATATTGGGCCTATTATGAAGTGGAGGGGTCGGGGCATGGCCTCGGCGCATCTCGGAGGACCCCCAGGTTGGTGTCACTGAATGCGTCTTATCAATAGGAACAAGTATATATATATTTTAGGTGTCGGGATCTGAATGGTTTCTGAGATATATGGCCTTTTATGAAGTCGTGGGGGTGGGGCATGGCCCAGGCACAACCTGGGGGACCCTCAGGTTGACATAAAAGCATTAGGCTGAGAGAAGTTTACTCAACAAACATTTCTATAAAAGTTTTGTCAAAATATCTGCAGTGACTTTGCAGTAAATGCCATTTTTCAATTTTCCCCATTATAAGTCTATGGAAACTCTAAGTTGCCATAGCAACCAAACTAAACAGCCGATTTTCATAAAAAACACAAACTTTCAATCCCCCAGCCCAAGGATGCTACAGATAAAATTTGGGCTCAATCGGCCCAGTGGCTTCAGAGGAGAAGATGTTTAAAAGTGTTGACACCAGACATACGACATACGACGACGACGACGGACAACTGCCTATCCTATAAGCTCCCCCGGAGCCTTCGGCTCTGGTGAGCTAAAAAACAACACCTACCAGTTGGTCGACCATGTATGTGGTGTCAAGAGTTAAATGAAAGGCTCAAAGAGTATCAGAATCAAAGGCCAGAGACTACTGAAGGCTCCAAAATGATATATAAGTGAAGGGACTGGGTAAGCCAGTGCTTGAAGGGCTCTGCAAGCATCATTTCTTGGTTTACCTGAAAGCATATATGGAATCTGGACAAGATGAACCATCGTTTTCTACTAACCATTTTGGCTGCAGTTCCAAATACATGTAAAATCAACAGAAAAGCTTCAAAATAAATGTTTTGACGTAATGCAAGATTTATTAAGTTCAGTAATATTTCAATGTTATAGGTAAGTATGACATAAAAGGAGACTTATTCTAAAGATTATGAGAAAGTTTAAACTTAATCTTAATTGTCAGTAAGATAGATTTATGAAGATGAGTTGACATAAAGCCAAGGAAGTTTTGCAGTAGAAATAGCAAAGGGGTGTATTTAACCCACCCATATTGTTTAAGTCATTATCAAAGAAGATATTTACAAATCACCTAATAGCTTCATAAGATCGACAGAAAATCATTGTGTGCTGAATTTTTGACTGTTTTGAAGAATCCTTTTGCCATATATCAATAGATTTTAAATATGACAGAAAATATGTCAAAAATTGGATTCAGGGGCAGATAACTCTATTAGTAATTACACAAGAAAGAAATGCTCATAATTTGGCAATGCCCATTATATCTCAATTATCCCTGTCAAGTACTTTTGCAGTAGCTTTGGAAATAAGCTTATGTTGTGGTTTTGCGTAAAGACGGTCAGTAAATTTAGCTGAAATTTAGGTACGACTTATAAGTGAGTATAGTGGTAAAGTGAAGAATTTTTCCACAAAAACATATACATTATGTTTAACATCTATAAAGGTCTAAACAATACTCAAAAGACCCACTTGCCAGGATGCTTTGTGCAAGAGATAATAGCGTAAGAACCACAGGTCTCTCAATGGGGTAGAATTACCCCACCCACTTTGGTTGCTCATAGAGCCAATACCATTACATCTGCGGATCTGAAATGTCACCAAATTACAGCAAATACATCCTATGTTGAGTCTGCAAAGTTTAAAGAAAATCCAAAGGGGCCATAAAATGGGCCTTATAGGGACTGCTCCTTTTGAAGCAAACACAACCTGTCACCCCTAAATTTTGAAGATACATAAGGAGGAAGATTCCATTTGGTACAAAAAGGGTTAAAATACAAAACAACAACAATAAATAAATAAAAAATAGACAACTGAATAATGAAATCATAGAATAAATCAGACTCACTTCTTGCTACGAGATTATCAGGAGCAAAGGATATTAACCCATCAACCCTTTGTGTAGCAAATGGAATCTTCCTCCTCATATTTAGCAGGAGTCCATTTCATAATTTAGGGGTGTCAGGTTGTGTTTTCTTCAAAATTTATTTGGAAAATGGCTTAACTTTATGCAAACAGTGTAGGCCCTGATCAGACGCCGCATTCTGCGGTGTCTGATCTGGGCCTGCACTGTTTGCTAACTACCCGTTTTGAGGTTTCAGGTACTAAACGGGTTAACAGCAAACTGTTTTTAAAGTTTTGTTTTTAGTTTTCAGCCAAGAAAAGGCTTGACATTATATGCAAATCATCTGCTGATTCAGATAAAATGTCAAGCCTTATTTTTGCTGAAAATAATGATAAAAAATCAGATAGCCATCTGCTCTAAAATTTTATGCCTTGCTTGGTGGGCTAAAACGGTAATAAGCCCAACATGCAAAGCTGCAGATAAAGGGGAATAACAATGATAGTTAACCCTTATCCCGCTGCGTAATTAAGTTAGCCACACCCATTTCTGACTTTGAACCAATCAGATTGCTTGATGTTATTTATTGCTGCAAATTCAATTCACAAACTGAATGTCAAACAGTGTAGATCCCGATCAGATGGATTCTGATCTGGATCTACATTGTTTGCACTCAGAAGCCATCTGATCAGGATCTACACTGTTTGCAAAGGTTGGAGTTGTCATGAACAGCAGGATAAGTGATAGGTTAAATGATACCATTTTTCTTCACAAAAAATGTGTCATGGGTGTTTGTTAGAATCTCCTCAGTTCTAACAAGACCCATTGGGGCTTGAAGAAATATTGGGCTGCATGGTGCTTCCATGCAGAGCTGAAACAGACTGCTTTTAAGCAGTCTACCAGTACTCAGGTGCAGTCTGTTTCAGGTGCAGTACTCAGGTGCCGAGCTGAAACAGACTGCACCTGAGTACTGGTAGACTGCTTAGAAGGTCTAAGCCTGCCCATACGAAGTGGTGCGAGTCAGACCCTCCATGCATACAAAACCTATTGGTCGGCATGGCTTGAGATGTCATGTCATCTCAGTATTTGGTCAAAGTCCCACAAAATTGGAAACAACTTCTCCAAAATGACCTAAATAGTGTTGACAGGGATATTAAACCTGAATTCAAACAAATTTTCAACAAACTAACAAGATGCACAATATAGAGTTATTCATAACCCACCATTATCAGCGGCTATGCAACATGTTCAATATGTCTTCGGCCAAGCATAAGTGGTAGCACATGGCTCATGGGAAATAGATACCCCTGGCTGATTTTTTTGCAATTTTTTCAAAGGAAGACAACTTTTGGGGCTTATCTTTTGCTTTTCTGTTGACTCCGTCCCACTGAAAAGAGGGTCTACTCTAAAGGCAAGAATTTTCTCCTCCGGAACAGCTTCCTCAGGATTTGGCAAATGTGAACCCTTATCTTGCTGAATATTCATTTAAGCCACACCCATTTCTGTCTATCAACCAATCAAATTACTTAATGTAATTTATTGCTACAAATTCATAACTTGAATGCCAAACAGTGTAGATCCTGATCAGATGGCTTCTGAGAAGCCATCTGATCTGGATCTACACTGTTTGCAAAGATAGGGGTAGTCGTGAACAGCAAGATACGGGTGAATGCATAAAAAACCATGGTTGATCCCTATATTATCATAACACTGCAAGAAGGGCATTTATCATTTTGTGGTCCGGACAAAAAATGTGCACTGTACTGGTTCTTGCCAGGAAAGATGTTGTTAGGTAACTTGTCTGGCTCAATATTATCTAAATAGTATTGACTGGGCTATAAAACTCCAATCAACCAATCACAACACTGTAATTACCATATTCTTCATAACTAACACACATGCTCTAATATGTGCACACCAATGTTTTTTCAAGAAGCCTATTTTACACCAATTAAGAGTGCATTCTGTTGAGGTTGATAAGTGCTAAAAGATCACTTTTATATACCAATTACTGTAAAAATCCTAAAAATTGGGACACCTTGAGGTTTTGCAGTAATTCTCATAAAATTTCAGCAATTTCATTTCACAATCCAGCAAGGAGTCAAAAAAGTGCCGACAGAATGGCAAAGGAGGAGCAGTCTGATGAGGGTCTATGATATTTGCAATTGTGTTGGCACATTTTGGACTCCTAGATCATGAAAAGAATTTGCTAAGGAGAATTACAGCAAGTCCTCAAGGTGTCCATTTTGTTTTGGTTGAAATGTCTAACTGCATGTGCCCATATCATGGTACATACGGTAAGCATTTCATTTTTACACCAGATGCATACAAGTGTGATCTCCTGCAAATTGGTTTCTTCAGAAGCATGTTGAAATTATTTTGTGCCAGAATTTAAACTTTTAATGAGAAAATGCTGACAGAAAGTAAATGAGCCAAATTTTGTTGTTTCGCCCATAGCAGCCCTTCAAACAAACATACACAATGAAATAAGGCACCTCTTTCAAGAATATTTTTGAAACCCCTAACTAAACAAATATTGTCATTAAACCTTTTCAACCCTGAAGGCTGGTACAGATATCTATGTAAACACTGTAGATCAAGATTAGATGGCTCATAAAAGAGCTGTTACTGTTTGACATATGTTAATTCTTTTTGACAAAACTCCAGAAGCCAGTTGTCCAAAACTAACGATGTCGTTAGTTAATATATCATTTAAACTTCGATAATTAAATATGGCAAATAGACTAATACAGTATAGCTCCAATATATCGCGGTAGTCAGGGTCCATAGCCTGAAAACCGCGATGTGGTCGGAGCGCGATATAAGTCGCGGTAGTTTGCCGAGATGCCAATACAAGTCCCGGTGATAGTTTGGTGAGATACCGTTATCACTCCACACTAATGGCTGTCAGTAATGCTATCGGCCGTATTTCACCATTAAAGTAGGTTCAGAATTACTCAGTGACAGAACAAAGAAAGGGGACTATGTCTACCAATCAACTTACATTCGAGAACAGCTGAAAATCTGCGTCTGAAAACATGTGATTGCTAAAATGTCAAAACAGGACGCCATTTTGAATTTGCAGGTTCCCCTGGTTGTCTCTCACGTTGACGGCCAAGGGGCGCAACTACCATAAGCGCTAAGCGCTAAAGCAATTCTAGTTGTTTCCCTTGGCTTGCCAGATCTCAGAAAAATTAAAAGTACCACGAGCCAAAAAACTATACAACAACAAAACTATCATTTTATTGTGTTTTGATTTTGGGCAAGTGCAAAAAAAATCGTCTACAACTGTCAGTATTTTTGAGTCCTTAAATACGGTAAAACTAGACCAGTAAGTAAAACGCGATAATTGCTGCACTGTCAATTGAGAGACAAACCATCTGTGTATTTAATACGGTTAATTTTTTTATCCCTGTCATATAATTGCCACCCTGCGGTGCGTGTGGATAAGGTGTGAAAATATGGTCAAGTTATGTCTCTAATTGGCGTTTATCCTCCTGTCATAAAATTTAATCCACAATCAATGTGACAATGATTTAATCGCTCCTCAGACAATTAGCTACATCTAACGGTAGCTGTTTGCACAATAAAAACCGACTTTTCTGCGATCTCGTGAATGGTTATGTTTTGGCGCCAAATAGCAGACGCTGGGCGGGAAAAGTCAAACGCTGTTGGCCCCTGGTTAAATCTGGTTTTAAATAAATTTTAACAACTTAAAACTCTATTTTTTTTTATTTATGAATTTTTAAGGGGGAAAAAAACGGGATCCACGGCGCGACCGCGATAGATTGGACATCGCGAAATATCGGAACGCGATATAACGGAGCTATACTGTATTTTTGCAGAAAAAATGTGAGCAGCAAGCAGCTTTTGCATTTATGCAAAAGCTGCTCACATTTTTTTTCATAAAAATACAGAGTATTATCTATTGTACTTACTAGAACAGTTAACAGTTTTACCACTAATGAACTCATTAAGCTAACAATGTTTTGAACACGTGGCCCCAGATCTACTTTAACAACGGACATGTCCAAATTCAAAGACGGAAGAGTCCACATTTGAAAGTCTAGGGTTAAAGGGTTTATTAAGCATGACATAATTAGTACCTACTTGGAGATATCAGAGTTGAGACACCCATACTTTGCTTATGATAATGTTGAGGACACTTTCATTTCAGAACTAGCCCTGGTGACCCACAAGCCAAGAGCAGCCACAGTTTATGCTGTAGAGAAAACGCGGGTAGCAGGTAAGGCCAGGTGGTGACGAAAATGTAGAATAATCAAACAGTAGTTTTGATGTTGTCGGGCGGCTCTGAATATATTGGTTGGCTCTGATGCTGGAGGGTGTATTGATAAATTCAAACAGAGAGTGTAAGAATCTCTCTTTCTTGCATCCACAGGGAAAGCAGAAACTGGTAGAAAGTGATTCTTAACTGTGCATCACACACGCTGTATCAGGAGTTTGTGTACACACACTCTCAGACATCAGAACCAACCAATATATTTAGAGCTGCCCTACACCATCAAAGCCATTGCTTAATTATCTTCCATGTTTGTTATTTTGTGAGACAGATCAGACTAGTTCATATGTAAGCAGGTTTAGTGTCGATATTCCTTTGCAATCTGCTGAGTCACTACCAGCAACCCCATCAGTAAATGATTCAGACAAGATTGTACACATTTACCTACTTTCCATTGGGTAGGAAACCAATTAAAACACTAAAGGGCAGCTTTCAGAAAATTTACCTCACAAACAATGAATGATAAACCTAGCATTGTTGTTGGTCGTTTCAGGGGTCTGCAACATTCTTTTGTGGAGATTGATCATGAAATCTTTTCTACCGTCATTCTCTCACTTCCGCTGATTCAAGAAGGGCAGTTGTCAGTTTCTGGCAAAAGAATGTGCACTGTACTGGTTAACCACTTACGCATTAGCCTGCCCAGGAAAAGTGTCAATAGGTAAACTGACCGGCTCAAAAATCACCTAAAATAATGTTGACTTGGCCGTTGAACTCCTATACAAACAAACAAATAAATCGAGTCATCATATTCAGAGCCACATGTGTTCTAGAAGGTACACATAGTATTTGTGTTTTGGAGCTACTGGCTCAGATTATGAGATTTCCTACTTATGTAAATGGAAGCAAGTGAAAACAATGAGATTTCATCATTCATAAGGTCATTAAAACTGTAATCTTAATTTGTTTATTAAAAAATAATTTTATAAATTCTTGGGGTGTATATGTTCATTGATTTTGCTTCATATTTTTCAGTATTGGATGTTCATGCATTTGAGCGCTTACTAGGACCCTGCATGGACATTATGAAGAGAAATATTGACGAATATGAGGAGCAGTTGATAGCAGTCTTTGGTTCAGAAGCAGATATCGGCGAACTTCGATGAGGGACGTGTTTTAATTTTCAGCATAAATCAAGCAATATATCATACATATTATCATCGTGTCAAAATTTAGTATTGAAATTATATTTTTCATTATCTAAAGCTCAAAATAAGTCAGATTATGGGGGTTGAATGCTGCACATATGCATCTTTACTTCAAACAAAGACAAATATTCACATTTTTAACAAGCCTGTGCAAAAATGTTCTGGTATTCAGTTGATGAAAGCATTATCCTAACAAATTAGTTTGAGGCATACAAATATTCACATTTTTAACAAGCCTTTGCAAAAATGTTCTGGCTCTAGTTGTTGAAAGCATTATCCTAACAAACTAGTTTGAGACCAAAATGTTTATTGTTCAAGTGTGTACCATGTCTAATATTCTAGCATTTTTGCTGAAAAAAAAATGTGAGTAGCTTTTGCAAATGCAAACTCTGAAAAAAAAATACGAGTAAATGCAAAAGCTACTCACATTTTTAGCTCACCGTCACGTTGTGACGAGGTGAGCTTTTGGGATCACTTTTTGTCCGTCGTCCGTCGTCCGTGCGTGCGTGCGTGCGTGCGTCCGTCCGTAAACTTTTTCTTCAAACGACATCTCCTCCTAAACCACTGAGCGGATTTTGACCAAACTTCACAGGAATGATCCTTAGGTGGTACCCTTTCAAAGTTGTTCAAATGGTTCCGGTCCGTTGCACATATGGGTCACAGGAGCCAAAAATAGATTTTTTTCACCGAAAACTTAAAAAATCTTCTTCTCTGAAACTGCAAGGCCCAGGTCTTTGATATTTGGTATGAATCTTTATCTGGTGGACCCCTACCAAGATTGTTCAAATTATAGTGCTGGGGCCAAAGATGCCCCCGCCCCGGGGCCCTTTGGTTTTACATAGGCTTATATAGGGAAAATCTTTAAAAATTTTCTCCTCTGAAACCGCAAGGCCCAGGTCTTTGATATTTGGTATGAAGCTTCATCTAGTGGACCCCTACCAAGATTGTTCAAATTATAGTGCTGGGGCCAAAAATGCCCCCGCCCCGGGGCCCTTTGGTTTTACATGGGCTTATATAGGGAAAATCTTTAAAAATCTTCTTCTCTGAAACTGCAAGGCCCAGGTCTTTGATATTTGGTATGAATCTTCATCTGGTGGACCCCTACCAAGATTGTTCAAATTATAGTGCTGGGGCCAAAAATGCCCCCGCCCCGGGGCCCTTTGGTTTTACATGGGCTTATATAGGGAAAATCTTTAAAAATCTTCTTCTCTGAAACTGCAAGGCCCAGGTCTTTGATATTTGGTATGAATCTTCATCTGGTGGACCCCTACCAAGATTGTTCAAATTATAGTGCTGGGGCCAAAGATGCCCCCGCCCCGGGGCCCTTTGGTTTTACATAGGCTTATATAGGGAAAATCTTTAAAAATCTTCTTCTCTGCAACTGCAAGGCCCAGGTCTTTGATATTTGGTATGAATCTTCATCTTATGGACCCCTACCAAGATTGTTCAAATTATAGTGCTGGGGCCAAAAATGCCCCCGCCCCGGGGCCCTTTGGTTTTACATAGGCTTATATAGGGAAAACCTTTAAAAATCTTCTTCTATGAAACCGCAAGGCCCAGGTCTTTGATATTTGGTATGAAGCTTCATCCAGTGGACCCATACCAAGACTGTTCAAATTATAGTGCTGGGGCCAAAAATGCCCCTGCCCCGGGGCCCTTTGGTTTTACATAGGCTTATATAGAGAAAATCTTTAAAAATCTTTTTTTCTGAAACTGCAAGCCCCAGGTCTTTGATATTTGGTATGAAGTTTCATCTTGTGGACCTCTACCAAGATTGTTCAAATTATAGCCCTGAGGCCAAAATTGCCCCCGCTCCTGGGCCCTTTGGTTTTTCATAGACTTATATAGGGAAAATCTTGAAAAATCTTCTACTCTGAAACCACAAGGCCTAGGTCTTTGACATTTGGTATGAAGCTTCAGCTAGTGGACCTCTACCAAGATTGTTCAAATTATAGCCCTGGGGCCACAATGCCCCCGCCCCAGGGCCCTTTGGTTTTACATAGACTTATAATAGAGATAATCTTTGAAAATCTTCTTCTCTGAAACAACAAGGCCCAGGTCTTTGATATTTTGTTGTGTAGCTTCATCTAGTGGACCTTTGCCAACATTGTTCAAATTATAGTCTTTTGTTGATATTTGGATGAAGCTTCACCTTTTTAGATCTCCCTCAACATTATGCACATTATAACCCTGGGGTCAATAATGGCCCTCCCCGGGGCCCACTTGTTACTCTATGGATCAGGTGAGCGATCCAGGGCCATCATGGTCCTCTTGTTTTATGCCCCCGCCATTCGAAGAATGGTGGAAAGGGATATAGTGTTGCCCCTGTCCGTCCGTCAGTGTGTCTGTGTGTCCGAAACTTAAACACAGTCAATAACTTCCTTATTTCATGATGGATTTTAAAATTACTCTGCAGAAATGTTAACCATCATGAGACGACGTGTCACGTGCAAAACCCAGGTCCGTATGTCCAAGGTCAAGGTCATACTTAGAGGTCAAAGGTCAAAAAAAGGGTCCGAAAAACGCAGTCAATAACTTCCTAATTTCTGGATGGATTTTGAAATTACTTTGTAGAAATGTTAACCATCATGAGACGATGTGTCACGTGCAAAACCCAGGTCTGTTCATCCAAGGTCAAGGTCATACTTAGTGGTCAAAGGTCAAAAAAAGGGTCCGAAACTTAAACACAGTCAATAACCTACTTATTTCTGGATGGATTTTGAAATTACTTTGAAGAAATATTAACCATCATGAGAAGATGTGTCACGTGCAAACCCAGATTGGTACCTGCAACATTAAGGTCATACTTCGAGGTCCAAGGTAAAAAAACTGGTCCAAAACTTGAATGCAGTCAATAACTTTCTTATCTCTGGATGGTATTATTTTATTCTTAAAAGAAATTGGACTTTTTCATAAGATTTAACTGTTTAAGATTTTTATACATATCAAACTAACTTTTTTTATTTTTAATATTCTCATAATTCTCAATGCGGTTAACCATTAACCGTTTGACCCTTATGACCCACAAAGAGGGTTGACGCGTCGTTAAACACGAAATCATCATCATCATCTCTGGATGGATTTTGAAATTACTTGGCAGAAATGTTGGCCATCATGAGACAATCTGCCTCACACAAAACCAAGGTCTTTACCTACAAGGTCAAGGTCATACTTAGAGGTCAAACATGAAAAAAGGGTCCAAAACTTAAACACGGTCAATAACTTTTTATGGATGAATACGAACATAGACATATTTTCAGGCGGGGGCATCCATGTCCTATGGACGCATTTCTAGTTTCAGTAAAATATTATACATGTATATTATATTTGCCATATTACGTGATCAAAGTTTTAATGATATGTTAACTAACACCATTGTCAGTGTTGAACACCTGGACCCTGCTGTGCAGAACATTTTTGCCTAGGCATGTTAATTTAAGCAATAAGTTTTGGCATAGGCATGAACTTACTGGTTCCCGACTGTATTTAGTGAGGAAGGTTCCATCAGTTTAAAATGGGTTGAAATAAAAGATTTTAAGGAGAATAGGAACACCATCATTTTTCAAAGGGAGACAACTTTCAGGACTTTCTGTTTGCTTTTCCATATGTCCTGTTCCACTGAAAAAGGGGTCTTCTCTTAAAAGAGAAATTCTTTCCTTTATGAGTCTACCCCTAATTACCTGGGAGACAAAAATACTTTTGAATGAGTTGCCTCCCCTTAAGAACTCATACTTTTGTAAAACATAGCCAGGCTTTGGATTCAAGCAATAGTTTCATAAAGAGATTTCTATGTAGTATGAATAGATATAAAGAAGTTGGAACAATTGGTATTTTCACCCGCCAGAATTTGGTCTTTTTTGTGCTTTGTTTATTTTTAATGATCCGAATGTTTGTGTCTGTCTTGTTTTGGAAGTTTGTCTCAGTTTGTCTCAGTTTTTCTGTTTTAAATAAGTTCAAATTTACATGAACCTACAGAGTCTCAGATCATCTTGCCATTGTACTTGTTTTACTCATGCATTTAACAGGGCTGCTTAAGGTGGATGGGTACATCTCCATGAAATTTAACTCAGCTGCTTGCACCACATTTACCTTCCAAAACGTCATAAAAATCAGCCAAACGATTTTTTAGCTCACCTGAGCACGAAGTGCTCAAGGTGAGCTTTTGGGATTGGTCTTTGTCCGTCGTCCGTCGTCCGTGCGTGCGTCCGTCGTCAACTTTTGCTTTAAACAACTTCTTCTCCAAAACTGCTGGACAGATTTTGATCTAATTTCACAGGAATGCTCCTTGGGTGATCCTCTACCAAAATTGCTCAAACTGTTCCGCTCGGATGAACAAGATGGCCGCCAGAGCTAAAAATAGAAAAACCTTTAAACGACTTCTCCTGCTTAACCAGTGGATGGATTTTGAATTTATTTCACAGGAATGTTCCTTGGATGACCTTCTACCAAAATTGCTCAAACAGTTCTGCTCGGGTGAACAAAATGGCCGCCAGAGCTAAAAATAGAAAAACCTTTAAACGACTTCTTCTCCTTAACCAGTGGATGGATTTTGAAATCATTGCACAGGAATGTTCCTTGGGTGCCCCTCTACTAAAATTGCTCAAACCGTTCCGCTCGGGTGAACAAAATGGCCACCAGAGCTAAAAATAGAAAAACCTTTAAACGACTTCTCCTTAACCAGTGGATGGATTTTGAAATTATTGAACAGGAATGTTCCTTGGGTGCCCCTCTACTAAAATCGCTCAAACCGTTCTGCTCGGGTGAACAAAATGGCCGCCAGAGCTAAAAATAGAAAAACCTTTTAAGGACTTCTCCTTAATCAGTGGATGGATTTTGAAATTACTTCACAGGAATGTTCCTTGGGTGACCCTCTACCAAAATTGCTCAAACTGTTCCGCTCGGGTGAACAAAATGGCCGCCAGAGCTAAAAATAGAAAAACCTTTAAAGGACTTCTTCTCCTTAACCAGTGGATGGATTTCGAAATTACTTCACAGGAATGTTCCTTGGGTGACCCTCTGCCAAAATTGCTCTAACCATTTTGCTCCAGTGAACAAGATGGCCGCCAGAGCTAAAAATAGAAAAACCTTTAAACGACTTCTACTCCTTAACTAGTGGATGGATTTTGAAATTACTTCACAGGAAGGTTCCTTGGGTGACCCTCTACCAAAATTGCTCAAACCGGTCCGCTCGGGTGAACAAGATGGCCGCCAGAGCTAAAAATAGAATAACGTTTAAACGGCTTTCTCTCCTTAACCAGTGGATGGATTTTGAAATTATTTCAAAGGAGTGTTCCTTGTGTGACCCTCTACCAGAATTGCTCAAACCATTCCGCTCGGGTGAACAAAATGGCCACCAGAGCTAAAAATAGAAAAACCTTTAAACGACTTCTCCTTAACCAGTGGGATAGAAGCCTCAGTGGTGTAGTGGTTACGCTACTCGCCTTGTAAACCAGGGATCGCAGGATCGATCCCTGGCTTCTCCAGACTTTCGGATGAGTCTTTAAACCGAGGTCCCGTCTCCGTATGACCTTAGCTGTTGGTGGGACGTAAAACTCAAACACTCACTCACTCCTTAACCAGTGGATGGATTTTGAAATTATTTCACAGGAATGTTCCTTTGGTGAATCTCATCAAAAAATGTTCATACCGTTCCGCTTGGGTGAACAAAATGGCCACCAGAGCAAAAATAGAAAAAAAAATGGCCTCCAGAGCTTCTCCTGCTTAACCAGTGGATGGATTATTAGCCCTGGGGCCAAAAACGGCCTGCCCCGGGGCCCACTGGTTTTACATAGGCTTATATAGGGAAAACCTTTAAAAATCTTCTTGTCTGAAACCAGAAGGCCCAGGTCTTTGATATTTGGTATGTAGCTTTGTCTAGTGGATCGCTACCAAGATTGTTCAAATTATAGCCCTGGGGCCCAAACTGGCCCCGCCCCGGGGCCCACTGGTTTTACATAGGCTTATATTGGGAAAACCTTTAAAAATCTTCTTGTCTGAAACCAGAAGTCCCAGGTCTTTGATATTTGGTAAGTAGCTTCGTCAAGTGGACCGTTACCAAGATTGTTCAAATTATAGCCCTTGGGCCAAAAAATGCCCCCGCGCCAGGGCCCACTGGTTTTACATAGGCTTTTATAGGGAAAACCTTTAAAAATCTTCTCGTCTGAAACCAGAAGGCCCAGGTCTTTGATATTTGGTATGAAGCGTCATCTAGTGGACCTCTACCAAGATTGTTGAAATTATAGCCCTGGGGCCAAAAATGTCGCCGCCCAGAGACCCTTTGGTTTTACATAGACTTATAAAGGGAAATTTTTAAAAATCTTTTTCTCTGAAACTGCAAGGCCCAGGTCTTTGATATTTGGTATGGAGCTTCATCTAGTGGACCTCTACCAAGTTTGTTAAAATTATAGCCCTGGGGCCACAAATGCCCCCCACCCCGGGGCCCTTTGGTTTTACAGAGACTTATATAGCCTTGTGCATAGGCTTATGTAGGGAATATCTTTATAAAAATCTTCTTTTCTGAAACAGCAAGGTCCAGGTCTTTGATATTTGGTGTGTAGCGTCATCTAGTGGACCTTTGCCAAGATTGTTCAAATTATAGCCTTTGTTTTTGTTTGGTATGAAGCTTCACCTTTAAGACCTCCCTCAACATTATGCACATTAAAGCCCTTCCGCCAATAATGGCCCTCCCTGGGGCCCACTTGTTACACTATGGATCAGGTGAGCGATCCAGGGCCATCATGGCCCTCTTGTCTATCCTTAGCTGTAGATTAATCGCTCCACTAGTGATATCAGTGCTTTTATCTGTCCCGGGATGAATCCATTCACCTTAACAAATGCAGTCTTTCTCTGTCCTACTTTTTTTTCTTGCCCAGTTATAATGCATTTAAATATGATATATCATATCTAACATGCTAACTACTAATTGTTTTTTTTTTATTTCATAATTTATGACTTCTATAGCATTTGCAGCATGTAAAAATACTGAATTTGTTGTAATTATTGCTCATGATCAAAGAAGCACACACCAGGGCCCAGTTGTTCAAAGCATTATCAACTTAACAATCTTGTTAGTGGTCAAAACGTTAAGTGTTCTGGTTAGCAAAACACCTAAAACTCTGGTATTTTTACCATATTAAAAAATGTGAGCAGCTTTTGCATTTGCAAAAGCTGCTCACATTTTTTCAGCAAAAATACTAGTCTATTTGCCATATTAAATAAAAAAGTTTTAATGATACATTAACTAACAAAGGCTTAAGTTTTGAACAACTGACACCAGGGTTTTATCAAGAAGTATGCTTGGTTTACTTTCTTTGTTAAACACATCTTATACATACATTTTGATTGCATAAGCACAAGTATCAAGGAAATCCTGTTTGACATCAGTTAGGAGCACAAGATTTGATAGTCTGAGATGAAAAAAGAGTGTTACAAGGTCACACATGTATATCAGTTCCACATGTCTGTGTGAAATAATGGCATCCAACACGGTGTCAGAAATTACAAATTTAGGTAAAAATGATAACATTTTTCTTATTTTTGCTTTTAACATAGATTGTGGGTGCTTGTAGAACTGCTTAAATGAAGCAGTCCTAATGAGTACCCACAATCAATGATTTTGAGCAAAACTAAGACAGATAATGTATACCCCCGTAAACCCCACTTTTCTCTATATAAAGTGGGGTTTAGAGGAATCTTAGTCTCATTAACTTTATCATACACTTTTCACGCCCCCGCCATTCAAAGAATGATGGATAGGGCACATAGCATTACCCATGTCTATCTGTCTGTCTCTGTCCAAGCCCACATCAATGTCTGAGATGGGTGTTAGCAAATTGATAGACTTTGGACATGTTGGGTTGGAATAATAATGTCCAAAGTTGGCACAAGGCACTTACCGTATTCACCCTAAGTATTCGGACACCTAAACTTCCTACCATACTTGCTCTAAAATTGGAAGAAGTACAATTTAATACCCGATGTTGAGCCTAGAAATAGCTGGATGAGTGGCAAACAGTGTAGACCCTGATGAGAAGCTGCATTTTGCGGTGTCTCATCTGGGTCTACACTGCTTGCTCATCCCTGTCTGTCTGAATACATAATGTAAGTATGGTATGCTAGTAGACTCTATGCATAGTAGAAGGACTTTTGAGGGCTTGTTCTTATGATTAAAGGGAAGATTTTAAGCATACTGCTGTAATTACAGGAAATACGGTAGTTCATGATGGTAGCTAAAAATAGATTTGTTTTATCTACATCACTGAAGCATTCTTATTGGCTCACAATGTCACATGATTTGTTTTCCTCATCATGTAAAAGTTTGGAAGTCAGTATTATTCCTGAATGAGCATTACTTAGAGACTGGTGACAGTTCCTTGCTAAACGACAACCTCTTTATAACACTTTTGGAGTCCAATCAGAAACAGTTTTAATTAAACTGCGGAGTTATATCTAACAAAAATGTATAGATTACATAGAAAAATTACCATTTTATGGTCATTTTTCTATGTAATCTATACAGTTTTGGTTCCAGCTATACATTTTGGTGATCCATTTTTGTTGCACCTGCATGGTGCGATGTAGGAGTCCAGTTTTTCATCATTTTGTTTGTCAAACCTTGAACATTTGCAACCACACTAGCATTCACCCAGATGGCCAAGTTTATGCAGGCACAACATACATAGCCTTGGGCAGAATTCTTGTTAAACCCTGTTATGTCTGAAATCTTGAAAACCTTGTGATAATGAACACCTTTATATTAAAGTGGTTTTGGTTTTATAGCATGTCATTTATCAGCAGTACCATGTCATCTTATGTGGTTACGTGGACCAAAGGGTTATTCTGAATTTTTGTGAAAGAGAAGTAAACGTATAACCTATAAGCGGCATCAGAAAGGAAAGATAAAAGAATTTAGTGTTTTGCATCTGTGCAGCATAAAAAAGGAAACAAATTTAGATCCTCTGTATGGCCTCTAGACTATTTCAAGAGCAACAAGCAAAGACTGACCAGACTGATGGGATGCACAGACTGATCTGAGTCTTTTCTTGTCTGACAGGTCTTATTGTAGATGTCATTATGCACTGTCTGATATTGTCAGCAGTATACATTGCCCACTTAACCTAAAACATTCCAGTATTAACTGTCTCATTTCCAACTCTTCCTTCTTTATACCGTCATTTCATATAATGACAAAACTCGTTACGTCGTCAATTTCAGTGGACTAAATCCTTAGCTCAAGAAAGAAGGTGTCATTGAGGATGTTCAAGAATCCAGGGGCCAGTTGTTCAAAGCATCGTTAGCTTAACGAGCTCGTGAGTAATCATATTGTTAACTCTTCTAGCAAGTACAATATCGTAAATTTTGGTATTTTTGCTGAAAAAATGTGAGCAGCTTTTGCTTCTGCAAAAGCTGCTCACATTTTTTCAGCAAAAATTTCAGCATATTTGCCATATTTCATGATCAAAGTTTTAACGATATGTTAACTAACGACGTCGTTAGTTTTGAACAACTGGGCCCTGATTTATTACTCCAAGAAAGAAATGTAGTGGATATTTATTAGAATCGCCTTGGCGAGGCGATTCTAACAAATATCCACAACATTAGTTTCTTGCAGTGAAAAGGCCCTTTATTATATATTATACTACTTCTTATTGGAATTCTTTATAGGGGCAATTTCTTTATAAGGTGTAAGGGTACAGATGCTGTTTTTATAACGAGGGTCCTCTGTTCTTACATTCCTGTCTTGGTCTTCTCCCTTAAGGGGAAAAAGAACACCTGGCAGATTTTGTCTGCCATTTTTCAAAGGGAGACAAATTTTGGGACTTCCTGTGAGCAAATTCTTTCCTTTAAGAGTTGACCCCTATTGACATGGGAGACAAAAATACTTTGCAGGAGTTGCCTCCCCTGAAAGTGTATCCATTCCCCTTAAACTGCAGTATTTTTTTACTCAGTTATAGCTAGTTAAATCAAGGGAATCACCAGAAATATCACTTTATTTGCATTATTTGCTGGCTCCCAGCTTGCACATTGTCAATATTGGAAAAACAGGTAACCAGACCCCCCTGACCGGGGTCTGGTTACCTGTTTTTCCAATACTTATAATCTTCAGACTAGGAACCAGCAAGGTGAATGTTGCCTTCAGAAATGAATAGAAGGCTAAATTAGTATTACGTGTATTACTTTTTGAATGGTGCTGTGAATCTTGCCTGATGGGCTTGACCCATTTTGTACCAGAAACCCCAAAATGGGTACCCTGGCAAACAGTGCAGGCCCAGATCAGACGCCGCAGAACGCGGCACCTGATCAGGGCCTCCACTGTTTGCTAAAAATTCAGTCATTTTCCAAATCAATTTCGATGAAAACACAACCCGACACCCCAAAAGTTTGAAATGGACTCCTGCTATATATAAGGAGGAAGATTCCATTTGGTACAAAAAGGGTTAAATGAATTAATTTGTGGAGTTGCATTTTATTGGAAAATAGATAAGTTTTTCAAGTCTAGTAAAGTGTTTAAATACTATGACATTTCATCATTTGTTTGTTTGTTTGATTTGAAGTTTAACGTCCCCGTCAACACTGTAAAGGTCATTTTGGAGATTTTGCTTCCAATTTTGTGGGACTTTTATCTGACATTGAGATGAAGTGCCCAATGAAACCTATAGGGTTTATAAGCATGGACGGGTCGACTCGCACCGCATTGCCTGGGCAGGCTTAGATCCTCTAAGCGGTTTACCAGTACTCGTGTGCGGGTCGGTTTCAGCTCTGCCTGGAAGCTTCATCATTAAAAAACATGACAGATTGACTTGAAAACTTTAAAAATTACTTTATCATATGAGGTCGCGTCCGAGAATGTAATAACGCCATGTACTAAATTTGATAATCCACTAGTGGATTAAATTTTCCAATTTGTTAGATACACCCCGTAACGTTACAAATACAACGTTTTTTAACGACATCGCATTTACTAATGGCGGAATGTTGACATTTTTGTTAATAAATCACAAATAAAATGCGTTTTAAATGTCATATGACAAAAAGGATCTTGCTTTCGTGTTCATGTATTATTACATTTATTAAACTCGCCTCGCATTTTATGCCACTTCCTCAACTCATTTAATAAATTCAATACTACATGAACACTCATGTAAGATCCTCTAATTTATTATTTTATTTCATGACAGTTACAGTGATTTATTTCGGACAGAATTCTTTTGAGTAAAGATTTGTACATTTAATGATTGAACCAGACTTTGCAAAAAGGATACATACATTGAATGTTTATATAGATTTTGTAGAAAACTTACTATAAATGGTCATTTTTCTACATAATCTAAACATTTCAAATTTGCTGTAATCACTTGTTGTACATTGAACACCAATTCTCTCTGGATCATAATCAGATTTAAAAAGATATTTTAATGTACAGTAAAATTCTGCATAAAGACCACCTTAAATTAAGAAAACTTATGCTTTTAAAAGCACATTTAGAAGGTTTCAGTTACAACATCCAGTGTGCTCTAGTTGGAGACCACCTTTGGAACTGTTCAAAAGTGGTCTTTAAGACCACTTTTGAACAGTCCCAAAGGTGGTCTTAATACAGCCCACCATGCCCATTGACCCGAACGAAGAAAAGGTGTAAATGCCGAGAAGGGTATGTCCGAGATTTTGGAAGTCTTCCTATGGCTTTCCATGGCAAACATGTCAACCGTGATTGGGTTAACTACCATGCATGCAGTCTGTCGTATAACATTTATGTTGTACCCAATCTTTTTACACCGAAGAATGATTTTACGAAATCCGTTGCTGAAGTCATTGCGGAATACAGGAATTTTACTGTAAAAAGAGACAAATGTTTAACTGATCATGGAAAAAACATGGTCAGCTTTTTGCCTTTAACCTTATCCTGCAGAAACATGACAACTCCCTGCTTTTGCAAACGGTGTAAATCCAGAGCAGATGGCTTCTGATCAGGATCTACACTGTTTGTCATTGTTTGTTACTAGAACAAAGATATTGTATTAAATTATTAATTGGTTGATATTCAGAAATGGGTGTGGTTTTATTAATTGTTAAAGATGCTTTGAAAACTGAGCCGTGTATTTCCATGTGTACTTTTTCCAGATATAGTGGTATGAGTACAATTCTTGCCATCCGATGCCACATTTTATTTTTGATCAGTTATTTACAAATTTTCTCCATGTTTTGGAGATAAACTTTCAGTTTCTGCATTTATTTTTGTCCGTACATGTATAACTTTGTTTTTAGTATGGTTTTATTGATAAGATTATGATGTTTAAGTTATATTAATATTACAATTTGTTGCACAAAGTGAAAATTTCAATTGCAAGTGTGGTATGTCAGAAGAAGCAACATGACTGAAAACAAACACTGATTTTATAGACAAGGGACCAGTCATCCGTCAAATCGTTAGCTTAACGAGCTTGTTTGTGGTCAACTTGTTAACTTTCTAGCAGGTTCAATATCTACTACTCTGTGGCCAATTGTTCAAAACTATATTGTTAGTTAACAAATCATTAAAACTTTGATCATTTAATATGGCAAATATACTATTATTTTTGCAGAAAAAAATGTGAGCAGCTTTTGCAGATGCAAAAGCTGCCCACATTTTTTTTTCTGCAAAAATACCACCATTAGATATTGTAGTTGCTAGAACAGTTAACAATTTGACCACTAACGAGCTCATTAAGCTAACAATACTATGAACAACTTCTACCTGGTATTTTAGCTGGTAAAATGTTAGTAACTTTTGCAAAATCTTTTCACATTTTTTTTCAGCAAAAAATATTAATAGCATATTTGCCATATCAAATAATCAAAGTTAAAGTGTTACCGATTTGTCAGCTGACTACAGCACTAGTTTTGAACAATGGGACCAAACTTTGAAAAATCTGAAGCACACATTTATGTCTTTTAATGATATCCAGTTTATGAGTTTCTTACAGTCAAACCCTTATCCTGCTGTTCATGACAACCCTTAATTTTGCAAACAGTGTAGATGCAGATCAGATGGCTTCTGAAGAATCCATCTGATCAGGATCTACACTGTTTATCATTCAGTTTGTGAATCTGAATGAATAAATTACATCAACAAATTTGATTGGTTGAAATGTGGATAGGTGTGGCTAAATTAATTTATGTTAAAAGTGATAAAACATTTTGATGATTTGAACATTTGGCCACCAGTGCACCACAGCTTTGATAGCACTGTTGCCTAGAGTGAAAGTGTTAAGCATATGTGTGGTGCTCAGACAAAAGGTATAGATTACATGTATACATATATGAAAGAAATGGCATTTTGTATGGATCAGTATATTTTGGATTAGAGTCTTGACTTTGTTTTTAAATAGTGTTATAATGTGTGAGCTATATGTTTATTTACAACAAAGGCATCAGTTTCCCAAAGAAAGTTCTTGTTGGGTCCAAATTAGTGTGGTGCTATATTTATTGATTGTTTTTGTGAGGTTTATGTATGGAATGAAATTTTTGTTTCAATTGTCATTGTGTGAAAATGTTGGGTCTATCGTACCACTGAATCCTCCTGTCCACCTCTACATCTTTGCAGTCTGATCAGTGCATTCTTCTGGAATATTGTACATTGCATACTACCATATTAACCTTTAACCTGCTGAATATTCAATTAAGCCACACTCATTTCTGACTTTGAACCAATCAGATTACTTGATGCAGCTTATTTCTACATATTCATTAAACTGAATGTCAAACTGTGTAGATCCTGATCAGATGGCTTCTTCAGAAGCCATCTGATCTGGATCTACACTGTTTGCAAAGATAGGGCTTGTCGCCTACAGCAGGGTAAAGGTTAAGGGCACAGGGCTTTTAGACATGTCATTCTTATTGTAAAATCTAGCCCTAGAAAGTATGTTAAACACACAATCAGATGCAACAGTATGCTCCTTTTGCCAATATTGGACAGGTTTGGTTGATTATTATATTAAAACAGTTATTTCCACAACAAACATAAGTTAGCAATTTAACCCTGTTTATCAAAAAGTATAAACATTTGATACGTTAAATGATGTTTTTGCACTGTTTCAGGTTTAAAATACACTCATATTTGGTCTAAAATATGCTTCAAGAAAAAAGTTATAGTATGCACTCACTA
The DNA here is from genome assembly GCA_963580285.1 of Lucinisca nassula. NCBI lineage: Eukaryota > Metazoa > Mollusca > Bivalvia > Lucinida > Lucinidae > Lucinisca > Lucinisca nassula. The sequence goes on from OY757016.1 coordinate 17,778,126, forward strand.
GAGCATGTGTGCTAATTAGTGTGAATACTGTATATTTTAAAATGTCCAGGCCGGGAGGTTATAAAGCTTATTTCATGCTTAACTTGAGCATGAAATTTGTCCTGCTTATAAATTTTAAAATGTCTACATTTTAAAATTCATGAGCAGGACAAATAACATTCTGTGCTGATCTGAGGACAAAAAAAATGCTTCTTCATCACGAAAACATGCCTATATAATTTTGACCCCCTTGAACCCCACTTTTATATAGTAAAACTGGAGTTTCCGGGGGCATACCTTATTTTTCTTATTTCTCCTCTAAAATATAGATTGTGGGTACTCGTTAGAACCGCCTCGATGAGGCGGTTCTAACGAGTGCCCACAATCTATATTTTGAGCAGAAATAAGAAAAATATCACAATTTTTCATCATAAAATTTTAATTTTTCGGCGATAAAGGTGGCAATGTATTTGTATAGGCGTGTTTAAGTAATGTTGACTTATATTTCAATATTTATGAGTATTATAAATTTCATACTCAGCGGAGTTGGGCATGAAAAAAGTTTTATAACTGCAGCCCAAGTTGGTATTTTGACATTCATTACGAAAACACGCCTATACTAATACATTGTAAATTTTACCTTGGAAAAAAAAAGAAGAAAATTTTCAGATGAAAAATTGTGATATTTTTCTTATTTCTGCCCAAAATATAGATTGTGGGTACGCGTTAGAACCGCCTCATCGAGGCGGTTCTAACGGGTACCCACAATCTATATTTTAGAGCAGAAATAAGAAAAATAAGGTTTACCCCTATAAACCCCAGTTTTACTATATAAAAGTTGGGTTCAAGGGGGTCAAAATTATATAGGCGTGTTTTCGTGATGAGTCATAACAGTTTTCATGCTCAGCTGTGTTGAGTTTGAAAGAAATCTCATCGCCTGATTGCACTGAGATGTTTACATTTTTAACTTGCCTGTATGAAAGTAAATATTTGTACTATCTCTGGTATCAGCGATGGTGATGTCCACACGATATTTAAATGTTAACTCATATAGCATGAAGGAAAATGCAAGAACAGCTGACAATCTAATTTTTAACCCTTATCTTGCTGAATATTCAATTAAGCCATACCCATTTCTGTCTATCAACCAATCAAATTACTTGATGTAATTTATTGCTACAAATTCATAAACTGAATGCCAAACAGTGTAGATCCTGATCAGATGGCTTCTTCTGAAGAAGCCATCTGATCAGGATCTACACTGTTTGCAAAGATAGGGGTTGTCGTGAACAGCAAGATAAGGGTCTTGACATTACATGTGAATCATTTGCCTTGCAGATGATTCACATGTAATTTCAAGACTTATTTTCTCTGCAATACCAGAAAAAAAAAATAAAAAAAAATAAAAATGCCATCTGTTGTTCATGACTGTTGCTTAAAGGATTATGGTATTTGGAGTATCATATTTCCAGACCAAGAGTATAGATTCAATTGACAGCAGACATAATACGATAGTTATTGAGCAAAAATTATGCTCAGCTGCCTCAAGAGCATGGTTTTAATTCGTCAAGTTCAGATCATATTGTGGACAATGTATGAGCAGTTGAGCTAGCATGCCTGTGGTGACAGATCTTGTTTTGTTTTAGTATGATGTGCTAGATTTTTATTTGTCCCTGAAGAGTAGATTGTTTGAATTGTTTTAGTTCTTTACCCTGTAGGCCAAAACAGATATAAAGTACATGCAAATAAGGTAGATCCAGATGGGGTAGATATACATAGTTACTCATCAGGATGTCCATTGTTTGCTATTATATTTTGAGTTACCACCGAATGCCAAATTGTTAACCTTTAAATGCCAGTTACAACAATTGTCTGCTTTTTTGTCTGCCGGTAACTTAAGTCATTGTTACAAACAGTGTGGACCCAGACAAGACTGCTCCTGGGAGCAATCTGATCAGAGTTCACAATGTTTGCCTGTATGCAGAATATTTCTGCAAACTTTGCACGAAGATTCAGCAGACAACATTTTCAGATGCAGTTTTTCTTGGCATCTTAAGGGGAATGGATACACTTTCAGGGGAGGCAACTCCTGCAACAATATTTTTGTCTCACATGTCAAAAGAGGTCAACTCCTAAAGGAAAGAATTTGCTCCAGAGCTGGAGCAAATTCTTTCATTTAAGAATAGACTTCTTTTTCATTACGGCAGAGTTTATAGAGAGTGAACAGGAAGTCCCAAAAGTTGTCTCCCTTTGAAAAATGGGGGGAAAATATGCCAGGGGTATCCATTCCCCTGAAGGGTTAAACAGTACACATTCTTTCATCGAGCTTGATCTATTCTGCTGCTGTTATTCTCTCCTGTTGATTCAAGAAGGGCAGTTGTCAGTTTCTTGTTAAAGAATGTATACTGTTATGGTTTAGCCTGCCCAGGTAGAAAAAGTCCGTGAAATGAAGACCCCCCCCCCCCTTTTTTCCCCACTTTATATAGAGAAAACTGGGGTTTACGGGGGTATACACTATTTTTCTTATTTTTGCTCCAAGACATAGGTTGTGGGTACTCGTTAGAACCGCCTCAATGAGGCGTTTCTAACGAGCACCCACAACCTATGTTTGCAGTATTTATAAGAAAAATATCACAGATTTTCATCAGAAAAATGGATATTTTGGAGATGTGAAAAAATTCACTATGTCACACGCGTGTGTTATCGTAATGAAGTGTGGTTAGGTGAACTGACCGGCTCAGTATGACCTAAATTGTGTTGACTAGGCTGTTTAACTCCAAAGAAACAATCTTATAGGAAAGAATTTGCTCATGTGGAGCAAGAGTAGACCCCATTTTCAGAGGGGTTTAGGATACAGAAAAAGGCAAGAGAAAGACGTGAACAGTTGTTTCCATTCCAAAACTCAGCAGAAATTACCCAGTTGTATCATAATCCTTTAAAATTCAGAAATGGAAGCCTTCAATTCAGAGACATTTAGAATTGAACTGAGAAAATAGTTTAGAATCCCATAATGTATTTGAATGAAATTGATGTTTTGAACCAAATCCTCAGAGTGTGAATTAACTCTTATCCTGCTGTTCACAACAACCCCTATCTTTGGAAACAGTGTAGATCCAGATCAGATGGCTTCTGAAGAAGCCATCTGATCAGGATCTACACTGTTTGACGTTCAATTTATGAATTTGTAGGAATAAATTACATCAAGTAATCTGATTGGTTCAAAGTCAGAAATGGGTGTGGCTAAACTGAATATTCAGCAAGAGAAGGGTTAAGTCCTGTGAAATTGAATCTGCTTGAGAGTTTTTGCTGAGCTCTTAACGCTTATCCTGCTGTTTTCAACTTCTACCTTTTCAAACAGTGTAGATCAAGATCAGATGTCTTCTTCAAGCAAACAGTGTAGATCCAGATCAGATGGCTTCTCCAGAAGCCATCTGATCAGGATCTACACTGTTTGACATACACTATGAATTTATAGAAATAAATTACATCAATTACCGGTAATCTGATTGGTTCAAAGTCAGAAATGGGTGTGACTAAAATAATTATTTTATCAAGGGTTAAGGGAGGTCAAAGTGAGTCTGTTAGAGGCTAGTTGAGTTGTCTTGGGTATCCAGAACAAATTGAGCCCCGGCAAGCGAATTTGTGTCTTCGAGCATTCTGTCATGACAAATTTTAACTGCGCATGCCCAGCCATTCAGAGGGGCCAGAGATATGGCTTTCTGTCTAAAGGTTCCTCTTGATTCACTGCTTGTATGAGCGAGCAGGGAAGGTTCTGGCGAGACTGCGCGGATGCGCAGGCTCACATGAACCTTTGCTGCTCGCATATGCGATAAGTACTTAAATCGCATGACAGGGCCCAATTATGAAAATCGTTTTGTAGTGGTATATGTGTTTCTTTTTAGATTGGTAGGGCAGAGCTGTCATCTCCACCTGCCTTTGGGGTAGGAAAACCAAGTTGCCAGATAATTTGAATTCAAGTGTTACAAAAGTATGGTGTATATGGCTATTTGGTCCACTTGCAAAAGGCATACAATAGGCACTCTTTCGAATATTATTGCAGACTGGTTGAATTTGATACATATACATGTAAATTTACAACACCTGTACAGCCAGTCTAAGTTGCCACTGCTACAGCTATTAGACAGTTTAATATTTCTAACTAATGTAAGGGAGATTACTGTAACCTGGAGGTCTAGGCAAGGAACTGCACTAACAGCAGGAAAGAATTATTGCTGTCTGTTAGAGCAGTTTCTGTAAAGGTATTACCCTATATTTGGAAGACCTTGAAACACTAAGGCAGCAGGATACTGTCTGCCACAGTTATTCCCCTTGAAAATAGGTGGCAGGGTACATAACTCCAAATTAAGAAGACTGATTAAGGAACAATCTCATTTCTTGATAGAAACATGTTGTAGGTACTAGCTAGAAACGCCTCGATTCTAGCAAGTGCCCAATGGAGAAATGAGAAAAGTTTATCTCAAAGTTATCATCATTACTAATACTTATCTGGATTTATGGGTGTATTTTTCTCATCTACTCCATTTCATCTGCTAGATGATAAATACATTGTACGGTTTGGCCAAGCTGAAAGAGAAAGCTGTTTGAATATGTTAGATGTACATTTGTATGTTCAATAAATAATATCTTTAAGTATTAGTCTCGTCATTTATCTTCCTGTCTGTCAATGACAGTAAAACCTGTCAATAGTGGCCACCCCTATTAAGCAAGCAACCTGTACTGAGCAAACTTGCACTGAGTTCTCGAGAAATTAAATGCATTATTTAAGCAAGTACCTGCTTGCTTAATCCATTCAGTACCAGAAACCCCTAAAGGGGTACCTTGGCAAACAGTGCAGGCCAAGATCAGACGCCGCAGAACGCAGCATCTGATCAGGGCCTCCACTCTTTGCTCAAGGTTCAGTCATTTTCCAAATCAATTTTGAAGAAAACACAACCTGACACCCCTAAATTTTACGGCGTCCCGCAAACCCCCATGCTGACAAGACAACCGAGCGTGATCTCTGACAGGTGTACGGGCAGCTGTGGGGTAAGGCACAAGAAAGATATTAGATGAATGACATGAATTATTTACAGTATCTATATACAACACTTACTAACACAAAACATCACAATTTGTTGCTTCTGTAGCCATCTCACGACGTCCGCTCCGAAGGCAAAACAATGTTCTGTGCTCGGAAAGGGTGACGTGAATACCTACAGAAGCAAACAACAAAAACAACAACAAAAACAAAAAAAGAAACAACACAAGACGCGACTGGCCAGTTTATAACTTAGGGTGAATCCCCCTCTCGCGTGAAACTTCCTCTCGCGAACTAGTGCAAACTGCAAACTAGTCTATCGACATAGTTGCCGATCACAGGTTTAGCGATCACAGGTTTGCCGATCACAGGTTTAGCGATCACAGGTTTAGCTATCGTCCGAATCACCTGCAGATTATTTAGTTGACCTCTTCCATGGTCTCACATTTGTTCACAAGACAATATTGGTATACGCAGATTATGGTGGTCTGTCCGCCCGTGCTGGACCCTAACCCCCAGCGTCGTACCAGTACCTGCTGCTATATTGTTGTGCCTGCAAATTACGATAACTGGACTAAGACACGAGTCACAAAACATACATGCTATATCATGATCCCCCTCCCGGAGAAGTAAGAATATGTTCATGCATATACCGCTATTGCGCATGCGCCGACCAGACACACAGGCTGATTAGTGCATGCGACAAATAACCGTACAGCAGAACTCAACTTGACTGTGCATCAAATTATCAGCACCCAGCGCTTGACACAATAATACTCAAAGTTCATGTTTCCCTACTGAGCACTACAGAAATCAATTAATGCTCACTACTACTGAGCATAAAACTCATCAAATTTGTGCTCACTACATTATCACAAGTAAGAGGCAATTGAACAGACCACGCCTTTGCGCTACCTGGTCAGCTGCCAATTACAGGAAACATAACAATCTCTATTTCATATCCTTCTCCGCGACACGGCTCACAAATATAGCTATTCACAAATTCATTACATTAATAACAGATAGAAACTACAACAGAAGATTTTCATCTATATACCACAACATTTGTTAGTGTCTCATAAGGGCCAACACTGTTTGCCGTAAATTCTCTCTGTATTTGGTAGGCACCCCGTCACAACCGTCCTCGCGACGCCGATGACGCAGCTGACGTCATCCCCACCGCTCAGGCCGCTATGACGAGTGGCGACCAAATACTCCCACTTATCATCATCACGTTCTTTATATGTACATACATGCACAAACTGAGTTGTCAGACAAAAATGGCATCATTACAAAATGAACTCGTAATTCTTCTTGAACAAAATTATTTCTAATTAACGTGAACATGCTTGTAAAATAAAATTCATTATGGTTCATCATCACGGATAACCCGACAGGCTCTTGTAAGAGTTTGCCCTGATGATGAAGATATGGTTAAACCCGTCTTAAGTTTACGTCCCCTCTACACCTAATATCATATTGGGACGGAACCACGGTTTTCTAACCACAGCTAGTCAAAAGTGATGGGTCAAACAAGTGACCCGGCGTTTATTAATTACATTCTACAAAAGGGGTCTAAAAGCCTAAATGAATCTAGAATGAGCGGGTGTCCAAACTTTACGTCTCACCAATATCTAGGGTCAGAATGAGACAGGACCTCACTTAGAAAGACTCATTCTACTACTGGAGAAGCCTGGGATCAATCCTGCGACGTCTAGCTGGCAAAGCTAGTAGCCTAATCACTACAGGCCTCAACAGTGAATTCAGAATAGGCTTCAGAAAGTTGGGGTATACTACAAGTAAACCCCTCCAAAACCTACAAGCATGTTCATACAAAAATAATACTAACATAGATTTAACATACCTTTCAATATACTTTCTATTTCCCGACACAATGTTGTAGGTACACGTTACAACTTGACCTGCTGCTAAAGTGTTCGTTTTTCTCAGGGTTTTAATATCTATGAATACTACCGGAAAATCATGCCTACTCATATTACCTTGCTTAAATCGTGGCGAGGTGGAGATACCGGCCACAAATGAAGCCAGATAGCAAAACTCGAGTAGATAATGGATTTGCGTTCAAATAGTATATTTCCCATAGGAAAAATTGATGAAACGACCCTATAAATCAATGCCATGACTCCTGTCAAAACGAACACCCACACAACACGTGACGGGAATAAAATCATATATGGCACAATTTGGCGGTTGGCGATTTTTGGCAAATTTTATAGAACTCAGCCTTATAGCGGCCCCCTGTATTGTAAAAGCAGATCTCTATAAACCACTCATGCATACATCGTATGATATGTGCATGACTTGTTCATGGAGCAGCACAGTTTGCGTACCATATTTCACCTAAAATATTTCACTCCCACCGCCCTACCATATATCTACTAAAATAATTTAGATGTGCATAAGCACCAGAGAGGTTTCCTATTCCATCTCGTAACAAATGGACTCCTGCTATATATAAGGAGGAAGATACCATTTGGTACAAAAAGGGTTAATACAGGTCAGACTGTTTACAGAAGCTGCTGTCATCCCCTTACTGTCACTACAAATGCTATTCCAGAAGAAAAAAAATGTATCTTTGAGGGAATCACAAAGATCAAGGGGACCACAGATCAACTTGGATGCTAACCCTTGTCCTGCTGAGCCCGGATAAGTCTGATCTTTCAAACAATGCAGATCCAGATCAGATGGCTTCTGAAGAAGCCATCTGATCAGGATCTTCATTGTTTGCCATTCATTTTATGAATTTGTTGCAATGATTTGCATCAAGTAATCTGATTGGTTGATAATCGGTAGTGGGTGTGGCATATATGAATATTCAGCAGGACAAGGGTTAAGTCAGGACACAAACTTCCTTACTTTGCACGAAGAGCTTTGGGTCAATGATCAATTAACTTAATTGCCGGCCTCCATGGCTCAGTCTGATGCGCATCTGATTGGTGATCAGGAAATTGTAGGTTGAATTCCAACATGTTTGCAACATCTTTCATGGATATTGATCAAGAAATTTCTATGATCATTCTCTCCCTTTAGCTGATTCAAGAGCAGATACGAGGACTGTTCAATATGAATGCAAGTAGAATGTTTTCTCATGCACTAATGCGAAAATCAGAGGGAAATAAATATCACAGCATAGAAAAACATTTTACATATACATTGATACCAAAATTGTTAAAATCCGTCCACTTTAGCCATGTATATCGTTCGATAAACACTCCCTACTCTTGTATACTTATACAAAACGTGGTTGGAAGAAGGTAAGAGTACGCCTCTGAAATACGGTCCTATATTAAGAATCGTCGTATTCTTGGTATACGGTGCAAAGACATTTTGATGAAATATGTTCGGTTTATGGGCATAAAGAAATGTCTTTTCGACAGTTTTCGTTGGTGTAAGAAATTCAGCTGTGGGCTAGGCTCAACAGAAAATTTACCACATGATCATCGGCCGAAAAGAGCAACATCTGCCAAGATGGTTGCTAGAGTGAAAGAAATAGTTGCTACTGATGCACGATACACCACTAGGCAAATAGTATGGTTGGCATCTCATTAGGAGCAGCTCATACAATTCTGAAACGGGATTTGAAAATGAGAAAGATCTGTGCTAGATGGATTCCCCATCTGATGACAGATGAGCAGAAAAAGACACACGTTCAGTGCGCCAAGAAGTTTCCAAATTACAATGCATGGTCTTTCGCTAATGTCGTCACAGGTGACAAGACATGGGTTCACTTTTTTGAGCCAAAAACGAAAGATTTAGAACAAAATATGGGCAACAAAGTATTGCAAAAGACCATGCATTGCAAAGCGGACCATGAGCGTCAAGAAGGTAATGTATGCCATATTCTTTTCAAATCAGGGCCCTGCTATTCAGGTTGCTGTGCCTAAAGGCAAATCTGTAAATGTGAAGTTTTACAAGAATAAAGTTCTTCAAAAATTGAAGAAATATTTCAAAGAACGAAGACCCGCAACTGGTTTGGCCAATGTCAGATTGCTACATGACAATGCGTCATCTCACAAGGCGTTCATTGTGCAAGACTATCTGAAGCAGGAAAAGGTTGTTGAACTCCCTCATCCCCCGTATTCCCCTGACCTTGCCCCGTGTGACTTTTTTTTTCCCGCGGCTGAAAAAATACCTTTCTGGTCAAAAATTTGTACAGCGCAAACACCTCGGTTCTGCAATATTCCAGTGCCTTCATAGTATACCTCGAAAAGACTACCAAAATGCATTCAATGATTGGATCAGAAGACTGAAAGTTTGTATATCTGTTAAAGGGGAATACTTTGAGGGGACAAAATAAATTTAGCATCAAAATCTATCACGGAATCATTTTTATGTGCTTAGTTGCATTCATATTTGAACAGTCCTCGTATCAGTTCTGGCAAAAGAATGTACACCACAAAATATGTATAAACCTGCCCAGGAAAAGTGTGGTCAGGTAAACTGGGCGACTTGATATGACCTACAGTGATGACTGGGCCATTAAAATCCAAAACTAAACCAATCCAAATACAACAAAAGTAGAGTGAACTTGTTTGTTTCTTTGATTTGGTGTTAACGTCCCCATCAACACTATAAAAGTCATTTTAGAGACCTTGCTTCCAATTTTGTTGGACTTTCACCAGACACCTGGAGATGAAATGACATCTCAAGCCCTGTCGCCCAATGAAACCAATAGGTTTTATAAGCATGGACAGGACAGACCCGCACCGCTTTGCCTGGGCAGGCTTAGATCCTGTAAGGGGTTTACAGGTACTCGTGTGCAGCTGGATTCAGCTCTGCGTTGAAGCATCATGCAGCCCATTTATATCTTCAAGTAAAGTAGAGTGAACAGATTGCCTGGATGTAATCACTGAATTTTTTGCAAACAGTGAGAGTGCGTTTTGCGGCATCTGATCTAGGCTGACATTGTCAATGACCCATTTCCTAGCTTCCTGTATAAAATTGGTTAAGAAGAAAATCACTAAAGACAATAAGATTACTTATTTATTTTTACATAGATGATCTAGGACAGTTGTTTACCCAGACATGAACTGTGGTGACAAAACTGAGCCAGTGCATTACAAAAGGTACAACTTGGTATGTGCATCCTGTGCAGTCCGGAGCTAACAACTTTGTTAGTTAACAAATCGTTAAAACTGATTTAATATGGCAAATATACTAATATTTTTGCTGAAAAAAATGTGAGTAGTTTTTGAGTATGCAAAAGCTTCTGATCTTTTTCAGCCAAAAAAAAAAAAAAAAAAAAGATATTGTACTTGACAGAACAGTTAACAATTTGACCACTAACGAGCTCCTTAAGGCTTTCAGCAACTGGGCCCCGATCGGTCTTTCTGGACACAGACACATGAGCCAGGCAAGATAAAACCCACAGAGACATGCAACCAGCCAAGACAGAGACCAGCCTGCACACACACTAGCTAAAGAGTTTTCATTTAACACTGCATGCTGGGTATTTTTTTTCAGCAGACAACATTTTGAAATTTTCTTATTTTTCCTTGAAATCTAGGTTCAACATTTCAGGCAAATTGTCTCATCATGCAAATTGTTTCCTATGGAGACAATTTGCATGAGATGTCAAAGCCTGTTTTCTTGGAAAAAAAGAAAAATGCCACCAATTTGTTGTCTGCTGAATTAGCCTAGAGAGAGGTAAAAGTTAACTCATTCAATAGCCCATAGCCGTAGAGGACTCGTGCAATCAATGAAAACTGATCATACTGTGGATGTGCAGGCTGACCTGAGTATTCACTGGTTGTGTATGCCTTGCTGTGCTTCTGTTGTATGCTGGCTAATTTCAGACTGCACATGTTGCACAAGTAACCAATGACTTGGAATTCTGCCGGTGAAAAGAGGTTTGATCAGAATCTAATGTGAACCATCACAAGCTATACAAACCAACTTGTACCATTTTGCCATGCACAGGTTCAATTGTAATCATGATGAATAAATGAACTATACAAAACATGATTAAAATAAAGATGAACCAAATGAATCTTGTCACATATAAAAAAGATAATTAGTGAAAATACTTAGTTATCTTTTTATCACTTCAATATTTTTATACCACTGCAACTTAAAAACCTTTAAAGTGCTGCAAACATTTCAAGAGCAGATAACAATTTAATTTTTAGCTTGTTCTCCACAGAAAAAAGGCTTGAAATTTCATGTGAATTATCTACTTCACATGAAATGTCAAGCCTTATTTTCTCTGGAAAATAAGTATAAATAGCTTTGAAAATTCTGTCTTCTAGTCATGATTAGCTATGGAAGGATTAACCCTTATCTTGCTGTTCATGACAACCCTTATCTTTGCAAACAGTGTAGATCCAGATCAGATGGCTTCTGAAGAAGCCATTTGATCAGGATCTACACTGTTTGGTATTCAGTTTATGAATTTGTAGCAATAAATTACATCAAGTAATTTGATTGGTTGATAGACAGAAATGGGTGTGGCTTAAATGAATATTCAGCAAGATAAGGGTAAAGATCTAACTTTCATTATGTAAACTGAACTTTCCTCTCAGTCAAAGAAACAGACTTTTTTCCTGAACAGCACTCACAATAACTTTGAAAAAGCAATAATAAAGTTTTTTTCTTCTCAAAATTGAAAATAAGTAAAAATGTTGGCTGTCTTTTGAGAGGGTTAAATAAAACTTTATAAACGTAAATTTGTGCTCTCCAAGCAAATTTTATTATTTTGTTTCCATCACCTGAACAAGTCTGTGAAATGAACACCCTCTAAACTCCCACTTTATAAAAAGAAAACTGGGGCTTACGGGGGTAAACATTATTATTTTTTATTTCTACTCCAAGACATAGGAAGTGGGTACTCGTTAGAACCATCTCTATGAGGTGGTTCTAAAGAGCACCCTCAACCTATGTTTGGAGTAAAAATAAGAAAAATATAAAAAAAAATTCATTAGAAAAATGGCCATTCAAGGTGTATGGAAGAATGCAATATATCACATGAATGTGTTATCAAAAATGTCCTCAGTTCATTACAGGGAGTGGACAATCTTTGTGGACAAAAGTGCAATTTCCAAACCAGTTTCTCTCTGTCACAGCAGCATAAAATGTCAAAGAAAAGCTTTCAGCATCTTAATGATTCCTACAGAGAAATTTCTTTTTCCTTGTAGAGAAGACCCCCGTTGCCAAAGTGCTCTAGATAAGAAAAAATATGGAGATTTTCTATACTCTCCATAAAAACATATGTTGTGGGATCTTGTTAGAATCACCACATCACAACGATTCTGACAAGTACCCACAACTTATGTTTCTAACAAGAAATAAGTAAAACTAGAAATGCGTCCATAGGACACGGATGCCCCCGCCTGAAAATATGTCTGTTCGTATTCATCAATAGAAAGTTATTGACCGTGATTAAGTTTTGGACCCTTTTTTCACGTTTGACCTCTAAGTATGACCTTGACCTTGTAGGTAAGGACCTTGGTTTTGTGTGAGGCAGATTGTCTCATGATGGCCAACATTTCTGCCAAATAATTTCAAAATCCATCCAGAGATAAGAAAGTTATTGACCGACCATTTTTTTTACCTTGGACCTCTAAGTATGACCTTGACCTTGGAGGTACGGATCTGGGTTTGCACGTGACACATCGTCTCATGATGGTTAATATTTCTTCAAAGTAATTTTAAAATCAATCCAGAAATAAGTAAGTTATTGACTGTGTTTAAGTTTCGGACCCTTTTTTTGACCTTTGACCTCTAAGTATGACCTTGAGCTTGGAGGTACGGATCTGGGTTTGCACGTGACACATCGTCTCATGATGGTCAACACTTCTTCAAAGTAATTTCAAAATCCATCCAGAAATAAGTAAGTTATTGACTGCGTTTAAGTTTCGGACCCTTTTTTTGGCCTTTGACCTCTAAGTATGACCTTGACCTTGGAGGTACCAACCTGGATTTTGCACATGAGACATCGTCTCATGATGGTTAACATTTCTACAAAGTAATTTCAAAATCCATCCAGAAATAAGAAAGTTATTGACTGCGTTTAAGTTTCGGACCCATTTTTTGACCTTTGACCTCTAAGTATGACCTTGACCTTGGAGGTACGGACCTGGGTTTTGCACTTGACACGTCGTCTCATGATGGTTAACATTTCTGCCGAGTATGTAATTTTAAAATCCATCAAGAAATAAGGAAGTTATTGACTGCTTTTAAGTTTCGGACGCACGGATGCACGGACGGACGGACTGACAGGGGCAATGCTATATGCCCTTTCAACCATTCTTCGAATGGTGGGGGCATAAAAATATCTCGACCCTTATTGTTACGAGATGGAATAGGAAACCTCTCTGGTGCTTATGCACATCTAAATTATTTTAGTAGATATATGGTAGGGCGGTGCGAGTGAAATATTTTAGGTGAAATATGGTACGCAAATTGTGCCATATATGATTTTCATTCCCGTCACGTGTTGTGCGGGTGTTCGTTTTGACAGGAGTCATGGCATTGATTTATAGGGTCGTTTCATCAATTTTTCCTATGGGAAATATACTATTTGAACGCAAATCCATTATCTACTCGATTTTTGCTATCTAGCTTTATTTGTGGACGGTATCTCCACCTCGCCACGATTTAAGCAAGGTAATATGAGTAGGCATGATTTTCTGGTAGTATTCATAGATATATAAACCCTGAGAAAAACGAACACTTTAGCAGCAGGTCAAGTTGTAACGTGTACCTACAACATTGTGTCGGGAAATAGAAAGTATATTGAAAGGCACAACAATGTGTGGTGACCTGCTGCTCCCTGCGATATAGCAGCAGGTACTGGTACGACGCTGGGGGTTAGGGTCCAGCATGGGCGGACAGACCACCATAATCTGCGTATACCAATGTCAATTGTGAACAAATGTGAGACCATGGAAGAGGTCAACTAAATAACCTGCAGGTGATTCGGACGATCGCTAAACCTGTGATCGGCAAACCTGTGATCGCTAAACCTGTGATCGGCAAACCTGTGATCGCTAAACCTGTGATCGGCAACTATGTCGATAGACTAGTTTGCACTAGTTCGCGAGAGGAAAATTCACCCGAGAGGGGGATTCACCCTAAATTATAAACTGGCCAGTCGCGTCTTGTGTTGTTTCTTTTTTTGTTTTTGTTGTGTTTGTTGTTTGCTTCTGTAGGTATTCACGTCACCCTTTCCGAGCACAGAACATTGTTTTGCCTTCGGAGCGGACGTCGTGAGTTGGCTACAGAAGCAACAAATTGTGATGTTTTGTGCTAGTAAGTGTTAAATGTAGATACTGTAAATAATTCATGTCATTCATTTAATATCTTTCTTGTGCCTTACCCCACAGCTGCCCGTACACCTGTCAGAGATCACGCTCGGTTGTCTTGTCAGCATGGGGTTTTGCGGGACGCCGTAAACGCACATCTAACCCTTATCCTGCTGAATAGATTGATTTAGACACACCCATTTCTAACTATCATTATACAACCAATCAAATCAGTTGATATATTGTATTCAATGAACTCACAAACTGTATGATGATAAACAGTGTAGATCCTGATCAGATGGCTTCTGAAGCAAAGGTAGGGATTGTTTCTTCTGTAGCCATCTGATCTTGAACTACACTGTTTGCAAAGGTAGGGCTTGTTGTGAACAGCAGGATAAGGGTTACTTATCCAAGTGATGCCCTCTTATCTGAAGCCTTTTTTGCAAGGGCAACAAATTTTGAATGAATTTTGAAAAAAATGAAAAACAAAATGTTACCTTCCTTGACCCATTAAGGGGAATGGGAACACCTGGCAGATTTTTCCATTTTTTCAAAGGGAAACAACTTTTGGGACTTCCTGTTCGCTTTTCTATAAGCCCTGCCCCATTGAAAAAGGGGTCTACTCTTAAAGGAAAGAATTTGCTCCTCTGGAGCAAATTCTTTCCTTTAGGAGTTGACCCCTATAGACATGGGAGACAAAAATACTTTTGCGGGAGTTGCCTCCCCTGAAGATGTACCCAATCCACTTTAGTTGTAGATTGCATTGGTTCCAGTGCAATGAAAATACATTTATTTGCATTTTGTCTATTTGAATGATATACAAGTTACACCTTTTTTTGTCATACTAAAATGGGACTATAAAATGTTCATGATATGTACAAAACGATAATAAATTAACAACACATTAAAACAAAATTGCATGAAAATGTTAGTCTAAGACAATACTGTAGAAGTGAACTTAAAACAGATATTTAAAATTATTCTAAGAGAAAAATAAAAATTTAAGTGCCAAAGCCAAGCAAAACAAAGTGACATAAACAAAGCAACAAATCAGAGTAATGTAAATCCTTCTAAACCCCACTTCATATACAGAAAAGGAGTTTATAAAGTATATGGTATTTCCCCTAATTTTGCTCAAAAACAGAGTGAGGGGGTTCTAATGAGCACCCACAATCTATGTTTGGAACTGAAATTATGGAAATATAAAAAATAATCAGGAAAAAAATGTAAGTTTTTGAGACATATAAGATATCTTTATCTTACTTGTAAGAGATATCTGTATCTTACATGGCTGTGTTCTGCTAATGGGAGACTTGGACTAGTGCATCAGCTATAGAAGTTGTTTTGAATTAAGCAATGAAGAACAGAGGACTGGATAGGACAAATTCGTGCTTATTTGTTGCGGAAAAAAAAAAGAATCCACGTCTTCAATAAAGTAGTCCAGTATTTTTCTGTAAAATTTATGTTAATAGAAGCAAATTAAATAATAACCAAAAATAAGCAAAATAAAACAAAAAACTTGTACATGTAGTTTTTCTTATATTGTGGTACTCTTTACCTACTTCTGTTATTTTTATGCACTGTCAATATATGATAAAATCAGACACATATACATAGAAAACTGCACTGACATGATTTGTATCTCAACACATATATTCATCATGATACAGTGAATGTCCACTGTATACACCTCAACAAAAGTAAAACACCACTTTTTGCTAACGTAAATTAAAGCTCGTATACAGTAAAATTCTTACATTCAGACAACCTTTGAAACTGTCTGAAAGACCACTTTTGGACAGTCTCAAATGTGGGCTGGACTGACAGATTAATTGAAGCCTTTTAAGAGTGTTTTTAAAGAGGAAATAGTTTTAATTTTAGCTGGTCTTAATATCAGAATTTCACTGCTTTCATAATTTTACACCACCCATATTTTTACTATGGATTAGGCCCAGTTGTTGGTCAAAGGATATTAAGTTGTTTGTTCAGGTAACATTTTTTTTAATTAAATATGACAAATACATGTACATTTTAGCTGAAAAAAAAAATCTGAGTAGCTTTTGTAATGCAAACAGCTGCTCAAATTTTATTTCCACAACAATATGCAAAAGGTACTCACTCACATTTTTTAATGAAAAATACTAGTGTATTAGATTCTGAGTTGCTAGAATCTATCACTGAGTTTGTTAAGACAACAGTGTCTTGAAAAAAAAAAAAGACTGGGCCTAGAGTCTCTATAATTTTTCAACAGTTGTCACAGCAAATAATAGCTCTTTTCTGGTACACTGACTGTTATGACATATTCAGTTTTTAAATATGTAAGTTGGAATTGTAAACCTAAAGTTTAAACATGTAGGTTTAATGTTTTAACTTTAAGGTCAGAAATTTTTTTTTTAGGTAAATACTCAGTAGCACATATTACAAAATAAAAATTAAAATACAAATAGTGTTACACTTTTGTTTGGGTGTATGACTAGTGATACTTGAAAGTTAATTATAAAACTGTACATTATAGAAATATTGTTTGATGTGAAACAATATACTGTTTAGCACCATGATGTGGTCATTTCTCCATTTTACTGTAATTCTCAGAAACGGCATGTATAAGAAACATCACATGAACACGTCCGTGAAATGAAGACCCCTGTAAACACCACTTTATATAGAGAAAACTGGGGTTTATGGGGGTATACATTATTTTTTTTATTTCAACTCAAAGACATAGGTTGTGAGTACTCATTAGAACCGCCTCAATGAGGCGGTTCTAACGAGCATTCACAACCTATGTTTGTGGTAAAAGTAAGAAAAATATCACAAATGTTTATCAGAAAAGTCACCATTTTCGAGATATGAAAGAATGCACGGATGTGTTATCGTAATGTCAAGCAATGTGACAGTACACCAATAAAACTACTCCAAATCAAGAACAGTAGTTCCTCAGAAACAGAGTAGACCCAGATCTGGCCCCTTACATTATAAAACTTTTTTCATGCTCAACACAACTGAGAATGATATTGGTCTTGCACAAGAATTTTACAATGTCAACTTTTATGCTTCTTTATTTTCACACTCAGGCCTGAGGTTATAAAACTTTTTTCTTGCTCTCAACTCATTTGGGCATGAAATTTGTCCTGCTCACAAATTTTAAAATGCCAACAATTGTTGGCATTTTAAAATTTGTGAGCAGGACAAGTAACATTCTCTGCTGAGAAAGAAAAATCGCTCAACTTATTAGTGTTTTAATTTTTATGAGCACCACAAAATTTCATGCTCAGCTGAGTTGAGCATGAAAAAAGTTTTATAACCTCGGGGCCTGATCAACAGAAACTCATATTAGTCCTGCTCATAAATATCAAAATGCCAAATTTAGTTGGCATTTAAATATTTATGAGCAGGGCAAATGCCATGCATACTTTCCTAAGAAGGCTAGTCTGTAAGCAGCTGACCAGTACAGTATACATTCTTTCACCAGACATTCTTCCACCAGAAACTGACAACATCAAAGAGAATGTAAAAATATTTTGTGATCAATCTCCATGAAAGGTTATTGCCAAACAAGTTCAGTGTATCCCATGTCAATAGGGGTCAGCTCTTAAAGGAAAGAATTTGCTCCTGAGGAGCAAATTCTTTCCTTTAAGAGTAGACCCCTTTTTCAGTGGGACAGGGCTTATATAAAAGTGAACAGAAAGTCCCAAAAGTTGTCTACCTTTGAAAAATGGCAGAAAAATCTGCTAGGTGTTCCCGTTCCCCTTAGTCAACCTTGTTACTTCTTCATATGTAGAACTAAGCCTTACATGAAAACTTGAGCACCCAGGCAAGGCTCATAACAATCATTTTCAAGAGCATCACTTTTCCAAGACCTAAGGTGGATGGGTACAAATCTAAGGAAGATTACAAAGTCTGAGGTTATAAAAAAAATTTCATGCTCAAATCACTTGAATATGAAATTTGTCCTGCTCTTAAATTTAAAATGCCAACATAGTCATAATACAAAACAATAACAACCACTGGCATTTTTAAATTTATGAGCTGGATGAAATTAATGCTAATACCCATAAAATTTATGAGCTGGACATCTGCCATTACCTATAAAATTTATGAACTTGACAAATGTCATTACCCATAAAATTTATGAGCTGGACAAATGCCATTACCTATAAAATTTATGAGCTGGACAAATGCCGTTACCTATAAAATTTATGAACTGGACAAATGCCATTAACTATAAAATTTATGAGCTGGACAAATGTCATTACCTATAAAATTTATGAGCTGGACAAATGTCATTACCCATAAAATTTATGAGCTGGACAAATTTCATAACCCATAAAATTTATGAGCTGGACAAATGCCATTACCCATAAAATTTATGAGCTGGACAAATGTCATTACCCATAAAATTTATGAGCTGGACAAATGTCATTACCCATAAAATTTATGAACTGGACAAATGCCATTACCTATATAATTTATGAGCTGGACAAATGTCATTACCCATAAAATTTATGAACTTGACAAATGCCATTACCTATATAATTTAATGAGCTGGACAAATGCCATTACCTATAAAATTTATGAGCTGGACAAATGCCGTTACCTATAAAATTTATGAGCTGGACAAATGCCGTTACCTATAAAATTTATGGGCTGGACAAATGCCATTACCTATAAAATTGATGAGCTTGACAAATGTCATCACCTATAAAATTTATGAACTGGACAAATGTCAATACCTATAAAATTTATGAGCTGGACAAATGCCGTTAGCTATAAAATTTATGAACTGGACAAATGCCGTTACCTATAAAATTTATGAACTGGACAAATGCCATTACCTATAAAATTTATGAGCTGGACAAATGCCGTTACCTATAAAATTTATGGGCTGGACAAATGCCATTACCTATAAAATTTATGAGCTGGACAAATGTCATTACCCATAAAATTTATGAGCTGGACAAATTTCATTACCCATAAAATTTATGAGCTGGACACAGCCATTACCCATAAAATTTATGAGCTGGACAAATGTCATTACCCATAAAATTTATGAGCTGGACAAATGTCATTACCCATAAAATTTATGAACTGGACAAATGCCATTACCTATATAATTTATGAGCTGGACAAATGTCATTACCCATAAAATTTATGAACTTGACAAATGCCATTACCTATATAATTTATGAGCTGGACAAATGCCATTACCTATAAAATTTATGAGCTGGACAAATGCCGTTACCTATAAAATTTATGAACTGGACAAATGTCATTACCTATAAAATTTATGAGCTGGACAAATGCCGTTACCTATAAAATTTATGAGCTGGACAAATGCCGTTACCTATAAAATTTATGGGCTGGACAAATGCCATTACCTATAAAATTGATGAGCTTGACAAATGTCATCACCTATAAAATTTATGAACTGGACAAATGTCATTACCTATAAAATTTATGAGCTGGACAAATGCCGTTAGCTATAAAATTTATGAACTGGACAAATGCCGTTACCTATAAAATTTATGAACTGGACAAATGCCGTTACCTATAAAATTTATGAACTGGACAAATGCCGTTACCTATAAAATTTATGAGCTGGACAAATGCCGTTACCTATAAAATTTATGGGCTGGACAAATGCCATTACCTATAAAATTTATGAGCTGGACAAATGCCGTTACCTATAAAATTTATGAGCTTGACAAATGTCATTACCTATAAAATTTATGAGCTGGACAAATGTCATTACCTATAAAATTTATGAGCTGGACAAATGCCGTTACCTATAAAATTTATGAACTGGACAAATGCCGTTACCTATAAAATTTATGAGCTGGACAACTGGCTTTTCTCTGCTGATCTGAACCCAGTTATTCAAAACTCTTGTTAGCTTAATGGGCTTGTTAGGGGTCAAAATGTTAACTGTTCTGGTTAGTAAGCTTAATTATCTTATACAGTGGTATTTTTGCTGACAAAATGTGAGCAGCTTTTGCATTTCCAAAAGCTGCTCACATATTTGCCACACAAAATGTTCAAAGTTTTAATGATATGTTTACTAAGAACATTGTAAGTTTTGAACAAATGGCCCCTGGGCAGAAAAATTCAGGTATTTATTTGTTTATTATACAAAAGAACATTCGATTTTCAAGCTCAGAATAATGAATTGAGCATGAAAAAAGTCGTATAACATCACGCACTTATCCCATAACCTGCTGAATAGAATAATTTAGCCCCAAGCACTTTTGATATTCAACCAATCAAATAACTTGATAAGATGTATTCATTCCATACATAGACTGAATGGCAAACAGTGTTGAAGCCATGTGATCTGAATCTACACTATTTGCAGACAGAGAGGTTATCCTTTCCAGCAGGTCAAGGGTTAATATGAAAAATTTGTAAATCTTTTCACTTTGCACTACATTTAAAGTGATGGGTTTTACCCCAAAGGAGCAATCAGTTACTGTTGTATTAACAGTAGACTCCCCCTGAGAAGGGAGACAAACCAGTTTCTGAAAGAGTAAGTAGCCTCCCTAAGAAGAGTATTCTTTCACCTTAATCCGTAAGACGCCAAGAAAAATAGAATCTAAAAATGTTTTCTGTTTATGTCGTCTGCTGAATTTTCTTTCTAACTTTTTAAAAATATTTTTACATACAGGTAATCAGTCTGGACCCTGATCAGGCTGCTACTAGGAGCAGTCTGATCAGGGTCCACACTGTTTGCAACAATGACTTTTAAAGCAACCAGCAGACAACAAAGCAGACATTTTTGGCGATCAACAACTTCAGGGTTAATCCTTTTCTCTAGCACTACTATAAAATGAGACATTTTCAGAGAACATGATTAAGAGGAGAAATCTATGATAACTCAGGAATTTTTTATTTTTTCTTTTATCTCCGTAAAAATGTATACTGTGTTTACTCATTAGAACTGCTTCACACAGGCTTTTGTTATTGGTGCTCATTAGAACTGCATATCGTGAGTACTCATTTGCATATTATGAATGCTTATTAGAAATGCCTCAGTGAGGCAGTTCTAATGAGGACCCATAAACATTATTTTGCATAAATTGTGTGTGGGACTTGCCTCCACAAAATAACTTTAACCCATTGTATGCGGGTAACCCCTAAAGGGGTACCTTGGCAAACAGTATAGGCCCAGGAAAAGAGGGCCAAATGGAAGATTAGTACTTGTACTAAATGTGTTACCCTCTATAAATAAGGTCGATTATTATTATTATTATTATTTGCTAACAGAATTTTCCATCAAAAATAGAATAATAAAAAAAAATAGGCCTGACACCCCTTATATGACAAATGGACTGGTCCAACATATAGCAATGGAAGAGTCCACAAGCATACAATGGGTTAATGGCATAATAAGTTTTTTATGGAGAATTTGAGAAACCTGAATTCATCCCTGAATTACCCTAAATATTCTTCACTATCAAGTCCTCACATTTTAAAACAAAACAAGCACTTCAATATATACTCCATGTTAGTAAAAATTCTGAAAGCCAGCTTCCTAAATACACATGGAAAAAATTTACATAAGTTCTAAAAATATCCAAGCCAAGTCATGGCAGTATAAGCAGTGAGGCTGTTTTCCACGGCATGTAGTCTTTTTTATGAACAGTAAAATCCATATAAAATACACAACAATCTCTTTTTAACAATATCGTTGTGGTCCAAAGCAGAAACCATGTTAGTTAAACAACCATGTTACACCCAAACAAAAATGTAGAGATTATATTAAAAAATGACCATTTTTATGGTCATAAATATATATAATCTATACATTTTTTTCTCAAATTTTGTCTCCCATATTATATCCAAAACAGCGAACAGTTTTCTAAAGAGTATCATATGTACTGTAAAAATAAAAAAAAATTGGACACCTTGACAACTTGCTGTAATTCTCCAAAAATTTTAACAAAATTGTTTCTTGATCCAGCAAGGAGTCCAAAAAGTGCAGATGGAATAGCAAACAGTGTAGACCCTGATCAGACTGCTCCTTCAGGAACAGTCTGATCTGGGTCTGCACTGTTTGCTTAGGCCTGTCTGTCCAAATACTTAGGATCTTGTTGGTAACACTAGTCACATAATTGCTGTAGTAAGCTCAACAAGGCTCGCAAAATAAAGAAATTTTGTAAACTCCATATGAAATGACCTCACATGGAAATTTTATATTAACTCTTAAAGAACTAAAGAAAATTCTAGAGTAGATGGGAATTTATTTTTTGTTCTCTTATTTTTCCAGAAATGAAAGGTTTAATATTTCATAGAAATCGTCAGCTGGACAGACAATTTGTATTTTCTATGCCGATATTTGGTAATAGCTTGCATATAGTGGTAACATTACATGGAACGGACATTGTGGTAACGTTTCATGACACCGATACATGACATTACATGTTACAGTCCTAAAATACGAAATGATGATATGACATCACTTACAGTGTTCACCATGCAACAATCTTCTTTTCGGTGAGGTGTCTAATTTTTTTTTATTTTTTTATTTTTTTTTTTTTTTATAAAATTTAGCCATTAAACCATTTTATACTGCATGGAATCTTCCCCCATATGCACAGCAGGAGTTCATTTGGATATTTAATTGTGTCCGGCTCAGGTCAGGTATTTCTACAAATTTATTTTGAAAATGGTTGACATTTCTTCAAACAGTGCAGGCGCTGATCAGACGCCGCGTTCAGCCGCGTATTGTAAAGGCCTGCACTGTTTGCCAATGACCCAATGGGTTTTTTGTGTATAAAATGGGATAAACAGTTTAAACCTTCTTTTAGATAAAATTCTGATATAAATATAAAGAGAAATTTCTGAAATCATAACACATGACATACCGTATTCGCCATAACTATCGCACATGCTCTGACGTGTTTCAACAAGTATAGTAAAAATCTTAAAAATTCGGACACCTTGAAGACTTGCTTGGTTCTCCTAAAAATTTTAACAAGTTTGTTTCGTGATCTAGCAAGGAGTCCAAAGGGGAGACGGAATGGCAAACAGTGTAGACCCTGATCAGACTGCAGTCTGATCTGGGTCTGCACTGTTTGCTTAGGCCTATCTGTCCCAGTACTTAGGATCATTGTGGTATATTTTACACCAATAAAGAGCGCAAGACTTTGCTGTCAAGTGAAGTTGAAACATCAATTACTACTTTTCTGTGATGAAGAGAGACTAATTGCAGACTTGTAATTATTAAGAAACTTATTGTGTTTTCGGACATTTTGCTTCAAACAAGCATGCCCAAAGTCAACATACGGAGCATATGGTTGTACCTGACCGTAAACTTAACGGAAGAATTTTCAAAAATCATTTCCATGATCAAAATGAAATGTCTAAAGCACAATGTGCTCTTACTATGAGTAATGCGGTATACATTTTCACAAATCTTTCCAAAGCCGTAACCCATTTTGTACCAGAAACCCCAAAACAGGGACCCTGGCAAACAGCGCAGGCCCAGATCAGACGCTGCAAAACACAGCTTCTGATCAGGGCCTCCACTGTTTGCTAAAAGTTCAGTTATTTTCCAAATAAATTCTGATGAAACACAGCCCGACACCCTTAAATTTTGAAATGGGCTCCTGCTATATACAAGGAGGAAGATTCCATTTGGTACAAAAAGTGTTAATACCCCATAACAAAGGTAAAACGTCTCCCTGCCCTACATCATAGTGTAGATTATATTTTCTTGTCCTTTGGGATCATTGATTCCATTGTGGAATTTTGAAAATATCTGAGGGTCACTGATGAGGCCTTATTGGCCGAAACTAGCTAGTCTGGCCCAGAAAACATGTACACTCCATATTTTTCAGTTCTTCGGTGTATTCCTTGCTTCCAAAGGATAACCCTTTTATAGAACATATTTACATTTAAAGAATCTCTCATAATGTCACAGAAACATCCAAATATTAGACAGTATCAAATAGTTTGCTTATAAATGACATAGCTCAGATAAGAAGGAGTAACCAAGATAATTTCGGGATAAATTTTTATTATTTCTCCGGAAAACCAAAAACTATGGGTACTTAACCTATTTAGTACCGGAAACCCCAAAACGGGTACTAGGGCAAACAGTGCAGGCCCAGATCAGACGCCGCAGAACACGGCGTCTGATCAGTCAGATGCCACAGAACGTGGCATCTGATCAGGGCCTACACTGTTTGCGAAAAATTAAGCCATTTTCCAGAGTTTTTGAAGAAAACACAACCTGACACCCCTAAATTTTGAAATGGATTCCTGCTATATTTAAGGAGGAAGGTTCCATTTGGTACAAAAAGGGTTAATAAAATCACATCAATAAGAGGATTTTTTTTTGTTTGAATTGCAGTTTTATGTTCCTATCAACACTATTTAGGTCATTTTGGAGATGTTGCTCCTATTTTGTGGAACTTTTACCCAACATTGAGATGAAATGACTTCCTATTTTGTAAGACTTTTACCCGAAACTGAGATGAAATGACATCTCAAATCCTACCATCCAAACAAACCAATAGAGTTTATATGCAGGGACGGTCAAACTCGCACCAATTTGCCTGGGCAGACATAAACGTTATAAGCGATTTACCAGCACTCATGTGCGGTTGGTTTCAGCTCAGGGCGGAAGCATCATGCAGCCCAATCTATTTCTTCATGTCCCCAATGGACAGGGGCAAAATGAGGCGATTCTATCAAATGGGCGGGGGGCCAAATGAGGCAATTCTATTAAGGACAATGGGAACACCTGGCTCATTTTTCTGTCATATTTCAAAGGAGATAACTTTTGGGACTTCCTGTTCGCTTGCTCCTCAGGAGCAAATTCTTACCTTTAAGAGTTGACCCCTATCGGCATGGGAGATAAAAATACTTTTGAAGTAGTTGCCTCCCCTGAAGATGTATCCTCCCTTTAAATACGCAAAACATATCTTTCTAACAAGAAACGAAGAAAATATAATTATCCCTTGATTATCTCCCTTACTCCTTGAGCTATGTCCATTCAAAGTATAGTAGAACTTCAATGGCTCGAACACCGATGGTTCATTTATCATTGCGGAGTCAAACCCATTCTCGAGTCCCTAGGGAATTTCTCTACATAAGAATTAGTAAGAGAAAATTTAGGATATTTTCGTCTTTTGTCCTGAAAATGTTTGCTGCGTGTACTCATTAGAATCGCCCCAATGAGGTGATTATAATGGGTACATACAGCATACATTTATATTATAGAACACCGAAAAGAAGTCCCAAAATGAATCCGTTATGCCTCTCAGAGGCTCAAACTACCCCTGTCTCGAACAGATTTTCGTGGTCCCAAAGGTGTTCGAGCCATTGCAGTTCAACTGTACTTCACATATTTTACAAAAACCATCCAAATATTAGACACTATCAAAAACTTGGCTCATATATTTGTCAAAAAAATGCTAAATGAAAACTACTACATAACTACTTTGTTACCCAAAACATGGGAAATGCTGTTATAAATACTTAATTACTGCTCTCTACATGAACGATGAATCATGATTCTAAAATGAGTAAAATTATTACATCTGTAAGTAGAAGAAGTTTTGGTCCTTTTTACTCACATGTTTAATACTCACTGATCCACATGGTGTCAGAAGTCAACCTTTTCTCAACTGATACAGTAGCTGATCCATAACTTACTGGTCCATACAAGCCTGGTCTGAACCAAACTGGTTTTTATCATATGATGTAGCATCTGAGAGTGTAATAATGCAATGTAATAAATTTGATAATCCACTAGAGGATTAAATATGCAAATTAGTTAGATATGCCCTGTAATGTCACATGTTCGACGTCCTTAAAGAGGTAGCGTTTACTAATGACGGAATATTGACATTTTTGTAAAACAATTGTGAATAAAATGCATTTGTAATGTCATATGATAAATAGAATCTTGCATTCATGCTCATGTATTATTGAATTTATTAAACTCGTTGAGGAAAAGGAATAAAATGCTCGCCAAAGCCTCACATTTTATCCCTTTTCCTCAACTCGTTTTATAAATTCAATAATACATGAGCACTCATGTAAGATCCTCTATATATAGGACTGTTGTTCAAAACTAACGACGTTGTTAGTTAACTTATCGTTAAAACTTTGATCATTAAATATGGCAAATATGCTGAAATTTTTGCTGGAAAACTGTGAGCAGCTTTTGCGGATGCAAAAGCTGCTCACATTTTTTCAGCAAAAATACCAAAATACCAAAATTTTCAATATTGTACTTGCTAGAAGAGTTAACAATATGACCACTAACGAGCTCGTTAAGCTAACAATGCTTTGAACAACTAGCCCAAGGTCTCCACCAAACTGGTTTAACGAAGACAAGTATGAACCAGCCTGGCATGAATAAAATTGCTTTCACACTACAGGTACAAATCTGGTACCAATCTGGTCTGGACCAGACTTGCATTTCACACCTAACTTCACCAGTCTTGTCCCAATCAGACTGGTACCCCTGGTATGAATGCAGTTTTATATGGACCAGTCAAGTCTGGTTCAGATCAGCTTCACAAATGTCATACAAAATCTGGCTTATCCTGAAATTCGGACTGCCACGGATCAACTGTTGCGAAATGAGATGCGTTTGGAGGTACACAGATTCTCAGAATATTTTGAGGTAAATGGCTCCATAAATGGGTGAAAAGCACTAAGGATGATCGAACTGTGGCAACCATAATCATTCAGTCAAGTCATTTAAGCCTTCAAGCACAATGGAAAATTCTATAGCAGACAACACTTCTTACAGGCCTTATACTGACCAGGCGTTTCCATGCCTGAAAGACCCGATTTTACAGCCTTTAACCCTAATCCTGCTGATCACGACAAGCCCTACCTTTACAAACAGTGTAGATCCAGATCAGATGGCTTCTGAAGAAGCCATCTGATCTGGATCTACACTGTTTGTAATGCAGTTTGTGAACTGAAGAAATACATTATATCAACATGACAAGGGTTAAATAGTCATTTTAAACAGAATATAGGAAGAAAAATCAAAATCTAAAAGCATGTAATCAAGAAAAAATCAAGCTCTCAAAGCCTGAAATCCTGCAAATGCCTGAAGAATATGAGGCCTGTTCTTAGGGTTGACATTTCTAGTGAATCATTTGCTGGTCTCAGCAGCTGATTCTCATGTAATGTCAATCCTAGACATCTGATTCACATAAAATGTCAAGCTCTTCTCTTAACCCTTATCTTGCTGAATATTCATTTAAGCCACACCCATTTCTGTCTATCAACCAATCAAATTACTTGATCTAATATATTGCTACAAATTCATAAACTGAATGCCAAACAGTGTAGATCCTGATCAGATGGCTTCTTCAGAAGCCAGCTGATCTGGATCTACCCTGTTTTCAAAGATAGGGATTGTCGTGAACAGCAAGATAAGGGTTAAAAACAAAGGAAAAAAAGTATTTTGACATCTGCTTAACAATTCCGTTGAGCACTTCAAGGGTGACTAAATAAATTTTAGCGACTAAAATGCTAGCTAGCTATGTGGTACATTGTACAAATGCTAAAATCATATTTTTGATAAAATGTATATCACAATTGTTTAGCATCATTACAAAATATAGTACATAATACAAACTGTTGTGAATGGAGCAGGGAGGGGCTAAGAGAGGGGGTGGGGGAGGAATGAAGATGATGGGGCTTTAGTTTATTTGCTTGCTTTATCACTATCACTGCTAAAATGTTCTGCTTGCTAGCCAACTAGACTGGAACCAACAAAACCTGTACTATGTCTAAGATCATAGCTCCCAATAAGGATAAGTAATAAGTATAATTTTGGGTTCTCCATAAAAACATATGTTGTGGGTACTTGTAAGTATCAGCTCATTGAGAGTATTCTAAGAAATATGCAGAAGGTATGTAACATGTTGTGTGCACTTGTTAGAATCACCTTGTTGAGATGATTCTAACTAGTACCCACAAGATATGTACGTGTTGTGGATACTTGCTAGATTCACCTCGTTGAGATGATTCTAACCAGTACCCACAAGATATGTAACTATGTTGTGGGTACTTGTTAGAAACACCTTGAGATTATTCTATCAAGTTTCCACAAGATATGCAACAAAACATCCTAAAAATTCAGACGCCTTGAGGACTTCTTGTAATTCTCCTAAAATTTTAACAAATTTGTTTCATGGTCCAGCAAGGACTCCAAAAGGTGCAGACTGAATGGCAAACAGTGTAGACCCTGATCAGACAGCTCATACAAACAAGGTTCCTACAAGCATTGGGTTTACACTTGGTTGAAGGAATTCTTTCCTTATGAACAAATTCCTTGTCCTAAGACAAGACAAAGACTACTTCTGTAAGATTTGCCTCCCCTGGAAGTTAATCCATTCTCCTTAAACAGCTCCATGTATGAGTCATAGAGTTATTTATATCCTGGTCCATGACAATAACTGAGGTACTCCAAATTCTTTAATGACTGAAGACCAGCCACAGGTTCCAGATGAGCAGATTAGAATAATGTCTATATTTCTCCACCATCTTCCTTTTCCATTCCACCACTGCTTCAAATCTTTAAAATTTGAATAGACTTGCCACTAAACGAGATTATGAGGCTGATACCATAAATGTTTATTGTTTCCTTTTAACCCTTGTCCTGCTGAATATTTATATATGCCACACCCACTACCGATTATCAACCAATCAGATTACTTGATGCAAATTATTGCAACAAATTCACAATCTGAATGGCAAACAATGTAGATCCTGATCAGATGACTTCGTCAGAAGCCATCTGATCTGGATCTACATTGTTTCAAAGATAAGGCATATCCGGGATTAGCAGGACAAGGGTTAAATGAAGGGTCCCATACCTTCTTCCTTACTGTTTATCAAAGCCCATCTTTAAATCTCATAGACAAAAACCAAAGCACTCCAAATGCTACCACCATTTTATCTTTATCCCTAAGGATAGAGACCAAGGTGTTCTTCCTTTCAGTGTGATTCTAAGGATAAAATCCACGGCATTCCAATTGCTAACAGTCAGACGGCATATCTGGCATATAATCTGTCCAACTGTGTGTTTGACACATGGTAAGGCCCCAAGTTTTGACTATGACACAGTTTTAATGCACATGATTTCTAGTGAGACAGAAACTTCAATTTCAAAACAGCATACTCTGCCGCCGTATTTTACCTGAAAGTAGAAAAGCATATGTATGAATGGTCCTAAAATTTCTACTAAAACGTAACCAAAGCAGTGAAAACACTGTTGATGTGATTGTCTTTTTAGTATTGACTGAAATATTCAGCCTATTTGCATTATCTGCTGGTTCCTAGTCTGAAGGTTATCAGTTTTGGAAAAACAGGTAACCAGCCCCCCTGACCTTGAAAGGTCAGGGCGGTCTGGTTACCTGTTTTTCCAATATTGACAATGTGCAAGCTGGGAGCCAGCAAATAATGCAAATATGGTGAATGGCCCTGAACATGCATTTGTACTGTTTCCTTTAACCCTTATCCTTAGCCACACCCACTTCTGACTTTCCACCAATCAAATTACTTGATATAATGTTTTCATTCAATTCACAAACTGCATGACAAACAGTGAAGATCCTGATCAGATGGCTTCTTTTTAGAAGCCATCTGATCTGGATCTACACTTTTTGGAAAAGTAGGGGTTGTCGTGAACAGCGGGATAAGAGTTAATCCTTAAATTTCTGTAATTTAAGCAAACAGTGTAAATCCTGATCTGTATCTACACTGTTTGCCCATGTCCTATCCATGGAGCCCTAAGTATATAATTGGGTCAAGCGATTCAATAACCCATTCCAGGCAATGAGTACCCTGGCAAACAGTGCAGGCCCAGATCAGACGCTGCAGAATGTGGCGTCTGATCAGGATCTGCACTGTTGCTAACAGGATTTTTTGTAAATAATAGAATAACAAGAATTCCGCCGAAGGCTATGTCGCGCCTGTGGGAGCGCAAAGTCAGCGAACCATGACATCTAGGCCAAGGTCAAACAGAGATGCTTGCATAAAAGTTGCCATTCTTAAATGCAAGCTTGTACTAAGTATCATTAATTAAGCGGTAGTAATTCTTGAGAAATTAACTTGACCATTTGGGTAAACGCTAGGGTGGTCACAATATTTTACAAAGTAGGTGACCCATGAAATGTAGGTCAAGGTCAAATATGGATGTTGCATTTATGTTGCCATCCCGAGATACAAGTTTGTACCAAGTATCATTAATGAAGCTCTTATAGTTCTTGAGAAATAAACTTGACCATTAGGGCGAACGCTAGGGTGGTCATAATATTTTTCAAAGTCAGTGAACCATGAAATTCAGGTCAAGGTCAAATATGGATGCTTGCATTTATGTTGCTATCCCCAGATTCAAGTTTGTACCAAATATCATTAATGAAGCTCTTATAGTTCTTGAGAGATAAACTTGACCATTAGGGTGAAGGCTAGGGTGGTCGCAATATAATTACAAAGTCAGTGAACCATAAAATGTAGGTCAAGGTCAAATTGGGATGCTTGCATTTAAGTTGCCATCCCAAGATACAAATTTGTACCAAATATCATTAATGAAGCTCTTATAGTTCTTGAGAAATAAACTTGAACCTTAGGGTGAACGCTAGGGTGGTCGCAAATGTCGACGCCTTGACAAACGGACAAAAGGACGGAAAACCGGGCGCCTATATCGCCCCATTCTAATAGCAGGCTCGACAAAAATGAAAAAAATAAGCCTGACACCCATTAAATGATAAATGGACTTGACTAACATAGAGCAATGGAAGAGTCCACCAGTAAAACAGTGGGTTAACCCTTATCTTGCTGTTCACGACAGCCCCTATCTTTGAAAACAGTGTAGATCCAGATCAGATGGCTTCTGAAGAAGCCATATGATCAGGATCTACACTGTTTGGCATTCAGTTTATGAATTTGTAGCAATAAATTACATCAAGTAATTTGATTGGTTGATAGACAGAAATGGGTGTGGCTTAAATGAATATTCAGCAAGATAAGGGTTAATGGCAGCACTTTCCTACATACACGGCCTCTATTTTCATTGTGCTTCCTTTTCTTGCTCAGTGAGTGAGTGAGTGAGTTCTGTTTTACGTCCCACCAACAGCTAAGGTCATACGGAGACGGGACCTCGGTTTAAAGACTCATCCAAAAGTCTGGAGAAGCCCGGGATCAATCCTGTGATCCCTGGTTTACAAGGCGAGTAGCGTAACCACTGCACCACGGGGCTTCTTTTCTTGCTCAGTATACAGCTACCATATTACACTAAATATTAACCCTTCTCTTGCTGAATAATCAGTTTAGCCACACCCATTTCTGACTTTGAACCAATCAGATCACTTTATGTAATATATTCATATAAATTCATTAATTGAATGTCAAACAGTGTAGGTCCTGATCAGATGGCTTCTTCAGAAGCCATCTGATCTGGATCTACACTGTTTCCAAAGATAGGGGTTGTCGTGAACAGCAGGATAAGGGTCAGGAAACCTCAACTGCTTACCATACTTTTCCTAAAGTTAAGTACAATTTACTATCGCCGGCATCGGTAGCTCAATCGGATGCGCGTCTGACTGGTGATCAGGAGGATGCTGGTTTGATACCTGCTGGGGTAGGCAACATTCTTTTGTGGGATTGATCAAGAAATCTTTTCTATGGTCATTCTCTCCCTTCCGCTGATTCAAGAAGGGCAATTGTCAGTTTCTGGCAAAAGAATGTGCACTGTACTGGTTAACCACTTACGTATACGCTTTCCCAGGAAAAGTGTGGATAGGTAAACTGACTGGCTCAAAAATGACCTAGAATAGTGTTGACTGGGCCGTTAAACTCCAATACAAACAAACAAAATGATTTACTGATATATAGTTGGATGAGTGGCAGTGTAGACCCTGATGAGTCAATGCATTCTGTGGCATTTGATTTGGTTCTACAGAGTCTGCTCAGGCATGTCTGTCCGAAGAAAATACCAAACACCGGTTTCTAACTTTCAACCAACCAGACAACTTGATGTAATTTATTCTTACAAAATCATGAACTTAATGTCAAACAAATCATTGTGAGAAAGTACCCTCTGAAAGAAAATGCAATTTCTTTAATAGATTACTGTAACATACTAAATACAGTGAAATTACCCTATCCAGACCACCTAAAATTAAGACTAATTCTGCATTAAAAAGCTTATTTAGAAGGCTGAGTTATTCTTGCTTCATGTTTTCTGAACACAATATCCTCTGGTCAAGGACCACCTTTGAGACTGTCCAAAGTGGTCTTAAAGACCACTTTTGAACAGTCCCAAAGGTGGTCTTAATATAGTAATTTTACTGTATTATACAAAGGTCCTTGCTACCTGGCAATAATATGAGAACATAAATGATACAGCAGAAATTGTTTTCTCATTTGTATCATTTGCTGGCCGGGCATTTACAGGGAACACTAATCTTATTTTCGCTGAAAATACACCATCACTTATTGATAACACTATTGATTATAACACTGGTTTGTATATCACTGTTTCAAGATGGATCCCAAAAATGTAAAGATTATACATGTATATGTGTGATTCTTAAAATGAAAGAAGCCCCTGTGGCGCAGTGGTTATGCTACTCGCCTTGTAAACCAGGGATCGCAAGATCTATCTCGGGCTTCTCCAGACTTTCGGATGAGTCTTTAAACCGAGGTCCCATCTCCATATGACCTTAGCTGTTGGTAGGACATAAAACTAAAACTCACTCACTCACTCCAAAAATGAACATATTTTATAGAATAACAACCGTAACAGGTCATTTTTCTATAATCTTCATGATCATTTTTCTATATTAACTCTTATCTTGCTGTTCACGACAACCCCTATCTAAAATTCTTTGCAAACAGTGTAGATCCAGATCTGAAGAAGCCATCTGATCAGGATCTACACTGTTTGACATTCCATTTATGAATTTGTAGCATTAAGTTACATCAAGTAATTTGATTGGTTGATATAACGAAATGGGTGTGGCTTAGATGAATATTCAGCAAGATAAGGGTTATGATCTATAAATTTTTGTTTGGATGTCACAGAGAATTGGAGAAAAGATGTACAAGCAATAGTAGAGATGAAAGTGAGGGACAAGGGAGAAAGAGGTTCATGACCTCTACCATTACTCTGTTGCAAGGACAGCAGACCTTGCCCAACTGTAAGCCAAAAAAAAGAAGAAAAATATTTCAAATTGTCTTCTGCTGAAAATTCCCAGCATGCAGTTAAAGCAGGCATGACAAAAATGACAGAAAATATGTAAAATATATTCAGTTCCCTTTATCAGATTTTGGTGTATCCTTGAGGTCACATGCATAAGTGGGATATTGACGATTAAACCTTTGGGCAAATAACTATCATCATACCCAATGTGAACCCAATCAATTAAATAGTTTGGAAAATATGAGCTCTTAGAAACTTTCATTACGATAACACACCCGTGCGACATAGTGCATTTTTAACATCTCCAAATTGGCTACTTTTCTGAAGAAAATCGGTGATATTTTTCTTATAAATACTGCAAACATAGGCTGTGGGTGCTCGTTAGAACCAACTCATTGAGGCGGTTCTAACGAGTACCCACAACCTATGTCTTGGAGCAAAAATAAGAAAAATAATGTACACCCCCTTAAACCCCAGTTTTCTCTAAATAAAGTGGGGTTTAGGGGGGTATTCATTTCATGGACTTGTTCCCGTGATGTAAAGTAAACATTTTCCATGTGTGTGACCTTGAGGTCATAGGCAGGGTAGGCGGTGTACCACCATTCCAAATATGAAGCCTATCCATAAGCTGGTTTGGAAAATATACTCACCGGAAATAGAAACTATACACTCATTTTTAAATTGTCACTGGCAAAACATTTAAATGAAATTTGAATTCCAATTATATAAAGTATCATCAGTGGCATGTCTGCTTTATCGAATAAAATGTTTAATGATAGCTACGATTT
This sequence comes from Lucinisca nassula, assembly GCA_963580285.1. Lineage (NCBI taxonomy): Eukaryota > Metazoa > Mollusca > Bivalvia > Lucinida > Lucinidae > Lucinisca > Lucinisca nassula. Next base: position 17,812,374 of record OY757016.1, read on the forward strand.
AACGGGTGAAGCCACCAGTTCAAAGCAAGGGTCTAAATCTTGCTGTTCAAGTTGCCATTGAGTCAAACATTTTGTGTCGCGAATGTGATCTCCTTTTTCACCAGTTATTACGCATCATCAAACATTGGGAACATTGTTTACAAAATGAAAATTTACACAATGGTTGAAAACTTATCGACCTTTAAATATTGGACCAAACCACCGGAAGTGAGCGAAAAGTATGGCATTTCCGATTGCGGTTTTTGTTTTAATCAATATTTAAGACACATCTGAAGATGCTAAAAGGATTGAAGGCACTTTTGGGTAGATTTTTGGCTTGCAACATTATTTTGAATATTTCGCTGAAAAAAGCAGTTCTTGACATTTCAATAAAATGTTTGTTTCTCGATAGTTTTTAGATTTTATGTTATTTTTTTATTCCTTGCTTTTAACTTATTACCTATACGGAAAAATGTTACAATCAAAATTCGATTTCAAACAGATTTTGTGAGAAATGCACTTTTTTACATTTCCCCCAAAAACTTTTATTTTGAACACCAGATGTTCTTTAAATTGTTACAGGATTCATGTCTATAGTTAGTCAAATCCTTAGTAAATGTTAACTGAATTATCCACTTGTTTTGTCAGGCGAGACAATTTAAAAGTGTATAGTGTCTATTTCCGGACAGAATATAAGCCCTAAAAACTTTACAAAGATCATAAAATTAAGTTTGTGATCTTGACCTTGAGGTCAAATAAAAGTTTGGGTCTGTAACTATCATCATACCAAATATGAAGTAAATCCATGGTATGGTTTGGAAAAAAAAATCTGTGTCTTGTGTCCTTGACCTTTGGGTCACATGCATGGGTATCGCTGAATATCACTTCGGACTGGTATCTCTGATATCTATCATCATACCAAATATGCACCAAATGCATCATATGATAAGGAAAATATCAACTTTTTAAAATATCTAACTAAAAAATCTGTGACCTTCACCTTGAAGCCGTAGGCATGGCTATGGGTATTGCCAAATAAATTTTTGAACCTATTATCATCATACCAAATATAAGCCAAATCCATAATATGGTTTTTCTAAGTAAGTGACCTTGACCTTGGGGTCATATGCATGGGTGGGGGTATTGCTGCTGTATAAAACATTGGACCTAGCCTGTATCTATCATCATACCAAATATGAACCAAATCCATCATAAAAGTTCAGGTTCTACCTGGTTCAAATACCTTAACCTGAGTCTTTAACATTGAAAATTTCTGTCTGCGACCTTGACCGTGAGGTCATGGGCATGGTTGTGGGTATTGCTGAATAAAACTTTGGACCTACATCTATCATCATACCAAATATGAACCAATTCCATCCATCAAATGGTTTGGAAAATATGAGTTCCAAAAAGTTCAGGCTCTACCTGTTACAAAAACCTTAACTTGAGGTTACAGGATCATGTACACACACATACGCATAAACACACATATTGAAAACCGAAAAGCTACATGCCCCCAGGATCATGCTGATGGCGGGGGCCGGCCCCAGACCATTTGGGCTTGAAGAAATAAATGGGCTGCATGATGCTTCCACGCAGAGCTGAATCCGACCACACACGAGTACTGGTAAACCCCTTAGAGGATCTAAGCCTGCCCAGGCAAAGCTGTGCAATTCGGACCATCCATGCTTATAACTAGTGATGTGCGATATTATCGGTATATCGGTATATCGTGATACAGTTCAGAAAAAAATCATATCACAATACGGTCCGCCAATACCGATATTTTCGATATTTTCTTTTTTTATCCATTTTTCATATTTTCTTTCATAACTGATCGGTAAATACAGCTCAGTCTGTCGTTGTTGTTGTTTTCCAGTTTCCCCGTGTCGCGGGTCGTCAGCTGGTGGGGTCCCAGGGAACGAATCCATGCTGGCACTACACCGTAGCCGTTCGGTGGTACCCCCATTCCCCGTTGCCGGTGAACAGGGAGACCATCGCTCGGCTCCAGCCCCGTCCATCTCATGTTTGTCGTCTCACGTCTCAGGTGTCTCCGAGCCCACGGGCATCCCCTTACCCTGTAGCCAATCGCCGAGCTCCGTCCTGAGAGGTTTGTGAAACGGTGCCGTGACCTTTCCAGGTCTCGGTGGGGCTTATATTTTGTCTTCCCGTTTGCTCAGTCTGTCAGTCTTTGTGAGTCCTTAAATACGGTAAAACTAGACCAGTAAGTAAATCGCAATAATTGCTGCACTGTCGATTCAGAGACAAACCATCTGTGTATTTATTACGGTTCAAGTATGACACTATTGTTAATCCCTGTCATAAAATTGCCACCCTGCGGTGCGTGTCGATAAGGTGTGAAAATATGGTCGTTATGATTCTAATTGGCGTTTATCCTCCAATCACAAAATTTAATCCACAATCAATGTGAAAATGATTTAATCGCTCCTCAGACAATTAGCTATATCTAACGGTAGATATTTGCATTATAAAAACCGACTTTTCTATGATCTCATGAATGGTTATGTTTTGGCGCCAAATAGCAGACGCTGGACGGGAAAAGTCGAACGCTGTTGTTTATTGACACGGAGCCTTTGGGGATAATTCGGGAGCTGTGCAAAGCGCTGGTTTTCTATCCACCTCTATTCACAACCGTTTAGCTATCGAGAAAAGGTTTTTTACCTGTTCCAAACATTTTTATGAAAGAGATACACACAATGACATTAAACACGTATGGGGGTGCTAGCGTCGGATAACGAAATTTACCGATCGCATGCAGAAAAATGGTAGCGGTGGTTTGTGGGCGGCGATTTATATCAATTCAAAAATCACTGATTGGCTTTTTCTGTATGTCTGGTCTTCGCCGGACATTGCCTGAAAAAAGCCTGCAGTCCATGACCTCAGCTATAAGACGGGGTCATTTTGAAGGGAAAAATCCTCGTCTTATAGCCGAATTTTTACGGTAGGCCGAGCTAGGATTTCAGTGAATCACGCGGCTGTTGTTGTTGTATACGTCACTTTAGTGTAAGCTGCCCAGCATTTACAAGATTGTGTAATAGAGTGAAAACCAAAACAAACTTTACCATGACCAACTACCGATATCTAGCAACATTTCAGGTTGCAAAAGATGACAGTCACAAATAAAGTGACTGAGGCCATCAATCTAATACAACATTTAATAGCACTTTCAGATAGTATCTTTATTTCCCCTCATAACATTGGGACAATTCTTTTAAGTACCTTTGTTTTGTAGGTAGGTTAAATGATATTTACCCATGAAAACTCCCTTCTCTTTTCCATATATATTGTGGTTTTCCAATTACCAGTGTGTTTCAGATTGCTACATAATATATCGTGATACGTATCGTGATACGCAATAACCGTATCGCGATATATCGTGATACGAAAATTCTGACAATACCCATCCCTACTTATAACCCTATTGGTTTCATTGGACTACAGGGCTTGAGATGTCATTTCATCTCAATGTCTGGTAAAAGTGCCACAAAATTGGAAGCAACATCTCCAAAATGACCTTTACAGTGTTGACGGGGATGTTAAACATAAATCAAACAAACAAACGATGGCAGGGGCATAAAAACAATATAGAAAACCAGTAATTGCAGCTATGCATTGCCAATGACCAAAGAAAAACAGAGATTTTCTAAAGAACATAGAATTGACCAATAAACAGATGTTTCTTCAAAACCTATAAAAGTTTGGATAATAGAGCACAAACCAAAATTGGAACATATCGCCCAACATTGACATGCCATGCAATATGAATACATAGCAAAATATAAGATAAGTATTTTGTGTTAATTGAAGGATAGTTTTCCTTATTTCTCCATATAAACCTATGTTGTGGGTACTCATTAGAACCGCCTCGTTGAGGCGGTTCTAATGAGTACCCACAACATAGGTTTTTAATTGAGAATTGACAAAAACTATCCTTCAATTATCACAAAATACTTACCTTGTCTGTTGATATATGAAAATACAAATCATTACCTAAACAAAGTCAGTGTGATGAAGGCCCTTGTAAATCCTACTTTATGTAGAAGAAGTGGGCTTTTCAGGGGTATTCACTATTTTCCTAATTTTTGCTCATAGATTGTGGTAGCGTGTTAGAACCGCCTCAATGAGGCGGTTCTATCACGCTACCACAATCTATGCTTACATCTGGGACGAGAAAACCGACACAAATTTTCTTCTGCTTGTTCAACAGCTGTGACCGGCACCTTTACATTATACCAACATGTTAGCGTAATGTGAACAGATAATAAGAATAATTATAGTATGATCATTTTCAGATAATTATCTGATGATTCTCAGATAATTACTGACAATGCTCCATAAAAGCATATGATCAGGGAACTCCTTAAAATCACATTGCTCAGCAGATTTTAAGATGGTATTGTAGGCCTGTGCCTCCCCCTCACTCCCCACCACCCTCAAAGAAATCTTGCTATATAACATGCAGATAGCAAAAGCTCAAATCAGCCTGTACATCACTGCTACATAGCTGCGCAGTTTAGTCAAATCATGTACTGTATATGGTTTAGTGGTGGGGATGTGAAAGATTTCTGAGCTAGTGGGCCTTTTACAAAGTGGAGGTGGGGGCATGGCTCCAGCACACCCAGGGTCCCCCAGGTTGGTATCATTGAATGTGTCTTATCGCCAGGAACAAAAATTATAATTGGTTAAGGGGTGAGGATCTGAATGGTTATATATTGCCTTTAATGAAATGGAGGGTGTGAGGCATGGCCCGTCACACCCTAGGGGACCCCCACGGCATAAAAGCATATGGCTGAAACAAGTATACTGAAGGAGCATTTCAATAAATATTTTCTCAAAATATCTGCAAAGGCTTGGCAGTAAATGCCATTTTTCTATTTCAATAAATATTTTCTCAAAATATCTGCAAAGGCTTGGCAGTAAATGCCATTTTTCTATTTTCCCCATTTTAAGTCCATAGCAACCAAATTAATGAGCCACATTTCATAAAAAACATAAAATTTTAATCCTCCACCCAAGGATACTACAGATGAAATTTGGGCCCAATCAGCCCAGTGGTTTCAGAGGAGATGTCGTTTGAAAGTGTTGACGCCATACAAAGTCAGACGACAACAGACAACTGCCTATCCTATAAGCTCCCCCAGAGCCGAACCTCGGCTCTGGTGAGCTAAAAATACAATAGTTGTCTGCATATAAGATTTTAACCCTTATCTTGCTGTTCACGACAACCCCAATCTTTGGAAACAGTGTAGAGCCAGATCAGATGGCTTCTGAAGAAGCCATCTGATCAGGATCTACACTGTTTGGCATTCAGTTAATGAATTTGTAGCAATAAATTACATCAAGTAATTTGATTGGTTGATAGACAGAAATGGGTGTGGCTTAAATGAATATTCAGCAAGATAAGGGTTAAGGGTCAACTAGAGAAAGATAAAAATATTAACAAACATGCAGCACCTGAATGAAAATTTTATATTTGGAAGTAAAACCTTATACTCACATGAGGTAAATGCTAAAATCCCATAAAGTAAATTATAAACAAAATTGTGAATAGGCGAATCACAAAAATTGTCATCTTCTTTGCTGTCTGCTGGTTACATTAAAAGTCATTGTTGCAAACAGTGTGGATCCTGATCAGACTGCTCCTCAAGGAGCAGTCTGATCAGGGTTCACACTGTTTGCCTGTATGCAAAAGTCACGGCTAGAGTGTGAACCCAGATCAGACTGCTCCTATAGGAGCCCCTGTTTGCCTGTATGCTAAAAGATGTTTGAAATGTTTTCAAGAAGCAAAAGCAAACAACATAAACAGACAACATTTTCAGATGCATTTTTTCTTGGCACCTTAAGGGGAATGAAATCCCCTAGAACAATTTTCCACCGTTTTTCAAAGGGAGTCAACTTTTGGGACTCCTGTACGCTTTTCTGTAAGCCCTGTTCCACTGTACACCTGTTGACATGAGAGACAAAAATAGTTTTGCAAGAGTTGTCTCCCCTGAAGGTGTTCCCATTCCCCTGAAGGGTTAATTATCCCTAAAATCTTTTTTAACCCTGTAGCCCTTGAATTTCTAAAATGGATTATTCCATTATTAAACCAGCGTTCCCATTTACCCTCTGCAGAGGGTTTTTTACCCCCAAAATTGGACATGAACACCCAAAATTGATGAGGTCCCATATGTATTACTATACCTTGAGGGTACAAAAAATGACCAAATGTACCCCCATCTTCAAAATGCAGTGGGAACTCTGTAAATTAAGGAAACATTCATTCTTGAAAGTAGGGGGTTAAGGCAAAATCATAAGATGGCTTAGAATACAGGAATTTAAGGGTCTGATGCTGAAAAACACAGTGTCTGATCAGGGTCTACATGATTTGATTACAGTACAAGGATTCAAGGGTTAAACGAAACAGTCAAAGTCCCCCTTTCAGGCCCATTTTCCCAATCTAAATACAGTAGAACTTCAATGGCTCGAACAACTTTGGGACCACGAAAATCTGTTCGAGACATGGGTAGTTCGAGCCACTAAGGTAAATGTCAGGAGGCATAACGAGATACTTTTAGACATCTTTTCGGTGTTATATAATGAAAATGTATGCTGTGTGTTCTCATTAGAATCGCCTCATCGAGGCGATTCTAATGAGTACACACAGCATACATTTGCAAGACAAAAGACTAAAATCTCCTTAATTATCCCCCACTATTTCTTATGTAGAGGATTTCGCAAGGGGCTCAAGAATGGGTTCGACACATCCATGGTAAACGAGCCATCGGTGTTCGAGCCATAGAAGTTCTACTGTATGTGGACAATCAACCCACTAGTACTCTCAGTGCTTTGATTTCTTACTGTTTGTTGTTTGTGTGTTTGTTATCTCTTAATAACATTTTGGTAAAACATTAAGCACCTAAAAACTAAGGCTCACTGATTAGATCATTATTAAGTACTGTATTCTAAACATCTACTTTATACACCAGTAGTTTTTGCTGCAAAACTGTGAGTCGCTTTTGCAAAAATACCACAATGATCATGAGTTAAAGTATTGGAACAGATAGGCTTTGCATTCCCATCAAGACTAGTTAGGTCATTTTGGAGACGTTGTTTCCAATGTTGTAGGCCTTTTACCCGACACGGAGATGAAATGACATCTCAAGCCCAGCCGCCCAATGAAACTAAAAGGGCTTATATGCATTGGACGTTTTGACTCGCACCACTTTGCCTGGGCAGGCTAAGTCTTAAGTGGCTTACCAGTATGCATGTGAGCTCAGTTTAAGCTCTGCCTGGAAGCACCGCGCAGCCCAATCTATTTCTCCAAGCCCCCAAGGGCAGGGGTATCAAAAGCAAACAATGCAAACCTAGATCAGATTGCTCCTGTGGGAGCAGTCTGATTTGGGTCTACACTGTTTGCCATTCCGTCTGCACCACCCTTGTTGGATTGCGCTAATTTGTCAAAGTTTTAGGAGAATTACAGCAAGTCCTCAAAGTGTCCAAATTTTTAGAATTTTTACGGTATTGTTGTATAGTCAGCCCTCTTAATACCAACATTCTTTATGACCCAGATCAGATTGCTCCTGTGGGAGCAGTCTGATCTGGGTCTTCACTGTGCCATTCTGTCTGCACCATCCTTGCTGGATTGTGCAAATCTGTCAACGTTTTAGGAGAAATACAGCTAGACCTCAAGGTGTCCAAATTTTTACGGTATTGTTGCACAGTCAACCCTCTTTATACTGACATTCGTTATAACAGCAAAACTCGTTATAACGACAATATCAATAGAATGAATTCATAGCTCGAGGCTTAGCCTTGATTCCGAGTAATGTGGGATTCCCTCGGGTTGGAAATGCCTAAATCGAATCCATAGTCATGAAAGATTCTTGTAATCTAAAACTCCAAGAAACAAATGTTATAGAAATTTGTTAGAATTACCTCACCGAGGTGATTCTAACAAATGTCTATAACATTTGTTTCTTGGAGTATTGATGTGGAGAAGATCTTTTATAACCTATCAAACTCCTAACTGGGATTCTTTATAATGGCAAATTCATTATAACGGCACAATAATAATAATAATAAGGAACAAATACTGTCGTTATAACATAGGTCCTCTGTACTAAACTCCGTTCATCGATATTTTCGTTTCTTCCTTTTAATACTCATTTTAGCCCATACATCACTATGGTAAAGTTATAGACCTCACCCTCCGCCGATTTCTCCAACAAGTCGTAAGCCTCTGCGACAGCCAGGAAAGGCTGTGATTATTTGGAGAAAATTGTAAAATCTAAAGTCTCGTTCACAGACTAAGACATTCTGACAGATTCAACACACCCTTTTCAACCATATATAAAAGTGGTTACTGCTCTTGTAAATTATTTGCACGATCTTTGCATGGAAAATCATCAGCTGTGACACAACATCTGATATCGTTATAATTCATTTTGACCACTGTTGACAACACATCACGCTAGTGGCTCCCCGTTTCTAGTGAGCTTCTATCTAGCCATTTGACTGTAAGGTATGTCGTAATTGCATATCTATTTATAAAGTGCATCGCCTGGATTTGAATATGTATTATTTTACGGGCCTCCGTGGCCTAATGGATAAGAGCGCTGACTCTTAGTCATTAGGTCTCTCACCGCCGTGGGTTCGAGCCTCGCTCGGGTCACGTGTGAGACGCCAAGTTCTGCAACGGAAGGTCAGGTGGTTTTTCTCCGGGTACTCCGGTTTTCGCCCACCTATGATTAACGATCGGCTCGATATGAGTGAAATAATCTTGAAAGGGCCGTAAAACCCAAACCAAAAAAAAAAAAAAAAAAAAAAAAAATGTATTATTTTACCTGACAATCATCATCAAATGGACTTAGTCTGTGGTCTCATTTCTTTGTTTTGCAATTTTCTCCAAATAATCACAGCCTTTCCTGACTGTCGCAGAGGCATACGACTTGCTGGAGAAGTCGGCGGAGAGTCAGGTCTAAAACTTTCCCATAGTGACGTATGGGCTAAAATGAGTATTAAAGGGAAGAAACGAAAAAATCGATGATTCGGATTTTCTGAACGGAGTTTAGTACCTTTATCCATGGTTAGTGCTTCAAGGTTCAACTAATGTCTTCAATAGCTTTAAAGAACTGTGGCCAGTTGTTCAAAACTCTCGATGTCGTTAGTTAACGTATCGTTAAAACTTTGATCATTAAATATGCTGAAATGCTGAAAAAATGTGAGCAGCTTTTGCTTCCGCAAAAGCTGCTCACATTTTTTCAGCAAAGATACCAAAATTTTCGATATTGCATTTGCTAGAACAGTTAACAATTTGACCACTAACGAGCTCGTTAAGCTAACGATGCTTTGAACAACTGGCCCCTGGTATCCAGTCTCAAACTAGGGTATACAGAGAACAAGCTGACAAGGGAGCTAACTCTTTGTCATGCAGTCTGAAAATAGCATCAAAACACTCACCTGAAGATGATAATGATGATGATCTCATGCCTGGGTCCCGGTGTAGTGAAATCCCTGGTATTGTGAATATAGATACAGCTGGAAACCAGAAGAATGTAATTATATACGAGGCAGTTCAAACAAGCACCTACAGTCTATGGGAGGAGAGAAGACTAAATACAAATGCACTTACGTATGTAACGTGCATGTAACGCTATGTCTGATTGGATAACGTTAAAAATTTACAACTAAATAATCTATGATATACTGTCGGAAATCTGAAGCCATCATGTAATGTCACTTTTCATTGGTTGGTACAGTCAAACTTCGATGGCTTGAACGCCTTTGGGACCTAAAAAATCTGTTCAAGACAGGGGTAGTTCGAGCCACCGAGGTTACTGTCAGGAGGCATAACGAGATACTTTTAGACATCTTTTTGGTGTTCTATAATAAGAATGTATGCTGTGTGTACTCATTAGAATCGCCTAATAGATGCGATTCTAATGAGTGCACACAGGATACATTTACAAGAGAAAAGGAGAACATTTCCTTAATTACCTTCACTTTTTCTTATGTGGAGACATTACCTCGGGACTCAAGAATGGGTTCGACTCAGCCATGGTAAACGAGCCATCGGTGTTCGAGCCATCGAAGTTTTACTGTATTTGGTTTTACGCAGGTCACTGTGTTTGCCGTTTCTGGGGTAAAAAGAACATTTTTTTTTTAAACAAAACAAGTGAAGATGGGGATAACTGCATTGAAGATTGTCATTTGGGGAGGTAATTCGTTGGTTTTAGGGTCACATCTGAGTATGCACTGTTCATCTACCCTTATGATACTGTTGTCGGAGGATAAGTTGAAAGTGACGTCAGCGAATGTTTGCGTTATTAAGAACTGTCAATGTTGCCAAAAGGGCAAGACGCTTCGGTAATGATAATTATAACGGTACAATCTGTCTTGTCAACCAATGACAGGTACGATAATGATAACGGTACAACCTGCCAAATCCACCTGTAGTGGTTCACTCTTTTACGTCACTGCCAACTTATCTTCCGACAACAGTACTAAGCATTGGAAGTTTGTTTATTTGTTTGTATTGGGGTTTAATGGCCCAGTCAACACTATTTTAGGTCATTTTTGAGGCAGTCAGTTTACCTATCCACTCTTTTACCAGTCAGACGCGCATCCGACTGAGCTACCGAGGCCAGCTGGTATTGGAAGTGAGTGAGTGTTTCAGTTTTACCTCCAACCAACAGCTAAGGTCATACGGAGACGGGAACTCGGTTTAAAGACTCATCCGAAAGTCTGGAGAAGCCCGGGATCGTTCCTGCCACCCCTGGTTTACAAGGCGAGTAGCGTAACCACTGCACCATGGAGGCATTGGGACAGATAAGCCTAAGCAAACAGGAGCAGTCCTAAAGGAGCAGTCTGATCTGGGTCTACACTGTTTGTCAATCCGTCTGCACTTTTTTTTACTCCTTTCTTGATCGTGAAACAGATTTGTTAAAATTAACCCCTGTTATGATCCACCTAAGTCTTGGGAGACAGGCCTAAGCAAACTGTGCAGACCCAGATCAGACTGCTCCTAAAGAAGCATTCTGATCAGAGTCTTCACTATTTGCCATTCTGTCAGCACCTTTTGAACTCCTTGCTTGATTGTGAAACAAATTTGTTAAAATTTTGATTTTTTTAAAAGTATGTACCTGTTATGGGGTTTCTAGACACTAGCAATTTATCTAAAAATACCTCTTGCCAAATGATGGTAGCAACACTTGAAGCAAAATCACAAAGCAGACAGTATTCTAAATAGAGGATCATACATGAGTGCTCATGTATTATTGAATTTACTAAATGAGTTGAGAAAAAGGGATAAAATGCGAGGCTTTGCCAAGCATTTTATACCTTTTCCACAACGAGTTTAATAAATTCAATAATACATGAGCACGAATGCAAGATTCTATTTATCATATGGTATTAAAAACTCATTTTATTCACGGTTTGTTGAGAAAAATGTCAATATTCCGTCATTAGTAAACGTTGAACATGTAACAATACGGGGCGTATCTAACTAATTTGCATAATTAATCCACTAGTGGATCATTGAATTTATTACATGGCGTAATTACACTCTCAGACGCGACATCATACGATAAATCTTTTTCTATTTTGTTCAATTTTTCAGAAAAAAAAAGACTTTACATTTCATGTGAATAGCAGACGATTCACATGTAATTTCAAGCCTTATTTGCTCTATAAGAAAACAAGAGGGCCCAGAGGGCCCTGGTTCGCTCACCTGATCCAATGTATAATAAGTGGGCCCCGGGCAGGGTCAATTTTGGCCCCAGGGCTATAATTTGAACAATCTTGGTAGAGGTCCACACGATGAAGCTTCATATCCAATATGAAAGACCTGGGCTTTGTGGTTTCAGAGAAGAAGATTTTAAAGGTTTACCCTGCATAAAGAAGTCTATGTAAAACAAGATTTTCCCTAAATAAGTCTATGTAAAACCAAAGGGCCCCGGAGCGGGGGCATTTTTGGCCCCAGGGCTATAATTTGAACAATCTTGGTAGAGGTCCACTAGCTGAAGCTTCATAACAAATATCAAAGACCTAAGCCTTGTGGTTTCAGAGAAGAAGATTTTTAAAGATTTTCCCTATATAAGCCCATGTAAAACAAAAGGGCCCCGAGCGGAGGCATTTTTGGCCCCAGCACTATAATTTGAACAATCTTGGTAGGGGTCCACTAGATGAAGCTTCATACCAAATATCAAAGACCTGGGCCTTGCGGTTTCAGAGAAGAAGATTTTTAAAGATTTTCCCTATATAAGCCCATGTAAAACAAAAGGGCCCCGAGCGGAGGCATTTTTGGCCCCAGCACTATAATTTGAACAATCTTGGTAGGGGTCCACAGATGAAGCTTCATACCAAATATCAATGTCCTGGGCCTTGAGGTTTCAGAGAAGAAGATTTTTAAAGATTTTCCCTATATAAGCCAATGTTAAACCAAAGGGCCCCAGTGCGGGGGCATTTTTAGCTACAGCACTATAATTTGAACAATCTTGGTAGGGGCCCACTAGAAGAAGCTTCATACCAAATATCAAAGACCTGGGCCTTGCGGTTTCAGAGAAGAAGATTTTTAAAGATTTTCCTTATATAAGCCCATGTAAAACCAAAGGGATCTGTTTTTGGCTCCTGTGACCTATATGTGCAACGGACCGGAACCATTTGAACAATTTTGAAAGGGGACCACCTAAGGACCATTCCTGTGAAGTTTGGTCAAAATCTGATCAGTGGTTTAGGAGGAGATGTCGTTTGAAGAAAAAGTTTACGGATGCACGCAGGGATGCACGCACGCACGGACACATGCACGCACGGAGGCACGATGGACGACGGACAAAAATTGATCCCAAAAGTTCACCTTGTCACTACGTGACAGGTGAGCTAAAAAATGCCGTCTGCTTTGTAATTCTAGGCCTTTGCCAATTTTGGAGTTTACACATTAAAAGGCTTAAATGCTAAGTCGGCTTCTAGTATTTATTTCAGTCACCTTTTTGATTTGAGGTTTAACGCTCCCATCAACACTGTATAGGTCAACCGCCCCCGCCCATATGGGCTTGAAGAAATATATGGGCTGCACGATGCTTCCACGCAGAGCTGAATCCGGCCCGCACACTAGTACTGGTAAACCGCTTAGAGGATCTAAGCCTGTCCAGGAACCGCGGTGCGAGGCGGACCGTCCATGCTAATAAACCCTATTGGTTTCATTTGGCGGCAGGGCTTGAGATGTCATTTCACCTCAATGTCGGGTAAAAGTCCCACAAAATTGGAAGCAACGTCTCCAAAATGACCTTTACAGTGTTGACGGGGACGTTAAACCTCAAATCAAACAAACAAACAAACTGTATAGGTCATTTTGGAGACATTGCTTCCAATTTTGTGGGACTTTTAGCTGACATTGAGATGAAATGACATCTCAAGCCCTGACGCCCAATAAAACCAATAGGGTTTAAAAACATGGATGATCCGGCTCACACCGCTTTGCATGGGCAGGTTTATATTCTCTAAGCTGTTTACCAGTACTCGTGTGCGGTTGGATTCAGCTCTGCGTGGAAGCATCATGCAGCCCATCTATTTCTTCAAGCCCCGATGGGCGGGAGCCGTTCAGTCACCTTGACTTGATAGATTTTGTAAGGTAACCGGGCGCTAAAAGCACATAGGGGCTACCCCAATTTTCAGTCACCTGTGTGGAGGCCTGTCATTAACTTATCCATGTGACTGGGTCATGTGACGAGACTAACTGACCAATCAAAATAATCTTGTAATACTCACTATCAGGTAGTCTATGTACACTGGGTCCCATCGAGTTAAAAAATGCATGTCTCATTCCTTCTGCTGCCGACGTCCGTGATTTTGCATGATACTGGAACGAAAAGATAATCTCATTAAATGCCAAGCACTCTCTAAAAAGTTGACTTTTTCATACTACCCGACATGGTTTTTGGTCCTTTTAATCCTTCAAGTGCTATAAAAAATTCAAGAGCAGATGGCAATCTATTTTTTCCTTTTTGATTTTAGAGAAAAAGGCTCGACATTTCATGTGAATTGTCTGCCCAGCAGACAATTCACATGTAATGTCAAGCCTTATTTGTTCTATATAATAAGACAAAAATACTTTAAAATGCCGTCTGCTAGTTGTGATAAGCATGTGAAGGTGTAAAGTGCATTTTTTTTAATTTTCAAACAGTATAGACTCTAATTAGATGTTAGGTTCTGGAGTGACTATTCTGGGTCTGAACTTTCTCTGTTACATTAACTGGCAAACAACAATAAATAAAGAAAATGGAAAAAAAATAGATTATAATTATTGGTTGAAAGCATTTCACCCTTTAAGTGTTGTCACGCTCAGCATACAGCATTTTTTGTTTGTTCGTTTTTTTTCCAGCAAAAATAAGGTTGACATAACATGAAATGCCAAGCCTTAATTATGCTGAAAAATAATGTAAAAGATTACATTGCTGTCTGCTTTATGTTTTTCTCCAGTGCTTAAAGCATTAAAGAAGCTACCATAGTTGTGCATCTTGCCTCAGGAAATATATAAAAAAAAAAAACATTTTCTGTTACATTTGGAAGCCTTACTAGTGCAAGGCAAAAATTAAATTTGAATTTTCATGGAAAGCAAAATGGGTAGAGGCATCAAACTGTACATTATACTACAACTGAATAAGTTTTTTTTTAAATCTGTGAGAAAAAATACATGTATAACAGAACTGTTAATCAGTCCTGCAGGTTTTCCATCAAACAAGAGCTGTCACACCACCCCCTCCCCCCACCAACACACACAAAAAGTCAACTTCTAAGCATTTTTCAATTATTAAGTAAATCTGAGACCTTGACATAGCTCTACATCAAGTCTGTGAAATGATGATCCCCTTAACCTTTAGCATGCTGTAGGCGCATTCGTGCGCCCGTGAAAATGTAACGGCGCCACGCTGTAGGCGCAATCGTGCGCCGAAATTGACTGGTGTGCTTGGTGCGACTCATAGTTAAAGGAGGAACTCTCGTTTTTCGGTGCGGTTTGGCATTGCGGTATCAAATAACATCCGGGCATCGATGAAAAAAAAAAACTTGCCGTTTCAATGTTTTTGGATGGATTTTCTTCGGGTTTTCTGGGTAAGGATGCAATTTTTTTTAGGAAATCGCTACTTTTTGAGGAACTTGATCTAATCGAGCCCAAAATACGCTCTGAAAGGGTGTTTTAAACGATTTTTCGACTCAGTCAGCTGAGTGACAGTAGGCTACTTTCGTTTTCCATATGCTTTGAATGGTGGAGAAATCAAGAAAAATACGGGTTTTTGCGTGTTAAAAGTTGCTGAAAATGGTAGTATTTGATAAAAACAATTCAGTGGGACAAAGTATCGATAAAAAAATTAATTCAGCATGCTAAAGGTTAAACCACACTTTATATAGATAAAACTGGAGTTTACTGGGGTATACATGTACATGATTTTTCTTATTTCTGATCCAAGATACAGGTTGTGGGTACTCTTTAGAACCCCCTCAAAGAGGCGGTTCTAACGAGCACGTACAACCTATGTTTGCAGTATAAATAAGAAAAATATCACACATTTTCATCGGAAAAGTAGCCATTTTGGTGATGTGAAAAAATTCACTATCTGGCATGGGTGTGTTATTATAATGAGATAAGAGGCTAAATAAGGATAATCTTCCCTAATCCACTTCAGAAACGTATGTTGAGGGTAATTTTTAGCATTGAGATGAAATGACATCTCAAAAACCTGTCGCCCAGTGGAACAAATATGGTCCACACATGAACTAAATCTATTCAGGCAATATGAAATTACATATACAAGATCCAAGCCATTATCCTGCTGAATAAATTGATTTTGCCACACCCATATCTGACTATCAACCAACCAAATAACTTGTTATAATATATTCTTTCAATTCACAAACCGCATAACAAACAGTGTAGATCCTGATCAGGTGGCTTCTGAAGAAGCCATCTGATCTGGATCTACACTGTTTGCAAATATAGGGGTTGTCGTGATCAGTAGTATAAGGGTTAAAATATTAAGTTCAGCAACTTTCTTTCAGAATCAAACTTCTACTTACCCGTAACAATTTTGCTAGTAAATCTAGACCATCACCGTCTAGCCTGAAATAGTTACATGAAACACATAAATAATCAAAGCATTGACAACATTGGTTGGTCAATAGTGGGTCAATAGTCTGACAGCATTGTTGGGTCAATATTGGGCCAATTGTCTGACAGCACTGGTGGGTCAATAGTCTTGACAGCATTGGTGGGTCAATGGTGGGTCAATAGTCAGACAACATGGGTGGGTCAACAGACTAACAGCACTGGTAGATCAAAAGTGGATCAATAGTCTGACAACACTGGTGGGTCAACAGTGGGTCAATAGTCTGACAAGATTGGTGGTTTAAAAGTCTGACAGCACTGGTAGGCCAACAGTGGGTCAAAAGTCTGACAGCACAAGTAGGTCATTAGTGGGTGAATAGTTGACAGCACTTGTAGGTCAATAGTGGGTCAATAGTCTGACAGCATTGGTGGGTAAAAAGTCTGACAGCACTGGTAAGTCAATAGTCTGACAGCACTGGTAGGTCGATAGTC
Organism: Lucinisca nassula; assembly: GCA_963580285.1. NCBI lineage: Eukaryota > Metazoa > Mollusca > Bivalvia > Lucinida > Lucinidae > Lucinisca > Lucinisca nassula. The sequence goes on from OY757016.1 coordinate 17,828,947, forward strand.
TGACAGCATTGGTGGGTCAATAGTCTGACAGCACTGGTAGGTCAATAGTCTGTGAGCATTGGTGGCAAGTCTGATAGCACTGGTAGGTCAATAGTGGGTCAAAAGTCTAACAGCACTGGTGAGTCAAAAGTCTGACAGCACTGGTAGGTCAACAGTGGGTCAGTAGTCAGAGAGCATCGGTGGGTCAATAATTGGTCAACAGTCTGAAAGCATTGGTGAGTAAAAAGTCTGTCAGCACTGGTAGGTCAAAGTGGGTCAATAGTCTGACAGCATTGGTGGGCTAAAAGTCTAACAGCACTTGAAGGTCAACAGTGGGTCAAAAGAATGACAGCATTGGTAGTGGTGGGTCATCTGATCTGGATCTTCACTGTTTGCAAAGGTAGGGGTTGTCGTGAACAGCAGGATAAGAGTTAAAGGAAGAAAAATTTTGAATAATTGTATCTCCGAAAAGAAAATTAAAATAATACTACAAAATCCTTAAACTGAACAAGAGTTGTCACTGGACAGTGTAGCTCACTTGCTCACACATTGCCTTTAAATCATGAATTCCTAAATCTGTGACTTTGACCTTTTGGTGAAGTTTAAGTTTGATGGTCAGTGCTAGTCATGAGGACAGAAGCAGTGTATGAGTTTTTATATATACCATGAAAATCCTGGAGGTCTTGCTGTAATTCTCCTAAAAGTTTAACAAGTTTGCTTCGTGATCTAGCAAGCAGTCCAAAAAGTGGAGATGAAATGGTGTAGACCCTGATCGGACTGATCCTTCAGGAACAGTCTGATCTGGGTCTGCACTGTTTGCTTAGGTCTGTCTGTCACTAGGATCATTATGGTGTAACTTAGGACTGACTGATAAACAATTAACCCTTAAGATGCCGAGAAAAAGTGCATCTGAAAATGTCGTCTGTTTATGATGTCTGCTGCATCTCATGGCAAACTTCTTTAAAAAATATTTCTGCATGCAGGCAAACAGTTTGGACCCAGATGGGTCCGCAAACAGTTTGGACCCAGGTCAGACTGCTCCAGTCTGATCTGGGTCCACACTGTTTGCAAAAATGACTTCTTAAAGTAACAGCAGACGTCAAAGCAGATGACAAGTGTCGTGATTGGCATGTTAAAGGTTAAGCCAGAAGCCATAAACCTTGGATGGGCCATCACTATCACAATGTTATGCCCAGAATCAAACCAGGCCAGCTGCGTGAGACGTGAGTTACATAGCTGTGCTATACATGCTCTTTAAGATTATGTACATTCTTGCTACTTACCGAGGAGCTATATTTATTAATGGCTCTGGCTCGTAGTGTGGTAGATTATACGACAGGAATTCTTCATTCGATGAGATTCCAGGAAAGACGTCGTCTGATGGAGTTCCTAACGTTTTGAATATTAAATGCAGCTCATCTTCAACTGTTGAGCCAGGAAATATTGGTCGACCACACGCCATTTCGTAAAATATACAACCTACACCCCTGCAAACAATATAGATAACAATGATAATAATAATAATAATAATCGACCTTATTTATAGATGGTAACACATTTAGTACTAGTACTAATCTTCCATGTGGCCCTCTTTTCCTGGGTAAGAACCAGTACTAAGCAATGTGGATAAAGTTTCTTGCTCAAGGAAACAACACATGGCGCTTGTGGGGATGGAACCGGCTAACTCTTGATCTCAAATCCAATGCTTTACCACTGCACTACAGTGCTCCACATAGAAACACAAGAATTATGAGCATAGAAAATAGAAAAAAGAGAACCACTAGCAGTTCAGACATCTTAAGGACTAGCTGAAATGTGCTGTAATTATTAACATTTCACGATCTAGCAAGGAGTCCAAAAATGCAGACAGAATGGCAAACAGTGATGACCCTGATCAGACTGCTCCATCAGGAGCAGTCTGATCTAGGTCTGCACTGTTTGCTGAGGCAAATCTGTCCCAATACTTAGGATCACTATGGTATGCACTCAGAGAGAGTGAGTGAGTGTTTTGAGTTTTACGTCCCACCAACAGCTAAGGTCATACAGAGACGGGACCTTGGTTTAAAGACTCATCCGAAAGTCTGGAGAAGCCCGGGATCGATCCTGCCATCCCTGGTTTACAAGGCGAGTAGCGTAACCACTACACCACGGAGGCTTCTGGTATGCACTCAGAAACAGACTTAATTTTGTTTTGGAGTTTAATAGCCCAGTCAACACTATTAAGGTCATGTCAAGTATATTGTCCGAAAAGTTCTAGGAAAAGGGTGGTTATATTGATAACACTTTTCCTATTGCTTCAAATACTGCAGGAGGATTCACAATGATAATTTTGGGATAACTTTTTCTGTTTTCCTCATGAGGCAATTCTAACAAGTACCTACAGCATACATAGGGGCTTGAAGAAATATATGGGCTGCATGATGGTTCCACGCAGAGCTGAATCCTGCCCGCACACTAGTACTGGTAAACTGCTTAGAGGATCTAAGCCTGTCCAGGAACCGCGATGCGAGGCGGACCGTCCATGCTAATAAACTCGATTGGTTTCATTGGGTGACAGGGCTTGAGATGTCATTTCATCTTAATGTCGGGTAAAAGTCCCACAAAATTGGAAGCAACGTCTCCAAAATGACCTTTACAGTGTTGACGGGGACGTTAAACCTCAAATCAACCAACCAACCAACCTACAACATACGTTTCTTACAACATACGTTTCTCACAAGAAATGACGAAAAATATAATTTTATTACCTTAAAAATCCTAAAAATTCTGACACATTGAGGACTAGCTGTAATTCTCCTAAATTATTAACAAATTTGTTTCCCGATCTAGCAAGGAGTCCAAATGGTGCAGACAGAATGGCAAACAGTGATGACCCTGATCAGACTACTCTGTCAGGAGCTGTCTGATCTGGGTTTGCACTGTTTGCTGAGGCCTATCTGTCCCAATACTTAGGATCATTATGATATGCACTCAGAGTGAGTGTTTTGAGTTTTACGTCCCACCAACAGCTAAGGTAATACAGAGACGGGACCTCGGTTTAAAGACTCATCCGAAAGTCTGGAGAAGCTCGGGATCAATCCTGCGATCCCTGGTTTACAAGGCGAGTAGCGTAACCACTACACCACAGAGGCTTCTGGTATGCACTCAGAAACATTTTTAATTTTGTTTTGGAGTTTAACAGCCCAGTCAAAACTATTAACGTCATGTCAAGTATATTGTCCGGAAAGTTCTAGGAAAAGGGTGGTTATATTGATAACACTTTTCCTATTGCTTCATATATTGCAGGAGGATTCACAAGGATAATTTTGGGATAATTTTTTCTGTTTCCTCATCAAACCATATGTTGTAGGTACTTGTTAGAATTGCCTCAATGAGGCAATTCTAACTAGTACCTACAACATACGTTTCTTACAAGAAATGACGAAAAATATAATTTGAATACCTTAAAAGTCCTAAAAATTCTGACACACTGAGGACAAGCTGTAATTCTCCTAAATTATTAACAAATTTGTTTCACGATCTAGCAAGAAGTTCAAGCTGTGCAGACAGAATGGCAAACAGTGGCGACCCTGATCAGACTGCTCTGACAGAAGCTGTCTGATCTGGGTTTGCACAGTTTGCTGTGGCCTATCTGTCCCAATACATAGGACCATTACAGTATCCTCAGTACACCATATCTGGAACTATATTTCCCAGGCAGGCTTAGTCCTTGTAAGAAGTTAACCAGTACAGTACACATTCTTTTGCCAGTGACTGATAATTGATATCGTACTTGGTGCAGACAGTATAGACCCCAATGCATTTTAAACACTTGAGTCTGTACTCAAAGCAAATTGTTAAATTCTTAAACATATTACACCAGTTAATATCTAGTTCTGCTTCACTCATTTCATGAATGTGTTCATTACAAACATGAGGCTAAATTCTAAATTTAGCCACCCAACCAAATGAGGTAATGGCCAAATGTGAACAGACGACAAATCGTCAAACCACACCTTCAATGTGTGACTTGTGGAAACAAGAAAATTTGGAACAGATTAGAAATTACAGAATCCTCATCTGATACAGCTTTAGTTAGATAACTTACGGGTATCATGCCTTTTTGAAAAGTTGGCAGAGCTTATCCTCTACTTCTTTTTCGCTGAATATGGGGTTCAAAAATTAAGAGAGAAAAAGTTAACACCAGGGTTAAAAAATTAATAGAGAAAAAGTTAACAACCAAACAAAATGGCAAAAACAGATAAAAAATTGACTTTAGTGTTCTAAAAAAGCTTGGGACAAATCCTGCAACAAACCAGTACTTACCACATATCAATGGGAGTTGAGTATTCTGTTGATCCTAATAACACATCTGGTGGTCGGTACCTGCAGGATGATAACAAAACATAGTAACTGTCACAGAACGAAGTAATAAGCCGAAAGTCAGGAATTATCATGGCAGTGATTGGTCAAATTTGAATGTAGGGAGGTGATCTGAATAATATAACAGCAGCCACAAGTAAAAACCTCAGTGAAATATTCTGTGATGTTCTTATGGATTTTAATTGTGGCAGCACAGAATAAAACCTACAGTCTGATCAAAGTCTTTGTTGGTTGTATGTTGCAAAAAAGGGACATTGGCAATCGGTGTAATACCAGATCAGATGTCATATAAAACTTACCCAAACAAAACAAAAAGTTGACACCTCTATACTTGGAAATGAACTGGTTTGAAACTTTTGGCGAATTATATTGTCATATGTGGCTTAAAAATAATTTTTTATACCGCAATCAGGCATTCTAGTAACCTAATTAAAGGGGGTTGAATAACTGCACACTATAATCGGTAGTAACCTATAATACCTTCTACTGACCTATAATACGTCTAGTGACCATTTATAGACAGGACATACTTTTCAGGTCCCTAGTTTGCAAGCGTAAAAAATAACATGCAACCTTTCATACACGAGAAAACAACGAAACTGCAAGTTATAATCTTTGCAATATTTATTTAAGCAGATTTTCAGAAATTTCAGCCAAATTCTTACCGTCTCGGGATTTCCTGGTTTGAATGGTCCGTTGGAATGATTGTGCATTGCTATTGCGGTTGCGTCTCAACCTCGAAAATAAATTCTAAAGCTAAAATAAACTATTTATTTGCAGATTTTCATACAAAATGTTAAGCAATGAGAAACTTTTATTTGGGTGTCCATGTTGTTTCCTGCGTCTCTGTGGCATGGTGACGTCAGAAACTTTGCGCTATTTGATGTCACATTATACTACGTGTGAGCGTCATCGCACTGAATGTCATTTAACATGCCACACTGTCTGCTGTCTTTTTTGCGCTAAGTTATTGCAAAACCCTTGATTGTTTTGAATTGCGGTAACTGCATTAGTGTCTTTAATAATAAAATATAATCAGTTCGCCGCGACAATTTTATAGCAGCTCGCTATAAAACTAAGGCTCACTGATTATTTTTTGTTATTAAAGACACTAACCATTATGTTTTCAGTAATTCACATCTCTCTGCATCAAAACTGAATATCTATGCTTATTAACCTAAACATAGGCAATGTCTATGTCAATGTACTTTACTTTGGCGTAAGCTATGCTGCAAAGAATATAGTGCTGTCTATACAGGGTATAATTCTGGGAGATTTGAAATGTACATACCATAATGTTACCACTTCATTGGAATATGTTTTGGTAGGTATAGACTTGGCCCTTGCAAGACCTGTAAAATATTACAACTATTTAATAATGGACATTCTGACAGTGAAATAATTTATTGTAAAATATCAAATTTGTGTAATAATGCATGGTGATTATTTTGACTGATATTTTTACTGTGAAATATAGTAAAATTCCTATATTAAGACCACCTTTGGGACTGTTCAAAAGTGGTCTTTAAGACCACTTTTGAACAGTCCCAAAGGTGGTCTCTCACCAGAGGACAGTGTATGCAGAAAAGACAAAGAAAGAATAACTGCAACCTACTAAATAAGCTTCTAAAAGCAGATTTAGTCTTAATTAGGTGGTCTTAATAGCGAAATTTTACTGTAATTCACTGTAAAATACAACAACTGTGTATACACATGTAGTAGTCTCGGATAAGATTGATAGAGCGGAGCTATAGTTTACACCTGCCTTTGGAATAATTGATTAACCATTTTTGTACCAAATTGAATCTCCCTTCTTATATATAGAAGAGTCCATTTCAATTTTTTTATCAAAATTTATTTGGAAAATGATTGAACTTTTAGCAAACAGTGGAAGCCTTGATCAGACTCCGCGTTCTGCGGCGTCTGATCTGGACCTGCATTGTTTGCCAGGGTACCCGTTTTGGGGTTTCTAGTACAAAATGAGTCAACAAAAAGGTAAACCATGTCACCAGATTGTAACACAAACTGCACATGGCTATTTGATCCACTTGCAAAAAACACACAACTGACTCTTCTTGTGGACTTAGCTGATTTGACATTTATTGACAACACCTTAGCTGCCCCGCCCTATCAACATTAGCTGTGACTACTATAATAATGCATTTTCAATATTGCAACTGTGCAATAATGCATTGTGAATATTGTTTGTGTGAAATAATTCATTTTGAAATATTAAAAGTGTGTAATAATACATTGTGAATATTGTATGTGTGAAATAATTCATTGTGAAATATTGCAACTGTGTAATAATGCATTGTGGATATTGTACGTGTGAAATAATTCATTGTGAAATATCAAAACTGTGTAATAATACATTCTGAATATTGTATGTGTGAAATAATTCATTGTGAAATATCAAAACTGTACAATAATACATTCTGAATATTGTATGTGTGAAATAATTCATTGCATACATGTGATATCTCCCGATTTCGTCGGGATATCCCGATTTCGAACCCCATCTCCCGGTCTCCCGTCCGACGGCCCTAATCTCCCGACACGACAATTTTCCTATAGTAGTTTTCCGCCGACCGACCAATTTAGTATTAACCACTGTAAAATACCTATGCGGTTAACCGTCAGTGTATTTACGCTAGGCGGTATGCAGGTAAATTGCAATACACACCTGCACAAGTATAATATTGCAATATGAAAAGAACGTACCGGTAAATACAATTATTAAAATGCAACCCGCAAACAAGCCGCAAACAATGCGATAAAAAGCGAGAAATTCAATAAGGAAGAAATGTGATGTTTGCATACATTTATTACTGATCACCGATTTGCTCAAGTTGCCAACGCTATTAAACCGTTTACACCCGAGGCGGGCCTTATTGATAAGCCGACAATTAACAATGTGACAAGGTGTGAAAACTAGTCAATCAAGATATACCAGTTATAGCTTATTTAATCCCTTTGTAATTGACACGTGTAGACGCTAAATATTATTCCCGCCAAAACAGAGCAAAGCAGACGCTGTTTTTTTTTCTACGCTTCTGTAAACCGTTATTCTTTTATTAATCATAGAACTGGGTAATTACTTAGTGACATTTTCTATTTAAACCCGAGAAAAAATATTTTTGCCGTTTTTATCGGAAGAAAGAAATATGCCCCATGTGACACCAATGAAAATTCGTGCATGCTTTTTCGCCTTTGACAGGTGAACGCGCTAAATATTTTTCCCGCCAAAACAGAGCAGAGCAGACGCTGGTATTTTCTAAGCATCTGTATGTAGTTTTTCATTTATTAATAAACATAGAACCGGAGTTTTGCAGGGTGAAATTTTCTATTCAAACCGGTTTCATTTTTAGCTTGCGAGAAAAATATTTTTGCCGTGTTTTTAATGGATCTTTTATGAAAAAAATATGCCCCCAAGTTAAATCAATAAAAATCATGCATGCTTATTAGTTCCGACTAAGTTCCGAGGCACGTTTTGGGGATGATAAGAGAAGGGGTGTAAGAGTATGAGTAATTTTTTGCTATGCGGGTATTCTGAACGTTGTTTTTTTTCTGCCAGGTGCTAGGTGGGTATTTAAGACCGATCTATTGGTCAGTGCTTGTTCTTTGATCATTCTTCCGAGAAATTGTCTCTCTATTAAAATACAAAATGGAAGTTTGTCGTCTGCTGCTTTTTTTTTCCAAGCTTTTATAACATATTTTTGCAGAAAGGCAAACAGTGTGGACCGTCATCAGAATGCTCTGCAGTCTGATCTGGGCCCACACTGTTTTCAAAAAAGATTTTTAATGCAGATGACAAAGCAGACAACAATTGTTGTGTTGGCATGTTATGGGTGAAAAAGTGCTTCAGAGGTAAATTTTAACCAAAAATAACATCGCTTTTTACCGCGGAAAAATCTCCCGATTTGGGACCCCAATCTCCCTATCTGAAAATCAAAATCTCCCTATTTGGGTCCAAGAAAATATCACATGTATGCATTGTGAAATATCAAAACTGTGTAATAATACATTCTGAATAATACAACTATGTATTAATGCATAGTGAATTTTGTGACTTGTGAAATAAATCATTGTAAAATATTACAAATGAATAATAATGCACTGCGAACATAATGAGTGTGAAATAATTCATTGTAAAACAATACAACTGTACAATAATGTGTTGTGAATGTTGTGGCTCTGAAATATTTCATTGTAAAATATTACAACAGTATAATAATGCATTGTGAATAATTCATTGTAAAATGTTACAACTGTGAAAATGTTTTGTGAATGTTGTGACTGAGAAGTAAGTAATTGCAAGTATTGACAGACTGACAAATGGATGAGGATACACATGATCAAATGGATGGAAAACCAGACACAAAATGTGTAGATTATAGAAAAGTGACCATTAATGGTCATCTTCCTACATCTTCTATAGTCATGTGAGAACCATATTAAATTTAAATCTGTGTTATAATGAACAGAGTTATAAAGGGTTTATGTTTATTTGTCATACATGAAAAAAAAAAAACATTATAAAGATAACACCCTTGTATGATATAGTGCATTTTTTCACATCTCCAAAATGGCTACTAAATCCATGATATTTTTCTTACAAATACTGCAAACATAGGTTGTGGGTGCTCATAGGAACTATCACTAGAATCTGATGAGTACCCACACCTATGTCTTTGGCAAAAATAAGAAAAATAATGTATACCCCAGTTTTCTCTAAACAAAGTGGGGTTTATGGGGGTTCATTTCACAGACTGTTTCATGTGGTGTTCTTTTTCCACTTTAAGAAGGAGAATTATGGGAATATTCATAACTTACCAAAATCTGCTAATTTCAACTCTCCTCTTTCATTGATTAGGAGATTCTGTGGTTTTAAGTCCCTGTGTAGCACCTGTCTTTTGTGGCAATATGCCAAACCTCGTAATAATTGGTACAAAAATATCTGAAAGAGTACAACCAAAATAAGAATCATATGAATGACACGCAAGTCAGAGCATAGCAAAACTTCTGTAAGAAGGCCTGTGCATTCAGCAAAGACTCAGATCAGCCTGTACACTTGTACAGGCTGATCTGAGTTGTTGCTGATTGCATAAACCTTCTTTAGCCTCTGGACTACTGAAATTGTGATTAGCAAAGATTCTTCACAAACTGAGTTGATTAAGATGCCAAGTTTTGTTCATCATACCCGGTTCTTTTAGATTTTGCTATTCTTGCCAAACTGGGTTAATTTAGATGCCGAGTTTTGCTCATCATATCCGGTTCTTTTAGATTTTGCTATTCTTGCCAAACTGAGCTGATTCAGATGCTGGGTTTTGTTCATCATACTTGATTCTTTTAGATTTTGCTATTCTTGCCAAACTGAGTTGATTAAGATGCCGAGTTTTTTTCATCATACCTGGTTCTTTTAGATTTTGCTATTCTTGCCAAACTGAGTTGATTCAGATGCTGGGTTTGTTCATCATACCCGGTTCTTTTAGATTTTGCTATTCTTGCCAAACTGAGTTGATTCAGATGCTGGGTTTGTTCATCATACCAAGTTCTTTTAGATTTTGCTATTCTTGCTAAATTGAGTTGATTTAGGTGCTGGGTTTGTTCATCATACCAAGTTCTTTTAGATTTTGCTATTCTTGCTAAACTGAGTTGATTAATATGCCGAGTTTTGTCCATCATGCCTGGTTCTTTTAGATTTTGCTATTCTTGCCAAACTGAGTCGATTTAGGTGCTGGGTTTGTTCATCATACCAAGTTCTTTTAGATTTTGCTATTCTTGCCAAACTGAGTTGATTAAGATGCCGATTTTTGTTCATCATACCTGGTTCTTTTAGATTTTGCTATTCTTGCCAAACGGAGTTGATTCAGATGCTGGGTTTGTTCATCATACCAGGTTCTTTTAGATTTTGCTATTCTTACCAAACTGAGTTGATTCAGATGCTGGGTTTGTTCATCATACCAAGTTCTTTTAGATTTTGCTATTCTTGCCAAACTGAGTTGTTTCAGATGCTGGGTTTGTTCATTATACCAAGTTCTCTTAGATTTTGCTATTCTTGCCAAACTGAGTTGATTAAGATGCTGGGTTTGTTCATTATACCTGGTTCTTTTAGATTTTGCTATTCTTGCCAAACTGAGTTGATTAAGATGCTGGGTTTGTTCATTATACCAAGTTCTTTTAGATTTTGCTATTCTTGCCAAACTGAGTTGTTTCAGATGCTGGGTTTGTTCATTATACCAAGTTCTTTTAGATTTTGCTATTCTTGCCAAACTGAGTTGATTAAGATGCCGATTTTTGTTCATCATACCTGGTTCTTTTAGATTTTGCGATTCTTGCCAAACTGAGTTTATTCAGATGCTTGGTTTGTTCATCATACCAGGTTCTTTTAGATTTTGCTATTCTTACCAAACTGAGTTGATTCAGATGCAAGGTTTGTTCATCATACCAAGTTCTTTTAGATTTTGCTATTCTTGCCAAACTGAGTTGTTTCAGATGCTGGGTTTGTTCATCATACCAAGTTCTCTTAGATTTTGCTATTCTTGCCAAACTGAGTTGATTCAGATGCTGGGTTTGTTCATCATACTTGATTCTTTTAGATTTTGCTATTCTTGCCAAACTGAGTTGATTCAGATGCTGGGTTTGTTCATCATACCACGTTCTTTTAGATTTTGCTATTCTTGTCAAACTGAGTTGATTCAGATGCTGGGCTTGTTCATCATACCTGGTTTGTTTAGCTTTTTCTATTCTTGCCAAACTGAGTTGATTCAGATGCTGGGTTTGTTCATCATACCAGGTTCTTTTAGATTTTGCTATTCTTACCAAACTGAGTTGATTCAGATGCTGGGTTTGTTCATCATACCAAGTTCTTTTAGATTTTGCTATTCTTGCCAAACTGAGTTGTTTCAGATGCTGGGTTTGTTCATTATACCAAGTTCTCTTAGATTTTGCTATTCTTGCCAAACTGAGTTGATTAAGATGCTGGGTTTGTTCATTATACCTGGTTCTTTTAGATTTTGCTATTCTTGCCAAACTGAGTTGATTAAGATGCTGGGTTTGTTCATTATACCAAGTTCTTTTAGATTTTGCTATTCTTGCCAAACTGAGTTGTTTCAGATGCTGGGTTTGTTCATTATACCAAGTTCTTTTAGATTTTGCTATTCTTGCCAAACTGAGTTGATTAAGATGCCGATTTTTGTTCATCATACCTGGTTCTTTTAGATTTTGCGATTCTTGCCAAACTGAGTTTATTCAGATGCTTGGTTTGTTCATCATACCAGGTTCTTTTAGATTTTGCTATTCTTACCAAACTGAGTTGATTCAGATGCAAGGTTTGTTCATCATACCAAGTTCTTTTAGATTTTGCTATTCTTGCCAAACTGAGTTGTTTCAGATGCTGGGTTTGTTCATCATACCAAGTTCTCTTAGATTTTGCTATTCTTGCCAAACTGAGTTGATTCAGATGCTGGGTTTGTTCATCATACTTGATTCTTTTAGATTTTGCTATTCTTGCCAAACTGAGTTGATTCAGATGCTGGGTTTGTTCATCATACCACATTCTTTTAGATTTTGCTATTCTTGTCAAACTGAGTTGATTCAGATGCTGGGCTTGTTCATCATACCTGGTTTGTTTAGCTTTTTCTATTCTTGCCAAACTGAGTTGATTCAGATGCTGGGTTTGTTCATCATACTTGATTCTTTTAGATTTTGCTATTCTTGCCAAACTGAGTTGATTCAGATGCTGGGTTTGTTCATCATACTTGATTCTTTTAGATTTTGCTATTCTTGCCAAACTGAGTTGATTCAGATGCTGGGTTTGTTCATCATACCTGATTCTTTTAGATTTTGCTATTCTTGCCAAACTGAGTTGATTCAGATGCTGGGTTTGTTCATCATACCAAGTTCTTTTAGATTTTGCTATTATTGCCAAACTGAGTTGATTCAGATGCTGGGTTTGTTCATCATACCACGTTCTTTTAGATTTTGCTATTATTGTCAAACTGAGTTGATTCAGATGCTGGGCTTGTTCATCATACCTGGTTTGTTTAGCTTTTTCTATTCTTGCCAAACTGAGTTGATTCAGATGCTGGGTTTGTTCATCATACTTGATTCTTTTAGATTTTGCTATTCTTGCCAAACTGAGTTGATTCAGATGCTGGGTTTGTTCATCATACTTGATTCTTTTAGATTTTGCTATTCTTGCCAAACTGAGTTGATTCAGATGCTGGGTTTGTTCATCATACCAAGTTCTTTTAGATTTTGCTATTCTTGCCAAACTGAGTTGATTCAGATGCTGGTTTTGTTCATCATACCAGGTTCTTTTAGATTTTGCAATGTTCTGGTTAATATGCTGTACTTGCTGTAGTTAGCACACATGCTCTAACAAGAGCACTCCATAACTTTTTCAAGATGTATATTAGATACCAATTACGAGTGTAAGAAAGCATAATTTTGCAGTCTGTTGAAGTGGAAACAGTACTAAAAGATAATTCTTAACATATCAGTCATCATGCTTCTGCTTGTTTAACTATATGTGCTCCTTATCATGTTTAACTATATGTGCCTATTATCATGTTTAACTATATGTGCTCCTTATTGTGTTCAACTATATGTGCTTCTTATCGTGTTTAACAATATTTGCTCCTTATTGTGTTTAACTATATGTGCTCCTTATGTCAACTAAACATATCCAAAGGTGGTATAAAGAGCATCTCACAGTGGGATTAATAGAAGGACTTTCTAAGACTTCTGTTTGTGATAAGAAATAAGAAAGAAATATACCGTTCTCTTACATAGAGGATCTTACATGAGTGTTCATGTATTATTGAATTTATAAAAAAAGTTGAGGAAAAGGGATAAAATGCGAGGCTGTGCCGAGCATTTTATCCTTTTTCCTCAATGAGTTTAATAAATTCAATAATACATGGACACGAATGCAAGATTCTATTTATCATATGACATTTAAAACGCATTTTATTCACGATTGTTTCATAAAAATGTCAACATTCCGTCATTTGTAAACGCGACGTCGTTAAGGACGTCGTACATGTAACGTTACGGGACGTATGTAGCTAATTTGCATATTTAATCCACTAGTGGATTATCGAAAATATTACATGGCGTTATTACACTCTCAGACGCGACGTCATATGATAAAATGGCAATAATAATGGTGTACAGTCCATCTTCATTGGCTCAGACACCTTTTGGACAATGAAAATTTGTTCAAGACAGGGGTTTGTTTGTTTGTTTGTTTGATTTGAGGTTTATTGTCTCCATCAACACGGTATAGGTCATTTTGGAGATGTTGCTTCCAATTTTGTGGGACTTTTACCTGACACTGAAATGAAATGACATCTCAAGCTCTGTCGCCCGATGAAACCAAACTGGTTTATAAGCATGGACAGCCTGACTAGCACCACTTTGCCTGGGCTCTATCTCTGGTCCGGCCCATCAGAGTCTAACTGTTGGTTTTCTTTTGCTCCAGCATTTCAGTGGTTTCTTGCTGTCGAGTCCAACCCCATTGTTTCATCTCTGTGGTTGTTTGATTATTTGTGTTCACGGAGATGTTGCACTGATGAGTTAGGAGGCCTTCATGCAGACTGAACAAATTATTTGTCTAAATCACGACAGAAGTAAGAGCGAGGATTGTGGCCACGTGTAAAATCGATTAAAACCCCACTGTGGAATTCGTTTCCGCTGACCGTTCCAAGGCGGTTCTTCTGTTGCAATTTATTTTTGTTATGGTTTGTCTTTGGGTGTTTGTGTCACTTATATTTTATTTTGGCTAGTCTATTGGCCATTTTGTGGGAAAGTAACTGTCATTCTGGCTTTCCGCTAATGATGTTTCCATTAGGTCTGTTGTGTCATGTTTGTGTTTCTTTCCCTTTGGTGTCTCTGATGGGAGCTGTGGGTTGATTGTATCGATTCCTGATCATAGCCTCCACTTCTATTTAGATCCTCTAAGCGGTTTACCAGTACTCGTGTGCAGTCGGTTTCAGCTCTGTGTGGAAGCATCATACAGCCAGGGGTCGAAATTTACACTTGTCCACTCGTATTTACGAGTAGCTTGTCATTAAGGACGAGTGAAAATTGTTACTGGCATGCCCTGCAGGGCGAGTGAGTTTTCCGCCATGAAAATGTCTAATCCTGCCGTTTAGAGAAAGCATTTTCCAAAACTATCAAATAACAGCAAACAAATGTTTAATGTGAAGCAAAATGCATGAAATGTGAATATTTTCCGCATTGTGTTTCCAAATCCGGAAATAGAGATTGTAAATAAATTATTGCACCTGCGCAGAAAGATCGTAGACCCAAGGCGGACTCGTTCCATTGCAATTTCGTGCTAGTTTTTACACTCAATAAATGCATGATTACAAAAGCATATTCAATTGCAAATAATGTATTGGACATTATTCTCACGTCCTATCTTGAAGTAAGCAAGAACAGCTACTTTGGCGCAGAAATCTAAAGAAACAAGTCCTAGGACAAAAACACTCAGTATGAATTTGAAATGGAATGAAACAGTAGTACCAGAAATCAGCTAAAATGAAAGTGAAAGTAAGAATCTGACTGCAAAAATTGTTTATTCATGGAGATGGCACAATGTCTGTCTGGTCTTGTAAGTTGTAATATATTTATTTTATTACTGTCTTTGCTATTTTTCTGTATCAATAAAACAATGAGTTATTTTTTTTTTTTTTTCATTTTCACTCCAGGGAAGCAGGGCAAGTTAATTTTTCATAAGGACGAGTGAATTTTTAGGAGCACTTGCCCTGCAAAACAAGTTTGTCTAAAAGAAAATTTCGACCCCTGGCAGCCCATCTATTTCTTGAAGCCCCAATGGGCGGGGGCCGCCAAGACAGGGGTAGTTCAAGCCATTGAGGATTGATCTTAGGAGACATAATAATTATGTACATCTTTTCAATTTTCATCAAATTTAATGTATGTTGTGTGTACTCATTAGAATTGCCTCATTGAGGCCGTGGTAAACGAGCCATCGGTGGTTGAGGTATCGAAGTTTCACTATATTCAGTTTTCCTTTATTTTCAGCTCCGGTCATGGACTTTAACAGGACAGATACAATCATAACCTTTCACCAAGAAGTCCATTTTCTTTCAACTATTTAAGGCTGACTTTCACAAATTAATGCCATTGGTATTGGCACTGTACAACAATAGCGTAATTATCGCCATATTTGACAATGTGTAATTGTAAATAAAGTGTAAATGCTTAAAGGTACTTTTAACCTTTACCATACTGACGACCTAATGTCAATCAATATCAACAGGAAAGCTTTTCCCTGAAAGTCATTATTCTAGACTATATTCCTGCAATTTTGAATGATGCCAAAAATACCGATCTATTGCAAATTTACTAAGAATCACAAAGAAATGTTAGCATTAACAATTAAGAAGTGTCAAGTTAACCCTTATCCTGCTGAACACAACAACCCCTATCTTTGTAAATAGTGTAGATCCAGATCAGATGGCTTCTGAAGAACCCTTATCCTGCTGAACACAACAACCCCTATCTTTGTAAACAGTGTAGATCCAGATCAGATGGCTTCTGAAGAACCCTTATCCTGCTGAACACAACAACCCCTATCTTTGCAAACAGTGTAGATCCAGATCAGATGGCTTCTGAAGAAGCCATCTGATCAGGAGCTTCACTGTTTGTTATTCAGTTTGTAAATTTGAATGAATAAATTGCATCAAGTAATTTGATTGGTTGAAATGTAAATGGGTGTGGCTAAATTAATTTATGCAGCAGGCCAAATGTGCACCAGAATACCAATCAAAGCATTGACAGGACTGGCAGAAAAATGGTCCCCACTTATCTAGGGCTATGTCCCCCACTGAAGGGAGGTGAACTTGTTGTTTTGGGGCTTGCTGAATTTCTCCTAAAATTCTAACAATTTTGTATCACGATCAAGCAAGGAGTCCAAAAAGTGTGGCTGGAATTGCGAACAGTGTAGACCCTGATCAGGCTGGCATCGGTAGCTCTGTCGGATGCATGTCTGATTGGTGATCAGGAGGACGAGGTTCGATACCTGCCGGGGTCTGCAACATTCTTTCGTAGAGCTTGATCATGAAATCTTTTCCACGGTCATTCTCTCAATTCTGCTGATTGAAGAAGGGCAGTTGTCAGTTTCTGGCGAAATAATGTGCACTGTACTGGTTAACCGCTTACATATAAGCCTGCCCAGGAAAAGTGTGGATAGGTAAACTGACCAGTTCCAATTAGACCTCAATTGTGTTGACTGGGCCGTTAAACTCCAATACAAACAAACAAAGACCCTGATCAGACTGCTTCTTCAGGAGCTGTCTAAAGGTGCAGTCTGATCAGAGTCTACACTGTTTACTTAGGCCTGTCTGTTCCAATATCAAGGTTCACTATGGTAGTAAGAACTGCATTAACTGTCACACAAGCCCGTAGCTTTTTGTTTGTTTGATTTGAGGTTTAACGTCCCCGTCAACACTGTAAAGGTCGACGTTGCTTCCAATTTTGTGGGACTTTTACCCGACATTGAGATGAAATGACATCTCAAGCCCTGTCGCCCAATGAAACCAATAGGGTTTATCAGCATGGACGGTCCGCCTCGCACCGCGGTTCCTGGACAGGCTTAGATCCTCTAAGCGGTTTACCAGTACTAGTGTGCAGGCCTGATACAGCTCTGCGTGGAAGCATCATGCAGCCCATATATTTCTTCAAGCCCCACAAGCCCGTAGCTCGTGTGACAATTTGTCAGTTTAAGAAGTGCTTATTAACCCTTTTTGTACCAAACGGAATCTTCCACCTTATATATAGCAGGATTCCATTTCAAAATTTAGGGGTGTCAGGTTGTGTTTTCTACAAAATTTATTTGGAAAATGTCTTGAACTTTTCGCAAACAGTGTGGGCCCTGATCAGACGCCGCATTCTGCGGCGTCTGATCTGGGCCAACACTGTTTGCCAGGGTACCCGTTTTGGGGTTTTAGGTACAAAATGGGTTAATGACGTCATTTATGACCAAATATTCTATTTTTAGGGATGTTCCACATACCTTTACATTGGTCATACTCATTATATTACCACAATCATCCATATACTGTTTGAGATCTTTTTCCTGAAAAACAATAAATAAATAAATAAATAAATAAAAGAAAATGGCCCTTTGTATTTGCTGATTTACGTTCTTTAACCTTACGATGCCAGTCACAACAATTGTCTTCTGGTTTGTCGTCTGCTGGGTACTTAAAAAGTCAGTGTTGCAAACAGTGTGGAGCCAGATCAGACTGCTCCTCTAGGAGCAGTCTGATCAGGATCCACACTGTTAGCCAATATGCAAAATTATTTTCAGGGTCCTCTGAACAATCCAGAGACCTGTGAATTTGGGATTTAAAGGCTGAGTAAACACTATTTAGGTCATATCAAATGGCTCAGTTTACCTAAATACTTTTCCTGAGCAGGCCTATAAATATACAATGCATCGGCCCCCGCCAATAGGGGCTTGAAGAAATAGAGGGGCTGCATGATGCTTCCACGCAGAGCTGAATCCGGCCTGCAAACTTGAACTGGTAAACCGCTTAGAGGATCTAAGCCTGTCCAGGAACCGCAGTGCGAGGCGGACCGTCCATGCTAATAAACCCTATTGGTTTCATTGGGCGACAGGGCTTGAGATGTCATTTCATCTCAATGTCGGGTAAAAGTCCCACAAAATTTGAAGAAAGGTCTCCATAATGACCTTTACAGTGTTGACGGGGACGTTAAGCCTCAAATCAACCAACCAACCATATACAATGCAAGCCTTTAACTAGAAACATACAATTGCCCTTCTTAAGCCCTTATGTCTGTTAGCCCTAAAAACTCTCAGACAATGTTGTATGTTCTTTATTTATTTTTTTTTTTTTTTCTAAAAAAAAAAAAATGCGAAATAAGGCTTTATATTTCATGTAAACTGGCTGCTCAGCGGATATTTCACATGGAATATAAAGCCATATTTTCTCTGAAAAGTAAGAAACAAGAGGGCTATGATGGGCCCTGGATTGCTGACCTGAGCCATTCTGCACCTGTTTGTATTTACCTTAAAAACGCTAAAAATTATGACACCTTGAGGACTTGCTGTATTTCTCCTAAATTTTTTTATAAATTTGTTTCACAATCCAGCAAGGAGTCCGAATGGTGCAAACAGAATGGCAAACAGTGTAGACCCTGATCAGACTGCTCTGGGTCTTCACCTTTTGCTAAGGCCTATATGTCTCAATACTTAGGGTCATTATGGTATTGGGGGTGAAATGCTCTTTTCAAAATATTTCCAGTATTTCATGGCCTGTTAGTCACTGCAGCATTCATCTGTCTAGGCAACTCACTTCTTTTCAATGTACAAGAAGGTGGAAGAAACATGGATGACTTTCCATTAACTTTTGTCAACTGTTTGTTAAACTAGAAATTTTACATATTACCTTGCATTAACAATTTTCACTTCTGCCTGGATGTACTCGGTTCAGCCGGAGATGATCAAATGTTCTTATGGTTTGCAATCAGCTCTGAGATTATAAAAACTTTTACATGCCCAACTCACTTGAGCATGAAATTTGTCCTGCTCACAAATTTTAAAATACCAACAATTGTTGGCATTTTAAAATTTGTGACAGGACAAATGACTTTCTCTACTGAAATGAGGAGGAAAATAGCCTCACTTATTTGTTATTTTATTTTTATGAGCTTTACACATTTCATGCTCAATTTGAGTGAAACTAGAAATGTGTCAATACAACACAAATGCCCCCGCCCAGGGACCTACCTCCCCCCCTCCCCCCAATCACCTTAAGGTCATGCGGCAGGGGCGGGGTTATGGCTGAATAAAACTTCTGCCCTGTATCTATCATCATTCCAAATATGTAGCAAATCCATGGTTCAAGAAATATTAGCTCTCAAAAATATAATATAAAAAATTTCTATATCTGTGACCTTGACCTCCAGTTAAGGGGTTACTGTATAAATCTTTGGACCGGCATCTATCATTAAACCAAATATGAACCAAATGAATCAAAAAAGTTAAAGTTCAATGTGGTACAAATACCTTAACCTGAGTGTTAAACATTAAAAATTTCTAAGTCCGTGACCTTGACCTTGATACCATGGGTAGGTGTGGGGGTATTGCTGGATAAAACTTTGGACCCATATCTATCATCATACTAAATATAAACCACATCCATTGCATGGTTTGAAAAATATGAGCTCAAGTTCTACCCTGACCAAAAACCTTAACCTGAGTGTTAAACATTAAAAATTTCTAAGTCCGTGACCTTGACCTTGAGACCATGGGTAGGTGTGGGGGTATTGCTGGATAAAACTTTGGACCCATATCTATCATGATACTAAATATAAACCACATTCATTGCATGGTTTGAAAAATATGAGCTCAAGTTCTACCCTGACCAAAAACCTTAACCCGAGTGTTAAACATTAAAAATTTCTAAGTCCGTGACCTTGACCTTGAGACCATGGGTAGGTGTGCGGGTATTGCTGGATAAAACTTTGGACCCATATCTATCATGATACTAAATATAAACCACATTCATTGCATGGTTTGAAAAATATGAGCTCAAGTTCTACCCTGACCAAAAACCTTAACCTGAGTGTTAAACATTAAAAATTTCTAAGTCCGTGATCTTGACCTTGAGACCATGGGTAGGTGTAGGGGTATTGCTGGATAAAACTTTGGACCCATATCTATCATCATACTAAATATAAACCACATCCATTGCATGGTTTGAAAAATATGAGCTCAAGTTCTACCCTGACCAAAAACCTTAACCTGAGTCTAACAGGATTACGTACGTACGTACGTACACACTTTCGTACAGAAGGACGTACATTCGGACACCAGTAGGCACGTACAGAAAACCGAACAACTCTATGCCCCCAGCATCATACGATGTGGGGGCATAAAAAGTTCTATAATCTTGGGGCCAGGCCCTGAGGTTATAAAACTTTTTCTTGCTTAACTCAGCTGAACATGAAATTTGTCCTGCTCATAAATATTAAAATGCCAACAATTGTTGGCATTTTAATATTTATGAGTAGGATAAATATTACCTTTTATTGATCTCAGCAGAAAAATTACCTATTTTATCTGTATTTTAACATTTATAAGCATTTAAAATTTCATGCTCAAGAAATTGAACCAGAAAAGGGTTTAAAAAAAACAGGGCCTGGTTAGACACAAACCAGCGTGCACAGCAACACAGACTAGCAGAAGTCTCGAAATTTTAGGTATAGAAACAAAGGGTACTGCACTATCTTGGCAGTGAACATAAAGGTCCTGATCAGACTGTACTTTGCTGTTTGCAAATGACAATAGCAGGTTTTCACATGGTGAGGGTCATCTACAAACTAACCTACTTCATAAACTTGCTGATACAGAGCAAAAAAACATAAACATCACCATAGCTCCTGTTAAGGCGGAGTAACGAGGCTAATTAAACCTTGTCCTGCTGAATAAATTAACTTAGCCACACCCATTTCTGTCTATCAACCAGTCAATTTACTCGATATAAGATATAATATATTTGTTCAATTCACAAACTTCATGGCAAACAGTGTAGATGCTGATCAGATGGCTCTTTTCTCCAGCTTTCCTGATGAATCGAACCGTATGTGCACCCAATTCCGTGCATGTGATAGTCGTTACTCCTTCTTTAGAAGCCATATGATCTGGATCTACACTGTTTGCAAAGGTAGGGGTTGTTGTGTTTAGCAGGATAAGGGTAAACCTTTTTGTAATGAATGGAATCGAGCAGTAGTCCATTTCAATATTTAGGGGTGTCAGGGTGAGTATTTTTCAGATATTTATATAGAAAATGGTTGAACTTTAGGGTTTCCAGTACAAAATGCGTTAATTTTCCTTATTTCTGCACAAAAACCTGTGAAGGCAATGATCAGGAATCAATGCAATTAACCCACAGCTCCCATCAGAGACACCAAAGATGAGGCAATTCTAACAAGTACCAACAACGCAAGTAAATCCTGTGTTGTGGGTACCTGTCAAAATTACCACATTGATAAAGCATTTCCACACAAGTACCCACAACACAGATTTCTGAAGGGGATTTTGGATATCACTTAATTATTCCTTGTTACACTCATCACCCCCCACACACCTGCCACCACCAGCACCACCTTATCTGGAGCTATGGAGCGAAAACCTCAAATATTACTCAGCAAAAACTCAAATATTACTCAACAAAAACTCAAATATTACTCACCAAATATTCAAAGACTAGAGTTAGAGACTTCTCTGTATGTATAATATCATGTAGTGTGACAATGTTTGAATGTTTAAGTTCCCTGAGTAAGGACACTGTAATATAGAAGAAACATGACATTATAATAACTACCATTTCAAGGGAAACAATCCTTAGCTCAAGATGAGCCCAGTTCATGGAGATATTCCAAAATATTGTATTTGTTACTCCAAGAAACAAATAGCCACAATTGACTTCTGGAGTAATCTGAGCTATGGCCCCCGCCCATCGGGGCTTGAAGAAATATATGGGCTGCACGATGCTTCCACGCAGAGCTAAATCCGACCCGCACACGAGTACTGGTAAACCGCTTAGAGGATCTAAGCCTGCCCAGGCAATGTGGCTAGAGTCGGACTGCCCATGCTTATAAACCCTATTGGGTTCATTGGGTGATAGGGCATGAGGTGTCATTTCATCTCAATGTCAGGTAAAAATCCCACAAAATTGGAAGCAACGTCTCCAAAATGAACTTTACAGTGTTGATGGGGACGTTAAACCCCAAATCAAACAAACAAAGACAATTCTAATGTCCACAGCCTTTGTCTCTTGAGTAATCAAAGGAAAAAAGACTAGTGTGATTAATTATAGCAGATAATTCAGGGTAATCAACTCCTTCTCCCTAAACATCTACTTTAAGGGAAATGGGTACACCTTCAGGGGAAGGAACTCTTGCAAATGTAAGTATTTTTGTCTCACATGTCAATACGGGTCAACTCTTAATGGAAAGAATTTGCTCCTGTGCAGCAAATTCTTTCCTTTAAGAGTTGACCCTTTTTTCAGTGGGACAGAGCTTACAGAAAAGTGATCAGGAAGTCCCGAAAGTTGTCTCCCTTTGAACAAGAGGGCCCAAAGGGCCCTGAATCGCTCACCTGAGAATTAGTGTCTCCAAGGGCTATAATTTGAACAAACTTGGTAATGGTCCACTAGATGAAGCTTCATACCAAATATCAAAGACCTGGGCCTTCTGGTTTCAGACAAGAAGATTTTTAAAGGTTTTCCCTATATAAGCCTATGAAAAACCAAAGGGTCCCGGAGTGGGGGCATTTTTGGCCCCAGGGCTATAACTTGAACAATCTTGAAAGAGGTCCACTAGATGAAGCTTCACACCAAATACCAAAGATCTGGGCCTTGCGCATTCAGAGAAGAAGATTTTTAAAGATTTTCCATGTATAAGCCTACATAAAACCAAGGCCCCAGGGGTGGGGGCATTTTTGGCTCCAGGGCTATAATTTTAACAATCTTGGTAGAGGTCTACTAGTTGACGCTTCATATCAAATAGCATAGAGCAGGGCCTTGTGGTATCAGAGAAGAAGAATTTTAAATATTTTCCCTAATTAAGCCTGTGAAAAACCAAAGGGTCCCAGGGTGGGGGCATTTTTGGTCCTAGGGCTATAATTTGAACAATCTAGATAGAGATCCAATAGATAAAGCTTCACACCAAATATCAAAGACCTTGGCCTTGCAGTTTCTGAGATACGCCCCCGCCCATAGGGGCTTGAAGAAATATATGGGCTGCATGATGCTTCCACGCAGAGCTGAATCTGGCCCGCTCACTAGTACCGGTAACCCGCTTAGAGGATCTAAGTCTGTCCAGGAACCGCGGTGCGAGGCGGACCGTCCATGCTAATAAACCCTATTGGTTTCATTGGGCGACAGGGCTTGAGATGTCATTTCATCTCAATGTTGGGTAAAAGTCCCACAAAATTGGAAGCAACGTCTCCAAAATGACCTTTACAGTGTTGACGGGGACGTTAAACCTCAAATCAAACAAACAAACAAACAGTTTCTGAGAAGAAGTTTCTTTAAAGATTTTCCCTATATAAGCCTATGTAAAACCAAAAGCCCCCGGGGCGGGGACATTTTGGCCCCAGGGCTATAATTTGAACAATCTTGGTAGAGGTCCATTAGATTAAGCTTCACACCAAAGAAAAGTTTTTAAGATTTCCCCTACATAAGCTTGGGTAAAACCAAAGGCCCCCTGGGCGGGGGCATTTTTGGCCCCAGGGCTAAAATTTGAACATTCTTGGTAGAGGTTCACTAGGTGAAGCTTCATAATAAATATCAAAGACCTGGGCCTTGTGGTTTCAGAGAAGAAGATTTTCCCTATTTAAGCCTATGAAAAACCAAAGGGTCCAAGGGTGGGGCCATTTTCGGTCCAAGGGCTATAATTTGTACAATCTTGAAAGAGGTCCACTAGATGAAGCTTCAAACCAAATATCAAAGATCTGGGCCTTGCGGTTTCAGAGAAGATTTTTAAAGATTTTCCCTGTATAAGCCTATGTAAAACCAAAGGCCCCCGGGGCGGGGGCATTTCTGGCCCCAAGGCTATAATTTGAACAATCTTAGTAAAGGTCCACCAGGTAAAGCTTCACACCAAATATTAAAGACCTGGGCCTTGTGGTTTCGGGGAAGAAGATTTTTTTAATGATTTTCCCTATATAAGCCTATGTAAAACCATAGGCCCCCGGGGTGGGGGCATTTTGGCCCCCAGGGCTATAATTTGAACAATCTTGGTAGAGGTCCACTAGATGAAGCTTCACACCAAATATCAAAGAGCTGGGCTTGCGGTTTCAGAGAAGAAGATTTTTAAAAATTTTCCCTGTATAAGCCTATGTAAAACCAAAGGCCCCCAGGGCGGGGGACATTTTTGGCCCCAAGGCTTTAATTTGAACAATCTTAGTAGCGGTCCACCTGGTAAAGCTTCACACCAAATCTTAAAGACCTGGGCCTTGTGGTTTCAGAGAAGAAGATTTTTTAATGATTTTCCTTATATAACCCTATGTAAAACCAGAGGCCCCCCGGGGCAGGGGCATTTTGGCCCCGTGGGCTATAATTTGAACAATCTTGGTAGAGATCCACTAGATGAAGCTTCACAACAAATATCAAAGATCTGGGCCCTGTGGTTTCAGAGAAAAAGATTTTTAAAGATTTTCCCTGTATAAGCCTATTTAAAAACAAAGGCCCCCGGGGCTATAATTTGAACAATCTTAGTAGAGGTCCACCAGGTAAAGCTTCACACCAAATATTAAAGACCTGGGCCTTGCGGTTTCAGAGAAGAAGATTTTTTAATGATTTTCCCAATATAAGCCTATGTAAAACCATAGGCCCCCGGGGCGGGGGCATTTTGGCCCCCAGGGCTATAATTTGAACAATCTTGGTAGAGGTCCACTAGATGAAGCTTCACACCAAATATCAAATAACTGGGCCTTGCGGTTTCAGAGAAGAAGACTTTTAAAGATTTTCCCTGTATAAGCCTATCTAAAACCAAAGGCCCCCGGGGCGGGGGCATTTTTGGCCCCAAGGCTATAATTTGAACAATCTTAGTAGAGGTCAACTAGGTAAAGCTTCACACCAAATATTAAAGACCTGGGCCTTGTGGTTTCCGAGAAGAAGATTTTTTAATGATTTTCCCTATATAAGCCTATGTAAAACAATAGGCCCCCGGGGCGGGGGCATTTTGGCCCCAAGGGCTATAATTTGAACAATCTTGGTAGAGGTCAACTAGATAAAGCTTCACCCCAAATATCAAAGATCTGGGCCTTGCTGTTTCAGAGAAGAAGGTATTTAAAGATTTTCCCTGTATAAGCCTATGTAAAACCAAAGGCCCCCCGGGCGGGGGCATTTTTGGCCCTAAGGCTATAATTTGAACAATCTTAGTAGAGGTCCACCAGGTAAAGCTTCACACCAAATCTTAAAGACCTGGGCCTTGTGGTTTCAGAGAAGAAGATTTTTTAATGATTTTCCCTATATAAGCCTATGTAAAACCAAAGGCCCCCGGGGCGGGAGCATTTTGGCCCCCAGGGCTATAATTTGAACAATCTTGGTAGAGGTCCACTAGATGAAGATTCATACCAAATATCGAAGACCTGGGCCTTGCGGTTTCGGAGAAGAAGATTTTTAAAGTTTTTGTTTAAAAAATCTATTTTTAGCTCCTGTGACCCAGATGTGCAATGGACCAGAACCATTTGAACAATTTTGAAAGGGGACCACCTAAGGATCATTGCTGTGAAGTTTGGTCAAAATCCGATCAGTGGTTTAGGAGGAGATGTCATTTGAAGAAAAAGTTTACGCACACACACACACACACACGCACGCATGCACTGACGACGGACGACGGACGAAAAGTGATCACAAAAGCTCACCTTGTCACTACGTGACAGGTGAGCTAAAAATGGCAGAAAATCTGCTCGGTGTCCCATTCCACTTAAAATATAGGCTTTTTCACAGAGGCAGTGTATAGAAAAGCAAACAGGGAATTGTTAAAGTTGTGTCATCGGAAAAATCAAAGCACTGCAAGCCCTGGAAAGTTGATAATCTCTAAGTATAGGCTGGGAGGATGGTCTTGAATGGGGACTTAAGATTTTTTTTCTTTCAACCCTCAAATTCTTGTTCTTTGAGCAAACAGTGTATACCCTGATCAGATGCTGCTTCTGCAGCATCTGATCTTGGTCTACACTATTTGCAAACCCAGCAAATTAGTTCAGTTCAGGTTTTACAGGTTACCCTCTTTGCTCAGCACTCTTTGTTACCGCAACAAGAATAGCATGGCTATAGTAGGGCCATATAACTTTTCTCCCGCCCATCGTGGCTTGGAGAAATAGATTGGGCTGTATGGTGCCTCCGCACAGAGCTGAAACCAACTGCTCAACAGGTCTGATAACCATTTAGAAGATCTAAGCCTGCCCAGGCAAAGAGGTGTGAGTTAGACCATCCCTGCCTATAAACCCTATTGGTTTGTTTGGGTGGTAGGGCTTGAGATGTCATTTCATGTCGGGTAAAAGTCCCACAAAATTGGAAGCAGTCTGATCTGGGTCTGCACTGTTTGCTTAGGCCCATCTGTCCCAATACTTAAGATCATTAATCTTAAGTAAAACTACTGTTTACTCTTAACATTTTACTGACCTTCTCTGATCGCTGTGCACGGTGCCCCCTCTTCATGTTCAAGACGGATTTCTTTAAGGGCAACAAGATTGTCCGTCAACCGACTCTTCCCTTTGAACACTGTTGCATATGTACCCTGAAAAGAACAAGTTAATGAATGATTAAGTAGCCCTGTCTTTCACCCCTGCCCATCAGGGCTTGAAGAAATAGATGGGCTGCACGATGCTTCCATGCAGAGCTGAAACTGACCCCACACGAGTACTGTTAAACTGCTGAGCCTGCCCAGGCAAAGCAGTGTGAGTCCATGCTTATAAACCCTTTTGGTTTCATTGGGCAACAAGGCTTGAGATGTCGTTTCATCTCAATGTCGGGTAAAAGTCCCACAAAATTGGAAGCAATGTCTCCAAAATGACCTAAATAGTGTTGACTGTGATGCTAAACCTCAAATCAAACAAACAAACAAAGCCCTGTTTTGGTGTGTTACTTTTTAACAGGGAGGGTCTGGCTTCAATGGAGACTGTGTTATTTTACAATCTGTTCTTGTTGTATTATCCATGTACACAGACTTTCACTAGACATCTATCTGTCATATGAACCAATCAGCAATCAGGAAAAGGACACACCTCCGGTACATGTAAGCTAAGTATTAGCATGATGTTTATAACTGCCATCTGCTACAAGAGATGCAATACTGTTGTCTGCTACAAACAATGTGATATTGTCGTCTGCTACAACAGATGCAATACTGTCATCTGGCACAAGAGATATGGTAGAAGTCTCCATGGTGTAGTGGTCATGTTACTCACCTTGTAAATCAGGGGTCGCAGGATCGATCCCGGGCTTCTCCAGACTTTCGGATGAGTCTTTAAACCGAGGTCCTGTCTCCGTATGAACTAAGCTGTTGTAGAAAACTAAATCAATCACAAGAGATGTGATATTGTTGTCTGCTGCAGAAGGTGCAATACTGTCATCTGCTACAGGAGATGTGATATTGTTGTCTGCTACAGAAGGTGCAATACTGCTATCTGTTACAAGAGATGTGATATTATTGTCTGCTACAACTGATGCAATACTGTCATCTGCTACCAGAGATGTGATATTGTTGTCTGCTACAACTGATGCAATACTGTCATCTGCTACAAGAGATGTGTTATTGTTGTCTGCTACAACAGATGCAATACTGTCATCTGTTACCAGAGATGTGATATTATTGTCTGCTACAACTGATGCAATACTGTCATCTGCTACCAGAGATGTGATATTGTTGTCTGCTACAACAGATGCAATACTGTCATCTGTTACCAGAGATGTGATATTGGTGTCTGCTACAACAAATGCAATACTGTCATCTGTTACAAGAAATGTGATATTGTTGTCTGTTACAACAGATGCAATACTGTCATCTGCTACCAGAGATGTGATATTGTTATCTGCTACAACTGATGCAATACTGTCATCTGTTACAAGAGATGTAATATTGTTGTCTGCTACAACAGATGCAATACTGTCATCTGCTACGAGAGATGTGATATTGTTGTCTGCTACAACAGATGCAATACTATCATCTGTTACAAGAGATGCGATATTGTTGTCTGCTACTCCAGATGCAATACTGTCATCTGCTACAAGAGATGTGATATTGTCGTCTGCTACAACTGATGCAATACTGTTATCTGTTACAAGAGATGTGATATTGTTGTCTGCTACAACTGATGCAATACTGTTATCTGTTACAAGAGATGTGTTATTGTTGTCTGCTTCAACTGATGCAATACTGTCATCTGTTACAGAGATTTGCTACAACAGATGCAATACTGTCATCTGTTACAAGAGATGTGTTATTGTTGTCTGCTACTCCAGATGCAATACTGTCATCTGCTACAAGAGATGTGAATTTGTTGTCTGTTACAACAGATGCAATACTATCATCTGTTACAAGAGATGTGTTATTGTTGTCTGCTACTCCAGATGCAATACTGTCATCTGCTACAAGAGATGTGAATTTGTTATCTGCTACAACAGATGCAATACTGTCATCTGTTACAAGAGATGTGTTATTGTTGTCTGCTACTCCAGATGTAATACTGTCATCTGCTACAAGAGATGTGAATTTGTTGTCTGTTACAACAGATGCAATACTATCATCTGTTACAAGAGATGTGATATTGTTGTCTGCTACCACTGACCCAATACTGTTACCTGCTACAACAGATGCAATACTGTCATCTGTTACAAGAGATGTGATATTGTTGTCTGCTACCACTGACGCAATACTGTTATCTGCTACAAGAGATGTGATATTGTCGTCTGCTACAACAGATGCAATACTGTCATCTGTTACAAGAGATGTGATATAGTTGTCCCCTACTCCAGATACAATACTGTCATCTGCTACAAGAGATGTGATATTGTTGTCTGCTACAACAGATGCAATACTATCATCTGTTACAAGAGATGTGATATTGTTGTCTGCTACAACAGATGCAATACTGTCATCTGCTACAAGAGATGTGATATTGTTATCTGCTACAACTGATGCAATATTGTTATCTGCTACAAGAGATGTGATATTGTCGTCTGCTACAACTGATGCAATACAATCATCTGTTACAAGAGATGTGATATTGGTGTCTGCTACAACAGATGCAATACTATCATCTGTTACAAGAGATGTGATATTGTTGTCTGCTACAACAGATGCAATACTGCCATCTGCTACCAGAGATGTACTACAACAGATACAATACTGTCATCTGCTACAAGAGATATGATATTGGTGTCTGCTACAACAGATGCAATGCTATCATCTGTTACAAGAGATTTGATACTGTTGTCTGCTACAACAGATGCAATACTGTCATCTGCTACAAGAGATGTGATATTGTTGTCTGCTACAACAGATGCAATACTGTCATCTGCTACAAGAGATGTGATATTGTTGTCTGCTACAACTGATACAATATTGTTGTCTGCTACAACAGATGCAATACTGTCATCTGCTACAAGCAATGAAATCATGTTATCTGCTACAAGAGATGAAATAATGTCATCTGCTATATCATCTTCTATTACAAGAGGTGCGATATTGTTATCTGATACAAAAGGTGAAATAAAGCCGTCTGCTTTAAGAGATGTGATATTTAAGAATGTTACTTTCAATCCTGAATACAGATGCAGATAAATATACAAACAGAGTAGATCCAGATGAGATGGTCCATAATGAGCCATCTCATCAGGATCTACACAGTGTGTGATGGTTCATATTGAGCCATCTTATAAGGATCTACACTGTTTGTGGCTATGTTAATTATTTTGATCAAAACACTTTTTGGTAACAAAAGAATGTCTGAAGTGTGGACAGACAGACTGTATAACATAATACTGCAATACTGTCATGTGGTGGGGTATAAAAACTCGCAAATTACCAGGAAGCCTCCATGCTAAACAATAGTCTGATGTTTACAACATCTTCTCATAAGAATCTAATACCTAGTAACTCTGCAAGGGGGAGCTGTTCTGTCGGGGATGTATGGGCCCTGGTACCGCCACAGAAGGCAGAGAGGTCTTTACTTGTTGAGCCAAAAGTGGCTGGGATAACTTTCTTCCTTCTCTCTTATTTATGTTGTACCTCTTTGCTTATATATTATACTATTTTTTAGTCCTATTTTCTTGTTATTTTTACGCTAATTTATGACTAAATACTACTTCTTGCTGAGTATATTCTCTTGCTTTTCATCTTTCTAGCGCTAACCATAATGAAGTCATATCCGTTGAGTAAAAGTCAAGATTGACGGACCAACGTAGAGATGTAGATGTAGACGTAAAATTCCTATTCATATTTAAACTGAATCAACAGCTTGCAAAACAGTTTCCTATCCAACTGTGAAATTTATCAGTCTATGAATAGTCTGCAGGAGTTTTCTTCTTATTTTAACCAAATCAACAGTTAGAGAAACAGTTTGCAACCAAACTGTGAAATTTATCAGTCTATGAATAGTCTGCAGGAGTTAGACCAAAATGCTTTAGGCTCTAAGGGAATTTGAAAGTGTCCGCAAACTTTAAGGGAAAACAAAACACTTTCAAGGATGGTAACTGTTTAAAAGATTCTTTTGTCTGCTTTATAATCTTAAATTTTTAGATTAGGCTAAAGAGTTTAAACCATTTTGTACCAAATGAAATCTTCCTCCTTATACATATAGAAGGAGTCCATTTCAAAATTTAGGGGTTTCAGGTTGTGTTTTCTTCAAATTTTATTTTGAAAATAGCTAAACTTTTTGCAAAGATCAGTCTGATCTGGGCCTGCACTGTTTGTTATTTACCCCTTTAGGGGTTTCCCACATGCAATGAGTTAACAAACAAGTTAACTCTCTAATTTGCAAACTGAATGACAGTGTAGATCCTGAACAGATGGCAAAAGCCATCTGATCTGGATCTACAATGTTTGCAAGGTAGGGGTTGTCTGTTCAGCAGGAAAAGGGTTTAACAATTTACTAAAAGATTATATGTTAAAGGTTATACATACCTAACAGATCATGGTTTTCCTTTTTCAATTAATCTTTTTATCCTTCGAACTAGGAATCCATAGGGATCGTATCGGTATTCATCGTATCTGTCCAATTCTTCTGCTAATAGACTCACTTCCTGTTATTGGACCTCTCAATAACAGGATGTGTGTCTCATTATTCTGTAAGTTTTCATTTATTCCCCAAAGAAGGGGGCATTTCCCCCCAAAATTTGGATAAGAACAGTTGGACTAATACATGAATTAATCTTTTGCAACTTTGTACATAACAAGCTTTCTAGCCTAGCCACTAGGCGTTAAAATGAATAATGTGGAATTAAAATCATCTTTTGCACTAAAATGAACAGTGTTTAGCTATTCTAGTCTCTCTGGCTCAATTTTAATCCTAAGATTTGAGACTCTACCAAATAGACTTGCCATTACTAAGAAGGTGATAAATTTAAACCAATAAAAAATATCAAAAAAAATGAGCAGACTTTTATTATCAGACTAGTAGCTAGTCTATAAGCTTTCTTGTACTATTCTTTGGATCCAAAGAAACTTCGTATTCACAGCATGAGTATAAAAAGATTGGTTTGTCAGTCGACCCAAGATTACTAAGCACAGAAGCTCTTCAGTGCTGATGTCCATGTGACTATCGTTGATTAGTAGGAAATCAAGGCAATGGTTATTTATAGAAAATAGTCAGCCTTGATAGCGCACTGGTTAACGGGTTCGACCCATGATCGAGAGGTTGTGCGTTCGAATCCGGCACCTAGTATTGAGGTGGGTCCTTGGGCAAGACACGAAATGACCCTGCCTCATTCCACCCAGGTGTAAATGGGTAGCAGTGGTGTAATAGTTGCTGCCTCTTTCTCGCATGCGTGAAAACATCCGGAATGAGTGTTCGAGAGTGATTAAATAAGCTTGAGGCTTCCATCGCAATAAAACTAAAATAAATTAGTATAAACTAAAATAGGTGCATTTATTTTATCGAATCTGGACTGGAATCATGGGTTGGCTTGGCAAACAGTGTAGATCCAGATCAGATGCCACAGATATTTTAAGCAAACAATGCAGATCCTGATCAGATGCCACATAATGTAGCATCTGATCTGGGTGTGCAATGTTTGCCAATGACCCATTACAATATAGCAAGCCGAGTCCAGATTTTACTTTTACACAGCACTCTGAGGTTACAGAGAGAAGAGTAGCGCTGCTATAAATAAGTGGTATCTAGTGAGACGCCAAGTTCTGCAACGGAAGGTCAGGTGGTTTTTTCTCTGGGTACTCCGGTTTTCGCCCACCTCTGATTAACGATCGGCTCGATATGAGTGAAATAATCTTGAAAGGGCCGTAAAACCAAACCAAAAAAAAAAAAAAAAAAAGTGGTATCTAAATTTTGTACATGGTCAGCAATAGTCACACGGACAATAGCAGGTGGGAAGCTTCTGTAGTTAGTAACTTCGGGTCGATTGATAAACAATCCACCCCAAAATTACCATTTACAATCATTCTTCTAAATACACCACAACTTTTGTTATAACGTGGTTCGTTATAACACAGTTTAGGATATAAAAGTTTCAAGATGGATCCCAAAAATGTGTTGATTATATTATATAATCTATACATTTTTGTTTGGATATAACACAGTTATTTAACTAACACAGTTTCTGTGTTGGACCCAATTAACAGGACTGAATGATAAACAGTGTAGATCCAGATCAGATGGCTTCCTTTAGAAGCCATCTCATCTGGATCTACACTGTTTGTAACGATAGGGGCTGATGTGTTCAACATGATAAGGGTTACCATGATTTCGGCCCTTGACCGCGACAACAATGTTATAAAGAGGTTGTGGTGTATTATCCAATGATCCTCTAACACAGTGCACTAGTCTTACCTCTCCAAGTTTGTCTAACTTCGTGTAAGATTCAATTTTCCCAAAGCCAATCTCAGACTGAAAAATTACAGAATAGAAAATTATGGAGTACATACATGGAAAACGTATCAAATATGCACAATACGCAGACGGCTAAAATTTATTATCTCTGCAGCTTCAGGCACTAAATTTATCCAGACTACAGTTTTCACCATATTTACCTCACATGCTCCAATAAACACACACCAATACATTTTGTTAGTTGGATTTGGGGTTTAACATCCCAATCAACATTATTTAGGTCATTTTAGAGACATTGCATCCAATTTTGTGGTACTTTTACCCAACACTGAGATGAAATGACACCTCAAGCCCTGCTGCCAAATGAAACCAATAGGGTTTATATTCATGGAGGGTCCAAGTCGCACATCTTTGCTTAGACCTTCAAAGCAGTTTACTAGAACTCCTGTGCGGTCGGTTTCAGCTCTGCCCAGAAACATAGGTTGTGGGTACTCGTCAGAACTGCCTCACCAAGGCATTTCTAATGAGTACTCACAATCTATGTTTTCTGCAGAAATAAGAAAAATAGCTTAATTTTTCAACTGGAATTGTTCAGTTTTAGACAATTAAATTTTCAATGCAAAATATGAATAGGCACGTTTTCTTTATGTGGACAATTCTCACTAAATGGGACAAGAATATTATCCCTTTGCATGACAGTGTGTGATTACTTTGTCTCACACTGCTTTCTAAGCCTAGGATTTATTAGGTGTCTAAATCTCAGGGCTGGAAAATTCCATGTGTCCGCTTCAAAACACATTCTTTAAAGTAGGTGGGTGAGGAAAATAATCAATGATGGGGTTGAGACCTCGACAAGGAAATCTCAGGCTCATTTTAAGTTAATTTAAGTCGCATGTCGTTGCTTTATGTTTGTATGTACAGTAAAATTCCTATATTAAGACCACCTTTGGAACTGTTCGAAAGTGGTCTTAAAGACCACTTTTGAACAGTCCCAAAGGTGATCTCCTACAAGAGCACACATACAGGATGTGGAAACAAGAGGGCCCAGAGGGCCCTGGTTCGCTCACCTGATCCAAAGCATAACAAGTGGGCCCCGGGCAGGGTCAATTTTGGCCCCAGGGCTAAAATTTGAACAATCTTGGTAGAGGTCCACAAGATGAAGCTTCATATCGAATATGAAAGACCTGGGCCTTCTGGTTTCAGAGAAGAAGATTTTAAAGGTTTACCCTGCATATAGAAGTCTATGTAAAACAAGATTTTCCCTATATAAGTCTATGTTAAACCAAAGGGCCCCGGAGCGGGGGCATTTTTGGCCCCAGGGCTATAATTTGAACAATCTTGGTAGAGGTCCACTAGCTGAAGCTTCATAACAAATATCAAAGACCTAAGCCTTGTGTTTCAGAGAAGATGATTTTTAACGATTTTCCCTATATAAGTCTATGTAAAACCAAAGGGCCACATGGCGGGGGCATTTTTGGTCTCAGGGCTATAATTTGAACAATCTTTATAGAAGTCCATTAGCTGAAGCTTCATAACAAATATCGAAGACCTAAGCCTTGTGGTTTCAGGGAAGAAGATTTTTCAAGATTTTCCCTATATAAGTCTATGTAAAACCAAAGGGCCCCGGAGCGGGGGCATTTTTGGCCCCAGGGCTATGATTTGAACAATCTTGGTAGAGGTTCACAAGATGAAGCTTCATACCAAATATCAAAGACCTGGGCCTAGCAGTTTCAGAGAAGAAGACTTTCAAGATTTTCCCTATATAAGCCTATGTAAAACAAAAGGGCCCTGGTGCGGGGGCATTTTTGGCCCCAACACTATAATTTGAACAATCTTGGTAGGGGTCTACTAGATGAAGCTTCATACCAAATATCAAAGACCTGGGCCTTGCGGTTTCAGAGAAGAAGATTTTTCAAGATTTTCCCTATATAAGCCCATGTAAAACCAAAGGGCCCCCGTGCGGGGGGCATTTTTAGCTCCAGCACTATAATTTGAACAATCTTTGTAGGGGTCCACTAGATGAAGCTTCATACCAAAGATCAAAGACCTGGGCCTTGCAGTTTCAGAGAAGAAGATTTTTAAAGATTTTTCCTATATAAGCCTATGTAAAACAAAAGGGCCCTGGTGCGGGGACATTTTTGGCCCCAGCACAAAAATTTGAACAATCTGTGTAGGGGTCCACTAGATGAAGCTTCATACCAAATATCAAAGACCTGGGCCTAGCGGTTTCAGAGAAGAAGATTTTTTAAGATTTTCCCTATATAAGCCCATGTAAAACCAAAGGGCCCCCGTGCGGGGGCATTTTTGGCCCCAGCACTATAATTTGAACAATCTTGGTAGGGGTCCACTAGATAAAGCTTCATACCTAATATCAAAGACCTGGGCCTTGCGGTTTCAGAGAAGAAGATTTTTTAAGATTTTCCCTATATAAGCCCATGTAAAACCAAAGGGCCCCCGTGTGGGGGCATTTTTGGCCCCAGCCCTATAATTTGAACAATCTTGGTAGGGGTCCACTAGATGAAGCTTCATACCAAATATCAAAGACCTGGGCCTTGCGGTTTCAGAGAAGAAGATTTTTCAAGATTTTCCCTATATAAGCCCATGTAAAACCAAAGGGCCCCCGTGCGGGGCCATTTTTAGCTTCAGCACTATAATTTGAACAATCTTGGTAGGGATCCACTAGATAAAGCTTCATACCTTATATCAAAGACCTGGGCCTTGCGGTTTCAGAGAAGAAGATTTTTTAAAGATTTTCCCTATATAAGCCCATGTAAAACCAAAGAGCCCCCGTGCGGGGGCATTTTTGGCCCCAGCACTATAATTTGAACAATCTTGGTAGGGGTCCACTAGATGAAGCTTCATACCAAATATCAAAGACCTGGGCCTTGCTGTTTCAGAGAAGAAGATTTTTCAAGATTTTCCCTATATAAGCCCATGTAAAACCAAAGGGCCCCCATGCGGGGGCATTTTTAGCTCCAGCACTATAATTTGAACAATCTTGGTAGGGGTCCACTAGATGAAGCTTCATACCAAATATCAAAGATCTGTGCCTTGCGGTTTTAGAGAAGAAGATTTTTTAAGATTTTCCCCATATAAGCCCATGCAAAACCAAAGGGCCCCCGTGCGGGGGCATTTTTGGCCCCAGCACTATAATTTGAACAATCTTGGTAGGGGTCCACTAGATGAAGCTTCATACCAAATATCAAAGACCTGGGCCTTGCGGTTTCAGAGAAGAAGATTTTTTAAGTTTTCGGTGAAAAAAATCTATTTTTGGCTCCTGTGACCTATATAAGCAATGGACCGGAACCATTTGAACAACTTTGAAAGGGGACCACCTAAGGATCATTCCTGTGAAGTTTGGTCAAAATCCGATCAGTGGTTTAGGAGGAGATGTCGTTTGAAGAAAAGTTTACGGACGCACGGACGCACGCACGCACGCACGCACGGACGCACGACGGACGACGGACAAAAAGTGATCCCAAAAGCTCACCTTGTCACTACGTGACAGGTGAGCTAAAAACAAAGAAAATTACCTTAAGTCTTCCAAATATGCTTTTAAAAGCAAAATGTGTCTTAATTT
The DNA here is from genome assembly GCA_963580285.1 of Lucinisca nassula. Taxonomy (NCBI): domain Eukaryota; kingdom Metazoa; phylum Mollusca; class Bivalvia; order Lucinida; family Lucinidae; genus Lucinisca; species Lucinisca nassula. Next base: position 17,865,447 of record OY757016.1, read on the forward strand.
TAGGTGGTCTTAACAGCGGAATTCTACTGTATATAAATGGCTAACCAGCAAAATTCATTCTTTTGTCAGAAACTGACAACCAGCACAAGGAAGAGAATGAGAGAATGACCATAGAAAATATTTAATGATCAATCTCCACAATAAAAATTTTCGCTGGGGATCAAACCAATGGCCTCCTGGGCCAGACTGTTCAAAGCAGTGTTAGCTTAATGAGCGTGTTAGTAGTCAAATTTTTAAATGTTCTAGCAAATTTTATTTGTTTGGTTTGAGGTTTAACGTCCCCGTCAACACTGTAAGGTCAAATACAGTAACTTATACACAGGTATTTTTGCTGAAAAAGTGTGAGCAGCTTTTGCAAATGCAAAAGCTTCCCACATTTTTTCTGCAAAAATATTAGTATGTTTGCTTTATCATATGACATCGTTGATAAGCAGTGGATAATGTCTTGTAATGAAAATCGTTTGACCACGTGTAATAACACTTTGGCGGGATTAAGTAATGTCATGACCACGTCCATGTCAACAATGCAATTTTTGCCGAAAAAATTGTCAAATTCAAAGGCTATAAAATCCAATTTAAAGTAGTCATATGATAAAAGAATCTTACACTCGTGGTTATTTCATATGACATTTATGAAACTCACCAAAGGCTCGTTTCATAAATATCATATGAAATGGCCACTCGTGTAAGATCCTCTATATATTAAATGATCAAAATGAAAATGATTTGTTAACTAACGATCTTGTTATAGTTTTGAACAACTGGCCCCAGATCACAAGTTGCACAAATATTGGACAGAGCCACTGAGGGTAGCTGAGACATTGTAGATTTGATTTGAGGTTTAACTTCCCCGTCAACACTGTAAAGGTCATTTTGGAGACGTTGCTTCCAATTTTGTGGGACAGTCCCGGACTTTTACAGACATTGACATGAAATGACATCTCAAGCCCTGTCGCCCAATGAAACCAATAGGGTTTATTAGCATGGACCAGCTGGCATGGACGGTCCGCATCGTGGTTCCTGGACAGGCTTAGATCCTCTAAGCGGTTTACCAGTACTAGTGTGCGGGCCAGATTCAGCTCTGCGTGGAAGCATCATGCAGCCAATATATTTCTTCAAGCCCCTATGGGCGGGGGCCGTGAGACACTGTAGAAGAAAAATGAATGCTTACCAGAGATTTTCTTCTTAATCGTCGACTAAGCTGACCATCTGGTGAGAGACTTTGTCGCGCTAAAAAGTCGCCGGGAAGACGTATATCAGCTGGCAGAGACAGTCGTTTTGTAACTTCCTGAAAAAAAAAAAATAACAATAGATAAAGGTCCACATAAGGGGAAGTACCATTGATAAACCATTAACCCTTGTCCTGCTGAGCCCGGATATGTCTTATCTTTCAAACAATGAAGATCCAGATCAGATGGCTTCTGAAGAAGCCATCTGATCAGGATTTTCATTGTTTGTCACTCAGCTCATGAATTTGTTGCAATAATTTGCATCAAGTAATCTGATTGGTTGATAATCAGTAGTGGGTTGTGGCATATTTGAATATTCAGCAGGACAAGGGTTAAGATGTCAATTACAACAACTGTCATCTGCCTTGTTTTCTGCTTGTTACTTAAAGTCATTGTTGCAAAATGTGTGGACCCAGATTAAACTGCTCCTCTAAGAACAGTCTGATCTGGGTCCATACTGTTTGCCTATTATGCTAAAACTTGTTTGAAAAGTTTGCAAGAAGATTTTTTTTTTTTTTTGGATTTGGTTTTACGGCCCTTTCAAGATTACTTCATTCATATCGAGTCGATTGTTAATCATAGGTGGGCGAAAACTGGAGTGCCCGGAGAAAAAACACCTGACATTCTGTTGAACTTGGCGTCTCACATGTGACCAGAGCCAGGCTTGAACCACAGCGGTAAGAGACCTAATGATTAAGAGTCGGCGCTCTTACCCACTAGGCCATGGAGGCCCGTTTTTGCAATAAGATATACAGCCAGAGTTACAGTTGTTTCTTTCGACACCTTCTGGTATGATCCTTTACATATTTGTAAGGTTTCTTCAAGTTTCCAAGCATGAGAACAATTTGTAGAAATGGCTATTTTCAATATTTACTATGTTCAAAGGGCTGTAACTCCAAAAGTAGTTTACCCAGCTATACAGTTCTTGACTTATGCTTGTTGTCTTGTGGTGCTATACATTTGTGAGAAATTTCATGAAAATATCTTTTCAACTTACAGAGCGGTGGAAATAGCCACTTTCAATGTTCATTGTGCAATAACTTCAAAAGTAGGCAAACCAGAGTTATGGTTCATACGTTTTGCATGTCGTCTCATAGTGCTTTGCATTTCTATGAAATCATGAAAATATGTCTAACAGTGTCATAGTTATGGAGCCAACACAAGTAATGGGAGAAATAGCTATGTTAAATGTTCCAAGGGCAATAACCCCAAAAGTAGGAAAATCAGAGTTATGGTTATGTTCTGCACATTGTCTCATGTGCTCTACATATCTGTGAAGTTTTGTGAAAATCTCTCAAATAGTTAGGAGCCCTTAATGCGGACTGAACAAATTATTTGCCTTAATCGCGACGGAAGTAAGGGTGAGGATTGTGGCCACGTAAAATCCATTTAAGCCCCCCAGTGGAATTCGCTGACAGTTCCAAGGTGGTTCTTCTGTCATGCTTTATTTTTGTTATGGTTTGTCTTTGGGTGTTTGTGTTGCTTATATTATGTTATTTTGGATAGCCTATTGGCCATTTTCTGGGAAAGTAACTGTCCTTTTGGCTTTCCGCTATTGATGTTTTCATTAGGGTCTGTTGTTTCATGTTTGTGTTTCTTTCCATTTGGTGTCTCTTATGGAAGATGTGGGTTAATTGTATCGATTCCTGATCATTGCCTCCACTTCTATTATGGAGCGGACACGAAACTGACAGAAACTGCTATGTTCAATGTTCTAAGGGCAATAACTCCAAAAGTAAGAAATTCAGAGTTAAAGTTCATATGTTATGCATGCCGTCTCATGCACTGCCCCTGCTCTAGATATCTGTGAAGTTTCCTGAAAATATCTGAAATGGTATCGGAGTTATGGAGCAGAAAAAAACTATGATAGAAATGACTATGTTCAATGTTCAAAGGGTAATAACTCCAAAAGCAGGAAAATCAGAGTTACGGTTTATATGTTCTGCATGTGGTCTTATGGTGTTCTACATATCTGTGAAGATTCATGAAAATATCGCAAATGGTATCAGAGTTATGGAGCAGACACGAAACTGATAGAAACTGGTATGTTCAATGTTCAAAGGGCAATCTTAACTACAAAAGTAAGAAAATCAGAGTTCTTTCTTATGAATGTTTTCATTGCTCTTAAAGGAACTCATTTTTGATTTTTATTTGCCTTCACTGCAGCTGGTGTTGTGCCGTGTGGCGGCCGTAAAACGTCTCCCCGTACATCAACCATAGTGCAGTTTATATTTTACTTTTGGTCCTCTGAGATCAGCGTGAATATTCTGAGAAATCAAAAATAAATTATTGGTTTAGACTCATTTTCTAGACAGGTATTTAATTATTTGGACCCCATTTTGATTTATATCAGTCTTTGAATCGACTGCCAGTTCGAAATTTGGAAATTTGCAGTATGTTTCCTCTGGCTTTCGTTGCCGGATCATTACAGGGTCACTGATGAGGCTTTATTAGCCAAAACCACGTAGTATGACCCATCTTCTTTCTTATGAATGTTTTCATTGCTCTTAAAGGAACTCATTTTTGATTTTTATTTACAGTACATGTGTTCTGCACGTTGGCTCATGGTGCTCTACATATCTGTGAAGTTTCATGAAAATATCTGAAATGGTATTAGAGTTATGGAGCGAACAGGAAACTATGATAGAAATGGCTATGTTCAATGTTCAAAGGGCGACAACTTCAAAAGTAGGAAAATCAGAGTTATGGTTATGTTCTGCACATTGTCTCATGGTGCTCTACATATCTGTGAAGTTTTGTGAAAATCTCTCAAATAGTTAGGAGCCCTTAATGCGGACTGAACAAATTATTTGCCTTAATCGCGACGGAAGTAAGGGTGAGGATTGTGGCCACGTAAAATCCATTTAAGCCCCCCAGTGGAATTCGTTTCCGCTGACAGTTCCAAGGCGGTTCTTCTGTCATGCTTTATTTTTGTTATGGTTTGTCTTTGGGTGTTTGTGTTGCTTATATTATGTTATTTTGTATAGCCTATTGGCCATTTTCTGGGAAAGTAACTGTCCTTTTGGCTTTCCGCTATTGATGTTTTCATTAGGGTCTGTTGTTTCATGTTTGTGTTTCTTTCCATTTGGTGTCTCTTATGGAAGATGTGGGTTAATTGTATCGATTCCTGATCATTGCCTCCACTTCTATTATGGAGCGGACACGAAACTGACAGAAACTGCTATGTTCAATGTTCTAAGGGCAATAACTCCAAAAGTAAGAAATTCAGAGTTAAAGTTCATATGTTATGCATGCCGTCTCATGCACTGCCCCTGCTCTAGATATCTGTGAAGTTTCCTGAAAATATCTGAAATGGTATCGGAGTTATGGAGCAGAAAAAAACTATGATAGAAATGACTATGTTCAATGTTCAAAGGGTAATAACTCCAAAAGCAGGAAAATCAGAGTTACGGTTTATATGTTCTGCATGTGGTCTTATGGTGTTCTACATATCTGTGAAGATTCATGAAAATATCGCAAATGGTATCAGAGTTATGGAGCAGACACGAAACTGATAGAAACTGGTATGTTCAATGTTCAAAGGGCAATTTTAACTACAAAAGTAAGAAAATCAGAGTTCTTTCTTATGAATGTTTTCATTGCTCTTAAAGGAACTCATTTTTGATTTTTATTTGCCTTCAATGCAGCTGGTGTTGTGCCGTGTGGCGGCCGTAAAACGTCTCCCCGTACATCAACCATAGTGCAGTTTATATTTTACTTTTGGTCCTCTGAGATCAGCGTGAATATTCTGAGAAATCAAAAATAAATTATTGGTTTAGACTCATTTTCTAGACAGGTATTTAATTATTTGGACCCCATTTTGATTTATATCAGTCTTTGAATCGACTGCCAGTTCGAAATTTGGAAATTTGCAGTATGTTTCCTCTGGCTTTCGTTGCCGGATCATTACAGGGTCACTGATGAGGCTTTATTAGCCAAAACCACGTAGTATGACCCATCTTCTTTCTTATGAATGTTTTCATTGCTCTTAAAGGAACTCATTTTTGATTTTTATTTACAGTACATGTGTTCTGCACGTTGGCTCATGGTGCTCTACATATCTGTGAAGTTTCATGAAAATATCTGAAATGGTATTAGAGCGAACAGGAAACTATGATAGAAATGGCTATGTTCAATGTTCAAAGGGCAACAACTTCAAAAGTAGGAAAATCGAAGTTATGGTTTTATGTTCTGCATATCGTCTCATGGTGTTCTACATATCTGAATGCAAAGTTTCCTGAAAATATCTCAAATGGTATCAGAGTTATGGAGCAGACACGAAACTGATAGAAACTATGTTCAATTTTCAAAGGCCAATTACTCTGAAAGCAAGAAAATCGGAGTTACAGTTCATGTGTTCTGCAGGTCCGCTCATGGAGCTCTAGATATCTGTGAAGTTTCATGAAAACATCTGAAATGGTATAAGAGTTATGGAGGGGACACAAAACTGTGATAGAAATGGCAATGTTCAATGTTCAATGTTCAAACGGCAATAACTCCAAAAGGAGGAAAATCAGAGTTACAGTTTATATGTTATGCATGTCATCTCATGATGCTCTACATATCCGTGAGTGTGTGTGTGTGTGAATTCGGGTTTAACGTCGCTTTCAACAATTTTTCAGTCATATCACGACGGTGTCTGGTTGCAACAGGGAGCTCAATGCTCACATTTATAGTGCTGCCTCACTGAAGTATCATGCCCCAGACACATTACATGATACCACACCCAGTCACATTATCCTGACACTGGGTCCACCAGTCCTAGCTCTACCCTGTAAATCTGAGTGCCAAGCGAGGAGCAGCTAGTACCATTTTTAACGACTTTGGTATGTCGCGGCCCGGGATCGAACCCATGACCTTCCGTTCCCCGGAGCGGACACTCTACCAACTGAGCTATTGGGGCCGGTGTGAAGTTTCGTGAACATATCTCAAATGGTATCAGAGTTATGGAGCAGACATGAAACTATGAGACGCTGATGAATGGACAGATGGATGGATGGATGAACACTAAAAATTTTGGAGGTTATAACATACTACCCCACCACATTTTTAGTGTTAGGGGCATAAAAAGTAGTGCATACACCAAATTTCAAATTGCATTATCTCAATCGATTTCAGTTACAGCAAACTAAGTTTCGCTAATTCACGCTGACTATACCCTTACCAGAGCCGCATTGCACCTGGTTGAAAAGTAGTGCACGAATGAATGTACGCATAATGAGCTGTGATGAGAATGCTGCTTGTAAAACCCTATGGGACTGCTAGCTGTTGCTAGCCATCATGAAAACACACCTATATAATTTTGAACCCCTTGAACTGTAAAACTGGGGTTTACTGGGGTAAACTATTTTTCGTATTTCTGCTCTAAAATATAGATTGTGGTTTCTCGCGAGGCAGATCTAACGAGTACCCACAATTTATATTTTGAGCAGAAATAAGTAAACTATCACAATTTTTTATCATAAAATTTCCATTTTTTGTGGATAAAGTTTTTAATGTATTTGTATAGGAGTGTTTTCGTAATGAGACTCAAAAATACAGTGAACCTATATTTGTTACACCACCTTATCTTAGCTTTGACAACAATAATAACAAACCCTTTGCAAATTTGTTTTGTCGTCTTGAATGCTAATCATATCCTCCATATTATTGTTTTGTCTGATCTTTTTGTAAAAATTCATCATACAAAGTATTATAACAAAAAATGAATTTACGTTTTCGAAAAGAGTGTACTCAGAGTATAACTGTTATGGTGGATCTTTGGTTGACAGTTTCACTTATATGTTAGCCTTATATTACGACAAGCCATGCCAAACAATTCCTTACGTCCTCTCGAGTGCTAATAATATCCTACTGTATATCAGTTTGTCTGTGATTTTTTAGAAGGTGGTGACCTTTCAAATCTCACCTTCTTATGTAAAAATTCATCATACGAAGTATTATAATAAAAAAAAAATGAATTTACGTTTTCGAAAATAGAATATAACTGTTATGGTCGATCTGTGGTTGACAGTTTCTCTTATATGTTAGCCTTATATTACGACAAGCCATGCCAAACAATTCCTTAGGTTCTCTCCAGTGCTAATAATATCCTATTGTGTATCGGTTTGTCTGTGATTTTTTTTTAATAAAAATCTCATTTTCTAAAGGAGTGTAAGGTCAATCTCTGGACGACAGTTTCATCTTTTTTGGGTGCAAACTGTAAAAATGCCTTTAGTGCTAAGAAAGCCTTTAACTCATTATCCCCTAGCGTCGCTTATATGCGGCCGATAAAATATCGATGTAGTCCCGCGCGCCGCATAAAAGCGACAGGTAAATTCTTATCGGTATACCGTCCGTCGCTTATAAGTGGGCCGTAAACAAGTACTCCATTTCCCGAGCGTCGCGTATATGCGACGCTTACCATTGGTCTACAAAACTCAAAAATATCGGCAAGTTCGATTTTCAGCCAATAAAAACGCAGTTTACAAACACTGTTCGAATATTTTTCTTGCCAAAAATAGAAAATTCCACGTGTTTACCGGGAAGGAAAAGCGAGAATTTTGAGGTAAAAAATCATGGAAAACAGCGAAAATACGCGACCACAGCTTGCGATCGGTAATAATATAATGGAGTCTGATGTCAGTGATGGCGAATTCTCCGGTTTTGGCTCAGATGCGGCTGGAAGTGACATAGAAATTGACGGAAATTCGTCAAGTTTCAAGTGTGCACACGGCAGACTTGTCCGATTTGGATGAGGATTTGGCGGCTCTTGAGAGCGATGGCTCAGATGAGACATGTTTTTAATGTCGTGAAAAAAAAATTATATGTGTTTTGAGTGGTTTGGTGTTTACGTGTTTTTAATGTAATATATTACCGGTAGTGCTAAAAGTGTTTCTTCGGAAATTTTTTATTCTCGTTTTGGAGTATAAATGTATTCCTGGAGATTCTCATTGAAATTATGGAAATTATGAAAGAGTAAGTCATTTTCTTTATCACCCACCCTGCATGTAATTACCGGTAAGAATTTTGCATGTGTTTGGTATGCTCTTGTAGATAATTTTTTCATCTACCTTCGTGTCAAATTTCAAAGTCAAGACACTTGTAATAATTGAATTATACATAAAATAACATTGCAACCCCCAGTTTCAAAATTCATTTCTAATCAAAGCTAGAAAATGTCTAGGGAGATAGGCACTGAAATACTGATAAGCCTCCCAGGTATCAGCTGCAGCAGTATTTGCCAGGGAATGAGTGGAGATAAGAGTCTAGGGGATAATGAGTTAACCATGTCCGTGATGTCAGAGCCAGTCCCTAGAAAGTCTGACAACGTCAGCTGAACATTTACAGGACTCAATACCATATTTACCATATGTATTTGGACAGACAGACCTGAGCAAACAGTGTAGACCCAGATGAGATGCAGCAGAATGCGGCATCTCTTCAGGGTCTACACTGCTTGCCACTCATTCCGCTATTCTTAGACACAAAATCGAGTAGTAAATTGTATTTGTTCAAATTTTAGAGCAAATATGGTAAGGCGGGGAGGTGTCTGAATATTTAGGGTGAATACGGTAGCTTGTTCATATGTTTCCTTTATTTTGTCCTGATGACGAGGCATAACACAATATGCCGTGGGTACTTGTTAGAATCGCCTCATTTGTATTTGTTCAAATTTTAGAGCAAATATAGTAAGGCGGGGAGGTGTCCAAATATTTAGGGTAAATATGGTAGCTTGTGCATATGTTTCCTTTATTTTGTCCTGATGACGAGGCATAACACAATACGCCGTTGGTACCTGTTAGAATCGCCTCATTGAGGCGATTCTAACAAGTAGCCACTTAATATGGTATATTGACAAAGCATTTCAGGTGTATCTACTTCACATTCTGTTATTGCCTCTTCCAAAGGCAACTGACTGCTATCAAAAGACTAGAATCGCGCAGTAGATGGCACGCCATCGCATATCCCCACGCTTTTTTAAAGATACGCCACTATATAAGTTCTCAAATGCAACTCCCACCCAATCTTAAGATCAAAATTCCGGAAGTGTCATGCACTCCTCAGACCAAAGACCAAATCACTTCCCAAAGTTTCATGTTTCTATCTGAAACGGCGTAGGAGGAGTTATCCGGTAATCGTTAAAAAGGGGGTTATGGGGGTGAAAATCCAAGTTTTTGACCTCTGGTGACCTCAAACCTGACCCTAGGGGTCAAATTTTGATTGTTATGTATTCTACTCATTATGTCGTTCGATTTGATATGTCACATGACCAGGTTCTGTAAACTTTGATTTTTTACCCCGGGGCACCCCACCCCCTGGCCTGGCCCCTAGGGGTAGGATCCAAATTCCGAAAGTGTCATGCACTCCTCAGACCAAAGACCTATCAGCTCCCAAAGTTTTAAGTTTCTAGTTGTAAAAGTGTGGGAGGAGTTGTCCGGTAAGACGGACGAACAGACGTACAGACGTAGGTACGGACAACGGAGACAATTACAATATCCCCACTTTTTCTTCGAAAAGCATGGGGATAGATATTACGTTAACATCTCTGTTAAATGAAGACCCTTACAAGCTCTGCTCTAATACAAGAATATAATATTATTTTCTATGATCTTCTGCATGGGAACATGGTTTGAGGATGCTCTACAGAATGGCCTCTTTCAGGCGGTTCTGGTCGGAGATTTATTAGGGATAAAGTTAACAAAACTTCATTAACTAGAAGAGTCCTGTTCAGAAACTCAGGGATGAAAGAGTAAAATCTCAAACCACTTACATAAATATCATCGAAGAGCGTGTAGGAAAATAGTCCCAGAGTATTCAATATGCATGTGTTTTCTTTTCAGAATTCGTCTTTCTGTGCCAATTTATATTCAATCCGTATAAAGTCTCGAAAAATGAAATATTTTGAAAGACGCTCCATGCCGGCAAAGTTAACTTTCAAGCGTTCCTTTGGACTATTTTATGCAGCGAACAAACAGCGGAAGAGGAGTAACGGGGTCCAGTACCGGAAGTAGAAATGTAATGACATAGAAACTTGATTTCAAAAATCAACTTTCAAAAATTGTAACTTTTGTGGCCTTAAAGGAATGTATTAGCTCATACATATCATTGTATCTTTGCAAGAGCTCATCAAAAGGATAGTGTCATAGGCTCCTTGATGTTTCTTACTCATGGGCCAAATGGCTTATTGCATTATATGTATTTTGGCCCCCGCCCATCGGCCCTTTAAGAAATAGATGGCTACATGATGCTTCCATGCAGAGCTGCAACCGACCGTACACGAGTACTGATAAACCGCTTAGAGGAACTAAGCCTGCCCAGGAAAAGTAGTGTGAGTCAGACTTCCATGCATAAAAACCCTATTCGTTTTATTGGGTGACATGGCTTGAGATGTCATTTCATCTCAATGTCGGGTAAAAGTCCCACAAAATTGGAAGCAACGTCTCCGAAATGACCTATACAGTGTTGATGTGCACTTTAAACCTCAAATCAACCAAACAAATCAAATGTATTTATGGAGAAATAAGAAAAAGCCTCTTAACCCTTATCTTGCTGAATATTCATTTAAGCCGTACCCATTTCTGTCTATCAACCAATCAAATTACTCGATGTAATTTATTCCTGCAAATTCATAAACTGAATGCCAAACAGTGTAGATCCTGATCAGATGGCCATCTGATCTGGATCTACACTGTTTCCAAAGATAAGGGTTGTCGTGAACAGCATGTAAAGAGTTAAACACAATGTGCTTATTTTCACTGTATCAAAGAATGATACAGACTGATCCAATGATCAAAGACAAAAGACCTGCTGATTAAGTTTCTAAGCTAATAGCAGATGGCAACCTTAGCTTGTTAAACATCTCAACAAAATGACACTAAATCACCAAAATTAACCCTTGTCCTGCTGAGCCCGGATATACATTATTTTCCAAACAATGAAGATCCAGATCAGATGGCTTCTGACAAAGCCATCTGATCAGGATCTACATTGTTTGCCATTCAGATTGTGAATTTGATGCAATAATTTGCATCAAATAATCTGATTGGTTGAAAATCAGTAGTGGGTGTGGCATATATGAATTTCAGCAGGACAAGGGTTAAGATCAGCCTAGGCATTTGTGCACAATATACAGAAGCATAGGTTGATCACAATTTTGATGTTTGTGCTCTGGACTGCCTCAATGACTCTTACGCAACAACGATAATAATAAAAGTTTTGATCAGCCTGTGTGATCTTTACTGTTTTAAGATGTCATTTTATTGAAATTCATTCAAAAAGATCCATAATGTACTGTGTTGTGGGAAACCTTTTTTCAGGATCCTCTGATGTAAGTGATGACACAGATCAGCCTTTACACCATTCCAGCTAAGGTCATACGGAGACCGGACCTCGGTTTAAAGACTCATCAGAAAGTCTGGAGAAGCCGGGATCGATCCTGCGATCCCTGGTTTACAAGGCGAGTACTTAGTTACGGCTTCTCCATTCCAGTATGATAAATGACAATCAAATTAACCCTTATCCTGCTGTTCATGACAACCCCTACCTTTGCAAACAGTCTAGATCCAGATCAGGTGGCTTCTGAAGAAGCCTTATCCTGCTGTTCACAACTCCTACCTTTGCAAACAGTCTAGATCCAGATCAGGTGGCTTCTGAAGAAGCCTTATCCTGCTGTTCACAACTCCTACCTTTGCAAAAAGTCTAGATCCAGATCAGATGGCTTCTGAAGAACCCTTATCCTGCTGTTCACAACTCCTACCTTTGCAAACAGTGTAGATCCTGATCAGATGGCTGTTTGTCATGCACTATGTGAATTGAACGAAAATAATGTGTCAAGAAATCTGATTGGCTGATAGCTGGTTATGGGTGTGGCTTAAAAAATATATTCAGCAGGATAAGGATTTAGCTTTATCTTTGAGAAGTTTAACCCATTGTATACTAGTGGACTCTTCCATTGCTATATTTTGGACAAGTCCATTTGTCATAAAAATGATAATATAAGGGGTGGTAGGCCTATTTTTTTTTCATTTTTTTTCTTCTTTTGATGGAAAATTCTGTAAGCAAATAGTGCAGGCTCTGATCAGACGCCGCATTCTGCGGCGTCTGATCTTGGCCTGTACTGTTTGCCAAGGTACCCCTTTAGGGGTTTCCCGCATACAATAGGTTACCCCAGAGAAAATTTAATCGAAATTTCAGTAAATTTCATTGAAATTTCACTGAAATCCTCATATTTTGGTGGATTTCACCCATTTGACCAAAATTTGATGAAATTTCAATGAAATTTCAGTGAAGTTTCAACAAATTTCACTGACATAATCAAAATTTCAGTGAAACTTAATTTCAATGAAATTTCAATGAAAATTCACTAAAATTTCAGCAGTATTCTTGCATAAATTTTGATTGTCTACAAAATTTAAGTGATAGTGAAATTTCAATGAAATTTCAGTGAAATTTCAGTATTTTTTCAATCAAATGACCAATGCATTTTCTTCAGTTACAAAAGTTTTAATGTATATTAAAATAAAGAAAGCCTCTAAGGAAAATATTAGATAAGACTAATGCGAAGAAACAATGTAAGAATGAAGCAAGAAAACATGCAACAACATACACCACAATTTTTCCTCCTTATACAGTTTTGGATAAAATACTTTTCACAGATGGATCCTAAAAATGTACAGATCATACAGAAAAATGACCATTTCTTTTCTGTATAATCTATACATTGTAATTGGACACAACACTGCCACCCATTTACTAACATATTTCATGCTTTGGACCCCTAAAACCGTGCTATAAAGTCCTCAGGTAGTGGAGTACATAAAAGTATCAGCATATCATCTTTAAAGCCTCAGAAGTTTGGACATACATATAGACTGCTGTCACAGACTTAAATTTAAACAAGATGTGTTTGTGAAACACGAACATGTCCCCAGGCCAAGGTCAATTTTTTTCTTATCCTAAGCCCTTGTCACAAGGAACCTACATGCCAAATATGAAGGTTCTATCTGAAGGGGTCACAAGGAACCTACATGCCAAATATGAAGGCTCGATCTATCTGAAACGGTTCAAAGGTTATGACCAATGTTTTTTCTTGTCACAAGGAACCTACATACCAAATATAAACGGTTCAAAAGTTTTTACCAATGTTTTTCCTTTCAAGTAGGGAATCCAGATGTTTGGGCAAGACTAGCTTGTTTCGGCCTTAAACTTATCCAGCAAACAGACAAGCCAACAAACAGACAGGGCAAAAACAATATGTCCCCGCTCTTGCTCTTGCGTGCATGCATGAGGACATAAAAATGTGGACATAATAAAATTGCAGTTGGAACAGCAAAAAGTGAAGACCCTGATCAGAAACCGGCTGTTCTGAGTCTGCAATGTCGGCTAAGATTACTGTATACAGGTTTATGTCAGAGTACCCTCTGTTTTGGGGCCGGACTCGGTAGCTCAGTCGGACGCGCGTCTGACTGTTGATCACGAGGACGCGGGTTCGATACCTGCCGGGGTTGGCAACATTATTTCGTGGAGATTGATCATGATATCTTTTCTATGGTCATTCTCTGCCTTCCGCTGATTCAAGAAGGGCAGTTGTCAGTTTCTGGCTAAAGAATGTGCACTGTACTGGTTAACCGCTGATGTATAAGTCTGCCCAGGAAAAGTGTGGACAGGTAAACTGACCGGCTCATAAATGACCTAAATAGTGTTGACTGGACAGTTTAACTCCAATACAAACAAACAAAACCCTCTGTTTTGGTAGTGACTTCCTAAAATTGTGATAAATTTACAAAGGAATTGCATTTAAAAGTGAATGCATCATAATTCAAGGCAATTGTTATGCATAATATCATCAAATTCCAAGCGAGGGCAGAAACCAATGTAAATTTCCTTTACCCTGAAAGAACGCCTTTCAATAGAATTCAATTTCAATGGAAATTCACAAAAATTAAAATTAAATTTCAGTGAAATTTAAACAATTTTCTAGCATCAGTAAAATTTCAAGGATTTTAATCAAATTTAGTATTTCATTTAAATTTTAGTACAGTTTTAGAAAATTTCAGTCTTTTCATGTAATTTGTTGTTTCTTGAGTGAGATCTAGTTTTCATAGAATGTCTTTTCAACTAGAAAGTAATTTCATTCTATGACAAAGTATAAGAATGAATACACCCGGACCTCGTTATAGCACGATTTGTTACAGCACGAATTCGGATATAACACGGTTTTGGTTTGGACCCCAAATTTTCCCCAACCAACATTTATAAATATTATCCAAGGATTGTATAAGGTTTTAAGCACAACAACTTTATTTTCCTCTCACTTTTGACTGCGGTAATACGGTAGCTAACACGGTTTATAACGGTACTTTTTGATATCTATTGCAGGCCTCCAGCAGAGTTGAATATACAGTATATAAACTTGTTTAGCTTGACACGCATGATAAACGTGAACTGCCATCGGCAATCAAAAGTGTTGGCTTAGTGTGATAAAGAGATTAAAGAATTCAGTTACGCAACCGGAAAAAATATTTATCACGCTCTGTTAAGGATCACTGCTCAGCAGAAATTTTAAACATCGATGCAGATGATGTGATCGGTCAACTGCAATAAAACTCATTTTCTAGAGCCGCATGTAAAAGAAAGTCAGATTTATTCCAGCTTAAAAGCAAATGATAAAACATATTCAATATCGATTTTCGCGGTAAAAAAAAATCATTAAAAACCATGTGCGCCATTAAAATCGTTTCAAATGGCTAAAATATTAAGGGTAAGACATTTCAAGGGAAGTAATTCAAATTTCTTGTAAGCGTTGAATATTGTCCGTTTCCGAACCCTAACCCGGTAATTTTTACCATTGAAATCTATTAACGGTACTGTAGTTCGGTACGGTCCGGATTCTCAGTAACGACAAAGTTAGCCGGGAACCAGCTATCAAAATGGCGTCATACTCGCTGTCAGATCGGACGATTTCTGGATATAAAACATGGTTTGTCAGCTGGTTTCGATTAAAGTGACTTGTTTGACTTGATGGGCCATGGTATTTACTGCTATTGATTAGTTCTAAACACATTTTAGTCGGGAAATACGGTCATTAACCGGACCGCACATCATCTTGTTTGGGAAACTATTGATCACCATTGTGTCAATGGTTGATCTGTGACAAATACGGTCGGCGTTTATAACACGATTCGGTTAACTAACACGGTCCGTTGGTTGGACCCGGAGTTCCGTGTTATAACGAGGTTGAGGTGTAGTTCAGAAAGTGCCACAATCAAAATTTGATGCCAACCCAATTATAAGAAAGTACCATAAGCTAAGGGACAAACAGGCAAGTTAATCAGCCCCTTTCTTTCCTACGAGGATTTATACAACAACAATAACTTGATGTTTAACATGCAATGTTGTTTTGATAATAAGTGACACTGAAAATTATGAGTTTTAAAATTAAAATGAAATCTCACCAAATTTCACTGAAATTTCACTTAAATTTTGGTGATGACGTCATTGATGATGACATCATTTCAATTGAATGATGGGAAAAACATGGCTGCCTTAGTATTGGAGGGATTTTCAAAGCAGTGCCAGAAAACTAATTGTCCGGTAATATCAGGATGACAAACATCACAGAACATTAGCTGATATAGTAAGTACACTTCAGGACACAGTTTGAAAACGTGCTGTTTGAATTGGGCAGAAATGATGGCAGACACAGGTTAGCAGGTCAGCATGCGGATTTTGAAGGTCAAAAGTTTCTGGTCATCCAATGTCTGTGTTAGATTAACAAACATGCTGAAAGGCCTTAGAAAACACAAGGTTGACAGAAAAAAGATAAATCAGACATAATTATATTTAATAAATTATTTTTTTTTCTTCTTGTCCAAAAATTAATATGGTCATTCGAAATGGGTGGGGTACAGTGTGGCATGTAAACAGAGACTCTTGGCTGTTGTAATTGATATCATTATGTAACCATTTAGAGAGAAGTATTTGGGGGATGAATGAAGTTGTTCAATATATATATTTCTCATGCGAACTAATAGTAATTAAATCTATGTATATCAAAACATAAATCAAGTACCATCAAAGGGGAAACAATTTTGAAATCTCTTTGATATATCTGTGAAATGCTATTGAATATTTCCTAAAATTTCATTAAAATTTCTGTGAAATACTAACACACTTTCAGGAAAATCTCTCTGAGATTTCAACAAAATTTAGAGGTATTTTGCCCATTTCTTTCAATGAGATCTCTGCATTATTTTATTGAAATACTAACAAATTTTCACTGAAATTTGGTAATATTTTGCCCGATTCTTTCACTGAGATTTCAGTGTTATTTGACTGAAATAACAGTGAAATTTCGCCAAAAATCAGTAATATTTTATTGAAATACTAACAAATTTTCACTGAAATTTCCATGAAATTTTACTGAAATTTGGTAATATTTTGCCCGATTCTTTCACTGAGATTTCAGTGTTATTTGACTGAAATAACAGTGAAACTTCACTGAAAATCAGTATTATTTTATTGAAATACTAACAAATTTTCACTGAAATTTCTATGAGATTTTGCTGAAATTTGGTAATATTTTGCCTGATTCTTTCACTGAGATTTCAGTGTTAATTGACTGAAATAACAGCGAAATTTCACTGAAAATCTCAGTGTTATTTCAGTGTTATTTTGCCCGATTCTTTCACTGAAATTCCACAGTTATTTCCATGAAATAACGCTAAAATCTTAGTGAAATTCCATTGTCATTTTCACCAGGGTAACTCTATGGCAGATACTAAAGTCTCTGATCTGACTACAAGGTTTGAGCAGGGTGATCTAGTCTTCTCTGGCTGCACATGTCATAAACAGGTTTGCTTTAGAAGGCTAAAATAAGACATATATTTTTATGCAGTACCATCAACCTAACAGCCTTTTACGGAAGCGATAATACTGTCCATTAACAATTTTGTTATCAAAGTTTTTTATCAAAATTTTCACAACATTTCTAGAAACAGATTCGAAGTTACCAAGGCAACATAGAAGCAGTTATGCTATGCTCCTCAAAAACTATGGGTTGTGGGTTTGATCCTGGGCTTCTTCAGACTTTCAAACCCGTCTTCAGGTGGACTCTACCACTGCTATACGTTGGGCAAGTCAATTTGTCATATAAGGGGTGTCGGGCCTATCTTTTTTATTTTTATTCTATTTTTGATGGAAAATTCTGTTAGCAAACTATAATTACAGTGTCTATTGTCTGAATTTGCTCCATTCACTCACACCTACTCGTATTCTATATTTTTGAAATTTCACTTCTTTTTAAATTTGTTCAGTATACTTACATCTCTACATGTGTGCTGTGTGGTTTTTAAATTTGCTCAGTATACACCTGCAGCAGGTGATATTTAACAGGTTGTTTGTTCGTCAGAATAATAACAAACCAGGTTTGATGTTCATTTCCTTTCTGCTGAGAAATGTCTGTTCTCCTAGTGCCCCAGTTTAGTTACAATGTTGCAGAGCTAAACATTATGTAATAGTTTTTTTAACAACAGATATTTTGGGTACTCATTAGAATCGCCTCACAGAGGCGGTTCTAATGAGAACCCATAATATAAGTCTTTAATGAGGAATCACGTAAACATTCCTAAAAAGCCGGCATTTGCAAGACTTAGAAAATCACAGGATGTCCATAAAAATCTTCTCTAAACATTCCCAACATTTTCAGAATTCAGCATCTGGGGTATACTTTTTCGAGCAAGAATTGTCAGAAGACAATGCAGAAAGCCTTGCTGGGGCTGGAGTCTATATGTGTCATTTCAGAATACAAACAGTACAGCCTTTTTATCAGAAGCCTCCGTGGTATAGTGGTTATGCTACTCGCATTGTAAACCATGGGTCCCAGGATCGATCCTGGGCTTCTCAAAACTTTGGATAAGTCTTTAAACCGATGTCCCCTCTCTGGATGACCTTAGCTGTTGGTGAGACGTAAAACTCAAACACTCACTCACAGCCATTATATAACACTAAACCCTTATCCTGCTGTTCACGACAATCCCTACCTTTGTCAAACAATGCAGATCCAGATCAGATGGAAGAAGCCATCTGATCAGGATCTACGCTGTTTGTCATTCAGTTTGCAGATTTGAATGAATAAATGACATCAAGTAATTTGATTGGTTGAAATGTAAATGGGTGTGGCTAGCTTAATTTATGCAGCAGGA
This sequence comes from Lucinisca nassula, assembly GCA_963580285.1. Classification (NCBI taxonomy): domain Eukaryota; kingdom Metazoa; phylum Mollusca; class Bivalvia; order Lucinida; family Lucinidae; genus Lucinisca; species Lucinisca nassula. The sequence goes on from OY757016.1 coordinate 17,883,859, forward strand.
TAAGGGTTAATTATTGGGTTTCAAAGCAGAAACCACATTATTATGTGTGAATGAACATGTATAGTTTATACAGAAAAATGACCATTTTAACCCATTTTGTGCCGGAAACCCCAAAACGGGTAGTTGGCAAACAGTGCAGGCACAGATCAGACGACGCAGATTGCGACGTCTGATCAGGGCCTACACTGTTTGCAAAATGTCAAGCCATTTTCCAAACAAATTTTGAAGACAACACAACCTGTCACCCCTAAATTTCGAAATGGACTTCTGCCATATATAAGGAGAAAGATTCCATTTGGTACAAAAAGGGTACAGGTTATACAGACAAGAATAGACGTTTCCGATAATCTATCTTATGCTCCGCCTACTTGGTTACTGTTGCTACGTCCCACAAGCTTTGCAGCCAATATGGCGGAAACAAAGAAAGTCTGTGTAGATCTCGGAGGAGATTTATCAAATATTCCGGGCAATATTGGCGTTTCTTACTTACCGAGACATAAAACTTTGACAAAAAAATAATAATAAATAAATAAATAAATAAATAAATAAATAAATAACAGCCTAACCAAAGGGCTAAGGAATTATAAAATAATTATGTGCATAATTTTAAAATATTCAGTCCGGAAAACTGTCTCCTAGTTACCGCGAAGTGTTTGCGTTTGCTGCGGAAAACGAAAGCGCGCGCACACACACACACACACACACACACACACACACACACACACACACACGAGTCGGCCCGTCCATGCTTATAAACCCTATTTGGTTTCATTGGGCAGCAGGGCTTGAGAAGTCATTTCATCTCAATGTCGGGTAAAAGTCCCACGAAAGTTGAAGCAACGTCTCCAAAATGACCTTTACAGTGTTGACGGGGATGTTAAACTTCAAATCAATCAATCAAACAAACAAACAAACAAACAAAACTTAATTATAAAGTATATGCTCCTCATTTTATTATATAATAATTCCATATCGAGGGTACATAATAATGCAACCGAGAGTGGTGCCAATCATATACCATAACCCTCTCATGCAATCCGCATTAACTCTGTATCTACTGATCCCTAATCAGACAGCCAAATGTAGACCAGCAGCTCATCCATCAACCTCTAGACCAGAGATGAGCATATACTACATGCGCCAACACACCCACCGCATCAGCCTGCTTAATTACTCACTAAGACACGAGATTTCGCGCATCTCTCTTTGAAAAGCCAGCAGACTATAGAAGGGCAGTTGCAATCCGCGAGGGCCCCAGTCAGACTGCGCAAATGCGCATGCTGATCCCAGTCCTTGTTGCCCACATTTATAAGCCCCAACGCTGGCCCCGCAGCACACCAACCATACAATATTAGTGTTTTACTGCAGTCTGAGGAGAAAAATCTGTAAATAAAAATAAAACTCCAGTCGAGTGCCCCGACCGGGGATTGAACCCACGAAACTCGGGTTACAAAGCGAGCGACACAACCACCAGGCCCGGACCAACCAGACCAGTCAGTTATGCACTCTATATGGATATTTATTATGGTTGTACTACTACATTCTTCCATACTACAGAGAGACATTTGTTTCAAATGTTTAGGAGATAATAATGTAATAAAATCACATTTCCAGACTCGGCCGCATCTGCCCCGCCCCTGGGCTCAAACGGTTATCATCGTGGCACCAGGCATCATTGAAGCAGGAGGAGGAAAAAATCTGTTAAGAAAAACCCAGTCGAGCTCCGACCGGGGACTGAACCCACCACCTGGGGTTACAAAGCGAGTTATACAACGACCAGGCCAAAAGGCCCGGAGCAGTTAGACCGGTCACTTATGCACGTCCTCGTCAACACTGTAAAGGTCATTTTGGAGACGTTGTTTCCAATTTTGTGGGACTCAAGTTTTACCCGACCTTGAGATGAAATGACATCTCACGCCCTGCCGCCCAATGAAACCAATAGGGTTAATTAGCACTGACTCGACTCGCACCGCTTTTCCTGGACAGGCTGTGATGCTCTAAGCGGTTCACCAGTAGTCGTGTGCAGGTCGGTTTCAGCTCTGCGTGGAATCATCATGCAACCCATCTATTTCTTCAAGCCCCGATGGGCCATCATATATACATGTACATATTTATCTCAATATTGCCATACTACAACATGACAATTGTTTGACAGTCCTTATAATTAATTTCCCACACAACCCCATTACCCTGAAATGCCCTTCCCCACTACCGCGTTTCTTTGTTTGTGGGAGAAAATGGCCGTTAGTGACCAACACAGCGGCACTAAATAAAATCGATTTTTTTGATTGGATGAAACAGCGCTCTTGATTGACAGCTCGGAAACGTCTATTCTGCCGAAGACGATGTCACCCCTATGCTCGTAGTTTTTTTAGAAATGGACTTGAACAGTGGTTGACACCCATGTTGACAGACAGACAAACTGATGAACAGACAAATGGACAAACAGAAGAATGGACAGAAAACTGACTCCTATACATGTATATATCGTGCCATGCTTAAAGCAGGTGCACCAAAAATGACCTCCTTTTTCAATATATGTATTCGGACAGACATGGCTTAGCAAACAGTGTATCGGGTAGACCCAGATGAGATGCTGCAGAATGCAGCATCTCATCAGGGTCTACACTGTTTGCCACTCATCCACTCATCTAGGTAATTTTAGGCTCAACATCAGCTATCAATTTGTACTTGTTCAAATTTTAGAGCAAGTATGGCAAGGCGTTTTTAGGTGTCCGAATACTTAGGGTAAATACGGTAATCTATACATTTTAGGTTTTCATCTTTAACCCTTTTTGTACCAAATGGAATCATCCTCTGTATATATAGCAGGAGTCCATTACAAAATTTAGGGGTGTCAGGTAGTGTTTTCTTTAAATTTTATTTTAAAAATGGCTGAACTTTTAGCAAACAGTGTAGGCTCTGATCAGATGCTGCGTTCTGTGGCGTCTGATCTGGGCCTGTTTGCCACGGTACCTGTTTTGGGGTTTCCGGTACAAAATGGGTTTAACCATTTAATCCAAAACCTTGTATTAACAAAGTGTTATAAACAGGTTTTACTGTAAATTCATTACACAGACTTGTTAATGACAAGTGTTGTATTTCATACCTACCCTTATTAACTGTTCCTTACTGAGCATAATCCCCAACACCATTCCGACTAACACATTCAGTGAACGTATTCCAGTTCCAAATAATTTCCGAGTGGCATATTATCCAACAAAACTATCCTTTTAAACCGTTTACCGGACCTTTCGAACACTAATATGAAATCCTAAATCTAAACAGAAACGACTTTAGTGTCAGCATTAGGGAATTATTCTTTCCTCCGTAAAAAGCATCATGAATCCAAACGCTTAAATCTTATAAGAAGTTCCACTAATTATATCTGCTCAAGATTCATTTTGCGTGCAATAACGCAGTATTACATTTGTGCCAGTACTTATCTGTCTGGTATATCCGACACAAAGGAAAAGATTTTTTTCCATTCATGACTCTACAGTAACCTTAATAAGGATTCACAGTAAAATTCCTATATTAAGACCACCTTTGGGACTGTTCAAAAGTGGTCTTAACCCTTTTTGTACCAAATGGAATCTTCCTCCTTATATATAGCAGGAGTACATTTCAAAATTTAGGGGTGTCAGGTTGTGTTTTCATCAAAATTTATTTAGAAAATGGCTGAACTTTTTGCAAACAGTGTAGGCCCTGATCAGATGCCCCGTTCTGCGGCGTCTGATCTGGGCCTGCACTGTTTGCCAAGGCACCCATTTAGGGGTTTCTGGTAGTGAATGGGTTAAAGACCACTTCTGAACAGTCCCAAAGGTGGTCCCTGATCAGAGGACATCGCAGGCAGAAAAAACAAATAACAATTAAGTGTACCCTTCAAAATAAGCTTTTTATAGCAGAATTAGTCCTAATTTTAGGTGGTATTAATTGCGGAATTTCACAGTTTGGCTAATGTCATATTATTTCTGACCTAGACTTTAAGGGGAGCAGATACACCTGCCATATTTTTCACGATTTTTTTAACAAGGGGGACAACTTTTAAGAACTTCCTGGATGCTTTCCTGTTCCTTTTAGCCCTCTGAAATGGGGTCCATCGTAAATATCCTAAAAATTCGGACACCTTGAGGACTTGCTGTAATTCTCCTAAAATTTTAACAAATTTGTTTGATGATCCAGCAAGGAGTTCAAAAGATGCAGACAGAATGGCAAACAGTGTAGACCCTGGTCAGACTGGGTATGCACTGTTTGCTTGGGCCTGCCTGTCCCAATACTTAGGATCATTACAGTCATCTTTAAAGAAAAGAATTTGCTCCTAAGGAACAAATTCATTTTTTTTAAGTGTTGACCCCTACTGACTGGGGATTATTTTTGAAATACATGTAGTTGGCTCCTTTAACCCTTCTCTTGCTGAATATTCATTTAAGCCACACCCATTTCTGTCTATCAACCAATCAAATTACTTGATGTAATTTATTGCAACAAATTCATAAATTGAATGCCAAACAGTGTAGATCCTGATCAGATGGCTTCTTCAGAAGCCATCTGATCTGGATCTACACTGTTTGCAAAGATAGAGGTCGTCGTGAACAGCAGGTAAATATCGTATTGCGCCAAAAACCTTCATCAATATATATAAATGTTCATACTAAAACTTTCAATTCATCAAAAAGGTGATTATCTGTCGAAATGTAGAAATGTACACTGACTTAAACCCTCTGTAGATTTAGACTGATTTGTCAAGATCTACTGATGTAAAAAACTAGAAATGTGTCCAGACGACAGATGCCCCCATCCAGGGCCCCGCCTCGACCCAAAAATCCATGTTGCAACAACAGCTGCCATTGGTCAGCATAGCTCTACTGCAAAAGTGTCCTACCCATAGATGGGGATATTGCTGATTAAATCTTTGGACAAAAAACTATCAGCATACCAAATTTGAACCCAATTAATTAAACAGTTTGGAAAATATGAGCTCTAAGAAACTTTAACATTAAAAATGTTCTAAGTGTGTGAACTTGACCTTGAGGTCATGGGTAGGGTCTGTGGTATGGCTGAATGAGACTTGGGACCTGTATCTATCATCATTCCAAATATTAAGCCAATCTATAAATATGAGCCCTAAAACTTTAAAAGCATAATAAGACTAAGTCTGTGACCTTGACCTTGAGGTCAGGGGTGGGGGTATATACAACTTTGGACCTGTAACTATCATCATACCAAATATGAAGCAAATCTATATGGTTTGGTGCATATGAGCTCTTTAAATAAAATTTCTCTGCCTGTGATCTTGACCTTTACTGCACATGCATCCGTGGGGGTATTGGACCAGTATCAATCATCATACCAAATATAAACTTAATTCATCATATGATTTGGAAAATAAAAACTCTTAAAGTATCTAATAAAAACTTTCTAAGTCTGTGACCTTGACCTTGAGCTCATGGGCATGGGTGGGGTATCGCTGAATAAAATGGACAGGTATCGAACATCATACCAAATATAAACTCAATGCATCATACGATTTGGAAAATATCAACTCTTAAAATATCTAATTAAAAAATTTCTAAGTCTGTGACCTTGACCTTGAAGCCATAGGCATGAGTGGGGGTATTGTCAAATAAACATTTGGACCTGTATCATCATAGCAAATATAAGCCAAATCCATAATATGGTTTGGAAAATTTGAGCTCTTTAAAATCTTTAACATTAAAATTGTCTAAGTCTGTGACCTTGACCCTGAGGTCATAGGCATGGGTGGGGTATTGCTGAATAAAACATTGTACCTATATCTATCAACATATGAACCAAAGCCATCATAAAAGTTCAGGTTCTACAAGGTACAAATACCTTAACTTGAGTCTTTAACATGGAAAATTTCTGAGTCCATGACCTTGACTTTGAGGTCATGGGCATGGATGGGGGTATCACTGAATAAAACTTTGGACCTATATCTATAATCATACCAAATATGAACTAATTCCATCACATGGTTTGGAAAATATGAGTTCTAAAATATTCAGGTCTACCTGTTACAAAAACCTTAACCTGAGTCTTTAACATTGAAAATTTCTAAGTCTGTGACCTTGAGGTCACTAGCATGGGTGGGGGTATTGCTTAATAAAACTTTGGATCTATATCTATCATCATACAAAAGATGAACCAGTTCCATCAAATGGTTAGGAAAATATGAGTTCTAAGTTCAGGCTCTACCTGTTAAAAAAACCTTAACCCGAGGTTACAGGATCACGTACGTACACACACAGACACATACAGACGGACGTACACATGTACGCACGTACGGAAAACCGAAAAACTATATGCCCCCAGCATCATGATGATGTGGGGGCATAAAAATGCCTAAACACTTATATATATCCTGCTGAACATGCAACCTCTACCTTTGGAAACTGTGTAGATCCAGATCAGATGGCTTCTTTCAGATGGCCATCTAATTGGGATCCACACTGTTAGACATTCTGTCTGTGAACAGAACAAATACATTGTATTAAGTGATTTGATTGGTTAATAGTCAGAAATGGCTGTAGCTAACTTAACTTATTCAACAGGATAACTACACTCTGACAATGCTGGTTCTACAATTAACCCTTTCAACCCAGAGTCAGAGTGTAGACCTATACAGAATGTGGTTCCAGATATGATGCCTCAAAATGAACCGACTCTCATCTGGATCAAAATCGTTATTAACCATTATCCGGCTGAATGCAACAACCCCTACCTTTGCAAACTGTTTAGATACAGATCAGATGGCTTCTGAATCTGATCAAGATCAACACTGTCATGCAATTTGCGAACGGAATGAATGCAATATGGTATCAAGTAATCTGACTGGCTGATAGCTGGTAATGGGTGTGGCTTAACTTATATATTCAGTGGGATAAGGGTTAACTCTGTTGGCCCCCGCCCATCGGGGCTTGAAGAAATAGATGGGCTGCATGATGCTTCTACGCAGAGCTGAAACCCATGTTTATAAACCCTATTGGTTTCATTGGGCGAGAGGGCTTGAGATGACATTTCATTTCAATATCGAGTTAGAAGTCCCACAAAATTGGAAGCAACGTCTCCAAAATAACCTATACAGTGTTGACGGGAGTGTTAAACCACAAATCAAACAAGAGCATCTTATGCAGGTTACAACGCTCGGCTGCAGCCCCTTTTCATAATGAACAACTAGTCCTAAATATGTTTAGTAATTACAGAGATATTACAAAATGTCCAAGTTTTTGCATGACGACACAGACAAAATGTCCAAGTTTTTGCACAACGACGAAGCCAGAGCTATGACAATACCTCGTCGTTTTCTTCGAAAACAGCTGAGCTAACAAAAACAAACCAAACAAGAATGGATGCATCCAAACATGAAGATGGTAAAGTTCATTATCAAAATTCTGGGATTAAAGTGTTAACATACACATTTGTCACTGACACAGATTCCAATGCTAACACTGACACTGATACCAGAAGAAGTGCAATAGCTTTTCCTGGATTTAGTCGAGGTGAGCTAAAAATGTACAGAAAATCCTGACCATAAATGCCAATAATTTGTCACAGACACTTCAGTCCAGATATTTAGAACAACTGCAATTTGATACAAATTACGGAACCAACACCTCACTCTACAGAATTTCGCTTAGAGCCCTTTCTGATGATTTTCCAAGATTGGCTCCTATTTCCACTGGAGACAGTTTCCTTACAAATTACACCCACATACAAGCAGCCAAGCCAGAGTTCGGCAAAAACCTTGCAAATCTGTTGGAATAGGTGACAGCACTTTCTAACAATCTGATCCAAAAAATTTTTCATGTCTACTTCTGAAACTGAGGCCCAAAGCAGCTGCACACACATTTTTAAGGAAATATAGCTATGATTCTGACCTGTGTGCACAAAATGTGGGAGCAGGTCAGGGTCTCCACCATTTTGTCGAAGCTTGCAAGCTCTATTCTTTCACTCCGTTCTATTCTCTGTACTCATTATAAAGAGATGACATTACAAACCTCAAGAAAATCCAAGTTTTGGTGCACATTATCACAATATATTTGCTATTTTCAACATTTTTGAGCCAAAATGTTTGTTGTGGGTACTCATTAGAATCACCTCAAAGGTACCCACAACATATGTCTCGATGAAGAAACAAGTAAAATATCTCAGAATTATAATTTAAGCTGTCTCGTCTGAACTCTTAACTACATCTGAAAATGTCGTCTGCTTATGCCAACTGCCAAATCTTCTAGCATAAGGTTTTTAAAAATATTTTTGCATACAGGCAAACAGTGTGTGCCCAGATCAGACTGCTCCTACAGGAGCAGTCTGATCTGGGTCCACACTCTTTGCAAAAAAGGACTTTTAAGGTAAAAGGCAGACGCCAAAGGAGACGGCAATTGTCGTGATTGGCATTTTATGGGTTAACTGGATCTCTACTTCAATAGGAAATAGAGCTCTTCTCAAGGTGACAATAAGAAGATTCTTAGTTTCCAAAGGAGAAAGAATTACTAGTTTTGCAAAATGAGGAAAAAATTAGCGACGACAGAAGATTTTTTTAGATTAGTCGGACAACTGATTCAATTGTGGAATTACATTACCTAAGGCAAATGGCTGTCAGCAGGGCACAGGATATTCTGTTAAAAGAAAAGCTGAATCTACAAGACACGAAAAATCACAGATGTCTCACGGCAATTCCAATTCTCGATGACTATGTACATTTTGTGTGAGTGAGTGTTTGAGTTTTACGTCCCACCAACAGCTAAGGTCATACGGAGACAGGACCTCGGTTTTAAAGACTCATCCGAGAGCTCGAGATGTCGTTTCAACTTGACAAGTTATATGATTCTGATTCAGTTTTGTAGGATGCATATTCATTCAGACTTCAATTTTTATTTCTTGAATAAAATAAGACTTCAAGATGAAACTCCAGTCTAAAGAAATAAGACATGCAAAATTCAGTTAAATATATTATCTCCTGCAGTGAATAATGAATCCCTGTGGAAAACTCTATTATTAAGAATGCACTATAGCACTGGTATGCTGCATGAAAACTATATTCATTATGAGCGAGCTGGATGTTAGGCTAAAATGTGTCTTCCATTATGTAACATGCAATGTACGGGTGGGGGTTGGGGGAGGGATGGAGTTTGTACTGAGCCAATCAGTTTAAATTACCTAACCACACTTTTTCTCGGCAGGTATATTCCAGCACAGTGCATTCTTTCGTCAGAAACTCACAACTGCCCTTCTTGAATCAGTGGAAGGGAGAGAACGACCATAGAAAATATGGGCCCCGTCAAGCGATTTTGGTACTTATCACCTATGCAAGCAGCGAAGGTTCAGGCGAGCCAATACAAACAAACAAATAAAGCCACATTAAATGATCAAAGTTTTAACTGGGCCCCGTCAAGCGATTATGGTACTTATCACCTATGCGAGCAGCGAAGGTTCAGGCGAGCCTGCGCATCCGCACAGTCTCGCCAGAACCTTCACTGCTCGCTCACACAAGCAGTGAATCAAGAGGAACCTTCAGACAGAAAGCCAGATCCCTGGTCCCTCTGAATGGCTGGGCATGCACAGTTAAAATTATGATCAGTCACCACAAATAACTGTTGCTGACGTTGTTGTTAGTTAACGAATAGTTAAGCCCTGCCAAGCGAATTTGTGTCTTGGAGCATTCCGTCATGACATGAAACAAGAGAAGGCCATAACACACAAAAAAAATTCATATCAGACTATGCATCCCCAGTCTGATCTCAGTCATTGGCCATGGGCTATATACAGTAAAATTAAAGGTGGTCTCTGATCAGAGTTCACTGTTTGCTGAAAACACAAAGAAAGAATAACTGAAACCCACTAAATAAGATTTTCAGAGCCGAAATGGTCTTAATTTTAGGTGGTCTTAATAGCGGATTTTTACTGTACATGTATATGTCCCTGCACACCAAGCTTCTTCACAAGAATTTGAATGACTGATTTGAGGTATAACGTCTTCGTCAACATTGTAAAGGTCATTTTGGAGACATTGCTTCCAATTTTGCGGGAACTTTACCCGACATTGAGATGAAATGACATCTCAAGCTCTGTAGCCCAATGAAACCAATTAGGTTTATAAGCATGGACGGTCCGACTCGCACCACTTAGCCTGGGCAGCCTTAGATCCTCTAAGTGGTTTACCAGTAATTGTGTGCGGTCTGTTTCAGCTCTGCATGGAAGCATCATCCAGCTGATCTATTTCTTCAAGTCCTGTGTGTGTGTGTGAATTCGGGTTTAACATCGCTTTCAACAATTTTTCAATCACAACGGTGTCTGGTTGCGACAGGGAGCTCAATGTTCACTTTTATAGTGCTGCCTCACTGAAGTATCATGTCCCAGACACATTACATGATACCACACCCAGTCACATTATCCTGACACTGGGTCGACCAGTCCTAGCTCTACCCTGTAAATCTGAGTGCCAAGCGAGGAGCAGTTAGTACCATTTTTAATGACTTTGGTATGTCGCGGCCTGGGATCGAACCCGTGACCTCCCATTCCCCGGAGCAGACACTCTACCAACTGAGCTATCGGGGCCGGTTTCTTCAAGTCCTGATGGGCAGGGGCCACTGCTTCACAAGGAAGGTGACTGGGGTAATTAAACACTACTGGTACCACTACCATATAAATCCTAAAAATTCGGACACCTTGAGGACTTGCTTTAAATCCCCCGAAATTTTTTAAAAATTGGAGTCCAAAAAGTCCAGACGGAATGGCAAACAGTGTAAACCCCGATCAGACTGCTCCTTAGGCTACACTGTTTGCTTAGGCCTGTCTGTCCCAATACTAAGGATCATTATGGTAGGCTTTGTGCTCAAACAGGGCTTCTTTTGGAGTGGGGGTGTGGGAGGGGGTTAATAATATGATATGGTATGGAGCACATCACTGCTAAAGGTGGGGGAAAGCCATAGTTCATAGAGATAGTTGAAGAGTTAACTCAAATCTTGGATGTTTGTTTGTTTGATTTGATGTTTAACATCTTTTACCCGACACTGAGATGACATGACATCTCAATCCCTGCCGCCAAATGAAACCAATATAAGGTTTATATGCGTGGACTGTAAGACTCGCACCACTTTGCCTTGGCAGGCTTAGACCCTTTAAGCAGTTTACCAGTACTCATATGCGGTCGGTTTCACCTCTGCATGGAAGCACCATGCAGCCCTTTCTATTTCTCCAGGCCCCAATAGTCGTGGGCCCAACTCTGATGTACATACATATCAAATCATAGCTCCGGACAAGTGGGAAATAAAAACAATAATTGAAGGATAATTTTTCTGATTTCATCACACAAATCGCTGCTGTCTGAATTTGTTAAAATTGCCTCAATGAGGCAATTCTAACAGGTACTCATATCTTTTTTTTTCTTTTTTGGGGGGGGGGGGGGAGAGGGGGGGGGAGGGGGGGGAGTTGGACTTACAGCTCTTTCAAGATTTTTTTCATTTATTTCAAGCTAATCATTTATCAGAGGTGGGCAAAAACAAAGTACCCGGAGAAAAACCACCTGACCTTCCGTAGCAGAACCTTGCATCTCATGTGTGACCAGAGCGAGGCTCAAACACATAACAGTTAGAGACCTAATGGTTAAGAAACATTAGGCCATGGAGGCCCACAATGTAAGTAGATAATATTATATCTGAAGAGGATGTAAGAAAAATATTATTATGAATTATCTTTATCACCCCTTATCATAATCTACGCAAATTCTCGTTTTCAAAAAATATGTGCATCTGTCCTGTCCTCTACAAATTTGAATAAACCACCCATGTACTTATATAATTAATTTCATTATTAATTATAATCCATCTTATTCAGCTATACAGTCAAATTTTACAAGCACTGGCTTAACTCTTATCTTGCTGTTCACAACAACCCCTATCTTTGGAAACAGTGTAGATCCAGATCAGATGGCTTCTGAAGAAGCCATCTGATCAGGATCTATACTGTTTGACATTCAGTTTGTGAATTTGTAGGAATAAATTACATCAAGTAATCTGATTGGTTCAAAGTCAGAAATGGGTGTGGCTAATCTGAATATTCAGCAAGAGAAGGGTTAATTTTTACCAGCCCCAGATAAGAGGGGACATCCAAATAAATTTTTTCTTATCACTGCATGAGGACATATGTTGTGGGTACTCATTAGAACGGCCCCCACCCCCACCCATAGGGGCTTGAAGAAATATATGGGCTGCATGATGCTTCCACGCAGAGCTGAATCCGGCCTGCACACTACATGTAGTATTGGCAAACCGCTCAGAGAGGTTTCTAAGCCTGTCCAGGAACCGCCGTGCGAGGCGGACAGTCCATGCTAATAAACCGTATTGGTTTCATTGGGCAACAAGGCTTGAGATGTCATTTCATCTCAATGTCGGGTTGGTTGGTTGATTTCAGGTTTAACGTCCCCGTCAACACTGTGAAGGTCATTTTGGAGACGTTGCTTCCAATTTTGCGGGACTTTTACCCAACATTGAGATGAAATGACATCTCAAGCTCTGTCGCCCAATGAAACCAATAGGGTTTATAAGCATGGACGGTCCCCCTCAAAACGCGGTTCCTGGACAGGCTTAGATCCTCTAAGCGGTTTACCAGTACTAGTGTGCGGGCCGGATTCAGCTCTGGGTGGAAGCATCATGCAGCCCATATATTTCTTCAAGCCCCTATGCGCAGGGTCGGGTAAAAGTTCCACAAAATTGGAAGCAATGTCTCCAAAATGACCTTTACAGTGTTGACGGGGACATTAAACTTCAAATCAAACAAACAAACAATACTCATTAGAAGCGCCTCACCGAGGCGCTGCTAATGACGGTGAGGCGCTTCTAATGAGTACCCACAACATACGTTTCCGTGCAGAAATAAGAAAAATATCAGTACTTTTCGGATGAAAAAAAAAAAAACGCCTTATCTTGAGCTATGCCGCCCCTAAGGAAGAAAAATCCTTTTCGTAAACTGCAAAAGCCTAGATATGATGAATCCTCATATAACAAGAACAATAAGATCACAAAATAATCCTTTATGAATTCCAATGGAAAGAATACTCCTATATGAAGAACACACAAAACTTATGAATTCCAATCAAATTCGACACCTGTGAATGACTGCAACAATAAGAAAGTTATTCGGTACTATGAGAGAAAGCAAAAGTTCCAATAATTCATTCTCAATCTGCACCTCAACACAAGCTATTTCTCAATGTATGCAGGAATTCTGTAAATACACTAAAAACTGGGACCACAGAACAGCGAGTACCGAAGGTACCTGAATTACTATAAAATCCGAAAATTTCTGGATATCTTGAGGACTTGCTGAAATTCTCCTACGATTACAACAAATTTGTTTAACGATCCAGTATTGTGTCCAAAAGGTGCAGACAGAACCAGGAGCATACTGATCAGGGTCTGCACTGTTAGTGGCAAGGCGTGTAAACCCTGATCAGACTGTGACTTCACGAGTCTGGGTCTACAACGTTTGCTTAGTCTTATCTGTCATAATACAGTAAAATTCTGCTTTTAAGACCGCCATAAATTGAGACTAATTCTGCTTTAAAAAGATTATTTAGAAAGTTCCAGTTATTCTTTCTTTGTGTTTTCAGCATACTGTGTCCTCTGGTGAGAGACCACCTTTAGGACTTTCAAAAGTGGTCTTAAAGACCACTTCTGAACAGTCCCAAAGGTGGTCTTAATATTGGAATTTAACTGTACTTAGAATCATTATGGTAGATGATTTTTATGGCCTGGTCAACTCAATTAAGATCATGTTGAGCCAATCACTTAAATCTTTAAAGTCTGTAGATGGGTACAGATACCCATGCAAACACTGAAGATCAAGATGAGATGGCTCCTGAAGGAGCAGTCTTATCAGGGTCTGCACTGTTTGTTTTAAGCTCTGTCTATCCAAATACCTAGGATCAGTATCAGTACTTAGTATACTTAGGACCTTATGGGATCAAACCTGCAACCCCGTGATTATTATAAATTAACCAGTCAGACACATATTCTACTAACCCACAAAATCTGTTTTGTGGTATTACGCACTGATTACCGTGTTCCAATTTTTACAGAAACTACAGTATTGAGAGAAAATAAGCTGTGCCGACACAAGGGAGAATCAATTCTATTGTTTATCGAAATAATAAGGACAGTCCCAACAGATGACGGCTTTATCATATAATCTTTAAATCATTTGCATCTAACTTATAACAGTAGGTCGAACTGACCACACATGGATGTAGAGAAAATCCATATTTTCTGCATAGATTTCTTTTCTAACATGACATGCTTTCTCTATCATTGTGAAAAGATGAGAAAACTGCACAAGTTTTGCTTTTTCTGCTTACAGAAAATGATAGGCAGATTTTAAACAAGTTAATCATGCTTTAATGTTGCCCAGGTAACCAGATTATATGATATACAAGAGTTAATAGTTAATAAATAATTTATAGAACCTGTAATTTTAATACTGAAATGAGCATGTCGAACATAAATAAAGCAAAGCACCACTATAATAACATAATTAACCCTTATCCTATTCACTATCTGAATTAGCCACACCCATTTCTGACTTTCGGCCAATCAGATTACATGATATAATGTTTTTGTTCCAATTCAGAAGCCATCTGATCTGGATCTGCACTGTTTGCAAAGGTAGGGGTTGTCGTGAACAGCTGGAACAGGGTTAAATTGTGCTATAACATGGTTTTGGGGCGGGTTTTTTTTTTTATCCATGTGCTTATCAAATAAAAGCATGGATATTGTATTACCCCCCCCCCCCCCCCCCCCCAAGATCAAGAACTTGAAACGTTGCGCTATTTTTATCGATGCAACATATAGGCCAGAGCAGTCTGAGTTATCAATAGAGTCTTGACAGGAATCGTGTGAACACTGAATACACAGATCAGACGCTGCGGAATGTGGCTTCTGCTCAGTAGGTTGCACAGGTACTACACTGTTTGCTTAAATAGTGGCATTTGAGGGTTAAACGAAATAGTAAAAGAATGCCAGGTTGCTCACGTAATGAAAGAAAAACAATACATGCTGTCACGTGACGTCTTCGGAACAATCCATTCATAAAACTATGCCAAGTCTGTTTAGAACCTTGAAATGTTTAAGGGCAAAAAATGAGCAGCACAGTCTTTATAGGTGGTACCGTTATTAGGCATACAGCGTAGACCCAGATCAGATAGGCACTACATTCCTTCTGATCAGGGTCGGCACTATTCGCCATATGTATGTAGCAACAGATATGAACATGATTCAGGCCCGTATGCAGACTCTGAAAAGGGATGGGTTGAGGGTGCGAATTTCAGGTGAAAAACTTCATGAATCTGAGATCATTTCCAAAAGAGGGGAGGGGCTCTGTTTGCACCATCCCAACTGTGTGCGGGCCTGCATCAACAGGTAAAACTAGAATTTGTTTTTCTACAAAAACACAGATGTCTCCCCCTTTTTGACCTCTAAGTATGACCTTGACATTGGAGGTATTGACCTGGGTCTTGTTTGCAACACTTTTCTGCAAAATAACTTCAAAAAGTTCAGAGAGAAATAAGAAAGTTATTGACCATACATAAAAAAGTCCTTTTTTTACCTTTGACCTCTAAGTATGGCCTTGACCTTTGAGGTACAACACATTGTCTCATGATGGTAAACATCCTGCCAAGTAATTTCATAATCCATCAAAGAATAAGAAAGTTATTGACTGTACACAAAAAAGGCCCCTTTTTTGACATTTGACCTCTAGGTATGACCTTGACATTGCAGGTATGGAACTTGGTCTTGTACACGACTCATTGTCTAATGAAGGTGAACATTTCTGCAAGGTTACTTTAAAAAGTCCATCCAGAAATAAAAAAGTTCTTGACTGGACACACAAAAAAAGACTTTTTTTTTAACCTTTGACCTCTTAGTATGACCTTGACTTGGAGGTACTGACCTGGGTCTAGCACGCAACACATCGTTTCATGATGGTTAACATTTCTGCCAAGTAATTTCACAATCCATCCAGGAATAAGAAAGTAATTGACTGAACACGAAAAAAAGCCCCTTTTGACCTTTGACCTCTTAGTATGACCTTGACCTTTGAGGTACCTACATGGGTCATGCAAGAGACACATCGTCTCATTGTGGTTAACATTTCTGCCATGTAATTTCAAAATCCATATATGAATAAGAAAGTAATTGACCAAACACGAAAAAAGGGCCCTTTTTTTTACCTTTGACCTCTAAGTATAACCTTGACCTTTTGAGGTACCAAACTGGGTCATGCACGAAACACATCATCTCATGGTGGTTAACATTTCTGCCAAGCAATTTCAAAATCCATCTAAAAATAAGAAAGTTATTGACCAAACACGAAAAAAGGGCCCCTTTTGGACCTCTATGTATGACCTTGACCTTAGAGGTACCAACCTGAATCATACGTGTGACACATCGTCTCATGGTAGTTAACATTTCTGCCAATTAATTTCAAATTCTATCTAAAGATAAGAAAGTTATTGACAAAACAGGAAAAAAGGCCTCTTTTTTATATTTGACCTCTAAGTATGACCTTGACCTTTGAGGTACCAACCTGGGTCATGCAGGCAACACATCGTCTCATGGTGGTTAACATCTCTGCCAAGTGATTTCAAAATCCATCTAAAAATAAAAAGTTATTGACCAAACACGAAAAAGGCCCCTTTTTGACCTTTGACCTCTAAATATGACCTTGACCTTTGAGGTACCGACCTGCGCCATGCGCTCCATACATTGTCTCATGATGGTTAATATTTCTTCAAAATCCTTTTAAAAATAAGAAAGTTATTGACAGGACAAGATTTGCCCATACATTCCGACAAACTTCCAGGGAAGATAACTCAAAAAGTATAAACGTGAGAGTTATAGTTCTTGCGCTCTGCACGTCGTATAATATTGATTAATACTCATATGAAGTTTCGTGAAGATAGCTTTAAAGGTTTTCAAGTTATACAGCAGACACGATTTTGTGACAGACGGACAGACAGACAGATGGACAGACGGACAGACAGACGCCCGGGGGAAAAACATAGTCTCTCCGAAAAGATTTTTTTCAGGGGAGACATAATTAACTTTTTTGTTTGAGCATATCGCTGAAGGGGCTCTGTTACAGATCATTGTTATTCAGGAGCTGGGATGCAGTGGTTGGACTGAGCGAGGAGAAAAGAGAGAGGAGAAACAATGACAAACATTGTAGATGCTGATCAGAAGCCATCAAACGATCTACACTGTTTGCAGCTGGATAAAATGTTAAACATGTTATATTTTTTCAGCACAGATTGTTTTGCATAATCAATGAAATACTCTAAATTCAGAAAGATGAATCAATATACGCGTATACAGAAGGGAAATAATTGAACACATTAACAATTTTAAACTAGAGCGCGCAGTCGATGGCAAGCCATCACAAATCCCCACGTTTTCTCCACAGTAGGTCAAAATTTGACCTTTTGACCCCTCCCCAGGGCCCCTGGGGGCGGGGACAAAAAAAAATGTGCTCTTGCGCAAGCCATTCATGTAAGCAACTTGCATACCAAATTTGGTTGAATTCCGGCTAACGGTTTAGGAGGAGATAGCCGGACAGACAGACAGACGGACGGACGGATGGACGGAGGCGATAACAATATCCCCACTTTTTTTTAAAAACGTGGGGATAATGACAAGTACATGTAAATAATTTGACACAAATGCTACCATATTTTTTTTTTTCAGCTAAAAAAATTGACTGAACACTTTTCTTATAATGAAGAGTTTTAAAGGGTACCCACAGTCAATGTTATAAAGCAGAGAATCTTTTGCTTGCTATTGTCCGCGTGATTATCACTGACCATCTGACCTTGAACAAAATCCAAGTACTTGTTGTTTATAGCATCCCAAAGACGTCAGAGCGAAGTGTAAGAGGAAAATTCTGGGCTGTGCTCATTTGTTTGTTTGATTTCAGGTTTAACGTCCACGTCAACACTGTATAGGTCATTTGGAGACGTTACGTCCAATCTTACGGCACTTTTACCCGACTATGAGATGGAATGACATCACAAGCCCGTATAGGTCAATTTTAGGCCCTGTCACAGGGTTTATGAGCATGGACGGTCCGACTCGCACCGCTTTGCCTGAGCAGGCATAGATCCTCTAAGCGGTTTACCAGTACTCGTGTGCGGTCGGTTTCAGCTCTGCATGGAAGCATCATGCAGCCTATCTATTTCTTCAAGCCCCGACAGGCGGGGCAGTTGGAATGTGCTTGTGCACTTTGGCATTGGCAAACAGAATGTACATAATCAGACACCACATAACGCGATATCTGATCAGATCTACTGTGCTTGCTTAAATTTAAATGAACAGTTTGATTCTCAGTTCATGACTATTTTCCCAACCTACACTCAGAGACGATCGACCCACCAGTACTCTCAGTGCTTTGATTTTCATTGTCACACTTCCGCCCCCGCCCATCGGGGCTTGAAGACATAGATGGGCTGCATGATGCATCCATGCAGAGCTGAAACCGTCCGCACACTATTACTGGTAAAGAGCTTAGAGGATTTAAGCCTGTCCAGGAACCGCGGTGCGAGTCGGACCGTCCATGCTTATAAACCCTATACAGTCGAACTTTGATGGGTCGACCTCGGTAGGTCGAACTGACTTTTCAGTCCCGGCAAAATTCCTATTCATTTTAACTAAACATGCCACCCTTGGCTCGAACCACGATGGCTCGAACCCTCGAACTCTAAGCCTGGTCCCTAGAGTGCATTTTCTATGTAAAATTCCACCGATGGCTCGCACTATTTACCTTTTTAAAAATTCCAGTTTTATGGATCAATTCACGCAGGCGTGTGATCAGTATCATAATACTGACCAAAATACGGCTCATCATTCACTCTTAAATTATGACCGATAAATGTACCTGAAGTCACCAAAATCGCCGCAGCTATGATAAAAAATCATAGTACACAAAGATGGATTTTGCCGATGGACTCCAATGGCTCGAACTACCGATGGCTCAAACTTTTTGAAGCAACGTCTCCAAAATGACCTTTACAGTGTTGATGGGGACGTTAAACCTCAAATTAAACAAACAAAATCATTGTCACACAACTCCTTTTAGGCTATTTCTGCTAGAATCATGAAACTGTCATAGTTAATAACCTTATGGATGAGGACTGGAGGAAAGTACAGTAGAACTTTGATGGCTCGAATACCGATGGCTCGTTTACCATGGCTGAGTCGAACCCGTTCTTGGGCCCCTATGGAAGTCCTCTACATAAAAATGGTGCTAGATAATTTAGGAGATTTTCGTCTTTTATCTTGCAAATGTATGCTGTGTGTACTCATTAGAATCGCCTCGTAGAGGCGATTCTAATGAGTACACACAGCATACATTTTCATTACAGAACACCCAAAATATGTCAAAAAGTACCTCGTTATGCCACCTGGCAGTAAGCCTCAGTGGCCCGAACTACCCCTGTCTCGAACAGATTTTCAAGGTCCCAAAGGTGTTCTAGCCATTGAAGTTCTACTGTATTTGAAATTCTGATGAGAACACCCTGGGGAAGCCCCAGGGTCCAATTTTATTTTTGCACATACATAGTCATGCTGCATATCAAATTGAAGGTAATAAAGAGTGGAATACAGTGGTGCAAAAACGTTGCCCCTGGGAGGCATGTCTAGGGGACACAAGAGGTCAAAACATAGGATTTTTGGTCCTTTTTTTCGATTATCACATAACAACCCCTAGGCTTTTTGAACGGACTTCAATTATTCAACATGATTAACGATGAACCTTGTAAAATATGAACAGTATATATACTTTGATCTCATTTCCCTAAGTAAATCATCAGAAAGGCTTAAATCACTTTGGAGACTTTTTATGACACTTTTTCCATTAAACAAATGATATTAAGAGGAATGATAGATGGGCCTCCCCAGAGAGGAATATTGCACCAGAATAGGTCCTTTTCCTAAATACTTTGACATAAGGAATATGCTGCCAGAAGGCAGATGCGGATGCCTGTCCAACTAATGATCAGGAATTCATGGATACGGTACCTGCCAGGGTCGGCAACACTTTTTTGAAGAAACTGATCATGAAATCTTTTCTATGGCCCTTCTCAGCCTTCTCCTGATTCAAGAAGGGCAGATGTCAGTGAAAAAATGTGCACTGTACTGGTTAACCGCTAACGTTTTTTGTTTGTTTTGGAGTTTAACAGCCCAGTTCAGTGCACATTCTTTCGCCATAAACTGACAGGTGCCCATCTTGAATCAGCATAGAGGCAAAAATGAGTGTTAGAAAAGATTTAGTGATCAATTTCCATGTAACCACTTACATACAAACCTGCTCATGATAAACTGACTGACTCGATATGACCTAAGTAATATATAGTGTTGACTGGGCCATTAAACTCCAAATCAAACAAACCAATAAGAAGGACAACTCTTTCAAAAACATTTCTTCCCGTTCCAATCGGGTCTACTCTTAACCATTAACCCTTATCTTGCTGTTCACGACAACCCCTATCTTTGCAAACAGTGTAGACCCAGATCAGATGGCTTCTGAAGAAGCCATCTGATCAGGATCTACACTGTTTGACAGTCAATTTATGAATTTGTAGGAATAAATTACATCAAGTATTTTGATTGGTTCAAAGTCAGAAATGGGTGTGGCTTAAATGAATATTCAGCAAGATAAGGGTTAAGATGCAAACCTCTGCTTTGTCAGCTGCCGGTTACTTGTAAAGTCATTGTTGCAAACAGTCTGGATCCAGATCAGACTGCTCCAGTAGGAGCAGTCTGATCTGGGTACATACTGTTTGCATACCTGCCAAAATATTGTTTAAATGTTTACAGGAAGACTCTAGCCCCGGCCCATAGGGGCTTGAAGAAATATATGGGCTGCATGATGCTTCCACACAGAGCTGAATCCAGCCCGCACACTAGTACTGGTAAACCGCTTAGAGGATCTAACCCTGTCCAGGAACCGTGGTGCGAGGTGGACCGTCCGTGCTAATAAACCCTATTGGTTTCATTGGGCGACAGGGCTTGAGATGTCATTTCATCTCAATGTTGGGTAAAAGTCCCACAAAATTGGAAGCAACGTCTCCAAAATGACCTTTACAGTGTTGACGGGGATGTTAAACATCAAATCAACCAACCAACAGGAAGACTCAGCAGATGACATAAACGGATGACATTTTCAAATGCATTTTTTTTCTAAGCATGCTGGGCATTAAAGAAATTCTTTCTTATAATCCTTTTCCTGCCGAATAAACTAATTTTGCCACAATGACTCGGTCTGTATGTCTACTGATACTGCTTCAGTCACATTTGACCATTACCGCAGGTGTACATTACATACACTCCAGGTTTGCAGGATGAAAGCCTACACAGTAATCATGTAATTACAGTAGGGATCTTTAACCTGCACAGGGGATGATTCTCCCTGCACAAGGGGCCTCCAGTTAACGTTCCGATCTGAAGGACGGTGCACTTTATGACATTCATCCCTGCAAATGATGCCAATGGAGCGTGTTCGGACACCGAAATTTTATCGCCGCTGCCGGGGATCGAACCCGGGACCTCTAGCATCAGAGGCAAGTGCACTAACCACTGAGCTATCACGCTCCATTGCTGACTGTCTACCAATCAAAATTGCTTGATCTAATGTATTCATTCAAATCACAAGCTGAATGAAAAACAGTGTAGAAGAATCCATCTGATCTGGATCTACACTGTTTGCAAAGATAGGGGTTGTTGTGTTCAGCCCCTGTGAAATGCAGTTTGTAATATGATGAACTAATTTCAATCTTTCATGAACATCTCATGAACAGTTTTCCATGTTCTTTATTTCTGTTCATGAACTTTTCTAAATGAACAGGCACTCAATTATGTTAATGAAAGATTCATGAACCACTGAAGCACTGCTGATGATTGACCATTCATGTGTATTTCATGAACTGCAATATATCTTGACGGCCCCCGCCCATATAGGTCAATTTTGGAGATGTTGCTTCCAATTTTGTTGGACTTTTTACCCGACATTGAGATGAAATGACATTTCAATCCCTGTTGCCCAATGAAACCAATAGGGTTTATAAGCATGGACGGTCCGACTCGCACCGCTTTGCCTGGGCAGGCTTAGATCCTCTAAGCGGTTTACCAGTACTCGTATGCAATCGGTTTCAGCTCTGCTTGGAATCATCATGCAGCCTATCTATTTCTTCAAGCCCCGATTGGCGGGGGCCGTCTCACATATTTTTGTGTCAAGACTTATTTTTCAGAGAAAATAAGTCTTAATTTGACTTTCCATGTGAATTGTCTACACATGAAAAAAAGCTTCATTTTTCTTAGAAAAATATGAAAAAAAAAGAAGTTTTAACATGAAAAATCAAACCTTATTTTCTCTGAAAAAAAAAAAAAATGCCATCTGCAGTATAATTTCTCTTGGTGCTTAAAGGGTTAATCTATTGATTGAATGGCATATCATATGAAATGATATATGTAATGAATAATGAAGGAGTATACATATGCACCTGCCTCATAATTTACCCCTTAAACTGCCAATCACAACATTCTGCAGAAATCATTATTTTCCAAATATTGTTTTTTCCATATTTTTCGGAGAAAATAAGGATTGACATTTAATGTAAATTATCTGCTAGGCAAAAATGAGAAAATAAGGCTTAGCTGACATTTCATGATAATGATCTGCTGATCAGATGATTCACATGAAATGTCAAGCCTTATTCTATCTGAAAAATAATTTGAACAAGATGTGTTTGTGAAACACAAACATGTCCCTGGGCATGGTCATTTTTTTTTTTTTTTGAAGTTGGTCACAGTTCAAGGTCAAGGTCAAAGTTCAAGATTTTTTGTTTGTGTGGGAAGCCCTTGACACAAGGAACTTACATGCCAAATATGAAGGCTCTATCTTAAACAGTTCAAAAGTTATGAACAATTAAAAAAAATCTTTAAAGAAGGTCATAGGTCAAGGTCACAGGTCAAAAAAGTTTGCATGAAAGTAAAGCTCTTGTCACAAGGAACCTGCATGCTAAATATGAAGGCTCTATCTTAAACGGTTAAAAAGTTTTGAACAATTTTATTTTTTCTTTTAAGTAGGTCAAAGGTCAAGGTCATGGTCAATTTTTTTTTACATGAATGTAAAGCTCTTATCACAGGGAACCTACATGCCAAATATGAAGGTTCTATCTGAAACGGTTCTAAAGTTATGACAGAAGCCCCCGTGGTGCAGTGGTTACGCTACTCGCCTTGTAAACCAGGGGTCGCAGGATCGATCCCGGGCTTCTCTAGACTTTCGGATGAGTCTTTAAACCGATGTCCCGTCTCCATATGACCTTAGCTGTTGGTGGGATGTAAAACTCACTCACTCGAAAAATCTGACCAAAATGTTAATTTTTCTTTTAAGTCAAGGTCACAAGTCAAAATTTTTTGTATGAATGTAAAGCTCTTGTCACAAGGAACCTACGTGTCAAATATGAAGGCTGTATCTCAGAAGGTTCAAAAGTTATGACTAATGTTAATTTTTCTTTTATGTAGGTCAAAGGTCAAGGTCACAGGTAAAAAATTTTTGAGCAAATGTTAAGCTCTTGTCACAATGAGGAACCGACATGTAAAATATGAAGGCTCTATCTCAAACGGTTCAAAAGTTATGACCAAAATGTTATTTTTTTTTTATTTCAAGTAGGTCAAATGTCAAGCTCATAGGTCAAATTGTTTTGCATGGATGTAAAGCTTTAGTCACAAGGAACATACATGCCAAATATGGAGGCTATATCTCAAGTGGTTCAAAAGTTATGACCAATGTTATTTTTTTTCTTTAAAGTATGTCATAGGTGAAGGTCAAGGTCACAGGTCAAATTTTTTGCATGAATGTGAAGCTCTTGTCACAAGAAACCTTCATGCCAAATATGAATACTCTATCTCAAACCATTCAAATTAAAGTTGTCCATGTACAAACAAACAAACCAACAAACAGACTGGGCAAAAACAATATGTCCCCGCTATCGCTACCGGGGGACATAACAAGAGCACCGCAAGCGGGTGCCAACGCTCGTCTGCAGTTTCTTTTAGAAAACAAAAGTTCTAAGTCAAATCAAATTGCAAGATGGAGTTATAAAACTTGTAGGGAATGTAGCTCTTGTGATGGTTAGTATGTGTATGAAGTTTCATGAAGGTAGGCCAAATACTTTTGGAAATATGGTCAAGGTTAAGTTTTTTGGTTAATTTTTCGAAAAATAGGTCAAAGTTCAAAGGTCAAGGTCACAGGTCAAAAAGCGTGATATGACTGAAAAGGTCTTGTCCCAAGGAACATTCATGTGAAGTTGGAAGGCTCTGTTGTGAATAGTATTGAAATAAGAGACAAAAACAATTTAAAAAAAACGGAGACAAAAGGGGAGATAATTCAATCAAATTGCAAGATGGAGTTATAAAACTTGTAGGGAATGTAGCTCTTGTGATGGTGAGTACGTGTATGAAGTTTCATGAAGGTAGGCCAAATACTTTTGGAAATATGGTCAAGGTTAAGGTTTTCGGTTAAATTTTCGAAAAATAGGTCAAAGTTCAAAGATCAAAAAGTGTGGTATCACTGAAAAGGTCTTGTCCCAAGGAACATTCATGTGAAGTTTGAAGGCTCTGTTGTGAATAGTATTAAAATGAGAGCAAAAAATGTGTTTCAGAAAAAAATTGGAAAAGGGGAGATAATTCAGCCAAAATCAACAATGTTGTTATGGTCCTTGGTCAAAATGTAGCTCTTGTGATGATGAGTGTGTGTATGAAGTTTCATGAGGCTAGGTCTAATACTTTTTAAGTTATAGCCAAGGTTAAGTTTTTTTGGAACGACGCAGGACGACGCAGGACGACACAGGACGAAGCAGGACGACGCAGGACGACTACGCAGACGCCGGAGTGATGACAATAGCTCGAAAGTTTTTTTTAAAAAAACAGACGAGCTAAAAATGAAATTGCCATCTGTTTGAAAAGATTTCTGTCAAAAGGCATTTAACCTTAAACAAACTTTAGGTCGGCAACATTCTTTCCTGATTCAAGAAGGGCAGTTGTCAGTTTCTGGTGAAAGAATGTGCACTGTACTGGTTAACCGCTTACATATAAGCCTGGCCAGGAAAAGTGTGGATGGGTAAACTGACCGGCTCAAAAATGACCTAAAAAAGCGTTGACTGGGCCGTTAAACACCACTACAAACAAACAAAACTTAGACTCTTAAAATGACATGAAAATCACAGAAGACAACATTTTTTTTTTTTATTTTACAAAGAAATCAGGCTTGGTATTTCATGTGAATTGTCTTGGCAGAGGATTCACATAATATACACAGTCGTAATTTATCTGATCAGGGCCTACACTGTTTGCAAGAAGTTAAGCCATTTTCCAAACAAATTTTGAAGAAAACACAACCTGACATCCCTAAATTTCGAAATGGACTCCTGCCATATGGAAGGAGGAAGATTCCATTTGGTACAAAAAGGATTAAAGTTAAGCCTAGTCTCGCAAGTCTTAGACTAAGCATGATTATGTAGGCACTCACATACGCACAGCCATAATGGCTGTGCGTATGTGTGTACTTACATAATCATGCTTAGTCTAATCTCCATGGGCCACTATGCTCACCAGAGCTCAGGTGGGCACTGCCCAATGGCAGCCATGTATTTTAACATGATATCATTTTAATCTACCAAATGAACCCCCATGTCCAAATGAGCACCTATGTGGATTCAGTATCTGAAACATTAGGCCTTTTATGAAGTAGAGGGGGTGAGGCATGGACCCAATGGAGCCCTGGTTGGTATCACTAAATGCGTCTAATCATAAGGAACAAGAATATATATTGTTTAGCAGTGGGGATCTGTTAGGCCTCTTAAGTGGTGGAGGGGTGGGGCATGCCCTGTTGATCCAAGGAAAGCCCAATATTGTTGTCCCTAATTGTGTCTTATCATAAGGACCAAGTATATATATGGTTTGGGGGTGGGAATCGGAACGGTTTCTGAGATTTGAGGCCCTTTTATGAAGTGGAAAGGATAGGAATGGCCCCTGCGTACCCCCCTACAGTAGGTGTGCTAATAATAAGGAACCAGTGCTTCAGCTGAAGTGCACGACCCGCCGGAGGCTTTTAGCTTTATGAGTTTTACCATATAGGGGTATGGCGGCCATTTTGGTCATGTGACCTGGACCTAAAACGGTTCCCCCAATAAATGCGCCTTATCGTAAGGAGCAAAAATATATCTTATACTTTAGTACTGTATTCTAAATTTGCAGGATAAAATGCATTCTCACTTTTCCAATACAAAAGCATATGTGTCAAAGTTTGACCTAGGCACAAAGAAGGTCAAGGTCAACCCAGGGTCACCATTTTAGCAATTTATGATGGGCCTACGTCCCAGATGCTATTTATCAAGTTTCGTGGAAATCTGCCCAGTGGTTCTGGAGAAGACTATTTTTGAAGGGTTTTTACCATATATGGCTTGGTGGCCATTTTGGTCATGTGACCTGGACCCCATGAGCAAATTTTGGTTTCCCCCATCCCATAGAGGCTCCATATGAAATTTGACTTCAATCGGCCCAACGGTTTCTGAGGAGAAGCAGTTCGAAAATTTTCACATTTTTCGCCTCGGCGAGGCTATACTAAATGGAATGTAATATTTCGCAAGTTCATTGGTTAGACCTCATTGATATCTATCAGTATGCCAAAAATTGTTTAAATATTCCAAGCGGTTAAGTCAATATCACCAATTTTCACAAACGGGTTACGGACGGACAGACAGACTGACAGAATGACACGGTGATTTTAGGGCACTTAGAAAATCAACCGACTTCAGTCGGTTGCTTTTTCTGCGGGTCGTGCAACAAGAACACATATGATTATGAGGTGGGGATTTGAATGGTTTCTGAAATATATGGGCTTTTATGAAGTGGAAGGGCAGGGCACATTGCCTCAGCACAAAGAGACCCCCAGGTTGGTGTGATTGAACAAGTCTTATCATAAGGAACAAGTATATGGTTTAGGGGTAGGGATCTGAACTATTTCTGGGATATATGGCTTTTAATGAAGTAAAGTGATGGGGCGTGGCCTGGGCATGCCCCGGAGACTCCCAAGCTGGTGTGATTGAATGTGTCTTATCATAAGGACGATTAATATATATGGTTTAGGGTGGGGCTAAGGCCTTTTGTGATGTGGAGGGGTGGGGCGAGGCCCCGGGAGACTCCCATGTTGGTGTCAATGAATGTGTCTTATCATAAGGAACAAGAATATATATGGTTTAGGCGTAGCCATCTGTAGGGTTTCCGAGATATTGTGAGATTATGAAATGGAGGGGGTGGGGCATGGCCCCAGCACATCCCTGGGGACCCCCAGGTTGGTGTCACTGAATGCATCTTATCATAATGAACAAGAATATATATGGTTTAGGGGTGAGGATCTAAACAGTTTCTGAGATATATGGCCTTTTGTGAAGTGAAGGGGTGGGGCAAGGCCCTGGCGCATCTCTGAGGACCCCCAGGTTGGTGTCAATGAATGTGTCTTATCATAAGGATCAAGAATATATTATATGGTTTAGGGGCGGAGATCCGTAAGGTTTCCGGGATATTGGGCCTTTTATGAAATGGAGGGGCTGAGGCATGGCCCCAGCGCATACCCGGGACTCCCAGGTTGATGTCATTGAATGGGTCTTATCATAAGGAACAAGAATATATATGGTTGAGGGGTGGGGATCTGAATGGTTTTCCAGATATTGGACCTTTTATTAAGTGGAGGGGGTGGGTCATGGCCTCGGCGCATCCCTGAGGACCCCCAGCTTGGTGTTACTGAATGCGTCTTATCAATAGGAACAAGAATATATATGGTTTAGGGGTCGGGATCTGAATGGTTTCTGTGATATATGGCCGTTTATGAAGTGGAGGGGGTGGGGCATGGCCCCGGCACAACCTGGGGGAGCCTCAGGTTGGCATAAAATCATATGGCTGAGAGAAGTTTACTCAAGAAACATTTCTATAAAAGTTTTGTCAAAATATCTGCAATGACTTGGCAGTAAATGCCATTTTTCAATTTTCCCCATTATAAGTCTATGGAAACTCTAAGTTGCTATAGCAACAAAACTAATGAGCCGATTTTCATAAAAAAACACAAACTTTCAATCCCCAGCCCAAGGATGCTACAGATAAAATTTGGGCCCAATCGGCCCAGTGGCTTCAGAGGAGAAGATGTTTAAAAGTGTTGACGTCACACGACAACGTAGACGACACAGACCACACAGACAACGCAGACGATGACGGACAACTGCCTATCCTATAAGCTTCCCCGGAGCCTTCGGCTCTGGTGAGCTAAAAATCCCAGAAATAGAAAAACTACCTTTTTTCCATGGAATTGTATTTTCCGGACACATAAAAAAGCAGCCAGTCTACTTTGGAAGACGAAACCAATTGAAATGGAGACAAAACTCTGCCATGTATGACATGATGCTTACTTTATGACTTTGAAAGTAGACAATAAGAGCCACTTACAGCAAACCACAACAACAGATATGTCGTCAATTTCAAGCGCTACTCACAGCGAATAGACTGTGTTTTCAAAAGTGTTTTCTTTCTCGATGATTCACATGAAATTTCAAGCCCTTTTCTTCTATAGATTGTTGTCTGCTCTAGAATTTTCTGTAGCACTTGTAGGGTAAGTACACACAAGACTGGGAATGACCACACGCAAGTAGTGATAAACAGCTTAGAAGGACTAAACCTGCCCAAGTGAAGTCATGCAAGGACAATGACAGACCATCCAATGCATATACCGTATTCCTCCGATTCAGTGCCCCAGGCCCTTAAAGAGGGGGGGCGCTTATTAGAGACAAAAATCGTACCAGAATGTAGAGTTTAAAACCCATTACACGTGGTAGTTTTACATTTAGAATATGGTGGAATCATGACATGTAAAGTACCAAGTGGTCAACACAGACAGGGTTTAGAAATACCTTGCATGATATGATTTACAGCAATATGGCGATGATTGAAAGGCTGAAAACTTTACTTTAGGTAAGCCAAAATATTTTTTTCACCGACAGCAGAATGGGTGCTTATTATTTGGTTCTTGGAAAAACAGTGAGGGGGGTGCTTATAGGATCAGGGGCACTAAATGGGAGGAATATGGTAAGCCTTTTGGTTTCATTGGGCAGCAGGGATCGAGATGTCATTTCATCCCAATGTCGGGTAAAAGTCCCACAAAACTGGAAGCAGCAGCTCCATATTGACCTAAAGAGTGTTGATGGGGATGTTAACCCATTCTGTATCGAAAACCCCAAAACGGGTAGTTGGTAAAAAGTGCAGGCCCAGATCAGACGCCAGAGAATGGTGTTGGTGGGATGTAAAACTCAAACACTCGCCACACACACCCTCTTATCTGCGGCACTGAACTAGACCCATTCATGATTTTTCTTGCACACCAGACAAGGAAATCCGTGATTTTACCCTGGGATAGAAATTTATGTTCTGACCCTGGTGTTCCGACCCAATATCGAATATTCCCGCATGTTTGACAAATGTACTGGTTCAATACGACCTGGTATGCGCTGTCGTTAAGGTTGACATCATGCACTTTACGTGACATCACTAAACATTCCTGTAGTGTCATCACAATATGGCGGACATTGGTAACCGAAGTGACTGCAGCATTAAAAATCCTCACTAAGAAATGGAAGGTATGCAAGAAAAAGAATCCAATATGGGTGTGAGGTGCAAGCCTCGTGATGCCAGACATTGACCCTTGGGATGCATTTTTCCATCCACCCCTCGCACCCATAGAAGATTCTTATACTCTTCATCAGTTTACAGGGGAAGAATGATGACCACAAAAACCTTGCTGCCCACACAGAGTGAGTGTTTGAGTTTTACATCTCACCAACAGCTATGGTCATACGGAGACAGGACCTCGGTTTAAAGACACATCTGAAAGTCTGGAGAAGCCCGGGATCGATCATGTGACCCCTGGTTTTGCAAGGCAGGTAAGATAACCACTACACCATGGAGGCTTCTACTGCTGCCCACACGGAACGAATTCTTTACTCTCAGAGCAGCTCTCCAGATAATTCCTACACCGACTACAACACTCTCCCCACCTTCCAGTTTTATAATATTAACCCTTATCTTGCTGTTCACTACAACCCCTATCTTTGCAAACAGTGTAGATCCAGATCAGATGGCTTCTGAAGAAGCCATCTGATCAGGATCAACACTGTTTGGCATTCAGTTTATAAATTTGTAGCAATAAATTACATCAAGTAATTTGATTGGTTGATAGACAGAAATGGGTGTGGCTTAAATGAATATTCAGCAAGATAAGGGTTAAGCCTTTTGAGGCAACCAGGACAAGGCGAGTAAATGACCTCTTGACCATGGAGACAAAATGACCAAAACTGACACTGACATAAAATAAGCCAAGGAACACCAAGTTTCAAGGTTTCTTGAGAAGATCTTTAAAGGTTTTTACCATGTACGGGCATGACAGCCATCTTGGTCATTGTTGCAGGTCAGCAGCGCAATGCCTGTTGGGGGGGGGGGGGGGGGGGGGGGATTGTATGTGTGCGTGGTGGTGTATGTGTAGGGGGATGTGGGTCAAACTCAGCTAGGGAATATGTCGCGAAATCAAATTCTGCCGTCATTAGTTTAGCCGAGATACACACTTGCTATGTATGCAAGGGGAACAACCACCACAAATCTACTCCTGAGCTTTATTTCAGAGTTGCATACTGCCATTATAACCTTATTGAATTGAAGATCTGTCTGTCTGTCATTTTTTTGAAGATCTCTCTTTCATTTTTTTTACAACTTTTGTGACCTGTATCAAGGGGTCTATACTTAAAGGGAAGAGGAGCAAATTCTTTCCTTTAAGTAAAGACCCCTGTTGAGAAGGGTGACAAATATAATTTTGTAAAGAGTTGCCTCCCTTGAAGGTATAACCTGTGCAGAACAAGTTCTTTAGTTGCAGACAAGACTTTTTTGAGGAGAAAAATGTTACGACATCAGAGTGATCCCCCTCTGTAAAGTACCTATCAAGGGTGTAAATCCAGCACTATTTGCAGGAGAAGGACCCCAAAATGCCTGGATACAACATGTTAACATGTACAGCTAGCTAACAGGGGTGACAACCTATATGTCAAAGCACAGAATATTGCACCCACTGGAAAATAAGCTATTTTTTTAAATAACTCAAGAACTCAAGATGAGTTTCTGTCAGTTGATTGACATTTCAAGGACATGTCAACAAACTGTTTGCTGACGGCGCTAACAGGCAGGAATTACCGAGAAGCTCCAGCAGAAAAACAATGCCAGAATTGAACACCTCACAACTGTCAGGCAATCAAAAAACAAATTTCTCTAACATCAACTGGTTTTGCTGTGAAACATGCAAAACGACAAATACTCTTTATAACGAGCCCCGCCAAGCGAATTTGTGTCTTCGAGCATTCCGTCATGACAAATTTTAACTGCGCATGCCCAGCCATTCAGAGGGGCCAGGGATATGGCTTTTTGTCTGAAGGTTCCTCTTGATTCACTGCTTGTATGAGCGAGCAGCGAAGGTTCTGGTGAGCGCAAGGTGGACCGTCCATGCTAATAAACCCTATTGGTTTTATTGGGTGACAGGGCTTGAGATGTCATTTCATCTCAATGTCGGGTAAAAGTCCCACCAAATTGGAAGCAATGTCTCCAAAATGACCTTTACAGTGTTGATGGGGACGTTAAACCTCAAATCAAACAAACAAACAAATCACGACATTTCAAATACATGTAGTGTATTACTGTCTTATCTTTCAGAGAGAATTTAGGCTTACAAATCTGCTTGGCAGAGAATTCATTTGATTTTCTGAGTTAAGGTGAACAGTCTCCCATGCAGGGTTACCCAGTTCAAGAAACCTCTGAAACAGTCCTAAGGTACCTCTGGGGGACAGATTACCTGCTTGGCTTCTAGTACTTATTAACATTCTCTATGAACGTCCTGAGACTGTTTACCTGCTCAGGGAAGCTTCTAGTCTCTAGGAACCTCCCGGGGGACTGTTTACCTACTCAGGGAAGCTTTTAGTCTCTAGGAACCTCCCCAGGGACTGTTTTCCTGCTCAGGGAAGCTACTAGTCTGTAGGAACCTCCAGGGGACTGTTTACCTGCTCAGGGAAGCTTCTAGTCTTTAGGAACCTCCTGGGGGACTGTTTACCTGCTCAGGGAAGCTTCTAGTCTCCAGGAACCTCACTGGGGAGTGTTTACCTGCTCAGGGAAGCTTCTAGTCTCTAGGAATCTCCTGGGGACTGTTTACCTGCTCAGGGAAGCTTCTAGTCGCTATGAACCTCCCGGGGGACTGTTTACCTGCTCAGGGAAGCTTGTAGTCTTTAGGAACCTCCTGGGGGACTGTTTACCTGCTCAACAAAGCTTCTAGTCTCTAGGAACCTCCCTGGGGACTGTTCACCTGCTCAGGGAAGCTTCTAGTCTTTAGGAACCTCCCGGGGCAACTGTTTACCAATGGACATGTAAAATGAACAATAACCCTTCATGTGAGTTCGAGACTATGAGAGTCATCTGTTTTTTTTTTGTTTTTTTTTTTTTAAAAACAAAACAAAAACTTGTTTTCTGAGAAAACATATGTCCCCCCAAACACATACCACTTTCAAAACAATCTTAATTTAACATCACCACGGATTAAACCCAATCAGTTCTTCATCCTGACCAAATATAATATCAATGTAAAATTGATTAAAATCCACCCAGTAGTGCAGGAGATATACTGCACACAACCTTTTGGCATGACCTTGAAAATGAGGTTAATGTCACAAAAACCTAATTGTTACTAGATGGAATAGGAAACCTTTTTGGTGCTTATGCACATTTAAATTATTTTAGTAGGTATATGGCAAGGGGGTGTGAGTGAAATATTTTAGGTGAAATACCGTAGGCAAAATATGCTGCTCCTCGCACAATGCATGCACATATCATACGATGTATGTATGAATGGTTGTGGAGAAATTGTTTACCATACAGTTGGCCGCTATAAGGCTGATTTCTATATAGTTTGCCTAAAAAGTCCCCAACTGCCAGATTATGCTATAATTTTCAGGCCAGTCACGATGTTGTGGGTGTTCGTACCGACGGGAGTTATTATTTTTTCCCTAGGGGAAATACTATTTTAACGTAAATCAATTATCTGCTGGAATTTGCTATATGGCTATGATTGTGGATGGTATCTTTACTTTGTCACAGTCTTAGCGAGCTAGCACTGGTATGCATGATTTTCCGGTAGTATTCATAGATATAAATACCCTGAAAAATGAACATTATATCAGCAGCAGGTTAAGTGAGAACAAGTGCACACAACATCGTGACGGGCCAAAGAAAGAATCTTGAACGGTATGTTAAATCTATGTTTAGTATTATTTTTTGTATGAACATGCTTGTAGGTTTTGGAAGGGTTTTCTTCTACTATACCCCAACTTTCTGAAGCCTATTCTGGATTCACTTTGGCAGCCTCTGTGGTGTAGTGATTAGGCTACAAGCTTTGCCAGCTAGTGGTCTCAGGATCGATCCCAGGCTTCTTCAGAAGTAGAATGAGTCTTTTAAGCGAGGTCCTGTCTCAGTGTGACCCTAGATGTTGGCGAGACGTAAAACTCAGACACCTGCTCATTCTAGATTCATTTAGGCTTTTATAGACCCCTTCTGTAGAATATATTTATAAACATCAGGTCATTTGTTCAATCCATAACTTTTGACTAGTGCCGGTTCGAAAATATGATATTAGGTGTTGAGGGGACGTAAAATTAAGACGGGTTTAACCATATCTTCATCATCAGGGCAAACTCTTACAAGAGCCTGTCGGGTTGTCCGTGATGATGAACCATGATAAATTTGATATTGCAAGCATGTTCATGTTGAGTAGAAAGAATTTTGTTCAAGAAGAATTACCAGTTCATTCTGTAATGATGCCCTTTCTGTTTGAGAACTCGGTTTGTACATGTATGTACATGTAAAGAACGTGATGATAATAAGTCAGAGTATTTGGTTGCCACACGTTATAACGGCCTGAGCGGCATGGATGACGTCAGCTGCGTCATCAGCGTCACGAAGATGGTTATAATGTGGTGCCTACCAAATACAGAAAGAATTTACGGCAAACAGTGTTGATCCTTATGAGACACTAACAAATGTTTTATAGAATAGATAAATAGCTTCCTGTTTTAAGTTTCTAGCTGTTGTTAATGTAATGAATTTGTGAATAGCTATATTTGTGAGCCGTGTCGCGGAGAAGGATATGAATGAAGTTGGTTAAGTTTCCTGTAATTGGCGGGTGACCAGATAGCGCAAAGGCCCGGTCTGTTCAATTGCCTCTTACTTGTGCTAATGTAGTGAGCACGAATTTGATGAGTATTATGCTCAGTTGTAGTGAGCATTAATTGATTTCTGTAGTGCTAAGTAAGGAAGCATAAACTTTGAGTATTCTTGTGTCAAGCGCTGGGTGCTGATAATTTGATGCACAGTCAAGTTGAGTTCTGCTGTGCAGTTATTTGTCACATGTACTGATCAGCCTGTGTGTCTGGTCGGCGCATGCGCAATAACGGTATATGCACAAACATATTCTGACTTCTCCGGGAGAGGGATCGTGATATAGCGTATAAGTTCTGTGAACTGTATCATAGCCGATTATCATAATTTGCAGGCACAACGATGTGTGGTGACCTGCTGCTACCTGCATAGTAGAAGCAGGTACTGGTAGGACGCAAAGGTTCTGTTGTTCAGCAAAGGCGGATAGAACCAATTAAACAGACCGTCGAGGCCATAACAACAGGTTGTGATAAACCTCAGGTTGTGACGTCAATTGACACGAAGTAGAAGTTACCGGGACTTCAATTGTTGTATAGGATTCAATTGACAATCATATAATCGAAAGTTTAGTCGACAATATAGTCGACATTGTGGTCGACAATGAGGTCGACCGAGTAGTGGACGGTGTGGTCAACAACGTCAACCTGAGGGTTCACCCTAAGTGGACTTAAATTCTGGCCAGTCGCGTTTTTTTTTATTTCATTTTGTTGTTCGTTTTTGTTATTTGCTTCTGTAGACATTCCCGTTATCCCGGCCAGAGCACAGAACATACTTTTGCCTTCTGGGCGGACATCGTGAATGGGCTATAGAAGCAAATAAATGTAATGTTTAGTGTTTATGTTGTTGTATATAGATTCTGTAAATAATTTATGTCATCCATATGATATCTTTCTTGTGCCTTACCCCACAGCTGCCCATTCACCTGCCAGAGATCACCCTCGGTTGTCTTGTCAGTATGGGGGTTTGTGGGATGCCGTAAACCCACATGTAACACTAATCAGCCTGACTAAATGTTATAGCCATGCAAATTTGATTAAGATTCACCCAGTAGTTCAGGAGATATACTGTACACAATTGCCTATTTAGCATGGCTGTGACCTTGAAAATAAGGTCAAGGTCACCAAAACCTAAACAGATCTTCATCCTGTCCCAATGTTATATCCATGCAAATATGATGAAATCCACTCAGTGCCGTTTCATGAGGTATCTTGCACACAAGAAAGTGTCATGCTGATGCATACTCATACACAGAGGCTGACGGGGTCCACACTAAGGCTGACACAATTAATCGTACAATCGATTAATCGATCGATAAATTCCACGAAAATGATTATCATTTCTGAATTCCTTTTAATCGATTACTTCATAGGTACAATTTACTACCAAAAGTTATGCCTAAAGTAGCTGGATGAGTTGCAAACAGTGCAGACCCTGATGAGATGCAGCATTCAGCAGCGTCTCATCGGGGTCTACACTGTTTGCTCAGGCCTGTATGTTCAAATCTACATATGGTAAAGTGCAACATACGGTAAGAGTCATGCTCAGACAGAAAGGCAAATAGGTAAAATTATGACAAAAACCTCAGCGATTACTAACCGATTTTCGATCGCAATGACAGGACTGATAATCGATTATTTTTCAGCTCCGATTAGCCAGCCCTAGTCCACACCAAAAACAATATGGGGGAGACATGAAATTTCTCCTTTACCTGACTGAATCTTCGCCTATTTCTCATTCTGACTGGTGAGACATAATCTGCTTTCTCCTCTGAAGTCTCAGACATACCCTCGCTCTCTCCATCTGAACCAATCTGTATGTGTATTCGTGGGTGGTCATTTAATAAACCTGAAAATAGAAACAAATTAATTTATATCAGTTTTTTTTTGTTGTATGACCCTTTCAAGATTATTTGAGCCCCGCCAAGCGAATTTGGGTCTTCGAGCATACCGTCATGACAAATTTCAACTGTGCATGCCTAGCAATTCAGAGGGGCCAGGGATATGGCTTTCTGTCTGAAGGTTCCTCTTGATTCACTGCTTGTATGAGCGAGCAGCGAAGGTTCTGGCGAGACTGCGCGGATGTGCAGGCTCGCCTGAACCTTCGCTGCTCGCATAGGCGATAAGTACCAAAATCGCTTGACGGGGCCCATTTATCTTATTTCGAGCTCATCGTTTATCAGAGGCCGGTGAAAACAGGAGTACCCGGAGAAATACCAACTGACCTTCCTTTGCAGAACTTGGCATCTCAAGTGACCCGAGCGAGGCTCGATCCCACTGGAGTCAATTTATATCAAAACTGCTACAACCAAAATGATCCAAAGTATTGGGACAGGCAGGCCTAAGCACACAGTGCAGACTCAGATCAGACTGCTCTTGAAGAAGCAGTCTGATCAGGATCTACAATGTTTGCCATTCTGTCTGCACCTTTTGAACTCTTGCTGGATCATGAAACAAATTTGTTAAAATTTTAGGAGAATCACAGCAAGTCCTCAAGGCCTTCGACTGAAAATCACAACTAGCAAACTTAATTCAAGCAGTCATCATGTAACCATGCAGTCCATGTAATGAATACCCTTCCAAATGGGGGTGGGGGTGGGGAGGTAAGTGAAAACTGGGGTTTACAGGGGTATACACAATTTTCTTATTTCTGCTCTTAGACATTGGTTGTGGGTACTCATTAGAACCACCTCGTTGAGGCAGTTCTTTTGAGCAACAACAACTTATTTTTGGAGTATAATATGAAAAACTTTACAAATTCACATCCAAAAAGTAACCATTTAGGAGATAATAAGAGTATGAAAGAATGCAGTATGTCACACTGGTGTGGTAACGCCATAGCCGCAGATAAGAGGGGGTATCCAAATATTATTTTTCTTATTTCTGCACGAAAACATATGTTGTTGTACTCATTAGAAGTGCCTCGCCGAGGTGCTTCTAATGAGTACCCACAACATATGTTTTCGTGCAGAAATAAGGAAAATATCAGACATTTTTACGATGAAAAAAGCACCTTATCTGCAGCTATGGTTAACGGTTATCGTAACGGCAAAAAGAAAGGTGCTGATCAGACTGCACTGATATGCAACTTTGTTTTTTGCTAATGGTAAAATAGCCCCCGCGCATCGGGGCTTGAAGAAATAGATGCGCTGCATGATGCTTCCACGCAGAGCTGAAACCGACCTGAGCACGAATAATAGTAAACCGCTTAGAGGATCTAAGCCTGCCTTGCAATGCGGTGCGAGTCGGCCCGTCCATGCTTATAAACCCTATTGGTTTCATTGGGTGGCAGGGCTTGAGATGTCATTTCATCTCAATGCTGGGTAAAAGTCCCACAAAATTAGAAGCAACGTCCCCAAAAACCTTAAACCTTAAACTCCAAATCAAACAAAATTAATGGTAAAAACAATGGAGCTCAACTGAATGAACTCACCCAATTGAGTTTATATATTATGGGTGCCAGATGGGCTTATTTATAAAATAACTTATTTATAAAATGGCTGAATTTTTTGCAAACAGTAGACACTTTGTCTGATATTGGCCTGCACTGTTTGCTTGTGTCTTCGGAGGATTATTATAAAAGTATTTGCATGTATGTCCTGGTAATATTTTTCTTTATTTTGGATACCTGATAAACGACTTTTTTTTCTTCTTTTTGTGTGTGTGTGTGTTGTGTGTGTGTGTGTGGGGGGGGGGGGTCATTTTGTTTAGGTCATTTTGGAGACTTGCTTCAAATTTTGTGGGACTTTTACCCGACACTGAGATGAAATGACATCTCAAGCCCTGTTGGCAATGAAATAAATAAGGTTTATAAGCATGGGCGGGCAGACTCGCACCGCTTTGTCTGGGCAGGCTTAGATTCTCACGGTTTACCAGTACTCTTGAGTGTTCAGATTTCAGCTCTGCGTGGAAGCATCATGCAGCCCATCTATTTCTTCAAGCCCCGATGAGTGGGGGCCACTTTTTGATACCTGATAAACCACATTTTTTTTTTAGTGGGGGGGGGGGGGGGGGGGAAGAAACTGTCCTTTTGGCTTTCTGCTTGTGGTGTTTTTATTGTAGTGCCATTCAATATTAACCCTTGTCCTGCTGAATATTCTAATCTGCCACACCCACTACCGATTATCAACCAATCAGATTACTTGATGAAAATTATTGGAACAAATTCACAATCTGTGTGGTAAACAATGTAGATCCTGATCAGATGCCTTTTGGATCTGGAACTTCATTGTTTGGAAAATAAGGCATATTTGGGCTCAGCAGGACAAGGGTTAAGTGTATATATTCCAACAGTTACATGTATTGTTCAGTGCAACAACCTTATGACCCTAAGTATTGGGACAAACAGGCCTAAGCAAATAGTGCAGACCCAAATCAGACTGATCAGGGTCTACACCATTTGTTATTCCATCTCCACTTTTTGGACTCCTTGCTGCGTCAAAAAATAAACTTGTTGAAGTTTTAGGAGAATTCCAGCAAGTGCAGAAGGTGTCCCAATTTTGGGTATTTTTAACCCTTGTCCTGCTGAGCCCAGATATGGCTAATTACCTTTAAAACAATGTAGATCCAGATCAGATGGCTTCTGAAGAAGCCATCTGATCAGGATCTACATTGTTTGTCATTTAGATTGTGAATTTGTTGCAATAATTTGCATCAAGGAATCTGATTGGTTGATAATCAGTGGTGGGTGTGGCATATTTGAATATTCAGCAGGTCAAGGGTTAAGGTATGCTTACTATACCTGAATAGGTCACAACAACTACACAAGAGCTGACAAACTCCTTTTTAATCCAATATTGTCAGCTACTGACATCACGGCTACATCACCAGGTGGCCCCCACCATTCAGGGCTTGAAGAAATAAAT
This sequence comes from Lucinisca nassula, assembly GCA_963580285.1. Classification (NCBI taxonomy): domain Eukaryota; kingdom Metazoa; phylum Mollusca; class Bivalvia; order Lucinida; family Lucinidae; genus Lucinisca; species Lucinisca nassula. Next base: position 17,923,132 of record OY757016.1, read on the forward strand.
GGGCTGCATGATGCTTCCACGCAGACCTGAAACCGACCCACACAAAAGTACTGGTAAACCGCTTAGAGAATCTAAGCCTGCCCAGGCAAAGCGTTGCGAGTCGGCCCGTCCATGCTTATAAAACTTATTTATTTCATTGCCCGACAGGGCTTGAGATGTCATTTCATCTCAGTGTCGGGTAAAAGTCCCATGTGATGTATTTGTTTGTTCATGTGATGTATTTGTTTGTTTGTTTGGTTTGAGGTTTAACATCCCTGTTAACACTGTAAAGGTCATTTTGGAGACGTTGCTTCCAATTTTGTGGGACTTTTACCCCGACATTGAGATGAAATGACATCTCAAGCCCTGCCACTCAATGAAACCTATAGGGTTTATAAGCATGGGCGGGCCGACTCGCACCGCTTTGCCTGGGCAGGCTTAGATTCTCTAAGCTGTTTACCAGTACTCGTGTGCGGCCGGGTTTCAGCTCTGCATGGAAGCATCATGCAGCCCATTTATTTCTTCAAGCCCAGATGGGCGGGGGCCGCCTGGTGTTGTAACCGTGATGTCAGTATGCAAGAACTTGCAATTAAAGACCAATTACTGTAGTTCTAAAGACTCCATAGTCATACCATTGTTAACTCCCTTAATTCACTGTACCGTAATGATCCTAAGTATTGAAGCAGACAGGCCTAGGCAAACAGTCTAGACACAATTCAGGGTCTACACCATTTGCCATTCCATGTCCACTTTTTGAACTCATTGCTTGATCACAAAATAAACTTGTTCAAGTTTTACAAGAATTACAACAAGTCCTGAAATGTCCCAATTTTTAGGATTTTTACGGTATGTGCATGTATGAATGCTTACCATAACCAAATGGATCACAACAACCACACAATATCCTACATACTCCTTTTAGTCCAATATTGTCAGTAACTGACATCACTATGACATCAGTGTGACATCAGCCGGTTGTAAAACAGCTGACTGCAAGAACTTGCAATCACAGACCAATTACCGTAGTTCTGAAAACTCTATATCCATACTACAGTTTAAACTACCTTAATTCACTATACTATAATGATCCTAAGTGTGGGGACAGACAGGTCTAAGACAACAGTGCAGACCCAGATCAGACTGCTCCTGAAGGAGCAGTCTGATCAGGGTCTACACTGTTTGCCATTCCATATCCACCTTTTGGACTCCTTGCTTTAAAATTATTGTGAAACAATTTGCTAAAAGTTTAGGAGAATTACAGCAAGCCCTCAAGGTGACCGAATCTTTAGGATTTTTATTGTATTTTCATAAAAGCATGTAGTTATCATTATCACTCTCAATGTTCTTGATAAACTCTTTATTTCTCTCCATGTACTTGATAAACTTGTTATCACTCTCCATGTACTTGATAAACTCTTTATTTCTCTCCATACTTGATAAACTGGTTATCACTCTCCATGCACTTGATAAACTCTTTATTTCTCTCCATGCACTTGATAAACTCGCTATCACTCTCCATGCACTTGATAAACTCGCTATCACTCTCCATGCACTTGATAAACTCGCTATCACTCTCCATGCACTTGAAAAACTCGCTGTCACTCTCCATGCACTTGATAAACTTGCTATCACTCTCCATGAACTTGATAAACTCGTTATCACTCTCCATGTACTTGATAAACTCGTTATCACTCTCCATGTACTTGATAAACTCGTTATCACTCACATGTACTTGATAAACTCACTATCACTCTCCATGCACTTGATAAACTCGCTATCACTCTCCATGTACTTGATAAACTCGTTATCACTCTCCATGCACTCGATAAACTCGTTATCACTCTCCATGCACTCAATAAACTCACTATCACTCTCCATGCACTTGATAAACTCGTTATCACTCTCCATGTACTTGATAAACTCGTTATCACTCTCCATGAACTTGATTTTGTTATTATTCTCCCTGTACTCTAACAATTTTCTAAGTCTAACAATACTTTAACCCTTAAGCAGCCGAGAAAAACAACATCTAAAAATGTTGTCTGCTGAATCTTCTAGCAAATGTTTTTAAAAATATTTTTGCATGTAGGCAAACAGTGTGGACCCAGTTCAGACTGCTCCTCTAGGAGTGAGTGAGTGTTTGCGTTTAACATCCCACCAACAGCTAAGGTCATACAGAGACAGGACCTCGGTTTAAAGACTCATCCGAAAGTCTGGAGAAGCCCGGGATCGATCTTGCGACCCCTGGTTTACAAGGCGAGTAGCATAACCACTACACCACAGAGGCTTTTCTGCTCCTCTAGGAGCAGTCTGATCTGGGTCCACACTGTTTGCAAAAAAAAAATACGTTTAAGGTAACGGACAGACGCCAAAGCAGACAACAATCATCGTGATTGGTGTTTTAGCTGTTCAAAAGTATCTTTCCTATAACACTTGAACTGACAATCACAGCATTAGCAGACTTCATTTTCAAATATTCCTGACTTATTTTTCAGCAAAAATAAGGCTTAAAAAATGACATTACAAATGAATCGACTGCTGGGAAGACAATTCACATGAAATGACAAGCCATATTTTCCCAACAGATGATTCACTTGTATTGCCAAAGCTTATTTTCGATGCAGACGATTTACATGTAATGTCAAGCCTTATTTTCAATGAAAAATAATCTAAACTAGAGCTGTCAGTGAAACTGACTAGGGCCCCGGCAGCACTATCAGAAATTTGTGGACGGACAGACGGACGGACAGACGGACGGACAGAGTGATTACTATAGGGCACCCACACTTTCAGTGCGGGGCCCTAAATATAAAATTGCTGTCTCTCGAAAAATTTCAAAAATCAAAATTTAAAGTCTGCTTTAAATATTTCTCTTCTATGGCACTTTAAGGGTTAATGAATGAACCAGTAAGAAATAAATGTTAATTTTTTTTTGTTCTTTTTTGTTAAATACTGCATCAAATGCAGAATATTTTAACAAAAATGTGAGAATATAGCTTTTCACTGAAATAATTACTCATATTTTTCAGCAAAAAAGAAGTATACTCATCATATTGCATAATTATTTATTTATTTTTTTTTTTTTCAAATATTAAACTTTAGAAATAAATAACATCTTCAAAATGATCCAAGTTACATGTATCACTTTGGCCCCCGCCCATCGGGGCTTGAAGAAATATATGGGCTGCATGATGCTTCTACGCAGAGCTGAATCCAGCCCGCACACTAGTACCGGTAAACCGCTTAGAGGATCTAAGCCTGTCCAGGAACCGCGGTGTGAGGCGGACCGACATGCTAATAAACCCTATTGGTTTCATTGGCCAACAGGGCTTGAGATGTCATTTCATCTCAATGTTGGGTAAAAGTCCCACAAAATTGGAAGCAACGTCTCCAAAATGACCTTTACAGTGTTGGAGGGGACGTTAACTCTCAAATCAAACAAACAAAACATGTATCACTTGTTTTTAGCCTTGATTTCATTAATCAATGATCATTAAACGCCCCTGCAACTTCTTTAGCCCAATTTACATAGTGTGTGAACAGTGAAGAATCAACATAGACTGCACAGTAGTCCAGGCCCACAGAAGCCTTTGACAAACACAAGTGCAATCTGCACCTTTCCAATATATTGCAAATGAAACTGTTAAAAAAGCATGCTCTTGTGGCCATATACAGTTGAATTCCTATATTAACCCTTATCCTGCTGTTCACGACAACCCCTATCTTTGCAAACAGTGTAGATCCAGATCAGATGGCTTCTGAAGAAGCCATCTGATCAGGATCTACACTGTTTGGCATTCAGTTTATGAATTTGTAGCAATAAATTACATGAAGTAGTTTGATTGGTTGAAGGACAGAAATGGGTGTGGCTTAGATGAATATTCAGCAAGAGAAGGGTTAAGACCACCTTTGGGACTGTTCAAACTGTTAACTGGTCTTTAAGACCACTTTTGAACAGTCCCCAAGGTGGTCCATGATCAGAGTACACTGTAAGCAGAAAACACAAAGAAAAAAAAAGCTGCATCATACTAAATTAGCTTTTAAAAGCAGAATTAATCCTAATTTTAGGTGGTCTTAATAGCGAATTTCACTATAATATGGAAAACATTTAAAACAACGATGAATATTATCTCAATTCACCCCAAAACTGATCTAGTTACGTCATAACTTCGTTTTGAAATCAATAAAACATGCAGCCGACTGTTAAACAGAAGCAGACAAGACCAAAATGCAATTTGATTCAATTTCTCTCCAAACTAGATTACATTTGCCAAAATTATTGCAAAGAATTACAAAAACTTCCATTTTACAAAAGACATAACCTTATTTTAGCACTACCGTAAACACTACGAAAACATGCCTATACAAATACATTGTCAATTTTACATGAAATTTTAAGATGAAAAAATATGATATTTTTCTTATTTTTGCTCAAAATATAGATTGTGGATACACATTAGAACCGCCTCATCGAGGCAGTTTTTACGAGTACCCACAAACTATATTTTAGAGGAAAAATAAGAAGAATAAGGTTTACCCCTGCAAACCCCAGTTTTACTATATAAAAGTGGGGTTCAAGGGGGTCAAAATTATATAGGTGTGTTTTCGTGATGAAATCCTAAGAATTCAGATGACTTGAGGACTTGCTGTAATTCTCCTAAAATTTGAACAAATTTGTCTGATGATCCAGCAAGGAGTCCAAAAGGTGCAAACAGTGTAGATCCTGATCAGACTGTTTCAGGAGCAGTCTGATCTGGGTCTGCACTGTTTGCTCAGGCATATCTGTTCCAATACTAAGGATCATAAGGGCACTCACGACTGGCAAATGACATTTTCAATGTATTTTTATACCCACTTTTTCGAAGAATGATCAGGTTTAAAGCCACAATCGTAAACCTCAGACGAAGCCCAACATCCGCCCGCCTGGCAACGCTATTTTAAAAGACGGATCAAAAAGCTGATTCTCGTTTTGCAGCAATCAGCATGTTGGAAAACAGTAATCAAAAATATTTACCCTTGTCCTGCCAAATATTTTAATCTGCCACACCCACTACTGATTATCTACCAATCAGATTACTTAATGCAAAATATTGCAACAAATTGACTAGCTGAACAACAAACAATGTAGATCCTGATGCCTTCATTGTTTAAAAGATAAAGCATATCTGGACTCAGCAGGACAAGGGTAGATATATTGGTATTTTTGCTGAATATATGTCTCAGAAAGAAAAACTACTCAAATTCCTTCACAGCAAATATGTCAGTGTGTCTGCCATATTGCCTGACAAATGAACTAACTTAATTAGCGTAAACGTTAACAACTTCAGAAGCTTGGCGAAAGTCAACATTTTAACCCTTAAACTTTAAATCAAGACAATTGCATGCATCATTTTCAAGTATTTTTTCACATTTTTCAGCGTGTCATTACATGTGTCTTCTCTGCTCTGAAAAATAAGGCTTGACATTACATGTGAATTGTTTGCTAAGCAGACAATTCACATGTTATGTCAAGCTTTATTTTCCCTGAAAAATAAAGCAAAAATATTTGAAAATGACATCTGCGAATCAGTTGTGATTGCTAGTCCTTGTCCTGCTAATCCCAGATATGTCTTATCTTTCAAACAATGAAGATCCAGATCAGATGGCTTCTGAAGAAGCCATCTGATCAGGATCTTCATTTTTTGTCATTCAGCTCATGAATTTTTTGCAGTAATTTGCATCAAGTAATCTGATTGGTTGATAATCAGTAGTGGGTGTGGCATAATATAAATATTCAGCAAGAGAAGGGTTAAGAGTTAAAACTGCGATTTTCTGCAGCCCTAAATTCACAGGTACATATCACTAAAATAGTGTTTTCACATATAATATAATCGTAGTGTTTTCACATATAATATTATATAATCATATTAACTCCTAATAACTCTCACTAATAGACTATTGTTCTTTCTCAAGTTTTTTCACTGTTTTGCCAGAACTAATCACAACCGGAGACTTCCTGCCAAACAGTTCTGTAATATTCAAAAGATACAGCTAGAATATGACCTTAAGGTTAGTTTGTAACACACTGCTAATGCAAGGGAGAACACCTTAACTGACTGTACATATTATTTTTGTATATATTTTTATTTATATATGAGCCCCGCCAAGCGAATCTGTGTCTTTGAGCATTCCGTCATGACAAATTTTAACTGCGCATGCCCAGCCATTCAGAGGGGCCAGGGATATGGCTTTTTGTCTGAAGGTTCCTCTTGATTCACTGCTTGTATGAGCGAGCAGCAAAGGTTCTGGCCAGACTGCTCGGATGCGCAGGCTCGCCTGAACCTTCGCTGCTCGCATAGGTGATAAGTACCAAAATCGCTTGACGGGGCCCATATACTTGTTTGTTTGCTTACTTTAGGTTTAACATCCATGTCAACACTCTTTAGGTCATTTTGGAGATATTGCTTCTGAATTTGTGGGACTTTCATTTGACACTGATATGAAATGACATCTCAAGCCCTACCACTTAAAGAAACCGCTTGGGTAAGCCACTAAGCCTAAGACCTTCTCGGCGGTAAGTTTGGTTGATTTCGGCACTGCGGGTAAGCACCATGCAGCCCAATCTATTTCTCCAAACACAAATGGGCAAGGGTGCTACATAATTGTTACACAATCATGTCAAGCCGGTCAGTTAACCCAATGTATATTGGTGGACTCTTCAATTGCTATATGTTGGACAAGTCTATTTGTCATATAAGGGGTGACAGGCCTACTTTTTGTTGTTATTTCTGAGGTTTTCTGAGAAAATCTGGCTTGACATTTAATAAGAATATGTGAAGATGATTTACATGAAATGTCAAGCCTGTTTTCTCTGATAAATAAGAAAAAATATTTCAAAATGTAATCAGCTAGCTATGTTTTGAGACTGATGTTTAGACTTTTGTGATTCGATTTTGTTTTGGTGACAGCTATCATATGGGCCCCGTCAAGCGATTTGGGTACTTATCGCCTATGCGAGCAGCGAAGGTTCAGGCGAGCCTGCACATCTGCGCAGTCTCGCCAGAACCTTCGCTGCTCGCTCATTCAAGCAGTGAATCAAGAGGAACATTCAGACAGAAAGCCATATCCCTGGCCCCTCTGAATGGTTGGGCATGCGCAGTTAAAATTTGTCATGACGGAATGCTCGAAGACACAAATTCGCTTGGCAGGGCTCATATTATCCCCAGTGTGATAGACACCTATACATCTCCCCAGACAATAATCTATCATTTTTCTTACAATAAGTCAATAATGAAACCCCATTCTGATGTGACATAATCTAAACTAGAAATGGTGTTTGTAAAACACAATGCCCCCAACCTTTGCTTGACCTTAGCTGGCAAAATATTCAACAAATATTGTTAAAGACTCAAAAACATACAACAAGAATTCCCCCGAAGGCTATGTCGCGCCTGTGGGGGCGCAAAGTCACCAAACCATGAAATCTAGGTCAAGGTCAAACATGGATGCCTGCATAAAAATTTCACTCCTAGTTGCAAGCATGTACCAAGTAACTCTTAAAAACAGACTCTTACATTAGGGTCAAAGTTAGGGTTGTCACACTATTTTACAAAGTCAGTGAACCATAAAATGTAGGTCAAGGTCAGAAATGGATACTTGCATTGAAGTTTCAATTCCTAAATGCAAGCTTGTACCAAATACAATTAATGAAGCTCTAATAGATCTTGAGAAATGGACTCTTACATTAGATAGAAAGTCAGGGTGGTCGCAATAATTCACAAAGTCAGTGAACCATGAAATATGGGTAAAAGTCAAATATGGATGCTTGCGTTGCAGTTGGAATTCCTAGATGCAAGTTTGTACCAATTATAATTTAAAAAGCTTTAATAGTTTTCGAGAAATGGTGAAAGTCAGGGTGGTCGCAATAATTCACGAAGTCAGTGAACCATGAAATATAGGTCAATGTCAGATATGGATGCTTGCGTTGAAGTTGCAATGCCTAGATGCAAGTTTGTACCAAGAATGATTAATGAAGCTCTAATAGTTCTCAAGATATGGACTTGCTGACAAGATTTTATTAAAAAAAAACAAGGCATCGCATGCGATACAAATCCCCTCGCACAAGACAACTTCGTGTGTGGAAAACACTGAAATGGCAAAAGTCCAACTTGCTTGAGATATTATCATATGCAACATTTGTGTAAAGTTTGTTTAAAAATCCATCCATAAATGTAGGTTCTAGAGTGATGACAATATTTCTCTAAAAATAGTCATAGGGACCTTGACTTGAGGCCATGGCCGCTAAGTAGATCTTGCTCAAGATATTATCATAAGCATCTTTTGTGTGAAGTTAGATTAAAATCATAAATGTAGGCGGTAGAGCAATGACAAAGTTTTTCTAAAAATAGCCATAGTGACCTTGACCTTGAGGTCATGACCAAGCAACTCGAGATATTACCATAAGAAACATTTGTGTGAAGTTCTATTAACATCCATCAATAAATGTAGGCACTAGAGCGATGACAAAGATTTTCTAAAAATAGCCCCAGTGACCTTGACCTTAAAAGTCGAAATAGTTCGAGATATTGTCATAAGGAACATTTGTGTGAAGTTATACTGAAATCGGTGAAGAAATGTTAGCGCTAGAGCCATGTCAAAGTTTTTCTAAAAATAGCCACAGTGACCTTGACCTTGAAAGTCACTCGAGGTATTATCATAAGGAACATTTCTGTGAAGTTATATTGAAATCAGTGAAGAAATGTAGTCGCTAGGGCGATGACAGTTTTTTTAAAAAAATAGCCACAGTGACCTTGACCTTGAAAGTCGAAATAGCTCGAGATATTGTCTTAAGGAACATTTGTGTGAAATTATATTGAAATTGGTGAAGAAATGTAAGTGCTAGAGTATTGACAAAGTTTTTCTAAAAATAGTCACAGTGACCTTGACCTTGAAAATGGAACTCGCTACAGATATTGTCATAAGAAACATTTGTGTGAATCGATTTTGAAATTGGTGAAAAAATGTAAGCGCTAGAGCAATGAAAAAGGTTTTCTAAAAATAGCCACAGTGACCTTGACCTTGAAAGTCGAACTCTTTCGAGGTATTGTCATCAGGATCATTTGTGTGAAGTTATATTAAAATCGGTGAAGAAGTGTAGGCGCTGGAGCGATAGCAAAGTTTTTCTAAAAATAGCCATTGTGACCTTGACCTTGAAAGTTGAAATGGCTTGAGATATTGTCATAAGGAACATTTGTGTGAAGTTATATTGAAATCGGTGAAGAATGTAAGTGCTAGAGCATTGACAAAGTTTTTCTAAAAATAGCCACAGTGACCTTGACCTTGAAAGTGGAACTCGCTAGAGATATTGTCATAAGGAACATTTGTGTGAAGTTATATTGAAATCGGTGAAGAAATGTAGGCGCTAGAGCGATGACAATTTTTTTCTAAAAATAGCTACAGTGACCTTGACCTTGAGGTCATGACCCTGAAAGTCGAACACACTTGAGATATTGTCATAAGGAACATTTGTGTGAAGTTCTATTGAAATCAGTGAAGAAATGTAGGCGCTAGAGCAATGACAAAGTTTTTCTAAAAATAGCCACAGTGACCTTGACCTTGAGGTCATGACCTTGAAAGTCCAACTCGCTGAGATATTGTCATAAGAAACATTTGTGTGAAGTTATATTGAAATTGGTGAAGAAATGTAGGCCCTAGAGCAATGACAAAGTTTTTCTAAAAATAGCCACAGTGACCTTGACCTTGAGGTCATGACTTTGAAGTCGAACTCACTCGAGATTTTTTTATAAGGAACATTTGTGTGAAGTTATATTGAAATTGGTGAAGAAATGTAGGCACTAGAGCGATGACAAAGTTTTTCTAAAAGTAGCCACAGTGACCTTGACCTTGAGGTCATGACCTTGAAAGTCGAACTCGCTGAGATATTGTCATAAGAAACATTTGTGTGAAGTTACATTGAAATTGGTGAAGAAATGAAGGCGCTAGAGCGATGACAAAGTTTTTCTAAAAATAGCCACAGTGACCTTGACCTTGAGGTCATGACTTTGAAGTCAAACTCGCTCGAGATTTTTTTATAAGGAACATTTGTGTGAAGTTATATTGAAATTTGTGAAGAAATGTAGGCGCTAGAGCGATGACAAAGTATTTCTAAAAATAGCCACAGTGACCTTGACCTTGAGGTCATGACCTTGAAAGTCGAACTCGCTCGAGTTTTTTTTATAAGGAACATTTGTGTGAAGTTATATTGAAATTGGTGAAGAAATGTAGGCGCTAGAACGATGACAAAGTTTTTCACAAATTACCAAAATGACAAAGGGCCATAACTCACAAAGTATTTTTCGGAATTTTGTCATAAGTTAATCAGTTCATCTACTCATCCCCACCAATCTATTCACCAACTTTCAAGGCTCTAGCTCCAATAATTTTTGAGATATCTTGCTGACAAGATTTTATTAAAAAAAATTCAAAGGGCAATAACTCTTAAAAGGGGCATAATCCGGACGAGAAAAAAAAATACACATCAGCTAATTTTCCAACAGGAATCCATATATGAAATTTCAAAACCCTAGCATACACGGTTCTAAAGATATGCTATGCATCACTTTTAGCATACATTACAATGGGCACAAATTACCAAAATGACAAAGGGCCATAACTCACAAAGTATTTTTCGGAATTTCGTCAAATGTTAATCAGTTCATCTACTCATCACCACCAATATATTCACCAACTTTCAAGGCTCTAGCTCCAATAGTTTTTGAGAAATCTTGCTGACAAAATTTTATTAAAAAAATTTCAAAGGGCATTAACTCTTAAAAGGGGCATAATCCGGACAAGAAAAAAAATACGCGTCAGCTAATTTTCCATGAGGAATCCATATATGAAATTTCAAAACCCTAGAATACACGGTTCTAAAGTTATGCTATGCATCACTTTTAGCATACATTACAATGGGCACAAATTACCAAAATGACAAAGGGCCATAACTCACAAAGTATTTTTCAGAATTTTGTCAAAAGTTAATCAGTTCATCTACTCATCATCATCAATCTATTCACCAACTTTCAAGGCTCTAGCTCCAATAGTTTTTGAGATATCTTGCTGACAAGATTTTATTAAAAAAATTTCAAAGGGCAATAACTCTTAAAAGGGGCATAATCCGGACGAGAAAAAAAATACGCATCAGCTAATTTTCCATCAGGAATCCATATATGAAATTTCAAAACCCTAGCATACACGGTTCTACAGATATGCTTTGCATCACTTTTAGCATACATTACAATGGGCACAAATTACCAAAATGACAAAGGGCCATAACTCACAAAGTATTTTTTGGAATTTCGTCAAAAGTTAATCAGTTCATCTACTCATCACCACCAATATATTCACCAACTTTCAAGGCTCTAGCTCCAACAATTTTTGAGATATCTTGCTGACAAAATTTTATTAAAAAAATTTCAAAGGGCAATAACTCTTAAAAGGGGCATAATCCGGACAAGAAAAAAAATACGCATCAGCTAATTTTCCATGAGGAATCCATATATGAAATTTCAAAACCCCAGCATACACGGTTTTAAAGTTATGCTGTGCATCACTTTTAGCATACATTACAATGGGCACAAATTACCAAAATGACAAAGGGCCATAACTCACAAAGTATTTTTCAGAATTTTGTCAAAAGTTAATCAGTTCATCTACTCATCACCACCAATATAATCACCAACTTTCAAGGCTCTAGCTCCAATAGTTTTTGAGATATCTTGCTGACAAGATTTTATTAAAAAAATTTCAAAGGGCAATAACTCTTGAAGGGGGCATAATCCGGACTAGAAAAAAAATACGCGTCAGCTAATTTTCCATGAGGAATCCATATATGAAATTTCAAAACCCTAGCATACACGGTTCTTTAGTTATGCTATGCATCAAAAGCGTAACGGACGGACGAACGGACGAACAGACGAACGGACGAACAGACGAACGGACGAACGGACGAACGAGGCAGAAGCAATATGCCCCTCCAACTTTTTCAAAGTTGGGGGCATAATAATGGAATGGAATCATCAGAAATTACCTGGAATGGACAGAGCCAGACAAAACTGTTCTTAGAAATTTCCAGAGCTTTCTAGATCGGTATTCAATATATTTTTAGCATATGAAAAAATTATTTCTGGTAAGTTCTTAGGTAGAAAATGCTAGCAAATTGTTTTTCTAGTACCTTCCATCAATCTATATAAGTAGAAGGATTTTCCTTAGTTGCAGCTTTGGAGTTTTGAGAAAATATCGTTCTAAATTTTGTGTTGGGTTACTTAATGATTATTATTCATTTTGGACTAAATGCTCATATTGTGGGGATTAGACATCAGAACTTTAAGGACATTTTAGAACACATGTCTATTTTTTAATTTATAAGCAAGATACAGTTCAACATTTTGGAAATAAATTTTGTTAAATATTTTAGTCTGTTGCTTGAGTTTGCTTTTATTTTACTTTCTGCCATGCTTGGCTCATGTAATACTTTCATAGTATTTTTGTCTTGCTTAAGGGGAAAAAATTGAACCTTAAGAGCATAACTATTCTTTTTTATAACTCTGGAGAATTGCTAGATGCCAAGAAAAACTACATCTTAAAATGTAGCCTTTTTATGTTGTCTGTTGAATCTTCTTGCAAACATTTCAAACATGTTTTGCATACAGGCAAACTGTGAGTGTGGACCCTAATCCTAAGCTGGTGTGGGCCTGATCTGGGTCCACATTGGTTGCAACAATGACTTTTAAAATAACCAGGAGATATAACAAACCAGATGACAATTTTTGTGATTGGCATATTAAGGGTTAAGAGTGGACATCATTTTCTGCCACTGTTAAGGTGAAGGTGAATTTGTATACTCGCAAAAGGAGATAAGTCTTTCAAAATCTTGTTCCCTCTTACAAAAGGAGATCTACTCTACGAGGGTAGGCTGAAAAGTTCTGAGCCTGACCAAGATCCAATGGTTTGTCCATGCTGAAAGTGCCTTATTTTTCAACATAGTCTCCCTTCCTGTCCACACACTTCCTCCAGCGATGCCGGAGTCCTTGGATCCCAGTGGTATAGAAGGTCTCATCTTGGTCCCTGAAAAACTGACCTCCACAGCAGCTATCACCTCCTCTTCTGACCGATAATGCTGCCCAGCCAAGTGCTTTTTCATGTTTGGAAACAGGAAATAATCTGATGGAGCTAGATTAGGTGAATACAGAGGGTGATCGACAAGTGTGAAGCCACAGTCATGCACAGCAGCCATTGCGACAACCGATTTATGAGCAGGTGCATTGTCCTGATGGAACAAGACCCCTTTTGTCAATTTTCCGGGTGGTTTAGCCTTAATTGCTTTTCGCATTTGTTTTAGCAGATCTGCATAATACTCCCCATTAATTGTTCTGCCCTTTTGAAGGTAATCTATGAATATTATGCTCTTGGCATCCCAGAACACTGATGCCATCACCTTCCCTACAGAGGAGAAGTCCTTGCCTTCTTTGGAGGGGGTGAGCCAGGGTGCTTCCATTGCATGGATTGTCTTTTGGTCTCTGGCTCAAAGTGATGAACCCAACATTCATCCTGTCAAGAAAACCATCTTGGTCTGCTTCAAAAATAGCCAAGTTGGCTTGTGACAGGTTCAGTCTGGTGAACTTTTAGTCAGGCGTCAAAAGCTGTGGCACCCATCTGGCGGAAACCTTTGACATTCCTAATTCACTGTGTAGAATGTTCTCTACTCGTTCATGGGAGATGCCAACAGTGTTAGCTAACTGATTCACATCCATCATGGCCCTGTGCACTTGGCTGATGGTTTCCTCAGTTGTTGCCGTTGTGGGTCGTCCACACCGGTCATCATCTTCAAGGCTGTCCTTGCCCATCTTAAAATTTGCTGCCCACCTTTTCACGGTTGCATACGAAGGAGCATCATCCCCTAATGTAGCAACCATATCAGCAAGAATGTCCTTAGGAGCAAACCCCTTTTATGGAGGTACTTGATGACACCACGATGCCAGATTTTGTCCATTTTCTCAAAAACGTGCTAGTATCAATTTTCAAAGTCAAGAATTTCTACGTTATTGCAGGTAAACTTGAACTCATTTGAGTCAAATCAAGTAATAAAGGTTTGGATTTAATGAATACAAAATTTCATTGCTCTTCGATGCCTGCTTCTTGTTCAGGCTCAGAACTTTTCAGCCTACCCTCGTATTTATAGGGAAGGTGTACATTCTGGCCCTATTTTCAAACAAGACCTACCTCAAGTAACATGAAGTTATAAGACAAGAGGGCCATGATGGCCCTGGATCGCTCACCTGACCCATATGATAGAGTAACAAGTGGGCCTCGGGGAGGGCCATTATTGACCCCAGGGCTACAATGTGCATAATGTTGAGGGAGGTCTAAAAAGGTGAAGCTTCATACCAAATATCAACAAAGCTTATAATTTGAACAATCTTGGCAAAGGTCCACTAGATGAAGCTACACACCAAATATCCAAGACCTGGGCCTTGGGGTTTCAGAGAAAAAGATTTTTTAAAGATATTCCCTACATTAGCCTATGTAAAACCAAATGGCCCCGGGGCGGGGGCATTTTTGGCCTCAGGGCTATAACTTAAACAATCTCGATAGAGGTCCACTAGATGAAGCTTCACACCAAATATCAAAGACCTGGGCCTTGCTGTTTCAGAGAAGAAGATTTTCAAAGATTATCTCTATATATAAAACTATGCAAAACCAAAGGGCCGCGGGGCAGGGGCTATAATTTGAACAATCTTGGTAGAGGTCCACTAGATGAAGCTCCATACCAAATATCAAAGACATGGGCCTTGTGGTTTCAGAGAAGATTTTTAAAGATTTCCCTATATAAGTCTATGAAAAACCAAAGGGTCTCGAGGTAGGGGCATTTTTGGCCCCAGGGCTATAATTTGAACAATCTTGATAGAGGTCCACTAGATGAAATTTCACACCAAATATCAAAGACCTAGGCCTTGTGGTTTCACAGAAGAAGATTTTTAAAGATATTCCCTATATAAGTCTATGTAAAACCAAAGGGCCCCCGAGACAGGGGTGTTTTTGGTCTCAGGGCTACAATTTGAACAATCTTGGTAGAAGTCCACTAGATGAAGCTTCATACCAAATATCAAAGACCTAGGTCTTCTGGTTTCAGAGAAGAATATTTTTCAAGATTTTCCCTATATATAAGTCTATGTAATACCAAAGGGCCCAAGTGGGGGCATTTTTGGCCCAAGGGCTATAATTTGAACAATCTTGGTAGGGGTCCACAAGATTAAGCTTCATACCAAATATCAAAGACCTAGCCCTTGTGGTTTCAGAGAAAAAGATTTTTCAAGATTTTCCCTAAATAAGTCTATGTAAAACCAAAGGGCCCTGGAGCGGGAGCATTTTTGTCCCCAGGGCTATAATTTGAACAATCTTAGTAGGGGTCCACTAGGTGAAGCTTCATACCAAATATCAAAGACCTGGGCCTTGTGGTTTCAGGGAAGAAGATTTTTAAAGATTTTCCCTATAGAAGCCTATGTAAAACCAAAGGGTCCCAGAGCGGGGGCATTTCTGGCCCCAGCACTATAATTTGAACAATCTTGGTAGGAGTCCACTAGGTGAAGCTTCATACTAAATATCAAAGACCTGGGCCTTGCGGTTTCAGAGAAGATTTTTAAAGATTTTCCCTATATAAGCCTATGTAAAACCAAAAGGGGGGGGGGGGGGGGGGGGACCTGGGCCTTGTGGGGTGAAGCTTCATACCAAATATCAAAGACATGGGCCTTACAGTTTCAGGGAAGAAAATTTTTAAAGATTGTCCCTATATAAGCCCATGTAAAACCAAAGGGCCCCGGAACGGGGGCATATTTGACCCCAGCACTATAATTTGAACAATCTTGGTAGGGGTCCACTAGATGAAGCTTCATACCAAATATCAAAGACCTGGGCCGTGTGGTTTCAGAGAAGATTTTTAAAGATTTTCCCTATATACGCCAATGTAAAACCAAAGGGCCCCCTGGCGGGGGCATTTTTTGTCCCAGCATTAAAATTTGAACAATCTTGGTAGGGGTCCACTAGATGAAGCTTCAGACCAAATATCAAAGTCTTGGGCCTTGTGGTTTCAGAGAAGAAGATTTTTAAAGATTTTTTACTATATAAGCCTATGTAAAACAAAAGGGCCCCGGGGCGGGGGCATTTTTGGCCCCAGCACTATAATTTGAACAATCTTGGTAGGGGTCCACTAGATGAAGCTTCATACCACATATCAAAGACCTGGGCCTTGCGGTTTCAGACAAGAAGATTTTTAAAGATTTTCCCTATATGAGCCCATGTAAAACCAAAGGGCCCCGGGATGGGGGCATTTTTGGCCCAAGCACTATAATTTGAACAATCTTGGTAGGGGTCCCCTAGATGAAGCTTCATACCAAATAACAAAGACCTGGGTCTTACGGTTTCAGAGAAGAAGATTTTTAAAGCTCTTCCCTATATACATGTAAGCCCATGCAAAACCAAAGGGCCCCGGAGCGGGGGCATTTTTGGCCCCAGCACTATAATTTGAACAATCTCTGTAGGGGTCCACTAGATGAAGCTTCATACCAAATATCAAAGACCTGGGCCTTGTGGTTTCAGAGAAGAAGATTTTATTTTTAAAGATTTTCCTTATATAAGCCTATGTAAAACCAAAGGGCCCCGGGGCGGGGGCTTTTTTGGCCCCAGCACTATAATTTGAACAATCTTGGTAGGGGTCCACTAGATGAAGCTTCATACCAAATATCAAAGTCCTGGGCCTTGTGGTTTCAGAGAAGTTTGATCATGATTGGTCTAACGCTGTGGCGTCTAGAGTGTTCACAAGGTTCGTATATAATTTGACCTACTAACCTACTTTTTGACCTGATATGACCCATATTCAAACTTGACCGAGATATTGTCATGATGATCATTCTGAGCAAGTTTGATTATGACTGGACCAAAATTGTGGCCTCTTGAGTGTTCACAAGGTTTTTCTATGATTTGACCGGCTGACCTACTTTTTAACCTGACATAACCTATATTCGAACCTGACCAGATATTGTCACAATGACCATTCTGAGCAAGATTAATGATGATTGGACCAAAACTGTGGCCTTCAGAGTGTTCACAAGGTTTTTCTATGATTTGACCTACTGGCCTACTTTTTGACCTGACATGACCCATATTCAAACTTGACCGAGATATGTCATGATGATCATTCTGAGTAAGTTTGATTATAATTGGACAAAATTGTGTCAGGATGATCATTCTGAGCAAGTTTGATTATAATTTGACCAAAATTGTGGCCTCTAAGGTGTTCACAAGGTTTTTCTATGATTTGACCTGCTGAACTACTTTTTAACCCTACATGACCCATATTCAAACCTGAATGAGATATTGACACAATGATCAAACTGAGCAAAGTTGATGATGATTGGATCAAAAGTGTTGCCTCTAGTGTTCACAAAGTTTTTCTATGATTTGAACTACTGACCTATTTTTGACTCGAATTGACCCATATTCGAACTTGACCGAGATATTGTCATGATGATCATTCTGAGCAAGTTTAATTATGATTGGATAAAAAATTGTGGCCTCTTGAGTGTTCACAAGATTTTTCTACGATTTGACCGGCTGACCTACTTTTTTACCCGACATGGCCCCTATTCGAATTTGACTGAGACATTGTCACAATGACCATTGTGAGCAAGATTAATGATGATTGGACCAAAACTGTGGCCTTCTGAGTGTTCACAAGGTTCTTATATGATTTGACCTACTGACCTACTTTTTGACCTGACATGACCCATATTCAACCATGACCGAGATATTGTCAGGATGATCATTTCTGAGCATGTTTGATTATGATTGGACCAAAAATGTGGCCTCTAGGGGGTTCACAAGGTTTTTCTATGATTTGACTCGCTGACCTACTTTTTAACCCGACATGACCCATATTCCAACTTGACTGAAATATTGTCGCAATGATAATTCTGAGCAAGTTTGATCATGATTGGACCAAAACTGTGGCATCCAGAGTGTTCACAAGGTTTTTCTATGCTTTGACCTACTGACCTACTTTTTGACCCGACATGACCCATATTAAAACTTGACCAAGATATTGTCATGATGATCATTCTTAGCAAGTTTGTTTATAATTGGACCAAAACTGGCCTCTAGTGTTCACAAGGTTTTTCTATGATTTGACCCGCTGACCTACTTTTTGACCCGACATGACCCATATTCATTCTTAAGCAAGATATTGTCACAATGATCATTCTGAGCAAGTTTGATGATGATTGGACCAAAATTGTGGCCTCTAGAGTGTTCACAAGTTTTTTCTTTAATTTGACCTACTGACCTACTTTTTGACCCGAAAAGACCTTTATTCAAACTTAAGCCAAGATATTGTCACAATGACCATTCTGAGCAAGATTAATGATTTAACCAAACTTGTGGCCTCCTGAGTATTCACAAGGTTTTTCTATGATTTGACCTACTGACCTACTTTTCAACCGGACATGACCCATATTCAAACTTGACCGAGATATTGTCATGATGATCATTCTGAGCAAGTTTGATTATGATTGGACCAAAATTGTGGCCCCTAGGGTGTTCACAAGGTTTTTATATGATTTGACCCGCTGACCTACTTTTTAACCCGATATGACCCATATTCGAACTGGACTGAAATATTGTCACAATGGTCATTCTGAGCAAGTTTCATGATAATTGGACCAAAACAGTGGCCTTCAGAGTGTTCACAAGGTTTTTCTATGATTTGACCTACTGACCTACTTTTTGACAAGACATGACCCATATTCGAACTTGACCAAGATATTGTCATGATGATCATTCTGAGCAAGTTTGATTATGATTGGACCAAAATTGTGGCCTCTAGGGTGTTCACAAGGTTTTTCTATGATTTGACCCGCTGACCTACTTTTTAAGCCGACATGATCCATATTCAAACTTCACTAAAATATTGTCACAATGATCATTCTGAGCAAGTTTGATGATGATTGGACCAAAATTGTGGCCTCTCGAGTGTTCACAAGGTTTTTCTATGATTTGACCTACTGACCAACTTTTTTACCCGACATGACCCAAATTCGAACTTGACCGAGATATTGTCATGATTATCATTCTGAGCAAGTTTGATGATAATTGGACCAAAACTGTGGCCTCTAGTGTGTTCACAAGAAAAAGTTTACGCACGGACGACGCACGACGGACGACGGACGACGGACGACGCACGACGCACGACGACGCCGGACATCTTACTGTCACAAAAGCTCACCATGACCTTCGGTCAGGTGAGCTAAAAATGAGTTAAGGGTGTCTACATTTGCCTTGAAAAGAAAATTTGCTTCCAGAAGGAAGCATTTTTTTTACCAAGTTGAACAGGACTCTTAAATTTAAGGTATAGCTTTTATTAGAAATGTCGTTGATAAGCAGTGGATAACGTCGTGTAATAAAACTCGTATGACCACGTGTTATAACACTTTGGCGTGATTAAGTAACGTCATGACGACGTCCATGTCAACCATGCATTTTTTTGTGGTCAATTCATATGAAATTTATGAAACTCACTAAAGGCTCGTTTCATGAATTTCATATGAAATGACCACGAGTGTAAGATCCTCTATATATAAAAATATCTGAACGAATTGCAAACAGTGAAGGCTCTGATCAGATGCCACATTCTGTGGCATCTGATCAGAGCCTTCACTGCTTGCCAATGTCCTGCTTCAAGGTTTCCCATCTAAAACGGGTCAAAGAGTAGCCTGGACCGTAGCGAATAGAAAAGAATCTAATTCATTCAATTCCATTTCACTCCATATTTTATAAAACATTCATTCCCATAATGCATCAATCTGCTACATCATTCTCTCCATCATTTCACACCTAAAACCATCAATGAAACAGCATCCCACCTTCTTCATGCTGTTCTGACCAGTTCATATTTATATGGGTTACTATGGCAACCAACAATTTAATAAACTCATCATAAACATAACAAAAAAACTTTATGGGATACAAATCCTCCAGAAGCAAGGAGAGAAAATAAATCTTATTTCTGCAGCTATTTCAAAACACATTCATTATCTAATGTCCCAGTCAACTACTATGGTCATGCTGGGATAGTCAGTTAACCCTTTTTGTACCAAATGGAATTTTCCTCCTTACATATAGCAGAGTCCATTTCAAAATTAGGGGTGGCAGGTTGTGTTTTCTTCAAAATCTATTTGGAAACTGGCTGAATGATTTGCAAACAGTGTGAGCCCTGATCAGATGCCGCAGAATGTCTGAGCTAGGCCTGCACTGTTTGCCAACTATGCAATTTGGGGTTTCCGGTACAAAATGGGCTAACCCTAGGTAAAAAAATAAATCTGAAAATCAACCAATAAAATTACTTCTTACAAAGTACAATGCACTGACAAACAGTGTAGATCCAGATCACATGGCTTCTCCATCTGATCTGGATCTACACTGTCGGCAAAAGTAGGGGCTGTCATATTCAGCAGGAAAAGGGTTATTCACACTTTTCCTGTACCGGCATAGGCCCTGCTGAGCAATAAATTATTTCAGTTTTCTCATTCTCTTAACCCTTATCCTGCTGAATATTCATTTAAGCCACACCCATTTCTGACTTTGAACCAATCAAATTACTTGATGTGATTTATTCTTACAACGCCATAAACTAAATGTCAAACAGTGTAGATCCTGATTAGATGGCTTCATCAGAAGCCATCTGATCTGGATCTACACTGTTTCCAAAGATAGGGATTGTTGTGAACAGCAAGATAAGGGTTAACAGGAATTGACAAAAAAATTTCCTTTTTATAACCCATATATGACAATGGAGTCATCTACCTAACTTTTGAGCAATCCAGTTTCAATTCTGGGTCCACACTGTTTGCAAAAAATGACTTTTAAGGTAACCGGCAGATAGCAAAGCAGACGAGAATTGTCGTGATTGGCATTTTAAGTTTTATACAGAACATTTAGAAGGGAGAAAACCATTGTAGGTATAAAATATGCTGGAATTATAAATTATCTTTCCATGATTGCCAGATAAAGTGCATTTACTCATGAACTACACCAAACATAGGTTTTGGGTGCTTGTTAGAACTGCCTCATTGAGTGAGTGAGTGTTTGAGTTTTACGTCCCACCAACAGCTAAGGTCATACGGAGATGGGACCTCGGTTTAAAACTCATCCAAAAGACTGGAAAAGCCCGGGATCGATCCTGCGACCCCTGGTTTACAAGGCGAGTGGCATAACCACTACACCACGGAATCTTCTATCCGCCTCATTGAGACGGTTCTATTGAGTACCCATAAACTATGTTTTGGAGCAGAAATAAGCAAAAAAATAATAATAATAATAATAATAGAAATAAAAAAAAATATTTACCCGGTAAACCCCAGTTTTCTCTATATAAAGTTTGGTTTAGAGGGGTGTTCATTACATGGACTTGTTAATATGACGCTCAGTTTCAAAGTAAACTATATCAAGTAAACTGATTGGTTGAAAGTCAGAAATGCGTAAGGCAAAATCATTTATTCAACAGGACAAGAATTTGGCTTCTATTTCTGACTTTATCCCAAGCATCAACTGTTGGAACATGCTAAACATTTTGGCATTTAATGGTTCAGTCAGAAATGGGAGTGGCTAAATTAATTTGTTCAGCAGGACAAGAGTTAAGATTTATTAGCTGAATATATCCCATTACTATACCTCTGTTTGTTTTGTTTGTATTGGAGTTTAACGGCACAGTCAACACTATTTTAGGTCATTTTTGAGCCGGTCAGTTAACTTATCCACACTTTTCCTAGGCAGGTTTATATGTAAGCGGTTAATCAGTACAATGCACATTCTTCCACCAGAAACTGACAACTGCCCTTCTTGAATCAGCGGAAGGGAGAGAATGACAATAGGAAAGATTTCATGATCAATCTCCACGAAAGAATGTTGCCAACCCCGGCAGGTACGGAACCCGCGTCCTCCTGATCACCAGTCAGATGCTTAGCCGACTGAGCTACCAAGGTTAGCCTTACTTCCTCTATTAGAATATGCAAAACATTTTAGCATTTAACTCATTTTGTACCGGAGACCCCGAAACGGGTAGTTGACAAACAGTGCAGGCCCAGATCAGACACCGCAGAACACAGGGTCTGATCAGGACCTACACTGTTTGTAAAATGTTCAGCCATTTTCCAAACAAATTTTGAAGAAAGCACAACCTGACACACTTAAATTTTGAAATGGTCTCCAGCTATATATAAGGAGGAAGATACCATTTGGTACAAAAAGGGTTAATTTCTTGAAAGTCAGAAATAGGGGTGGCTAAATTTACATATTCAGCAGGGCAAGAGTTAAAAGTGATTTCTGACCATATGATCCGTATTCATAACTTTCACTGTTAGAATGAATGATTTTGGCATTTCAAAAAAAAAATAGAAGTGAAGGCAATGATCAGGAATCAATACAATTAACCCACAGCTCCCATCAGAGACACCAAAGGGAAAGAAACACAAACTTGAAACAACTAGACCCTAATGGAAACATCAATAGCTGAAAGCCAAAAACAAAATGGCCTATTGGCTATCCTTTAAGCGATAAACACACTCAAAGACAAACCACAACAAAAATAAACTGAGACAGAAGAACCGCCTTGGAATTGTCAGTGAAACGAATTCCACTAACCTTTTTTCTTTTGAAAGGTTCATTTCTAAATCAGGCTGAGGCTGAGGGTCTTGGAAGATCTAAAACTTAGCCCAGGACCAATACAAAATCCTATGGGACTCATCTGGTGTGTACTTTTTCACACCTGCCAGGCTTCAAAGATCCAATAAAGCTGTATTTACACTAAAAGCTTTCACACCTTAACTGAATCACTGCAGTGTTGCCCTGAACTGACACGTCAAAAGCATGCTGGTGGAATGCCAAACATTGTAGACCCTGATCAGATTGTTCCTAAAGGAGCAGTCTAATCAGCATCTACATTGTTTGCCCAGGAAGTTTGTCTGAGTATACAGTGTATATATGGTACCTCTCTATCATGAAATTCATGATAATCTGTTAAGATGGAAGTAGGTCACCTGAAGCTAGGTATACCGTATTCGACCTATTTACCGCACCGTGCTCTTAGTTTTTTTCAAAATTGTATAAAAATATTGTGGTGAAAAATCTACTTAATAAGCGCACAGTCAATAGGAAAAAACATACGAAAAAAAGCTTCCGATTTGATTATTGTATAGAGTTGAATTTCAGCATTGGGGTTCACCATATATACATATGATTGTCCGGGTCAAAGATGCAGCAAAACTCAACATGAATTTGTTGGGAGGTTACTGTAAAGTGTGCACTTGTGAATTTTTTCCAGAAAAAGCTTGGGTGTGTGCTTATAGGAGCATGTGCGGTAAATAGGTCGAATACGGTAGTAATTTCTCAAAATGTAAGGACACTTACCCAGTACACCACAAACCTCATTATAACACGGTTCGTTATAATGCATTTTTGCATACAACAGGGTTTTAAGATGGATCCCAAAAATGTATAGATTATATAGAAAAATGACCATAAATGGTCATTTTTCTATATAATATACACATTTTTGTTTGGATAATATAACACAGTTGTTTAACTAACACGGTTTCTGCTTTGGACCCCATTAATAGTGTTATAAAGAGGTTGTGGTATACATGTAAATGCAGTGTCCAAGCAAATGGTTTAGACCAAGATCAAAATGTTCCATTCAGCCTACCAATTTTTGACCTAATATTTTATTGTCCGACAATGACCTGGAACTTTTTTGAGTTTTTGAATAATTACTGTACACAGATTATGGTGTCCAAATAAATATATACAATAATTACAGAACACACATGATAACAGGTAGTACTTGGCAGAAGTTCTGGCAAAAAAATAGCCAACAGGTTTTACCTTCAACAAGCAGACGGCATTTTCTAAGTATCTTTTCTAAGAACATACAAGTAATGAATTAAAAGATTACTCTTTAACCCATTTTGTACCAGAAACCCCAAAACGGGTACCCTGGCAAACAGTGCAGGCCCAGATCAGACGCCACAGAACGCCGCATCTGATCAGGGCCTACACTGTTTGCAAAAATTTCAGCGATTTTCCAAATAAATTTTGAAGAAAACCCGATCTGACACCCCTAAATTTTTAAATGGACTCTTGCTATATAGGAGGAAGATTCCATTTGGTACAAAAAGGGTTAAAACACCTACATTTGTATCTGGTATTATATTGGACTCTTCCAGTATGGGGTTTGTCAGAATTCCACATTCATAATAAATTAGCTGTGCATGATATATTAATTTTTATTGAAGGACATTTCAATGCATTATTGTTCCTTAAAGAAGTTTGTTTAGAATATTGATGTTTTTTGTTTGTTTCTTTGATTTGAAGTTTTACGTCCCCATCAACACTGTAACGGTCATTTTGGAGACGTTGCCTCCAATTTTGTGGGACTTTTACCTGCCACTGAGATGAAATGACATCTCTAGCCCTGCTACCCAATGAAACCAATAGGGTTTATAAGCATGGAAGGTCCGACTCGCACCACATTGCCTGGGCAGGCTTAGATCCTCTAAGCGGTTTACCAGTACTAGTGTGCGGGCCGGATTCAGCTCTGCCTGGAAGCATCATGCAGCCCATATATTTCTTCAAGCCCCTACGGGCGGGGGTTATTATTGTTCCTTAAAGAAGTTTGTTTGGAATATTGATGTTTTTTGTTTGTTTGATTTGAAGTTTTACGTCCCCATCAACACTGTAACGGTCATTTTGGAGACGTTGCTTCCAATTATGTGGGACTTTTACCCGACACTGAGTTGAAATGACATCTCTAGCCCTGCTACCCAATGAAACCAATAGGGTTTATAAGCATGGAAGTCTGACTCGCACCGCATTGCCTGGGCAGGCTTAGATCCTCTAAGCGGTTTACCAGTACTCCTGTGTGGGACGTTTTCAGCTCTGCGTATAAAGCATCATGCAGCCCATCTATTTCTTCAAGCCCCAATGGGCGGGGGCTATGAAGAATATTGATGTAAAATGGTGATAAATAAAGAGACTAACCCTTGCCATGCTGAGCCCAGATATGCCTTATCTTTGAAACAATGTAGATCCAGATCAGATGGCTTCTGAAGAAGCCATCTGATCAGGATCTACATCGTTTGTCATTTGGATTGTGAATTTGTTGCAATAATTTGAATCAGGTAATCTGATTGGTTGATAATCAGTATAAGTAGTGGGTGAAGCATATTAAAATATTCAGCTGGATAAGGATTAACTGAGTTTAAGTATCCTGAAACCCCTTCAGAAATATTAGTTATGTCGGTAAAGTGCTCATTTGGAGGTACAGTAAAACCTGTCTTAGTGGCCACCTGTATTAAGCACGCAACCTCTCTTAAGCAAGCAGGCATTCAGTTCCCGAAAAAGGAAAATGCATTAAAATTCACCTGTGTTAAGCAAGCACCTGTCTTCAGCAAGCACTTTTTGAATATCCCAAAGGTGCTTGCTTAATACCTCATGGCTGAAAATACAGCTAGTCATGTTCTGGCACCAGAGGTTCACTTTCCATGTACTTTGTAATAAATGCATTTGATATATGGTAGGAAACGACTGCAATGTAGTTGACCAGTATATCTTTCAGTGTTTATAATGCAACAAATATGCTAAAATTGCATAAGTATAGAGATAAGAACAGTGTTCCAGTGGAGACATCCCAATGTGCTTCTAGCACCCAGTTAATCAATTAATCAGTGGAAACGGTAGCCAGACAAAATCCCCCCCCCCCCCCCCTTAATACTTAATGCTTAATACCTCATGGCTGAAAATACAGCTAGTCATGTTCTGGCACCAGAGGTTCACTTTCCATGTACTTTGTAATAAATGCATTTGATATATGGTAGGAAACGACTGCAATGTAGTTGACCAGTATATCTTTCAGTGTTTATAATGCAACAAATATGCTAAAATTGCATAAGTATAGAGATAAGAACAGTATTCCAGTGGAGACATCCCAATGTGCTTCTAGCACCCAGTTAATCAATTAATCAGTGGAAACGGTAGCCAGACAAAATCCCCCCCCCCCCCCCCCCCCCGGACAAAATCCCCCTTTTTTGTAAAGGCGGACAAAATCCAAAACAAACATGATTATTTCTGCAAATACACGCATTTATATTTGGAGATGCGTTTCTTTTTCGGTTCAGTATAGTAGTGTCAGTGGGGTCTGAAAAATGCTGTCTGTTTGTATCATCTTGCAAACTTTTTGAAAATATTTTTGCATACAAGCAAACAGTGTGGACATTGATCAGACTGCTCCTTGAGAAGAAGTCTGACCTGGATCCACATTGAGATGAAATGACATCTCAAGCCCTGTCGCCCAATGAAACCAATAGAGATTATAAGCCTGGACGGTCCGACTCGCACCGCTTTGCCTGGGCAGGCTTAGATCCTCTAAGAGGTTTACCATTACTCGTGTGCAGTCGGTTTCAGCTCTGCGTGGAAGCATCGTGCAGTCCAGCTATTTCTTCAAGCCCCGATGGGCCCATCGGGGCCCATCTTCCACCTTGTAAGTAGCAACAAGTCCGTTTCAAAATTTAAGGGTTTTCTTCAAAATTCTTCTGAAAAATGGATGACCTTTTTAATGCAGCATCTGATCTGGACATGCACTATTTGCCAATTATCCGTTTTGGGAGTTTCCGTACAAAATGGGTTAATCTACATGAGCCACCGGACCCTTTACAGTGGGTGCTGCCTAGCAAGATTGACCTGTCCGTCGGTTTCAGCTCTGCACAGAAGCTCCATGCAGCCCAATCTAATCTATTATTAATGTATTCAAACAAAACAAAAAAAACAACATCCGATTTCAAAGGCATATAGCATTATATATCTCATAAATATGTCAAAAACAACAAAACAGACACTATCATTAAATATTAATCAATGAAAAACTACATCAGATAGGTAGTTGAATATAACCTAATTAAGGAGAAAGAACACAGCTGCCTGATTTTCTGTTTTTACAAGGGAGAAAATTTAGATACTTCCATTTTGAGCCCCTCTGAATTAAGGGCCTATTTTTAACCCTTTTTGTACCAAATGGAATCTTCCTCCTTATAAAAAGAAGGAATCCATTTCAAAATTTAGGTTATCATATTATAATTATATATATTTTCTTCAAAATTTATTTGGAAATGACTGAACTTTTAGCAAACAGTGTAGGCCCTGATCAGATGCTGGACTAAAGAATAGGGAGGCTTAACCTGTCTTCACCTTAAAATGCCAATCACAACAATTGTTGTCTGCTTTGTTGAGTTTGATTTGAGGTTTGATGTCCCCGTCAACACTACTGTATATTTAAGTCATTTCTTGAGACGTTGCTTCCAGTTTTGTGGGACGTTTACCCAACACTATGATGAAATGACATCCCTGTCGCCCAATGAAATCAAAAGGCTTATATGCATTAGATGGTCCCCTTTGAATGGGCAGGCTTAGT
The DNA here is from genome assembly GCA_963580285.1 of Lucinisca nassula. Lineage (NCBI taxonomy): Eukaryota > Metazoa > Mollusca > Bivalvia > Lucinida > Lucinidae > Lucinisca > Lucinisca nassula. The sequence continues at coordinate 17,950,655 of OY757016.1, forward strand.
CCTTCTAAGCGGTTTACCAGTAATCATGTGTATTCAGTTTCAGCTTTGCGTGGAAGAATCATGCTGCCTTATCTATTTCTCCAAACCCCGATGGGCGGGGGACTCCAGAAAGGAGTCCAGGGGGACTCCAGAAAGGAGTCCAAAAGGTACAGATGGAATGGCAAATGGTGTAGACCCTAATCAGACTGTTCCTTCAGGAGCAGTCTGATCTGGGTCTGCACTGTTTGCTTAGGCTGATCTGTCCCAATACTTAGGATCATTTAGGTAACCCAGACAGAAAATTTCTTACTGAATTTGACCAAGGTGGACGTATTTTTTCAAACAAAAATCTGGTTGAACTAGAATTTGTTTTTCTACAAAAACACAGATGTCTCCCCCGTTTTTGACTGCTAAGTATAACCTTGACATTGGAGGTATTGAGCTGGGTCTTGTGTGCAACACATCATCTAATGAAGATGAACATTTCTGCATAGTAACTTTAAAAATGTTCATAGAAAAATAAAAAAGTTATTGGCCGTAAACAAAAAAAGCACTTTTTTACCTTTGACCTCTAAGTATGGCCTTGACCTTTGCGGTACAACACATTGTCTCATGATGGTTAACATTTCTGCCAAGTAATTTCATAATCCATCAAAGAATAAGGAAGTTATTGACTGTCCTTTTTTTTACCTTTGACCTCTAGGTATGATCTTGACATTGGAGGTATGGACCTTGGTCTTGCACATGACTCATGGTCCAACTTTCAAGCCTCTAGCTCCAACAGTTTTTGAGATATCTTGCTGACAAGATTTTATTAAAAAAAATTCAAAGGGCAATAACTCTTGAAAGGGGCATAATCCGGATGAGAAAAAAATATGTGTCAGCTTATTTTCCATTAGGAATGTATATATGAAATTTCAAAACCATAGCATACACAGTTCTAAAGTTATGCTATGCATCACTTTTAGGATTCATTACAATGGGCACAAATTACCAAAATGACAAAGGGCCATAACTCGCAAAGTATTTTTCGGAATTTTGTCAGAAGTTAATCAGTTCATATACTCATCACCACCAATATACTCAACAACTTTCAAGGCTCTAGCTCCAATAGTGTTTGAGATATTTGGCTGACAAGATTTTATTAAAAAAATTTCAAAGGGCAATAACTCTTGAAAGGGGCATAATCCGGACGAGAAACAAAATATGTGTCAGCTTATTTTTGATGAGGAACCCATATATGAAATTTCAAAACCCTAGCATACACGGTTCTAAAGTTATGCTATGCATCACTTTTAGCATACATTACAATGGGCACAAATTACCAAAATGACAAAGGGCCATAACTCACAAAGTATTTTTTGGAATTTTGTCAAAAGTTAATCAGTTCATCTACTCATCACCACCAATATATTCACCAACTTTCAAGCCTCTAGCTCCAATATTTTTGAGATATCTTGCTGACAAGCTTTTATTAAATAAAAAATTCAAAGGGCAATAACTCTTGAAAGGGGCATAATCCTGACGAGAAAAAAAATACGCGTCAGCTTATTTTCCATCAGAAATGCATATATGAAATTTCAAAATTATAGCATACACCGTTCTAAAGTTATGCTATGCATCACTTTTAGCATACATTACAATGGGCACAAATTACCAAAATGACAAAGGGCCATAACTCACAAAGTATTTTTCGGAATTTTGTCATAAGTTAATCAGTTCATCTACTCATCACCAACAATCTATTCACCAACTTTCAAGGCTCTAGCTCCAATAGTTTTTGAGATATCTTGCTGACAAGATTTTATTAAAAAAAATTTCAAAGGGCAATAACTCTTGAATGGGGCATATTCCGGACAAGAAAAAAAATACGCGTCAGCTAATTTTCCATAAGGAATCCATATATGAAATTTCAAAATCCTAGCATACATGGTTCTAAAGTTATGCTATGCATCACTTTTAGCATACATTACAATGGGCACAAATTACCAAAATGACAAAGGGCCATAACTCACAAAGTATTTTTCGGAATTTTGTCAAAAGTTAATCAGTTCATCTACTCATCACCATCAATATAATCACCAACTTTCAAGGCTCTAGCTCCAATAGTTTTTGAGATATCTTGCTGACAAGATTTTATTAAAAAAAAAAATTCAAAGGGCAATAACTCTTGAAGGGGGCATAATCCGGATGAGATAAAAAATACGCGTCAGCTAATTTTCCATGAGGAATCCATATATGAAATTTCAAAACCCTAGCATACATGGTTCTTTAGTTATGCTATGCATCAAAAGCGTAATGGACGGATGAACGAACCAGAACCAATATGCTCCTCAAACTTTTTCAAAGTTGGGGGCATAATAAGAAAGTTATTGACTGTACACAAAAAAAAGCCCTTTTTTTACCTTTAACCTCTATGTATGACCTTGACCTTTCAGGTATTAAACTGGGTCATGCGTGCAACACATCATCTCATGGTGGTTAACATTTCTGCCTAGCAATTTCAAAATCCATCTAAAACTAAGAAAGTTATTGACCAAACACGAAAAAAGGCCCCTTTTTTACCTTTGACCTCTATGTATGACCTTGACATTTTAGGTACCAAACTGAATCATGCATGCAACACATTGTCCCATGATAGTTAATATGTTTGCACAAGTAACTTCAAATTCTATTTAAAAATAAGCAAGTTATTGACAAAACCCGAAAAAAGGCCCCTTTTTTTACCTTTGACCTCTAAGTATGACCTTGACCTTTGAGGTACCAACCTGGGTCATGCACGCAACACATCGCCTTATATTGGTTCACATTTCTGCCAAGTGATTTCAAAATCCATCTCAAAATAAGAAAGTTATTGACCAAATACTAAAAAAAGGCCCACTTTTTGACCTTTGACCTCTAAGTATGACCTTGACCTTTGAGGTACCGACCTGCCTCATGTGCACCACACATCGTCTCATGATTGTTAATAATAATGCCAAGTAATTTTAAAATCCATCTCAAAATTAGAAAGTTATTGACCAAATACGAAAAAAAGGCCCCTTTTTTGACCTTTGACCTCTAAGTATGACCTTGACCTTTGAGGAACCGACCTGCCTCATGCGCACCACACATCGTCTTATGGTTGTTAATAATTATGCCAAGTAATTTTAAAATCCATCTCAAAATAAGAAAGTTATTGACCAAATACGAAAAAAAGGCCCCTTTTTTGACCTTTGACCTCTAAGTATGACCTTGACCTTTGTGGTACCGACCTGCCTCATGCACACCACACATCGTCTTATGGTTGTTAATAATTATGCCAAGTAATTTTAAAATCCATCTCAAAATAAGAAAGTTATTGACCAAATACGAAAAAAAGGCCCCTTTTTTGACCTTTGACCTCTAAGTATGACCTTGACCTTTGCGGTACCGACCTGCCTCATGCGCACCACACATCGTCTTATGGTTGTTAATATTTCTGCCGAGTAATTTTAAAATCCATCAAAAAATAAGAAAGTTATTGACCGGACACGATTTGCCCATACATATATACATACCACCAAACTTCCAAGGGAGATAATTCAAAAAGTATAAATGCGAGAGTTATGGTTCTTGCGCACTGCACGTCGTCTAATGCTGATTAATATTTTTACGAAGTTTCGTGACGATAGCTCTAACGGTTTTCAAGTTACAGAGCGGACACGAAAGTGTGACAGACGGACAGACGGACAGACAGACAGACGGACAGACAGACGCCCGGGGGAAAAACAATATGTCTCTCCGAAAAATTTTTTTTCGGGGGAGACATAATAATCCCTAGGAGTTTACTTGATAAGGCTGGGGCTTAAACACTGAACCACTACAACCAGACATGCTACCAACTATGAAATTGAGTGAGGGTCAGGTTGCATGAGGCTAAGGGGCCATGTATCTTGCATCAACGGATATTGGGTTACAGTTGGTCAAGTCTTGCTGTCCTTGAAGCAGGTAAGTGTAGTAGGGTGTTTGAGTTTTACGTCCCACCAACAGTTATGCTCATACAGAGACTGGACCTCAGCTTAAAGACTCATCCGATAGTCTGAAGAAGCCCAGGATCAAACCCATTATGAACCTTGGTTTATGATTTGTTTGTTTGATTTGAGGTTTAACGTCCCCGTCAACAATGTAAAGGTCATTTTGGAGACGTTGCTTCCAATTGCATGGGACTTTTACCCGACATTGAGATGAAATGACATCTCAAGCCCTGCTGCCCGATGAAACCAATAGGGTATACATGTATAAGCATGGATGGGCTGACTCGCACCGCTTTGCCTGGGCAGGCTTAGAGCCTCAAAAGCCGTTTACCAGTACTCGTGTGCGGGTCAGTTTCAGCTCTGCGTGGAAGTATCATGCAGTCCATCGTTTTCTTCAAGCCCCGTTAGGTGGGGACGACCTTGGTTTATGAGGCGAGTAGCATAACCACTATACCATGGGGGCTTCTGCCGGGAATGTTGTTTTGTTTGTTTGATTTGAGGTTAACGACCCCGTCAACAATGTATAGGTCATTTTGGAGACGTTGCTTCCAATTTTGCGGGACTTTTACCCGACACCGAGATGAAATGAAATCTCAAGCCCTGTCGCCCAATGCCAATGGAACCAATAGGGTTTATAAGCATGGACGGTTCGCCTCGCACCGCGGTTCCTGGACAGGCTTAGATCCTCTAAGAAGTTTACCAGTACTCATGTGCGGTTGGTTTCAGCTCTGCGTGGAAGCATCATGCAGCCCATATAATTCTTCAAGCCCCTATGGGCCGCCCTGGTTTATGAGACGAGTAGCATAACCACTACACCATGGGGGCTTCTTTGGGGGAATGTTGTATTTACAATTCCATTCGTTTTCCTTTTTTCCTTTATCTTGCATCCTTCATTTTCATCTCCTATCTTGTTTCACTCTTTCTCAACCCTTATCTTGCTGAATATTCATTTAAGCCACACCCATTTCTGTCTATCAACCAATCAAATTACTTGATGTAATTTATTGCTACAAATTCATAAACTGAATGCCAAACAGTGTAGATCCTGATCAGATGGCTTCTTCAGAAGCCATCTGATCTGGATCTACACTGTTTGCAAAGATAGGGGTTGTCGTGAACAGCAAGATAAGGCTTAATATGGAGGCCACAAAAAATGAAGCTAAAAGGTTCACATGTCCTTTAAGCCCCGACACAATCAATGCGCAATGGTGTTCGTGTAAAATTTGCCTTGTTTGGACCAAGGTTATTTCTTATCTAGTTTCAAGCAAAGATTTTCATTCATGAATCAGGAACAAGTTCAAAAACCTCATTTTAACAGAAAAATTTCAAAACATCTCATTATCCTTGGCAGCCTTATGTAAAGGTATCTCTTGATAAAATGCCAGCGAAAGAGGTTTAACGAGGATATTTCTACTATGTCTAATAATATAACTTGTGGGTACTTGTTTGAATCGCCTCACTGAGGCGATTCCAACAAGTGCCCAAAACAGCTATCTATTTATGAAACAATTAAATGAAAATTATCACTAAATTTTATCTCATGACTCTTTATGAAGCTCTATCGTACCATGAGCGGTAAAATACGTATCAAAATGGGTAAAATCTATAACGTTAACCAGACTGTCTACACAGGGTCTTTACTGTTCTACAGTAAATCACTCACAAAAACAAACTGCATCAATCAGTTGACTCGCAGACATACAACAACTTAACTCTTTAAATGTCAATCACAACAATTGTCATCTGCTGGTTATTTTAACCCTTGTCCTGCTGAATATTTAAATACGTCACACCCACTACTGATTATCAGCCAATCAGATTACTTGATGCAAATTATTGCAACAAATTCATTAACTGGATGGCAAACAATGAAGATCCTGATCAGATGGCTTCTTCAGAAGCCATCTGATCTGGATCTACATTGTTTCAAAGATAAAGCACATCCGGGCTCAGCAGGACAAGGGTTAAAAGTCATTATTGAAGTGTGGACCCAGATCAGACTGCTCCTAGATTGTTGTCTGCTGGTTACTTTAATAAAAGTCACTACTGCAGTGTGGACCCAGATCAGACTTGGAGTGGTCTGATCAGGGTCCACACTGTTTTCCTGAATGCAAAAATATGTTTGACTAGAAAAAGAGTCCATAGGACACAGATGCCCCCGCCAAATGCCATTCATAAAAAATATTACAAATGTACTTCAAATCAATCATAAATTATATTAAAATCATAAATGTAGGCGGTAGAGCAATGACAAAGTTTTTCTAAAAATAGCCACAGTGACCTTGACATTGAGGTCATGACCTTGAAAGTCAAAGTAACTCGAGATATTATCATAAGAAACATTTGTGTGAAGTTATATAAACATCCATCAATAAATATAGGCCCTAGAGCGATGACAAAGTTTATCTAAAAATAGCCACAGTGACCTTGAAAGTTGAAATAGCTCGAGTTATTGTCATAAGGAACATTTGTGTGAAGTTATACTGAAATCGGTGAAGAAATGTAAGCGCTAGAGCCATGACAAAGTTTTTCTAAAAATAGCCACAGTGACCTTGACCTTGAAAGTGGAACTCGCTCAAGGTATTGTCATAAGGAACATTTGTGTGAAGTTATATTGAAATCAGTGAAGGAATGTAGTCACTAGAGCGATGAAAAAGTTTTTCTAAAAATAGCCATTGTGACCTTGACCTTGAAAGTCAAAATGGCTTGAGATATTGTCACAAGGAACATTTGTGTGAAGTCATATTGAAATCGGTGAAGAAATGTAAGCGCTAGAGTGATGACAGAAGTTTTTCTAAAAATAGCCACAGTGACCTTGACCTTGAGAGTGGAACTCGCTAGAGATATTGTCATAAGGAACATTTGTGTGAAGTTATATTGAAATCGGTGAAGAAATATAGGCGCTAGAGGGATGACAAATTTTTTCTAAAAATAGATACAGTGACCTTGACCTTGAAAGTCTAAATCGCACGAGATGTTGTCATAAGGAACATTTGTGTGAAGTTATATTGAAATCAGTTAAGAAATGTAGGCGCTAGAGCGATGACAAAGTTTTTCTAAAAATAGCCACAGTGACCTTGACCTTGAAAGTCGAACTCGCTCGAGATATTGTCATAAGAAACATTTGTGTGAAGTTATATTGAAATCAGTAAAGAAATGTAGGCGCTAGAGCGATGACAAAGTTTTTCTAAAAATAGCCACAGTGACCTTGACCTTGAGGTCATGACCTTGAAAGTCGAACTTGCTCAAGATATTTTATAAGGAACATTTGTGTGAAGTTATATTGAAATTGGCGAAGAAATGTAGGCGCTAGAGCAATGACCAAGTTTTTCTAAAAACAGCCACAGTGACCTTGACCTTGAGGTTATGACCTTGAAAGTCTAACACCTCGAGATTTTTTTATAAGGAACATTTGTGTGAAGTTATAATGAAATTTGTGAAGAAATGTAGGCGCTAGAGCGATGACAAAGTTTTTCTAAAAATAGCCACAGTGACCTTGACCTTGAGGTCATGACCTTGAAAGTCTAACTCGCTCGAGTTTTTTTTTTTTTATAAGGAACATTTGTGTGAAGTTATAATGAAATTGGTGAAGAAATGTAGGCGCTAGAGCAATGACAAAGTTTTTCTAAAAATAGCCACAATGACCTTGACCTTGAGGTCATGACCTTGAAAGTCGAACTTGCTCGAGATTTTTTTATAAGGAACATTTGTGTGAAGTTATGCTATATCCCCCCCCCCCCCCCCCCCCCCGACAACTATGTTGTGCAAGGGGATAAAAATATTACAAATGTACTTCAAATCAATCATAAAATATATGCATCAAGGGCAGATAATCCAAAAACCAAAAATGCAAGAGTTGTCTTCCTTGTTCATGACACATCGTCTCAGTGTGATGAATGCACCTGTGAAGTTTCATGAATATATTCCATACGGTTTAGGAGTTATGGCCCGGAAACGGTTTACTATTTGGTACTAAGTCAAGGGCAGATAATTCAAAAACCAAAAATGCAAGAGTTGTCTTCCTTGTTCATGACACATCGTCTAATTGTGATGAATGCACCCGTGAAGTTTCATGAATATATTCCATACGGTTTAAGAGTTATGGCCCGGACACGACATACCATTTGACTATATATGGATGTAAGTCAAGGGCAGATAATTCAAAAACTAAACAAGCCGGAGTTGTCTTCCTTGTTCATGACACATCGTCTCAGTGTGATGAATGCACCTATGAAGTTTCATGAATATATTCGATACAGTTTAGGAGTTGTGGCCCGGACACGCTTTACTATATGGTACTAAGTCAAGGGCAGATAATTCAAAAACCAAACAAGCAAGAGTTGTCTTCCTTGTTCATGACACATCGTCTCAGTGTGATGAATGCAACTGTGAACTTTCATGAATATATTCCATACGGTTTAGGAGTTATGGCCCAGACACGATGTCACCGAACGGACGGACGGACGAACGAACGGATGGAAGGACAGGGGTAAAACTTAATGCCCTTCGGTATTCTCCGAATACGCGGGGGCATAAAAAGTTTGCAAGAGGGTTCAGCCGACGACATAAACAGATGGCATTTTAACTTTCAAGCGTTAATCGCCACTTACTTGGCCCCCACCCATCGGGGCTTGAAGAAATAGATGGGCTGGATGATGCTTCCACACAGAGCTGAAACCGACTGCACATGAGTACTGGTAAAATGCTTAGAGTATCTAAGCCTGCCCAGGCAAAGCGGGCGAGTCGGACCGCCCATGCTTATAAACCCTATTGGTTTCATTGGGCAACAGGGCTTGAGATGTCATTTCATCTCAATGTCTGGTAAAAGTCCCACAAAATTGGAAGCAACATCTCCAAAATGACCTTTACAGTGTTGACAGGGATGTTAAACTTGAAATTTAGAGCAATAATGATAATTATTACTTAAAACATGTGTTAAAAAGGTTTTCCTTCAAATACTTTCTGACCCTAGTGACCCAGTTTCAAACTTGACCTAGAAATCACAAGACAAACATTTGTAGCAATATTTAATGTGATAGCTTCATAAATGTGACCTCTAGAGTGTAAACAAGGTTTTCCTATGCTTTGGCCCAGTGACCTAATTTTAGTCCCAAGTGACCCAGTTTTGAACTTGACCTAGAAATCATCAAAACAAACATGTTTAGCAACAGTCATGATGATTACTTCATTTATGTGATGTCTGGAGTGTTAACAAGGTTTTCCTTTAATTAGGTGCAGTGACCTAGTTTTGGACCCCAAATGACCCTGGTTTGAAATTGACTAAGAAATCATCAAGACAAACATTAGAGCAATAATGATAATGATAACTTAAAATGTGACCTCTAGAGTGTTTAAAAGGTTTACCTTTGAATTGACCTGGTGATCTAGTTTTTGATCCCAGTGATCCAGCATCAAATCTGTGACCGAGTGTTAACAAGGTTTTCCTTTGATTTGACCTGACAACTTAGTTTTTGACCCCAAACGATCCAGTAGAGAATCTGACCTAGATTTCATAGAGGCAAACATGCTGAACAAGTTTTGTTAAAATTGGGTCAAAACTGTGACCTCTAGAGTGTTAACAAGGTTTTCCTTTGATTTGACCTGGTGACCCTAGTGTTTGAACCATAGTGACTCAACATTAAAATTGGGTCAAAACTTTGACCTCTTAGCTCTAGAGTGTTAACAAGATTTTCCTTTGATTTGACCTGGCGACCCTTGTGTTTGAACCATAGTGGCCCAACATTAAAATTGGGTCAAAACTGTGACCTCTAGAGTGTTAACACGATTTTGCTTTGATTTGACTTGGTGACCTAGTTTTTGAACTCAAGTGTCCCAATACTGAACTTGACCTAGATATCATAGAGGTAAACATTCTGAGCAAGCTTCATTAAAATTGGGTCAAAACTGTGACCTCTAGAGTGTTAACAAGGTTTCCTTTGATTTGACCCAATGACCTAGTTTTTACCCAAAGTGACCCAGTATCAAACCTGACCCAGATAGATCCAATCCTTCTGAGCAAGTTTCATTAAAATTGGGTCAAAACTGTGACTGCTAGAGTGTTAATAAGGGTTTCCTTTGATTTGACCTGGTGGTCTAGATTTTGATCCCAAGCTATCCAATATCGAACTGGACCTAGATGTCATGGAGGCAAACCTTCTCAAGCAAGTTTCATTAAGACTGGGTCAAAACTGTGACCTCTAGAGACTTAACCCATCTCTTGCTGAATATTCAGTTTAGCCACACCCATTTCTGACTTTGAACCAATCAGATCACTTGATGTAATTTATTCCTATAAATTCATTAATTGAATGTCAAACAGTGTAGATCCTGATCAGATGGCTTCTTCAGAAGCCATCTGATCTGGATCTACACTGTTTCCAAAGATTGGGGTTGTCGTGAACAGCAGGATAAGAGTTAACAAACTAATTGTTGACGACGATGGACACAGGGTGATAACAATAACTCAGCCAGAGCTTTGCTCGGGTGAGCTAAGAACAGATAGCCGTATGCTCTAGAAATCTTTGTAGTACTTGAACCGACCTCTAATAAAACCTGTATTTTCCTGGAACATCCCAATACCAACCATGTCATGGCCACTAGCCAATGATCTTATCTTATTCATAGAGATTTGGATATTCTGAAATGCTGTAAACACACTAAAATAATAGGGCATCTTAACATATTATCCTTGTAGACGTGGCAGGCCTCGGGTTTTGTTTGTTTGTTTTGGAGTTTAACGGCCCAGTAAACACTATTTTAGGTCATTTTTGAAACGGTCAATTTACCTATCCACACTTTTCCTGGGTAGGCTTATACGTAAGCGGTTAACCAGTACAGTGCACATTCTTTCGCCAGAAACTGACAACTGCCCTTCTTGAATCAGCAGAAGGGAGAGAATGACCGTAGAAAAGATTTCATGATCAATCTCCACGAAAGAATGTTGCCGATCCCGGCGGGAATCAAAACTGCGTCCTCCTGATTACCAGTCAGACGCGCATCCGACTGAGCCACCCAGGCCGGCGGCAGGCCTCGGTAGCTCAGTGGAATGTGCATCTCACTGGTGATCAGGACGTAGTGGGTTTGATACCAACTTACTTTCATGGTGACTTCTCACGGAATCTTTTCTACGGTCTTTCTCTCCCTTCTGCTAAATCAAGAAGGGCATTAACCCATTTTTGTACCAGAAACCCCAAAACGGGTACCATGGCAAACAGTGTAGGCCCAGATCAGACACCGCAGAACGTGGCGTCTGATCAGGGCCTACACTGTTTGCAAAAAGTTAAGCCATTTTCCAAATAAATTGTGAAGAAAACACAACCTGACACACCTAAATTTTGAAATGGACTCACAAGAATCGTCAAGAATCAAAACAATGTTGTGGGTTTTTTTTAAGCGGATGTGGTGAGAAGTAGATGTTTATATGTGTTTGTTTGTTTTGGAGTTTAACGGCCCAGTCAACACTAACAGGTCATTTTTGAGCCGCCACACTTTTCCTGGGCAGGCTTATATGTAAGCGGTTAACCAGTACAGTGCATATTCTTTCGCCAGAAACTGACAAATGCCCTTTTTGAATCAGCGGAAGGGAAAGAATGACCTTAGAAAAGATTTCATTACCAATCTCCACGATAGAATGTTGCCTTCCCTGGCAGGTATCGAACCCGTGTCCTCCTGATCAACAGTCAGATGCGCATCCGACTGAGCTACCGAGGCCAGTAGATGTTTATATGTGACGAAATCAAATGCGACTTTCTGCTGCACTACGTTGATCATGGCGCTCGGTGGGAAAATGAGAGTTTTATAACAGAAAACAATGAAGTAATAAAGTACCAAATGACAGAAAAACAATCAAGAGTTTCTATTTTATTGTGTTTTATAACTAGAAATGTGTCCAGACGACACAGATGCCCCCGCCAAGGGTCCTGCCTCACCCTGAAAATCCATGTTGCAACAAAATTTTCTAAGTGTGTGACCTTGAGGTCATGGGCAGGGTCGTTGGTATGGGTGAATGAGACTTCGGACCTGTATCTATCATCATTCTAAATATGAAGTCAATCTATAAATATGAGCCCTAAAACTTTAAAAGCATAATAAGACTAAGTCTGTGACCTTGACCTTGAGGTCAGGGGTGGGGGTATATACAACTTTGGACCTGTAACTATCATCATACCAAATATGAAGCAAATCTATATGGTTTGGTGAGTATGAGCTCTTAATAAACTTTAAATACAAAATTTCTTTGTCTGTGATCTTGACCTTTAGGGCATGTGCATGGGTGGGGGTATTGGACCAGTATCAATCATCATACCAAATATAAACTTAATTCATCATACGATTTGGAAAATATAAACTCTTAAAATATCTAATTAAAAATTTCTAATTTCTGCGACCTTGAGCTCATGGTCATTGGTGGAGGGGTATCGCTGAATAAAATGGACAGGTAGCTAACATCATACCAAATATAAATTCAATCCATCACACGATTTGGAAAATATCAACTCATAAAATATCTAATTAAAAATTTCTAAGTCTGTGACCTTGAAGCCATAGGCATGAGTGGAGGTATTGCCAAATAAACATTTGGACCTGTTGCTATCATCATAGCATATATAAGCCAAATCCATAATATGGTTTGGAAAATTTGAGCTCTTTAAAATCTTTAACATTTAAATTGTCTAAGTCTGTGACCTTGACCTTGAGGTCATAGGCATGGGTGGGGGTATTGCTGAATAAAACATTGTACCTATATCTATCATCATATGAACCAAAGCCATCATAAAAGTTCAGGTTCTACCAGGTACAAATACCTTAACTGGAGTATTTAACATGGAAAATTTCTAAGTCCATGACCTTGACCTTGAGGTCATGGGCATGGGTAGGGGTATCGCTGAATAAAACTTTGGACCTATATCTATAATCATACCAAATATGAACCAATTCCATCAAATGGTTTGGAAAATATGAGTTCTAAAAATGTTCAGGTCTACCTGTTACAAAAACCTTAACCTGAGTCTGGAACATAGAAAATTTCTAAGTCTGTGACCTTGACCTTGAGGTCACAGGCATGGGTGGGGGTATTGCTTAATAAAACTTTGGATCTATATCTATCATCATACCAAAGATGAACTAGTTCCATCAAATGGTAAGGAAAATATGAGTTCTAAAAGTTCAGGCTCTACCTGTTACAAAAACCTTAACCTGGGGTTACAGGATCACGTACGTACGTACACACACACGTACAGAAGGACGTACACATGTACGCACGTACAGAAAACCGAAAAACTATATGCCCCCGGCATCATGCCGATGCCCCCCATGCCGATGTAAATCCAAGATGGTGGACATCACAATTCAGCGAAGGCAAGCGGGAGAGGGGTATATATTTTTGCTCAAGGGGTATATGGAAAATAAATGCCCTGGCGCTGTCCAATCAAAAGCCTGGAAATTTCTTTGCAGTATAACAAATAAGGTAATTTTGGTCAACTCTCAACAAAATCCTATGTTGTGGGTATTCATTAGAACTGCCTCAGTGAGGCTGTTCTAATGAATACCCACAACATGGGTTTATATGAAGAAGTAAGGAAAATTCTCCATCAAATATCCCCAAATACCCACCTAACCTGTAGCTAAGTCCGAGCACAACATAAAAGCTTCAGAAGTCATTGGCCTAAATGCACCAGATTTTGCTTCTTGAAAAAAATCACCTTTTTATACCTGAGAAAAAATTAGCCTGTATCCAAAAATAATTAAATCCAGATCTTTTCTGGAGTGTCTTATCTTAGCCTCATTAAACTGGCATAGTATAAAATATGGAGTGAAAGGTTGGTTCAAGGGTCTCTACCCAAAGTTTTGTTTGTTTGTATTGGAGTTTAAGGCCGAAACAGCACTATTGTAGGTCATTTTTGAGCCAGTCAGTTTACCTATCCACACTTTTCCTGGGCAGGCTTATACATAAGTGGTTAACTGGTACAGTGCACATTCTTTTGCCAGAAACTGACAACTGCCCTTCTTGAATCAGCGGAAGGGAGAGAAAGGCCGTAGAAAAGATTTCATGATCAATCTCCACGAAAGAATGTTGCCGGCCCGGCAGGTATCGAACCCGCGTCCTCCTGATCACCAGTCAGACGCGCATCCGACTGAGCTACCGAGGCCGGCCCCTCCACCCAAACTAAACCCTTATCTTGCTGTTCCTGACAACCCCTATCTTTGCAAATAGTGTAGTTCCAGATCAGATGGCTTCTGAAGAAGCCATATGATCAGGATCTACACTGTTTGACATTCAATTTATGAATTTGAAGGAATAAATAACATCAAATAATCTGATTGGTTTAAAGTCAGAAATGGGTGTGACTAAACTGAATATTCAGCAAGAGAAGGGCTAACCAGAGGACCAGTGGTCCTGAACCGCTCACCTGTCTGGTGACAATTTTCCTACTTAGATCAGCAGAAAATGTCATTTACCCTGCTCATAAATTTTAAAATGCCATCTCAATATTTGTTGGCATTTTAAAACTTATGAGCAGGGTAAATTTCATGCTGAAGTGAGTTGAGCGTGAAAAAAGTTTTATAACCTCGGTGCCTGGCTCACAGAAAGGGAAAATATGAGGAACTGTCCATTGGACATAAATGGTATACTGTATACAGAAGCAAATGAAACAAAAAGAAAACTTGTTCCAATTTATTTTCATATCTCAAGAGCAGTAACAGAACAAAACTAGAATTTGTTTTTCTACAAAAACACAGATGTCTCCCCCCTTTTGGTCATGTGACCTAGACCATATTGGCAACTTTTCATCTTGGTCCTGTGATCTAGACCGTATTGGCATTTTTTCATTTGTTCAACTCACAAAGGCTCCATATTAAATTTCACTTAAATTGGCTCAGCAGTTTTGGAGAAAAAAATATCTGAAATATGGATCCTGAATGACCTTGGTCTAAGGCCAATGAATGACCTTGATCTTTCTCACCCATAGATCTTCATGTATTCAGTTACTTTACCTGATCTACAAATTTTGGTGACACTGTCTTCAATGGTTTCCTATAAATCCATTATTTTCACTTTGCCCCATGCAAAAGCCTAAGTCGGCAAATTTGACATTGCTGTAAAATAGGTCAAGGTCAACCCAGGGTCACCAGTTGTACAAACCATGATGGGCCCGAGTACCATATGCTACATGCCAAGTTTCAAGGCCACTGGCGTTATGGTTCTGGAGAAGAAGATTTTTGAAGACTTTTTACCATATATGGGCATGGCGGCCATCTTGGGTCTAAGGCCAATGAATGACCTTGACCTTTCTCACCCACAGATCTTCATGTATTCAGTTACTTTACCTGATCTTCCAATTTTGGTGACACTGTCTTCAATGGTTTCCTATAAATCCATTATTTTCACTTTGCCCCATGCAAAAGCCTAAGTCGGCAAATTTGACATTGCTGTAAAATAGGTCAAGGTCAACCCAGGGTCACCATTTGTACAAACCATGATGGGCCCGAGTACCATATGCTACATGCCAAGTTTCAAGGCCAATGGCCTTATGGGTCTGGAGAAGAAGATTTTATGGGCATGGCGGCCATCTTGGTCATAAGATCCAGACCCCCCGAACAAACTTTCGTTCCCCCATCCCACTGAGGCTCCATATGAAATTTGGCTTTGATTGGCCCTGCAGTATAGGAGAAGAAGATCTTTGAAAATGGTGGATGGACGGACGGACAGACGGACGGACGGACGACGGACCATGGCTATACTATAAGCTCACCTATGAGCCAAAAGGCTCAGGTGAGCTAAAAATCCATTATTTTCACTTTTTCCTATGCAAAAGCCTAAGTCAGCATATTTGACATTACTGTAAAATAGGTCAAGTTCAACCCAGGGTCACCATTTGAACAAATTAAGATAGGCCCGAGTACCATATGCTACATGCCAAGTTTCAAGGCCATTGGCCTTACGGTTCTTGAGAAGAAGAATTTCGAAGTGTTTTTACCATACATGGGCGTGGTGGCCATCTTGGTCATGTGATCTAGACCATATTGGCAGCTTTTCATTTGTTCAACTCCCAAAGGCTCCATATTGAATTTCACTTCAATTGGCTCAGTAGTTTCTGAGAAAAAAACTGGCCTTATGGTTCTGGAGAAGAAGATTTTTGAAGGCTTTTTACCATATATGGGCATGGCGGCCATCTTGGTCATGTGATCCAGACCCCACGAACAAACTTTCGTTCCCCCATCCCACTGAGGCTCCATATGAAATTTGGCTTTGATTGGCCCTGCAGTATAGGAGAAGAAGATCTTTGAAAATGGTGGACAGACGGACGGACGGACGGACAGACGGATGGACGACCGACCATGGCTATACTATAAGCTCACCTATGAGCCTAAAGGCTCAGGTGAGCTAATAATAGATTAGATTGGGCTGCATGGAGCCTCTGTGCAGAGCTGAAACCGACAGAATTATTGAGTACTCTGGTAAACCGCCCAGAAGGTCTGTCCAGGCAAAAGTGGTGCATGTCTGATCGACCAGCCCTGCATATAAACCATAGTGGTTTCTTTGGGAAGTAGACCATCCCTGCTTATAAATCCTAGGGGTTTCTTTGGGCAGTAGGGCTTGTGACGTCATTAAATTTTCATCTTCATGTTGGGTAAAAGTCCCACAAAATAGGAAGCAACATCTCAACAAGAGTTGTCAGAAGACAACATAGCTCGCCTTTGGGGGCCTAAGTTGGATGAGGGCAAGTTATCATAACCAAAATGTACCCCTAATCATCCTGTTTTCAAGCCTTTCCACTGCAAAAAAAAAAAAAAAATGAAAAAGAAATCTTTATTTGATAAAAAAAATTCTACAAACTACCAAGTAATAACATGGCATCACAGACGATACAAATCCCCTCGAGCAAGACAAATTAAAAAAGCCTAGCCTAGCATTTGTGTAAAATTACATTATATCCATCAATAATTGTAGGTACTTAAGAGTGATGACAAAGTTTTTCTAAAAATAGCCGCAGTGACCTTGACCTTGAGCCCCAGACCCTGAAAGTTGAACTTCATACCCAACATTTGTATGAAGTTATCTTAAAATCCATCAATAAATCTGGACACTAGAGCAATGATCAAGTTTTTCTAAAAAATAGCCACAGTGACCTTGACCTTCAGCCCCTGACCCGGAAAGTCAAAGTCACTCAAGATATCATCATACCAAACATTTGTGTCAAGGTATATTAAAATCCATCAATAAATGAAGGCGCAAAAGCAATGACAAAGTTTTTCTAAAAATAGCCACAGTGACCTTGACCTTCAGCCCCAGACCCTGAAAGTCGAACTCGCTCAAGATATCATGATTGCCAACATTTTTGTGAAGTTATATTAAAATCCATCCATAAATGTAGGCACTAGAGCAATCACAAAGTTTTTCTAAAAATAGCCACAGTGACCTTGACCTTCAGCCCCAGACCCTGAAAGTCTAACTCGCTCAAGATATCATCATTGCCAACATTTTTTTGAAGTTATATTAAAATCCATCCATAAATGTAGACACTAGAGCGATCACAAAGTTTTTTCTAAAAATAGCCACAGTGACCTTGACCTTCAGCCTCGGAATCTGAAAGTCGAACTTGCTAGAGATATCATCATACCCAACATTAGAGATCACAAAGTTTTTTCTAAAAATAGCCACAGTGACCTTGACCTTCAGCCTCGGAATCTGAAAGTCGAACTTGCTAGAGATATCATCATACCCAACATTTGTGTGAAGTTATATTAAAATCCATCAATAAATTAAGGTGCAAGAACGATGACAATGTTTTTTCTAAAAATAGCCACAGTGACCTTGACCCTGTGACCCTGAAAGTAGTGACCTTGAACCTGCACTCTGAAAGTCAAAGTCACTCGAGATATCATTATACCCAACATTTGGGTGAAGTTATATTAAAATCCATCAATAAATGAAGGCGCTAGAGCGATGACAATGTTTTTCTAAAAATAGCCACAGTGACCTTGACCTTGAGCCCAAGACCCCGCTATGTTTTTAAAAAGAAAAAAAAAAAGAAACAAGAGGGCCCAGAGGGCCCTGGTTCGCTCACCTGATCCAATGTATAACAAGTGGGCCCGGGCAGGGTCAATTTTGGCCCCAGGGCTATAATTTGAACAATCTTGGTAGAGGTCCACAAGATGAAACTTCATATCGAATATGAAAGACCTGGGCTTTCTGGTTTCAGAAAAGAAGATTTTGAAGGTTTACCCTGCATATAGAAGTCTATGTAAAACAAGATTTTCCCTATATAAGTCTATGTTAAACCAAAGGGCCCCGAGGGCATTTTTGGCCCCAGGGCTATAATTTGAACAAACTTGGTAGAGGTCCACTAGCTGAAGCTTCATAACAAATATCAAAGACCTAAGCCTTGTGTTTCAGAGAAGACGATTTTTAAAGATTTTCCCTATATAAGTCTATGTAAAACCAAAGGGCCACATGGCGGGGGCATTTTTGGTCTCAGGGCTATAATTTTGAACAATCTTTAAAGAGGTCCACTAGCTGAAGCTTCATAACAAATATCGAAGACATAAGCCTTGTGGTTTCAGAGAAGACGATTTTTCAAGATTTTCCCTATATAAGTCTATGTAAAACCAAAGGGCCCCGGAGCGGGGGCATTTTTGGCCCCAGGGCTATAATTTGAACAATCTTGGTAGAGGTCCACAAGATGAAGCTTCATACCAAATATCAAAGACCTGGGCCTTGCAGTTTCGGAGAAGAAGATTTTTCAAGATTTTCCCTATATAAGCCTATGTAAAACAAAAGGGCCCTGGTGCGGGGGCATTTTTGGCCCCAGCACTATAATTTGAACAATCTTGGTAGGGGTCCACTAGATGAAGCTTCATACCAAATATCAAAGACCTGGGCCTGGCGGTTTCAGAGAAGAAGATTTTTAAAGATATTCCCTATATAAGCCTATGTAAAACAAAAGGGCCCTGGTGTGGGGGCATTTTTGGCCCCAGCACTATAATTTGAACAATCTTGGTAGGGGTCCACTAGATGAAGCTTCATACCAAATATCAAAGACCTGGGCCTTGCGGTTTCAGAGAAGATTTTTCAAGATTTTCCCTTTATAAGCCCGTGTAAAACCAAAGGGCCCCCATGGGGGCGCATTTTTAGCTCCAGCACTATAATTTGAAAATCTTGGTAGGGGTCCACTAGATAAAGCTTCATACCAAATACCAAAGACCTGGGCCTTGCGGTTTCAGAGAAGAAGATTTTTAAAGATTTTCCCTATATAAGCCCATGTAAAACCAAAGGGCCCCAGTGCAGGGGCATTTTTGGCCCCAGCACTATAATTTGAACAATCTTGGTAGGGGTCCACTAGATGAAGCTTCATACCAAATATCAAAGACCTGAACCTTGCGGTTTCAGAGAAGAAGATTTTTCAAGATTTTCCCTATATAAGCCCATGTAAAACCAAAGGGCCCCCGTGCGGGGGCATTTTTAGCTCCAGCACTATAATTTGAACAATCTTGGTAGGGGTCCACTAGATGAAGCTTCATACCAAATATCAAAGATCTGGGCCATGCGGTTTCAGAGAAGAAGATTTTTCAAGATTTTCCCTATATAAGCCCATGTAAAACCAAAGGGCCCCTGTGCGGGGGCATTTTTAGCTCCAGCACTATAATTTGAACAATCTTGGTAGGGGTCCACTAGATAAAGCTTCATACCTAATATCAAAGACCTGGGCCTTGCGAATTCAGAGAAGAAGATTTTTCAAGATTTTCCCTATACATTGTATAAGCCCACCTAAAACCAAAGGGCCCCCGTGTGGGGGCATTTTTGGCCCAAGCACTATGATTTGAACAATCTTGGTAGGGGTCCACTAGATGAAGCTTCATACCAAATATCAAAGACCTGGGCCTTGCGGTTTCAGAGAAGAAGATTTTTCAAGATTTTCCCTATATAAGCCCATGTAAAACCAAAGGGCCCCCGTGCGGGGGCTTTTTTGGCCCCAGCACTATAATTTGAACAATCTTGGTATGGGTCCACTAGATGAAGCTTCATACCAAATATCAAAGACCTGGGCCTTGCGGTTTCAGAGAAGAAGATTTTTTAAGTTTTCGGTGAAAAAAATCTATTTTTGGCTACTGTGACCTATATGTGCAACGTACCGGAACCATTTGAACAACTTTGAAAGGGGACCACCTAAGGATCATTCCTGTGAAGTTTGGTCAAAATCCGATCAGTGGTTTAGGAGGAGATGTTGTTTGAAGAAAAGTTTACGGACGCACGCACGCACGGACGGACGGACGACGGACAAAAAGTGATCCCAAAAGCTCACCTTGTCACTACGTGACAGGTGAGCTAAAAAGAAAAGAAATAATAAAAAAAAAAACCGTTCCTCCCCCAGGATTTGAACTCACGCAGCTTGCAGGTAAACTTTAACACAGAGAAGTAAGGGAGGTAATACAGAGGAAAATATTAACTTCTCAAAAAGTCCAATTTAAGCCAAAAAACCTGTAAAATGAAGTACAATGATAATGTTAAATATTGTTTTTTAGCAATTATTAATTATATATTCAAAATAAAGTTGTAAAACATCACATATAAGAGCTTGCAGGTAAACTTAAACCAAATGCGGACGCCGACGCTGACGCCGATGCCGACGCTGACGCTGACGCCGGACGCCCGGGGGTATGGCAATAGCTCCCCCTTACTTTCGCAAGGCGAGCTACAAAATGACCTAAATAGTGTTGTGCTTAGTAACTTTGTGTTGATTGACAAACAATCAAAGCAAAAATGAAAACAAAAATAAAACAAGAGGCCCATGGGCCACTATGCTCACCAGAGCTCAGGTGGGCACTGCCCAAAGGCAGCCATGTATTTTAACATGATATCATTTTAATCTACCAAATAAACCCCCATGTCCAAATGAGCACCCATGTGGACTCAGTATCTGTAACATTAGGCCTTTTATGAAGTAGAGGGGGTGGGGCATGGACCCAATGGAGCCCTTGTTGGTATCACTAAAGGAACAAGAATATATATGGTTTAGCAGTGGGGATCTGTAAGGCCTTTTTAGTGGTGGAGGGGTTGGGGCATGCCCTATTGATCCCAGGAAAGCCCAAGATTGTTGTCCCTAAATGTGTCTTATCATAAGGACCAAGTATATTATATGGTTTAGGGGTTGGAATCTGAACGGTTTCTGAGATTTGAGGCCCTTTTATGAAGTGGAAAGGATAGAAATGGCCCTAGGGGCCCCCCTACAGTAGGTGTGCTAATAATAAGGAACAAGAATATATATGATTATGGGGTGAAGATTTGTATGGTTTCTGAAATATAAAGCCTTTTATGAAGTGGAAGGGCGGGGCACATTGCCTCAGCACAAAGAGACCCCCAGGTTGGTGTGATTGAACGAGTCTTATCATAAGGAACAAGTATATGGTTTAGGGGTGGGGATCTGAACTATTTCTGAGATATATGGCTTTAAATGAACTAAAGCGATGGGGCATGGCCTGGACATGCCACGGGGACTCCTAAGCTGGTGTCACTGAATGCGTCTTATCAGAAGGAAGATGAGTATATATGGTTTAGGGTGGGGCTAAGAACAGTTTCTGAGATATAAGGCCTTTTGGCCTTTTGTGAAGTGGAGGGGTGGGGGAAGGCCCGGGGAGACTCCCAGGTTGGTGTCAATGAATGTGTCTCATCATAAGGAACAAGAATATATATGGTTTAGGGGGTAGCCATCTGTAGGGTTTTCGAGATATTGTGAGATTATGAAATGAAGAAGGTGGGGCATGGCCCCAGCACATCCTTGGGGACCCCCAGGTTGGTGTTACTGAATGTGTCTTATCATAATGAACAAGAATATATATGGTTCAGGGGTGAGGATATTAACAGTTTCTGAGATATATGGCCTTTGGTGCAGTGAAGGGGTGGGGCAAGGCCCCGGCGCATCCCTGAGGACCCCCAGGTTGGTGTCACTGAATGTGTGTTATCATAAGGATCAAGAATATATATGGTTTAGGGGCAGTGATCTGTAAGGTTTCAGAGATATTGGGCCTTTCATGAAATGGAGGGGGTGGGGCATGGCCCCGGCGCATCCCGGGGACTCCCAGGTTGATGTCACTGAATGGGTCTTATCATAAGGAACAAGAATATATATGGTTTAGGGGTGGGGATCTGAATGGTTTCCAAGATATTTGGCCTTTTATTAAGAGGGGGGGGGGGGCATGGCCCCAGCGCAACCCTGAGGACCCCTAGGTTGGTGTCACTGAATGCGTCTTATCAATAGGAACAAGAATATATATGGTTTAGGGGTCAGGATCTGAATGGTTTCTGTGATATATGGCCTTTTATGAAGTGGAGGGGGTTGGGCATGGCCCCCGCACAACCTGGGGGACCCTCAGGTTGGCATAAAAGCATATGGCTGAGAGAAGTTTACTCAAGAAACATTTCTATAAAAGTTTTGTCAAAATATCTGCAATGACTTGGCAGTAAATGCCATTTTTCAATTTTCCCCATTATAACTCTATGGAAACTCTAAGTTGTCATAGCAACCAAACTAATGAGCCGATTTTCATAAAAAACACAAACTTTCAATCCCCCAGCCCAAGGATGCTACAGATAAAATTTGAGCCCAATCGGGCCAGTGGCTTCAGAGGAGAAGATGCTTAAAAGTGTTGACGTCACACAACGACGCAGACGACACAGACGACGCAGACGGACAACTGCCTATCCTATAAGCTCCCCCTGGTGAGCTAAAAAAATTGGTAAAGTTAGTACAGTGGTCTGAAGAAGAAGTCACCATAGCAACAGATAATGTGCATATTTTTGATAATTGAAGTATAGTTTTTGTCAATTCTCCATAAAATCTTATGTTGTGGGTATTCATTAGAACCGCCTCGCAAGGCGGTTCTGATGAATACTAGTACCCACAACATAGGTTTATATGGAGAAATAAGGAAAACTTTCCTTCAATTATCACAAAATATGCAACTTACCTGTTGCTATTAGCCCTTCTCTTGCTGAATATTCAGTTTAGCCACACCCATTTCTGACTTTGAACCAATCAAATTACTTGATGCAATTTATTCCTACAAATTCATAAATTGAATGTCAAACAGTGTAGATCCAGATCAGATGGCTTCTTCAGAAGCCATCTGATCTGAATCTACACTGTTTGCAAAGATAGGGGTTGTCGTGAACAGCAGGATAAGAGTTAGTCACCACTCAAAGCAGAATTCCATCACTATCTGAGCTGACCAATGCAAAAAGGTCTCTCATTTATGGTCTTCAAATGTGTGTATGCTGCCAACTACACTACAACTTTGTTATAACACAGTTCATTATAACATGGTTTGGGTATAGCACGGTTTCAAGATGGATCCCAAAGAAGATGGTTTGTCAAAGTTTGAAACGGTTTGCATATAGCAGTTTCAAGATGGATCCCAAAAAAAATGGATCCCAAAAATGTATAGATTACATGTAAAAAACAAGATGTGTTTGTGAAACACGAACATGTCCCCGGGCATGGTCATTTTTTATTCAAAGTTGCTCACAGTTCAAGATTTTTGTTTGTGTGGGAAGCCTTTGACACAAGAAACTTACATGCCAAATATGAAAGCTCTATCTTAAATGGTTCAAAAGTTATGAACAATAATATTTTTTCTTTAAAGTAGGTCAAGGTCACAGGTAAAAAAAATTGCATGAATGTAAAGCTATTGTCACAAGGAACCTACATGCCAAATATTAAGGCTCTATCTAAACCGGTTCAAAAGTTATGAACAATTTTATTTTTTTATTTTAAGTGGGTCAAAAGTCAAGGTCATGGTCCAAAAATTTTGCATGTATGAAAAGCTCTAATCACAGGGAACTTACATGCCAAATATGAAAGCTCTATCCCAAACGGTTGGAAAGTTATGACCAAAAATGTTTATTTTTTTAAGTAGGTCAAAGGTCAAGGTCACAGGTCAAAATTTTGCATGAATGTAAAGCGTTTGCCACAAGGAACCTACATGCTAAATATGAAGGCTGTATCTCAAACAGTTCAAAAGTTATGACAAATGTTAAATTTTTCTTTTATGTAGGTCAAAGGTCAAGGTCACAGGTCAAAATTTTTTGTGTGAATGTAAAGCTCTTGTCACAAGGAACCTACATGCAAAATATGAAGGCTCTATCTCAAACCATTCAAAAGTTATGACCAAAATGTTATTTTTTATTTTAAGTAGGTCAAAGGTCAAGGTCACAGGTCAAAATTTTTGACATGAATGAAAAGCTTTTGTCACAAGGAACATACATGCTAAATATGAAGGCTGTATCTCAAACAGTTCAAAAGTTATGACCAATGTTAACTTTTTCTTTTATGTAGGTCAAAGATCAAGGTCAAGGTCACAGGTCAAAATTTTTTGTGTGAATGTAAAGCTCTTGTCACAAGGAAGCTACATGTAAAATATGAAGGCTCTATCTCAAACGGTTCAAAAGTTATGACCAAAATGTTATTTTTTTGTTTTAAGTAGGTCAAAGATCAAGGTCACAGGTCAAAATTTTTTGCATGAATGTAAAGCTTTTGCCGCAAGGAACATACATGCAAAATATGAAGGCTGTATGTCAAGTGGTTCAAAAGTTATGACAAATGTTATTTTTTTCTTTCAAGTAGGTCAAAGGTCAAGGTCAAGGTCACAGGTCAAAATTTTTTGCATGAATGTGAAGGTCTTGTCACAAGGAACCTTCAGGCCAAATATGAAAGCTCTATCTCAAACGGTTCAAAAGTTATGGCCAACGTTAAAGTTGTCCACGTACAAACAAACAAACAAACAAACAAACAGACAGGGCAAAAACAATATGTCCCCGCTATCGCTACCGGGGACATAAAAACTATATAGAAAATATGACCATTTATATATTTTGGGATCCATCTTGAAACGGTATTATATCCAAAACTGTGTTATAATGACCATGTTATAATGAGGCTGTGGTGTATGTGAAAAGTGTGCACTTGCCACGGGTCAGTAACTGGGTTAGGTCAGTTAATTAACATATTGAAAGACCCTCGTACATGACCTCATGCATGATTGAGTGAGTGTTTGAGTTTTACGTCTCGCCAACATCAAAGTTCATACGGAGACGGGACCTCGGTTTTAAGACGCATCCGAAAGTCTGGAGAAGCCCATGATCGATCCTGCGACCCCTGGTTTACGAGACGAGTAACATAACCATTCAAGACCTTTCTATATGTATGCTTATGTACAGGGATTCAGATCAGCTGGCTTATCAGGAGCGAGCTTATCAGGATCTGTACTGTTGTCCATTCTGCTTCTGAATCCATGATAAAAATTGAAAAAGTGTGGAAATCCGGCTAGAGTGCAGCAAACTGAAATATTCAGCATGCAGGGTTTTCACAATAATTTTTCTTAACCCTTGTCATGCTGAATATTTCAATCTGCCACACCCACTACCGATTATCAACCAATCAGATTACCTGTAGCAAATTATTACAACAAATTCACAATCTGAATGACAAACAATGTAGAACCAGATCAGATGGCTTCTTCAGAAGCCATCTGATCTGGTTCTACATTGTTTCAAAGAAAAGGCATATCCGGGCTCAGCAGAACAAGGGTTAAGAGGCCAGTCACCATTTTGAGGCGGCCAAATTCTACTATTTCATAAGAGTTTAATTAACAAAAGTAACATTTGAGGCGACCAGAAAATCAATTGAGGCAGTCATTTTGGCCTCATGTCGCCTCTTAATGAAAACCCTGAGCATGGCGAAGGTAAAGTTATAGAAGTTCCAGGCTCTACTGATGACCCAAAGTACAACCGAACTTTCATGATTTTGTAGGTAAGATATTGTAATTAGACAAGAGTACAGGTGAAAAGTGGAAATAATTAGATATCTGAGTATGGGGATACTCTCCAGTGTAAGATAACTGAGTGCAACAGTAACAAAAGTAACAGCTGAATTAGTACTGGCTCTAACTTGTGGATTAACAAAAAAAAGTTTAGTATAGTAAAATTCCTATATTAAGACCACCTTTGGGACTGTTCACCACCATACTTGGGATAAAACGGTAAGATTAAACAAAGCAGGCTCATTTAGGTGGGGGGGAGGGGGGGGGGGGAAGATGGGTGGCATGACATCATTTGCTTAAAGTATGGAAATTGGTGCAAAACTTGCATCAAGAAAATTTACTTGACAGACCCCTTAAACTACAACTGGTCCTGTCCAAAGCTTTTTAGAGGAAGATTCTATTGGACATTAATTGGCCCCCACCCATAGGGGCTTGAAGAAATATATGGGCTGCATGATGCATCCATGCAGAGCTGAATCCGGCCCGCACACTAGTACTGGTAAACCGCTTAGAGGATCTAAGCCTGTCCAGGAACCGGGGTGCGAGGCGGACCGTCCATGCTAATGAACCCTATTGGTTTCATTGGCTTCTGTAAAAGCCTGCCTAGGAAGTGTGGTTGAAGGTTGAACTGACTGGCTTAACATGACCTAAACAGTGTCGACTGGGCCTTTAAACTAAAAAATTTTAGCAACCAAACAAAAACCTGACTCACTACAATTTTTATGTGGGTTCCTGTCACAGGAGTGTGGATTTGGCATAGGTTAACCCTTGTCCTGCTGAATATTTATATATGCCACACCCACTACCGATTATCAACCAATCAGATTACTTGATGCAAATTATTGCAATAAATTCACAATCTGAATGGCAAACAATGTAGATCCTGATCAGATGGCTTCTGAAGAAGCCATCTGATCTGGATCTACATTGTTGCAAAGATAAGGCATATCCGGGCTCAGCCGGACAAGGGTTAAAACATGGAATACCGACTTGAATATTCAGCAGAATAAGGGGTAATATTCTGCTAGTAATGCTCAGCATGAGTATTTTTTCAGCAGATATGACATTTTGAAATATTTTTTCTTATTTTTCCAAGAAAACAGGATTTGACATTTCATGCAAATTGTCTCAAAAGGAAAAGTCAAGTCCTGTTTTCTGAGGAAAATAAGAAAAATGTCATCAATGAGTGGTTTTGTTTGTTTGTTTGATTTGATGTTTAATGTCCCCCATCAAAAATATATAGGTCATTTTGGAGACGTTGCTTCCAATTTTGTGGGACTTTTACCGGACATTGAGATGAAATGACATCTCAAGCCCTGTCACCCAATGAAACCAATAGGGTTTATAAGCATGGAAGGTCCGCCTCGCACGGCTTTGCCTGGGCAGGCCTAGATCCTCTAAGCAGTTTACCAGTACTCATGTGTGGTCGGATTCAGCTCTGCGTGGAAGCATAGTGCAGCCCATTTATTTCTTGAAGCCCCAATGGGCGGGGGCCTAATCATCAATGAGTGGTAAAGGACAGCCAAAAAGTAAGACTACATCTTCCTTAAAAATCATATGTCAAAAGTTTCAGTTATTCCTTCTTTCGGATACCATCATTTGGACAGTTCCAAAGTGGTGAGAAAAGCTACATCTGAAAATGTCATCTGCTTATGTCATCTGCTGAAATTTTTTTGCAACTTTTTAAAAATATTTTTGCAAAAGGGCAAACAAGAGCAGTGTGATCTGGATCCACACTGTTTGCAAAAAATACTTTTAAGGTACAAAGCAGACAACAATTTTCTTGATTGGCATTTATGGGTTAAGACCACTTTTAAACAGTCCATAGGTGGTCTGAATATAGGTGTTTTACTGTATTTATACTGAATCATTCCTGGCCCCCGCCCATTGGGGCTTGGAGAAATAGATTAGGCTGCATGGTGCTTCCATGCAGTGCTTAAACCGACTGCACATTAGGACTGGTAAACCACTTAGGTCTAAGACTTCCCAGGCAAAGTGGTGCGAGTGAGATGGTGCATCCTATTGGTTTCATTGGGCCACAGGCCTGGTTAAAGTCCCACAAAATTGGGGGCAATGTCTCTAAAATGACCTAAATACTGTTGTCGGGGACTTTAAACCGCAAATCAAACAAACAAAAGTGAATGATTCCTATAAAAGAAACATCTACACAATAACTGAACCAAAGAAGATCAACTCTCTGTTTTGAACCATTTGAAGGGCTTCTCAGTCTTAGAATAGCCCTCCACAGCAACTAACACTACACCCTAATCCCTCGGCCTCCGCCCATCGGGGCTTGAAGAAATAGACGGGCTGCATGATGCTTCTACAGTGTTGATGGGGATGTTAAACCTCAAATCAAACAAAACAAACAAACACCCTAATCCCTGCTGGATTCCTATCCACTCCAGATTCTAGATTATGACTGCTTCTTAATGAGTCTGATTGATGTTTTTGATGCTTTGAGTAAATAAAAGATAAAGATCAGATTCAAGTTGCATCACAGAGAGTAAGTACCTTAAAAAGGCTTATATTCTTATATGGCAGCTTCTCATATTCAGATTCAGACTCTTTAAATCTGCATTTTCATTGTGATCAGAACTTGAAGGTGAGTTTGTGTGGTGGTGGTGGGTGTACATTATGAGTGTCTCTACCTGCTGTACAGTGGGGCATTTTTTTCAGTGAGGTTGAAAAAAGATAAGATCTGATAATCAGTAAGTCTGCAAGCTGCTGGAGCTACAGTATAAAGTTACATCACAACTTTTCTAGCTTTTTATCCCAGCCAGGTGAGTCACTTTAGCTGCAGAAAAATTCATTACCAAAACACCGTTATACAAATGCAGTGTAAACTTTACCACCGAAACAACAAAAGTTTTAACCCTTGTCCTGCTGAATATTCATATATGCCACACCCACTACCGATTATCAACCAATCAGATTACCTGTAGCAAATTATTACAACACATTCACAATCTGAATGACAAACAATGTAGATCCAGATCAGATGGCTTCTTCAGAAGCCATCTGATCTGGATCTACATTGTTTCAAAGAAAAGGCATATCCGGGCTCAGCAGAACAAGGGTTAAGATGAAAAATTGTTATATTTTTCTTATTTCTGCTCAAAATATAGATTGTGGGTACTCGTTAGAACCGCCTCATCGAAGCTTTAGTATAAAGTTACATCACAACTTTTCTGGCCTTTTTATCCCAGCCAGGTGAGTCACTTTAGCTGCAGAAAAATTCATTACAAAAACACGGTTATACAAATGCAGTGTAAACTTTACCACCGAAAAAACGAAAATTTTAAGATGAAAAATTGTTATATTTTTTTATTTCTGTTCAAACTGTACATTGTGGGTACTCGTTAGAACCGCCTCATCGGTTTTTCTTATTTCTGCTCAAAATATAGTCAAAATTATATAGGCATGTTTTTATTTTACCCATTCTCAGTAGAGGAAAATAACACAATCTTTGCATTGTTTCTTTTGGATACACGAAGATGCTACTTTTCTATTGGTTTGTAGCAAATTTTAGCACTACAGTCACACATAACTGTCTCTGAAATGCTGTTGACATTTTTTTTTTTAACCAGAAGCACTAGCATACAAATCAAGACTGAAGATACAGTAGCAGAGAAAAATTTCCTTTCCTTTCTATGTTATGATGAAAGATGGATGGGACTAGAGCTTTTATTCTTTTACAATGCCTATAAGAATTTCAAGGTGCTAGTAAATGCACAGGGTTGTGATGAATAAGAGACAGCTAATATAATTTTAAATTTGAATTTAGCTGAAATAAATAGGAAAGAATAAATGAAAATCTCACCAAACAATCAGGGAAAAAGTACTGTGCAGTTTTGAATTTTACAGTCTTTTTCAAGAATGACATCGCCATTTTGAAAGTTGCGAAAAATAGTACATGTAAATACCGGTAAAATGTAATTCTTTGTTGTTACATTAGTTATATATTGAAGAATAAAAATTCTTTGGTGTCTGTGGTCTTTATTATCATGAAATGTTAAGCATAATTAATATTGGAACAGTTCATAATTTAGTTCTTGAACTAATTCTTTAACTGTTCTTGACCATCATATGGCCGTGAACTAGAAGTGCAGACCTTCATAAAAATCTAGAACAAATTCTAAAACTGTTCTAGAGCTAATTCTAGAAAACATTCTAGAATGGCCATTTAAGGTTCAATTACTATTCTAGAACCAATAGTCAGAACTGTTCTAGATTTCTTGAAATCCTCGCAGGGGTTCTAGAACTAGTTTATGAACAAAATTCAATAAGTTCTAGAATTTGGTTCAAGAATTGATTCCCATGTCCAGGAATAAGTTCTTGAAATTAAGGATCTAGAACAGCCATTTATGGTTCAATTACAATTCAAGAACTTGGTTCAAGAATTGTTCAAGAACTATTCTCAATTTTCTCACAGGGGGATCAAGAACAAATTCTAGAATTGTTCCAGAACAAATTATAGAATACATTATAGATCTTTGTTCTAGAACGGCCATTTAATGTTCAAGAACAATTCTAGAACTAGATACAGAATTGTTTTAGTTCCTTGTAGGGCTGGTAAACCGCTTAGAAGGACTTAGCCTGCCCATGCATAGTGGTGCCAGTTGGACTGGCCAATGCTTATAAGCCCTATTGGTTTCATTGGGCAACAGGGCTTTAGATGTCATTTCATCTAAGTCCCACAAAATCGGAAGCAACGTCTCCAAAATGACCTGAATAGTGTTGAGAGGGATGTAAAACCTCAATTTAAACAAATAAACTACAAGCTCATCTTGTGGGCCATTTGCTGGGGTGATCAAGTACACCTGATAAAAGGTGAGATGAGCTCAGAGGAGAAAGATGAATGAAGCTGTCAGTACTACTGCAAAGGCCTTTGAGCTACAGACATACACATGAGTGACAAATTTACCCATAAAATGCCAATCACGACTATTGTCATCTGCTTTGTTGTCTGCCAAGTACTTTAAAATTAGTTTTTGCAAATGTGGACCCAGTTCAGACTGCTCCTCTAGGATGCAGTCTGATCTGAGTCCAAACTGTTTGCCTGCATACAGAAATATTTTTAAAAAGTTTGCCAGAAGATGAAGCAGATGACATAAACAGACAACATTTTCAGATGCAATTTTTTCTCAGCATCTTAAGGGTAAAGACTATATGTTATGGGTAACTGTAACTTGCTGATGGCATATACTTTCGGCCATTATCTGGTGGGGGGGGGGGGGGGGGAAACAGGGTGTGGATGCAGTTTGTGGCCCTTTCAAAATTATTTCAACTCTTTAGCGCTGACCATTAATGAAGGTGGGCAAAAATCAAAGTACATGTATCTGGAGAAAAATCACCACACTTCACAGTGTAGGCCTTTGCCTTGCCAAGCTCAAATCCAAGACACTATCTTAATTGCTAGGCCATGGAGGCCCAGGGAAGCTATCTCTACCCCTATACCTAATAATTAACTAACCTGTGCCGCCGGCGTCTATAGTTCAGTCTGATGCATGTCTGAATGGTGATCAGGATGACGCGGGTTCGATACCAGCCAGGGTAGGCAACATTCTTTCGCGGAGATTGATCATGAAATCTTTTCTACGGTCATTCTCTCCCTTTGGGCAGTTGTCAGTTTCTGGTTGAATAATGTGCACTGTACTAGTTAACCGCTTATGTATATAAGCTTGCCCAGGAAAAGTGTGGATAGATTAACTGACTGCTTAAAAAATGCCATAAATAGTGTTGACTGGGCCGTTAAACTCCCAATACAAACAAACAAACAAAAACTAACCTGTGCCATTTTCCTTGATTCCATTGCTATCCTCTATTGTCATCTGTTCCGCAAGATCCGTTAAACTTGTATCTAGTCCACGATTTCCTTTGAATGTTAGTGAGAGTCGGCGTCTTAGTTTTTTCAGATTCATCATTTTTGTTAGGTGTTGTATACCAGTCTGCCACCTCCTGGGCACTTGGTGTACTAGGAGTGGAGAAGCACCCTGAAAATACAGGATAATCATTAACCCTTCTCTTGCTGAATATTCATTTAAGCCACACCCATTTCTGTCTTTCAACCAATCAAATTACTTTATGTAATTTATTGCTACAAATTCATAAACTGAATGCCAAACAGTGTAGATCCTAGCCAGAAGCCATCTGATCTAGATCTACACTGTTTGCAAAGATAGGGGTTGTCGTGAACTGCAAGACAAGTGTTAACCTTTCAAAGTTGTACTCCCCTTTGTTGTCTTTTGAAGTCATTGAAGCAAACACTGTGGACCAAGGGCATGGACCCCCCGGGTTGGAATGGCCCACCCTTGCAGCTTGGGCCATATCAACTCGGCGGCCCAGGCCCGGGCCCTCAGGCAGTCAATAAAACTTGGTAGTGCCTGAAGCTTAGGTTACTTATGCTTACCGCTCTACATGCTAGGTTAGAAGCCTCCATGGTGTAGTGGTTACGCTACTTGCCTTGTAAACCAGGGGTCACAGGATCGATCCCGGGCTTCTCCAGACTTTCTGATGAGTCTTTAAACCGCGGTCCCGTCTCTGTATGACCTTAGCTGTTGGTGGGACATAAAACTCAAACACTCACTTTGCATCCTGGGAATTTTTTAGCAGCAGACGACATTTCTAAACAGGATTTGACATCCTATGGAGACAATTTGCATGAGATGCCAAGTCCTGTTTTCTGGGGAAAAATAAGAAAAATATCAACAATTTGTTGTCTGCTGAATTCAACAAGAGAGTGGTAAAGGTAAAATGGGGGACAACTTTTAGGAAATGTTCAGATGTTTAGGGCTAAGACAGTAATTTATTTCATGATAAACAATGTCATTATATGTGCAGTCTATACGCCCATTACCTGGGTGAATAAGCAACTTAAAGGACCTAAAAAGTGTAGAAATTAATATTGCTGACATTCCCATCTTGAAAAGGAGTGACTGCGAGTGAGTGTTTGAGTTTTACGTCCCACCAACAGCTAAGGTCATATGGAGAAGAAACCTTGGTTTGACCCAGACTCCTGAAGTAGCAGTCTGATCAGGGTCTACACTGTTTGCCTAAAATACTGACATTTAGGGGTAAAACGAAACGGTATAAGTCTCTGAGTTCTGGACTATTTTCCCAGTTTATACTGGGACAATTGCCCAACCAGTACTCCCAGTGCCTTGATTCTAACATATACAGTCTGGTGGACTCTTCCATTGCTATATGTTGGACAAATCCATTTGTCATTTAAGTGGTGTCAGGCCTATTTTTTCGTTTTTATTCTTTTTTTGGTGGAAATTCTGCAAGCAAACAGTGCAGACCCTGATCAGATGCCACATTCGGTGGTGTCTGATCTGGGCCTGCACTGTTTGCCCGGGTACCCATTTAGGGGTTTTCCGACTGAAATGGTTAAAGAAGTATTGCATTGAAGGCCATCTGTGGAGGCCAAATCAAAGGGTTGAAGCTATTGTTGAAATCAAAATCTTTAAGGATTCAGAATCACTTTATCTAACCGGGCTTACTGACCCCGCCCATTGGGGCTTGAAGAAATGGATGGGCTGCATGATGCTTCCACGCAGAGCTGAAACCAAATGCACACGAATACTGGTAAACCGTTTAGACGATCTATCCCTGCTCTGGGGCAAAGCGGTGTGAGTTGGACCGTCCATGCATATAAAACCTATTGGTTTCATTGGGCAACAGGGCTTGAGAAGTCATTTCATCCCAATGTCGGGAAAAAGTCCCATAAAATTGGAAGCAATGTCTCAAAAATGACCTATACAGTGCTGACAGGGACGATAACCTTCAAATCAAACAAACAAACAAATCACAAGGCAAATATTCTGTTCCTTAAAGTGGTCCATTGATGTAAAAAGTAGTTATGTCCCCTTCCTATTTTAACCATTTTTGCACCAAATGGAATCATCCTCCTTATATATACGGGGAGCAGGTGTCCATTTCAAAATTTAGGGTTGTCTGGTTGTGTTTTCTTCAAAATCTATTCGGAAACTGGCTGAAAGTTTTGCGAACAGTGCAGGCCCTGATCAGACGCCGCATTTAGCGGCGTCTATTCTGGGCCTGCCCTGTTTGCCAGGGAACCCATTTTGGAGTTTCTGGTACAAAATTGGTTAAATAAAACCCCCTCCCCCCCCCACCCCCCCCCCCCACCAAATCAATTAGTTGATCCTGATAATTAGTTACCTCATAAGCACTTAAAAAAGCTAATAAATAAAGTGTGGTATAATGACTTTCATTAATAATTTAATATTAGGAAATGGGTCAGGAAATAGACCAGACAATTTTTGAAAGAAAATTTTATGATTTATTCTGCTCAAGTCTGAAACAATTTCAATTTTATTCATTACACTGCTTTTAAAATTAGTAAACACCTTGAAAAAAAATCCACCTTATCTCACAAGCAAACAACAAAGACTCGTGCAAGACTGCGCATATGCGCAGTCTTGCACGAGTCTTTGATGTTTGCGTACATGACAAAGCAGCCTAAAGTGAGTTTAAGACACAAGCAATAGAAATCTCCCAGCACATGCGGTCATTTTTCGTCCTCACTCATTTCAAATGCATGAAACGCCCCTTTTTTTTATTACACGGCTGAAATTATTCAATTTTTACCACATTATTAGCACATAATTATAATATTTGACAACATTATTGTATTGTTGTGACGAAAAAGGTCTGCGTCTGATAATAATGACAAACTTAACAATAAACTTTTCAGGCAAATACATGTACCAGTTATTAGCCACGGGCCCCCAAAAAAGGGTTCATTCTACACAGATTCCGATATACCTCTGTGTGACCTACGTAGTATGCCGAAAAGGCCTTCGCTCTTTTTATTTATGATTTACGATAATCTTAGTGGAAAAATGAGAAACTAGCCCCAATGTACAACTGAGGTCCAATTCAAAATGCATAATTTCAATAATTTTCTCTTGTAAATGATGGATCCCTGACACACAGGAAGTGGCAAACAATCTTTGATGTCATTTGCTAATGAACAGATGTCAACCAATTAACACCTTGAAAAAAGTGTGTTTTTGTTATTTTGGCATGTTATTTCATCAAAACAAACATGCTTTTGTATGTCATTTGTAAGCTACCGTAAAAATTCGGCTATAAGACGAGGATTTTTCCCTCCAAAATGAGCCAAAAAAAACGACCCCGTCTTATAGCCGAGGTCATGGACTGCAGGCTTTTTTCCGGCAATGTCCGGCGAAGACCAAACATACGGAAAAAGCCGATCGGTGATTTACGAATTGATATAAATCGCCGCCCACAAACCACCGCTACGATTTTTCTGCACGCGAACGGAAAATGACGTCATCCGACGCCATTACCCCCGCACGTGTTTAATGTCATTGCATGTATCTCTTTCATAAAAAAAAAATGTTTGGAACCGGTAAAAAAATATTTTCCCGATAGCTAAGCGGTTGTGAATAGAGGTGGATAGAAAATCAGTGCTTTGCACAGCTCCAGAATTATCCCAAGAAGCTCCGTGTCAATAACCAACAACAGCGTTCGACTTTTCCCGCCAACGTCTATTTGGCGCCAAAACATAACCATTCATGAGATCGTAGAAAAGTCCGATTTTATAATGCAACCATCTACCGTTAGATGTAGCTAATAGTCTGAGGAGCAATTAAATCCGTTTCACACTGATTGTGGATTAAATTTTATGACTGGAGGATAAACGCAAATTAGAGACATAACTTGACCATATTTTCACACCTTATCGACACGCACCGTAGGGTGGCAATTATACGACAGGGATTAACAATAGTGTCATACTTGAACCGTAATAAATACACAGATGGTTTGTCTCTGAATTGACAGCGATATACTTACTCGGTTACTTTACCGTATTTAAGGACTCAAAAAGACTGGCGATTTTTTTTTTTTATTTTTGCATAAGGTCAAAGTGCACCTGCCCGGCGTGATTTCGGACGGCCGGGAAATGGATTTGTCAGCCCCTGTCATCTATTAAATAGAAGTTTGTGTAGCCTAAGCCAGCAAAGCATGTACCGGGCCGACAGCGATACGACGTATCCGCCCGACGTTTGCCGCTATTTTGTGCTAGCTGGAGCGTTGGTTCTGAAACCGAATAGCTAGGTGTTGTGTTCCCCGATAAAAAAAAAAGTTCAGTTACTTATAAAAAAGCTGCAACAAATATTTCTAAATTTTGTGGCTGGAAATGAGGGGTAAGTAAAGGGGTTTTCTGACGAAAAAAAGGCCGATTTCTCACATCTAAATAGCATCTGGCGGTATCAGATAGGCCCCGACAGATATGGCAAAAATTTGACCCGTCTTATAAAAGAGTATAAGCAAAATCCCACTTTAGAATAACTGAAAAGGGGGTCCCGTCTTATAGCCGAATCGCCTTATAGCCGAATTTTTACGGTATGTGAACATCATAACAATATAAGCCCCGCCAAGCAAATTTATGTCTTCGAGCATTCAGTCATGACAAATTTTAACTGCACATGCCCAGCCATTCAGAGGGGCCAGGGATATGGCTTTCTGTCTGAAGGTTCCTCTTGATTCACTGCTTGTATGAGTGAGCAGCGAGGGTTCTGGCTAGACTGCGCGGATGCGCAGGCTCGCCTGAACCTCCGCTGCTCGCAGAGGCTATAAGTACCAAAATCACTTGATGGGGCCCATATTATACAACATATCCAAAGATGCTATACCGTATTTACCCGAAGTATTCGGACACCTCAACTCCCCATTACGAAAACATGCCTACACAAATACATTGAACACTTTATGGCCGAAAAAACTAAAATTTTAAAATGAAAAATTGTGATATTTTTCCTATTTCTGCTCTAAAATATAGATTGTGGGTACTCGTTAGCACCGCCTCGATTTTTTCATATTTCTGCTCTAAAATATAGCTTGTAGGTACTCCCTAGAACCCCCTCATCGAGGCAGTTCTAACGTCAGTACCCACAATCTATATTTTAGAGCAGAAATAAGAAAAATAAGGTTTACCCCTGTAAACCCCAGTTTTACTATATAAAAGTGGGGTTCAAGGGGGTCAAAATTATATAGGCGTGTTTTCGTGATGCCAGACTTGTTCTAACATTTGAAACAAGTAAAATTACGATCCTATGTTGTGTCTAAGAATAGGGGGATGAGTGGAAACACTGTAGACCCTTATGAGATACCCATAGCAACAGATAAGGTTTGTTGGTTGATTTGAGGTTTAACGTCCCCGTCAACACTGTAAAGGTCATTTTGGAGACGTTGCTTCCAATTTCGTGGGACTTTTACCCGACATTGAGATGAAATGACATATCAAGCCCTGTCGCCCAATGAAACCAATAAGTTTATATAAGCATGGACGGTCCGCCTCGCACCGCGGTTCCTGGACAGGCATAGATCCTCTAAGCGGTTTACCAGTACTAGTGTGCGGGCCGGATTCAGCTCTGCGTGGAAAGATAAGGTTTGTATATTTTGCAATTGCAAGATAGTTTTTGTCAATTCTCCATGAAAACCTATGTTGTGGGTATTCATTAGAAATGCCTAGGCGAGGCTGTTCTAATGAATACCCACAACATAGGTTTATATGGAGAAATAAGGAAAACTATCCTTCAATTATCACAAAATACCCATCTTTACCTGTTGCTATGTTTGCCACTTTATGCAGCATGGATGTCAAATTCTTGCACACCAGACAAGGAAATCCGTGATTTTACCCTGGGATAGAAATTTATGTTCTGACCCTGGTGTTCCGACCCCAAATCGAATATAATCGCGTGTTTGATAAATGCACTGGTTGATTACGACCTCGTATGCCTCGTCGTCAAGGTTGACGTCACAGCACGTAACGTGACGTCACTAAACATTCTTGTAGTGTCATCACAATATGGCGGACGTCGGTAACCGAAGTGACTGCAGCATTAAAATCCGAGCTAAGAATTGGAAGGTGTGCAAGAAAAAGAATACTATATGGGTGTGGAGGGTGGATAGAAAAATCCGTCCCTCGGGATCACTGTCCAGCATCACTCGGCAAGCCTCGTGATGCCGGACAGTGTCCCTCGGGACGGATTTTTCCATCCACCCCTCACACCCATATAAGATTCTTATATTCTGTGGCATCTCGTCTGGTTCTACACTGCTAAGGCCTGTCTGTCTAAATACATAGGGTAAAACTGTAAATATAGTAACCCTTTAAGAGCTGCAGAAACTTCCTGAGCAGATGACAATCTATTCTTTTCTTATTTTTTTTTAGAAAAATAAAGGCTTGACATGTCACTGGAATTTGGCAGTCTTCCAAAGTTGTTTTCCCTCTAACATATCAATGAACCCTAGCACCCCATTTTTGGGCCAGCGTCTAACAGTGTAGACCCAGATGCCACAGAACCGGTCTACACTGTTTACTTAAAAAACATACATTTTTGAAAACTTACCACAAACAAAACAAACCTTACAACCTATAATTGAAAATGGACTGCTGCAAACTTATTATGTTTGTTTAAATTGGGGTTTTATGTCCCTGTCAACACTATCTAGGTCATTATGGAGATGCTGCTTCCACTTCTGTGGGACTTTTTCCCAACATTGAGATGAAATGACATCTCAAGCCTTACCGCCCGAATATATGCAGGCATGGTTCGGCCCACACCACTTTACCTCGGAAGGCTAACAGTCTCAAGAAGTTTACCAGAATAGGAAGATTCCAACATCCTAATATGGTTTATAAGAGTTTTCATATACATCGGCCATGTTTGGTTCAACCACTCGTCCTAGAAGCTTCAAAGGGGTAGTGGTTACTCTACTGGCCTCATAAACCAAATGACTGTGGGTTCAATCCTGGACATCTCCTGACTTTCAGGCGAGTCTTTAAACAGAGGTTCCATCTCCCTATGACCTTAGCTGTTTGTGTGATGTAAAGTCCAAATGCACACACAACCATACATCCAAAGACGGCACAAGGAGCATATGGTTGTGCCGGACCAAGCGCTTTATTAGAAGGACTGCTAGGATTTGCTTTTATGATTGGAACTCACTGTGCCCTTATTACAGTTTTTGATTTGAGGTTTAACGTCCCCGTCAACACTGTAAAGGTCATTTTGAAGACGTTGCTTCCAAATTTGTGGGACTTTTACCTGACATTGAGATACAATAACATCTCAAGCCCCGTTGCCCAATGAAACCAATAGGGTTTATTAGCATGGACGGTCTGCCTCGCACCGCGGTTCCTGGACAGGCTTAGATCCTCTAAGTGGTTTACTAGTACTAGTGTGCGGGCCAGATTCAGCTCTGCGTGGAAGCATCATGCAGCCCATATATTTCTTCAAGCTCCTATGGGCGGGGGCTTTTTGCCCTGCCCTTATTACAGTGAATTACAGTAAAATTCGGATAGTAAGACCACCAAAAACTGAGAATCATTCTGCTTTAAAAAGCTTATTTAGAAATTTCTAGTTATTCTTTCTTTGTGTTTTCTGCATACAGTGTCCTCTGCTCAGAAACCACCTTTGGGACTGTTCAAAAGTGGTCTTTAAGACCACTTTTGAACAGTCCTAAAGGTGGTCTTAATATAGGAACTTTGTATATGATGATGGTTATTGTGCCCACCAGCTAAGACACAGGTCAACCTACTCATCCACTCTGGTTTGATGACTCTTTGGACATGAGTTAAAGATGGCTCATACAAACAGTAAAGACCCTGAGAAGACTGTAGATAAGTGCAGGCTGATCTCTGAGTCTTCCCTCCTTATTTTGTCATGCTCTACTTTTTTGTTGTTGCTGTGCTGCTGAATAACTAAATTTAACCATGCCAATATCTGACTATATCCACCCATCAAATTACTTGAATGTTTTGTTTGTTTGTATTGGAGTTTAATGGCCCAGTCAACACTATTTAGGTCATTTTTGAGCCAGTCAGGTTACCTGTCCACACATTTCCCCGGCAGGTTTATACATAAACGGTTGACCAGTACAGTGCACATTCTTTCACCAGAAACTGACAACTGCCCTTCTTGAATCAGCGGAAGGGAGAGAATGACCCTAGGAAAGATTTCATGACCAATCTCCACGAAAGGATGTTGCCGACCCCGACAGGTACCGAACCCATGTCCTCCTGATTTCCAGTCAGATGCGCATCCAACTGAGCTACCGAGGCCAACTGTGCATAAGTGCAGGCTGATCTCTGAGTCTTCCCTCTCCTTATTTTGTCATGCTCTGGCTTTTTTTGTTGTTGCTTTATTTTAATCCTTATGCTGCTGAATAACTAAATTTAACCATGCCAATTTCTGACTATCCACCCCGTTCCATTCACAATGTGCATGATAAACAGTGTAGAACCTGATCCAATGACTTTCTGATCTGGATCTACACTGTTTGCAAAGGTAGGGATTGTCGTGATCAGCGAGATAAGGGTTAAATTTATTATGGGTGTAACGATTTAAAGATGTACATGTATGCTTTTCTTTCTTACCATAATGATCCTATAAGTATTGGGACAGATAGGCCTCAGCAAACAGTAAAGACCAGATCAGACTGCTCCTGAAGGAGCAGTCTGATCAGTGTCTACACTGTTTGCCATTCCATCTGCACGGTGAAGGCTTTTTGACTCCTTGCTGGATTTGTTAAAATTTCTGCAAAATTAGCACAAGTCTCAAGGTTTCAGAACTTTTAGGATTTTTTAACCCATTTTGTACCGGAAACCCCAAAACGGGTACCCTGGTAAACAGTGCAGGCCCAGATCAGACACCAGCATCTGATAAGGGCCTACACTATTTGCAAATAGTTCAGATATTTTCCGAACAATTTTTTTAAGATAACACAACCTGTCACCCCTAAATTTCGAAATGGACTCCTGCCATATATAAGGAAGATTCCATTTGGTACAAAAACAGGGTTAACCCTTATCTTGCTGTTCACGACAACCCCTATCTTTGCAAACAGTGTAAATCCAGATCAGATGGCTTCTGAAGAAGCCATCTGATCAGGATCTACACTGTTTGGCATTCAGTTTATGAATCTGTAGCAATAAATTACATGTCACAGGGTTGGAAAAAGAACATGACTCGACCGGGACTCGAACCCAGGGCCTTTCGCATACCGTGCGAACACTCTACCGACTGAGCTACCGAGCCACACGGTCGACCTGCTACATTTTCCCCCTGCTTAATTAGATTCGTCCCGAATCTCTTCTCATGAGATTCGTCCCGAATCTCTCTAAGTCCTATCCAGTCCGGCTGCGAGACTTATTTTCATACTCTTTCATGCCCTCAGACGCGGTGCTGGACCCCCACACTGGCCACCAAATGTCACAGGGTTGGAAAAAGAACATGATTCGACCGGGACTCGAACCCAGGGCGTTTCCCATACCGTGCGAACACTCTACTGACTGAGCTACCGAGCCACACGGTCGACCTGCTACATATATCAAGTAATTTGATTGGTTGATAGACAGAAATGGGTGTGGCTTATACATGTATGAATATTCAGCAGGACAAGGGTTAAAAAAAAAAAAAGTTCCAGAGAAGGAGGAGTAATGAGAATAATTTATTTGGTGAAAAATCTTATTTCTCCATTGAAATATAATTTTTTGGTGAAAAATATATCTGATTTCAGCATGTACAGTTGAACTTCAATGGCTCAAACACCTTTGGGACCACGAAAATCTGAACGAGACAGGGGTAGTTCGAGCCACTGAGGGCTACTGCTAGGAAGCATAAAGAGATTAATTTTGGTACATCTTTTCGGTGTTCTATAATAAAATGTATGCTGTGTGTAGTCATTAGAATCGCCTCATTGAGGCGATTCTAATGAGTACACACACTATACATTTGCAAGATAAAAGTTGAAAATCTCCTTCATTATCCCGCACTATACTTCTTATGTAGAGGAATTCCCTTGGGACTAAAGAACTGGTTCGACTCAGCCATGGTAAACGAGCCATCGGTGTTCGAGCCATCGAAGATCTACTGTATAATCATGTTGTTCGGACTTGTTTGAATCGCCTCACGGAAGCAAATCTAACAAGTACCCACAAAAGAAAGAAGGAAAAATATCCCCCTGATTGGTAAGTACCGTTTCCCCTGAAAAAAAAAAAAAAACACAAAACAAGAGGGCCATGATGGCCCTGGATCGCTCACCTGATCCATAGTGTAACAAGTGGGCCCCAGAGAGGGCCATTATTGGCCCCACGGCTTTAATGTGCATAATATTGAGGGAGGTCTTAAAGGTGAAGCTTCATACCAAACATCAACAAAGGCTATAATTTGAACAATCTTGGCAAAGGTCCACTAGATGAAGCTACACATCAAATATCAAAGACCTGGGCCTAGTGGTTTCGGAGAAGAAGATTTTTAAAGATTTTGCCTCTATAAGCCAATGTAAAACCAAAGGGCCCCGGGACGGGGGCATTTTTTGCCCCAGCACTATAAGTTGAACAATCTTGGTAGGGGTTCACTAGATGAAGCTTCATACCAAATATCAAAGTCCTGGGCCTTGTGGTTTCAGAGAAGAAGATTTTTAAAGATTTTCCCTATATAAGCCTATGTAAAACCAAAGGGGGGGGGGGGGGGGGGGGGGGTGGGGTGGGGTGGGGGGGGGGGGGGGGGGGGAGAAGATTTTTAAAGATTTTCCCTATATAAGCCTATGTAAAACCAAAGGGCCCTGGGGCGGGGGCATTTTTGGCCGAAGCACTATAATTTGAACAATCTTGGTAGGGGTCCACTAGATGAAGCTTCATACCAAATATCAAAGACCTGGGCCTTGTGGTTTCAGAGAAGAAGATTTTTAAAGATTTTCCCTATATAAGCCAATGTAAAACCAAAGGGCCCCGTGGCGGGGGCATTTTTTGTCCTAGCAATAAAATTTGAACAATCTTGGTAGGGGTCCAATAGATGAAACTTCATACCAAATATCAAAGTCCTGGGCCTTGTGGTTTCAGAGAAGAAAATTTTTAAAGATTTTCCCTATATAAGCCTATGTAAAACCAAAGGGCCCTGGGGCGGGGGCATTTTTGGCCCCAGCACTATAATTTGAACAATCTTGGTAGGGGTCCACTAGATGAAGCTTCATACCAAATATCAAAGACCTGGGCCTTGTGGTTTCAGAGAAGAAGATTTTTAAAGATTTTCCCTATATAAGCCAATGTAAAACCAAAGGGCCCCGTCGCGGGGGCATTTTTTGTCCCAGCACTAAAATTTGAACAATCTTGGTAGGGGTCCACTAGATGAAGCTTCATACCAAATATCAAAGTCCTGGGTCTTGTGGTTTCAGAGAAGAAGATTTTTAAAGCTCTTCACTATATAAGCCCATGTAAAACCAAAGGGCCCCGGAGCGGGGGCATTTTTGGCCCCAGCACTATAATTTGAACAATCTTGGTAGGGGTCCACTAGATGAAGCTTCATACCAAATATCAAAGACCTGGGCCTTGTGGTTTCAGAGAAGAAGATTTTTAAAGATTTTCCCTATATAAGCCTATGTAAAACCAAAGGGCCCAGGGCGGGGGCATTTTTGACCCCAGCACTATCATTTGAACAATCTTGGTAGGGGTCCCACTAGATGAAGCTTCATACCAAATATCAAAGATCTGGGCCTTGTGGTTTCAGAGAAGAAGATTTTTAAAGATTTTCCCTATATAAGCCTATGTAAAACCAAAGGGCCCCAGGGCGGGGGCATTTTTGGCCCCAGCACTATAATTTGAACAATCTTGGTAGGGGTCCACTAGATGAAGCTTCATACCAAATATCAAAGACCTGGGCCTTGTGGTTTCAGAGAAGAAGATTTTTTAAGTTTTTGGTGAAAAAAATCTATTTTTGGCTCCTGTGACCTAGATGTGCAACGGACCGGAACCATTTGAACAACTTTGAAAGGGGACCACCTAAGGATCATTCCTGTGAAGTTTGGTCAAAATCCGATCAGTGGTTTAGGAGGAAATGTCGTTTAAAGAAATTGTTTACGCACGCACGCACGCACGGACGGACGCACGCACGCACGCACGCACGACGGACGACGGACAAAAAGTGATCCCAAAAGCTCACCTCGTCACTACGTGACGGTGAGCTAAAAACACACACCTAAATTCTGTTTGATAACATCTTTATGTGAAAAATTACATAAGCCTCAGTATATCAAACACATCCTCAGAACTAAAACAATAAATTTCATATCTAAATGATGTTTTTGATAGATGAAACAAGAGGGCCAAATGGCCCTATATCGCTCACCTGTGTACCAGAAAATCATTAATGATGTTTTAAGAATGCCCATCGGGGCTTGAAGAAATAGACAGGGCTACATGGTGCTTCTATGCAGAGCTGGGACCGACCACACATGAGTACTGGTAAACAGGTTCTAAGCCTGCCCAGGAAAAGTGGTGCCAGTTGGTTGGTTGGTTGATTTGAGGTTTAACATCCCCGTCAACACTGTAAAGGTCATTTTGGAGACATTGCTTCCAATTTTGTGGGACTTTTACCCGACATTGAGATGAAATGACATCTCAAGCCCTGTCGCCCAATGAAACCAATAGGGTTTATTAGCATGGACAGTCCACCTCGCAATGCGGTTCCTGGACAGGCTTAGATCCTCTAAGCGGTTTACCAGTACTAGTGTGCGGGCC
Organism: Lucinisca nassula; assembly: GCA_963580285.1. Lineage (NCBI taxonomy): Eukaryota > Metazoa > Mollusca > Bivalvia > Lucinida > Lucinidae > Lucinisca > Lucinisca nassula. The sequence continues at coordinate 17,995,025 of OY757016.1, forward strand.
GGATTCAGCTCTGCATGGAAGCATCATGCAGCCAATATATTTCTTCAAGCCGGTGCCAGTTGGACCGTCCATGCATAATGACCCTATTGGTTTCATTGGATGGAAAGGGCTTAAGATATAATTTCATCTCGATGTCGGGCAAAAGTTCCACAAAACTAGAATGAACGTCTCCAAAATGACCTACACTGTGCTGACAGGGATATTAAACCTTAAATCAATAAACAAGGGCAGGTAACTCCGAAGTTGTTTGTCTCATGCAGCTGAAATTCGAACTCTATGTAGACTGTATGTCCTTCCTGGTTATCTGCATGTTTGATGAAGATCAGATCAGAAATGGCGGAGAAAATGGTAACGCCGTTTTTCCTTTGTAAGTTTATGGGAAAACTGTTCGTGCTCTAAGGGCTGCATGTAACTGCAAAACCGAATGTCAGATTCAAGCCAAATTAAAACTCAGCTGAGGTTTTATGCTTGTTCTCGTTTACTGAAAGTTTAAAAAAGATCAGATTAGAAACGGATGAGAAAAGGTGGAGACACTATTTTTCACTAATATTTATGCTCAAGGGCAGGTAATTCGAAAGCCTTTTGTCTCATGCGACCCAAGTTTGAACTAAACATTGACTGTAAGCTCCTTCTGGTTATCTGGAAGTTTGATGAAGGTCAGGTTAGAAATAGCCAAGCAAAGTTGGAGACATCATTTCTCATTATAAGTCTATGGGAAAAATTTTTCACCCTCAAGGGGATGTAACTGCTGGAAATCCGTTGGTCAGATTCAAGCCAAAATCGAACTCATTAGAGATTTTATGCTAATCCTTGTTTACCAAAAGTAACAAAAAGATCAGATCAAAAAGGTTGCGGATTTCGCTAATATTTACGCTCAAGGGCAGGTAACTCAGAAGTCATTTGACCTGCATGGCCTAAATTCAAACTCAACATAGACTGTATGCCCCTCCTGGTTATCTGCAAGTTTGATGAAAATCTGATTTGAAATGGTCGAGAAAACCTGGAGACGTCGTTTTCCTATTGTAAGTCTATGGGAAAATCTTTCACACTTAAGGAGATCTATGTAACTGGAAAACCACTGGTCAGATTCAAGTCAACTTCGAACTCGCTAGAGATTTTATGCTTGTCCTCTTTACCAAAAGTTACAAAATGATCCAATCAAAAATGGCTGAGAAAACTTTGAGACACCATTTTTCACTTATATTTATGCTCAAGGGCAGGTAACTCCAAAGCTGTTTGTCCAATGCAGCCCAAATTCGACCTCGACGTAAACTGTAAGCCTCTCCTGGTTATCTGCAAATTTGATGAAGATCGGATCTGAAATGGCCGAGAAAAAGTGGAGATGTCTTTTTCCCCATTATAAGTCTATGGAACCTTTTTGTTTCCATGGCAACCAGAATTCCAAGCTGATCAGCCCAAAAACCTTCCCCTGTGAAAAAAGTTCAAGAACTTGAAGTTTGTTCTTGAACTCTTCAAGAACTTCAAGAACTGTTCATGAACTTATTGAACGTAGTTCGTTGATCTTTTTCAATTCTTGAACTATTGTTCTTGAAGAGATGAACTTCTTGAACCTGGGTTCTTGAACTTGAAATGTTCTTGAACTTGCATTTTAAATTGTGAATGAAGTTCAAGAACTTGAAAATTGTTATTGAACACTTCAAGAAATTCAAGAACTGTTCTTGAACTTTTTGAACAAAGTCTATGGATCTTTTTTGGTTCTTGAACTATCGTTCTTGAAGGGATGAAGTTCTAGAACCAGGGTTCTTGAACTTGCAAAGTTCTTGAACTTGCATTCTAGATATTTAAGTTAGAAACTTCTATCGTTTAGCTTTACATAACATTTTAATTACTAAACTTTAGTTGTTTAGCTTTACATAAACTGTCCAATCAAAAGCCATGTTATATATAGTACATTCAGACATCAGAAAGTGTGGGAAAATAGAGCTAAATCAGGATTTTTTATGCATTTTAATGACTTGAAATAAATTGCATGATGAGATACACTGCACCTTACAAGACATTTTGTTATCTACCATTAAATACACTGAAGCATGCTAAAGTCCGAAAAACATTGACTATTTATTGTGTAATGGAATGTGTCAGGATTTAGAGGTAAAATCATCAATTTTTCTAGTTAATTACATGTACTATGCATTATTTTGGAAAACCCAACTGACCTGTAAGTTTTTAATAATGTTCATTTGTTTGCTGATATTAATGATTTTCTAGGTTAAACGTTATTATGATTTTCTGTTATTTCACAGCTAATATGGAAATATGCATGCACATACAAGAAACAATTCCTCCTGGCTGCTCAGGGAACAGGTAGAGATTATGTTACAGATAAGTAGTAAAGGATATTTCCAGGGGTCAGTGTGTCAATTAAACATGTGCACTATCAGCATTGGGACATATTCAGGAAATGGCTCAAGATTTTTTATATGGTTCAAGAACTGTTCTGGAACAAGTTCTTGAACTGTCCATGGCCTCTAAATGGACGGTTCTAGAACTCCCTTAGTTCATGAACCAGTCCAAAATATTTTTCTTTAAAAGTTTTAATTGAAATTCTTGAACTGTAAAGAACTAGTTCAAGAACTTGGGAGTTCTAGAACCGGTTCAAGAAGTTCTTGATTTGTTCTTGATAATTTCACAGGGGCTGAACATGCATTATCTAGAACAAATTCTAGAATTGTTCCAGAACAAATTCTAGAATATGTTCTAGAACTTGTTCTAGAACGGCCATTTAATGTTCAAGAACAATTCTAGAACTAGTTCAAGAATTGTTCCAGAATCATTTCTTGAATTCCTCGCAGGGATTTCCCCCTACCTGATGATGCTTCTCATGAAATTTGATCACGATTGGCCATGGGGTATTAGAGATATACTTATTTGAAATTGTTTACGGACACACGAACGCAAGACGGACGACGGACAAAATGTGATCACAAAAGCTCACCTTGTCACTCTGTGACAGGTGAGCTAAAAAACTACAGAAAAGTTTCTAAAAATTCAAACAATTATATATTACAATGAATATCGACTATTCAGACCAATTAAAATTAAGACTCATTCTTCTTTTGAAAATATATTCAGAAGATTTCAGTTTTTTTTTTGTGTGTGTGTGTGTGTGTGTGTGTGTGTGTTTTCTACACCCAGTGTCCTCTGGAAACACGCCCGTTCTAGTTCTCAGTATATTCTGAAAATTGTCACTAAACGGCCTCGAACTGTATCCGAACGAAGTGGAAGTAGCAGTAAACGGTTTGGGTTCTGTTTGTGAACTTCATGGATGGACTTGGACAGAAAGGGTACTCCAGAACTTCTTTATCTTTATCTTTATCTTTAATGTACTTAAAACGAGATGGAAGTACTTAAAGCAAGATGACCATACTATGAATGGAACTGTCATACTTCCACATGGTCCTCTAGGTAATCCTTTGGCAATAGTCGTGGAAAGCAATCGAGAGGTTTGCTGCAACTTGGTGATCTGGAGGAGTGCTTGCTTTCTTTAACAATGACTGTCTTTGGAACGTCTGCCAAATGACCAGTATAGTGTTAAGGGGGCATGTTAAACTTCAATCAAACAAACCCAGGTTTTTGGCTCCACTCAATTTTGGCGGCTTGCTGCTAACAAGGATGCAATTGGCTGGATGTTGATTACGATAACGACACAGAGGCAATGACCATTACCATGGTAACAGTGATCACACAACTGATGTGGACTTGATATGCACAGCTTAATAGTTGCGAACAGGACTTAGAACTGGCAGGAATGCAGTGGGTTATCACAGACGTTGGGCTAGGACGTGACTGTGATTACATTCAACATGCACTAGGGACGAGATGAGGACTTGGTCAAAAGGATATGAACTGTCTGTGAACAAGATGGTCGAGATACGAACTTGATAGAATAGGTGTGAACGTATTGGGAATGGAAGACAAATGCAAAACTGACTAAGAATGGGCTGCATGGAAATGGTGTCCGCATGGTATGAACGGGCAGTTTTATCCCATCTGAACTTGATACAAAAAGACTGCGGATGAGATACAGATGAGATGGACGCAATGAGGACTTTTTATGGACGTACTTGAACCGACATTATGAGGCCTAAATACATGTTCTGCTACAACTGCAGCCGGTTTTACAATTTTGTTAGGATGGGATAGGATGTTTTCAGCACTAGTTTGGTGTCACAGGGCTTTAGTGACCACCATTGGGGCTGTTCAAAAGTGGTCTTTAAGAGCACTCTTCAACAGTTCCAAAGGTATGTGTAAGTTTGAGTTTTACATCCAACATCCAGTGTCATATGAAGACAGCTAGCTAGCTAGGGCCTTGGTTAAAAGACTCATCTGAAAATCTGGAGAAGCCTGACCCCTTCTGAGTGTTCGAGTTTTATGTCCCATCATCAACAAAGGTCATATGGAGACTGGTTCTCGGTATAAAGACTCAACCGAAAGCCTGGAGAAGCCCAGAATCAAACTCATGACCCCAGATGTAGTAGCTTAACCACTACACCATGGAAGTTAGGCTTCTAGGAAATTTACTGTTTCATAACCTTTTCATTTTCTGTCTGAACATTTTGTGTGTTCTTTAACACCTATCCTGTTGTTCAAGACAACTCCTACTTTTGCAAACAGTGTAGATCCAGATAAGATGGCTTCGGAAGCTACCATCTGATCAGGATCTACACTGTTTGCCATTCAGTTTGCAAATTCGGATGAATAAATTGATGTGGCTTAATTAATTTATGCAACAGGATAAGGGTTAAAACTGTCATACTGAATAAATGAAGAAAAATTAAAGCACTGTAAGCACTGGAGGGTCAGGTCCTGAACAGGGACTTAGACTGTTTCCTTTAACTCTTAAATTTCTGTACTAAATACAAGCAGTGTAGACCCTGATCAGATGCCACATTCCGCGCCGCCTTATCTGCGTCTTAACTGTTTGCCAATGTCTCAGCACATGCGCAGAGTCAATGTTTACTACAAGCTTTCTGTCACACAACACTCTGCTGTCACATTGACAAGAACATCACAGCTATTTTCTATAAATGACCTGCATAATTACCTGGATTTCCTACAAAACAGTGACAGTCACATGGACATCAGCACTGAAGAGATTCAGAGTTTAGTAACTTTGGGCTGACTAACAAATAAATGACCCAATAATGTGCACACATGCAAAGCCCACTTTTCTCAAGACAAAGAAAGGCACAACATATCAGATGGAGAGAAGCTACATGAAATGCATATCACATCCTGGTCACTGCCCTTTCAAGGATTTACGGCAAATAAAAACATTTTTTTTTCTGTCATGGCATGTATGGTCATCATTTGAATGTGTGAGCTCAGCAATGAATCAGACCAGTCTGAGTATCTGTGAAGCACAGTCTGATCAAAGTCTTTGCTGTATGTATGTTATATGGACGACCAAAGACCAGACTGTTTTTCATACAAACAGGGAAGGCCATATGTACAAAATTCAAGATTTTGTTTTTGTTAAATTTGCGGTTTAACCTCCCCGTCACACTGTAAAGGTTATTTTTGAGATGTTGCTTCCAATTTTGTGGATTGAGATGAAATGACATCTCAAGCCCTGCCGCTCAATGAAACCAATAGGGTTTGTATGCATGGACGGTCAGACTCGCACCGCTTTGCCTGTGCAGGCTTAGATCCTCCAAGCGGTTTACCAGTACTCATGTGCGGGTCGGTTTCAGCTCTGCATGGAAGCATCATGCAGCCCATCTATTTCTTCAAGCCCCGATGGGTGGGGGCTGAATGTTGTGAGTTTAAATCTATTGTTAAAACTCTGATCATTTAAATATGCTTATACGAGTTTATTTTCACAGAAAAAATGTGAGCAGCTTTTGCAAATGCAAAAGCCGCTGAGATTTTTTCAGCAAATATGCCACTATATTAAATATCGTACAAACCAGGACAATTAATGAGTCCATTAAACTAACGATGCTTTGAACAACTGGGCCAAGATTTGAGTCTTTGCTGTTCAGATATAGGTTTCTCATGCAAGACTGAAATATCTAATATAATGTCTGTTCTGTATCAATACAGCTTCTGTTTACAATTTTTTGGCAGTTAAGTATGATTTTACAAAGTAAATTAAGATGTTACCTTAGCAGATCAGGACAAAACAGTAAATCATATCATAAAACAAAAGAAATGAAGATTCAATATTTGTTTTACCGTATTCAAGATAATTATGCCGGCCTCGGTAGCTCAGTCGGATGAGCATCTGACTGGTGATCAGGAGGCTGCGGATTCGATACCTGCCAGTGTCGAGAGACTGATCATGAAATCTTTTCTACGGTCATTGTCTCCCTTCCACTGATTCAGGAAGGGCAGTTGTCAGTTTCTAGTGAAAGAATGTGCACTGTAATGGTTAAATGCTTACGTACATGTATAAGCTTGCTCAGGTAAAGTGTGGATAGGTAAAAATGACCTAAATCATGTTGACTGGGCCATTAAACTCCAATGCAAACAAACAAAATCAACATATTTATTGTACATGCTCTTATATAAGCACATATCAATCAATGCTTTTTGATCACAAGATTTCTTATATAAGCCAAGCGGCCCTTTTTTGGGAAATTGGCAAACAGTGCAGACGCAGAGCTACCGCAGATTGCAGCAGCTGATCTGGGTCTACAGTGTTTGCTTAAAGAACATTCATTTTTGTAAAATAAACCCTATTGGTGTCATTGGGTGACAGGGCTTGAGATGTCATTTCATCTCAAGGTCGAGTAAAAGTCCCACAAAATTGGAAGCAACGTCTCCAAAATGACCTTTACAGTGTTGATGGGGACGTTAAACCACAAATCAAACAAACAATTAACCGGGATAAACAGATGTATGTTTTTAAAAAATCTGTTAACCCTTATTTATCCCACTGAACATAATAAGCACTAACAGTAACTTTGCAACAAACAGTGTAGATCCAGATCAGATGGCTTCTGAAGAAGCCATCTGATCAGAATCTATACTGTTTTGTCATTCAGTTTGAGAATTTAATCAAATACATTATATCAAGTAATTCATTGGCTGATAGTAAGAAATGGGAGTGGCAAAATTAATTTATTCAACAGGATAATGGTTAATCTATTTATCTGGAGCTAATTGTCAGAAGAATTGCATCACCATAGGTTTACCTAATTCAACTACAGTCAACCCTCTTTATACCGACATTCGAGATAACGGCAAAACTCGTTATAATGGCAATTTCAATTGAATGACTTCTTAGCTAAAGGTTTAGCCTCGGTTGTAAGCGGCGCGGGCTTCCCTCGGGTTGGAAATGCCCAAATCGAATCCATAGTCATGAAAGAATCTTGTAACCTAATATTCCAAGAAACAAAATGTTAAAGATATTTGTTAGAATCGCCTCACCGACCGAGGCGATTCTAACAAATGTCTATAACATTTATTTCTTAGAGTAATAATGGGCAAAAGGCCTTTTATTACCTTTCATACTCCTAACTGGGATTCTTTGTAACAGCAAATTCATTATAACCGCACAATAATAGGGAACAAAACTGTCGTTATAACGTGGGTCCACTGTACATTTACCTGTTTATCTGGTCCAATATGTGACTCGATGTCAACCATTTCATATATTCCAATTTTCTCGCCTCCCCAAAGTGTCCAGCTGTTAAATCCAGGCACTAAACTGGTATCAACTCCAATGACTAGTCCTGTATTTTCAGTTTTTCCCAGAATAATTTTCTAAGTTCCGAACACTTTACTACCCGGTTTGATTAGATTCAAGTAATTCACATAAACGAAAGCTGCACTGCTCACAAGACGGAAGTGCAGCACTTCACGATTCCATATAATTCCATAATATCAATCAATTATGGCCTTACGTCAATGAAGTAGGAGACTTTCGTTTTACATCCCAGAACACTATAAACATTCAGACATCATATCAATTAACTCTTACTGCATCAGTGAAGACTAGCAGATGGTGTTTTCCATTTTTTTTTTTTTTTTTTTTTTCAGAATGTTAAGCCAGCCAAAACAATCAACCCTTTTTGTACCAAACGGAATCTTCCTCCTTATATATAATGACAGGAGTGCATTTCAAAGTTTAGGGGTGTCAGGTTGTGTTTTCTTAAAAATTTGTTTTGAAAATGGCTTAACTATTTACAAATAGTTACTAAGGCCCTGATCTATTTACAAATAGTTACTAAGGCCCTGATCAGTTACTATTTACAAATAGTTACTAAGGCCCTGATCAGATGCCGCATTCTGCGGCATCTGATCTGGGCCTGCACTGTTTGCCAGGGTACCCGTTTTGGGGTTTCCGGTACAAAATGGGTTAAAAAAAACATTTAGACTGTCATCTGCTCAGAAATTTAAAACATTTACACTGTTGCTTGGTGTTTTGAGATAAACCCATAAGATGCCAATCACAACAAATGTCATCTGCTTTGTTGTCTGCTGGTAACTTTAAAAGTCATTTTTGCAAACAGTGTGGACCCAGATCAGACTGTTTCTCTATGAGTAAACAGTTTGCGGTTCTAAGCATGCCCAGGAAAAGTGGTGGGAGTTGGACCGTCCATGCATATAAACCCTATTGGTTTCATTGGGCGGCAGGACTTGAGCTGTCATTTCATCTCAATGTCGGGCAAAAGTCTCACAAAATTGGAAGCAATGTCTCCAAAATGACCTTAACAGTGTTGATGGGGATGTTAAACCTCAAATCAAACAAACAAACAAATCCACACTGTCTGCCTGACAGTATATGCAAAAATATTTTTAAAAAGTTTGTAGGAAGATGCAGCAGCCGACATACTGGTAAACAGACAACATTTTGGGGTGCACTTGAGGAACCAGTCAATATTACTGAGTAGCAATGGGTTGAAAATGTGCAGACTGAATAACAAACCGTGCAGACCCAAGATAGGAGCAGTCTGATTTGTGTATAGTCCAAATAGGTTAACACTTATCTTGCTGAATATTCATTTAAGCCACACCCATTTCTGTCAATCAACCAATCAAATTACTTGATGTAATTCATTGCTGCAAATTCATAAACTGAATGCCAAACAGTGTAGATCCTGATCAGATGGCTTCTTCAGAAGCCATCTGATCTGGATCTACACTGTTTGCAAAGATAGGGGTTGTCGTGAACAGCAAGATAAGGGTTAAAATAGCAACAGAGTGCAGGGAGGCACAGAGGAGAAATTAGCCAATAAATGTCACAAACATTCCTGCAAAGCACTAACATGGATCAGTCTGGCTCTGGCATAAAATTCCAGAAAAAAAAGAACTAAATGGAACAAAAGAAGCAGACAGACTGTGGTGTGTGCTTTATTTTTTGGTAATACATCACAACCTTTCTATAACACTATTAACCCTTTTTGTACCAAATGGAATCTTCCTCCTTATATATAGCAGGAGTCCATTTCAAAATATAGGGGTGACAGGTTGTGTTTTCTTCAAAATTTGTTTGGAAAATGGCTGAACGTTTTGCAAACAGTGTAGGCCCTGATCAGACGCCGCAGAACACGGCGATTACCCGTTTTGGGGTTTCTGGTACTCAATGGGTTTATGGTGTCCAAAACAGAAACCAAGTTAGTAAAAACAACCATGTTATAGCCAAACAAAAATGTATAGATTATAATAGAAAAATGACCATATGGTCATTTTTCTATATAATGTATACATTTTTGGGATCAATCTTGAAACCTTGTTATATCCAAACTGTGTTATAATGAACCGTGTTCTGGTGTACCTGCGTGAAACAGATTTGGCTGCATGGTGCTTCCACACAGAGCTGAAGCTGACCAAACTTTTGAGTACTGGTGCTAGGAAGGAAAAGTGGTGTGCATGGTGACCGTCCTTTAAACTAGTGATTTCTTTGGTAGGTAGGGCTTGAGATGTCATTTCATATCAATGTCTGGTTAAAGTGTCACAAAAACAGATGGAAAAGTCTCTAAAATGACCTAAACAGTGTTGACGAGGATGAAAAACCTCAACACAAACAAAACTTGCATGTGCATTTGATCCACTAAATTTTTTACCTGCACGTAAAATGTTGTATTTCATCATTTAATTTTACCAGAGCATATTTGATCTTTTTGATTTACGTGTGCATAAAATTTTGTGTCTTGTGCAAGAATTGTGGTGGAACTTTTTATTTTACATGTGCATGACGGCCCCCGACCATCGGGGCTTGAAGAAATAGATGCCCGGATGCATGATGATTCCAAGCAGAGCTGAAACCGACCCGCACAAGAGTACTGGTAAACCGCTTAGAGGATCTAAGCCTGCCCAGGAAAAGTGGTGCCAGTCGGCCCGTCCATGTTTATACACCCTATTGGTTTCATTGGGCGGCAGGGCTTGAGATGTCATTTCATCTCAATGTTGGGTAAAAGTCCCACAAAATTGGAAGCAACGTCTCCAAAATGACCTTTACAGTGTTGATGGGGAGGTTAAACCTCAAATCAAACAAACAAAACATGTGCATGAAATGTTGTGGTTGATCTATTTATACCTGTTCATGAAATGGTGTGGTCAATTCATTCCAACTGCATATGCATAAAGTGTTGAGGTTGATCTTTGTGTTTTATCTGCATGTGAATAAAGTTGTGCAGCTTATCTTTTTGTTTTATCTGCATGTGCATAAAGTGTTGTGGTTGATCTTTTTGTTTTATCTGCATGCATGTATTAAATGTTGTGGTCGATCTTAAATGTTGTGGTTGATCTTTGTGTTTTATCTGGATGTGCTAAAAGTTGTTGTTGATCTTTTTGTTTTATCTGCATGTGCATAAAGTGTCATGGTTGATCATTTTGTTTTATCTTGATGCATGCATTAAGTGTTGTGGTTGATCTTTTTGTTTTATCTGCATGTGCATAAAGTGTCGTGGTTGATCTTTTTGTTTTAATTCCATGTGCATAAAGTGTCATGGTTGGTATTTTTGTTTTATCTGCATTTGCATAAAGTGTCGTGGTTGAACTTTTTGTTTTATCTGCATGCATGCATTAACCCTTGTCCTGCTGAGCCCGGATATGCATTATTTTCCAAACAATGAAGATCCAGATCAGATGGCTTCTGACAAAGCCATCTGATCAGGATCTACATTGTTTGCCAGTCAGATTGTGACTTTGTTGCAATAATTTGCATCAAATAATCTGATTGGTTGATAATCGGTAGTGGGAGTGGCATATATGAATATTCAGCAGGACAAGGGTTAAGTGTTGTGGTTGATCTTTTTGGTTTATCTGCATGTGCATAAAGTGTCGTGGTTGATCTTTTTGTTTTATCTGCATGTGCATAAAGTGTCGTGGTTGATCTTTTTGTTTTATCTGCATGCATGCATTAAGTGTTGTGGTTGATTTTTTTGGTTTATCTGCATGTGAATAAAAAATATTGAGTGTATTTGACACATTGACCAAAGTTAATGACTTCATTATCTTTGAGCAATAGTTTACTGTGCCCAAGAGTCCATTTTCAAAATTTTTGGGTGTCAGATAGAGTTATCTTAACCCTAATCCAGCTGTTCACAACACCCCCTACCCTTGCAAACAGTGAAGATGCAGGTCAGATGGCTTCTGAAGAAGCCATTTGATGAGGATCTACACTGTCATTCAGTTTGCGTAAGTTGAATGAATAAATTACATCAAGAAATCTGATTGGCTGAAATGTAAATGGGTGTGGCTAAATTAATTTATGCAGTATGATAAGGGTTAAGAAATTTTGACAATGATGAATGATTTTCAAACAAGAGGGCCCAGAGGGCCCTGGTTCCCTCACCTGATCCAAAGCATAACAAGTGGGCCCCGGGCAGGGTCAATTTTGGCCCCAGGACTAAAATTTGAACAATCTTGGTAGAGGTCCACAATATGAAGCTTCATATCGAATATTAAAGACCTGGGCTTTCTGGTTTCAGAGAAGAAGATTTTAAAGGTTTACCCTGCATATAGAAGTGTATGTAAAACAAGATTTTCCCTATATAAGTCTATGTTCAACCAAAGGGCCCCGGAGCGGGGGCATTTTTGGCCCCAGGGCTATAATTTGAACAATCTTGGTAGAGGTCCACTAGCTGAAGCTTCATAACAAATATCAAAGACCTAAGCCTTGTGTTTCAGAGAAGATGATTTTTAAAGATTTTCCCTATATAAGTCTATGTAAAACCAAAGGGCCACATGGCAGGGGCATTTTTGGTCTCAGGGCTATAATTTGAACAATCTTTATAGAGGTCCACTAGCTGAAGCTTCATAACAAATATCCAAGACCTAAGCCTTGTGGTTTCAGAGAAGAAAATTTTTCAAGATTTTCCCTATATAAGTTTATGTAAAACCAAAGGGCCCCAGAGCAGGGGCATTTTTGGCCCCAGGGCTATAATTTGAACAATCTTGGTAGAGGTCCACAAGATGAAGCTTCATACCAAATATCAAAGACCTGGGCCTTGCAGTTTCAGAGAAGAAGTTTTTTAAAGATTTTCCCTATATAAGCCTATGTAAAACAAAAGGGCCCTGGTGCGGGGGCATTTTTGGCCCCAGCACTATAATTTGAACAATCTTGGTAGGGGTCTACTAGATGAAGCTTCATACCAAATATCAAAGACCTGGGCCTTGCGGTTTCAGAGAAGAAGATTTTTCAAGATTTTCCCTATATAAGCCCATGTAAAACCAAAGGGACCCGGTGCGGAGGCATTTTTGGCCCCAGCACTATAATTTGAACAATCTTGGTAGGGGTCCACTAGATGAAGCTTCATACCAAATATCAAATACCTGGGCCTTGCAGTTTCAGAGAAGAAGATTTTTAAAGATTTTCCCTATATAAGCCTATGTAAAACAAAAGAGCCCTGGTGCGGGGGCATTTTTGGCCCCAGCACTATAATTTGAACAATCTTAGTAGGGGTCCACTAGATGAAGCTTCATACCAAATATCAAAGACCTGGGCCTTGCGGTTTCAGAGAAGAAGATTTTTCAAGATTTTCCCTATATAAGCCTATGTAAAACCAAAGGGCCCCCGTGCGGGGGCATTTTTAACTTCAGCACTATAATTTGAACAATCTTGGTAGGGGTCCACTAGATAAAGCTTCATACCAAATATCAAAGACCTGGGCCTTGCGGTTTCAGAGAAGAAGAGTTTTAAAGATTTTCCCTATATAAGCCGCTGTGAAACCAAAGGGCCCCCGTGCGGGGGCATTTTTGGCCCCAGCACTATAATTTGAACAATCTTGGTAGGGGTCCACTAGATGAAGCTTCATACCAAATATCAAATACCTGGGCCTTGCAGTTTCAGAGAAGAAGATTTTTCAAGATTTTCCCTATATAAGCCCATGTAAAACCAAAAGGCCCCCGTGCGGGGGCATTTTTAGCCCCAGCACTATAATTTGAACAATCTTGGTAGGGGTCTACTAGATGAAGCTTCATACCAAATATCAAAGATCTGGGCCTAGCGGTTTCAGAGAAGAAGATTTTTAAAGATTTTCCCTATATAAGCCCATGTAAAACGAAAGGTCCCCGTGCGGGGCATTTTTAGCTTCAGCACTATAATTTGAACAATCTTGGTAGGGGTCCACTAGATAAAGCTTCGTACCAAATATCAAAGACCTGGGCCTTGCAGTTTCAGAGAAGAAGATTTTTAAAGATTTTCCCTATATAAGCCCATGTAAAACCAAAGGGCCCCCGTGCGGGGGCATTTTTGGCCCCAGCACTATAATTTGCACAATCTTGGTAGGGGTCCACTAGATGAAGCTTCATACCAAATATCAAAGACCTGGGCCTTGCGGTTTCAGAGAAGAAGATTTTTCAAGATTTTCCCTATATAAGCCCATGTAAAACCAATGGGCCCCCGTGCGGGGGCATTTTTAGCTCCAGCACTATAATTTGAACAATCTTGGTAGGGGTCCACTAGATGAAGCTTCATACCAAATATCAAAGACCTGGGCCTTGCGGTTTCAGAGAAGAAGATTTTTAAAGATTTTCCCTATATAAGCCTATGTAAAACCAAAGGGCCCCCGTGCGGGGGCATTTTTGGCCCCAGAACTATAATTTGAACAATCTTGGTAGGGGTCCACTAGATGAAGCTTCATACCAAATATCAAAGACCTGGGCCTTGCGGTTTCAGAGAAAAAGATTTTTTAAGTTTTCGGTGAAAATAATCTATTTTTGGCTACTGTGACCTATATGTGCAACGGACCGGAACCATTTGAACAACTTTGAAAGGGGACCACCTAAGGATCATTCCTGTGAAGTTTGGTCAAAATCCGATCAGTGGTTTAGGAGGAGATGTCGTTTGAAGAAAAGTTTACGGACGCACTCACGCACGCACGCACGGACGCACGACGGACAAAAAGTGATCCCAAAAGCTCACCTTGTCACTACGTGACAGGTGAGCTAAAACTGTAGGCCCTGATCAGACAATGGGCCTACATGGTTTGCCGGTGTTCTGTTTTGGGGTTTTGCCTATAAAATGGTTAGTGTGAGCAAAAATTTGATGCCTAGTCTTTCTCAGTCCACCCATTTTTTCTGCCCAAGCCAATCTGGGCTTTGAGAAATAGACTGAGCTGTATGGTACTTCCCTGCAGAGCTTATACTGACCAAACATGAGCTTAGAAGGTCCAAGCCTGCCCAAGCAATTTAGTGGTGCGAGCCGCACTGACCCTGCATATTAACCCTTCTCTTGCTGAATATTCAGTTTAGCAACACCCATTTCTGACTTTAAACCAATCAGATAACTTGATGTAATTGATTCCTATAAAATCATTAATTGAACGTCAAACAGTGTAGATCCTGATCAGATGGCTTCTTCAGAAGCCATCTGATCTGGATCTACACTGTTTCCAAAGATAGGGGTTGTCGTGAACAGCAGGATAAGAGTTAACCCTTCAGCAATTTGTTTGGGCAGTGAGCTTGAATTGTCATTTCATCTAAGTGTCTGGTAAAAGTCCCACAAAAGGATGTCCCCAAAGTGACCTAAAAAGTGTTGAACCTCAAATCAAAACAAACAAAATCTTCCTCAGTCATACAACCCAAAAGACGACTTTTGCTGTAGCAGTTAGACTTGCATACAGGAAGTGCTCATTTAGGACCCTTGGCAGGTCACATGCTGTGTCTAAGTATTTGAATATAGAACCAATTTAACTTCTCTATAATCCAAATGCACCAATCACTTATGCCTAATCTTTAATCAACGATATCAGTTATTTTCAACAAATGTTAAGTATATCGATTTCCCCATGAAAAATCAATCAAGAAACATAATCATATGTGCAGCTGCAATGAACGCATGCTAAGTTTCCATACATTAAAATTCAAATTTCACAGAGTCAAACCGTGCTCAATATAGTTTAAGGGGAATTGATCCACCTTCAGGGGGAGGCAACTCTTTCGAATTTTTTTCTGGTTATTACAGCCTGAGGGGACTCTGCTCATGAGGTCTACTCTTACAGGAAAGAATTTGCTCCTGAGGAGCAAATTCTTTCCTTTAAGAGCAGACCCCTTCATCAGAGGGACTCAGTACAAGAAAAGTGACAGTAAGTCCTTTAAGTTGTCTCCCTTAAATTATAAACAAGAATTCTGCCGAAGGCTATGACATGCCTGTGGGGGTGCAAAGTCACTGAATCATAAATTATAGGTCAAGGTCAAACATGGATGCTTGCATCGTAAATACAATTTTGTACGAAGGTCTAATAGTTCATGAGAAACAGACATGAACAATAGGGTGGATGCTATGGTGGTTGCAATAATTTTACAAAGTCAGTGAACCATGAAATGAAGGTCAAGGTCAAATATGGATGCTTCAATTTGAATTGTCATTCTTAGAATTGCAAGTCTGTACGAAGTAGCATTAATGAGGGTCTAATAGATCTTTACCGCCCCCGCCCACAGGGGCTTGAAGAAATATATGGGCTGCACGATGCTTCCACGCAGAGCTGAATCCGGCCCGCACACTAGTACTGGTAAACCGCTTAGAGGATCTAAGCCTGTCCAGGAACCGGGGTGCAAGGCAGACCGTCCATGCTAATAAACCCTATTGGTTTCATTGGGCGACAGGGCTTGAGATGTCATTTCATCTCAGTGTCGGGTAAAAGTCCCACAAACTTGGAAGCAACATCTCCAAAATGACCTTTACAGTGTTGACGGGGACATTAAACCTCAAATCAATCAAACAAACTAATAGATCTTGAGAAACGGTATTGAACATTAGGGTGAACGCTAGGGTGGTCGCAATAATTCCCAAAGTCACTGAACCATGAAATATAGGTCAAAGTCAAATATGGATGCTTGCATTAAAACTTTTATCCCTAGATGCGAGTCTGTATGAAGTAGCATTAGTAAAGATCTAATAGTCTTGAACATTAGGGTGATCACTAGGGCGGTCGCAATAATTCACAAAGACAATGAACCATGAAATTGGGTCAAGGTCAATATGGATGCCTGCATTTAAATTGTCATCCCCAGATGCAAGTCTGTATGAAGTAGCATTAGTAAAGATCTAACAGTTTTAACAATAGGGTGAACACTAGGGCGGTCGCAATAATTCACAAAGTCAATGAACCATGAAATTGGGTCAAGGTCAATATGGATGCCTGTATTTAAATTGTCATCCCTAGATGCAAGTCTGTAGCATTAACCCTTGTCCTGCTAATCCCGGATATGCCTTATCCTTGAAACAATATAGATCCAGATCAGATGGCTTCTGACGAAGCCATCTGATCAGGATCTACATTGTTTGCCATTCAGATTGTGAATTTGTTGCAATAATTTGCATCAAGTAATCTGATTGGTTGATAATTGGTAGTGGGTGTGACATATATAAATATTCAGCAGGACAAGGGTTAATAAAGGTCTAACAGTTCTTGAGAAAATGAACTTGAACATTAGGGTGAACCCTAGGGCGGTCGCAATAATTCACAAAGTCATGAAATTGGGTCAAGGTCAAATATGGATGCCTGCATTTAAATGGTCATACCTAGATGCAAGTCTTTATGAAGCTCTTATAGTTCTGAGGAAATGGACTTGAATATTAGGGTGAACGCTAGGCCAGGGTGGTCAAAAATGTTGACGGCTTGAAAAATGTACGGACGGATGGAAATTTCGACTCCTATACCGTGCCATGCTTAAAGCAGTTGCGACAAAAATGGCAGGAGATATATATTACATGTAGGTGTATAATCTACACTTTTCACAACAAATCAAGTTGTGAAGAAAATACTATATTTGTCTTAACCCTTTCAGTACCAAATGGAATCTTCCTCCATATATATAGCCGGAGTCAATTTCTAAATTTAGGGGTGACAGGTTGTGGTATCTTCAAAATTGATTTGGAATATGACCGAACTTCCTGCAAATAGTGTAGGCCCTGATGAGACGCCGCAGAATCAGCTGGGCCTGCACTGTTTGCCATGATCCCCGTTATGGGGTTTCCAGTCTGAAATGGGTTAATTAGTGCACAACCTCAAATAAAAGCACACCAATAATTTTTTCAAGTAGTATTTTTGACAAGTTGGCTCATAATGAGCCGTCTCATCAGAATCTACACTGTTTGCAGTTCAATCCCCCACCCATAGGGGCTTGAAGAAATATATCGGCTGCATGATGCTTCCACGCAGAGCTGAATCCGGCCCGCACACTAGTACTGGTAAACCGCTTAGAGGATCTAAGCCTGTCCAGGAACCGCGAAGTGAGGTGGACCGTCCATGCTAATAAACCCTATTGGTTTCATTGGGCAACAGGGCTTGAGATGTCATTTCATCTCAATGTTGGGTAAAAGTCCCACAAAATTGGAAGCAACGTCTCCAAAATGACCTTTACAGTGTTGACGGGGACGTTAAACCTCAAATCAAACAAACTGTTTGCAGTTCTATTAATGTGTTGACTATAAACCCCTATTTACATGAATGTATGTGTCAAAATGAAAAGGTGACCGAAGAGCTCATTTCAGAAACTCAGGGGTGAAAGGGTTAACCCTTATCTTGCTGAATATTCATTTAAGCCACACCCAGTTCTGTCTATCAACCAATCAAATTACTTGATGTAATTTATTGCTACAAATTCATAAACTGAATGCCAAACAGTGTAGATCCTGATCAGAAGGCTTCTTCAGAAGCCATCTGATCTGGATCTACACTGTTTCCAAAGATAGGGGTTGTTGTGAACAGCAAGATAAGGGTTAAAGCATGTACATATATCCTCCTGACATTCTATAACAGTTTTATCCAATAAGGAAAATATTTTTGAACAATCAGTCGAAACTATGTCCTCTGAATGCATAATCAAAATTTAATAAAACCCTATATCAGTTTAATGTCTTTATCGAAATCATCTGTCATGAATTTGAAGAAATAAACTACTCCAAAGAAAATGTCTGTATGATATACGGTACAGACTCTAAAAATCTGGATGTTTTTTTTTTTAATGCTATAATTAAGGCTGACAGGATTAATCATAAAATTGATTAATCAATTGATAAATTCCACAAAAATGATTATCATTTCTCATTTGATGATAATCGATTAATTGTTAGGTACAATTTACTACCCTAAAACAGCTGGATGAGTGGGAAACAGTGCAGACCCTGATGAGAGGCTGCATTCTGCGGCGTCTCATCTGGGTCTTCACTGTTTGGTCAGTCATGTCTGTTCAAATATACATATGATAAAGTGCAACATATGGTAAGAGTCATGCTCAGATAGAAAGCCAGACAGGTAAAATTATGACAAAAACCTTAGCGATTAATAATAGATTATCGATCGCAATGACAGGACTGATAATCAATTATCTTTTCACTACGATTAGCCAGCCCTAGCTATAATTAGATACTACAAAGAAATAACTAAATTTCTGAAAAGGCGGCAATAAATCTCTTCCCTTTTCAAATATTTGTTGTTTCTTATTCCTATATTTATTCAGTTGCTCACTTTTCACTCAGAGATGATTTTTAGGGCAGTACTGTACAATCTTAAAAATTATTCAAGTGCATTTGTAATTAAATCCATCACACAGAGATTTTTATTCATAATAATGAATCATATCTTGTCATAATGGTTTAATAACCTCCCAAAGTGCATTTTAAAGAGACAAGGAAACTCACAGATGAGCCAACATGATTTTATCATGTCATAATATACCATAATTTAACCCATTGCATGCTGGGATGGGGGGACACTAAAGGGATACCTTGGCAAACAGTGTAGGCCCAGATCAGACGCCGCAGAATGCGGCGTCTGATCAGGGCCTGCACTGTTTGCTTACAGAATTTTTCCAACAAAAATAGAATAAAAGCGAAAAAATAGGCCCGACACCGCGCGCCCTTATATGACAAATGGTCTTGCAATGGAAGAGTCCACTAGTATACAATGGGTTAAAACTAAAGTGGTGCTATTACTGATTTTAGCTTCAATTTCATACACCACAACTTCTTTATAATGTTATATTCAAGTAATTTGGATTTTAACATGGTTGTTAAAATAAAATACATATGTATAGATTATGATTGATTGTTTGGGGTTTAAAGACATGTCAACCCTTGTGGATTATTTTGTGTCCTCTCAGGGCCTGAAAAATCAAAGTTTCAACCACTTGCCCGACAGTCCACAGCAGCTTGAAAATGGCTCAGAATTAGAATATTTCCTATATATTCTATACATTTTCTGGGCCAGTGAAATAAAACATCACTTGCCCAGCCAAAATTTGGACTTGTCCCATGCAGCTGGGCATTGGATTTGTCAGGCCCTGGTCCTCTCCAAGAGAAAGGGAGAAAAGAGATAGTAGAGGAGATGAAAGTGAGGGACAGTGGAGCTAGAGAAAATGGATGAAAATGTAGAAACAGAAGAAATAACAACATTCCCCTTTTGCAAGGGCAGCATGCCTTGTCCAACTGTAAGCCATCATCAGATGGATGCCCCAGTGACGCAAGATACAAGTCTCCTTTGCCTCACCAAACTACCCCCAAGTATTTATGAACCTTATTCTGTATCCTCTATACACGCTTGGGATCTACAGCTGAATCCTGATGTCATGTTATTTCCAAAACCATGTTATAATCAACTGGGTTACAAATAGAAGATCTTACACCAGTGGTCATTTCATATGATATTTATGAAACTCATGACCACGAGTGTAACATTCGGTTTATCATATGACCACTTTAAATTGGATTTTATCGCCTTTGAATTTGACAATTTTGCCACAAAAAATGCATTGATGACATGGACGTAGTCACGACGTTACTTAATCCCGCCAAAGTGTTATTACACGTGTGGTGTTACGATTTTTATTACACAACGTTATCTACTGCTTATCGACGACGTCATATGATAAAGAGACTTATGTTTTTGATGCAATGTTTTGTGTTTATTGACATGTCAACCCTTGTAGGTCATTTTGTGTCATCTCCCAGAGAAAGGGAGAAGAGATAGAAGAGAGAGTAAAAGCGATGAAAGTGAAGGTCCCAGAGGAGAAAGAAGAAAATGAATGGAAGAAATAAAAACACTTCCCATCTATCCTTAACCCTTGTCCTGCTGAGCCCGGATATGCCTTATTTTCCAAACAATGAAGATCCAGATCAGATGGCTTCTGACGAAGCCATCTGATCAGGATCTACATTGTTTGCCATTAAGATTGTGAATTTGTTGCAATAATTTGCATCAAATAATCTGATTGCTTGATAACTGGTAGTGGGTGTGGCATATATGAATATTCAGCAGGACAAGGGTTAACTGCTGCAAGGACAGCTGGCCTTGCCCAACAGTTGGATGCCCCAGGTGACGCAAGATACATGTCGCCTTTGCCTCACCCAACTACCCCCAAGAGTGTTATGTGTAAATACATGTACAACAAATTTTTACAATACTTCCTTCAAAACTAACGAAGTCATTACTTAACATACTGTCAATGAGGTGGTTCTAATGAGAACCCACAATCTGTGTTCAGCAAAAGTAAGAAAACTAACGAATACCCCTGTTAACCCCTGAGCGGGGTTTAAAGGTGCATTATTGAGCTACCGGGTCTCAATTTTTTTTTTTTCTGTTTTTTTTTATCTTCAATGCATACTCCTTTGTCATGTGTACACTTTTGGAGCCAAATACAGCTTCAGAACTTTGTGAAAATGGTTGTTTTCATTCGTGTTTATCCTTCGCTCTGAACATGTGTTTGGAATTTCTGTTCTAAAAATAAATCTGTCACTTTACAAATACATGGCGACAGTATCGTCTCTGAGTGTCGTTACTTATGGCATGGTATTCAGCGTCATATTTTTTTTCCGATTCAGGCATGGCCTAAGCAAACAAGGCCAAAAATGAACGTCGCATAACGTCATATATGGGGATTCTATTTTTGTCACGAACTAAAAATAGATATAACTAGTGTTCGAAACCTAGTTAGGGTATCCCTCTCAAACTCGTTTACCTGTATTCATTATTGTTCGCATTTTTGCATAAAATGCATTCATTTGTATTGTTTTAAAGAAAAATACCGGCTATACATGTATGTATTTTAATTTTGGAAGCATTTTTTCCAGATAGCTCAATAATGCGGGTTTAAGAGGAATTGAGTCTACATGGACTTGTCAGTTGACATGTTTCTTTAACAGAGCATTCTCTTTCTTCTGCTGATTGAAGAAGGGCAGTTGGCAATTTCTGGCAAAAAAAAATGACACTGTACTGGTGAACAGCTTATGTATATAACCCTGCACAGAAACATTAGCTTAAGTAAGCTGACTAAGTCTGACACGATTAATCGTACAATCGATTAATTGATCGATAAATTCCACAAAAATGATTATCATTTCTTATTTGCTTTTAATCGATTACTTGATAGGTACAATTTACTACCCAAAGTTAGCCTAAAATAGCTGGATGAGTGGCAAACAGTGCAGACCCTGATGAGATGCCGCATTCTGCGGCGTCTCATGTGGTTCTACACTCTTTGCTCAGTGTCTGTTCAAATATACATATGATAGAGTGCAACATATGGTAAGAGTCTTGCTCATACAGAAAGCCAGACAAGAAAAATTATGACAAAAACCAAAGCGATTACTAATCGATTATCGATCGCAATGACATGACTGATAATCGATTATCTTTTCAGCTCCGATTAGCCAGCCCTAAAGCTGACCAGTTCACTATGACCTCACTTGTGTTGATTGGGCTTTTAAACTCTAAACCTGACCAAAACCATGTCTTTCTGATCTAGCTATTATTGTCAGGCTCTGTTAGTGCCTGCTTTTCATTGCAGTAACACACCCATGCGCTAAAATGGCATGTATCTTATCTCTAGAACTAACATTTATCAGATGAAAATGTTTGATATTTTTCTTATTTCTGATCCAAATATAGATTGTGAGTGCTCTTCAGAACCGCCTCAATTAGGCGGTTCTGACGAGTACCCTCAGTCTATGTTTTGGAGCAAAAACAAGGAAACTAAGAAATACCCCCATAAACCCCCGCTTTTCTCTATACAGTATAGCTCCAATATATCGCGTTCCGATATTTCGCGATGTCCAATCTATCGCGGTCGCGCCGTGGATCCCGTTTTTTTTTCCCCTTAAAAATTCATAATTAAAAAAAAAATAAGAGTTTTAAGTTGTTAAAATTTATTTAAAACCAGGTTAAACCAGTCGCCAATAGTCAGTTCACACATTATAACCAAATAATCCAATTAGCGTCAGTTAGAACAGGTATTGGCGAACAATTAATCTTAATCCCCAAACTTGTCATAACTGAGTAATCCACTCAATGCTCAATCAGACAACGATGTCAACTGCCATTTTCATGCACGCGATCGGTAAATGACGTCATCCGATTCCAGCACCTCCACACATGTTTAATGTCATTGTGTGTATCTCTTTCATAAAAAAAATGTTTGAAACCGGTAAAAAATATTTTCAGCGCTTTGCACAGCTCCCGAATTATCCCCCAAAAGCTCCGTGTCAATAGCCAACAACATCGTTTGACTTTTCCCGCCCAGCGTCTGCTATTTGGCGCCAAAACATAAACATTCACGAGATCGCAGAAAAGTCTGTTTTTAATATGCAAACATCTACCGTTAGATGTAGCTAATTTTCTGAGGTGCGATTAAATCGTTTTCACATTGATTGTGGATTAAATTTTATGATTGGAGAATAAACGCCAATTAGAGACATAACTTGACCATATTTTCACACCTTATCGACACGCACCGCAGGGTGGCAATTATATGACAGGGATTAACAATGGTGTCATACTTGAACCGTAATAAATACACAAATGGTTTGTCTCTCAATTGACAGTGCAGCAATTATTGCGATTTACTTACTGGTCTAGTTTTACCTTATTTAAGGACTCAAAAAGACACAGTTGTAGACGATTTTTTTTACACTTACCCGAAATCGTAACACAATAAAATGATAGTTGTTGTATAGTTTTTCGGCCCGTGGTATCGCCGCGACTTGCATCAATTGGCATCTAGGCAAACTACCGCGACTTATATCGCGCTCCGACCACATCACGGTTTTCGGGCTATGGGCCCCGACTACCGCGATATATTGGAGCTATACTGTATAAAGTGGGGTTTAAAGGGGTCTTCATTTTAATTTCATATGCAGTTTCCCAGCCCAATAACTGTCCCTGGTGAAAAATACTTCAATGTTAATACAAAATGAATATTTTGCCAAAAAAAAAAAAACACCCCTCCCTCCCCCCCCCCCCCCCCCACCCCCCTCATAATCATAATCCATCATCATAACTGTTTATGCACCAAGAAAAACTCTAGAGCAGATGACAATTTCAAAAGCGGATACATATACCAGATCTACCCTAAATATTCGGACACCTCAACTCCTTACCATACTCGGTACTTGTTCTAAAATTTGAACAAGTACAATTTCATATATTGCACAAAATCTGTCCAAATAAAAACAGTAAATACGGTAAATCAAAAGTCTCACAATTCTGGATAATTATAACATAGTTTAACCCTTAACCCTTAAGACACCAAGAAAATCTACATCTGAAAATATTATGATATTATTAATCAAGGAATTTCGTATTGGCCCAGATACAGGTCCGAGGTCTGCTGTATTGGCCCGAGGCCAAAGGCCGAGGCCAATACAGCTAACCAAGGACCTGTAACTGGGACAATACGAAATTGCTTGATTAATGACAATTTTATTAACTGACACCAGTTTAAACATGTTTATGACCTCTGAACAATACAGGCTAGTCAATTAATAATGTATGCTTATGTCGTATGCTGAATCTTCTTGCAAGCGTTTTCAAAATATTTTTGCATCCAGGCAAACAGTGTGGACCCAGATCAGACTGCTCCTCTGGGAGCAGTCTGATCTGGGTCCACACTGTTTGCAAAAATGAGTTTTAAAGTAACCAGCAGACGGAAAAGCAGACGGCAATTGTGATTGGCACCTTCTAAGGGTTAATGATTGATCTCAAAAATATAAGTTCGGCCCCAGCCTGTCGGGGCTTGAAGAAATAGATGGGCTGCATGATGCTTCCACACAAAGCTGAATCCGACCCGCACTTGAGTACTGGTAAACAACCACTTAGAGGATCTAAGCCTGCCCAGGCAAAGCGTTGGGAGTGTCGGACCGTCCATACTTATAAACATTATTGGTTTCATTTGGCGACGGGATCTTAATGTTGGGTAAAAGTCCCACAAAATTGGAAGCAACATCTCCAAAATGACCAAGATAGTGTTGGCAGGGACATTAAGCCTCAAATCAAACAAAGCAGACGACAATTGTGATTGGCATCTTCTAAGAGTTAATGATTGATCTAAAAAATATACACCATTTCACTTTTAACTCTGGACCGCACAGTCATTGCATTTTTAACAGTTAATTTATATAACTTATCACTTGCTACTAAACTGTATCCTCACTCAACTAATTAGTATCCATAATTATGTCATAATATAACACAAACAGCATTTGCTATGAATCCATACTGAAGCAGCACTGAGGCCAGAAAAAACAGAATCAGGTGAAGCTACTGGTGCCAGACAGCAAGAGCCTACTTTTGAAGTAGAGTAGATCCAAAAATTAAGATACTTATCACACAAGTGTATCAGAAATACAGTATTTACATGCTTAAAACACTTCCTCCTTTCTCTGATCAAATGGGCAGATCTAGAAGGAAGTTGGAAGGGGATCGCTGCTATTTTTGGTTTCACATGGACTCTTCTATTGCTAAATGTTGGACAAGACTATTTGTCATCTAAGGGATGTCAGGTCTTATATTTTCTTTGATGGAAATAGTGCAGGCCCTGATCAGATGCTTACAATGTTTGCTAAGGCTGGCGCAATTAATCAGTTAATCGATTAATCAATCGATAAATTATTCTAAAATGATTATCCTTACTGATATGCTAATAATCGGCTATTTGATAAGTATAATTTTCTACCCAAAGTTGTCTCTAAAATAGCTGGATGAGTGGCAAACAGTGCAGACCCTGATGAGACGCCGCATTTTGCGGCGTCTCATCTTGGTCTGCATTGTTTGCTAAGGCCTGTCTGTCGAAATACATATGATATTGCATAACATATGGTAAGAGTCAAAGCCAGAAAGGAAAAATTATGATAAAATCTTCAGCGATTACTAATCGATCATCGATCGATAATCGGTTATCATTTCAGCTCCAATTAGTCAGCCCTACTGTTTGCAAAGTATCCCTTTAGGGGTTTCCCAGCATGCAATGGGTTTAACAACCCTTTCAAGATTATTACACTTACAGCCAGCCTGATCATTCATCAGAGGTGGGCTAAAAACCATCATGTGGCATCACACATGTGACCCGAGCGAGGCTTCAACCACAGTTGTAAGAGAGACCGTCAGCTCTCATAAAGGCCCATACCATTCAAATCTTATACGAGCCCCCCCCCCCCCACCCCCCCCACCCCCATCGGGGCTTGAAGAAATAGATGGGCTGCATGATGCTTCCACGCAGAGCTGAAACCGACCCGCACACGAGTACTGGTAAACCGCTTAGGGGATCTAAGCCTGCTCAGGCAAAGCGGTGCGAGTCGGCCCGTCCATGCTTATAAACCCTATTGGTATCACTGGGCGGCAGGGCGTGAGATGTCATTTCATCTCAATGTCGGGTAAAAGTCCCACAAAATTGGAAGCAACATCTCCAAAATGACCTTTACAGTGTTGACGGGGACGTTAAACCTCAAATCAAACAAACAAACATATCTTGAGGAGAGAAAATTTATCTTATAGTGAAAAGGACATTTATTTGTTGTGGCTAGGCATGAGTCTTGAGTAGTTTTAGAGGCAGTGGCTCCACCTTCAGGGGAAGCAACTCTTACAGAAGTATTTTTCTCTCCCCTGTCTACTCTTAACCCCCTTTTGTACCAAATGGAATATTCCTCCTTATATATAGCAGCAGTCCATTTCAAAATTCAGGGGTGTCAGGTTCTGTTTTCATCAAAATTTATTTGGAAAATGACTGAACTCTTAGCAAACAGTGGAGGCCCTGATCTGCGGCGTCTGATCTGGGCCTGCTCTGTTTGCCCAGGTACCCGTTTTGAGGTTTCTGGTACTAAAAGGGTTAATTAATAGATCCACAGGAGCAAAAATCTTCCCTTTAACCCTTGTCCTGCTGAACCAGAATATGGGCTACCTTTTGCAGTGTAGATACAGATCAGATGGCTTCTAAAGTCTAGGTATCCACACTGACATTTAGTTTATGAATTTGTAGGAATAAATAGCATCATGCAATCTGATTAGTTGGAAGTCAGAAATGGGTGTGGCTAAAATCATTTATTTAGCAGGGAGACTCCTTTATGCAGATTTAAGAGGAGTTTTCTATTTGCGAGAAAGCAAACAGGAAGTTTACTCCCTTTGTTGGTTGATTTGAGGTTTAACGTCCCCGCCAACACTGTAAAGGTAATTTTGGAGACGTTGCTTCCAATTTTGTGGTACTTTTACCCGACACTGAGATGAAATGACATCTCAAGCCCTGTCACCCAATGCAACCAAAAGTGTTTATAAGCATGGACAGTCCGACTCGCACCGCTTTGCATGGGAAGGCTTAGATCCTCTAAGTGGTTTACCAGTACTCGTGTGCGATCGGTTTCAGCTCTGCGTGGAAGCATCATTCAGCCCATCTATTTCTTCAAGACCCAATGGCAGGGGCCGTACTCCCTTTGTTAAAAAATGTTAAAAATATAATATCAGGAATATCCATATTCCTAAGTGTCCCAAAAC
The DNA here is from genome assembly GCA_963580285.1 of Lucinisca nassula. Lineage (NCBI taxonomy): Eukaryota > Metazoa > Mollusca > Bivalvia > Lucinida > Lucinidae > Lucinisca > Lucinisca nassula. The sequence goes on from OY757016.1 coordinate 18,022,198, forward strand.
ATACTTTTTACGGAGAAGGAGAAAAAAAAAGAAAATGATCTGAGAAATTATCCACAGGTAATCAGAATGTATTGCTTTGTTGGATAAAAGCTTTCCTCCTCCCACACAGTCTAATCTGCCTTCTATCTAGAAATCATTGACAGCACAGGAAAACCAACATAACCAGTCTGTCATGACAAACAGAGAAAAATACATTTGCACAGTCTGAAAATGCATACAACTCTGCAGAACGAATATTCTGAAATTATGAACTAAATTGCAGATTCACTGACTCATCAAAGCCTGGTGGCTGTATCCACATATTATTTTACCATTGTTTTATTGGTTTGTGGCATGGACTGGTTAAGAAATCATTCACAGCAGAGATTTGTGAGGGAAAACAATTTTCTTTACAGAACTGAAGCAGATCAATATAGCAGTAGATCTATACAGGTACACTGGTACCTCCATTCATAAAACATCAACTGTAGCAAATCAGCTTCTCACCCTAAATATTTGGATGCCAAAAAAATCACAACAACAGTTGTCGCATGAAAGCACAGCTCACCTGTTTCACACATTCAAGATATAAGGTAAAATCAATGAACCATGAAATATAGGTCACAATGATCTAGATACATGTATATTTTGAGGTCAGTCATCAGGTCACAAAGAACTTATATTCAAGGTATGACAGTTCTCCATCAAACAGTCATTGAGTTATATGGCAAAACCATCGAACCACGAAAGATATGTCACATTGAACTTAATGGATTTTTATGTCAATCATTTGGTCACATGGAACTCATAATGCAGGTACGAAGGTTCTCCATCAAATAGAATTCAAAATATACGGCAAAATCAATGAATCATGACATATAGGTCACATTTTGATGTGTATCATCCAGTCAGACAAAACTAATATCCCAGGTATTTCTCCAAATAGTCTTCAAGTTATTAGGTAAAATCATTGAACCATAAAATATACATGTAGGTCACACTAACCTAGATATATTTTTAACTCATTCATCGGGTCACATGGGGTGGGGGGGGGGGGGTGGGGGGGGGGGGCAAAATCACTGAACCTTGAAATATAGGTCAAACCAACCTAGATATATTTTGAGGTCAATATAGTCTGGAAGCAAAGGTATAACATTTCTCTATCAAATACTAGTCTTCAAGTTGTAAGGTAGAATCTATGAACCCTGAAATATAGGTCACACTGAACAAGATATATTTTTTATGACATTCATTGGGTCGCATAGAATTTATTATCAAGGTATGAAGTTTCTCCATTAAACAGTATTCAAGTTGTAAGGCAAAATCACTGAACCATGAAATATAGGTCACACTGTCCTAGAACATTTTGAGGACAATCATCTGGTTGCATAGAACTAATATCCCTGGTATGACATTTCTCCATCAAATAGTCTTCAAGCTATAAGGAAAAATCATTGAACCATAAAATATCGGTCAAATTGATCAAGATATATTTTGATGTCAATTATCAGGTCACATAGGTATGACATTCCTCCATCAAATAGTATTCAAGATATTAGGCCAAATCACTGAGCCATGAAATTATGAGCTATGCTTGAGCCATGAAATATAGGTCACACTGACCTAAATATTTAGGTCATTCATTGGGACATATGGAATTAATATTTCAGGGATGACATTTACAGTATCCAACAAATAGTCTTCAAGATATAAGCTAAAATCACTGGGATCTGGACCGTGAAATGTAGGTCACAATGACCTTCACACTTTTACACTTAGACTGATGTCACATAGTTGGCTGATGTACATGTATAACCAGTTATGTCTATAAATTGTCAGCATAATGGAAATGCATAGAACTTAAGATGAAGTCCTTTTTAATGTTGACAGACATTCACCCTAGTGACTTTGGGCCAAAATAAAAAATGACCTTGACCGTTGACATTTATGTAAGAACTAAAATATTTTGAATTCATGAACCTACAATTGTTTTTGATAAATGCGCTGTCTCACCTTTTTCCCATACATAAGCCTAATGGAACAAATAATTTAATCTTGCCATAAAATAGGTCAAGGACAACCCAGAATCATCAATTATATAACCTGTGTAGTGCTCAAGTGCCTTTTGCTGTCTGCTATGTTTCAAAGTCATCTGACTTACGGTTCTGAAGAAGAAGATTTTTAAAGTGTTTGTAGCTTATATGGGCATGGCGGCCATCTTGGTCATGTGACCAGGGCCAATTATATAAACTTTAGTTACTTTCTACATATATATAAGGGGTAGCCCTATGTGCCCTTGGCGCTCGGTTACCTTAAAAACAACAGTCAGTCAGTACACAAAATATTACTTCAATTGGCTCAGTGGTTTATGATGGTTGAAATTCTGATGGTGATTCAATTCTTGTGACCTTGAGCAAAGTCATTAGATGACCTTGACCTTTGACATTAATAGAGGTACATTTAAGACCTATTTTCTTCATTTCATAAACTACAATTGTATTGGATAAAAGCATTATTTTACCTTCTCCTTAGGGACTAAATTTGACCTTGAGATAAAATACATCAAGGTCAATCCCAGATCCATCATTTATTTAACTTTTGAAGGGCTCGAGTGCCTTTTGCTCTCTACCAAGTTTCAAGGTCACCTGACTTATGGTTCTGGAGAAGAAGATTTTTAAAGGGTTTTCACCTTATATGGGCATGGTGGCCATCTTGGTCATGTGACCAGGACAAATTATATGAACTTTAGTTCCCATGATGCATAGATTTATATAAAATATGACTTCTATTGGACTTGTGGTTTCTGATGAGAGGATGTTTGAGATTCTGATGGTCATTCAATCCTTGTGAGAGGTTGTGCGTTCGAATCCGGCCACCGGTATTGAGGTGTATCCTTGGGCAAGACACGTAATGACACTGCCCCACTCCACCCAGGTGTAAATGGGTAGCAGTGGTGTAAAAGCCACTGCCTCTCTCTCGCACGCGCATGAAAACACCCGGAATGAGTGTTCGAGAGGGATTCAATAAGCTTGAAGCTTTCATCGCAATCAAACTAAAATAAATTAGTATAAACTAACCCTTGTGACCTTGAGCCACTGTCATTGAATGACCTTTATCTTTGACATTCATAGAGGTTCATATGAGTCCTTTTTTTTCATTTCATAAACCATAACTGAATTGCATACAAGCACTATTTTACCTTGCCTTAGGGACCGAATCTGACCTTAGAAGCCTCCGTGGTGCAGTGGTTATGCTACTTGCCTTGTAAACCAGGGGTCGCAGGATCGATCCCAGGCTTCTCCAGACTTTTGGATGAGTCTTTAAACCGAGCTCCCGTCTCCGTATGACCTTAGCTGTTGGTGAAACGAAGAACTCAAACACTTACTCACTCACTCACCCACCAAATCTGACGTTACCATAAAATAGCTCAAGGTCAACCCATTGTCATCATTTACATATAATGCATAAAAAGTATGTAAAATTTTCAAGGGGCGTGCTTCGTGTAACAAACGTAACAAAGGCAATATATAGGGAAAAACACTCTGCACCTCATTTGGACCGTATCGAGCCACAAATCTGGGGCACATTTTCTATCCCAACGAAAAATAACAAACGTAACAAAAGAAGTATATAGAGAAAAAACACCCTGCACCTCATTTGGACTGCAACGAGTGTAACAAGGATATTCTTGGACAAGTCTTCGTTACATTAAACGAGCAAAAATCTGGGGCACATTTTCTCTCAACGTAAATTAACGAAGGTATCCTCAATACGCTTGTTATGATCCAAATGCACTTGCAACTTTTTCCTTCTTTTGCTATACATTTACAGTCTGGTTCATCGTCACATGTGCACTTGAGATTAAACAAGTTATCATGTGATGGGCGCATGCGCTGCTGGTAAAATTAACACGCGGCAAGCCGCCAGGTATCTTAAATGGGTGGCACTGTGCTCATGGTGAAAATTTACTAATATCGTGGTATTTAGCTAAGAAATAACAATGGATGGGGATGATTAAAGGTGTGTTATTATATTTTCTGTCATTCTTAAGACCTGTTCATATACATAAAACGTCAAATTGTTTGCAAAAGACGGTTCGATCAAAAACGAAAGTAGATCACCGGAGGGTTAAAAATGGTATTCTCATGCTTTGACTCTCGATATTCCAATATGACTTGAGACGAATTTTACTCCATGTTCATAACAAACATGAATATTATCTATAAAAACCTTTGGGAAAATTTATTTTTGTACACAGCAGCAATATAAACTCAGACACCATGCGTCCCTGAAATTAGGTCATAAGAATTTGAGTAGAGAATACTGGTCGAATTTTCTTTTCAAAAATGCTTGATAACATTATTAATATCTGCTTGGGAGTCCCTGTAATAAATAGCTTTGTAATGCACATAGATTATAATCATTTTTAGGGCTCAGATTTAGAGTGCGCGTAATGAAGTGAGCAGTCACTAACTGAACCAAAACAACAAACCCCGAGGATTTCCGAATGCCTAATTACAATAAACTATGCAAAAGCAAACACTGCAAACAAAGTTGTAAATGAAATGAGGTGCAGAATGTTTTTTCCCTATATATTTCCTTCGTTACATTTGTTACGTTACGTTGGGAGAAACTATGCCCCAGATTTTTTCTTGACTTCCTTGTTACATAATGGAGACAAGACAAAGAATATCCATGTTTTGCTCATTACGGTTCAATTAAGGTGCTGAGTGTTATACCCTTTATATTTAATTTGTTACGTTTGTTATGTGTATTATAAACGTAGTGCGCCTCTGGAAAGTTTAACACTCTTTGTGAAGTTTTTTTTTTTTTTTGGTTTGGGTTTTACGGCCCTTTCAAGATTATTTCACTCATATCGAGCCACTCTTTGTGAAGTACCGTATCTAATCACTAACCCTTGTCCTAGTGAGCCCGGATATATCTGATCTTTCAAACAATGCAGATCCAGATCAGATGGCTTCTGAAGAAGCCATCTGATCAGGCTCGTCATTGTTTGTTATTCAGCTCATGAATTTGTTGCAATAATTTGCATCAAGTAATCTGATTGGTTGATAATCAGTAGTGGGTGTGGCATATATAAATATTCAGCAGGTCAAGGGTTAATTTAACTTTTGTAGGGCTCAAGTGCCTTTTGCTGTTTTCCAAGTTTCCAGGTCATCTGACTTATGGTTCTGGAGAAGGAGACTTTTTAAGGGTTTTTACCTTATATGGGCATGGCGACCATCTAGGTCATGTGACCAGGTCAAATTAGATAAAACTTTAGAATGTGGCATCTGATCGGGGCCTGATGATTGGAGCCTGCACTGTTTGCAAACAGAATTTTCCATCAAAAATAGACTTAGAATGAAACTAGAAATGTGTCCAGACGACACAGATGCCCCCGCCAAGGGCCCCGCCTCACCCCAAAAATCCATGTTGCAACAAAATTTTCTAAGTGTGTGACCTTGTCATAAGGAATATTTGTGAGAAGTTATATTGAAATTGGTGAAAAAATGTAAGCGCTAGAGCAGTGACAAAGTTTTTCTGAAAATAGTCACAGTGACCTTGACCTTGAAAGTCAAACTCGTTCGAGGTATTTTCATAAGGAACATGTGTGTGAAGTTATTTTGAAACCAGTGAAGAAATGCAGGCGCTAGAGCAATGACAAAGTTTTTCTAAAAATAGCCACAGTGACCTTGACCTTGAAAGTCGAAATGGCTCGAGATATTGTCATAAGGAACATTTGTGTGAAGTTATATTGAAATCGGTGAAAAAATGTAAGCGCTAGAGAGATGACAAAGTTTTTCTAAAAATAGCCACAGTGACCTTGACCTTGAGGCCATGACCTTGAAAGTCAAAGTCGCTCGAGATATTTTTATAAGGAACATTTGTGTGAAGTTATATTGAAATTGGTGAAGAAATGTAGGCGCTAGAGCGATGACAAAGTTTTTCTAAAAATAGCCACAGTGACCTTGACCATGAGGTCATGACCTTGAAAGTCAAACTCGCTCGAGATATTGTCATAAGGAACATTTGTGTGAAGTTATATTGAAATCAGTGAAGAAATATAGACGCTAGAGCTATGTTGTGCGAGGGGATAATTAAAAATTTTTAAGTCTGTGACCTTGACCTTGAGCTCATGGGCATGGGTGGGGGTATTGCTGAATAAAACATTGTACCTATATCTATCATCATATGAACCAAAGCCATCATAAAAGTTCAGGTTCTACTAGGTACAAATACCTTAACTGGAGTCTTTAACATGGATTTGTTTGATTTGTTTGATTTGAGGTTTAACGTCCCCGTCAACACTGTAAAGGTCATTTTGGAGACGTTGCTTCCAATTTTGTGGGACTTTTACCCGACATTGAGATGAAATAACATCTCAAGCCCTGTCGCCCAATGAGACCAATATGGTTTATTAGCATGGACGGTCCGCCTCGCAACGCGGTTCCTGGACAGGCTTAGATCCTCTAAGCGGTTTACCAGTACTAGTTTGCGGGTCAGATTCAGCTCTGCGTGGAAGCATCATGCAGCCCATATATTTCTTCAAGCCCCTATGAGCGGGGGCGGGAAATTTCTAAGTCCATGACCTTGACCTTGAGGCCATGGGCATGGGTGGGGGTATCGCTGAATAAAACTTTGGACCTATATCTATAATCATACCAAATATGAACCAATTCCATCAAATGGTTTGGAAAATATGAGTTCTAAAATGTTCAAGTCTACCTGTTACAAAAACCTTAACCTGAGTCTTTAACATTGAAAATTTCTAAGTCTGTTACCTTGACCTTGAGGTCACAGGCATGGGTGGGGGTATTGCTTAATAAAACTTTGGACCTATATCTATCATCATACCAAAGATGAACCAGTTCCATCAAATGGTTAGGAAAATATAAGTTCTAAAAGTTCAGGCTCTACCTGTTACAAAAACTTTAACCTGAGGTTACAGGATCACGTACGTATGTACGTACACACACACGTACAGACGGACGTACACATGTACGCACGTACGGAAAACCGAAAAACTATATGCCCCCGGCATCATATGATGCGGGGGCATAAAAATATGCCTTCCACCCCTTTATATGACAAATGGACTTGTCCAACATATACCAATGGAAGAGTTCACTAGTATACAATGGGTTACATTCTAGTATAATTTTCTATCATATGACGTCGCATCTGAGAATGTAATAACGCCATGTAATAAATTTGATAATCCACTAGTGGATTAAATATGCAAATTAGTTAGATACGCTCCGTAACTAAGGCTGACATGATTAATCGTATAATCCATTAATCAATCAATAAATTCAACAAAAATAATTATCATTTCTGATTTGCTTTTAATCGATTACCTGATAGGTACAATTTACTACCCAAAGTTATGCCTAAAATAGCTGGATGAGTGGCTAACAGTGTAGACCCTGATGATATGCCGCGGCATCTCATCTGGGTCTACAATGTTTGCCTGTCTGTTCAAATATACATGTGGTAAAGTGCAACATATGGTAAGAGTTATGCTCAGACAGAAAGCCAGACAGGTAAAATTATGATAAAAACCTTAGCGATTACTAATCGATTTTCGATCGCAATGACAGCACTGATAATCGATTATCTTTTCAGCTCCGATTAGCCAGTCCTATCCATAACGTTACATGTATGGTGTCCTTAAAGACGTCGCGTTTACTAATGGCGGAATATTGATATTTTTGTTAAACAATCCTGAATAAAATGCATTATAAATAATAATATCATATGATAAATAGAATCTTGCATTCGAGCCCAGGCATACATTGTAATTGAATGTATTAAACGAGTTGATTTTTGTTTGTTTGATTTGAGGTTTAATGTCCCCGTCAACACTGTAAAGGTCATTTTGGAGACGTTGCTTCCAATTTTGTGGGATTTTTACCCGACATTGAGATGAAATGACATAAACGAGTTGAGGAAAAGGGATAAAATGGTTGGCAAAGCCTCGCATTTTATTTCTTTTCCTCAACTCCTTTAATAGATTCAATAATACATTAACACTCATGTAAGAACAGGCCACCGTGGCCTAGTGGTTAAGAGCGCTGACTCTTGATCATTAGGACTCTCACCGCTGTGGTTCGAGCCTCGCTCTGCCAAGTTCTGCAGCGGAAGGTCAGGTGGTTTTTCTCTGGGTACTCCGGTTTTCGCCCACCTCTGATTAACGATCGACTTGATATGAGTGAAATAATCTTGAAAGGGCAGTAAAACCCAAAACCAAAAAAAAAAAACACTCATGTAAGATCCTCTATACAGAAGATTGAAAAAAAAAATCAAACATTTTCCCCATTGTGTCTCCTGTCATAATGTTTATACAATCTACCCTCATTAACCTGTCTTGAACAAGATGTCTGATCAGGGTCTGTACTGTTTGCCACTCTGCTTACAGGTCTTTGTTATATTTGTCTTTTACAGCCCAGGTCATGCAAAACTGGTCTGATATAACCAAGGGCAGGTCTAGTAATTTACCAGTACACTTATATCTAATTTTTTGGTAGTCCTGTTCAACAGGTATTTTGGGAGGCCAGACAAATTCATTAAAATACATCTTGAGTCATCCTGCAATAATTAATTAGGATTTCATGGATTAAATGCTTTACCTACAATATTACTACATTATTTATGGCAAAGGATTCACCTAGGGTACAATCATGTCTTGACATCATTTTTACAGCGCCCCCACCCATCGGGGTTTGGAGAAATAGAAATAATAGGCTGCATAGTGCTTCGGCACAGATCTGTAACTGTCCAAACTTTTGAGTACAGGTAAACTGCTTAGAAGGTCTAAGCCTGCCCAGGAAAAGTGGTATGTGTCAGTCTGTCCCTTAAGCCCTTGTGGTTTCTTCCTAGGTGATAGGGGTTGAGATGTCAAAATTGGAAGCAACGTCTCCAAAATGACCTAAATAGTGTTGGCAGGGGCATAAAACCTCAACACAAACAAAACAACTTTCAGGATTCTATGTTAACTTTTTCTATATAATTTGTTTGTTTTTTCGTTATAATATGTTTGTATTTGAGTTAAACGGCCCTGTCAACACTGTTTAGGTCATTTTTCAGCAGTTCAGTTTACCTATCCAACCCGAACTCGAACATTCTTTCGCCAGAAGCTGATAACTCTGCCTTTTTTGAAACTGCGGAAGGGAGAGATTGACAGTAGAAAAGATTTCATGATCAATCTCCAAGAAAGATTGTTGTCAGCCCTGGCAGGTGTCTTAGACTTGCACCCTCCTGATCACCAGTCCGACGCGCATCCTACTGAGCTACCGAGGACAGACCATGTAATCTATATGTTTTATTTGACTACGAATATGACAATGCTGTTCTGCTAACCTGGTTTCTGCTAGTGTTATAAAGAGGCTGTTGTAGAGAGTTTTTGTAATACCACAATGATCCCAAGTATTTGGACAGACATACCTAACTGTTATCCTGCTGTTCACGGCAACCATTTTCTTTGCAAACAGTGTAGATCCAGATCAGATGGCTTCTGAAGAAGCCATCTGATCAGGATCTACACTGTTTGACATTCAATTTATGAATTTGTAGGACTAAATTACATCAAGTAATCTGATTGGTTCAAAGTCAGAAATGGGTGTGGCTAAACTGAATATTCAGCAAGAGAAGGGCTAAGTAATAGGAGCAGTCTGATCTGTTCTCATGGTGGTGGCGTCTGACCAGATCTACCACAAAAATCCTAAAAATTTGGACACCTTGAGGACTTGCTTACAGTAATTCTCCTAAAATTTTAACAAATTTGTTTCGCCGGCCTCGGTAGCACAGTCTGATGCGCGTCTGGATGGTGATCAGGAGGATGCGGCTTCGATACCTGCCGGGGTCAGCAACATTCTTTCCTAGAGATTGATCATGAAATCTTTTCTACGGTCATTCTCACCCTTCTGCTAATTCAATAAGGGCAGTTGTCAGTTTCTGGCAAAAGAATGTGCACTGTATTGGTTAACGGCCTATGTATAAGCCTGCCCATGAAAAGTGTGGATAGGTAAACTGACTGGCTAAAAAATGACCTAAATAGTGTAGACCGGGCTGTTAAACTCCAATACAAACAAACAAAAATTTGTTTCACAATCACTATATTAGCAAGGAGTCCAAAAAGTAAAGAGGGAATGGAAAACAGTGTAGACCTTGATCAGACTGCTCATTCAGAAACAGTCTGATCTAGGTCTGCACTGTTTGCTCAGCATGGCCAGGCGTAGACTAAAGTCCATTAATGCCTCAACCACACACAAATTTTATTTTAAGGCCAGAACCCCTAAGTTCTAAACAATCCAACTTTGATGTTTATTCTGCTCTCAGAAGGGGGTATTAATGGACCCTTCAAAATTACATATAAAGTTTTCAAAAGGCTAATAAATATTATGAATAATGCTGAATAATGTAATGAAACGAATCATTTCAAAATTCAAAAGCTCATCATAATTTTGGGATACCCCTAAAGGGGTACCTTGGCAAACAATGCAGGCCTAGATCAGAGGCTGCAGAATGCGGCGTTTGATCAGGGCCTGCACTATTTGCTAACAGAATTGTCTGTCAACTAGAGAAAGCGACCAGTGGGTCACGTATACCCCCGGCCAGCATCACCCTCTGATATATCTTTCGAGCTTGTTTTTTTTTTTGTTTGGATTGGAGTTTAACGGCCCAGTCTTTCGAGCTTGTATGTAATATGAATGAAGTCAAGAAGCTATAAGAACCTATAAATGTGCTTGTAAAAGCTAAACCAAACATAAAATTTCTAAATGGACCAAGGGAGTGAGAGCATCAAATAGAACATACAGGCATCTATAAACTTTGACATAAAACTTTAACCAAATGTAAAATTTCTAAGTCCGTGACCTTGAGGTCAAGGTCACCGTGGGAGGGGGAGGGGACATGCATCATGAAATCATTTATCAAACATGAAGAGAATCTAACATGTGGTTACAGAGATATCAGCCATGAAAAAGGTTTAACACAAAACTTTGACGTACAAGTAGATGAACAGACAGACAGACAGCCCACCCAGGGGCTTGACCCAGAGGCTTAGATATTTCATATGAAAGGTAATGCTATAGAGATATCCTTTACCAAACATGAAGAGAATCTAACAAGTGGTTACAGAGATATCAGCAATGAAAAAGGTTTAACACAAAACTTTGACGTAAAATTAGAGGAACAGACAGACAGACAGACAGCCCACCCAGGGGCTTGACCCAGGGGCTTAGATATTCCATATGAAAGGTAATGCTGTAGAGATATCCTTTACCAAACGTGAAGAGAATCTAACATGTGGTTACAGAGATATCAGCAATGAAAAAGGTTTAACACAAAATAAAGTAGATGAACAGACAGACGGACAGACAGACAACCCACCCAGGGGCTTGACCCAGGGGCTTAGATATTCCATATGAAAGGTAATGCTATAGAGATAGCCTGTACCAAATATGAAGAGAATCCAACCTGTGGTTACAGAGATATGAGCAATCAAAAAGGTTTAACGGAAAACTTTGACGTAAAGGTTGACGAACGAACGTACGAACGAACAAACGAACGAACAAACGAACGAACAAACGAACATACGAACGAACCAATGAACGGACGAACGGACGGAAAGACGAAAACTATATACCCCCTGACATACTTCGTATGCCGGGGGTATAACAAACATGAAGAGAATCTAATATGTGGTTACAGAGATATCAGCAATGAAAAACCTGTGTGACGTGAGCCTAATAGGCTCAGGTGAGCTAATAAACCTTTAACACAAAACTTTGACGTAAAAGTAGATGAACAGACAGACGGACAGACAGACAACCCACCCAGGGGCTTGACGCAGGTGCTTAGATATTCCATATGAAAGGTAATGCTATTGAGATATCATGTACCAAATATGAAGAGAATCCAACCTGTGGTTACAGAGATATGAGCAATCAAAAAGGTTTAACGCAAAACTTTGACGTAAAGGTTGACGAACGACCGAACGAACGTACGAACGAACGAACAAACGAACATACGAACGAACCAACGAACGGACGGAAAGACGAAAACTATATACCCCCTGACATACTTCGTATGCCGGGGGTATAATAATGGAATAAAAATGAGAAAAAAATAGACCTGACACCCCTTATATGACAAATGGACTTGTCCAACATATACACTAGCATACAATGGGTTGGTTGGTTGATTTGCAGTTTAACGTCCCCGTCAACACTGTAAAGGTCATTTTGGAGACGTTGCTTCCAATTTTGTGGGACTTTTACCCGACATTGAGATGAAATGACATCTCAAGCCCTGTCCCCCAATGAAACCAAAAGGGTTTATTAGCATGGACGGTCCGCCTCACACCGCGGTTCCTGGGCAGGCTTAGATCTGCTAAGTGGTTTACCAGTCCTAGTGTGCAGGCCGGATTCAGCTCTGCATTGAAGCATCATGCAGCCAATGTATTTCTTCAAGCCCCTATGGGCCGGGGGCCGAACATACAATGGGTTAGATGGGCAAATAGTAAATGTATCACTCCATAAGTCTTGTCTGACAGTCGACCCAAAGTTACTAAGAACAAGAAGCTCTTTGGTGCTAATGTCCACATGACTCACTGATTTATATGAAATCGAGGTAAAGATTATTTATAGAAAATAGCCACTATGTTCTTATCACTGTGAGGTCAGAGTGTTTCGTTTGTTTGTTTGTTTGTTTGATTTTAAGTTTAACGTCCCCGTCAATACTGTATAACTCTATAGGTAACATTTTGAGACGTTGCTTCCAATTTTGTGGGACTTTTATCCGACATTGAAACCAATCCTAGGCAGGCTAAGATCTTCTAAGAGGTTTACCAGTACTCGTGTGCAGTCGGTTTAAGCTCTGCACGGAAGCATCATGCAGCCCATCTATTTCTTCAAGCCCTGATGGGCGGGGGTTATAAAAAACATTTGGCCTGTTATCATGTCTTAAGTTTGGCAAAACTGCAGACCCAGATTAGATGCCACTGAATGCGACATAATTATGCTTGCTTAAAGAAAAACAAGAATTTAGGGTTACATGAAACAGTTTCTGGGTATTTTTTTCGCAGCAGACGACATTTAGAAATATTTTTCTAATTTTTCCAGAAAACATAAAATAGGTCAAGGTAATCCAAAGGTCATCATTTGAACAAACTATGATGAGCCTGAGTCTCCAATGCTACATGCTAAGTTTCATGACAATCTTCCCTCTGGTTAGGGAAAAGTAGATTTTTGAACCTTATATGGGCATGGTGGCCTTTTTGGTCATACAACTTAACTCATTTTAATTAATGTTTTCATTTCCTCGTTCCTACAGGCGTTTACATGAGATTTGGTTACAAATGGCTTAGTGCTTTCTGAGGAAAATAAGTTTTAATTTTCATATCTGAATGACTTTCTTCCAAGGTCAAATAGTGACCTTGATCTTGAATACTGATGTAGTTTCATCCACTCATTTAGCTGCCTGCATCTACCGATTTTCAGAGCACAGGCTGCAATAGTTTCTGAAAATAAACAAACAAACAATTTCGACAAATGCCTATGTGACCAGATCTGACGTTGGCGTAAAATAGGTCAAGATCATCCGATGGTCATCATTTGAACAAACTGTTTTGGGCCTCTGAGTCCCCAGCGCTACATACCAAAATTCATCGTAATCAGCGCACGGGTTCCGAGGAGAAGATATTTCGCATGGCGACCATCTTGGTCAGTAGACCAAACTCATTTAAATTAATTTTCATTTCCTTGTAACTAAAGACATTTACATGAGATTTGGTTAAAAAAAAGGCTAAGTGGTTTCTGAGTAAAATACGTTTTAATTTTAGGCCAAGGTCAAACAATGACCTTGACCTTGAGTACTCGGGTAGTTTCCTCCACTCATTTAGCTACCTGCATCTACAAATTTTCAGATCACAGGCTGCAATAGTTTCTTGAATACTCAGGTAGTTTCCTCCACTCATTTAGCTACCTGCAGATCTACAAATTTTCAGATCACAGGCTGCAATAGTTTCTTGAATACTCAGGTAGTTTCCTCCACTCATTTAGCTACCTGCATCTACAAATTTTCAGATCACAGGCTGCAATAGTTTCTTAAAAATACTCGTTTTGACTTTTTCCCATGCAAAAGTCTATGTGACCAAAATTTAACCTTGGCGTAAGATAGGACAAGCTCATGCGAGGGCCATCATTTGAACAAACTATGATGTGCCTGAGTCCCCAATGCTACATACTAAGTTTCATGGCAATCACCCACAGGTTCCGGAGGAGATGATGTTTGAAGGGATTTTACCATATATGGGCATGGAGGCCATCATGGTCATGTGACCTGGACCACCACGAACAAACGTTCGTTCCCCCATCCCATGGATGCTCGACATGAAATTTGACTTCAATAGATGTTTGAAAATGTTGAGGCAACAGACAGACAACGGAGCCTTGCCAATTATTATAAGCTCACCTGTGTGACGTGAGCCTAATAGGCTCAGGTGAGCTAATAAACCTTAGTGGTTCCGGCTTGTGATTTTATTTCATCTCCGTTTCTGGTACAAGTTTTACAAAACTGGAAGCAATGCAGGGATGTAAAACCTTAAAACAAACAAAATGAGGACCTTTCTTTTGTGATGCGTCCCATTTATACAAAAGGTAAAAATTATAAAAAAAAAGGAAACTTCATGTTAAACATCTGTCAGACATGACAAAACATATTTTCTGGCATGATTTGACAAGTCATTTTTCATCTCCTCATGAGTCAGAAAGTTATCTAACATGATGTTGGGTAATTAAAGCACAGCTGAAAACTAGTTCACAATATTTACCATTAATTAACCCTTAAGCTGCTGAGGAAAACAACATCTGAAAATGTTGTCTGCTTATGTCGTCTGCTGAATCTTCTTGCAAACTTTTTAAAAAATATTTTTGCATACAGGCAAACAGTGTGGGCCCAGATCAGACTGCTTCTACAGGAGCAGTCTGATCTAGGTCCACACTGTTTGTAAAAAAAATTACTTTTAAGGTAACTGACAGATGGCAGACAACATTTGTAGTGATTGGCATTTTATGGGTTAAACTGTCAATTATTGCCAAGATCAAATATTTCTCTTATTTTTCAGTTTGTTTGTTTGATTTGAGGTTTAACATCCCTGTCAACACTGTAAAGGTCATTTTGGAGACTTTGCTACCAAATTTTGTGGAACTTTACCCGACATTGAGATGAAATGACATCTCAAGCCCTGCCACCCAATGAAACCAATATGATTTATAAGCATGGACGGGCCGACTCGCACCGCTTTGCCTCCGGGGCAGGCTTAGATCCTCTAAGCGTTTTCCCAGTACTCGTGTGCGGGTCAGTTTCAGCTCTGCGTGGAAGCATCATGCAGCCCATATATTTCTTCAAGCTTATTTTTCAGAGAAAATGGTAGACATAACATGTGAATTGTCTGCTGGGCACCCCTCCTTATTCACCATTATCTGCAGCTAATGCTAATGTTTCAGGGATTCTTTTTTGGGGTCAACTGTTGTTTGCCAATTAACCCACAGTTACAGAAAGCGCAGTAACTTTTCATTGTTGATGTCAACCTGAACTGAAACAGTCATAGTCCCCATTGTATACCAGTGGACTCTTCCATTGCTATATGTCGGACAAGTCCATTTGTCATATACATGTATGAAGGGGCAGGCCTATTTTTTCATTTTTATTCTATTTTTGATGGAAAATTCTGTTAGCAAATAGTGCATGCCCTGATCAGACGCCGCAGAATGCGGCGTCTGATCAGTGCCTGCACTGTTTGCCAAGGTACCCCTTTAGGGGTTTTCCGCATGCAATGGGTTAACTCTTATCATGCTGTTCACGGCAACCCCTATCTTTGGAAACAGTGTAGATCCAGATCAGATGGCTTCTGAAGAAGCCATCTGATCAGGATTTACACTGTTTGGCATTCAATTTACGAATTTGTAGCAATAAATTACATCAAGTAATTTGATTGGTTGATAGACAGAAATGGGTGTGGCTTAAATGAATATTCAGCAAGAGAAGGGTTAAGGATCTTTTTTCCAGCCTACACTCAGAGACAATCAATTTACTAGTGCTGTCAGTGCTTTGACTTTTGTGTTTTGTGTTTACAGCCCTGTCAAGACAATTTCACTCGTTTTGAGCCAAAGCTAGGTTAATCAGAGGTAGGCTGTTTTAGGTATTACTGCATAAAATGGAATAAAATGTCAGAAGAGATCAATAGCCTTAATTCGCCCACAATTAGTTCTGCAAGTGACAACTGACATAAGCCTATGGATAATTGTATTCGGCAACTGAAAATGTCACATGATATTTATGCAAAACATCATTCAGAAAACAACATCTCCCTTTTGGCAGTCAGCAGTTCACATGTTAACTACTTTTAATCCTTGACCCTTTTTGTACCAAATGGAATCTTCCACCTTATATATACCAGGACTCCATTTCAAAATTTAGGGGTGTCAGGTTGTGTTTTCTTCAAACTTTATTTGGAAAATAGCTGAACTTTCTGCAAACAGTGTAGGCCCTGATCAGACGCCGCATTCTGTGGCGTCTAATCTAGGCCTGCACTGTTTGCCAGGAAACCCGTTTTGGGGTTTCCGGTACCAAATGGGTTATGATGCCAAGAAAAACTGCATCGGAAAATTTCTTCTGTTTATGTTGGCTTCTTGCAAACTTTAAAAAAAAATATTTAAAGTAAATTGTTGACAGATGCACAATGCAAAACGGACCACGTAGCAGTCACAAAAGCTCCTGAGCTTTTGGCTCAGGTGAGCTAAAAATGTCATTTGTGAGTGACTTCCAGGGATAAATACTAGAGTACTTGACTTGATAGATTTTGTAAGGTAACCGGGCGCTAAAAGCACATAGGGGCTACCCCCATCTCGCTAAATGGGATTAGTTTATGAACTGCTCTTCCCAGGGCCTCCAATGTGCTGGCACTTGTCAATTCGACAGGTGTCAGCTGACCAATGGGAATATACTGAACTCTTAATCGGAGGAAGGCACAAATCGCACCCAAGGTACAGCGTTTGTCCTAAGAAACACAGTTCTATAGCGATTTTAGAATTTTGAGTGCAGGAATCAGACCAAAGACGGGCTCTAGTATGTGATGACGTGTTGCCAATTTCGACTGCCAAATGTGTCAGAGCACAGCCCTGTTTTCGAATGTCTGGCCGAGGAAAAAAGCTAACATACATTATCAGTTCTGGCTTCCATTATTCTCTGCCTCCACCCCTGACATGGCAAAGAAAACGCCTTAATACTAGAGTACAAAGCAGCCACTTCATTTAACACTTCTCTTGCTGAATATTCATTTTAGCCACACCCATCTCTGACTTTGAACCAATCAGATTACTTGATGTAATTTATTCCTACAAATTCATAAACTGAATGTCAAACAGTGTAGATCCTGATCAGATGGCTTCTTCAGAAGCCATCTGATCTGGATCTACACTGTTTCCAAAGATATGGGTTGTCGTGAACAGCATGATAAGAGTTAAATCCGGTCCTGATTGCAGTAGCATTGACATTTGTTGATTTCTGTTTCACAAATCACTTCAAGATCAGACAGTATTTGTCAATAATTTCACATCACCTATTCATCATTCTTTGGGGAAGCAGACAGGAACATTCCTGTCGTTTTTGTTTGTTTGTTTTGGAGTTTAACGGCCCAGTCAACACAATTTAGGTCATTTTTGAGCCGGTCAGTTTACCTATCCACACTTTTCCTGGGCAGGCTTATCATAAGCGGTAACCAGTACAGTGCACATTCTTTCGCCAGAAACTGACAACTGCCCTTCTTGGATCAGCGGAAGGGAGAGAATGACCGTAGAAAAGATTTCATGATCAATCTCCACGAAAGAATGTTGCCGACCCCGGCAGGTATCGAACCCGCTTCCTCCTGATCACCAGTCAGACGCGCATCAGACTGAGCTACCGAGGCCGGCTCACATTCCTGTCGTAGGCCTTGCTTTGACTGGGTGATGTTTTAACCCTTTTTGTACCAAATGGAGTCTTCCTCCGTATATATACATGTAGCACAAGTCCATTTCAAAATTAAGTGGTGTCAGGTTGTGTTTACATCAAATCTTATTCGGAAAATGGCTGATCTAATTGAAAACAGTGTAGGCCCTGATCAGACACCGCATTCTGTGGCGTCTGATCTGGGCCGGCGCTAAATGGGTTAACACTGATGTGACAAGGATAAGAATAACGTTGCTACATGTATAATAACCCAGATTTCAAACAAATGCCGTTTACATGGTCAGTGATAGTGACATGGACAATAGCAGCAAAAACTCAGATTCAGTTACCCCATTGTATACTAGTGGCCTCTGTTGGACAAGTCCAAAGGTGGTAGGCTTATTTTCTCGTTTTTATTCTGGTTTTGACGGAAAATTCTGCTAGCAAATAGTCCAGGCCCTGATCAGATGCCACATTCTGTCTGCCAAAAGTTCAATCATTTTCCAAATAAATTTGGAAGAAAATACAACCTGATACCCTTAAATTTTGAAATGGACCCATGCTATATTAGTATATATAAGTACAGGTCATGTACTCAGGTCATGTAAGGGTGGTCAGTTTTCCATAACCACACATTTCAGGGGCTTTCAAAATGATTATCTAGCAAATGATTTGAATGTTATGTCAAGGGCTCTGCTCGGCCCCCGCCCATAGGGGCTTGAAGAAATAGACTAGGCTGCATGGTGCTTCCATGCAGAATTGAAACTACAGTAACTGCACATGTTGGTAGTAAATCAATTATATGTTCAAAGTCTGCCCAGGCAAAGTGGAGCGAGTCGGACCAAACATGCATATAAACCTCTTGGCTTCATTGGGCGGCTGGGCTTGAGATGTCATTTCATCTAAAATTGGAGTAAAAGTCCCACAAACTTGGAAGCAACATCTCCAAACTGACCTAAATAGTGTTGTTGGGGACATTAAACCCCAATCAAACAAACAAACATGTAATGTCAAACCTTATTTTCACAGAAAAAAATACTTTGAGACTGCTGTCTGCTTAATATGAAGGGTTAATTACACAGACTTGTTGACATGACGTTGTATACATATACATGTATGTAGTACAGACACCTTGACGTTTGCAGCGGAGAAAAAGGATCAATACTGTTTTCCAAACATCTCATACATTTTGCCATGACAATTTTTTCTTGACAGTCTGTCTCAAGAGTGATAACTGATCGACATAAAAACAGCTAATTTGGACTCCAGATAAGGCAGAGGTTTTGTTTGTTTGATTTGAGGTTTAACGTCCCTGTCAACACTGTATAGATCATTTTGGAGATGTTGCTTCCAATTTTGTGGGACTTTTACCCGACATTGAGATGAATTGACATCTCAAGCCCTGTCGCCCAATGAAACCAATAGGGTTTATTAGCATGGACGGTCCGCCTCGTACCGCGGTTCCTGGACAGGCTTAGATCCTCTAAGCCGTTTACCAGTACTAGTGTGCGGGCCGGATTCAGCTCTGCGTGGAAGCATCATGCAGCCCATATATTTCTTCAAGCCCCTATGGGCGGGGGCTGGATAAGGCAAAGGTACAAGGGGACTTACGCTTGCTCAATAATTTTTCTCGGGTTTTCCATTCCTCTGTAAGAATTGCATTGCTGAGCAATTCGAACAAGTAACACAATCTTCATGTATGTTAGCATATTTTTCTACATAAATGTTGAAAAGTATCCTTTATCTGGTTTACTTATCATTTGGAGTTTTTACTAATGTAACCTTTAAACTGCATCTGAAAATGTTGTCTGTTCATCTTCAGTTCAATATTTCAAACATATTTTTGCATATAGGGGCTGCATGATGCTTCCACGCAGAGCTGAATCCGGCCTGCACACTAGTACTGGTAAACTGCTTAGAGGATCTAAGCCTGCCCAGGAACCGCGGTGCGAGTCGGACCGTCCATGCTAATTATAAACCCTTCACCTCAATGTTGGGTAAAAGTCCCACAAAATTGAAAGCAACGTCTCCAAAATTACCTTTACAGTGTTGACAGGGACGTTAAACCGCAAATCAAACAAACAAAACAAAACAACAAAAGCATATAGGCAAACAGTGTGGACCCTGATCGGACTGCTCCTAGAGGAGCAGTCTGATCTCGGTCCAACCTGTTTGCAAAAATGACAGCAGACGACAAAGCAGACGACAAATATATTGACTGGCATCTGATGGGTTAAGTTTAGCGTAAACAATATGTCTATTTTATTACCCCAAGCAGAATATGACGTCATTGCATATTTTAAAATACCACTGGTCCATAAACACTTAAAGCACCAAGAAAATTCTCGAGCAGATGATAATCATGCCCAGAAAAATGTAAAGAATATATATGGAATACTGTACATTGCAATTCCAAGCTATTTTCAAGATGGGCTGCTTGAAGTGGTTGAAACTTGGATTAGTCAGGCCCAGATAAGGTGGATATTCTTTAGAAGCCATTCTGATCTGGGTCTACACTATTTGCAAAGGTAGCGGTTGTCAGCGGTTGTCATGAACAGCAGGATAAGGGTTAAGGCTGAGTGTTTGAGTTTTACGTCTCACAAACAGCTAAGGTCATATGCAGATGGGACCTCGGTTTAAAGACTCATCCTAATGTCTGGAGAAGCCCGGGATTGATCCTACGACCCCTGGCTTACAAGGCGAGTAGCATCCTGCGACCCCTGGCTTACAAGGGGAGTAGCATAACCACTACACCACAAAGGCTTCTAGGATAAGGGTTAAAGGGATTTAATACCGGTAGCAGGGAATCAGTTATTGCCCCTGAAGGTATACCATTTCACCTTAAATCCTAATATACCCACAACATCTTTTTCAAATAATTTTTTTTCTGTTTTTTTTTTTGTTTTTTTTTTTCAGATAAAATAAGTTCAGAGATTACATGGGCAGACAATTCATGTGTAATGCCAGTCATTTTTAACTTTCTCAGAAAAATAAAACTGAGGTCTGCTCTAAAAACTTCTGTGGGGCCTTAACCCTTTCTGTACCAAATGGAATCTTCCTCCTTATATACAGCAGGAGTCCATTTCAAAATTAAGGGGTGACAGGTTGTGTTTCTTCAAATTTTATTTGGAAAATGGCTAAACTTCGTGCAGACAGTGCAGGCCCTGATCAGGTGCCCCGTTCTGCGGCAACTGATCTTGGCCTGCACTGTTTGCCAGGGTACCCGTTTTGGGGTTTCCAGTACAAAATGGGTTAAAGCATGAAGTTCTAAATTTTGCTCTACTGTTTAACCCATATAGTACTGTACACCCCAAAACAGGCCCAGATCAGATGCCGTAGAACGCGAATGCAAATAGTTCAGCCATTTTCTTAATCAATTTTGAAGAAAACAACCTGACATCCCATAATTTTGAAATGGACTCATGCTATATATAAGGTGGAAGATTCCATTTGGTACAAAAAGGGTTAAGATTACCTGAAGAAATCTCCAGACACTGGTTGTTCAGGGTCACTTGCAAAGAAATAGTACTTTAAGATACAAGAAACAGACAGTCTATAGGTTAGGTGACTGGATACACCTTCAGGGGAGGCAACTCTTTTGGTACTTGTATTATTGTTTGTCTCACTAAACCCATCTGAAACTGAATAGAACATTGTTCCAGACTAGGTGCTTTTTTCATCAGAAGCGTAGATTTTTTTCTTATTTCTGCATGAAAACGTATGTTGTTGGTACTCATTAGAAGTGCTTCGCTGAGGTGCTTCTAATGAGTATCCACATCCTATGTTTTCATGCAGAAATAAGAAAAAAACAATATCTGGATACCCCCTCTTATCTGGGGCTATGATAGATCTACCATCCTATGTATAGCAGAAGTCAATTCAAAAATTTAGGGGTTCCAGGCTGAGTTGATTTAAGGAACTGATTTAAAACAAGAATTCCGCCGAAGGCTATGTCGTGCCTGTTGGGGTGCAAAGTAAAAAAAAACAAGAGGGCCATGATGGCCCTGGATCGCTCACCTGATCCATACAGTAACAAGTGGGCCCCGGGGAGGGCCATTACTGACCCCAGGGCTACAATGTGCATAATGTTGAGGGAGGTCTAAAAAGGTGAAGCGCCATACCAAATATCATCAAAGGCTATAATATGAACAATCTTGGCAAAGGTCCACTGAATGAAGCTACACACCAAATATCAAAGACCTGGGCCTTGCGGTTTCAGAGAAGAAGGTTTTTTTAAAGATATTCCCTACATAAGCCTATGAAAAACTAATGGCCCCGGGGCGGGGGCATTTTTGGCCTCAGGGCTATAATTTAAACAATCTCTTTATAGAGGTCCACTAGATGAAGCTTCACACCAAATATCAAAGACCTGGGCCTTGCTGTTTCAGAGAATAAGAGTTTCAAAGATTATCTCTGTATAAGTCTATGTAAAACCAAAAAGCCCCGGGGCAGGGACATTTGTGGCCCTAGGGCTATAATTTGAATAATCTTGGTAGAGGTACACTAGATGAAGCTCCATACCAAATTTCAAAGATATGGGCCTTGCAGTTTCAGAGAAGAACTTTTTTTAAAGATTTCCCTATATAAGTCTATGTAAAACCAAAGGGTCTCGGGGCTGGGAGTTTTTTGGCCCCAGGGCTATAATTTGAACAATCTTGATAGAGGTCCACAAGATGAAATTTCACACCAAATATCAAAGACCTAGGCCTTGTGGGTTCACAGAAGAAGATTTTTAAAGATTTTCCCTATATACAGTACGGCTCAGGTATTTGAACCGCTTTTCTTTTTCATTCCGTGGACAACTTTTTAAATCCGCGTTTTTCCGCCGAATGGTTTGGAGTAAACCACTCCAAGTGAAAATATTTTACTCCAAGTTATGCGCTCGATATTCCGAGGAAATTCCGCGGGCCTCAGAGCTTACCTGTGATATTTCGAGTGTTTGCGAGTATTTGCAAGTGGTGCTTAATTTAATTAAACCTGTGTCGCCGGTGCGACGTATCAGAGGCCAATAATGGCGGCCGAAACCCGTCAAAATTTCGCTGACAGTTATCACTTTGATTATTTGTTTCTCACTTGTCCGATAATACTTCACATTAAAATTATTAAAGAATGAAAGACAAATGATTCTATTATATCAAAATAATTTTCTTTTTTTGAAAATATCAAAATTAAATGGAGAAATTTTGAGTTCAAAATGACCGATTTTGCAGTTGAAAAGAAGCCAATAATGGCGGCCGAAATCCGTTAAAATTTCGCTGACAGTTATCACCTTTGATTATTTGTTTCTCATTTGTCCGATTATACTTCACATTAAAATTATTAAAGAATGAAAGACAAATGATTATATTATATCAAAATAAGTTTCTTTTTTTGAAAATATCAAAATTACATGGAGAAATTTTGAGTTCAAAATGACCGATTTTGCAGTTGAAAAGAAGCCAATAATGGCGGCCGAAATCCGTTAAAATTTCGCTGACAGTTATCACCTTTGATTATTTGTTTCTCATTTGTCCGATTATACTTCACATTAAAATTATTAAAGAATGAAAGACAAATGATTATATTATATCAAAATAATTTTCTTTTTTTGAAAATATCAAAATTACATGGAGAAATTTTGAGTTCAAAATGACCGATTTTCCTGTAATTTTATGATGTTCAACATGCTTTCAATTACAGACTTGAAATAGTTGTATGTACTCGTCATGTCCAACTGATTCCCTTGTTTGAAATCACTGTGCAGTTTCACACCCTGGGTAATTAATGATTACCTCTTTGTTGACTTTTGACATTGTTTACATTATAATAACTATCAGTGGTAATTATTATCTTATAATTATATATAAATAAATATGATGGTAAAAGAACATTAAATAAACAAAAAAAAAAAAAAACACAAAAAATGCCCAGGTATTTCGTCAAATTCCTCCGAGTATTTCTGCATAACTTCACGATAAAAATAGTGCCTCCAGGTACGATATTACGACTCGGAATAATTTTGCGAAACTTCGCGTACCGCGGACCTTGCGAGTGTTTTCGAGGAGTGTCCGCCGAATATATACATATACTCGGAACAATTCCGAGTGTTTTTGAAAGTACTTGAAACGCCTAGATTCGAAATAAAGAGTTTTTTGGTTCTTATACCTGAGCCGTACTGTAAGTCTATGTAAAACAAAAGGGCCCCGAGGCGGGGACATTTTTGGTCTCAGGGCTGTAATTTGAACAATCTTGGTAGAGGTCCACTAGATGAAGCTCCATACCAAATATCAAAGAAAATGGGCCTTGCAGTTTCAGAGAAGAAGATTTTTAAAGATTTCCCTATATAAGTCTATGTAAAACCAAAGGGTCTTGGGGTGGCGGCATTTTCGGCCCCAGGGCTATAATCTGAAAATCTTGATAGTGGTCCACTAGATGAAATTTCACAACAAATATCAAAGACCTAGGCCTTGTGGTTTCACAGAAGATTCTAAAAGGTTTTCCCTATATACATGTAAGTCTATGTAAAACAAAAGGGCCCGGAGGTGGGGTCATTTTTGGCCGCAGAGCTATAATTTGAACAGTCTTGGTAGCGGTCCACAAGATGAAGCTTCTACCAAATATCAAATACCTGTGCCTCGCGGTTTCAGGGTAGAAGATTTTAGAGATTTTCCCCATATAAGTCTATGTAAAACAAAAGGGCCCGGAGTCGGGGGCATTTTGGGCCGCAGGGCTATAATTTGAACAGTCTTGGTAGCGGTCAACAAGATGAAGTCATACCAAATATCAAATACCTGGGCCTTGCGGTTTCAGGGAAGAAGATGTTTTAAAGATTTTCCCTTATAAGTCTTTGTAAAACCAAAGGGACCCAGGACAGGAGCATTTTTGGCCCCAGGGCTATAATTTGAACCAGAATCTCGCAGTCGATGGCAAGCCATCGCATATCCCCACGCTTCCCCGGGCCCCACCCCCTGGGCCATCCCCTAGGGGTGTTTGACCCGAGGGGTAGAATTTCGATTGTGATGTATTCTACTCATCATGCCGTTCGATTTAATATGCTACACGACCATGTTCTGAAAACTTTGATTTTTTATCCCCAAGGTGCCCCACCCCTGGCCCCACTCCCAGGGGTAGGATCAAAATTCCGAAAGTGTTGTGCACTCCCCAGACCAAAGTTTCATCAGTTCCAAAAGTTTCAAGTTTCTATCTATAATGGTCTAGGAGGAGTTATCCGGTAACAGTAATGTATGGGGGTAAAGGGGTCAAAATCAGTTTTTGACCTCTGGTGACCTCAAAATTGACCCCAGGAGTCAAATTGTGGTTGTAATTTTTGGTACTCATCATGCCGTTCGCTTTGATATATTACACGACCATGTTCTGGAAATTTTTATTCTTGACCCCCACAGGCCCCACACCCTGGGCCCACCCGTTGGGGCGTGATCAAAATTCCGAAAGTGTCATGCACTCCCCAGACCAAAGATCTATCAGTTCCCAAAGTTTCGAGTTTCTATCTATAACCGTCTAGGAGGAGTTATCCAGTAAAGGGGTCAAAATCAGTTTTTGACCTCTGGTGAACTCAAAATTGACCCCAGGGGTCAAATTTTGGTTGTAATGTTTTCTACTCATCATGCCATTCGCTTTGATATATTACACGACCATGTTCTGGAAATTTTTAATTTTGACCCCCGCAGGCCCCACCCCCTGGGCCCACCCGTAGGGGGTGTGATCAAAATTCCGAAAATGTCATGCACTCCCCAGACCAAAGATCTATGAGTTCCCAAAGTTTCAAGTTTCTATCTATAACCGTCTAGGAGGAGTTATCCAGTAAAGGGGTCAAAATCAGTTTTGACCTCTGGTGACCTCAAAATTGACCCCAGGGGTCAAATTTTGGTTGTAATGTTTTCTACTCATCATGCCGTTCGCTTTGATATATTACACGACCATGTTCTGGAAATTTTTATTTTTGACCCCCGCGGGCCCCACCCCCTGGGCCCACCCGTAGGGGTGTGATCAAAATTCCGAAAGTGTCATGCACTCCCCAGACCAAAGATCTATCAGTTCCCAAAGTTTCAAGTTTCTATCTATAACCGTCTAGGAGGAGTTATCCGGTAAGACGGACGGACGGACGTACGGACGACGAAGACCATTACAATATCCCCACTTTTTCTTCGAAAAGCGTGGGGATAACAATCTTCATAGGGGTCCACTAGATGTAGCTTCATACCAAATAGCAAAGACCTGGGCATTGCGGTTTCAGAGAATAAGATTTTTAAAGATTTTCCCTATATATGCCCATGTAAAACCAAAGTGCAATGGGGCGGGGGCACTTTTGGCCCCAGGCCTATAAATTTGAACAATCGTGGTAGGGGTCCACTAGATGAAGCTTCATACCAAATATCAAAGACTTGGGCTTTGTGGTTTCAGAGAAGAAGATTTTCCCTATAAAAGCCCATGTAAAGCCAAAGTGCCCCGGGCGGGGGCATTTTTGGTCCCAGCACTATAATTTGAACAATCTTGGTAGGGGTCCACTAGATGAAGCTTCATACCAAATATCAAAGACCATGGCCTTGCGTTTCGGAGAAGAAGATTTTTAAAGATTTTCTCTATATTATCCTATGTAAAATCAAAGGGACCTGGAGAGGGGGCATTTTTGGCCCCAGCACTATAATTTGAACAATCTTGGTAGGGATCCACTAGATGAAACTTCGTACCAAATATCAAAGACATGGGCCTTATGGTTTCAGAGAAGAAGATTTTTTAAGTTTTCATTAAAAAATCTATTTTTGGCCCCTGTGACCTTGATATGCAGCAGACCAGAACCATTTGAACAACTTTGAAAGGGGTCTACCTAAGGATCATTCCTGTGAAGTTTGGTCAAAATCCGAACAGTGGTTAAGGAGGAGATGTCGTTTGAAGAAATTGTTTACGCACGGATGACAGACAAAAAGTGATCCTAATATAAAACACAAGAGGGCCATGATGGCCCTGGATCGCTCACCTGATCCATAGAGTAACAAGTGGGACCCGGGGAGGGCCATTATTAACCCCAGGGCTATAATGTGCATAATGTTCAGAGACGTCTAAAAAGGTGAAGCTTCATACCAAATATCAACAAAGGCTATAATTTGAACAATCTTGGCAAAGGTCCACTAGATATGCTACATACCAAATATCAAAGACCTGGGCCTTGCGGTTTCAGAGAAGAAGATTTTTATTAAAGATATTCCCTACATAAGCCTATATAAAACCAAATGGCTCCAGGGCGGGGGCATTTTTGGCCTCAGGGCTTAAATTTAAACCATCTTGATAGAGGTCGACTAGAGGAAGCTTCACACCAAATATCAAAGACCATGGCCTTGCTGTTTCAGAAGAAGATTTTTAAGGAATATCTCTATATAAGTCTATGTAAAACCAAAGGGCCCCAGGTCGGGGGCAGTTTTGGCCCTAGCACTATAATTTGAACAATCTTGGTAGGAGTCCACTAGATGAAGCTTCATACCAAATAGCAAAGACCTGGCCCTTGGGGTTTCCGAGAAGAAGATTTTTATAGATTTTCCCCATATAAGCCCATGTAAAACCATAGGGTCCCGGGGCGGTGGCATTTTTAGCCCAAGCACTATAATTTGAACAATCTTGGTAGGAGTCCACTAGATGAAGCTTCATACCAAATAGCAAAGACCTGGGCCTTGCGGTTTCAGAGAAGAAGATTTTTAAAGATTTTCCCTATATAAGCCCATTTAAAACCAAAGGGCCCCGGAGTGTGTGTGTGTGTGTGTGTGTGTGTGTGTGGGGGGGGGGGGGGGGGGAAGAAGGACCATGGCCGTGTGGGATGAAGCTTCATACCAAATATCAAAGACATGGGCCTTACGGTTTCAGAGAAGAAAATTTTTAAAGATTTTCCCTATATAAGCCCATGTAAAACCAAAGGGCCCTGGAGCGGGGGCATATTTGACCCCAGCACTATAATTTGAACAATCTTGGTAGGGGTCCCCTAGATGAAGATTCATACCAAATATCAAAGACCTGGGCCTTACGGTTTCAGAGAAGAAGATTTTTAAAGCTCTTCCCTATATAAGCCCATGTAAAACCAAAGGGCCCTGGAGCGGGGGCATTTTTGGCCCCAGCACTATAATTTGAACAATCTTGGTAGGGGTCCACTAGATGAAGCTTCATACCAAATATCAAAGACCTTGGCCTTGCGGTTTCAGAGTAGAAGATTTTTAAAGATTTTCCCTATATAAGCCCATGTAAAACCAAAGGGCCCCGGAGCGGGGGGCATTTTTGGCTCCAGCACTATAATTTAAACAATCTTGGTAGGGGTCCACTAGATGAAGCTTCATACCAAATATCAAAGACCTGGGCCTTACGGTTTCAGAGAAGAAGATTTTTAAAGATTTTCCCTATATAAGCCCATGTAAAACCAAAGGGCCCCGGAGCGGGGGCATTTTTGGCCCCAGCACTATAATTTGAACAATCTTGGTAGGGGTCCACCAGATGAAGCTTCATACCAAATATCAAAGACCTGGGCCTTGTGGTTTCAGAGAAGAAGATTTTTTAAGTTTTTGGTGAAAAAAATCTGTTTTTGGCTCCTATGACCTAGATGTGCAACGGACCGGAACCATTTGAACAACTTTGAAAGGGGACCACCTAAGGATCATTCCTGTGAAGTTTGGTCAAAATCCGATCAGTGGTTTAGGAGGAGATGTCGTTTAAAGAATTGTTTACGGACGGACGGACGGACGCACGCACGCACGCACGGACGACGGACGACGGACGAAAAGTGATCCCAAAAGCTCACCTCGTCACTACGTGACGGTGAGCTAACAAGAGGGCCATGATGGCCCTGGATCGCTCACCTGATCCATAGTGTAACAAGTGGGCCCCAGAGAGGGCCATTATTGGCCCCAGGGCTTTAATGTGCATAATGTTAAGGGAGGTCTTAAAGGTGAAGCTTCATACAAAACATCAACAAAGGCTATAATTTGAACAATCTTGGCATAGGTCCACTAGATGAAGCTACACATCAAATATCAAAGACCTGGGACTTGCAGTTTCAGAGAAGAAGATTTTTTTTTAAGATATTTCTAACATAAGCCTATGAAAAACCAAATGGCCCCGGGGCTATATAAAGTAAAACCAAAGGGCCCCGGGGTGGGGGCATTTTTGGCCCCAGGGCTATAATTTGAACAATCTTGGTAGAGGTCCATTAGATGAAGCTTCATACCAAATTTCAAAGTCTGCCTTGTGGTTTCAGAGAAGAAGATTTTTAAAGATTATCCCTATATAAGCCTATGTAAAACCAAAGGGCCCCGGGGCGGGGCCCCCTTTTGGCCCGTGCACTATAATTTGAATCATCTTGGTAGGGGTCCTTTAGAAGAAGCTTCATACCAAATATAAAAGACCTAGGACTTGTGGTTTCAGAGAAGATTTTTAAAGATTTTCCCTATATAAGTCTATGTAAAACCAAAAGGCCCCGGAGCAGGGACATTTTTGGCCAAGGGCTATAATTTGTTAATTTGAACAATCTTGGTAGGGGTCCACTAGATGAAGCTACATACCAAATATCAAAGTCCTGGGCCTTGCGGTTTCAGAGAAGAACATTTTTAAAGATTTTCCCTATATAAGCCTATGTTAAACCAAAGGGCCCCACGGCGGGGGCATTTTTTGCCCCAGCACTATAATTTGAACAATCTTGGTAGGGGTCCACTAGATGAAGCTTCATACCAAATATCAAAGTCCTGGGCCTTGTGGTTTCAGAGAAGAAGATTTTTAAAGATTTTCCCAATATAAGCCTATGTAAAACCAAAGGGCCCCGGGGTGGGGACATTTTTGGCCTCAGCACTATAATTTGAATAATCTTGTTAGGGGTCCTTTAGATGAAGCTTCATACCAAATATAAAAGACCTAGGCCTTGTGGTTTCAGAGAAGAAGATTTTTAAAGATTTTCCCTATATAAGCCTATGTAAAACCAAAGGGCCCCGGGGCGGGGGCATTTTTGGTTCCAGCACTATAATTTGAACAATCTTGGTAGAGGTCCATTAGATGAAGCTTCATTCTAAATATCAAAGTCCTGGGCCTTGCGGTTTCAGAGAAGATTTTTCAAGATTTTCCCTATATAAGCTTATGTAAAACCAAAGGGCCCCGGGACGGGGGCATTTTTTGCCCCAGCACTATAATTTGAACAATCTTGGTAGGGGTCCACAAGATGAAACTTCATACCAAATATCAAAGTCCTGGGCCTTGTGGTTTCAGAGAAGAAGATTTTTAAAGATTTTCCCTATATAAGCCTATGTAAAACCAAAGGGCCCCGGGGCGGGGGCATTTTTGGCCCCAGCACTATAATTTGAACAATCTTGGTAGGGGTCCACTAGATGAAGCTTCATACCAAATATCAAAGCCCTGGGCCTTGTGGTTTCAGAGAAGAAGATTTTTAAAGATTTTCCCAATATAAGCCTATGTAAAACCAAAGGGCCCCGGGGTGGGGACATTTTTGGCCTCAGCACTATAATTTGAATAATCTTGTTAGGGGTCCTTTAGATGAAGCTTCATACCAAATATAAAAGACCTAGGCCTTGTGGTTTCAGAGAAGAAGATTTTTAAAGATTTTCCCTAAATAAGCCTATGTAAAACCAAAGTGCCCCGGGGCGGGGGCATTTTTGGCCCAAGGGCTATAATTTGAACAATCTTGGTAGTGGTCCATTAGATGAAGCTTCATTCTAAATATCAAAGTCCTGGGCCTTGCGGTTTCAGAGAAGAAGATTTTTCAAGATTTTCCCTATATAAGCCTATGTAAAACCAAAGGGCCCCGGGACAGGGGCATTTTTTGCCCCAGCACTATAATTTGAACAATCTTGGTAGGGGTCCACAAGATGAAACTTCATACCAAATATCAAAGTCCTGGGCCTTGTGGTTTCAGAGAAGAAGATTTTTAAAGATTTTCCCTATATTAGCCTATGTAAAACCAAAGGGCCCCGGGGCGGGGGCATTTTTGGCCCCAGCACTATAATTTGAACAATCTTGGTAGGGGTCCACTAGATGAAGCTTCATACCAAATATCAAAGCCCTGGGCCTTTTGGTTTCAGAGAAGAAGATTTTTAAAGATTTTCCCTATATAAGCCTATGTAAAACCAAAGGGCCCCGTGGCGGGGGCATTTTTTGTCCCAGCACTATAATTTGAACAATCTTGTTAGGGACCACTAGATAAAGCTTCATACCAAATATCAAAGACCTGGGCCTTGTGGTTTCAGAGAAGAAGATTTTTTAAGTTTTTGGTGAAAAAAATCTATTTTTGGCTCCTGTGGCCTAGATGTGCAACGGACCGGAACCATTTGAACAACTGTGAAAGGGGACCACCTAAGGATCATTCCTGTGAAGTTTGGTCAAAATCCAATCAGTGGTTTAGGAGGAGATGTCGTTTAAAGAAATTGTTTACGCACGCACGCACGGACGGACGCACGCACGCACGACGGACAAAAAGTGATCCCTAAAGCTCACCTCGTCACTATGTGACGGTGAGCTAACAAGAGGGCCATGATGGCCCTGGATCGATCACCTGATCCATAGTGTAACAAGTGGGCCCCAGGGCTTTAATGTGCATAATGTTGAGGGAGGTCTTAAAGGTGAAGCTTCATACCAAACAGCACTATAATTTGAATAGTCTTGTTAGGGGTCCTTTAGATGAAGCTTCATACCGAATATCAAAGACCTAGGCCTTGTGGTTTGAGAGAAGAAGATTTTTAAAGATTTTCCCTATATAAGTCTATGTAAAACCAAAGGACTCCGGGGCGGGGGCATTTTTGGCCCAATGGCTACAATTTGAACAATCTTGGTAGAGGTCCATTAGATGAAGCTTCATTCTAAATATCAAAGTCCTGGGCCTTGCGGTTTCAGAGAAGAAGATTTTTAAAGATTTTGCCTATATAAGCCTATGTAAAACCAAAGGGCCCCGGGACGGGGGCATTTTTTGCCCCAGCACTATAATTTGAACAATCTTGGTAGGGGTCCACTAGATGAAGCTTCATACCAAATATCAAAGTCCTGGGCCTTGTGGTTTCAGAGAAGAAGATTTTTAAAGATTTTCCCTATATAAGCCTATGTATAACCAAAGGGCCCCGGGGCGGGGGCATTTTTCGCCCCAGCACTATAATTTGAACACTCTTGGTAGGGGTCCACTAGATGAAGCTTCAAAGACCTGGGCCTTGTGGTTTCAGAGAAGAAGATTTTTTAAGTTTTTGGTGAAAAAAATCTATTTTTGGCTCCTGTGGCCTAGATGTGCAACGGACCGGAACCATTTGAACAACTTTGAAAGGGGACCACCTAAGGATCATTCCTGTGAAGTTTGGTCAAAATCCAATCAGTGGTTTAGGAGGAGATGTCGTTTAAAGAAATTGTTTACGCACGCACGCACGGACGGACGGACGCCAAACGACGGACAAAAAGTGATCCCTAAAGCTCACCTCGTCACTACGTGACGGTGAGCTAACAAGAGGGCCATGATGGCCCTGGATCGCTCACCTGATCCATAGTGTAACAAGTGGGCCCCAGAGAGGGCCATTATTGGCCCCAGGGCTTTAATGTGCATAATGTTGAGGGAGGTCTTAAAGGTGAAGCTTCATACCAAACAGCACTATAATTTGAATAGTCTTGTTAGGGGTCCTTTAGATGAAGCTTCATACCAAATATAAAAGACCTAGGCCTTGTGGTTTGAGAGAAGAAGATTTTTAAAGATTTTCCCTATATAAGTCTATGTAAAACCAAAGGACTCCGGGGCGGGGGCATTTTTGGCCCAATGGCTACAATTTGAACAATCTTGGTAGAGGTCCATTAGATGAAGTTTCATTCTAAATATCAAAGTCCTGGGCCTTGCGGTTTCAGAGAAGAAGATTTTTAAAGATTTTGCCTATATAAGCCTATGTAAAACCAAAGGGCCCCGGGACGGGGGCATTTTTTGCCCCAGCACTATAATTTGAACAATCTTGGTAGGGGTCCACTAGATGAAGCTTCATACCAAATATCAAAGTCCTGGGCCTTGTGGTTTCAGAGAAGAAGATTTTTAAAGATTTTCCCTATATAAGCCTATGTAAAACCAAAGGGCCCCGGGGCGGGGGCATTTTTCGCCCCAGCACTATAATTTGAACACTCTTGGTAGGGGTCCACTAGATGAAGCTTCAAAGACCTGGGCCTTGTGGTTTCAGAGAAGAAGATTTTTAAAGGTTTTCCCTATATAAGCCTATGTAAAACCAAAGGGGCATTTTTGGCCCCAGCACTATAATTTGAACAATCTTGGTAGGGGTCCACTAGATGAAGCTTCATACCAAATATCAAAGTCCTGGGCCTTGTGGTTTCAGAGAAGAAGATTTTTAAAGATTTTCCCTATATAAGCCTATGTAAAACCAAAGGGCCCCGGGGCGGGGGCATTTTTCGCCCCAGCACTATAATTTGAACACTCTTGGTAGGGGTCCACTAGATGAAGCTTCAAAGACCTGGGCCTTGTGGTTTCAGAGAAGAAGATTTTTAAAGGTTTTCCCTATATAAGCCTATGTAAAACCAAAGGGGCATTTTTGGCCCCAGCACTATAATTTGAACAATCTTGGTAGGGGTCCACTAGATGAAGCTTCATACCAAATATCAAAGTCCTGGGCCTTGTAGTTTCAGAGAAGAAGATTTTTAAAGATTTTCCCTATATAAGCCTATGTAAAACCAAAGGGCCCCGTGGCGGGGGCATTTATTGTCCCAGCACTATAATTTGAACAATCTTGGTAGGGGTCCACTAGATGAAGCTTCATACCAAAAATCAAAGTCCTGGGCCTTGTGGTTTCAGAGAAGAAGATTTTTAAAGATTTTCCCTATATAAGCCTATGTAAAACCAAAGGGCCCCGGGGCGGGGGCATTTTTGGCCCCAGCACTATAATTTGAACAATCTTGGTAGGGGTCCACTAGATGAAGCTTCATACCAAATATCAAAGCCCTGGGCCTTGTGGTTTCAGAGAAGAAGATTTTTCAAGATTTTCCCTATATAAGCCAATGTAAAACCAAAGGGCTCCATGGCGGGGGCATTTTTTGTCCCAGCACTATAATTTGAACAATCTTGGTAGGGGTCTACTAGATGAAGCTTCATACCAAATATCAAAGTCCTGGGCCTTGTGGTTTCAGAGAAGAAGATTTTTAAAGATTTTCCCTATATAAGCCTATGTAAAACCAAAGGGCCCCAGGGCGGGGGCATTTTTGGCCCCAGCACTATAATTTGAACAATCTTGGTAGGGGTCCACTAGATGAAGCTTCATACCAAATATCAAAGACCTGGGCCTTGTGGTTTCAGAGAAGATTTTTTAAGTTTTTTGGTGAAAAAAAATCTATTTTTGGCTCCTGTGACCTAGATGTGCAACGGACCGGAACCATTTGAACAACTTTGAAAGGGGACCACCTAAGGATCATTCCTGTGAAGTTTGGTCAAAATCCGATCAGTGGTTTAGGACGGTGGTTTAAAGAAATTGTTTACGGACGCACGGACGTGACGTGAACTAAAAACGCCAAAGACTATGTCTGGCCTGTGGGGGTGCAAAGTCACAAAACCGCTGAAGGCTATGCTGTGTCTGTGGGGGTGCAAAGTCACAAAACCACCGAAGGCTATGCTGTGTCTGTGGGGGTGCAAAGTCACAAAACCGCCAAAGGCTATGTCGCACCTGTGGGTGTGCAAAGTAACTGAACCATGAAATATAGGTCAAGGTCAAACCTGGATGCTTGCATTAAAGTTGTCATCCCTAGATGCACCTTTTTACCAAGATTCCAAATGGAATCTTCCTCCTTTAATAATTTATATACAGCAGTAACAGCACATGTCCACTTCATAACTCAGGGGTGTCAGGTTGTGTTTTCTTCGAAATTTATTTAGAAATGGCTGAACTTTCTGCAAATAGTGTAGGCCCTGATCAAATGTCGCATTCTGCGGCATCTGATCTGGGCCTGCATTGTTTGCCAATCACCCATTTTGGGGTTTCTGGTACAAAATGTTTTTTTTTTTTTTTTTAATTTTGATTTTGGTTTTACGGCCTTTTCAAGATTATTTCACTCATATCGAGCTGATCGTTAATCAGAGGTGGGGGAAAACCGGAGTACCCTTACAAAATGGGTTAATGAAGTTTTTGCAGTACTTAAGAAATGAACTTGAACATTAGGGTGAATGCTAGGGTGGTTACAATAGTTTCCAAAGTCAGTGAAACACGCTATATAGGTCAAGGCTAAATATAGTGCCTCCATTAAATTTGCCATCCCTTGATGCAAGCCTGTATCAAGTATCATTCATGATGCTCTTATAGTTCTTGAGAAATGGACTTGACCATTAGGGTGAACCCTAGGGTGGTTGCAATAGTTTCCAAAGTCAGTGAAGCATGAAATGTAGTTTCATGTAAAATAGGGATGCTTGCGCTAGAGTTGCTTTCCCTAGATGCAAGTCTGTGTGACCTAGTTTCATTAATGATACTCTTACAGTTCTTGAGAAATGGACTTGAACATTAGGGTGGACGCCTGGGTGGTCGCAAAGTGAAGCACGATATATAGGTCAAGGCCAAATAGGGATGCTTGCATCAAAGTTGTCATCCCTAGATGCAAGTCTGTACCAAGTATCATTCATGATGCTCTTATACATGTAGTTCTAGAGAAGCCTCCTTGGTGTAGTGGTTTTGCTACTCACCTTTTATACCAGGGGTCGCAGGATGGATCCAGGGCTTCTCCAGACTTTCAGATGAGTCTTTAAACAGTGGTCCCGTCTCCCTATGACCTTAGCTGTTGGTGAGACGTAAAACTCAAACACTCACTCACTCTTATAGTTCTTGAGAAATGGACTTGACCATTATAGTTTCCAAAGTAGGTGAACCATGAAATGTAGTTTCATGTCAAATATGGATGCTTGCATTAGATTTGCGATGCAAGTCTGTACCTAGTTTCATTAATGATACTCTTATAGTTCTTAAGCAATGGACCTTAGGGTAAACACTAGGGTGGTTGCAGTAGTTTCCAAAGTTAGTTGAACCATGAACTGTAGGTCAAGGTCAACTAGAAATGTGTCAATGCAACACAAATGCCCCTGCCCAGGGGCCTACCTCGAGGTAATGGTATGGGTGGGGGCATTGCTGAATAAAACTTTGGACCTATATCTATCATCATACTAAATATAAACCAAATCAATTGTATGGTTTGGAAAATATGAGCTCAAGTTCTACCTTGTACAAAAACCTTAAACTGAGTCTAACAGGATTACGTACGTACGTAGGTACACACTTTCGTACAGAAGGACATACATTCGGATGCAAGTACGCACATATCCGATGCGGGGGCATAAAAATGGATGCTTGCATTAAACTTGGTATCCCTAGATGCAAGCCTGTAACAAGTATCATTAATGTTGCTTTTATAGTTCTTGAGAAATGGACTTGAACATTAGGGTGAATGACAGGTTAGTCACAACAGTTTCCAATGTGAGTGAACCATGAAATGTAGGTCAAGGTCAAATATGAATGATTGTGTTCAAGTTGCTATCCCTAGATAAAAGCCTGTACCAAGTATTACTAAAGATGGTCTTATAGTTTTTGAGAAATGGACATGAATATTAGGGGGAACACTAAGGCGGTCGCAAATGTTGACACCATGAATGGACCAACAGATGGAAATATCAACTTCTATATCGCCATGCTTAAAGCAGGTGTGACAAAAATGGCAGAAAACTGTCAGTGATCTCAACCCTAAAAGTGCCGCAAATTTCTTTTTACTTTTTACAGCAAACAACAATTTGACCCATAACATGCCACTCACAACAATTGTTGTCTGCTTTGTCGTCTGCCGGTTACATTTTGTTTGTTTGTATTGGAGTTTAAAGGCCCAGTCAACACTATCTTAGGTCATTTTTGAGTCGGTCAGTTTACCTATCCACACTTTCCTGGGCAGGCTTATACGTAAGTGGTTAACCAGTACAGTGCACATTCTTTCGCCAGAAACTGACAAATACCCTTCTTGAAACAGCAGAAGGGAGAGAATGACTGTAGATAAGATTTCATGATCAATCTCCATGAAAGAATTGGCCATGGCAGGCATCGAACCCGAGCCTCCTGATCACTAGGCAGACGCGCCTCCGACGCTACCGAAGCTGTCGTTACATTAAATGTAATTTTGCAAACAGTTTGGACCCAGATCAGACTGCTCCTCTAGGAGCAGTCTGATCTGGGTCCACACCGTTTGCCTGTATGGAAAAAATGTTTCTAAAAAATTTGCAAGAAGATTCAGCAGACAACATTTTCAGATGCAGATTTTAATTCAGGGCTTTAGATAAGGCTGCGTACCGCGTAAATTACGAAAATAATTGGGAGGATACTCCTTTTTTTCAAATCTGCTGCGTATCAGGTACGAAAAACAAATAAGCATTACGCATTTAATATTTTTTGAGAGCGTATTTGGAACGCACGTGAAATAAATGACGTGTGTAATAAAAGGCGGGAAATTCTCACACGGGAAAATTATGCATTCATAAATTATTTCAAGGGAATCAAGTTTTATTGGGGTTGGGGGTTACGGTCCTTTCAAGATTATATCACATATAGAGCCGATCCGATCGTTAATCAGTTGGGCGTAAACCGGAGTAATCTGAACTACAATAAGACGAGCGAGCAGTGAAGTCTCGGATCAGTCAGCGCATGCGCGCAAGCCTTCATTAGCCGTATTGATTGGATGAGCAGGCCATTGCTCAACAGTATCGACACGCATCAGTCTTCGCATCGCTGATTTTACAAGCTGGGTTCAATCCAAACGGACTTGCGTAGTTGTTGCGCATGTTGTTCTGACTTACATAGTGGTTGCGCATGCTGGTCTAAGTCTTCGAGTGTCGTGTGCCCAGTGAAGACTCGGAGTAGCCTGCGCATCATTGCAAACTGCTCAGTCTTCGCTGACCCCAAGAGCCTTTTGCAGGGCTACTCAGAGATAGGTGAGAAAAAAAGGTTGCCCGGGTTGCGCATGTTGATCTGGGTCTTTGCAAGGTGTTGTGCGACGCAGCTCGGTATACACACTGTTTACTTGTAATACTGTCGTAGACTGATCAAGCCGCGGGGATATTGCAAACACTAGCTTCGCATTTTGATCAGAGTCTTTGCGGACCATTGGCAACCAGTGAAGACGCACGTTCAGCCTGAGTTCTTAAACATCAAATGACATGGATAATTTATGAGTAGTCTCCCTTGAACAGATTACTTATTCAGTCATCGGTTATTTTTTGTATTGCTTTAATAACACGCTTTCAGATGAATCAAACAAATTATTTTTTATTTAAATATTATAACTCTATATTAAAATATACCCAGAAGTTAAATGTTCAAATGTTTTTTAAATAATAAACGTTGCTATTGCTTCTACCCAGTACACCACTTACTTGTGAAATGCATGTAAATATACATGTTTATAATTCCAGTAGATACATAGGTACCATTAGCTTCACTCACGTGATGGCATTTCATAAACCAAGGAATGGTGCCCATTTTCTGTATGTGCCCTACCCAGCCTACTAGCGCCCCTCTGTCCTAAAATCCAAGCTGGAGCACTGCAACCCTTAAGTTCTTTTCAAATAATCAGGAGTCTGTCTCTGCCGCTCTTTTTGTGAAAAAGGTCCTGGCAGATTTTTTACCCAGTAACTGGCTCCGATTATAAAATTGCCTGTAAGGAAACACGATGGGTCCCACATTCGAAGGGTGGAAGAAAATAAATATTCATGGACAATACATGATGAAATTGAGAATATGGTTTTGAAAAGGAATTATAAAAGTTTTAAAGAATATGAGTTTCACTCCATATCTTGGACAATAAAGTGAAGCTGATATTCTAAATGTTTAGAAACATTGGCCACAATAATCAGCCATTGAAGTCCTGCTCTCCGCCAAGAGAACTGAACCCCAAAAGTTAGATTTCTCCATCAACAAACTGCTCAGAAGGGATTTCAATATGGCATTGTTTTGTCTGATTTGTGGCCAGGCATACTGCTTGTTTTCTAATAGACACTGATATTGAATATGTGTATCTAAAAGAAAACAAACAGTACACCTGGCCACAAATCAGTCCATAAAAAAATTGTGTCGAGGCTGCAAAATAAAGTTTTTTGGTTTATTTTTCAGTACTCTTTAGAAATTTCTCGTTACTCCTTTTTTAAAAAAAGGACGAGTACTGTACTCTTTTGAAAAAAAAATTATCTAAAGCCCTGTTAATTTCATAGAAAACAAAGCCGAGCAGACAATTCAATTGTATTAATGTATGGTTGTCCTATCCAAAATTGAAATCTTCAGCAATATTTAGTTAAAAATACAGTATGCCAGAAACTATCTTCAATGACATCTCAAGCCCTGCCACCCAGTGAAACCAATTATGTATTATAGCCTATAGGGTTTATATGCATGGATGGTCAGACTCGGGCACGCTTAGACCCTCTAAGCAGTCATGTGCGGTCGGTTTCAGCTCTGCATGGAAGCATCTTGCCGCACAAATATATATCGCATATTATAAATGGTCAGATATGGCTGGTTGCAATGCAGAATTTTGCTTCTTTGTTTTGGCGTTTCAATTCTCAGGCTATATCGAGCCAGTCAGTTTACCTGGCCACATTTCCTGGGCAAGCCTATTTGTAAGTGTTAAGCAGTACAGTACACATCCTTTTACCAAAAACTGACAACTGCCCTTCTTGAATCAGCTGAAGGGAGAAAATGACTACAGAAAAGATTTCATGATCGATCTTCACGGAAGAATGTTGTTGACCTGGAAGTTATCAAACCCGCAACCTCCCGATCACCAGTCAGACATGCACTGCAGTAAAAAAAAAGAAGAAAGTTAGAGCTTTTGTTTGTTTGTTTGTGTTGAGGTTTTGCATCCCAATCAACACTTTTTTAGGTCATTTTGGAGATGTTGCTTCCAATTTTGTGGGACTTTTACCCAACATTGAGATGAAAGGACCTCCAAAAGAAACCACTGGGGTTGAAAGAGCGGTTCTACTCACACCACTTTTCCAGGGCAAGCTTAGAACTAAGTGGTTTACCAGTACACAAGTTCAGTTGGTTTCAGCTTCTGCGCAGAAGCACCATGCAGCCCAATCTTATTTCTCTAAGCCCAAATGGGTGAGAGTCAATCTGTTTACTGGCTTCCTAACTTGGATTAGAGGCAACAGTATAGGACAGAATTGTTACTGGCCCGATCATGTCCAATGACAGTCTATCATAATATCAGGTGGGGTTGACAACGGTATCAAAATGATCCTAAGTATTGGGACAGATAGGTCTAAGCAAACAGTGAAGACCCAGATCAGACTACTCCTGAAGGAGCAGTCTTATCAGTGTCTACACTGTCTGCCATTCCATCTGCACATTTTGGATGCCTTGCTTCATTGTGAAACAAATTTGTTAAAATTTTAGGAGAATTACAGCAAGTCTTCAAGTTGTTCAAATTTTTCAGAGATTTACGGAATACCTTATTATCCTTATTTTTGGCTTAAAAGCCTCAATGAGGCCAGAATCTATATTCTGAGCAGAAAAAGCAAAAGATCAAAAGAAATCATATGAAATATGAAAGACACCATTATAACATATGGGTACATGTATGTTATATAGTAATGCATACATGTAATTACTGGGGCATAACAACAACCATATAATACATGTATATAAATTTGCAAATGTCCACTGTTAATCAAAGTTTACAAACTTCAAAGACAAGTGATTAGTGGGTGGATAATGTTTAAAAAAACAAAAAAAAAAAAAAACAAGAAACATTCCTGCGAAATTATTTTTAAATCCATCCACTGGTTAAGGAGACGAAGCCGTTTAACGTTTTTTTTTCTATTTTTAGCTCTGGATGCCATCTTGGTCATCCGAGCAAAATGCTTTAAGCAATTTTGGTATGAGGTCACCTTAGAAACATTCCTGTGAAATTATTTCAAAATCAATCCACTGGTTAAGGAGCAGATGTCATTTAAAGGTTTTTGTACTTTTAGCTCTGGTGGCAATCTTGTTCATCAGAGCGGATTGGTTTGAGCAATTTTGGTAGATCTTCACCCAAGGAACATAACTATGTACATTGTACTATGAAATTATTTCGAAGTCCACCCACTGGTTAAGGAGAAGTCTTTTAAAGATTTTTCTATTTTTAGCTGTGTTGGCCATCTTGTTCATCCAAGCCAACGGGTTTGAGCAATTTTGGTAGAGGGTCACTCAAGGAACAGCCTGTGAAATTATATCGAAATCCATCCACTGGTAAAGGAGCAGAAGTTGTTTAAAGTTTTTTTCTTTTCTATTTTTAGCCCTGGCGGCCATCTTGTTCATCAAAGCGGAGCAGTTTGAGCGATTTGGTAGAGGGTCTGCCAAGGAACATTCTTGTGCAGTTACTGCAAAATCCATCCAACGGTTAAGGAAGAGAAGTCTTTAAAAGGTTTTTCTATTTTTAGCTCTGGCGGTCATCTTGTTCATCTGAGCGGTACAGTTTTAGCAATTTTAGTTGAGGGTCACCCAAGGAACATTCCTGTAAAATTATTTTGAAATCCATCCACTGGTTAAGGAGAAGAAGTCATTTGAAGGTTTTTTCTATTTTTAGCTCTGGTGGCCATCTTGTTCATCCGAGCAGAACGGTTTGAGCAATTTTGGTAGAGGGTCACCCAAGGAACATTCCTGTAAAATTATTTTGAAATCCATCCACTGGTTAAGGAGAAGAAGTCATTTGAAGGTTTTTTCTATTTTTAGCTCCTGTGGCCATCTTGTTCATCCGAGCGCAACGCTTTGAGCAACTTTGGTAGAACCTTCCTGTGAAATTATATCAAAATTCATGCACTGGTTAAGGAGAAGTCGTTTACAGGTTTTTCTATTTTTTAGCACTGGCGGCCATCTTGTTCACCCGAGCGGAACAATTGGAGCAATTTCGGTAGAGGGAACATTCCTGTGAAATTATTTCAAAATCTGTCCAGCAGTTTTGGAGAAGAAGTTGTTCAAAGCAAAAGTTGACGACGGACGGACACACGGATGCACTGAGGGACGACGGACAAAGACCGATCACAATAGCTCACCTTGAGCACTTCGAGCTCAGATGAGCTAAAAGAACATGCAACCATGGATAGGGTTGGTCAGCAGAGGTACATGTACTCTTCAGTCAGAAGAAATCATAATCGGTGGTGCAATATAGCGCCAAAACATGGATGTACTAGCCTTTCTTGTCCTTTATAACAACAACTAGCTTGCCCACTTTCAGTTAAAATAACTACATTATCCAAATTTTCTCTGAACAATCCATTGGACTACTTCTATCTAGTTGATCTACTTACTACACTGTAGATCCAATATACCGCGGTGTTTGGGGTCCAAGTTCCGTTAGCCTGATATATCCAGATCGCGATATAAGTCGCGGTAGTTTGCCGAGATGCCAATACAAGTCGCGGTGATAGTTTGGTGAGATACCGTTTATCAATCCACACTAATGGCTGTCAGCAATGCTATCAGCCGTATTTCACCATTAAAGTACATGTAGGTTCAGAATTACTCAATGA
Organism: Lucinisca nassula; assembly: GCA_963580285.1. Classification (NCBI taxonomy): domain Eukaryota; kingdom Metazoa; phylum Mollusca; class Bivalvia; order Lucinida; family Lucinidae; genus Lucinisca; species Lucinisca nassula. The sequence continues at coordinate 18,064,694 of OY757016.1, forward strand.
CAGAACAAACAAAGGGGACTATGCCTACCAATTAACTTACATTCGAGAACAGCTGAATATCTGTGTTTAAAAACGTGATCGCTAAAATGTCAAAACAGGACGCCATTTCGGATGTGCGGGTTCCCCTGGTTGCCTGTAACGGTGACGGCTTAGGGGTGCAACTACCATAAGCGCTAAGCACTAAAGCAATTCGAGTTGTTTCCCTTGGCTTGGCAGAGGTCAGAATCATTAAAAGTAGTGGTTGGAAAAAAATTGTTTATGGTCTACCAGTACCACAGGCCAAAAAACTATACAACAACAAAACTATCATTTTATTGTGTTTTGATTTCTTTCATTTTATTTTCACGTGGAAGGCATGATAGATCACGATTAGGATGCTTTGCATGAGGGCACACGGACATCATCGTCTGATTGAGCATTGAGTGGATTACTCAGTTATGACACTAATTATGACAAGTTTGGGGATTAAGATTAATTGTTCGCCAATACCTGTTCTAACTGACGCTAATTGGATTATTTGGTTATAATGTGTGAACTGAAGTGATTTCACATCTGAATTACCGTATTTACCATATGTATTCGGACACCTTAAAATAATTATTTTTTTCACTGTCCGAATACTTCCGAAATTACCTTTCTAAAATTAGCACCGTGTCCGAATACTTCCGAAAATTGACCGACATAAAAAATGATTGACGGTTCAGACATTGTTTTTACTCTCAAACCATAATGTGGCCGAACTGGTGCCATTAGAAATCTTATATGGCCGAATCACATTTAGAATCTAAATATTTCTCTTATTTCACGATTACATAAGTCTACTATCTGTATTCTGATACAAATTGCCCTAATTGCTTTTGTTTACAAATGCCGACCGCTGTTGCAGCCACGTGGTCGGAAAATGACGTCATGCGGTTGCCGTTTACACAATACACATATACAGTCAAGGATGTATTGCACACCTGTTTTAGGTGATTGATTTTAAATAAGTGTATTTCTTAAATAAAGAAATTTTGAAAAAAAAAGAACAAAAACAAAAAACATTCCTTTAATCTCGAACCAAAGCGTGTCGAACTAGAGTCATTAAAAATCTTATATGGCCAACCGAGTTCTAAAGAATATAAATACATGCAATCGCAAAATATAAAGAATATAAATACATAATATTTCACGACTACACAAGTCTACTATATTCTGAAACAAATCGCTTTGTTTACAAATGACGACCGATATTGAAGCCACGTGGTCGGAAAATAATTCATTCATGGGCATACCACACACGTTTTATGATTGGTTTCAATGGAGCTTATTTCTTAAATAAAAATATCATTTTGAACGGGTAAAAAAGAAACGGTATTTTTTTTCGAAAGCTAAACACGCAACAGATGTAGATAGAGAAATGCACCTTGCGAAAAACCAATTTTATATTCAAATACCAGTTCTATAGTTAGCCATAAATTAATGACTTGTGTAAACAAATCAGCGTCTGTCCTGCATTGATTAACCTGATTTTCTCACATATTTGCCAGCTTATCGATAACCCCTGAGGCCAGTGTTCACAGTTTATTACCGGTAGTGGAATAATATATTTGAATAGTAGAACGTAATCAATTTCGTTTTAACACTTCAACATTTTTTCACTAATAAACAATTTCATTAGCATGTGTATTTAAAACCTATAAAATATTAGCCTTTATGTATATATGTATCACAGATTGGGATAAAAACGACAGAAACAAGGTATGACTTCTTCAATGTACTAGCTGCCATACCTGCACTGAAAATGGTTCAGCCCATAATGGTTGTTGGTAAATTAAAGACGGTAAATCATAAAAATATGGATACCTTGTAAAAAGAAAAAATATTTAGACAGAAGGCAGATTTGTGTCCAAAAACTTACGAAAATAAAGAGCGCGAATTTTCGGGGGTGTCCGAAAATATATGGTACATTAAATTAGCTAGTTTTACTGATTCTACATGGTGTCCGAAAACATACGGTGTCCGAACACATACGGTAAATACGGTATGTGCGAAAAATCAATACCGAAATTACAATCAGTTATATTATTTTCTTCCAACTGTAAAAATGTCAGCTCTGAACAAGTTATTTAGTTTAGTGTGGATTGATAAACGGCATCTTAGCAAATAATTACCGCGACTTACATCGGCGTCTCGGCAAACTACCACCACGATTATATCAGTGTCTCGGCAAACTACCGCCACGACTTTTATACCAATCTGGACGTTTTTTGTTGTTGTTTTTTTGCTCATGGTAAATTTGGGGTCCATGGAAAATTCGCGATTTACTGGATTTCGTGAAATAACGAACCGTGAAGTATTGGATCTACAGTGTATTAAATGTGATTGTTAATCAATTTTCTCCCTTTGCTTTTGAGGTTTTTGCATTGAAATTTAATTAAATCTACCATATTCGCCCTAATTACCACACATGCTCCTATAAGCGCACACAAAAGCTATTTTTGAAAAGGAAATGCTTAAGCACACACTTCACAGTAACCTCCCCATTAAGCTCTCACAGTAAATCTATAAAAACTTACCGTTATTTCTTCAACAGTGAAGGCAATACTTACGTATCCTTTTCCATCCCATAAAATATCAGTATGCATCATCTCGGAAGCTTTTGTTTTCAAATCAAGTGTGCTCTAATAAGGTAGATTTACACCACAATTTTGAAAAAAAACTAAGGGCACGGTGCAGCAATTAGTGCCAATACGGTATCTATCTTCATATACGGAGTCGGTCACATTTGGATATTACCTCAATTAGGCTAATCATAATGATAAACACCAAAACATGTACCTCCGAACAAATAAAAATGACGGCTTTTATGTCTCTAAAATGTCTTGAAATCGAGAGGTAGCCGGTTCGATCCTTGCAGCGCCACCTGTTGTTTCCTTGAGCTAGAAACTTTATCCACATTGCTTAGTACTGGTTCCTACCCAGGAAAAGAGGGCCACATGGAAGATTAGTACTTGTACTAAATGTGTTACCTCTATAAATAAGGTTGGTCATTATTATTATCATCTATGCCACTGCTAGGACAAATATTATTTGACACAGAACTCCAGAAGGAGACAAAGATTGTGTACATTAAATACATTCCAGATTTTGCAGCATGAAATCAGCCCGGGGCATTCAGTTAATGGCTGATCAGATGGTAACGGAACAAAATTCCCCCTCCCCGAAAAAATCCCCCCTTTTTGTAAAGGCGGACAAAATCTCCTCTTTGCTGTATTCACCATATTTGCATTATTTGCTGGCTCCCAGCTTGCACATTGTCAATATTGGAAAAACAGGTAACCAGACACCCCTGACCTGAACATTGATAACCTTCAGACTAGGAACCAGCAGATTCCTAGTGGTTCACATTCAATTACTTCATCTATCTTGATATATTGAAATCATCATTAATTTTGTTTTCATGGTTATAGCTGGAGGACAGGAAGTGGCCGACACGGCTGTACCTGGCCTTCCAAAAAAAAAAAAAAAAAAAAAAAATCATCAAACATTATGGAAATGAGTGTGGTTCATGTTTTCATTGTTATATCTGGAGGACAGGAAGTGGCCGACACGGCTGTACCTGGCCTTCAAAATTCATCAAACATTTTGGGAATGATTGTGGTTCATGTTTTCATGGTTATATCTGGAGGACAGGAAGTGGCCGACACGGCTGTACCTGGCCTTCAAAATTCATCAAACATTATGGGAATGAGTGTGGTCCATGTTTTCATGGTTATATATGGAGGACAGGAAGTGGCCGACACGGCTGTACCTGGCCTTCAAAATTCATTAAACATTATGGGAATGAGTGTGGTTCATGTTTTCATGGTTATATCTGGAGGACAGGAAGTGGCCGACACTGCTGTACCTGGCCTTCAAAATTCATTAAACATTATGGGAATGAGTGTGGTTCACATTTAATGAAGTACTACATATTCTCTGATGTATTGGTAATCATTATCTATATTCATGGTTATATCTGAACGGCGGGAAGTGGCCGACACGGCTGTACCTGGTCTGAGGATATACATAAATTTATCATACATTATGGGACTGAGTGTGGTTGACCTTTAATTACTACATATTCTTTGATATATATATCAATCATTATTTTTGGGGCACTCGGTTGGTTTTTCTTTACAGATTGTTCTCCTCAGATGCAGTGGTATCTGGTGGGGTGGTTGCCCGTGGGTCCTGGGGTGGGTGCGGATGCAGCGGAGTCAAAGAAATCTGGAAATGTGATTCATTCTGCAGGTGGTGCGGTTGGAGTGTGTTTGGGCGTCGGCCTTTTGTGGCCACTGCCGATATCAAGCCCAGGACCTATGGTGTCTGGGGCAAGTGGATTAACCAATGAGTTATCACGCTCCTTTAATCATCGGTCGGGGCACTAGACTGGATTTTTTTTTTTTTTCTCCTACTACAGTGGTGCCTGGTGCCGGGATGATTATTGCTGCAGCCCATGGATGGACCAGATTAAGCGGAGTCAAGAGGATCTAAAAATATGACATGTTTAAATGAGTCTCTCTTAAACATTTAAATATTGGTTTCTTTGTAGGATAGAGGAATGAAGTAGCACGCCATCATAAATCGCCTTATTTGGAGTGCATAACCGACCGGTCTGGCTGGCCCGAACCTTTTGGCCTGGTGTTTGACTCGCTTGCTTTTTGCCCCAGGCTCGGTCCCCAGTCGGGGCACTTGGTGTTTTTCTTTACAATTTTTCTCCTCAGTTTGCAGTGGTGCCGGGATGGTTACTGATGAAGCCCAGGAGAGGTGCAGATGCAGCAGAGTCAAATGAAGCTGGAAATGTGATATGATTACATGAGTATCCCCTGAACATTTGAAAATAATAATAATGATAATAATAATAATTGTCTCTTTGTAGGATGGAGTGCAACAATAAATATGTATTTAGAGTGCATGATTAATGGTCTCATCTATATCTTAACCCTGTTGATTGCTGTTTATGTCTGATTTTCATCATGTTGGGTGAAAGAGGGAGGGAAAAAAAAAATAATAATAATAATCCTCTATACTATGAGTTATTACGCAGACACTACTTGTGAAAGATTATACTTGTGAGTTATCTCGGCCAGTAGAAGGCTTTGAAATGAAATGAAACAGATAATGTAAATAAGGTGAATGAACAAGGGGGGGGGGATTTTTTGTCCGGGGGGATTTTTTGTCCGGGGGGATTTTTTGTCCAGGGTGATTATGTCCGGTGGGCGGGAGGAATTCTGTCCGTGATTCATGATACCAATCAATAGGGCATTTTCGGACACCAAACTTTTATCACCCCTGCTGGGGATTGAACCAAGGGCCTCTTCTATCAGGCAACTTCAGGCAGTGCATAAACCAGAGCTATCATGCTTGAATGCTATGTTTTTGAATCTCATACAAGAAACAGCAGTATCCCCAGTATCAGAATCTGACTGAGAAAAGGGAGATGCAGTGTTTTTACTGGTCCAATAAGACTAATTTTCAACAGAAGACCAGAACTTCCTAGATTCCAACCATTTTTTTTCGCAGTTGAACTCCTTTGAGAGGCCAGTTGTGATAAAGAATACATTCAAAGATGATGTTTTAATAATCATGATAATTTGTCTCAATTCAAATCTGGGCAGATGAACCTGGTAAGAAAGGAGAAATAAATTACCTACCTCATAAAGTCAGCTGTGCAGCCATTTTGGGTCTCACTATAAAGCGACAAGAAGCGTCAAGAAGCGACAAGAAGCGTCAAGAAGCGACAAGAAGCGTCATGATCATATTCCATTCGAAATATACATTCCTATATTAGATTTTTTATGAATTCATAAATAAATTAAGTATTTCAAAGGATCAGGTTTGAATAGTTCCAGAAATATTGCATTTTCTTGTGTAAAATAAAAAATAAAAATCGCGTGCATAACCGCGTTTGGTTGAGAAAAAGCGACAAGAAAATGTTTCGACTGGCAGAGTAAATGTTAGATATAAGTCTTGTTTTTCTCGAATTGAAGTCATATATATTTATGTCTCTTATATGCATTAAAGGCATTGAAATGTGTAGAAGACTAACATGCTGCAAGAAGAAAGGAAAACCGCACAAGCATCTTGAGTGGTGAAAAAGCGAAATGAAGAAATTACGGTGCGATTTGAGTGCTAGAAAAAGCGACAAGAAGATTTTTCACAGTTGAAGCGATAACAAGAAGCGTCATAAAGTGTATGGAACATATTCTAGTATGTATTTTATGCATAAAATCCGTAGAAGACGCATCATGGGGTACGAAAGCATGCAAATCGCCCGATAAATTGAGTTCTGAATAAGCGACATGAAACTTCATGAGTCCATGAAAAAGCGACATGAAGGTTAAATGGCGACTACACATAGATGAAGAACCATCAAAATCATATATCCATTCCAGGCATTAAATCGCAAAGTAGATAATCAGCTGGTAAGAAAAAAAATGAAAAAAAAAAAAAACGCACAATAACGTCGAGAGCTGAAACACGGGAGCTAAAAAGGCGACAAGAAAATTCAACGGGGCTATATGAGTCCTCAAAAGGCGACAAGAACTTAGGGGCTGCGCAAAGAAGAACCCAAAGGGATCAATTTAATTATGCCTTTCAGGCAGACGAATGCGAAAAAGACAATCAGTCGGTAAGAAATAGTCAAACCGACCAATAACCCCATCAGCTGAAAAAGCGACAAGAAGAAATAATGGGTTGATGTGAGTACTGAAAAAAAAGCGACAAGAAAATTTGGCATAGCAACCAAAATTAAACATATAACATTGTCGGTCCTCGTTAGAACGGCCTCCATGATGCGGTTCTTATGGATGCCCACAAACTATGGTTCTATGGAGAAAAAAAAATGTTGGATTTTATGTGTATCCATTACATGGACTTGTTGACGTGGTTTATGTAAGTGACATGAGAAAGCGACAAGAAGAAATAACGGGACGGGGCGAGTTCTGAAAAAAGCGACAAGATAATTTTGCGGGGCGAGCGAAAATTAAAGATGGATAAGATAGAGTGTGTGTGTTCGTTTGTACGGTCTCTGCGAGACTGTGCTAATGAGTACCCACAAACTATAGTTCTGGGGAGAAAAAAATAAGTTGGATTAATGAATATCCATTACACGGACTTGTTGTCGTGGTTTATGGTAAGTGACATGGAAAAGCGACAAGAAGAAATAACGGGACGAGTTGAGTACTGAAAAAAAGCGACAAGAAGAAATAACTTGACGAGGGGAGTACTGAAGAGTTGGCACATTACGTGTTTGCAACGTCGTATCAACGTCGAAAGAACGTCATGACGTCTCTCTCTCCCTTCCAATACAAGGTTGTGGGTACTCATTATATGCGACTCTATGAGGCTGCTGAAAGAAAGACAAGGTTGAAAGAAAGTTGGCACATGATGTGTTTTAAACGTCGTATCAACGTCGAAAAAACGTAATGACGTTTTCTTCTCTCTCTCTCTCTATCTCTCTCTCTCTCTCTCTCTCTCTCTTCAAATACAAGATTGTGGGCACTAGTTATAACCGGCTGAGGCTGCTGAAAGAAAGAAAGGAAGAAAGGAAGAAAGAAAGTTGAGCGATGTTATGTTACTGATCTGTTCGGTCGATCGCAATTAACGCTAGTCACAGCCCGCAAGCCATTGAGTTATTCAACTAGAATAGCTCAAAACTGAGTGACAGTAATTAACCAGCGCTTGATTGCAGAAAATGCTTAACTTGTCATCACCTTGTCCTCGCATAAATCCTTCAGTAAAGGTTGGCACTTCCTAAAACTTTGAATCTGTTAGCTCAGGTGAGCGATATAGGACCAGCTTGGCCCTCTTGTTTTTTAGAACTAATAACAGATTATTAGCACACGTTAGAACCGCCTCGCCGAGGCGGGGCGAGCCGGTTCTAACGTGTACCCACAACCTATGCCTTTTACAATATAAAAGTTAGGTTTAAGGGGGTCAAAATTATATAGGCGTGTTTTTTTTTGCTGCTGAGTTTGAGGACAAGTATGTTTGTTAAGGAGTCTTACAAGTACCCATAACGTTTTTTTTTAATTCGGAAACTCACCGATAACTGCTGTTATTCTTATCCGGTTCCTTTGTAGGATAGAAAAAGAAAGAAATAAGAACAAAATATAGAAATATCTCGTGGGTAGTCATAATAGTCTTACCAAGGATTCTAACGGGTATCCACATGAAAACGATAGAAAACATGTTGTGGGTCTCATTACAACTTACTCCCACAGGATTCTAACACGTACCCTCAACAAATCCGGCCCCGCCCATTGGAGCTTGAAGAAATAAATGGGCTGTATGATGCTTTCAGGCAGAGCTAAGCCGGTCCAGGCAAAGCGGTGCGAGTCGATCCGCCAATGCTTATAAACCCTATTGATTTCATTGGGCGACAGGGCTTGAGATGTCATTTCATCTCAATGTCGGGTAAAAAATCCCACAAAATTGGAAGCAACGTCTCCAAAATGACCTATACAGTGTTGACGGGGACGTTAAACCTCAAATCAAACAGACAAACAAAACCCTCAACAAATCTTTTTATTAGGAAAAACATGAAATATCTCAAATAAGCGCACTTATTTGTTACTATATAAGAAAGAGAGGGAAGAAAGAACGAAAGAAAGAAATAAAGAAAATTGAAATAAAGGAAGGAAAAGAAAGAAATTGGCGGTGCTATGAAGAAATACACGCTTATTGATTTTATCAGTTTCATAGCCCGCAAGCCATTGAGTAATTCAACTTAAATTACTCAAACTGAGTGAAAGTAATTAACGATTTGGGCCGTGATATATTTTCTTGTCGCTTTTTCCTGGTAGCGAACAACCAGCAGAAGGTGAAACTTTTCCTTTAACTATAAGGGTCCGAAGTGGATTTTATTTTCCCGAGAAGTATTATAAATGAGCAAATTGAACTAATAATGGTATGTGGATCTTTGCATATGTCAGAAATCCAGAAAAAATACGTGTGGAAATCGTCATTTTTTCTTGACGCTTTCTTGTTTCCAGACACCTGACCGGCTCCGTTTTTGCATAATAAAGCCTTAAAAAAAAAGAATTATTCGTAAATCTTTGTTTCTCTCCATATGTATGCTTATGTATATATATAAATATCTTATGAAATCTATCACATGTAGGCTAGTATCTAGCGCAACAAAAGTTAAAATCCCTTCATGACGCTTTTTCGTCAGTCGATAAAGCTAGACGACAGGTCCTTATTATGGATCTGATAAGCATTTATGGGCTTTAAAAGGAGCTTGTATGGACACAAAATTACACATTTAAGTTTGCCAATGTCTGGTCTTATCTTATTACCAGAAAGATTGAATACAAGTGTTAAAATATGTTCTTGACGCTTTCTTGTCGCTCAATACTTGTCTAAGCTTTTCAGAGTCGGGATTGCACAGTTGTTCGGAGCAAATTTAAGGGCATCTAATGAACTTGTGTTGACAAAAATATATCAGGAAGCATTGAAAATGTTATAAAAGATCAAATCTGCCTTAGATGTATATAAAAAATGTTTAAAAACGTTCTTGTCGCTTCATGTCGCTTCTTGACGCTTCTTGTCGCTTCTTGACGCTTCTTGTCGCTTTATAGTGAGACCGGCCATTTTTCATTGTTGTTGATTTAGCTCCTTGTGTCTCCCAAAAATAAATTTCTATCTCGCTGTAACTAGATTGCCACAAAATTTCTAATAAATTTGAAACTTGTGAAAGAACATTTCTTAAACCATATCTATAAAAAATAACCATGGGAAACGGTTCAGAAATAAACACCAAATTATAACTTTATTTTTTTAATTTCTTTGACATAAGCGAATCTCAGCAACGCACGCACCATTACCGGCCACAAATTTGCCAAAAATAAGGTAAATTGACAATTTTGGCAAAATACATGGGTTTTGTCACAATGCTGATAATCTAATTGTGTCAGTCATAACATATTTCATGGGGATTTATGAAGGAACTGATCAAAACGGCTGTCAACATTTTGCCATCGAAACCTCGGAATTTCGATCGTAACATTAGTCCGGACAATTCACAATTTTTACGGCCCTTTCAAGATAATTTCACTCATATTGAGCCGATCGTAATCAGAAGTGGGCGAAAAACCAGATTGCTCGGAGGAAAACCACCTGTCAGCGCTCTTATCCACTAGTCCATGGGGGCTCGTTAAGGACCATCCAAAGCTTTAAGACGATGCCTTATATAGAGAAATACACTGCTGATCCATTATTTCAAGATGCGTGCCAGTGCTATAACTTAATTGAATGGTAAACAAATGTCATAAGATGTATCGAGAGAATGCTATCAGGCTTTTGTACAAGGCAGTGGCTAGAAATGAAAATCACTACCTTAACCTCCCTACTGTCGGTACAAATGGCCAATTTATTGGGGAACCATTTGCGTAACGACATCATTTCTAGGCAGTGGCTAGCCGTCCAACGTAACCGTAAACACTGGTGCGTTATGCATGAACCCATATTTATCTGATAGAAAACCCTTTCATAAAAAAATACTGACCTGATCCAACACAAGGGAAGCTTTTACGGCATTTAAATAGCGATGTCTATCATCAAAACCTTCGCTATTTCAGACCACTCAAAATCCACCATCTTGAAAAATAGTAAGCGAATTTCGCCAACTTTTGAAATCCTGATGAAAGGGGCACCCGAGGGGGTAAAATTATCCGCTATCAACTTTATCAGAATAGAAATGTGTTTCATGAGTGATATGAGCAACTTTTGTTTGCAAGACAAACAGAATGTAACAGATAACTATTCATTTTTGTCAAATTATGTAAAAATTATCATCATGTTAATATCAATGGAATTCCACCATCTTTGTTGTCATTAAAAGTTTGGAGTAAAATTCGAGCCCCCAATACCAGGTGTTCCCTATGCAGGAGGTAACTTAAAAAAAAGTAAAAGAAGAGAAGAAAGTACACACTTTGACACATATTTATTATTTTGGCCAAAGGTGGAAAGGTACAATTAAGAACAAATAATTAAATACACTCCTACATTCAAAACTCTTGTGAAAATTTACAGTGTTCCATTAAACATCGATAAGAACCCCCAAATAGTTGAATCAGACATGTTAAGTTTTAAAAATAAAATTGAGGGAGACAGCGCGTTCGAGGAGGATTGGCGAGTGCCAAAGGCGCGATGTAATGGTGGCAAGCTCTCAGGATAGGTTAGAAAATGGTGCATTCCGAGAGCTTTTTGAATTTTTTTGTTTATTCTTTACACTCCTGTTCATGGATAAATAACTAATAAATATTTTCAAAAATCATTTCCTTGGGAAGATACCTACAAACTAACACCTAGCCATACCAGTGCCCCCATCCCCCACCCCTGCCCCAGGTGTATAATGCTTCAGCACAAGAGCATATCATATCATTTATGCCCAGATAGGTCACAAAAAAGTAGCCCAATTGATTCTATATTCCAAGGGCCATCCAATAACCAAAGTTTCAGAAGTGTAGCTCCAATAGTTTAGAAGATATGACAAAATAATACTTTTTGACCTTTGACCTTGGGGTCATGTTGAGGTCAAAGTCACACGAAAAGTAGCCCAAATGTGTTCTATATTCCTAGGGCCATCCAATAAGCAAAGTTTCAGAAGTGTAATTCCAATACTTTAGGAGATATGACAAAGTCATACTTTTTTATCTTTGACCTTGGGGTCATGTTGAGGTCAAGGTCATGCCAAAAGTAGCCCAATTCAGTCTATATTCCAAGTGCCATACAATAACCAAAGTTTCAGAAGGGTAACTCCAATAGTTGAGAAGATATGACAAAATAATACTTTTTGACCTTTGACCTTGGGGTGATGTTGAGGTCAAGGTCACCCCAAAAGTAGTCCAATTTATTCTGTATTCCAAGGGCCATCTAATAAGCAAAGTTTCAGAAGTGTAACTCCAATAGTTTAGGAGACATGTCAAAGTCATACTTTTTTTATCTTTGACCTTGGGGTCATGTTCAGGTCAAGGTCATGCCAAAAGTAGCCCAATTCATTCTATATTCCAAAAGTCATCCAATAACCAAAAAAGTTGCAAAAAACATTCTAATTGATAAACAAAGTTTCAGAAGTGTAACTCCTATAGTTAAGAAGGTATGCCGAAGTCGTACTTTTTGACCTTTGACCTTGGATTTATGTTGAGGTCCACCAATAGTATTCCAATTTTTCTATATTCCAACAGCCATCCAATAACCAAAGTTTCAGAAGTTTAACTCCCATAGTTTAGAAGATATGGCAAAGTCATACTTTTTACCTTTGACCTTGGGGTCAGGTTGAGGTCAAGGTCACAACAAAAGTACCCCAATAAATTATATACTCCAAGGGCCATCCAATAACCAAAGTTTCAGAAGTGTAGCCCCAACAGTTTAGAATAAATGGCAAAATAATACTTTTTGACCTTTGACCTTGGGGTCATGTTGAGGTCGAGGTCACACCAAAAGGAGCCAAATGTATTCTATATTCCAAGGGCCATCCAATAAGCAAAGTTTCAGAAGTGTAACTCCAATAGTTTAGGAGATATGGCAAAGTCATACTTTTTGACCTTTGACCTTGGGGTCATGTTGAGGTCAAGGTCAAACCAAAAGTGGCCCAATTCATTCTATATTCCAAGGGCTATCCAATAACCAAAGTTTGAGAAATGTAACTCCAATAGTTTAGAAGATATGGCAAGATAATACTTTTTGACCTTTGACCTTGGGGTCATGGTGAGGTTAAGGTCACCCTAAAAGTAGCCCAATTAATTTTATATTCCAAGGGCCATGCAGTAAACAAAGTTTCAGAAGTGTAACTCGAATAGTTTAGGAGATATGGCAAAATCATACTTTTTAACCGTTGACCTTGGGGTCATGTTGAGGTCAAGGTCACGCCAAAAGTAGCCAAGTGCCATCTACATTCCATGTACTATCCACAGAGAAAGTTTGAAAAGTGTACCTTAACCAGTTTCAGAAGAGATCCATTCCATAGAAACATGACGGACCTAGGTACACATACATATAGACCACAGACTGACAGACACTCGACTCTGACACGAAAACAATATACCCGATTATTCTTCGCAAAAGCAGGTATAATAATCAAAGGTTTCGATCAAGTTTCAAGCACAACAACTTTATTCCCCTCCGACTTTTAAGTGCGAAAATACGGTAGATAATACTGTAGTTGTCACGGTCAATAACGGTACTTTTTCAAGTTCAAACTAATTGCAGACAATTCAATTAGCAATTATTAAAGATACTGGTAGTTATATAAACTTGACACGCATGATTAACACAAGCTGCAGCCGATATACTCAAAAGATCAAATGTGTCAGGTTAGCGAGAAAAGAGAATAAAGAAAGCAGATTAGTTTATAATTTAATGATCCAGCCACAAGACAAGGACCCCTCCATACAAAACTTTCACACCCGCCCAACAAGCAAGTCCAAGGCGAACATCAATGATCTCCACCACCAGAATCGCCATGAAATCCACCGTCCACAAACAGCAGCTACCGTTTTTCTGCGCGCGATCGGAAAATGACGTCATCCCACCCCAGCAACCCGGCACGTGTTTAATGTTTGATTGTTTTATTTTAATGGTGCGTAAATGTTTGCAACCGGTAAAAAATATTTTCATGATAGCTAAATGGTTGTGGATAGAGCTGGATAGGGAACGGTGCCTTTCAAAATTCCCGACTTATCCCAGGAAGCTTTGTGTCAATCACCAACAACAGCATACATATTAAAGGGTTCGACTTTTCCCGCCAAGTATCTGCTATTTTGGCGCCAAAACATTACCATGCACGAGACAGTAGAATAGTCTGTTTTTGTTATGAATAAATTTACCTTTAGATGTAGCTAAACATCTTAGGAGCGATTACATCATTTTCTCACTGCTTGTGGATTAAATTTTATGACTGGGGATAAATGCAAATTAGAGCCTTAACTTAATCTTATTTTCACACCTTGTCACGCAGAAGATTGTAGGCTTATCGAGAGCACCGGAGGCTTGTGTATACAGTGTAATAATAGAATAGAATAGAATAGACACATACGGTCGGCGTTTATAACACGAATCGGTTAACTAACATGGTCCGTTGGTTGAAGGAAATTACCGTTATGATTTAATTTCATTTTTGCAATCACTTCAAGAAACGGCTGTTTTCATTTGTGAATGCCCATCTACAGGTGTGGAACCATGTTTTAATCCCCAATAATACTGGACAGTGCATTAATTATTATCACAGATTAACTCGGATTTTTCCGCTGGTTTGCACACACGAAAATACAAGCGCACTTTTCAAAAATTTGCCCAAAAACGGTATTTTCATTTTTCCGGGAGTTTTATCCTGAATTTCATGAGGCGTGAGAAAAGCTATTTTTTCGGGAGTCTCCCGCGATTTTCGGGAGACTTAACATGTCTGGTTGAATCATTAATTTCCCCTTTGAGAGCCCCAATACTAAAATATGGATATGTCAGTTCCATACTAGAAAGGTCAAAATGTAAACAGACGCCGGCGATTGTTTTGGCAGCTTACAAATCCCGTGAGAAATAAAACAAAAATGTGAGATACGAAATGGCATAGCAAAATGGCGGGAAATACATTGCTGCAGGTAGGAAATTATGTATTACCTCTCGGATTGTCATTTCTTCTCACTTTGACTTGAGTGACAGACAGCGGTAAATTTGACCTTAGGATTCCCTGAGTTGGTAATGTCCTGTGACGTCACGCACACGAAAATACCGATCTTATGTACAATTGGCGAAATTCGATTATTGGCGAAATTCGCTTACGCTTCTATACCAATGTTTTACATGGAACATCCTTTGTAGGAGTGTAACAATGTATCGGACCATTTATGCATTGCGATAGGCACTGGGCCGATAGTACTGCATCGATGGCAAAGTTAAACATCAATGACTATCGCCGATAGTGTTTTGAACTATCGATAGTTTTCTATGTCACAAGTTTTTAAGGATAATTCCCAAAGTAGTTTTCATTCTTAAATATATTTTTTATTACAACCTGCATCATGTACCCGGTCAGGCGTCAAACTGTATATTGTCCTAATTATAATCCAATAATCTCCTGTGTCAGTGATAGTCTGACTCAACGGCTGCCTGTAGCGAGATAAAGGCAATAAAATTACAGCCGATGCCTACAGGTACATGGTGTTTATGCATCATATTTGTTATGCATTAACCAATTAACACCCAATGTCGTTATAGAGTCAGTACGCTCAATATTCCTTCATTGAATTCAATGAACTAGTAAGTTTACATCTTTCTGAAGCACATTTCAACAATAAACACTGGTGTTAACTGTTTTCGAAATATTTGACACTGACGACCACGCATATTTTGATTACGCTAATCTGCAAGTTCTCTGTAAGCCAATGATATGAAAAGCGATAATTAATGCGTGTTTATACAGTGGTATTTATTATCAAAGGGTGCCAGCCGCCCGCATTAGCACATGAAGAATTGAAAGTACGCACAGGTCACTACCGCTTTAAAAGGTGTCTTACAACATGAAAGCCATAACAAAGGAAAGATGCATAGCCTGAAAAAATCCCTGCCTATGGTGGGATTCGAACCCGGGTAGCTCATGTGATAGTCCAGTGCTCTAACCGCTGAGTCAAAGAGTCGACTCCCTGACACAGTTGTCAGAGAGTGGTTTTGAACCTAGAAGCTATGCATATGATCTACCAAGGTAGATAATGGAAGGGAGGTAACAGGTGCAAAAAAATGTTCTGGTCGATGTTTTAGAGGATTCTTATTTTGTCAATAGCAGACATCAAAGGAAACTAGAATCGCGCAGTCGCTGGCAAGCCATCGCATATCCCCACGCTTCCCGACGGGCCCCACCTCCTGGGCCATCACCTAGGGGTGTTTGACCCGAGGGGTAAAATTTTGATTGTGATGTATTCTACTCATCATGCCGTTCGACTTTAATATGCTACACGACCTTGTTCTGAAAACTTTGATTTTTTTATCCCCAAGGTGCCCCACCCCTGGCCCCACTCCCAGGGGTAGGATCAAAATTCCAAAAGTGTTATGGACTCCCCAGACCAAAGTTTTATCAGTTCCCAAAGTTTCAAGTTTCTATCTATAACGGTCTAGGAGGAGTTATCCGGTAACAGTAATGTATGGGGGTAAAGGGGTCAAAATCAGTTTTTGACCTCTGGTGACCTCAAAATTGACCCCAGGGGTCAAATTTTGGTTGTAATGTTTTCTACTCATCATGCCGTTCGCTTTGATATATTACACGACCATGTTCTGGAAATTTTTATTTTTGACCCCCGCGGGCCCCACCCCCTGGGCCCACCCGTAGGGGTGTGATCAAAATTCTGAAAGTGTCATGCACTCCCCAGACCAAAGATCTATCAGTTCCCAAAGTTTCAAGTTTCTATCTATAACCGGCTAGGAGGAGTTTTCCGGTAAAGGTGTCAAAATCAGTTTTTTGACCTCTGGTGACCTCAAAATTGACCCCAGGGGTCAAATTTTGGTTGTAATGTTTTCTACTCATCATGCCGTTCGCTTTGATATATTACACGACAATGTTCTGGAAATTTTTACTTTTGACCCCCGGCGGGCCCCACCCCCTGGGCCCACCCGTAGGGGTGTGATCAAAATTCTGAAAATGTCATGCACTCCTCAGACCAAAGATCTATCAGTTCCCAAAGTTTCAAGTTTCTATCTATAACCGTCTAGGAGGAGTTATCCGGTAAGACGGATGGACGGACGTACGGACGACGAAGACCATTACAATATCCCCACTTTTTCTTTGAAAAGCGTGGGGATAATGAAATACGAGTCGTCCTGCAAAGATTGTTTATAATTTGGGCATCCAGACAGGTTTATCCAGCCGAGGAATTAATTTTAAATCTTGGACACCGTGTATAGGGAAATGCCACACCAGAAAACAATGATTGAAAATAAAAACATGGTACGATTTTATAGTCCATTCGAAATTTTCAGAACCTAGAAATGTTGAGTACAATGAAGTTTTTTTGCTGTTTTGTGTTGTACAGGGGTTCTAGAACAAAACTGGCTTGGTTGCCACTTGGGCAAGTCTGGGCAACTTGTATAATTTGCATAAATCCAAGATGGCCGCCAGACGCCATCTTGAAAATTTAATTTTTTGAATAGGTGATAAGGAAGGCGTGTAATATGTCATTTAAGGGGTTTTCTGGTATGCAGAATCCGATTTTGAGGTTATTTTGTCATTATAATGAACTCGGAGTACCATATCCAAGATGGCGGCTGGCGGCCATCTTGAAAAATTGAGTTTTTGAATAGGTGACAAGGAAGGCGTGTAATATGTCATTTAAGGGGTTTTCTGGTATGCAGAATCCGATTCTGAAGTTATTTTTACATTTTGATGAACTTGGAGACCCCAATTTCAAGATGGCTGACTAATGTTTACATAGAAATTTTATATTATTCAAACCATCGTTATGTCTGTATTATCCCATTGAGGTACCCATCATTCAGTCAGGACTAAAACCCCAACATATATATGATGGTATTTGTGTTATACCGGCCATAAATGTTTACTCCCACTCATCTAAATAGTCTGGAACTTGATCATCATCAATATCTTCTTGATCCTCCATGTCTTCTTCCAGACCATCATCTGGACAATCATCAATATTGTCAACGTCAGTTGCGGGTCCCTCCTCTGCTGCAGGGACGTCTCTTGCTGTAGTGTATTGGTTTAAGCAGTCTTCTGAACCACGGCAGTTACAGAATGTCGTGCATGATAGGTGCTGCTTGTGACAACCACATGCCTCTGTAGAGCACTTTTTTCCTTGTGCTTTACACTGACAACGAATCACATCCAGCAGCTCGGGTGGAGCTGGATCACCTTCAGCAATTACTGGAATAGGAATTTCATCTCGAAATTCCCAACCAAACTGTGTTATATCTTTGGACTCGTCAGGAGGGCCATTGCAATTGGCTGCTTTCCACAACATAACTTGAAGATGAGCCCGAAGTATGTGTTGCATAAGATTGGCTGATGTTGGAGGAAGAGACATGACTTTAGGGTTTCTCTTCTTCTTTGTGAACAGTGTGAACCGAACGGATTCCATTGACGTCCCCTGTGGCTGACCATATAAAGCAATGAAGAAAGGCATTGCAGCAGTCATCAAATCTGGGCGAGTGGTACCAACGTCACCTATGATAGCTAAACCTGGATAGTCACCAGATGTCATAGTATTCAACGCTGTGACCTTACCTTTGCCATAAGGATAAGAAGTCGTATCGCAACCGCTGAGTGCATGCATTGCTGGTAGTTGTAAACACTTTTGACCCAGACCAGCACATGTGGCATTTATATCAAGTACTGATCCATCCCAGCGCTCCATCTGTACCTTGCATTGTAAATTAGCTCGATTCACCCAATACACCAGCAAAACAAAAACATCTGTGTCGTCACTAAGTACACGGATCACACCCTGGCCAGATTTAGCAGCTTCAAGAACAAAAGACACCATTGTAACGTCAGCTTCATCGTGAAGAAATTTACTGTCATCCCTAGTCTCCATTGTAGTACTCTCTCCTAGATCGAAAGTTCCCAGTACACTGGCGAGTTTCCTCTTGTTGGATTTGCTTTTCATAATCGCCTCCCTCTTTGGGAGATGACTTGCGATAGAGAGGTCATAGTCAATTACAACTTCACCAGCTCTTCGCATCCGCTCATGGTCTTTGGCAGATACATCCTGGTATTTGTCAAACACAACAATTTTCTTAGTTGCATCCCCATAGTTACTCAGACGTTCTTCGATGGATGCAATCAGGTCAGATGGATTGCCCCCATGAGGCCAAACCATGTGGTAAAACAGCTGCGAAACATCGACAATGAGTGTATCCGCAGATTTTGGATATATGTCAAATACTCCTAGACGCTTCACCAAACCGGATTTATTTCCTTTCCGAAGACACCCCTGTCCATCTATAAGCGCGGGAGGAACAGCACACAACTCGTAGGCAAATAAAGGACCAAGCTCTATCTTCCGTTGTTGTCCAATCATAAGCAGCCGTAGAAATATGGTTTCAAGCTCTATTAACGGTCTGGATTTTGAGCCTTTTGCCTGTCCTTTTAGAATACACATTGTATTAATCGGACTGCTTATAGAATTATAGAAACCATCAGGGAGACTTGATACAAAGTCTCTCTCCATCCTTTCCCCTATCACAATCGAATCAGCAACGTTCACGTCTGCTGAAGCAATCTGACCGGTAACAGGGTTGTATAGATGTGGTCGATTATCTTCTAGAGGATGGGGATATTTGTCTACCTCTGCAAATATGAGACCCCGATCACTTGCATCCAATTTTCGTCGATATTTCATCTCTTCCTTGTGCAGTTTCTGTGAAGTACCACCTGGATCTGATTGTGAGTAGACACCATCCAGTCGATCTGAAACTGTACATGTGATAGGGAAAGCATTGATCCACTCGCTCACTAAATCAGCAGACAATGTCATTCCTTTAAGAGCCCCCTTGCCAATTCTTATGGCAGTTTGTTCTCCAAACTGGTCAGCAGAAACTGCGTTCCAGTATCCATCCTGGTGACGACAGACAAGATCAACCATGTCTTCAGTATTAGCACGCATTTCGATCAAATACTGGGTCATGTATCGTGCGTACTGGACGTGCCCAGCAAGGAAGAAATACTTCATCATTCGCTTCAACGTCAGATGTTTCAGATGAATGTCACCTTCTCTTTCCGCACGCTCAAACTGGTGAATCAGGAGTGTTGGGAGAAGGAAATTGTCAACCCAGTGTCGACCCGTCGGATGAAGTCGAGCTGTTTCGAGGTACTGTTCAATTTCTTCAAATGTCTTTTGTCCAGATGACAGAAGTCTTTGTAAGAGTGCAGCTGCTACTCCCCTAAATGCTCGCATTGCTTTAACCCATGACTTCCCATTGAATATTCCTGTAAGCCCCCCATAAGCTTTAGTAATGTACCATTCCAATCCTGAGCCCTTCATAAGTGTTCCAATGCAGCCAAGAAATGACTGTATGATATGCATACCACCTGGATGAACAACTACATTCTGGTACTTTTTAGGCTGGTTCCAGCACACTTGTTTGGTAACCGCATACAACTGCATGTCCATACACAAATGGACCTTTTCCATTCCCATGTCAACCATTGATCTCTGCATGTAAGTAAGTGTTGTTAAGACAGTGTCCGGATGTGAGGGCGGGGCGTCAATCAGTGGACCAAACACATACATGTTTGCAGGATGTAGTACACCTTGGGTTCTTGACACCTCATTGTTGAACCCATTCCACTCCATGGCATCTTCCTGGCCCAAGGTGTTCAACCAGATTGTGTCTTTTTCTTGGGCAGTGGTTAAACTGGTTGCCTGGGAGCAAACATCAGTGTAACTGATACTAACGGGCTGCACTGCAGGAGGTATTACCTTTTTTGGACCAGTGTAGTGCATGAGTGGAATGGCCCTGGTGTCACCGCTGGATTTGTATTGTTTGGAAGTTAGCCTCGGAATCACAAGGGTACTGATCCCTGGCAACTGAGCTGTACCTGGCTCAATGATTCCAGCGGGATGAATTTGAAATTCTGTTGCCATGGCATGAGTTTCACGTCGGCCGTTTGGGGTTGACACGGACAAATCAAAATTGTCATACCACCCAAACACGAGCCCCACGGTACGGCTTAAGCCCATCATTTGATGAAGAGTTGCAGCATTATCAGTCACATACTTCGCTGCGGACTTACGGAACCGAATAACTTCATCATATGACACGCAATAACCATGCTCATGCAAAATCTGTATCAAGTCACTGCTGCCAAACTTGTGGTGCAATTTGACACCTAACCCCAAAGTTGATTGGTTGCCTGTGTTGGTAATGCCAAATTGTATGGATTGTGACAAACTCGTAGATTGTTTTGTTACTTTGCCATTTGAAACAAGTTTTGAAATAAACCTGAGCAATGTATCACTTGTGTTTTCCTTGGTTTTACTGAAAGTGAAATCACCAAGATCATACTGTTTATTATTCGTTGGAATTCCACGGGCTTCAGTTGTAATCTTTCTGACTAGGACATCCTCACCTTCTTCATCGGTGGTGTCCAATTTAGAAAGCTTCAAAATTTTACCAACAAACTCTCGGAATCCTACAATGGAAGCGCAGCCCTGAATGCTTAGTACTACTACATCTTCACCAAGGTAAGTCAACAGCTTGGTGAACATTTGCTTCCTGCTTAAACAGCCGCCATAAGCAACGTATTTGTCATGCATTTCGAGGGATGTCCAAGTACAATGCTTTCTAGTGGCAAACATTTCATCAACAAGTGACTGCAAAGCAGCATCATCAATAAAAGGTGTTTGTTCTGTATGAACTGGAACCTTTCTGAATTCATTATAACACCTCGAGTGATACTGCGCCTCTGCTGCAGCTAAATCATGGGCACCGTGGCAGCGAAGAGCTACTTCCCTGCCCCAGGAATCGCTCCTATCGCCACAGTGCTGTAAAACGATGTCCTTGAATGGAGGTGCATTTTTAACACCCAACCTTTCGCATTGTATCACCCTGTCCCACCTCTCGGGGTGCTTAGGGTTCAAAGGCTCACACACATTTGCACAAAACAGACATTGTGTCTTAAATTCAAAGTCTGTGACTTGTGATCTCCTCATCCTTGCAGCTGGAGCATCATCACTGTCTGCCCTATCCTCTTTCCTTTTCTTAGCCAAATATCGTTTAATGTGCACTTTGGATGTGTATGAGCAATAACAGTTTTTGTGCATTTCCATAGATGCATTTTCACCTTGAGTGTCCAAGATTGCCTGTACTGCAGAGCGCAATACATCATCCTGTCTCTGAAGTGCACATTCAATCACTTTCAGGAGCCCCTGCTTTTTATAAGTCTGCAGTGGCCCAGAATTAGTACAGGTTGACAGACAACACTTTCTGTCTGGAGTTGCCATTGCAAAGTCTAGTCTTTAAACTAGCTTACTCAGAACCTGATGCAATCAAATTCAGCTCACCAGCCAAAATCACAGTATAAGGAAACAACAACGGTTGATTTGTATACAAAATTATATATCAGGCAGTAATATAAACAATGAAATGACAATTTAGTTGGCTATGACGTTTTATGAAAATCGCCTACAGTAAAGCATCAAGAGATGTTCACTGAAGGAAAGCAGAAGCTAAATACACCGCTACGAATCAGACGCCCTCGCCTTTCTTACTTAATATGTTTTTCGTTTGATTGATTCCCTATGAACGCATGTTTAGGTCATTTAGGATACATGGCTTCCAATCCCTTTTACCAAGAACTTAGCTGCGCCGTTCAAACACACCGCTTACTCATATGCTGGCATCTTTGGTCAGCCCGACTCGTATCACTTTTCCTAGGCAGGCTGTGACCCTTTACTGGTCTTTCTGTTAACCAGTATTAAGCTACCAGTTGATTTGATTTTTTCTTTAAAGAAGAGTGCGTTTTCATCTGATAGGTTCATTTAAATATTTTGAAGCGTATCCCTGTATGTCATGAGGTGACGACACACTGCAAGCTTACTTAGATGACGGAAGTTTGCCTGTATAATACAATTTTGCCCAGTTTGGATGTTATTTGTGATGACGTCACAAAAGAACCCCTTATTTTGACCCCCTCCAAAAAATCAACTTTTGTGTTCGGAATTTCAAACGGAACCAATTACAAATGAACAAAAATCGTTTTTCAACAATTTATGGACTTTAACTTCTACACAACGACATGCACTTAGAGAGTCTACGAAATTAGTTGTTAATGTATGGAAAATTATTTTAAAACCGTTTTTCAAAATGGCGACTGTTGGCCATGTTGGATTTGTTTATTCCGACACACCATAACGAAAACAATCTAACATCAGAATGGGATTATGCACGCAAGACACAAGAAAGCCCATAAATATGTACATGTATATCGGTTACTATTCTTTGATATCTATTTAAAAATCAATTTTTCAAGATGGCCGCCAGACGCCATCTTGGATAAGGTGTTCCGAGGTCATCAAAATGTAAAAATAACCTCAGAATCGGATTCCGCATACCAGAAAACCCCTTAAATGACATATTACACGCCTTCCTTGTCACCTATTCAAAAACTTAATTTTTCAAGATGGCGTCTGGCGGCCATCTTGGATTTATGCAAATTATACAAGTTGCCCAGACTTGCCCGAGTGGCAACCAAGCCAAATCTGTTCTAGAACCCCTGTACAACACAAAACAGCAATAAAACTTCATTGTACTCAACATTTCTAGGTTATGTATGGAGCATATAGAAGTGTCAAATGGACTAGGGGAC